>CM057779.1:20596576-21846576 GCA_030064435.1 Trapa incisa | reverse complement strand
GGCAAAAATAGGGCAGCTTCGGTCCACCAGAGCTACTTCATTGTTCGATCACGTCGGCGCTTCTTTGGCGACCCATAGAGTAAATGGAGACTACATGTGTGTAGCAGACTTTTCCCAGGTTCTAAAGAACTCGACCTCACCTTGTTTGGCTCAAAAAAGTGCCCAAGTTGGAGTTCTAGTTCAAGCTTCAATAGAAAATGGAACAGTTGAGAGAGAATGGAGTTTTCAGGTGTGGAGAGGATGAATGAGGAGGGGCTCTTGATATACGAAGCTCAAGGACTTCTTGGTCATCCGATTGGCACCTTAATGGCGGTCATTAATTGCCTAAAACTCCATGGCTGGAGACTTTTCAGCTTCGCCGGATCTATGTGATTTTCCAGCGAATGAACGATGCTGTCATCTGAAGGAAGAAGACGACACTGTTCCAAACTAGATCAGACCGGTCCGAACGGGGTTCAAAGCCTAAATTGGCCGGTTCACCCCCAATTCGACCGAATTTTTCAAATCTAAAAATTTCTAAATTCATCTAAATTCATTTTCTATATAATGGTGGCCTCAAATCTCAAATTTGAATTTTTTAAGCCACCTAGAAAAATGAATTTACCATCCAGTTTAATAGTGGTTCAAACCGGTCCAAACCGGTTCAATTCAGTTCGGATTCGGTTTACCTAAACTGGTTTGGTTTTCATCTCCAATTCATCCTAAAGTCCTTTTTTCATGACTTTTGTGACTCCTTAGATCACTTTGAATCCATAAATTTCCCCATTTTCCCTTTCTCTATCGGTCCCGATACATGAACCAACTCAGATCATAAACCGGTTCAATTTGGTTCGGATCCAGTTCTTCTTAACCGGTCTAATTTTCTCTCCCAAATCATCCTAAGATCATTTTCCAAGGTTTTATGAACTCTTTGGGTTACTCGACAGTCGTAAATTCCCAAATTTCTCGTTCCCCAGTGATCGGGTTTGTGAACTGGTTCAGTTTTTCTCATTCGGGTTGACCGGTTCCCTCCCCGATTTCCTTGTTTTAAAGGGACGAGGTTTAAATAGTGTGTGCATGCACCCAGCTTCCCAATTGACTGGTTCAACACTATAGTGAATCAGTTTCTAGCAAATTTCTCGACTAGTTCAATGGTTTTTTTACTAGGATCACACTATTCTCGGGTGATTCTTGAGAAAATAAAAATAACTAAAAATTCTTTATTCAATTTTCTATTGAATGGACTCAAGACCAGCTCAATTTGGATATGTTTTGACCACTTAAAAATTTGGGGGGTTTTGTGACTCCATCTATCTTGAACTCAATTCGAACTGATTTTATCCTGGCTTTCTCCCAATCTTTAATTATGACTCCCACAATCATCCTATGGGTTTCTCCTAAACCTTATTAATCCTTCAAGGCCTCACATCGATATCTTTCCTCTTTCCGGTTCAACACACACCCCGATTACCCTTCAATTTCCAGTTCAATCCCACTTCCCCATTTTTTTAGTCTCGTTATAGTCGTGGGACTCGTAATCAAAGATTAAGAGAAAATCGGGGGGGAACCGATTTAAACCAGGTTCAAGTTATGTTGTCATGCCATGACCCCATTTGGTTAGATCCCTATGAGCAACCTGCCACTCCCTCGGTTCCAGAAGGGTTTCACCTTTCTTGAAAGTGAGACGAGCCAGGCGAAATTTCTAGACTTGTTCCCTAGAAGAGCATAAATCAAAACTAAAGAAAAGCTTAAAGAAATTTAAATGTACCTCACTTGGGGTTCATCTTCATGGGTGCTCTTGGTTAGGTTTCCTCTTTCCTAAAAAAAAGAGGGAGGGATGAGTTTCTACAACTCAGTGATCGGGGATTTGAAGTGAAGTTTCAAAAGATTTAGTTAAAATTATTCCCGAAATCCTTTCACTTATTTTCAAAGCCTTTGTGTGTCTAGCTCTTTTAGCACATCCCCTTGACTCTGGAGCATTTAACAAACAAAAACATGCCCTTTATCATAAAGGATACACATGTTCGCTAGTGCAGCATGCTCACTACATCCACTTGTGGATTGGAGTGTCTTTACCATCCACCATGATAGAAGTCCCTGACTTCTACCTTGATTTTGAGTGATGCCCTAGGCATAAGGCCCTCAAACTCCACATGACTTTGTGTTCATATGAGGATGGAGACCACATCCCGCCTTCACCCTAGTCTCAATGTGCAAGAAGCTACCAAAGCTTCATGACTAACTGGCCCGATGAACTTCCCTTATTGCCACCAGGTCATCTAGCAGTCCTTGGAACCTATCACTACCCCTCTTGGGTGTCTTGATGGTCCAAAATTCAAAATTCCATGCACAAACAATAGTTTTCATATATTTAGCCATCCTCTTTGGTGTCAGTGGTCCAATGGCCCTAACACTCAACCCGACAAACAACTATTTGTTTGACTGGCCCATTGATCTGGCCCTGATGCACTGCTGCTAGCCCATCGAGCCTTATCGGTCCAGACTTGGTACCATAGTGAATCACACAATTATTTCCATTTTTAATGAGAGTTTTCATGGCTCTTCCTATTCATGTTTGTTTATGGGCTTCAGTCCGTGCCCACTGGCCTTGGCCCCACTTCACGTGTTTTTCAAAATTGGGCCTTGAGCCCTATGAGTTCAAATTTGAAGCCCCTAGCCTATTAGAGCTATTCTAGCTCTTGTCATTAAGATCTCCCAAATAGTTTAAGCAATGGCACACAGTTAGGGGAGAACACTTCTGACAAAAAAATCTCTTTTAGCTTAAAGTACTTATCACACCAACCGGGTGTGATGATAAAGGTAGGTCTGCTTACAACTGGTAAGCTAGTTTTCAGTTAAAAGTTCTCATCACCCCAATCGGGTATGACGTTAAAAATATCCCACTAACCTGATGACGGCGACGCATTCATCCCCAACCGATTTTCCAAGTCTGAGTCTGACTCTCTTGTTTTCATTCTGGTCTTAAGAGTCCCTACATGGTTTGACCACTCTTATAAGTTAGAGTTTGGCGTGAAAATTTTCTAGCTTTTCAAGTATTGGCAATTAGGCCCAAATTTGTAGTTTATTGCAATTAGGTCCCTAAAGTTCATACTTCATGACTTTATGTCCTTAGTGTTCAATTTTCCCCAATCAAGTCCCAAGGGCTTCTAATGTCCTTCTTGGGTCCTTAATTTACTTAAAATTATAAATGTGGCTAAAAATTTTCCAAATTTCCAATTTAGTCCCCAATTTTTCTAAAATTACTATTTTGCCCCTACTTTCCAAAAATGGCCAATTTCCCCCAATTATTTCGAAAACTGACCAATTGGTCCTCCAACATCTTTCTCATTGCCAATTAACCTTCAATTTTGAGAAATTGCATGGAGGTTCCTCAATTTTTTGAATTCCCCGAATGTCCCCCCAATTTATACCCCTCTCTACTTACTGAATTTGATTACTTCAAATTGGCCTTTCAATTAGGTTTATTTTCTCAAATTGGTGATATGAATAAGTTTCTATACTTCCATACAATCCAAATGCACTTTGAATTACATGATTTGGGTCAAAAACTAGATCAAATAAAGCTTCACTAGAAACTGGACATAGAGGGAAAGCTTCGAAAGCTAACCGTTGTTGGCGCGACGATCCAAGTTCTTGATCGAGGAAGTTAGCTCTTATCCTTAGGGTCCTCATAAGATCAATAATTGGGTCAATTACTGTCAGGATGAGCGAGAATTTGATCAATGAACTATGTCACTTTCTCTCTCTAAAACCGAATTGTAACGACGGAGGAGGGCCAAATTAGCTTACCTTTCACCTCTGGGGAGGTCGTGTGATGGTTGTGGGGGATTTGGGAGGACTTAATTTGGGCAGAAAAATCTAAATTGGTCAAATTCGGATTAACCGAATGAGAGCAGCTTCGGTCCGCTGGAGCTACTTCACTGTTCGAGCTTGTCGGTGCTTCTCTAACGATCCCCAATTTCCTTAATCCAAGGTGACGGGTTTCACAACTCTTCCCTCCTTTTAGGAGTTTTGTCCCCAAAAGTAAATTATGCATCCCTTTAAATTGGGAATAATCTATCTTGATGTCAACTTGGGGTTTGCTTGACATGCTACCACTTTGGTTGTTCCTCACTTAGACCTTTTTAAACCATGCACTAAAGGAATTTCTCTTCCATTCCATTAATCACTCACTCCATGGAGAGTATCTTGATTTGGTATGTCTTACCCATAAGTCCAAAAGTGTAACTTTAGGTCCACTTCCTATTCTGCTTAGGGTAAGGTCCTTCCTCTTGAAGGTTTTCATCCATGTCTTTGGGTTGACTTTCCCCTAATAGTCTGACCGTCCCTATTTTTATTTGGTTTCCATGGTCATTGGGCTCCTTAGCTCGGTGCCCTATCAGGCTCTTCAACCTACATATCGCGGCTTGATACTATCTATTTCTTATTTTTGGTCCTTCCTCCATCCATTCTTTATTACAATTTCACTTCACCTAGCTTTATATTTGTCATTGTCATATTTAACTAACAGATTCTTGCTTACGTGGGTAACATTTTCTCTTGGTATTGTTGGACTCACCTTGTTTTGAAAAAATGTTCAAAAATTCATCTGTTACAATCTTCTTAGAGTTACTATGCTTCGCTCCTTCTTGTCATCCGGCAGTGTTTCTCGACTACTCACGGTGTTATCTAGTCATCCTTTTTCCCTGACATTGTGCTTTTTGGGAGCATTTGGTTCTCCTTATTTACTCATCCTTCCTCATCTCCCTTATTGGGTTTCTTGGTTCTAACCACTATGTTTCCTATCCAATTCTAGGATTACTTACTTACTTACAATTTTCTCTCCCTTCTGTTTCCTTCCTTATCTCCAATGGTATCCTTGCACGAGGACTTCCCTCCTTCAAGTACATCCTTAACCACTTATGCCCCTTTTAAGGTTCCTTATTTTGGGTTAAGCCTCTTATGATCCACCCGTCGGTTCCTTAGCTTGGGAATTTCCCTTTTTATGGTCTCACTTCCTACCTTTACACTTCTACACAAGGACTTCCGTCCTCAGAGTTTCATGTTCACCCTAACAATCCTTGAAAGCTTTTCCTTCTTCCCTTTCTTACACCCTTCTAATATCGGTATGGTTGTCTGCCCTTAATACTTCATTGTCCTCCAATTCCCTTTCCGTCCCTTATCCTCTCTTCAAGGAGTTCCTAATTATGGGGTATGTTCCTTGTACTCCACATTATGTCCAACTGTAAACCCTGTCCTTTGAAAATAAGAAAACTGAGGAAAGAACTAGTCATTTTCAATTTGAAAATTGAGTCGGTCTACAAATCGGAACCGATAGAGAAGGGGCAAACCGGGAAATTTATGGATCCTAAGTGACCCAAAGAGTCCCAAAAGTCATGGACATAAGCTATATGCCCAGGACATAAGCTATCTGCCCAGATCGATAGCTCGGACCGCTGCGCCCCCGACAGTAATCTTTCGAAGCTCTTTCTCTCTCTAAGTCTAGTTTTTCGGCGATGCACCATTTGAGCTCATTACGGCACCAGATTGTGCGATTCAAAGTGCAATTTCAACAATTAAACTTATTTGATCAGTCAATTTGATGAAATCAAATTCAACAGAGTTAGAAGGTTGAAATTGGGAAGAAAATAGGGGAAATTTTGGGAACTTCAAAAATTAGTGGGAGTAAAGTGCAGTTTCATAAAATTGTGGACCAAATTGGGAAATTTTTTATTTTTTGGAGCAGAACTTACCATTAATATAAAGTAGGGGCAAATGGTAATTTTAGGAAAAGTTGGGGGACCAAATTGGAAATTTGGGAAATTAAACTCTTGTTTGTGTATTTGAATAAATTGAGGTTTTAAGATAAATTTTCATAGTTTCAGTACTCAATTTGAGGAAAAACTAGAATTAGGGATTTAAAGTTAAAGAAAAATAACTTTAGGGACCTAATTTTAAATAAAGGAAAAATTAGTTTTCTCATTCATTTGGGATGAATGAGGGCTATTAGGCTAAAGAATAATGAACAAGTATGTTCATATCGTGTAGGAACATGAAGTACTGAGAACGCCAGCTAAAATGAGTTCGAGTAAGAACAACAAGCTTGCTAAGAAGAATTTCACTACACTATTTGGTGAGTGAGATTTTTATATCATACTTGGTTGGGATGATAAGCATCTCAATAATGAAAACCCACTACTAAGTGGTATTTTAAACATCACACCTGAGAGGAGTGATATTAAAACTACTTACCGATTGTAAGTAGATCATACTCGGTTGGTATGATGAAACTTCCTCGAAGGAAGTGGAAAACATGTTCATCGGTTATGAGCGGAGATGTCCTCATACTCGATTGGTATGATAGATTGTTGAAAATATATTTTTGTTGGAAGTACTCTCCCCTGACTGTGTGCCACTGATTAAACAATTTGGGAGACCTTCTTGACGGGAGCTCGAAAAGCTCTATTAGTCTAGAGGCCTCGGTTTTGGAACTTGGGGGATGTTATGCCCAATTTTGAAAATCTCGAACAGTGGGCCCTAAGCCAGTTGGAACGAGCAGAAGCTCATAAACAAACATGGTTTATATGCCATGAAAACTTAAGTAATACAATTGTTTGGCCATGGTACCAAGACAGGACTGACATACTCAGTCAACTAGTGGCAGTGTGACATGACAGGTCTCCGGACTAGTCAAGACAAACATCTACATGTTGAGTTGAGGATCAGGGCCGTTGGACCAATGGTACCACATATCATATGGCATCATGTGAAAAATGTTGATTGTGCATGCACTATGTTTATGGGGCCTTGAAAGACACCTAGGAGGGGTAGTGATGTGTCCTAGAACCCTGGACGACCTGGTGGATATAAGGGCAATTAGTTATACTAGAAGCCTTGCGAAGCTCGACATAGCTTTAAGCGCATGAGACCGGGGTGGGGTCTGGATGAGGTCTCTATCTTCATGCGAACATAGAGAATTATTACAGGATTGAGAGTTGGATGTCACAAACATCCACTCATTCTCAGGGTAGAAGTTGATATACTTCTATCTAGGTGGCCGGTAAAGTCACTTCGATGTCACAAGTGGGTTCAGTGAACATACTAGCCTGCGATTGTGTGTTTGACCTTCATGATAAAGGATGTGTGTTGGGTGATGACACACCGTGGTTAATAAGAAATTGTGATAAAAACTAAGATTTGAAATGGAAGGTTTTTAATAGAAAAGAAGTAGTCTGGCACACTCCAAATCAAACATTTTTCCTAAAAATTTAATTTGAAAACCCCATTCACTGAGTCGTTGTAGTCACCCCCTCCCTTATATCTTTTTTAGGAAATCCCAGAAAGCCTACCCCAAGGACCATCAACTAATATGCCTATGAGACAGGTATGATCAGTTTAAAATGTTACATAGTTTTGATTTATGTTATTCTTGCAAAGGTGCAGGTTTAAAGGATGCCTTACTCTTTATAGTCTATAAACAACGAGAAACCCTTAATAAACCAGGAAAGTGGCGAGTTGATCACGGGGATCTGACCAAACCGGGTCGGGGCGTGACAACTTGAGTGGTATCAGAGCCTGTTTCCTTGAATACATAATCAAAACTAGAAAATATAGTAACTAATAGGATTGATTTTAAAATTTACAAAATGGCTCCAAAGAAAGGAACCAAAAGAACTAGGATGACAGTCTCCAACACTACCCAACCACCCCTACCAGTGGAAACTTCCAGAGAAGCCTAGATAACTCCTCTTGGACTCAGCAAGGAGCACCAAAGATTGTATGAGGAGTTAACCCGTGTATTTAGGCAACCTAACCTCGTCCCTGAGGTGGACACCAATTCTCGGGTTGAGCTAGAGGAAGTGCAATCTCACCCTCCCCCTGTTAACCATCCCACTCTAATAGACATTCCCAAAAACCTCAAGACTCTCTGACAATTAGGATGTAAACCTTTCCTCGGAGAAAAGGATGCTGGAGCCACCATGGATTGGCTGGCTAACATCATGAAGCTGATGGGAATCGTCAGGATACCACTAGAGGATATGGTGATCCTGATAGAATTCTTCTTGGAAGGAAATGCTAAATGGTGGTGGGACAATGCCTGAAACCTGCATACCACCATCCCCACTTGGGAACAATTCGAGGAGAGGTACTCAGAGGAGTACTTGGTGCCCCACCTGATAAACAAGAAGAAGCAAGAGTTCATCCGGCTTGGGTAAGGGCTTAACTCCATATCAGAGTATGAGACAAAATTTAAAGAGTTAAGACCCTTTGCTCCTGACCTAGCTGGGCCAATAGACATATGCTAGAGATTTGTGGACGGTCTCAATATGGACATTTGAGACCGTATGGGAGTACTAGGATGCCCCATGGACCTAGCAATTGTAATTATCATGGATCATGAATGTGAGCAACTAGTGCAGACCCGACATTGTCGAATGGAGTAGACGACCAAAAAGGAGGATAAGGGTCCAAACTGTTAGGGAGGATGGAAGGAGCATAATGGTCCAAGATGGGGAAATAGAATGGCATTCTAAAGGAGAAGGGACATGCCACCACCTCCTCCCAGAGTAGTCCCTACATTACCTCAAGGAAACTCTCGTTGTCCAAAGTGTCAAAGGAACCATGAGGGAGAGTGCCTTACCTGCTTTGTATGCGGGCAAGTGGGACACTTTGCAAAGGATTGTCCCACCCTCAAGGAGAATAGACAGAGGAATACTATTGGACCACCTCAAGGGAATCACAGAAACCCTAGGCCAAACACTATAGAAAGAGTACTAGCTAGGGTATACAACCTCACCCAGGAGGAGGCTAGAAGAGACCCTAGCACTGTAGTGGGTACATCCCAAAACCCTTCGAATTAGTTCAAGAGAGTCATGTAAACTGAAGATCTTTTTTATTTAATAAAGGAAAATTTTCTTCTAAACAATAAGTTTCTTCAATCAGGGTATATACAACTATGGGGAGAACAAGTCCATGCCCTCTTTAACTCCAGAGCTGAGAGATCATTCCTCAAGGAAGAGTTGGTTTCAAGAGTACCCCCAGAGCTCACTCCACAAGAATAAAGCCTTAATATCCTCACACCTTTAGGAGAAGGTTTAAACAAGAATAAACAATTAAAGGGGTGTGAGATAAAGATTGGAGGAATCAAACTTGAAGCTGACTTGATTCCAATACCATTAAAAGAGGTTGAAGTACTCCTGGGGATGGATTGGCTAAGTAACCATCAAGCGAGGATGGACTATGGAAAGAAGACAGTAATATTCCACACTCCTAAGATGAAAGGATTAAAGTTCTAGGGAGATAGAAGGAAAAGTGAAGTACAAATGGTGTCCCATTTGAAAGCTCAAAAGATGATACAAAAAGGTTGTACAACTTTCCGGGCCATGGTCGTAGACAAAAAGTCTAAAGAAAAGAGGTTGGAAGACATTCCAGTAGTTAGACACTACCTAGAGGCATTTCCAGAAGAGCTACCTGGACAACCTCTAAGTCGACAAGTAGAGTTCACCATAGAAATAATCCTAGGAACAAACCCCATATCCCAAGCCCCATATCACATGGCTCCGGCAGAGTTGAAGGAATTGAAGGAACAATTGAACGAATTACAGGAGAAGGATTTCATATGTCCAAGTCAATCTCCATGGGGTGCTCATGTCCTCTTTGTAAAGAAAAAGGACGGAAGTATGAGACTGTGCATCGACTATAGAAACCTATATCAGGTCACTATCAAGAATTGATACCCACTTCCGAGGATAGATGATTTGTTCAATCAATTAAAAGGAGTAACTTACTTCTCCAAAATAGACCTTCGGTTGGGCTATCATCAATTCAAGATTTGAGAAGAAGACAACCCTAAAACGGTATTCCGATCCAGATATGGACATTATGAGTTCAAAGTGATGTTGTTCGGATTGATGAATGCTCCTACAGCCTTCATGGCCCTGATGAACCATATGTTCCAACCCCATTTGGACAAGTTCATGATAGTATTTATAGATGACATCCTTATATACTCACGAACCATGTCAGAACATGAAGAGCATTTTGCAATCACATTGGAAATATTAAAGGAAAATCAATTATATGCAAAAATCTCCAAGTGTGAGTTCTGGTTGCAGGAAGTAGGATTCTTAGGACACAATGTCCAAGGATGGAGTTAAGGTAGATCCAGCCAAGGTGGAAGCCATATTGGATTGGAAGTCTCCAAGAAATCCTACAGAAATAAGAAGTTTCTTAGGTCTGGCATGATACTATAGATGATTTGTGCAAGATTTTTCTAATATGGAAGGAAACTATCCGACTCATGATCTTGAATTAGCTGCAATAGTGTTTGCCTTAAAGATATGGTGACACTACCTTTACAGGGTTAAGTGTAGGATATACACAGATCACAAGAGTTTTAAGTACTTTCTAACTCATAAAGAGTTGAATCTCCGTCAGAGGAGATGGCTGGAACTAGTCAAGGATTATGACCTTGTGATAGAATACCACCCTAGAAAGGCAAATGTGGTAGCAGATGCATTGAGTCACAAGTATCAATCCGAGGCTACACAAGTAAAGACAAATTACATACCCCTGTTGCAACAATTGGGAATAATGAAGGTAGACCTGAAAATGGACAAGTAGGAAGGGTGCCTGGTGGCTAATGTGGTAGTAAGACCTAGTCTCACTAAGTAGATCGAGGCTCAACAAAAATCAAATAAGGAAATTCAACCCTATCTAGATCCGGTTAATAGGGAAACTAGACACCCTCAAACAAGGGGTGCTAACCTACAAGGGTAGGGTATGTGTGCCTCAAAGTAAGGAACTAAAGAGATTAATAATTGAAGAGGCACATGATTCAGTGTATGCTATGCATCCAGGTAATATCAAAATATACCACACCCTCAAACAAGGATACTAGTGGAAAGTAATGAAGAGGGACATTGCGGAATACATAGCCTGATGTTTGTCCTGTCAATAGATAAAAGTGGAGCATCATAAACTGTTAGGACTGCTACAACCTCTACCAATTCCGGAGTGGAAATGGGAGCACATCACCATGGACTTTGTCACAGGACTACCGGTGACAAGAAAGGGTTGAGATGCAATTTGGATCATCATGGATAGATTGACCAAATGAGCTCATTTCCTTTCTATAAGAGTGACAGACACAGTGGAATAACTGATCATCTTATAAATGAGAGAAATTGTAAGACTTCATGGTGTTCCAATGAGTATAGTATTAGATAGAGATCCGAGATTTACCTTAAGGTTTTGGCCAAGTTTACAAAGTGCCATGGGAACCAAGCTTCACATGAGCACAGCATTTCATCCTTAGATAGATGGGCAGTCTGAGCGAACCATCCAAACCTTGGAAGACATGCTAAGAGCGTGTGTACTCACCATGAATAAAGGCTGGGAAGAATACTTGTGCATGGTAAAGTTTGCTTACAATAATAGTCATCAAACATATATTCAAATGGCTCCCTATGAATCCCTTTATGGACGACCATGTCATACCCCTCTATTTTGGGAAGAAGTGGGGGAAAGAAGGCTAGAAAGGGTAGAGCTAATCAAGGATGCCACATAAAAGATAAAACTAATTAGGAGTCGCCTTATGACCGCACATGACAAGCAAAAGAGTGATGTGGACATTCAAAGGAAAGATCTGGAGTTCGAGGTGGGAGACCAAGTATTTCTCAAAGCATCCCCAAGGAGGGGAATACTTAGGTTTCAACAAAGAGGAAAGTTGAAACCAACATATATTAGTCCATATCCCATCATTCAAAGGATAGGACTGGTAGCCTATAAATTAGAACTACCTCCAAACATGCAGAGAATACACGATGTGTTCCACATCTCAGTGCTTCGGAAATATCAGCCTGATCCTAGTCATGTATTGGACCGACCTCCATTAGAGCTAGAAGAGAACCTGACCTATCAAACAAAACCAGTACGAATTACCAACTAGAGGGACAAGAATTTAAGGAATAAGAGGATTCCTATGGTCAAGGTTCTGTGGCAGAACGAACCTGTGTAGGAAGAGACATGGGAAACAAAGAGTGTGATGAGGGAAAGTTACCCTCAATTATTTAGCATACAATTGTTTTGGGGACAAAACCCCTAAAAGGAGGGGAGAATTGTAAACCCTGTCCTTTGATAATAAGAAAACTGGAGAAAGAATCGTTCATTTTCAATTTAAAAATCGAGTCGGTCTACAAACCGAAACCGATTGAGAAAGGGAAAATCGAAAAATTTATGGATCCCGAGTGACCCAAAGAGTCCCAAAAGTCATGGAAATGGACTTAATAATAAATTGGAGATGCAAAACCAAACCTGTTCAGGTGAACCAGATCTGAATCATATTGAACTGGTTTGGAACGGTTTGAACCACTATTGAACCGAATGCTAAATTCATTTTTCTAGGTTGCTTAAAAAGTCAAATTTGAGATTTGAGGCCACCATTGGAGAGAAAATGAATTTAGATGAATATAGAAATTTGAAAATTTGAAAATTTAGGTTGAATTGGGGGTAAATCAGTTAGTTTAAACTTTGAACCCAGTTTGGACCGGTCCAGTCTGGTTTGGAATAGTATCGTCTTCTTCCTTCAAGTAATAGCACTGTTCACTCGCCGGAAAATTGTGCAGCGCCATCAAAGCTGAAAAGTCTTTGGCCAGGGGGTTTCAGACAATGAATGACTGCCATTAAGGCACCAATCGAATGGCCAGGAAGTCCTTGAGCTTCCTATATAAAGAGTTCCTCCTCATTCATCCTCTTCATACCTGAAAACTTCATTCTTTCACAACTACTCCAATTTTGGGCGAAGCTCGAACCAGAGCTTAGACTTGGCCATATTTTTGAACAAAACAAGGTGAGGTTGGGTTCTTTAGATTTGGAGAGAAGTCAGCTACATGCCTATAGTCTCCATTTGCTACGAGAGTTGCCGGAGAAAACGTCGGCATGATAGAACAGTGAAGTAGCTCCAGTAGACTAAAGTTGCCCTATTTTGGCCGAGCTGAAATCGGCCAATTCGAGCCCTCCTCAGGCCAAACCGAGCCCTCTCAACACCTCCACTACCCTCCTACTACTGAATTAGAGTTGAAAGGTAAGCCAATTCGGCTCCCCTCTATAATTTCCGACCAGAACTAGAGAAAGAACAAGCATAACTTCGATGATGAAATTCTCACTCATTTCGGCATCAATTGATGCAATTCTTAATCCTAGGAGGAACCTCAAGACACAAGATATTTGCCCAGATCAAAAGCTTGAACCACCGCGCCCCCGACGGTAAGCTTTTGAAGCTTTCTTTCTTTAAGTCCAGTTTTCTAGCAAAGCTTCGTTTAAGCTCATTCTGGCACCAAATCATGCGATCAAAGTGCAATTGAATCGTATGAAGGTGTAGGAACTCCAATTTAACTTTAATTTCAACAATTAAACTCATTTGATCAGTCAATTTGATGAAATTAAATTTGGCAGAGTTAGAAAGTTGAAATTGGGGGAAATTTGGGAATTTCAAAAATTAGAGTGTCTAAAGTGCAATTTCGTAAAATTCAGGACCAATTGGGCATCATAATGATGTTGGAGGACCAATTGGGCAATTTTTGAAATTTTGGGGAAAAACTTACCATTTTTGTAATGTAGCACAAAATGGTAATTTTGGAAAAAGTTGGGGCACCAAATTGGAAATTTGGGAAATTAAACACCTTTTTTGTGAATTTGAATAAATTTAGATACTAAGTTAAAATTTAAAAGTTTTGGTACTCAATTTGAGGAAAATCGGCATTAGTGACTTAAAGTTAAAGAAACATAACTTTAGGGAATTGATTACAAATAAAGGAAAATTAGTTTTTTCATTCATTTGGGATGAATGAGGGCTATTAGGCCAAAAAATAATGAACAAGAATGTTCATATAGTGTAGGAACACGAAGTACTGAGAATGCTACCTAAGACGAGTTCGAGTAAGTACAACATACTAGCTAAGAGGAATTTCACTGCACTATCGGGTGAGTGAGATTTTTATATCATACCCAGTTGGGATGATATGCACCCCGAAAATGAAAACCCACTGCTAAATAGTATTTTAAACATCACACTTGAGATGAGTGATGTGAAAATCACGCGAAAAAACTACTTATCAGTTGTAAGTAAATCTGTCACGCCCCGACCCGATTTGGTCGGATCCTCATGAGCAACCCGCCACTCTCTTGATTTATTAAAGGGTTTCCCCTTATTATAACATAAACCAAAACTACACAATAACTTAAATTTTATCATACCTGTCTCACAAGCATCTTAGTTGATGGTCTTTAAGGGTAGGCTTTCCGAAATTTCCTGAAAGGGATATAAGGGAGGGGGTAAGTACGACTACTCAATGAATGGGTTTTTCAAAACATTCAACTTTAGAAAAAAGATTTGTTTTGGAGTGTGCCAAACTCCTTTCTTTCAAAAGTCCTTTGATATCAAATCTCGATTTTTACCACCATTTCTTTATTTAATCACAGTGTGTCATCACCCAACACACATCCTTCATCATGATGGTTAAACACACATTCGCATGTTAGTACGTCCACTAAACCCACTTGTGGCTTCGGAGCGTCTTTACCGGCCACCCGGATAGAAGTACGTCTACTTCTACCCTTGGAATGAGTGGATGTACGCAATACCCGACCCTCAATCTTGAAATCAATTCTTCGTGTCCATATGAGGATAGAGACCTCATCCCGTCCCCACCCCGGTCTCATGCGCTTGGTGCTACTCCAAATTTTGCAGACACCTGGATCAACGAACTGCCCTTATACTCACCGGGTCGTCCAAGGCCCTTAGGATGCATCCTACCCCTATTGGGCATCTTGATGGTCCGGTACTCACAATGCATGCACAATCAAAATTTTCTCATCATGCCATGTAATCCATGTTGCCACTAGTCCAACGGCCCCAATTCTCAACTCAACCCGCAGTTATTTGTCTTGACTGGTCCATCGACCTGTCATGTCACACTGCCACTAGTTGACTAAGCATGTCGGTCCTATATTGGTACCATGACCAAACAATTCACTTATTAAGTTTTATGGCACATATATAATGTTCATTTACGAGCTCCTGCTCATGCCAATTGGCCTTGGGCCCACTATTCGAGCTCCCGTCAAGAAGGTCTCCCAAATTATTTAAGCATTGGCATACAGTCAAGGGAGAGCACTTTCGACAAAACATATGTTTTCTCTATCCATTATACCGCTTGGGTATAAGAACACCTCCGTTCATAATCGATGAACGGGTTTTCAACTTCCTTCGAGAAAGTCTCATCATACCAACCGGGTATGATCTACTTACAACCGGTAAGTAGTTTTTTTTGCATGATTTTCACATCACTTCCTCTAAGTTGTGATGTTTAAAATACCACTTAATAGTGGGTTTCCATACCAAGGTACTTATCATCCCCAACCGGGTATGATATCAAATTCCCACTCACTCGTTAACGCAGTGAATTCCACTACACCGATTCTTTCAATTCACGCGAGCTCGTCCATGTTGGCGTTCCCGGTACTTCGCATTCCTACACGATATGAACATCCTTGTTCATTATTACTCGGTAAAACAGCCTTCATTCATTTCAAATGAATGAGAGAACTCAAACTTTTTAGTTATTTACAATTAGGTCCCTAAAGTTATTTATCTTAAACTTTAAGTCTCAAATGTCGATTTTTCCTCAAATTGAGTCTCAAATCTTTTAAAATTTATCTTGGGACCTCAATTTAATCAATTTCACCAAAAGGGGTTTAATTTCCCAAATTTCCAATTTGGTCCCCCAACTTTTCCAAAATTACCATTTTGCCCTTCCTTTACAAAAATAGAAAGTTTTGCCCAAAAATTCCAAAATTCCTCAATTGGTCCTCCAACATTATTTTAATGCCCAATTGACCCTCAATTTCATAAAATTACATTTTGGTCCTTTGAATTTTGAAAATCCCCAATTTTTCCTCAATTTAAACTCCTTAGCATAGTCGAATTTGATTTCATCAAATTGACCGATCAAACACCTCTAATTGTTGAAATTGAAGTTAAAATTGAGTTCCTCCATCTTCTTACAATTCAATAGCACTTTGAATCTCCAGTTTTGACACTGGAACGAGCTCAAACAGAGATTCGCCAGAAAATAGACTATAAAGAGAGAAAGCTTCGATTACTTACCAGTGAGGGCACGGCGGTCCGAGCTTTTGATCTAGGAAGATAGCTCTCATCTTGAGGTTCATCCTAGAATCAAGAATTGCATCAATTGATTTTGAATTGAGTTACAATTTCATTATTGTAATTCTGCGAGTTCTCTCTTTAGCACTAGCCGAAAATTGTAGAGGGGAGCCAAATTGGCACACCTTTCAGTCCTAATTTGGTCGTGGGAGGGTTGAGAAACTGTTGGGAAGGCTTGGTTTGGCCTGAGGAGGGCTCAAAATGGCCGATTTCAACTCAGCCGAAATAGGGCAGCTTTGGTCCGCCGGAGCTACTTCGCTATGTCATCACGCCGGCGTTTCTCCGACAACCCTTGGAGCAAACCAAGACTACAAGTGTGTATCCGACTTCTCCCCAGTTCTAAAGAACCTAGCCTCTCCTTTTTTGGCATAGAAAAGACCCCATATCGGAGCTCTAGTTCGAGCTTCACCGAAAAATGGAGCAGTTGAGATAGAATGGAGTTTTCAGGTGTCGAGAGGATGAATGGAGAGAGGCTCTTTATATAGGTAGCTCGAGGACCCGTTGGTCATTCGTTTGGCACCTTTATGATAGAAATTGAAGACTTGAAATGTACCGAATGGAAACAGTTCTTTTTCATCGGTGCTGCTTTGGTTTACCGTCGAGTGAATAGTGCTGTCATCCTGAGTAAGAAGAAGATGTTGTTTCGAACCGGTACAAACCGGGTTCAAAGCTTAAACCGGTTGGTTCTCCCCTCATTTGACCGAGTTTTTCAAATCTAAAAATTTCTAACTTCATCTAGATTCATTCTCTATCCAATGGTGGCCTCAAATCTCCAATTTGAATTATTTAAGCTACCTAGAAAAATGAATTTAGGATTCGGTTCAATAGTGGTTCAAACTAGTCCAAACCGGTTTGTTTTTCATCCCCAATTCCTTCACAAGTCCATTTCCATGTTTTTGTTACTCCTTGGGTCACTTAAAGTCCATAAAATTACTAGTTTACTATCTCGTCATTGATTCCAGTTCATAAACCGACTTGGTCCTTAAACCGGTTCAATCAAGTTCGAGTCCGGTTCACTCGAACCGATCTGGTTTTTCTATCCCACTATGTTCTAAGGTTCCTTCCCAAGGTTTATAAATCTCTTCGAGTCATAAATGATCCATCAATTTCTCTTTTCGCCCTTTCTCTATAGGTTTCGATTCATGAACCAACTCGGTTCATAAACCGGTTCAATCTAGTTAGATTTGGTTCATCCAAACCGGTCTGGTTTTTCTCTTCCAATTCATCCTAAGGTTCTTTTCCATATTATTATAAACCCTTTAGATCACCCAGAAGTTGTAAATTCTCAAATTGTCCGTTCACAATTGATCGGGTTTGTGAAACGGTTCGATTTCTCACTCGGTTTGACTGGTTCTTTTCCCAGTTTTCCTTAGCTCAAAAGGGTGGGGTTTACACGATCATACCTGGTTGGTATGATGAAACTTTCTTGAAGGAAGTGGAAAACTCGTTTATCGGTTATGAGCGGAGATGTCCTCACACTCGGTTGGTTTGATGGACAGTTGAAAATATATTTTTGTCAGAAGTGCTCTCCCCTAACTGTGTATCACTGCTTAAACAATTTGGGAGACCTTCTTGATAGGAGCTCGAATAGCTTTGTTAGACTGGAGGCCTCGGTTTTGGAACTTGGGGGCTGTTATGCCCAATTTTGAAAATCTTGAACAGTGAGCTCTAGGCCATTTGGCACGAGCAGGAGCTCGTAAACAAACATGATTTATATGCTATGAAAACTTAAGTAATTCAATTGTTTGGCCATGGTACCAAGACAGGACTGACATACTCAGTCAACTAGTGGCAGTGCGACATGACAAGTCTTCGGACTAGTCAAGACAAACAGTTGTAGGTTGAGTTGAGGGTCGGGGCCGTTAGACCAATGGCACTACAAATTATATGGCTTCATGTGAAAAATGTTGATTGTGCATGCACTATGTTTATGGAACCTTCAAAGATGCCTAAGAGGGGTAGTGATGTGTTCTAGGGCCCTGGACGACCAAGTGGATATATGGGCAGTTAGTCGTACCAGAAGCCTTGCGAAGCTCGACGTAGCTTCAAGTGCATGAGACTAGGGTGGGGTCGGGATGAGGTCTATGTCCTCATATAGACATGAAGAATTATTACGGGATTGAGGGTCGGATGTTGTAATCATCCACTCATTTTCAAGGTTGAAGTGGGCGTACTTCTATCTAGGTGGTCGGTAAAGTCACTTCGACGCCACAAGTGGGTTCAGTGGATGTATTGGCCTGCGATTGTGTGTTTGACCTTCATAATGAAGAATGTGTGTTGGGTGATGACACACCGTGGTTTAAAAGAAATGGTGATAAAAACCAAGATTTAAAATGAAAGGTTTTTAAAAGAAAATAAGGAGTTTCGCACACTCAAAATCAAACATTTTTCCTAAAAATTTCATTTGAAAAACCCATTCACTGAGTCATTGTACTCACCCCCACGCCCACCCCCCACCCTCCATATCCCTTTTAGGAAATCTTGGAAAGCCTACCCCAAGGACCATCAACTAATACGCCTGTAAGAAAGGTATGATCAGATTAAAATGTTATACAGTTTTGATTTATGTTATTCCTAAAAAGGTGCAACTTTAAAGAACGCCTTACTCTTTATAGATTCTAAACAAGGGGAAACCCTTAATAAACCAGGAGAGTGGAGGTTTGATCACGGGGATCCAACCAAATCGGGTCAGGGCATGACATCAACCGTCCATCTATGGTCCCTTTGAGGGTCTTTAGTCGTATACATCCTTCCAGGATTCCCTTTCCTACCCTAGAATTAATGAAGGACATTTTTCACGTTTGCCCTTTTTCAGGGGGATCTAGGTATATTTCCTATGTACCTTACCTTTACTCCTAGTGGTATTCCTCTTTGGTTGACCTTCTTAAGAAGGAGTTCTGATTTTTCTTTACCTTGCTATCTTTTGACCTTTTTGCGAACAACTTACTTAACTCATTCCACGGTTTTGGGGTCTGGTTACTGGTCCTTCCTTGATCCTTGTATTTCTCATCCAAGACATTCCTCCTACTTCTTACCTTTTCATTGGGTTTATCTTACCTCTTGAACCTGTGAGAACATGTTTCCCTTATGGTTGCCTTCTTCTACTAAACTTTGTCTACGAATTTGTCATCAGTTGGGTCCTTTGCCTCTTGGTTGGGATGTGTTCTTTCCACAATTCCCCTTCTTGGTGGTTTCCTTGTCTTCTCGGATCTTGTCTAACCCTTGAACTTGTCATCCTCCTATTTACTTGTCTGTGGAGGTCTTGAGGATCATCCTTGGTGTCTCTCCTTCCTAGTACCCCCTTTTGATTCCTTCATACTTAGTTAAAGTTTCGGCCTCTTTCGAAGTTCCTCATCCCTATGGGAACTTACCTGGGCTTAGGTCAGGTTGTCCTAGAGTTAACTTCTTTTATTTCGGGGAGGTCCTTCTTGTACTCTTAGGCGGTTCTTTCATGTACTACATTGGTACATTTGTTGCTTTAGGAACTTGATGTGTGATATCTTGCAAATAGTAGTTGTAGTAAAAAGGAAATACATATTTTATTCATTTAGGCTATGTTTGGATTGAGGGGTTTGGAGGGATCTGGATAGGAGGGGTTCGGAGGGATGGAGAAATTCCTCATTTGGTAAAACATAATGAAAGGGTTTGGAGGGATTTGGAGGGGCTGAGAATCACCTTCAAACCCTTCAAACCCCTTCATTTTCACTATGACACAATCCCTCTAAAAGTGGAGGGATTTGGAGGGATTGTGTCATTTAATGCTTAAATTATTTTAATTCCCTCATTTATTTTTTTATATTATTATTTTTTATATATACTTTAAATAGATTTATATATTAATAATATTTCATATATAAAATTATATAATATAAGTATATAATACAAATATTATAAATAAAAAATTTATTGTAAAAAATATTTTTAATATAATTTAATAATATATAATAGCTAATAAATTATTTTATTTAATTAAAAGGGTAAATATATATTTCTTATTTTTTTATTAATAATCCTTCTCCTCACTTCCCCTCAATCCAAACGATAGTTTATTAAAAAAATTTAACAACTCCAAATCTATCACTTCACCTCCCCTCCAAACCCCTCGCTTCACCTCTCCTCCAAATCCCTCCAAACCCCTCAATCCAAACATAGCCTTAAGAAAATAGTTCTTGTCGTCTACGGCTTATTACAGGTATTTCTCACTATTTCTCATTCTAATTCGTCAGGGTCATAGGCCGAGAGTTCGCCTCTGAATTGTTTTGGGATTCATAGTTTGAGTGCTTCGAAGGTGTCGAGCTTGTGGACGTCCATCCATATTCCTGGTGAGCATCCTTGCTGGGGTGGACCCCATGGAATACCTCAAGTGCGTACCTTCCCAGCATTTCAGCTTTCTATTCATTTGGTGGGGCCTAAGTTGTGTTGGGCAGGTGGGAACTCCTAAAAAACCTTCATGAAGGTTGTGTGAGCCTCCCAGTAGTTGTTTCTGGCCTGCCTTCGAATTGGTGTCCTTTCTGGCTGTCGTAGTGTTAGGGGTGGTGTTGGGTCCCTTGGGGGAGGTATGGGTTCTTCTTGTCTTGGAAAGGGATTTGGGATGATGGCTTGTTTTAGTACCTCCCCAAGAAGTTTCTATAGTCTGCTACCATGTCCTTCGGTACTCTCTTTTCTAATTCAGCATGTCTTTGGCTGCTTGTCTTGCTTGAGGTAAGGACTTTTTTTAAGGGTCTGTGAGTAGGATGAGTTTGAACTGTGAATTTCCTAGGGACTCTCCTTCTTACATGGGTAATTAAGTCTTATTAGTGTCAAGTCATAGTCTTGACAATGCTTTCGAGGGAACACAGCTCTGATACCACTCAAGTTGTCACGCCCTGACCTAGTTTAGTCAGATCTCCATGAGCAACCCACTGCTCCCTTGATTCCAAAAGGGTTTCTTTCCCCATTGTTGAAAGTGAGAGGAGGCAGGCAGAATTTATGGACTTATTCCCTAGAAGTGCATAAATCAAAACGGAAGAAAAACTTGAAGGACTTTAAGTGTACCTTACTTGCATCTTTGTGGGTTCTCTTGGTTAGGTTTCCTCTTTCCTAAAAAAAGGAAAAAAAGATAGGGGTTAGTTTCTACAACTCAGTGAGTGGGGGTTTGAAGTGAAGTTTCAAAAGATTTAGTTAAAATTATTCTCGAAATCCTTTCATTAGTTTTCAAAGCCTTTGTGTGTCTAGCTCTTTTAGCACATCCCCTTGCCTCGAGAGGCATTTAACAAACAAACACATACCCTTTTATCATAAAGGGTATACACATTCGTCGATGTAGCACGCCTACTGCACCCACTTATGGATCGGAGCATCTTTACTATTCACTATGATAGAATTCACTAACTTCTACCTTGAGTCTGAGTGATGCCCTAGGCGCTAGGCCCTCAGACTCCACATGACTTCGTGTTCGTATGAGGATGGAGAACTCAGCCCACCTCCACCCGATTCTCAATGTGCAAGAAGCTCCTAGAGCTTCATGACTAACTAGCCAAACGAATTGCCCTTATTGCCACCAAGTCATCCAATAGTCCTTGGAACCCATCACTACCCCTCTTGGCATCTTGATGGTCCCGAATTCAAAAGTGCATGCACAAATAATAGTTTTCATATATTTAGCCATCCTCTTTGATGTCGATGGTCTAACGGCCCTTATACTAAACCCAGCTTGCAGCTGTTTGTCTGGTCGGTCCGTCGACCTGGCCTTGGCACACTGTCGCTAGCCCATCGAGGCTTATCGGTCCTAACTTGGTACCGTGGAAAATCACAAAATTATTTTCACTTTTAATTAGAGTTTTCATGGCACTTCCTATTCATGTTTAATTATGAGCTTCAGCCCATGCCCACTAGCCTTGGGCCCACTTCACGTGTTTTTCAAAACTAGGCCTTGAGCCCTATGAGTTCAAATTCGAAGCCCCTAGACTGTTAGAGCTATTCTAGCTCTCGTCAAGAAGGTCTCCCAAATTGTTTAAGCAATGGCACACAGTTAGGGGAGAACACTTTTGACAAAAAAATCTCTTTTATCTTAAAGTACTCATCACGTTAACTAGGTGTGATGATAGCGGTAGATCTGCTTACAACCGGTACATAGGTTTTTAGTTGAAAGTGTTCATCATCCCAACTGGGTATGACGTTTAAAATATCTCACTCACCCGATGATTGTGGTGCGTTTGTCCCTAGTTGGTTTTCCAAGTTTGAGTCTAGCTCTCTTGTTTGCGTTCTGATCTCAGGAGTCCCTACATGGTTTGACCACTCTTATAAGTTAGGGTTTGGCGTGAAAGCTTTCTAGCTTTTCAAGTAATGGCTATTAGACCTAAATTTTTCATTTATTGCACTTCTTGACTTTGATACTTCTTGACTTTAGGTCCCTAGTGTTCAATTTTCCCCAATCAAGTCCCAAGGGCTTCCAATGTCCTCCTTGGGTCCTTAATTTACTTAAAATTGTAAACAGGGCTAAAATTTTCCAAATTTCTAATTCAGTCCCTAATTTTTCTAAAATTATTTTTTTGCCCCTACTTTCCAAAAATGGTTAATTAACCACAATTCTTTTGAAAATTGACCAATTGGTCCTCCAACATCTTTCGCATTTCTAATTGACCTTCAATTTTGAGAAATTGCATGGAGGTCCCTCAATTTTCTGAAATCCACAAATTTCCCTTAATTTTCCCCCCAATTTCTACCCCTCTCTACTCACCAAATATGATTTCTTCAAATTGGCCATTTAATTGGGGTTATTTTCTCAAATTGGTGATATGAATCAGTTTCTATACTTCCATATAATCCAATTCTACTTTGAATTGCAGGATTTGGGTCTGAAATGAGCTCAAACAGAGCTTCGCCAGAAAATTGGACATAGAGGGAGAATGTTTCGAAAGCTTACCGTTAGAGGTGTAGCGATCTAAGTTATTGATCGAGGAAGTTAGCTCTTGTCCTCAGGGTACTCATAGGTTCAAGAATCGGGGCAATTGTTGTCATAATCAGTAGGAATTTGATCAATGAACTCTATCACTTTCTCTCTCTAGAATCGAACTATAATGACGGAGGAGGCTCGAATTGGCTTACCTTTCACCTCTAAAGAGATCATGTGATGGTCATGGGGGTATGGAAGGACTCAATTTGGTCACAAGAGCTCTGAATTGGTCGAATTCCAATAGATCGAGATAGAGCAGCTTTGGTCCGCTGGAGCTACTTCACTATTCGAGCTTGTCGACGCTACTCCTACGATCCTTGAGTCGGTTGGAGATAGGCGTCAGGTAACTAACTTCCTTCTAAGTTTGTAAGTTCCAAATTCATTGTCTGAGGCTAAAGGAAGTGCCCATGTCAGAGCTTTGGTTCGAGCTTCACCGAAAAATAGAGCACTTTAGAGAGAGAGGGGAATTGAGGTGTGTGAAGGATGAACAGGTGGAGCTCTTTATATAGGGAACTCAGGGACCCTCTGCTCGACCAGTTTCCACGGCCACATGGCAGCACGTGATTGGTCGGTCATGCAGACATGGTGATCCGACTCAACAGCACGTGATTGGACCGATTGACCAGACACGTGCCAGCCACTCTTTGGTTAGTCATGTCTGCTTGGCTACTAACTGGGCACCCACTAACTATTGACCGTTGACTGGATGACATAGCGTTTCTTGCCACGCATCGCACGCTGATTGGTTGCATGCATGCTAATTAGGTGCTGACTCGTCAGCGGTCCATTGACCCGTTAGACTGTTGACTGGTCTAGTCCAACTGGGTTCAGTGACCAGAACATGAAAATCGACCGGTTCAGGTTTGATTCGACCAGTTTTCTCAAAATTAAAAAATTTTAAATTATTCTAAATTCATTTTCTATTCAATGGTTGCCTCAATTTCCCAAATTGATCTTTTTAAGCCACCTAGAAAAATGAATTAAGAAACTAGTTCATGCTGGTTCAACCTGATTCAATCTGGTTCATGTCCGGTCCACCCTTAACCGGTCCAGTTTTCTCATCCAATTTCTTTCATGATACTTCCCCATGATTTTTGTGACATCTTGGTCACTTGGGATTTTTCAATTTCCCCTTTCAACCCTTCTTTATCATTCTCGGTTCATTAAGTTGTTTGGTTTTCTCATTAAATTGACTGGTTTTTTCAAAGTTTCCTTTATCCAAGGTTCCGGGTTTCACATATGTGGACTCACAAAACCCCTTGAATTTTTAAGGGATCAAAACAAATCCAAATTTAGTAGTTCTTGAATCCATTCAATAGGAAATTGAATGTAGATCTTTTAGGTATTTTTATTTTCTCAAGAACCAACCAGAAAGGGGGTGAATTGGGCAAAAAACTATTGAACCAACCGAGAAATTAGTCAAAAACTAGTTCTCTATAGTGCCATATCGGTTAGCTAAGAAGTTAGTAGGTGCATGCATGTGTTGCACGTGCGGAGCAAGGGGTGTACACACACACTGCATGCATGGATCAAGGGGCGCACACACATGTGAAGTGCAGTGCGCTGACACGTGTGGCCATGTGTGTGCATGTCTTCTTCTTCGCCTGACTGCCGACCTATATCTACCCTGTTTTAACCGATAGTGTATTATTGACCCGCCTACTCCAGCACTTGGGGATATTAATTCATTTTTAGCACCACATGCTATGAATTAATGAAAGAAAGCTATGGATAGATTGCCACAGAGATCTAGATCACATCCATATAAATTGGGGTTGCACCCTTACCAGAATTTGCTCAAAATCATCTCTCAACCACCGACTACTCCCAACTTCAGTAACCTTGTTACCAAAAAGCATAACTTCACCACCTGACCACCTCCGATGACATTCTTGGTATCCTTGGAAAGTTGAGAACCTTAGCTTTCCATTGCCACCCCTCTCAACTCTCAACCTTTCCTCTACTGGCGTTGGTGGATCGCACAGTACCTAATCTTCGGCAACCCAAAATAGAGCACCTATTTTTCGGGGCCAATTTTGATGGCCGTGACAGCTCTTGCGAGCTGAGAAAAACTAGGTGAGTCCCTTTCACCACCAGCTTTCCATAGCAACAAGCTTTTCCAAATTTGATCAAGAGTTGGATCTTAATAAAAACATCAAATTATTAGATCACATGCAAAGTGACCTAGATGACTAAAATGCAAATTGCTAGAGCTACATACCACCATTTGAATTGATTCAAGTGACCACTAACTCTCGGGAGAGTCACTTTCCAACCCCACTAGCCTCGACGGCTGATGTGCCATCTCCGTTGAGTCCAAATAAATATTGGGCCTGATGGGGAAGTTTGATAAAGTTTGAGGACTGGTTTTGCCTATTAGGAAAGTTTTAGGGACCTTTTTACAATAAATGCAGAGTTAGGGGCTAAAGTGTAAATATTATCTTTTGCATGGCCAAAGTGGACTCTTGGGCAGTCCAAGGACCTAAACGTAATTAAAAGAAATTTAGGGATGTATACCCCGTCACTTAAAGAAAAGAAAATTGGGAAAAGAACCAGTCAATTAAAAAGAGAAAATTGAGAGAGTTAATGAACCCAAACTGGTAAAGAAAGGGTAAAATTGGAAATTGACAAATTTTGAGTGATTCAAATAATAATAGAAATTATGGAAAAGAACCTTGAGACAAATGGGAAGAGAAAACTAGACTGGTTTAGGGTGAACCGAACTTGAACTGAGTTGAACCATACTTGAACCGGTTTATAAATTCATTTTTCATGGCGGATTAAAATATTCAATTTGGGAAATTGAAGCCATCATTTGATAGAGAATGAATTTAGATTAATTTAGAAATTTTTAATTTTGAGAAAACAAGTCGAATCGGGCCTGAATCGGTAGAATTTTGCCATTAAACCTGGTAGGACCAGTCCGATCCGATTCGGAATAGTGTCATCTTTTTCCTCATGATGACAACACTATTCATAAATGCAGAAAACTTCATTCTCCATCAAAGGTGTAACCACTCCAATCATGACATTTTCGGGCGAGGATAAGCTCAACCAAAATGGAAAGTGGTTGGGTAAAGGGTCCTCGAGCTCCCTATATAAAAAGTGCATCTCCATTCATCCTCCATACACCTCAAATCGCCATCCCTCAAATGCTCCATTTTTCGATGAAGTTTAAACCAGAGCTCTGACTTGGGCAGTTTTCTTATCCACAGAAGGCAAGGTTGGGTCCTACAGACTCCAGGGGAAGTTAGCTACCTAACAGCAACCTCCTTTCGACCCGAGGACCGTCGGAGAAGCGCTGGCGGAATCAAACTTTACTAATAAAATTCACCCTCAATTGGACATCAATTATAGTAATTCTTTATCCTAGAATGAACCTCGGGATGAGAGCTACCATCTCAGAACAAGAGCTCAGACCGCTGCACCTCTAACGCCCTAGGGGGTAGTGATGGGTCCTATATTGGGATTGTAAGACAAGTACGTCTATTTTAAAATATCTAGTTTTGTATAATGCTATTCCATGAAATACATGAAAAAGGACACCTTACTCCTCACAATTTAGAAAAGGGTAAAACCCTTCATAGACCAAAGGGAGTGGCAGATTCCTCACAAGGATCTGACCAAACCGGGTCGGGGCGTGACAACTTGAATGGTATCAGATTTTATTTTCTCGAATACATTATCAAGACTATATAACATAAAAATTAAGAGAAATTTTAAATTTTTCAGATGGCTCCCAAGAGAGAAACCAAGAAAACCAGGACTGATGTTGCCAACACTACCCAACAATTTGTCCCCGTAGGAAGACCACCATAAAAGCTCTCAAATGCCTGAGGTGTAGTAAAAGTCATGAAGGCCCAAGAGACATTGTGGGAAAGCATCCAATGCCACCAAGGAATGTGGTGCCAGCGCCTGTTGATGTCACATCCACGAGTAGGAGGAGAGCCAACCTAATTCTAAGGACACCATAAGGGACTTATAACCAAGAAGGACGGTTACTAAGAACCAAGTATTGTAGCTGCACAAGTTGAAAATACTTCTTGTAATGGGGTTAACACCCAAAACGTATTGTACCCTTTAATAAAAATTCTAATTTTTCCTAAAACTCTATCCCTCAAACAAAGTCGCATTCTCATACCTCAACTATATGAGGAGGGGTCACGGAAGATAAGATGGACTAGGGGAAGAAAACACAACGAAGCATAATATAGATAAAAGGAAAAGATATGTAGGAGGAATGTCTTGGATGAGAAATGCAAGGATCAAAGGAAGGATCAGTGACCAAAACCATGGAGAGGATTAAGTAAGCAGTTCGTGAAGAGGTCAAGAAATAGGGAGGTAAAGAAAATTTTTAACTTTTTCTTAAGAAGGTCAAATAGACAAGAATACCACAAGAATAGAGGTAAGGTACATGGAAAGTACACCTAGAACCCCCGCAAAAAGGGAAAACATGGAAAACGTCCTCCGGCAACTTTAGGGTAGGACACAGAAAGAGTGAAGTGGAGAAGAAATGTGCTAGGAAAGGGAACTTTGGAGGGATGTATACGACTAAGTACCCCTTGAATATGGGCAATTGGACATAATGTGGAGAGCAAGGAACCGACCCATAATCAGGAGCTCCTTGAAGGAAGGATAAGGAACAAAAAGGAAATTGGAGGGCAATGAAGGATTAAGGGTGGATGATTGTACCAATATCAAAAGGGTGTAAGATAGGAAAGAAGAAAAAGCCTTCAAGGAGCGTTAGGGAGGTTGAACGTGAAACTCCTAGAAGGGAAGTCCCTAGGTAAAAGGATAAAGGTAGGCAGTGAGACCATAAAAAGGGAAATTCCCAAGCTAAGGAACGGACAAATGGATCATAAGTGGCTTAACCTGAAATAAGGAACCTTATAAAGGGGCATAAGTGGTTAAGGATGTATTGGGATGGCTAAGTGTGACTTGCTTTGGAAGATCAGAGGAGTCAAATAGGGATTTCAAATGAACCTAGTAAAAGGAAGCAACTAGTAACAATGGGATCATCAAGTAGAATAAACGATGCCCTAAAAAGAATCGGGAAGTAGTAAAGACTACACTCTAAGAAGGGCAATAGGATGGGCATCAAGGAGAGTGAATTTTAGAGATAGCTGCCCCAGATAGTTGGACAAGAAAATATTTGGGACAAGGCAGTTAACAAACTGACCCTCGAGAGAACCATGCATTTAAGCATCGACGAAGAAGGGAGAAATGAAAAGGCCAAAATATTGGAAAAAAAGGATGAAGGATATTCTTAAAGAGAACAATGGTCGAGAACGGATTAACTGCCAAATTCAAGCCATTAGAATGTTAAGTAAAGCTCTCACAAGGTGATCAAGAGACCTTGAAATAAGGAGGATTTGAACGCCTCCTTGAAGAAATAAACTGGTATTAGGGTACAAGTGGGAATGATGATAGGGTACAAAAGATGTGCCTGCAAGATTTCAAGAATAAGGGTAAGCAGGAGAGGACGATATCAAAGGATGTCATTTAAGGGTAGATATTCCCAAGGGCAAATGAAAAAGGAATTCTTGGAGAAAGGAGAAGAATCCTACTAAGGAAGGAAACCTTAGAATGGCATACATATCCCAAATGAGAGGTAATGGAACCAAGTGAAGAGGGATAAGAAGATAAGCTTGCAAATAGAATGCATGTTGAGGTGAAAGGACCAAGGGAAGTATACTAGGAGGGTCCAAGGTGTAAGTTAAACCCAAGGAATGGGTAAGTAGAAAGAAAGCATCAAAAGATGTCGTACAAGTAAGAAAGGGGTGGATTGCCCAAAATAAGGAAATAGAGGAAAGAACATCTGAGAAACCTTGGAGAAGTAAGCCCTCAAATTAAGAAATGGTTAAGGGAAATGACCACTAACATCAAGACTGGTCATGGTCCACGCTCACTTAATCGAGCCTAAAGAGTGGACGGCTAGGAATAGTGTGGAGTACACAAAATAAGACTCGATAATCAGAAGTTCCTCAGATAGAGAATAAGGGATGAAATGGAGATTTTAAGACAATGGAGGATAGAAAGCAGGCAAATGCCCTAATATAAAAAGGGTGTAAAGAGATGAAGAAATTGAACCTTCAAGGAATGGTAAGAAGGTTGAACATGTAGCTCCTAAGGTAAAAGTCTCTACATTGAAGGACATAGTAGAGAATGAAATCGTAAAAAAAGAACTCCCCAAACAAAGCAATTGACACGTATACCGAAAGGGATCAACTCGGAACAAAGAATCGTGAAATAGTCACAAGTGAGTAAGAGTGGATTGAGGAAAAGGAAAGTCCTTGAGTAAAGGATGCCACTTGAAATGAAGAAGCACATAAGAAGGGAAGAACCCCAAACGTGTCAGTAAGTCATTGAGAAACCCGATGGTTGGAACTAGGGAAAAACCAATAATGAAGTCAGTAAAGGACGAATAGATAGACACCATTATGAAAGACATGACACCAAAGGTAAAAGGAGGATTGGATAATGGCGAAGGTCATCAATGAATATTACCATATAAAAAGAAAGGATCAAATGATATGATCCCCGAAAGGTTGGAAAAGTAGAGAACAACCATCAAGGAAATATTCCAGAATTATAATGGATAAAGATAAGTTATAGAACATGTCATGCTATAAGGGACATGTAGGTCCAACGGTCCCAAGAAAATGGGACTCAAGTAAGAAAGAGTCAGTCAGTTAGGCATAACAAGGTCAAACAAAAAACTTGGACCAGAGTTGTAATAAACAAAAGATGAAGAACCAAAACAAGGTAAAAAGGGAATCACTTCAAAACCCACGGGGTTAAGGATGAAAAGTCTGAAAGGATCTTGAGCTAAAGAGCATCAGCAACCAAGGAAATAAATGGAAATGGGGAAGATCGGATGTTTATGGAACATCCAACCCAATGACATGGATAAGAACCCATAAGAAGAAGAGTCTTACCCTAAGCAGAGTAAGAAGTGGACCCAAGGATGTACCTTTGGACCAGTGGATAAGACATGCCTAATGAAGATAAACTCCAAGGAGTGAGTAAACAGTGAAAGGAAAAGAATTTATTAGGCACATGCTTTAAAAGGGACGAGGTAAAGGAACCACCAAAGTGGCAAAATGTCAAGCAAACCCCAAGAGGACATCAAGGGAAAATTACTCCCAATGCAAAGGATTGATGGCTTAGTTTTGGGGACAAAACCCCTAAAAGGATGGGAGAGTTGTAAACCTCGCCCCTTAAATATAAGAAAACTAGGAAAAGAACCGATCAATTCAAAAGAGAAAATCGAGCTAGTTAACGAACCCAAACTAGTAAAGAAAGTGTAAAATGGGAAATTGGAAAATCCCAAGTGACTCAAAGAGTCATAAAAATCATGGAAAAGAACCTTGGAACAAATGGGAAGAGAAAACTAGACTGGTTCAGGGTGAACCGAACCTGAACCGATTTGAACCATACTTGAACTAGTTTCTAAATTCATTTTTCTTGGTGGCTTAAAATATTAAAATTGGGAAATTGAAGCCTCCATTTGATAGAGAATGAATTTAGATTAATTTAGAAAATTTTAATTTTGAGAAAATCATCGAATCAAGCTTGAATTGGACAAATTTTGCCATCAAACCCGATCGGACCAGTCCAGTCCGGTTTGGAACAGTGTCATCTTCTTCTTCAAGATAACAACACTGTTCATAAATGTAGAAAACTTTTTTCTCTGGTGAAGGTGTAACCACTTCGATTAGGCCATTTTTGGGCGAGGATAAGCTCGACCAAAATGGAAAGTGTTCGGGCAGAGGGTCCTCGAGCTTCCTATAAAAAGAGCTACTCTCCATTCATCCTCCACACACCTTAAATCACCATTCTATCTCAACTGCTCCATTTTCCGGTGAAGCTCAAACTAGAGCTCCAACTTGGGCAGTTTTTTTAGCCTTAGAAAGCAAGGTCGAGTCCTATAGACCCCGAGGGAAGTCAGTTACCAAATAGAAACCTCCTTACGACCTGAGGACCGCCAGAGAAGCGCTGGCTAAATCAAACAGTGAAGCAGCTCCGATGGACTGAAGTTGCCCTATTTTGGTTAAGCTGAATTCGACCAAATTCAGCCCTTCTCCGACCAAATCAAGCCTTCCTGACACCCCTACGACCCTCACATAGCCTCAATAGCTAAAAGGTAAGCCAATTTGGTCCTCCTCTGTCAGTGTTACTAAGAGAAAGAGCTAAATTTTACTACTAAAATTCACCCTCAATTCAACATCAATTGTAGCAATTCTTGATCTTAGAATGAACCTCATAATGAACCTCAGAATGAGAGCTACCTCCTCACACAAGAGCTCGGACCGCCGCACCTTAGACGGAAAACTTTTGAAGCTTTCTCTCTCTATGAACAATTTTTCAGCGAAGCTCAGTTTGAGCTCAATTCAGACCCAAATGTTGCGGTTTAAAGCTCAATTGAATTATATGGAAGTGTAGGAACTGATCCATACCTTTAATTGGAGCAATTAACCCCGATTGAATGGCCAATTTGAAAAAATCAAATTAGGTCAATTTGAAGAGGAGAAATTGGGGGAAAAGGTTGGGGAAATTTGGGAATTTCAAAATTTTGAGGAACCCTATGCAATTTCCCAAAATGAAGGCCAATTGGCCATGAGAAAAGTATTAAGGGACCAATTAGCCAATTTTTAAAATATTTGGGGCCAAATTTCTTTTTTTGGAAAGTATGGGCAAAACCGTAATTTTTGGGAAATTGAGAACCAAATTGGAAAATTTAGAACCAAATTGGAAATTTGGGAATCTTGAGCCCCTTACACAATTTAAAGTAAATTAAGGGCCCAAGGACGATATTAGAAGTACTTAGGACATAATTTGAGGAAAACCTAACACTAGGAACCTAAAATCAAAAGATGTGAACTTTAGGGTCCTAAGTGCAATGAATCATAAAATTTGGGTCTAGTTGCCCATACATGAGAAAATGAAGGCTATTATGCCAAACATTCATTGATGATGATATTCAAATCGTGTAGGAACACATGTGACTAGAACGCCAGCAGAGAAAGCTAGCATAGATTTGTAAGTCGACTAGGGACGAATGCATCACAATCATTGGGTGAGTGGGCTAATTTACACATCATATAGGTTAGGATGATGAGCACTATCTTTAACGGATAAAACCTACTTAGTAGCTGTTAGTAGAGATAATCATACCCGGTTGGTATGATGAATTTTCTTGAGGAAAGGAGAAACTCGCCTACCTGTTGTAAGCGAAGATATCATCACATTCGATTGGTGTGATGAAGTTGAAAATGAATTTTGTCAGAAGTGTTCTCCCCTCACTATGGGTTTTAAATTGAAACACTTAATGCAAACAAGGGGGTAAGTACCATCGTGTGAATCACTTGACTATTTGGGATGGTGAGTGGGAACTGGAGTATCATCACACATAGTAGTGCTCCATATGATGAAGCACCATTGAACATAGCAATGCTACATCTCATGCAATCTTTCAATAGATTCGCCCATTCATGTGAATGTCCATGTCCCACCATCAATCATTCAGGTGATTGCATTCGTTTAACCTCCAAATCAAACTTATAGACCACATCTTATAACTCTCTAGTCCTATTAAACTGGAAAATCTAGTTGCACATCCTCGTATTGCTTCATTTTATAGTTACCTTTTGTAGTTGATGCAAACTTGAGTAGGCGTCTATTAGACTATCGTTAAAAATATTTGCTAAGATATGCATGCATATCAAATAATAATTAACCAACAAGTCAATAGTGCAAGAAATTGTGTATTTTAAATGGTTTGCTATCTTGGCATCCCCTCTATTAATACATGATCAATTTGACCATGAAGATCATAATACACCACACAAATCTTAATTGCTAGTAAAATATCGGGTCATTGCCCTACTTTAAAAAATACGTACTTTTAGCTTCTTTCTAAAAGTTGTATTTAAATCAAATATAAATATCGATCCTTAAGCCCTTTTATAAACATCAGGTCTTAGCCATTTTATAAATATTAGGTATTAGCCCTTTCATAATGTTGAGTTGTCACCTATTTTCAACCCTCGAGTTTATACTTGTCATTTACAAAATCACCGGGTCATGGTTTGCTTCTCAAATAGTTTGGGATATCTCTCATCTTCTCAAACTGTTGATAAAAGCTTCCAAAGTGTCCATATCAACAGTTTCATAAAGCGGTAATTATTGATAACAACTTTCCAATCAAACAGGAAGTAAAAATTCACTCACAATTATAGTTGAAACATGTTTGTCCTGACTGTTTATCCTTTGTCCTGGGAGGCATGATTCCTATATGATTTGATAACATATTCATCTACACAAATCAAGTATAATTCTAGGGTTAGTTTCAAACTTTACTCAATACTAGTATACTACCCTATAATTTTTCCCAAACTTAGGGTTTTGACCATTGGGTTCGGTTCACCCAATTCCCACACATCGATGAACTCATTTCGACTAACCCCTATCCATTAATTCATTTCACCTATCTAAGCTTATACTCTTGGTAAGTCACATTTTCCAAAATGCCCAAAAGTATCTAAATTCCTCATTTAAATACTTAACTTTTCCAAATTTTACATTTTGGTCCATAAGAAGGGAAAAATTACCATTTTCCCCTACACATCCAAATTCTCCCTATTGGGACCCTAAACTTCCAAAGTGTTTTCTTTAAGTCTTTAAACTTCCTTTATTCCCATTTGGGTCCTCAAGTTTTCATAAACTTCCTATTATGTCCCAAACTTTCCTTATTTATCATTTTACCCCTAAACATTTCCAAAGTTATCATTTGGGCCCCAAGCCTCTTCCAAGCTACTTCTTTGGGTTCTTAATATTTCTAAAACTTCTTTTTAGGTTCCTATACTTTCATTGAGTTTCATTTGGGTCCCCATATTCCTAAAATAGCACTTTGCCCCACAAATTTTTTGAAAATTACATTTTAGTCTCCCTACTTTCTTCTCCTTTAAAACACCTACATAAAATTTCCAAAATCCTTTATAAGTCCCTCATCTCATTCCCCATGTCCCAACTGTCACTTTTTGGCCAGCTTTGATCGGAACAATATATTTTTGGTCGCGATTGGTTTTCCGCCAGAAAATTGACATAGTTTGGAATGGTGTCAAGAGATCACCGGAGATGACAAATTAGTCATTGGTGTAGTGGAGGTTGGAAAACTAACTCTTTTGTGTGTTTAGGGCCTCTTGAATCACCACAAATCATCCAAGAATATTCACAACATGAGGCTTACCTTCACTTTGAATGGCTGGTAGGGTTGAATTGAGGGTGTTGAAAGGAGTTCTTAGAATTATTTTAGGTTGTGGTTGGTTGTCTAGGGGGTTGGGGTAAGGTCGAAAAGATACTACTCTAATTTCGATAGAAGGAGCAGTGTTACTATTTGATCACGCTAGTACCGGTAGAAAATACCTCATTGTCAAAGAGAGGTATGGTTAAAAAGATGATTTATGTGTGGTTCTAACACCATTAGAATGACTAAGTTTGGTGGTTTGATTCGAAAGTGAAAAGCTATGAAATTTAAGTCACCAAAAAATAGAGAACCTTCATTTATAGAGATAATTCTCTTCACCAACCAATGAGGCAAGGGTCTAGTCTTATATGGGCAGCTCGAGGCTCTAAGTATCAATCACTTAATATCCATAGTTGGTCGAATTAGACCTCATAGGCCTCACATTCCATTTAATTCTACTCGAGGGTAGGAAGTCAGATATCGTGCTAAAAGCGGGTTAATTTTTGTGTTCCATGTCATAAGTCGGGTAAATATGTGTGCGCTTGACATACATGGCGGTCGGTTCGCACTATACTGAACCAGTTTTCCGATAAATAAATTGATTGGTACAACTGATTTTGGTAATTTCTTGGCTATTTCACTTTTGATTCAACTGGTTCTATACCTAATTTATTTTTCTAAAAATTTATTTTTTAATTTAAAATAAATTAGGTTCAATAACATCCATTTTCTAATTTATAGTACCCATTTTAAAAATAGGGGGTATTACTGCTACAATCCGTTTTGATTAGTTTTGATCGTCTTTTGGTTGATTCGCCTTGAATTCAAATGGTTCCTGACCCAATTTATTTTTTTCTAAAACTTTTTTGTTTAATTCCATATAAATTATACTCAAAATTGTTATTTTTTTAATTTATATAACCCCTCCTAGAAATGGAGGTTTTGTGCCCCAAGCCAATTTGATCTTAATTCAAACCAATTTTCAATCGAGGTTTTCCATATTCTTGATTTCTAGTAAAGGGGTTTCTTGGAGGTTAATTCATAGATTTATCCATTGTTTAAGTTCATAATCCAAATCAGTTTTCAATCAAGTTCGATTCTAAAACTCGATTTTTAGGTTTTCATTCTTGGTTCACCATCAATTTTTAGTTTAATTGGATTTAAACCAAGATATCTTCTCATAGCCTAAGTTCGAAGTCAAGATATCTTCTCATAGCCTAAGTCCAGACCAACTCGTTGGCACCGGTAAGAAATCACAACTTTCTCTCTTTAGAAAGTTTTTTCGACTAAGTTTTGATCTCGGGCCAAATAGATAAGATCAAAACTTGAAATGATCCTATGAAGGTAGATAAGTAGATTAGGGTTAAGTAAAGATTGAATTTTGAATTTAAGAAATACTAAATTTGGTGGTTCAAAAGGGGGATTCATAATTTTTTGAGGGAAATTCAAGGGCATTTTTTGTAATTAATCTAAGTAAAGGGGCTTAAATGCAAATAAAATAAACATGGATTTAAATATAATTATGAGAAATTTTAGTGCTTAAATTGAAATTAAGGGTGAAAGTAGGGACTTAAATGTAAAAATATAAAATTTAAAAATTTAATTATAAATATTTAAAAGGTTAAAATTATTAATTACAGAAATATTTGATAAAATTGTATCGAGGCATTTGTATATAATTTCTAGATAGAAAATAGTTAGATATATGAAATTATTTATATGTTAAAATTTTACTATATCAAGTTAATAGAAGAGATACATCCTCATTTTTTATAAGAAAAAACTTAAATTCGAGATTAGTGTTTACTAAAGTTGAGTTATATTGGAATAAGGAATTTTATATTTGCTATTTTATAAAATTATATGTGATATTTAGAAAATTATTTATAAAAACTAAAATTTTAAATAATACATTTTTATGAAAAATAATTATTATTTTGTAATATTAGATAAAAAAACTAAACAAATAATCAATTATCTTAAAATAATTTTTAAAACTCAAATTTTAAAAAAATAGGTTAAAATCTCAATATTTAGAATATGGTATTCGATCAAGATGACAATAGATAAGCTTGAAGAATTATTTTTAAAATGTATTGATTAATGAGAAATTTATTTACTAAAATTATTTATACGAAAAGAGTTTGTAGTAATTACATAACATGGTATTGCTGTATAAAAACGTGGAATGAATAAGAATGAATATTTGTTTTTAGTAGACAGAGATTGTGAAGTATAAGGTAGTGATGTAACTTGACATGATGATAGTTGGCTAATGAAAAGTGTATATTGGATGATCACGTTGCTACGCATTCGGAGTCGACACCATTTACATTGTTCTCATCATCATTGGACGAAATTCAAATGTTCATGTGTGTTTTGAATTTATATAAATTTTTATTTCATATTTATGCATATATATTTGAAATATATTAACTTAAAATATATTATTTTTAATTAGAACCCACTGCTTAAATAAGTATTTTCCTACTAAGTACCTAATTATTTATCACATTCTAAAAGTTATAGAATTCAAATGAATTGATTTTTGGATTCGTATAAGAGTTGTGATTAATTATAGATAAAATTTTCAGACTATATATCGCATTCGGTCGCTGGATATCGAGTTGTTGGCTGTTTTTAACCATAAAGTCAAAATCAATCACTTTTTGTAGTTGAGTGGGATATGTCGAACGACCCAATTGTGTCGAATATATCTCACAATCTTACCGAATTTCAGGATGAGCAGAGTTCTTTCATCGGTAAAGTTATGGATAGAACATGAGAAATAAGATATGATATTTCCATTAACCTATTAAGAATGTTTTGACAAAAAAATTTGATTATGATATTCTTTCATTTAATAATTATAAATTTATAATAATTTTCTATTTTATTTAATTTATAAAAATATTTTCAACTTATAAATATTATGAAAGTAAAGAAAGGAATAAAGTTTGGGAGAGTGTACTAGTAAATATGCTCCTTTTGCTCTTATAGCTTCTTCGTTCAGTTTTCCGTAAGCCAATTTACCTTAATATACCTGTTTTCTTGATGACAAATGTTGTTTCCTATAAAGTATATTACCGAACCAGTATTTGATTTCTAGGTGCGGATGGCAACACATGAAACTTGGATGAATGATATGCTAACAGAGGAGGGTGAAGATAATGCCCATCAACGGCATCCGATTCTGTGGCATTCTGTAGACTTTTTGCTAAATACATTGATCCTTTGATTTGGGCCATCACTGCTATCTTGAGTCATGACATACTGTGAATTAACTTGCTACTTTCTCTGACCGAAACCATGTATTTATTGCATTACTCAAATATGTTCAAGCATAAGCTAGATAGTTCGGTGTTATATGCTCAACCATCAAATGCTGAAGTAGCTTCTAAAACCGAGACGAAAGAACAAACTCGTCAAAATAAAAAGTCCAGGTTCATCAAGGATCGAGACGTGGACGTATTCCTTCTAGGGAACCTTGGAGGCAATGATGATGGAGCAGGTACCTATTAATCTATGCATAATTTACCAGGCTGCTTGCAACAATCTTTCATATAGTGTCACTTTTTGACTGCTATAATTTTGACTAGTGCTGGCTGCTCTATTATGGTTCATAAATAGATCCACAAGTATAAACCCATGAAGGGAGGAGAATGGGATGAACTGAAGGCACTGAACGATGAGCAAAAAAACTGAAGGCACGGAACATAAAAAGGAGATATTCTTTTTCTTAATCTAAGAGAAGTGGCAGACGAATGGTAAAGAGAATTATATGCAGTAGTAGTTTAACCAAAAGGATTACATGTACATGAGAGTCTCAACTGGATTGAATCATTACCAGGAGATCTCCTTTGTATAAATTATCCCCCTGAACCAATGCGTAGGCGAAGAAGAGAAAATCAATATTATCCAGGGATAATGGAAAAAAAGGGGAAGAAAATGAATGCGTACATCAAGAAATTGCATCTCTAGCTCTTTTTGGTCTTGAGCTTCTTCATGGCCTGCGCGGAATCATCCTCAGAGGCTCGAGCTCGTGTCATGCTGCCTTGGTTTCCGCAAACTGCTTCACTATCCTGATTTCAGAAATAATCACATAAATCTCTAATGGCAGAAAATATATTGAAATATAAGAAAATAAGCTTAAAGACTGAGGTAGCAGTACTTGCTGGGTTGATGATTTTGCTCTCTTCCCGAGCTCAATCTGCACCGATATGCTTGCCTGAGACAAATCAACCCCTGAACTATGGAGTGCCTGGGTAAGAGTGTCGAATAACCTGTAATAAACCAAAATTTCAATCAAGTCAAGCTGCCTCTTCTTCAAATCTAAAAGCTTCTAGGGAAAAAACTAAGAGGACACTTATGAGGATGCCCTCGACAAGAATGCTTGTGACTAGTTCCGCGTCAATCTTTTGCACCCTTCAAAGATGAGCAGTCCGTAAAAGATTTAGGAAATCAAGGGCAACATACCCTCGAGAGAAAGCAGTAGATATGCTAATTGTGCCGTCCTCAATAGGTAGCTCCTGCTCCATTATTTTATCATTCAGAGCAGTGAACTCTCCCATCCTCAGATTGGTTTGATCTACATGTGATTGAGGCTGCAGTCCCTTGGTTAACAAGTCCGAATCGACCATCTGTGATAGATGATTCGGCCCATTGACCCTGGCTGGTACCAGGATATTTGGTAGAACCGAAGCAGGAAAAGAGACGCTCTCATTCACGACTGCACGGTTAACATGATCTCCTCCATTATATTCAGGATAGTTTTTAGATGTGCCAGCAGTGGAGATGTTTTGGGAAAGTTTTGTGGCAAAAGCTAAGGTTGCACTGCCAGCATTAGCAGTTGGAGAATGGTCTTCATATGTCTGGGCAAGCCTCTGATCACTTCTCTGCTTTAATAAATAGAAAAGAGAAGATAGAGTTTAGTAAGATAAAAGACATCTTTGTTATCAATTATCAAAATTGCAGGATCAGATACCACGTTATGCCAAATGCACCTTGTTCTCTTTGTATGATAAATAATAAGGCAATGAATGGCATATACCCAAGTCATCATCTTTGCACGTTCTTGATTCCATCCTGAATATGAACCTTCAAATTTCTGGACTCTTTCTTGTAAAAATTGTATGTACTCAATAACCTACGTTCCATTTTAACTGCTGCATTAGTTGAAACAGTGGAAGGAAAAGCAAATGTAGATTCTACCACCAGATAAAATTGAAATTCACGGCAGAACGGTACCTCTAATAAGAATGATGCCTTATCCTTCTTTTGGTCGTTCTGAGGGAGCAGCGTTCTCAACGCTTGAAATCTGCTTGGACAATTAGCATATCAATATGAGAAATTGGACTGCCGAAGCTGACGATGAAAATCTTGTTTTGAAATGGGTTTTCAAGTAGAGGAGAAAAAACCTACCGATCATTTATCTTGCTCCTCCTCCGCTGCTCGGTAGCAGAGTGTTTGGATCTATGGGTATTCGCCTTATGGTCACTACTACATCCGTCCACCTTCACCCTCAAATCTGGGTATATACCAAAAGGTTACAAATGCTGTCAGTAATACTGTCACCAGGAATTACATGAAGCAAATCCAAAGATAAAAATTACCTCTTGGGGCAGGAGAGATCTCCTTCTTTATTAAAAACACTTCATCGTCTTCTAGTTCTTCCTCCTGGCTACTAGCAGCTTTGGCAGATTTTATCATATCCAAGAAGCTCTGATTTTTCTGTCTTGATGGTCTGTCATACATTACCAAAATTGTCAAGTATTTGTGGAGAAAGGTCAGAATGTAAACAGGGAAAGAGGACAATCACTGACTGAAAAGAAGAGAGAGAGCTTAACGAGTTGCCGTCATTATTGTTAGTGGAAGATGATTGTGAAGGCCTTTCTGACAATGGCCACTGGCCCCCTTTCATGGCTGTCTCTGTCAGAAGCAAAACTTAATGTTCAAGAATAGGCAATTGAAAAGGGACAGATACTTCCGAGAGTTCAACTAACTAATCAAACCTTTAGTCTGTGAATTCTCCTTCCCCGTCTTTCCCTTCCTGGCAATAGATTCTTCCCACAAGATGAAACTGCTATTTACGTAGGAACTGCAGTTAGAATTGTCATCATTCCTGTAGTCATCATTCCTGTAAGTGGTGCTGCTAGTTTGAGTAATGGGAAACAAAGTTTCCTCGGGCTTCAGGCCTCTCTGATTCAAGTATGAAATATGGCTTATGCTGTAGGTCCCGATGCCTCCAGGTAGGAGATGCTCCCGAGAAGGTGGTGGTGCAGCTGTAGGGGACCTATCAGCCGAGGATATCTCTGTAGAAACTTCTTCCATGGCACTGGTCTTGCCCAAGAAATCATGCATTTTAAGGAAATTTTCTGTTAACAACAAAGACAAGGTCACTACAACATCAAATATAATTCTTTCAAAAAAATAATCAAATATAATTATTTAAAAAAAAAACATCAAATATCATTCTTATTAAAGGGAGATTAACTCCGAAGAAATTTATGTGAAAATTGCTTAGTGATCAGCCAACCCAAAGCAAAACTTAACCCAGAAATTTCCTAGGAATATTATTCGTTTGACATCTCCCAATTTAACTCACATGCGCTTTTGGTTTGCATCAGCCAAAAAACCAAGTGCAGTTTTCCCAGAAATTGGTGCTTAATTATGTATAGGAAAAAGTGCATCATCATTTTCCCTTTGTATCATCCTCCCTCCATGTTATATTTATTAATATTGATTTTCAAAAAAAAAACTTTCATTAATATTTAAAAAATAAACAATCAAAGCGTATAGTTACAACAAGTTGAGAGATATTTTCCTACCAAGAAAAGAATATGTTAGGAGATCAATATATGACCACTTCTCACTAAAATCTAGTTATCCAAATCCATGAAATTTTGGACTGATATCCTACAAGACCCATGAAAATATCCCCTCGGACATATAATTGGATTACCCTTTTTAAAAAAAATTATCTTATATGCTAAACCTACAAAAATTTCCAAAATGTAACGGGAAATAACAGCTCAAATAAGAAAATAATATTCACCAGATGTCAAAGGAGGAAAATGGAAGGGGCATTGGGCGGTTCGTTATCTTTTATCTATAATATACATGTATATTTTATGATGTTTTTGGCGTGTTGTTGAGTAGGAAAAGAAAACATAAAGTTGTGAAAATCTGAACCCATAAATCCAAAGGCCCCGTCCCTTACATGGTGTCAAATCAAAATCGATGTCCTTATATGGGCTTCTGGGACCCAACCCCAATTGATGGCTCTGATTGCTAACTGCTAACTATTTTCTTTTTCGATCTGAGGATGACCTACCTAATTCATGTGGCTGATCTATCACGCTCCATCCAAGCAAAACATCCTCCTTCCCATAGTAATTATTCAGACCTCTCTTATAAAACCGTCATATCTATCTACATCGGCATACCTTTCTCATAATTATTTTTAGGACAATCTACATCTCATCTTTTTTTCTCTTTTTCTTTTAATATTCAGGCCCATAAAATACGTAAGAGCCAGGCAATATATCAGAAGCCCGCCAAGGGTTCATCAAGGCCACAAGGCCGAAATTAAAGGAAAAAAATTTTGTTTTATGCATTGTGTCTGAATAACAAAACCTGAAGAGACAACAAAGCCATGAACATTGTAGATTGGTTTTTGCGGGCCCATAAAATCCATAAATGAATGCAGAAAAGTTGAACCTATTTTGAAGATTGAAGTTCAACTATTATTGGAAAATAGAGTAGGAAGACCATGGAATTGTTAATTAGAATGTACAATATATACCTTGAGAAGGTCGAAGTGTTGGATCCTGCTGTAGATTTGGAAGGGTGCACAGTGTCAAAAAGTCATGCGTGGGTTTTCTGCCTGTGGAAATTGGGATCATGAACTTATCGTGAAAAAGAAGAATCTCCAATTATAGTAGTTATTCATATTATTGGACTGTGTCAAATACCTTCATCACCAAAGGGACGGGCCTGTGGGAGCTCCATCATCAAGCAAAAGCTAGGATTTGTCCCTTCTCACACTGAAATTCAAGAGATTAAGCGCGCCCGGACAAGGATTTCCACGGCCAAAGCGTAGGAGCGGGAATTCTTGATCAGATCTATGCAATGAAATGATTGCAGATTCTACGAAAATTTGCACGATGGAAGACTGGACCTTGTCTCTAGCACAAGCAACAGCGAGCTCTCCTGATACCTCGTCGAGGAAACAGGTTTCTCTCTCGTAATCAGCTAACAGTAGCGTCTTTGCCCGGACGGAATTCTGAAAATTCTCTGCAGCCACGCAATCACTAGTCAGAAGTGAAAAAAGCGTGCTCTGTGAGTGGGAAACACATGATAATTTCACAATTTAGTAAGTGACCGGCAATTCAGCTTGAAACACCACAGAATTCTATGAATTCAGGTCACAATTCATCCGTGTGTAGCTGAAGGAACCAACCTATAATCGGAAACGCGACAAAATCGAGTTCTAAATTAGATTCAGCTCCAAAAATTGCTACAAACCGCAAGGCCAACTACAGTGAAGGGAATCCTAGCACTATCCCATACATAACGTAGAGACCTCTTCGAAGTTATCCGCTCGTAGATGCAGAGGACAACCAGCGATGTGAAGAATGCGACAGAAGCTCCGAATCTTCTCCAGATTTCGCTTCCGCAGAGAATTCACCAACCTTTCATCTTCTACCTCCGCACTCTCTCTCGTCTCTCTCCTCTCTCTCGTCTCTCTCTTCTCTCTCCTCCCTCCCTCTTTCTCTCTCTATCTACTGAGAAGGTGAAGGGCTCACAGACCCTTTATACAGTTCACTTCCACTGTGATGCTTTCCCGTTGGTACACTTTTAATCCGAAACGGCGTTATCTCTAACGTCGTTGGGGTTTCAATTGACGGCCCCTCAGGCCTTACTTACGGAGGGATCACGGAAAACAATAATTTAACACATAGGGATAGTTTTCAATTGACAACATTTGTTTGGCAATCCCTATGATTATCTAATATATGTCGCCTAAATTTTCTATTTATTTAAAATTCACCCCTATTTAATCCCCATTTATTTTCCAATTGAGCTTGATTCCATTTTCTCAACCGGTTAACCAAACTAAAAATATCCTTGCATGGGGCATGTGCACTGCAGACTAGATGGGAAGAAAATGACAATTGTAACTAGATATGGGAACATGACCTATTGAGATCATAAAGGGTTACGTCAAGGTAAAAGCATCGTTCGGGATGAGAGAGTGGAAGACAATTTGATTAATTGGTCATCACTTGTTGACGTTTTATAAGCGGTGGAACAGTACCGATTGGGTGGCGCTTGATTAAGAAAATAATGGAACCGCTTACCGCTGATGATTAGTGCACAGATCCCGATTTATTAGTTAATTACTGCTAGGATGAGATAAAGAGAGGATGTTGGCAAGGCGGGAGGAAATGTCACGTGCTACATTGGTAAGTCTATGAAACCTAAATATTGGATTGGATGAAAGTGTCTTTACTTATTGGGAGTGGGGGAGAGGTGTATGGTATTTTTTATAATATTATCGGGATCTAGTGATTTTATTTTGTAGCAAATAATAATTTAATCTTTTTTAAAATTTTATTTATTAATAATTAATTTTTTTATATATAATTTATTAAATTCATTTTTCAATAAACATTCCATTCACATTTGATGTGCAAAAACTTTTAAGAAATTTACTTATCAATTTTGTTATAAATACTAATTTTAATGTATAATAGTAAATATTTTGATTAGTAAAAAAAATAAGGCATTAATTTTCAATTTAAATATTAAATTATTTCTTATCATACAAATGAAATAAAAATAACATATAAATATGATTTATAAATAAGTATATCAATTTAATAATGAGTTTGGTAAGAATTAGTTCTTAATTCCTTTTTTTGTGAGTATATCAACAAAACGTGTGATATTCACATAATTGACAATTGTTTGCTCATTACGAATTGAATTCAGTGAAAAAATTTGAAAGATGATCTCTAAAAATCAACCAACATATAAATAATTTAATTATTAAATTTCCCATATATTTAGTTATTTAAAGTTTTTTTTAAATACTAGATGGAACAATATACCATTCAATTTAACCCAAAATTTAACTAGGTTTTAGGTAAAAATAAAGATATATATATATATATCGAAAATAAAAATTAAATTGTAAAATAAAATAAAAAAAATTAGAATTAAATTCGAGATTAGAAAATTAATATGATCAATATATTGAAAATTTATAAAGATAATAACTAAAATAACCTTATTGATGGGAAATTAAAAAAAAAAAGAAATACACTATTAATAATTGAATCAAAATAGAACGAATTAATTTTTATAAGTGATCATAAAAATGAAAAAATAAAAGAAAATTTGTAATCCTAATTTGTAACACCTTTGACTTGATACTTTGAGTGATATTGCCATTAAAATTACTGCACATTTTAGATGTTATAATAGTTGGTACTACTATCTTAAAATTGAAAAGTTATAATACTCAAACAAAACAAAATTTCAAATATTAGAAAAAAATTAAATATTAAAACATAAGATCAACAATTTATGAAAATAATACATAAAACACAAATAATTTGCTACTTAAAAGTTTCTTAAATTATCACAAAAATCTTTAGTTGATAGGGTAAAATTGTAAATATTGTGAATTTTAGGCCTAAAAGATAATTTCTAAAAAAATGAGTAACCAAATTAGATTAAGAAAAGTTAATGAACTAGAAATGAATTTATTAAAATATTAGTTTTTCAAAATAAATAAATGAAAAATATAAAATTATTTTGGTAATTTTTGGAAGGTTAAAAACTAAAATATAAAAACGGAAAACTTAAAATATTTGAAAATTTTTGAGAACCAAATAATGAAGGAAAAAAATGAAAATTTCGAATAAGTGAAAAAATAAGATCGTATAAACAGATTTATCTACACAAAATAGAGTAAACCTAATTCGATGGACAATAAAATAATTTTAAAAAATTACGAAAAATTGTTAAAATAACCATTGAGAATAAGTTTGTTTATTCTAAATCAAGCGAATTCAAATTACATAGGCAGTACTAGAATATGTATATTTAAATAATAAAGACATGTAAATCGTTATAGGCAGTACTAGAATATGTATATTTAAATAATAAATACATGTAAATCGTTATGAAGAAGCTATAAGGGTAAAACAAACTTAATTGTATTGTGATAAAAAAAATGAAATTTGAGCACACATCTAAGAACCCAATAGAAAAATTGGTTAAAGCCAACATAATTTTCATAGTAAGAATTTTAAGCTGACTTAGAAAAATAAGTAGGGTTGAGGCAAATATATTTTGAGATAAAAAAAGGGGTTAGGTCTTGTTTATATAAGAGGTAGGTATGACATAATAAATGAGGGTCAAACAAATCAAACCCCTCATTTTAATAAATAACAAAGATGTGAATTGAATAGTGTTTTATGAACACGAGTCGGTCATATAGCAAATTAAACTTCGACCTAAGAATGAGTATTGTGCTTGTTGTATGACATGTGTATTTTATGAATATTATCTTTTGGTCAGATAGCAAACCGTAACTCGAGTAAAGCATGATTAACGTGCTTGTTGTATGAGATTTGTGTTTTATAATAATGAGTAGATGGGTTGGTCAAATAGCAAATCTAACCCCTAAAAATGAATAGCCATATTGCATATAGAGAATGCATTATTGATATGGAGTGATTGGGTGAATGCATATTGCATTGATATTGTAACACCGAGAAATCCCAACTAAAAAATCAGGTCGGATCGGACCGAGAAGTGGGATCGAACTAGGAAGGAAACATGAAATGGGAATTCAAATCGATCCAAGAAAATATAAAGGTTCGATAGAGAATACTAGAGGGATGAAATGAGTCACGAAAAACCTTAGTAAACATCTTAGGATCTGAAATCAAGAATCAGGAAAAACCTAAGAAAGAACCCATTCAAACTGAGTTTGGGCTGACTTAGGTCACAAAACCCTCCAAATTTTAGAGTGATCTTGTCACGCCTCGACCCAATTCATTGGTAGGTGGTCCCGTGCAACTTGCCAATCTTCTCAATATTATAGTGGTGGGATCATTCACAAAGGTAAAACCGATGGAATTATGGTTTAGAATAGAAATCTCTATCTGATTTTTGACACAAATTCAAAAATTTTATTAAGAGCATGGTGCCCCAAAAAGAGTTTAACAAGAATTTGGAATACAACAGTTGATAAGCACTAAACTACAACATTCATTGTCATGCCTGACCTAGTTTGGTCGGGGTCCTGTGATCAACCCGCCACCCTTTCATGAATCATCCTAGTATTTCTACCTTAATGATCCATGAAAGGTAAATGTGTACATACGTTCATTCTCGTACTTATAAGTTTGGGATGGGGAACGTACCTTGAGGGTTTGAGCCTACACTCGGAGCTTTATGCCTCCTTTTGTTCCAGTTCTTTTAGATGTTCCTAAAAGGGGTAAGAGAAGGGGAGTGAATATATATATATATATACTCAATGAGGGAAAAATTTCTACAATGATTGCTTCTTTTAATTAGTTGCTTAATTCATTAACCATTGTTCGCACATCATTCACTTATCAACTACCCTTCTATCATAGAAGGGATCACATGTTTGCAGAATAGTCATCAACTGTTCCACATGTGGACCAGAACACCTTTACCATCCACCCTGATAGAGGTCAATAGCCTCTACATCGAGTTTGAGTGGGCCTTATTAGTTTGACCTTCAAACCTCAATCATACATCATGTCCGCTTTGTGGGATGAGACCTCTTTCCTCTTGTCGCCTCGGTCTTAGTGCACATGAAGCTCCCACAGCTTCTCGACATACTAGACGACATATCGCCCTTATGCTCCCTGGGTCGTCCAACAGCTATTGAGACCACCACTACCTCATACTAAGTGTCCTGTTGGCCTCACATCACATTTGCATGCAAAATCAAGAGTCTTTTCATTTATAGCCATTATCTTTGGTCCTCCAGCTCAAGGGTCTGTTGGCTTGGCTTTAGGCCATGCATACCAGCCCAACAGGTTTGACAACCTAGCTTCGACTTAGCGACTATTCGGCCCAACAAGCCCAACAATCCAACCTTGGCTCGATGGGTATCACACAGTTACCCATTATTAGGACTTTTAGCAATTAATAACATGCTTATTCTGATCGGGTCCATACCCATGTCCATCGGCCTTAGGCCCACTTGTATCACTGAGCCAAAGTCCCGCAATTAGTTCCCAAATATTTTAAGTAGAGTCATCCAATCACAGAAGGCTAATTCTGAGAAACTCATTTTTGAAGCAAAACCATCATCCCAATCAGAACCAATCTTGTAGGTTTCCCACTCATCCGGTAAGAGCATCGTGATCATTCCGGTGAGACCTCGCTTTGTGTTGCACTTTCTTGTGCCGGTACTTGGTCAATCTGTTCCTACACAATACGTGTAGAACTTGTCCCCTTAGACCAAAGAAAATTGGGAAAAGAACCGGTATGGATTTATATGCGAGGAAATGAGTCAATTAATTAACGAAAAATGGTTAATGTGGGAAATTGGAAAATCCCAAGTGACAAAAAATTCACAAAAACTACAAGGAAGAATCGAGAAGTGGAATTGAGGATAGAACTGGACCGGTTTGGGGTGAACCAGACTAAATCGGGATGAAACATAGTGAACCGGTTTACTAAATCATTTTTCTAGGTAGCATAAAAATGTCAATTTGGGAAATTGAGACCACTATTAGATAAAAAATGAATTTAGAAAATTTTAAATTTTAGAAAATCGGTCGAATCGGGTCCAGACCGACCAATTTTTGAATTCGGGATAGCGAACCCGATTAGACCGGATTGGTCAATGAACTAGACTTGTCAGCAGACTAGACCAATCAATGGTCAATGACGCCCCATCAGTAGCCACGCAGACACGAGCAGCTAATGAGAAGCTACCACCTATCTGATCAATGACCAGCAAGCAACCTGTTAGCAAGCCACACAGACACAGGCAGCCAATGAGAGGCTGCCACGTTTCCAATTAACGGGTCAACGGTTGATGCGGCAGCTGGGCTAGACCTTCACATAAAAAAATAGGCCAATCATAGCGCGCCACATGGCACGACCACCACGTCATCATCTTCAACCTTTAGACATTAATAGAGAGAACGAAGGAGAGAGAGAGAAGCCGAAAAAGCTGGAATCTTCGATGAATCAAAAAAATCTCTAGTCAGGTTGCCGACGGCTGAGTTAGCGGCCAAGTTTTATGCTGACGAGTGGCTTGAATAGTTGCTAAGCCTCCTATATAAAGAGCACCCCTCCATTCGTTCTCAGCATCCCACCATCGAGCGAAGAAGAAGAAGAGTGTATCTTTCGACGAGCGACAAACCAAAGGTCCGAAGACGGGAAAAATCTCAGCCAAAGAAGCTCCGAAGTGGCATTGGAATCGAAGAAGAGTACTCTAGCTTCAGACAGTCTTAGAACGAACCGAGACCAACCAGAGAAGTGGGAAGGGGATCGCAGAGTAAAGTAACTTTGGAGCTCAAAATAGCGAGCTCCTAATTGACCTATCCTCAACCCACTCGGCCCTTCCACCATCTGCATTGGCATTCTCTCATTGCCTAAGACTCCCCACAACCCCCCTAAAAATACCGGTAAGCTCAATTTTGCCTCTCCTCATCAGAATTTCTAAGTTTCAGAGCTGCACCCCCGAAACTTCTCTCTTCAAATTCCAGTAGGAGAGCGGAGAATTACAGTGGAATTCCATCCTGGTAGGTTCCCTTCGACTAGCACTAGCGGCCCCACCTCAAGCTCTGGCCACCGCCCTTCATTGGTAAGATATGCAAGCTTTCTCTCTCTATTGTAAATTTTTCGACGAATCCCCAACGAGGCTTAAAACTCAACCAAATTTAGAAATTCGAAGTGTAGGACAATCGAGGGGAGCTGGATGAGATGAATTGAGGCAAGAATCCAAGAAATTAAGGACTTATAGGTTGCCAATTGGATGAGGTAAGATGTGAAGGTTCATATGCTTGAATTGGGGAAGAAGATGAAGTTCAATTTGGGGATTTTTATGCAATTTTTGAAAAATTGAAGGGTCGAATGGCAAATTTATAAAATTGAAGGTGTTTTCATGAAATTCACCACAATTGAGGGCCAATTGGGCAATTTGGGCAAAATAGAGGGCAAATTGGGAATTTTGAAAAGTTGGGGACCAAATTACAATTTTTGGAAAATTAAGGACTAAAGGGCAATTTTTTGTTAAACTAAGGGCCAATTGGTGAAATTAAAAGAATTAGGGATCCAAGAAGAAGGATTGGAAACCCCAAGGGCTTAATAGAGATTAAAGGAAAATTAGGGACCTAGATGCAATTAAGGCAAAGTACGAGGGCCCTATTTGCAAAAATGAGAAATTATGCGACCTCTTAGTCAAAATGTCCTAACATGGACACTTGTGCCATGCAGTAGCGGGCTACTTGAGCGCCAATCCCCGAAAGTAGACTTAGGAGCTATATTCCACCGGCACGACCCTACCAAAATCATTGGGTGAGTGGGAACTGTTATAATGTCTATTCAAGTTGGAATGATGGTTCAACTTTGAAATTGATTTTCTCAGAATTAGCCTGTCGTGACTAGGTAACTCTGTATAAAATATTTGGGAGCTAATTTTGGGGCTTAGCCTTGGTATGCTAGTGGGCCCAAGGTTGATGGATATGAGTATGGACATGTCACACCTTGACCCAGTTTGGTTGGATCCCCATGAATAACATGCCGCTCTTTCAGTTTCCTAAGGGTTGTCCCTTATTTATAAAACGTGAGGAGTAAGGGGTTCTTTAAAGCCACACCTTTCTTGGAATAACATAAATAAAAACTGCACAAAATTTTAAACTTATCATACCTGCCTTACAGGTGTATTAGTTGGTGGTCTTTGGGGTTACCTGAAAGGGATATAAGGGAGGGGGTGAGTACAACGACTAAGTGAATGGGTTTTCAAAATTTTACTTATAGGAAAAATGTTTGATTTAGAGTGTGCCAAACTCCTTATTATCTTTTAAAAACCTTTCATTCCCAATTTTGGTCTTTATAACCATTTCTTTTTATCACGATGTGTCATCATCCAACACACATCCTTCATCATGAAGGTAAAACACACAATCGCATGCCAACTCATCCACTGAACCCACTTGTGGTGTTGGAGCGACTTTACCGGCCACCTAGATAGAAGCATGTCCATTTCTACCCTAAGAATGAGTGGATGTTTACGACATCCGACCCTTAATGTCACGACCCAACCCAGTTTGTTCAGATCCCCATGAACAACCTGCCACTCTCCTAGTTTATTAAATGGTTTCTCCTTATTATAAACTATAAAGAGTAAGGCATCCTTTAAACCTGCACCATTTCCTGGAATAGCATAATAAAAATTGCATGGAATTTTTAAACTTTAAATACCTGTCTTGCATGCATCTTAGTTGATGGTCTTTTAGGGTAGGCTTTCCAAAATTTCCTGAAAATGATATAAGGGAGGGGGTGAATACGACTACTCAGTGAATGGGTTTTCAAATGTCTACTTTTAACTTTTAAGAAAAACATTTATATGAAGTGTGTCGGACTACTTTATTTTCAAAAATCCCTTCATTTAAAATTTCTCTCGAGTTTTTCCATTATTTCATAGTTACCGGTGTGTCATCACCCAACACATATCGACATAATTTCGATGATAGAATTCTCACCCAATTCAACATCAATTAATGCAATTCTTAATCCTAGGAGTAACCTCACGACAAGAGCTATCTGCCCAGATTGGAAGCTCGGACCGCCGTGCCCCCGACGATGAGCAATTGAAGCTTTCTCTCTCTACATTTTGTTTTCCGACGAAGCTCTGTTTGAGCTCATTCCGACGTAAACACATGTGATTCAAAGTGCAATTGAATCGTATGAAGATGTAGAAAGTCAAATTTAACTTAAATTGTAACAATTAGAAGTGTTTGATCGGTCAATTTGATGAAATCAAATTCGGCTATTTAGGAAGTTGAAATTGGGGGAAAATTGAGAATTTTCAAAAATTCAAGGGACCAAAATGCAATTTTATAAAATTGAGAGTCAATTGTGCATGATAAAAGTGTTAGGGGACCAATTGAGCAAATTTTAGAATTTTTGGGGTAAAACTTACCATTTTTGTAAAGGAAGAGAAAATGGTAATTTTGGGAAAATTGGGGGCCAAATTGGGAATTTGAGAAACTTGAACTCTTTTTTATGAAATTGAAAAAATTGATGTCCCAAGGGAAATTTTAAAAGTTTCGGGACTCAATTTGGGGAAAAACTGTCAATTGGGGCCTAAAGTAAAGGAAAAATAACTTTAAGGACCAATTTGTAAATATTTGAAAAGTTGAGAATCTAGTTATTCATATTGAATGAAGGTGATCAAGCGAAATGATAATAAACAACAATGTTCATTTCATGTAGGAATACGAAACATCGGGAACACCATTTATGGTTAAGCTCACAAGGGACGAAAACCGACTAAGAGGAATTTTACTGCACGATCGAGTGAGTGGGATTTTTATATCATACCCGGTTGGGATGATAAGCACCTTGAAAATGAAAACCCACTGCTAATTGGTATTTTAAACATTGCACCTGAGAGTAGTGGTGTGAAAATCACGCGGAAAAACTACTTACTGGTTGTAAGTCAATCATACCCGGTTGGTATGATGAAACTTCCTTGAAGAAAGTGGAAAACTCGTTCATCGGTTATGAGCAGAGATGTCCTCATACTCGATTGGTATTATGGACAATTGAAAGATATATTTTTGTTGGAAGTGCTCTCCCTTGACTGTGTGCCACTGCTTAAATATTTTGGGAGACCTTGACTGGAGCTCGGATAGGTCTGTTAGGCTAGAGGCCTCGGTTTTGGAACTTGGGGGACTAGTATGCCCAATTTTGAAAATCTTGAATAGTGGGCCCTAGGCCGGTTGGCATGAGTAGGAGCTCATAAACAAACATGACTTATATGCCATGAAAATGTAAGTAATTGAATTGTTTGGCCATGGTATCAAGACAGGACCGACATACTCGATCAACTAGCGGCATTACGTATGTAACCTTCCGATCAGTACATTTCAGGCCATCAATGTCTGTCATAAAGGTGCCAAACGGACAGCCGATGAGTCCTTGAACTCCCTATATAAGGAGCCCATCTCCATTCATCCTCTTCACACCTGAAAAGCTCACTCTCTCTCATCTGCTTAGTTTTCCGACGAAGCTCGAACTAGAGCTCTAACATAGGGTCTTTTCTAAGCTAAAGAAGGTGTGCTCGGGTTCTTTAGAACTGGGGAGAAGTCAGCTACACGCCTGTAGTCTCCATTTGCTTCGAGAGTCACCAAAGAAATGCTGTTGTGATCGAACAGTGAAGTAGCTCTGATGGACCGAAGTTGCCCTATTTCGACTGAGCTGAAATTGGCCAATTCAAGCCCTCATCAGGCCAAACCAAGCTCTCCCAACACTTCCTTAGTCCTCCCACGGCCGAATTAGGACTGAAAGGTAAGCCAATTTGCTCCCCTTTACAATTTTTCGATCGATGTTAGAGAAAGAGCTTGTAGAATTTCAATGACAGAATTCTAATCCAATTCAGCATCAATTGATGCCATTCCTGATCCTAGGAGTAATCTCAGGAGAAGAGCTATCTACCCTGATAGAAAGCTCAGACCGTTGTGCCCTCATCGGCGAACAATTGAAGCTTTTCTCTCTCTACAATCCGTTTTCCAGTGAAGCTCCATTTAAGCTTGTTCCGGCATTAAAACTTACTATTCAAAGTGCTATGGAATTGTATGAAGATGTATAAATTTAATTTCAAATTCAATTTGAACTTCAATTTCAACAATTAGATGTGTTTGATCGGTCAATTTGATGAAATCAAATTTGGCTATGTTAGGGAGTTGAAATTGGGGGAAAATTTTGGGAAATTGTGGATTTTTTAAAATTCAATGGACCAAAATGCAATTTTATAAAATTGAGGAACAATTGAACATGATGAGAATGTTAGAGGGCCAATTGAGCAATTTTTGAATTTTTGGGGTAAAACTTACCATTTTTGTAAAGGGATGGTAAAATGGTAATTTTGGAAAAATTGAGGGCCAAATTGGGACTTTGGGAAACTTGAACCCCTTTTTATGAAATTGAGTAAATTGTGATCCCAAGAGGAATTTTAAACGTTTCGGGACTAAATTTGGGGAAAAACTGGCAATTGGGGCCTAAATTAAAAAAGGAAAAATATCTTTAGGGAGCAATTTGCAAATATTGAAAAAGTTGTGAATTTAGTCTTTAGACTAAATGAAGTGATCAAGCTAGATGATAATGAACAAAAATGTTCATTTCTTGTAGGATCACGAGACATCGGGAATGCCAGTTAAGCTTAAGCTCTCAAGGGACAAAAAATGAATAAGTGGAAATGCACTGCACGAACGAGTAGGATTTTATTCATGGTGGGATTTTAAACATAACAACTTAGAGGAGTGATGTGAAAATGACATGGAAAAAATACTTGCTGGTTGTAAGTAGATCATACTTGATTGGTATGATAAAACTTTCTCAGAAGAAGTGGAAAATCCATTCATGGGTTAAGAGCGGAGATATCCTCATACTCGATTGGTATGATAGATAGTTAAAAATACAATTTTGTCGGAAGTGCTCTCCCTTACCTGTGTGCCATTGCTTAAATGATTTGGGAGACCTTCTTGACGGGAGGTCGAATAGCTCTGATAGGTCAAAGGCCTCGATTTTGGAACTTGGTGGCCAATATGCTCAGTTTTGAAAATCTCGAATAGTGGGCAATAGGCCAGTTGTTACGAGCAGGAGCTCGTAAACAATCATGAATTATATGCCATAAAACTTTAAATAAATGAATTGTTTGGCCATGGTACCAAGACAGAACCAACATATTCAATCAACTAGTGGTAGTGCGACATGACAGGTCTCTGGACTAGTCAAGACAAACATGTGCAGGTTGAGTTGAGGGTCAAGGCTATTGGACTAGTGGCACCACAAATTATATGGCCTAATGTGGAAATACTGATTATGCATGTACTGTGATTTTGGGACCTTCAAGACACCCAAGGGGGGTAGTGATGTGTCCTAGGGCCCTGGACGACCTGATGGGTATAAGGGTAGTTCGCTGGACCAAGTGACCTTGCGAAGCTCGGTGTAGCTTCAAGCACACGAGACCGAGGTGGGGATGGGATGAGGTCTCTGTCCTCATACGGACATGGATAATTGTTATGGTATTGAGGGTTGGATGTTGTGAACATCCACTCATTCTTAGGGTAGAAGTGGACGTACTTCTATCTAGGTGGCCGGTAAAGTCGCTCCGACGCCACAAGTGGGTTTAGTGGACGTATTGGCCTGCGACTATGTGATTGACATTCATGATGAAGGATGTTCTTTTGAAAACCGAGATTTTAATGTAGAGAAAATTTAAAGGGAAATTAAGGAGTTTGGCACACTCAAAACTTGAAAACATGTTTTTTTAAAACTTCATTTTTAAAACACCCCTCTTTTCTGTCCCTTTTTAGGAAAAGAGAAAATGACTAGGAAAAACACTGAGCCTTACCCTCTGTCAGGTTTGCTTAATTTTTCTTAAGCTTGTTTTTTTATTGATATATGTCTTTCCAAGGAACAAGGTCGAAAATATACCTAGCTCATCTTGAGTTAATGAAGGGGGGAACTCCTCTTGAATCGGGAGAGCGGTGGGTTGTTTCATGGGGATCCAACCAAATTGGGTTGGGGCATGACAACTAGAGTGGTATCGGAGCCTAGTTCCCTTGAAACATTATTAATATTATGTCCTAGGATTAACCCAACTCTAAACTATCGTGTAGGAAGGAGAGTCCCTAAAAAATTCATAGTGAAATCTAGTCCTCCACCCATAACCTTGAAAAAGACATCCAACCCAAGGGAAGAAGTTGTACAAAGGTTTCTAAAGGGTGAGAAAAGGGTGCCCAAGGACATGGTGGAAGACTATTAGAAACTAGTAGGAGCCTTACTGGAACCATAAGGCATCATATACCCTCTTCCTAGACAAGAGGAACCATAATCTCCTCCTAGAAGTCCAACCCCTCATCCTCCAGTCCCACCACAACCAGAAGGAAATCTTACCAAGAAAGAGGCATGAGATAACTATTGGGATGCATATGCCACATTCATGAAGGTCCACCAAGTACCTCCACCCACTCAACCTGGCTTCAATCCATCTTAATGGGTGAAGTGGACTTATGAGTGTGAGGTGGAAGTACTAAGGCGGTACAAATTGGAGGCCATATATGAAATCTAACCTATTAGGGAGTGCGAATGGACCCCAATCAATTCCTTAGAGCCTTCTGATCAAGAGTGCCATAATCTTTCTAGGGTTAACTCTAGTCCTATGACCCCAAGGGATTAAGGGGGTAGAGAAATTCTGTAATAAGCCAAATTATGGCAAGAAAATATTTCTTGATTAAATAAAAGTAAAAGTTTGTCAAAACATCTAAGTTCTTTGATAAAGTTTAAAAGTATGATAATAAAAATTTTGAAGTACAAGATAGAAATTCACCCAAGGAAGAAAAGATGGATTATTTATAATTAAACTCAACCCTTAAGACTTACCCTTAAGTAAAAGTTTGTCAAAACATCTAAGTTCATTGATAAGCTAAATTATGGCAAGAAAATATTTTTTGATTAAATAAAAGTAAAAGTTTGTCAAAACATCTAAGTTCTTTGATAAAGTTTAAAAGTATGATAATAAAAATTTTGAAGTACAAGATAGAAATTCACCCAAGGAAGAAAAGATGGATTATTTATAATTAAACTCAACCCTTAAGACTTACCCTTAAGTAAAAGTTTGTCAAAACATCTAAGTTCTTTGATAAGCTAAATTATGGCAAGAAAATATTTTTTGATTAAATAAAAGTAAAAGTTTGTCAAAACATCTAAGTTCTTTGATAAAGTTTAAAAGTATGATAATAAAAATTTTGAAGTACAAGATAGAAATTCACCCAAGGAAGAAAATATGGATTATTTATAATTAAACTCAACCATTATGACTTACCCTTAGAAATACGATAAGGAATAATTCATCTAAAGGAAATAGTAAGAAAAGAAAAAGAAATTGGGGAAGCAACCCTCCAAGAGTACATATTTTGGATAGTCCAAGAAGTTAAAAACTAAGCCCTCAAAATAAAGGATAAAGAAATCTGGGAGAAGTAGCACATCTCAATGGAAACCACAAGAATAGTGACTGATTGAGAAGGAAGTAATAAGTCTAGAATTTCACCAAGAAAAGATGGAGAGAAGGTAGAATAACAAGAAGGCCCAGGTGAAACAACTACATATAAAGAATTAAGATACAATTACTAAAGGGCTCCAAAGGATAAGGAGACGTGTGGAAGGCAAAAGTATGGATCAAGGGGAGAAGAGAAGCAGGAATAGATGAATCATACAATGTCCTTAAGCATAGGAGAAAAATTAAAAAGAGAATTTATAAAAGAAGGGTAGGGATCCAACAAAAGAATCCCATAATGAAAGATTTCAGAAGGTGAATGGAAAATAGGAAGTTGGATTGGGGAAGGAGAAAGCTTCAGGTAAAGACAAACAATCTAGGAAAGGTTGCAAACCAGAGAAGAAATATGGTCCTTAGTAAGGAGTTCGAGTGGCTAAGTGAAAGTATTGGGAGGTTGATTCTGATCTACTACAAGAAGATCTAGAAACTCAAAATGGAAACTTTAGAAGAATCCGATATAAGGAAATAACTTAAATGGACCAAATCATTCGGAGGAGTAGACGAAGTCTAACAAGAGATGGGGAGTAGTAGAAGAATACACCCTAACCAAAACAAAAGTGAAATACCAAGGTTACGAATGTACAAAAGGTTTGGACATGATGAGGATGAAAGATCCACTTCAAAGGATCAAAAAATACTGAAGCAAGTGGGAATGAAGCAGGATCAATAGGAGGTACCCATGGGTCCAAAGAGTAAGAGTAAGTTGGTGAAAATGTCGGCAAAAAGATACTCCAGAATTTAAGGATTTCAATGGTAGAACTAGAAGGAAATACTGAGTGAAAGAGAATGTGAAGCTCTCTAGAGAAAGAAATCTTAGGAAGACATCGGTGTACCAAGGAGAGAAATTGGAACCAACTTTATAAGAAAGAGAATAAACTCCCCAAGAACAAAATGTTGGCAAAGAAAGGATCATGTTCACGGAGAAGTAAATCGTGAAGAATCAAGGGATAAGTCAAACCCATGTAATTTATAGGTAGGAAGATGACATCAAAAGATTCCATACGAGTAAGAAAGGAACTAAACTCAGAATGAATAATAGTGGGAGGAACTTTGATAAGGGCAAATAGGGATTTAGAAAGTGAAGAAATCTTAAGGAGGAAGGACACCAGTGGGAATGAAGAATGAAGTAAGGGATCAGAAATTTTAATATGGCATTAAGTATCGGGAAATTTAAGGATTTGAAGGCGGAATCACCGAATAAAGAAATTTGAAAAAAATGAGAAGTGCAAAAACCAATACTGTTATAGGGATGTAAAGTTAAGACATCATGAAAAATGCCATGCGGTACGAAGGCATGTAAATCCAACTAATTCAGAGAAATACGACTTAGGCAAGGAATGGTCTATGAGTATGACATAATAAAGTCAAGCATAAAAGTTGATAAACAAAGAATGAGGATGAAAAGACAATAAATGCCAGAATCCATAGAAGGAAAATGACCTGAAATTTAGGGTAAAAGAAGCCTTGGATGTGAAATGATGCCTTGGGAAAGAAGGACACAATGAAAGGAAATGATTGTAGATTTTCAAAGAAAATACTCTAGGCTAAGGTAAATTCCATGGAATGAGGAAAAGATGAGAATGAGATAAGAATCTTAAATACGTGATGAAAAGGATGAACGAAAATAATCGAGAAAATTGTAGGACGAAAGAAGAGAAAATTTTATAACAATAAAAAGTTTAAGCCAAAACGCGAATAATGCGAAATAGGTTTTGGGGATAAAACTTCTAAAAGGAGGGGAGAGTTGTAAACCCCGCTCTTTGGAGTTAAGGAATCTAGGAAAAGAACCGATCATACTAAGTGAGAAAATCGAACTGGTTCACAAGCCTATTATGGGGGAACGGGCAAGTTAGAGAAATTTTAATTCCCAAATGGCCCAAAGAGGTTCATAAATCTTGGAAAAGAACTTTAGGACAAACTAAAAGAGAGAAACCATATTTATTTGGGTGAACCAGACCCGAAGCAGATTGAACCAATTTATGAACTGAGCCGGTTTATGAACCGGAACTAATAGAGAGAGGGCAAACCGGGAAATTTATGAACACTAAGTGACCTAACGAGTCATGAAAAGGGACTTTAGGGTGAATTGGAGATGAAAATCAAACCAGTTCAGGTGAACCGGAACCGAACTGGATTGAACCGGTTTGGATTAGTTTGAACCATTATTAAATCAGATGATAAATTCATTTTTCTAGGTGGCTTAAAAAATTCAAATTTGAGATTTGAAGCCACCATTGGAGAGAAAATGAATTTAGAAATTTTTAGATTTGAAAATTTTGTTCGAATCAAGGGTGAACCGACCAGTTTAAGCTTTGAACCCGGTTCGGATCGGTGCAGTCCAATTCAGAACAGTGTCGTCTTCTTCCTTCAGATGATAGCACTGTTCACTCACCGAAAAATCAAAGTAGCGCCATCAAAGAAGAAACATTTCGGTTCAGTACATTTCAGGCAATCAATATCTATCATAAAGGTGACAAATGAATGCCCCACAAGTCCCCAAGCTCCCTATATAAAGAGCCCCTGTCCATTCATCCTCTCTACACCTGAAAAGCTCACTTTATCTCAGCTGCTTAGTTTTTCGGTGAAGCTCAAACCAGAGCACCGACATATGGTTTTTCTGAGCCAAGGAAGGCGTGGTCGGGTTCTTTTGAACTGAGAAGAAATTAGCTACATGCCTGTAGTCTCCATTTGCTCTGAGAGTCACTAGAGAAATGCCAACGTGATCGAACAGTGAAGCAGCTTTGGCGGACCGAAGCTTCCCTATTTTGGATGAGCTGAAATCGGCCAATTCGAGCCCTCCTCAGGCCAAACCAAGCTCTCCCAACACTTCCTCGGCCCTCCCACGTCGAATTAGGACTGAAAGGTAAGCCAATTTGGCATCAATTGATGTCATTCTTGATCTTGGGAGGAACCTCAGGAGGAGAGCTATCTACCTTGATAGAAAGCTCAGACCGCCGCGCCCTCACCGGTGAGCAATTGAAGCTTTCTCTCTCTACAGTCTATTTTCCGACAAAGCTCCGTTTCAGCTTGTTATGACATTAAAACTTACGATTTAAAGTGCTATGGAATCATATGAAGATGTAGAAACTCAATTTCAACTTCAATTTCAACAATTAGATATGTTTGATTGGTCAATTTGATGAAATAAAATTCAATTGTGTTAGGGAGTTGAAATTGGGGAAAATTTTGGGGAAATTATGGATTTTAAAAATTTTGAAGGACCAAAATGAAATTTTATAAAATTAAGTGTCAATTGGACATGATAAGAATGTTATAGGGGCAATTGAGCAATTTAAAAATTTTTAGGGTAAAACTTACCAGTTTTGTAAAGGAAGGAAAAATGGTAATTTTGAAAATATTGGGGGCCAAATTGGGAATTTGGGAAATTTGAACCCATTTTTATGAAATTGAGTAAATTGAGATTCCAAGAGGAATTTTAAAAGTTTCGGGACTCAATTTGTGGAAAAATTGGCAATTGGGGCCTAAAGTAAAAATGAAAAATAACTTAGGACCAATTTGCAAATATTGAAAAAGTTGTGAATTTAGTCATTAGACTAAATGAAGTGATCAAGCTAGATGGTAATGAACAACAATGTTCATATTGTGTAGGAACATAAGACATCGGGAATGCCAACTGAGGATAAGCTCGCCAAGGACCAAAACCTACTAAGTGGAAAATTACTGCACGAACAGGTGAGTGAGCTAATTTACACTTCATACCCGGTTGTGATGATGAGCATTTTTATTTAATGAAAAACCTACTTACCGATTGTGAGTGAGATTTATATATCATACCCGACTAGGATGATAAGTACCTTGAAAATGAAAACCCACTACTTGGTGGTATTTTAAATATCACAACTTAGAGTAGTTATGGGAAAATGACACATAAAAAATACTTATTGGTTGTAAGTACATCAAACCCGATTGGTATGATGAAACTTACTCGGAGGATGTGGAAAACCTGTTCATCGGTTATGAGCGGAGATATCCTCATACTCGATTGGTATGATGGATAGTTGAAAATATAATTTTGTTAAAAGTGCTATCCCCTAACTGTGTGCCACTGCTTAAACAATTTGTGAGACTTTCTTGACTGGAGCTCAAATATCTCTAATAGGGTAGAGGCCTCGATTTTGGAACTTGTAGGCTAATATGCCCGGTTTTGAAAATCTTGAACAGTGGGCCATAGGCCAGTTGACATGAGCAGGAGCTCGTAAACAATCATGAGTTATATGCCATAAAACTTTAAATAAATGAATTTTTTGGCCATGGTACCAAGACAGGACTAACATATTCCAGCAACTAGTGGCAGTGTGACATGACAGGTCTCTGGACTAGTTGAGACAAATAGGTGCAGGTTGAGTTGAGGGTCGGGGCCATTGGACCAGTGGCACCACAGATTATATGGCATGATGTGAAAATACTGATTGTGCATGCACTATGATTACGCGACCTTCAAGACGCCCAAGAGTGGTAGTGATGTGTCCTAGGGCCTTGGACAATATGGTGGGTATAAGGGCAGTTCGTCGGACCATGTGACCTTGCAAAGCTCAGAGAATCTTTAAGTGTACGAGACCGAGGTGGGGACGGGATGAGATCTCTGTCCTCATATGGACATGGAGAATTGTTATGGGATTGAGGGTTGGATGTCGCGAACATCCACTTATTCTCAAGGTAAAAGTGCACGTACTTCTTTCTAGGTTGTCAGTAAAGTCGCTTTGATGCCACATGTGGGTTTAGTGCACGTACCGACCTACGACTGTGTGATTGACCTTCATGATGAAGGATGTTCTTTTGAAAACCAAGATTTTAAATGGGAGAAAATTTAAATTGAAATTAAGGAGTCTGGCACACTCCAAACTTGAAAACATGTTTTTTTAAAACTTCATTTTTAAAACACCCATTCACTAAGTTGTAGAAACTCACCCTCTTTTCTATCCCTTTTCAGGAAAAGAGAAAATGACTAGGAATAACACTGAGCCTTACCCTCTATCAGGTATGCTAAATTTCTCTTAAGCTTGTATTTTATTGATATATGTCTTTCCAAGGAACAAGGTCGAAAATATGCCTGGCTCATCTTGAGTTAAAGAAGGGGGAAACTCCTCTTGAACTGGGAGAGCGATGGGTTATTTCACGGGGATCCAACCAAACTGGGTTGGGGTGTGACAACATTGATGAGAGCAAGAATGGATTTGGAAGGTGAAGAGATCTTAAAGAGAAAGGACACCCGTGGGAATGAAGAATGAAGTATAAGATAAAGAGTTGTAAATATGGAAGCGAGGATTAGTATGTTCAAGGATTTGAAGGTTGAATGACCGAATAAGGATGTTGGAAAAGACGAGTAACTATGAAAACCAATACGGTTATAGGGACATAAAGTCAAAGACATCACGAAGAATGTCATACGGTAAGGGGCATGTGAACCCAAACGACCCAAGGAAATACGACTTGGGTAAGGGAAGTTCTATAAGTAAGGCATAACGAAGTCAAGCACAAAATTGATAACCAAAGAATGAGGAAGGTATCCATGTAGGATGAAAAGGTGATAAATGCCAAAATCGGTGGTAGAAAAATGACCAGAAGTCAGTTTTGAAATTTTTGGGTAAAATAAGCTTGGAATGGGAAATGGTGCCTTGGGAAGGAAGATGTAACTAAAGGAAATGATCCTAGTTCTTCAAGGAAGATATTCTAGGCTAAAGGATGAGAATGAGATGAGAATCTTAGGTTTGTGATGAAAGGGATGAATGGAAACAACAGAGAAGGTTGTAAGACGATAAAATAAAAAATTTCATAATAATAAAAAGTTTAAGCTAATACACAAATAGTGTGAAATAAGTTTTAGGGACAAAAGTCCTAAAAGGAGGGGAGAGTTGTAAATCCAGCTCTATGGAGTTAAGGAAAACTGGGAAAGAACCGGTTAAACCAAGTGAGAAAACTGAACCGGTTCACAATCTTGATTATTGAGGAATGAGAAAATTGGAGAAATTTCAACTCCTATGTGACCCAAAAAGATTCATAAACCTTGGGAAGGAACCTTAGAACCAAGTGGGAGAGAAAAACCGAACTGGTTTGAGTGAACCGGATATGAACCAGTTAATGAAATGTGCCAGTTTATGAACCGAAACCGATAGAGAGAGGGAAAATCGGGGAAATTATGGATTTCAAGTGACCTAAAGAGTCACATAAATCATGAAAAAGGACTTATGAATGAATTGGAGTTGAAAAACCAAGCCGTTTCAGGTGAGCCATAACTGAACCCGATTGAATCGATTTGGACCAGTTTGAACTACTATTGAACTGGATGCTAAATTCATTTTTCTAGATAGCTTACAAAATCCAAATTTGAGATTTGAGACCACCATTGGATAGAAAATGAATTTAGAAATTTTTATATTTGAAAAATTCAGTGGAATTGTAGGTGAACTGACCAATATAAGCTTTGAACCCGGTTCGGACTTGTCCGGTTTTATTCGTAACAGTGTCATCTTCTTCCTTTAGATGACAACATTATTCACCCACCAAAAAATTGAAGCAGCACCGACGAAGAAGAAACATTTCTGTTCAGTACATTTCAAGCCATCAATGACTGTCACAAAGGTGCTAAATGGACGACCGACAAGTCTCTGAGCTCCCTATATAAAGAGCCCCTCTCCATTCATCCTCTCCACACCTGAAAATCTCACTCTCTCTCAGCTGCTTAGTTTTCTGGTGAAACTCAAACCAGAGCTCTGATATAGGAACTTTTATGAGCCAAAGAAGGCATGGTTGGGTAACTAGGGAGAAGTCAGCTATAAGATGGTAGTGTCCATTCGCTCCGAGGGTCGCTAGAGAATCGACGGCGTGATCGAACAGTGAAGCAACTACCGCAGACTGAAGCTGCCCAGTTTCGACTGAGTTGAAATTGGCCAATTCGAGTCCTACTTAGGCCAAACCAAGCTCTCCCAACACCTCCTCAGCCCTCCTATGTTTGAATTAGAATGGAAAGGTAAGCCAATCCGACTCCCCTTTGTAATTTCTGATCGGGAATTTGGGAAACTTGAACCCCTTTTTATGAAATTGAATAAATTGAGGTCCCAAAAGTTTTGGGTCTCAATTTGGGGAATAACAGTCAATTGGGGCCTAAAGTAAAGGAAAAATAAGTTTAGGGACCAATTTGCAAATATTTGAAAAGTTTAGAATTTAGTCATTAATACTGAATGGAGGTGATCAAGCCAAATGAAAATGAATAACAATGTTCATTTTATGTAGGAACATGATACATCGGGAATGCTAGCTGAGGTTAAACTCGCAAGGGATGAAAACTGACTAAGAGAAATTTCACTGCACAATAAGGTGAGTGGGATTTTTTTTATCATACCCAGTTGGAATGATAAACACCTCGAAAACTAAAACCCACTACTAAGTGGTATTTTAAACATCACATCTGAGAGGAGTGATGTAAAAAATATGCAGACAAACTACCTACCAGTTGTAAGTAGATCATACCCCGTTGGTATGATGAAACTTACTCGATGGAAGTGGAAAACCCTTTCATCGGTTATGAGCGTAGATGTCCTCATACTCAGTTGGTATTATGGACAATTGAAATATGTATTTTTGTTAGAAGTGCTCTCCCCTGACTGTGTGCCATTGCTTAAACATTTTGGGATACCTTCTTGTTGGGAGCTCGAATAGCTCTGTTAGGCTGGAGGCCTCGGTTTTAGAACTTAGGGGCTAGTATGCCCAATTTTGAAAATCTCGAATAGTGGGCCCTAGGCAGGTTGGCACGAGTAGGAGCTCATAAGCAAACATGACTTATATGCCATGAAAAATTAAGTAATTAAATTGTTTGGCCATTGTATGAAGACAAGACCGACATACTCGGTCAACTAGCGGCATTACAACATGACAGGTCTCTAGACTAGTCAAGACAAACAGCTGCAGGTTGAGTTGAGGGTCGAGGCCATTGGAATAGTGGCACCACAGATTATATGGCATCATGTGAAAAATGGTGATTGTGCATGCACTATGTTTACTGGACCTTCAAGACGCCCAAGAGGGATAGTGATGCGTCCTAGGGCTCTAACAACTTGGTGGATATAAGGGCAGTTTGTCGTACCAGAAGTCTTATGAAGCTCAACGTAGCTTCACGCGCATGAGACCGGGGTGGGGTCAGGATGAGGTCTCTGTCCTCATACGGACACATAGATTTATTATGAGATTGAGGGTCGGATGTCCCAAACATCCACTCATTCTCAGGGTAGAAGTGGACGTGCTTCTATCTTGGTGGCCGGTAAAGTCGCTCCGACATCACAAGTAGGTTTAGTGGACGGGCTGGCCTGCGATTGTGTGTTTGACCTTCATGATGAAGGATGTGTGTTGGGTGATGACACACTGTGGTAATAAGAAATGATTTTTTAAAACCGATATTGATGATGGGAAAACTTAAGGAAATTAAGGAGTCTCGCACACTCCATTTTTGGAAAACTATTTTTTATCGAACTTAAAATTTTTTTGTTAATTAAAACCCATTCATTGAGTTTTAGAAACTCACCCCTCTTTTTATCCCTTTTTTAGGAATTAGTGAAAATGACCAGGGATAACACAAAGCCTTATCCTCTATCAATTATGCTTAATTTCTTTTAAGCATGCATTTTATTTGATATATGTATTTCCAGGGAACAAGGTTAATAATATGCGTGCTCCACTTGTGTTAAAGAAGGAGGAAACTCCTCTTGAAACAAGAGAGCGGTGGGTAGTTCATGGGGATCTAACCAAACTGGTTCGGGACGTGACATAGTAGATGGAGAAAAGGCCATCTAATGAGGAAGACTACATGTCAACTCTAGTTAACACTATTCCTACGATTGGTAAACTAAATAGTTCCCCTACAAGAAATAGGAACATGGAGTAACAAGGCAACAAGAATGAGAAAAGAGTTACAGAGAAGAACCAAGAGTCTGTCTAGAGTCACCAGAAAAGACATACCATAACCTACGGTAGGAAGAAGGAAAAGAGTGTGTTCATAAGGGGTCCAGTATAATGGAAGCAGTGTCAAAGAATAGGGTGAGGGAAGGCAACATTAAAAAGATGAAAGAAGAATGAAGGAAAGCCTAAGGACCATAAGGGATTGAGAAATAGCCCTCATAGAAGAATTAGGAAACCAAGAGGAATTGGGTTACATTTGAGAAGAATTAGTGTATGAAAGATAAACAAGAAGAGAAGTAAGGTACAAGAACCCTCTAAAAAAGGGTGAACATGGAAAACCTCTTTAGACAACTCTAGGATAGGACATGGTAAGAGTGAAAAGGAAAAGAAATGTGCTAGGAAAGAGAACTCTGGAGGAATGAATGGGACTAAATTCTCTTGAAGGAACCATTGATGGGTAGCTAGACATAATGTAGAGTACTAGAAACCCGCCCACAATCAGGAACTCCTTAAAGGAAGGATAAGGAACAAATAGGGAATTAGAGGATGAAAAGGAATAAAGGGCAGATAACCATACCGACATTGGAAGGGTGTACGAAAGGAAAGAAGGAAAGGCCCAAGGAACATTAGGGAGGTTGAACGCGAAAATTCCAGGACAGAAGTCCCTAAGAAAAAGGATGAAGGTAGAAAGTGAAACCATGAGAAGAAAATTTCCAAGTTAAGGAACCGAAGGGTGGATCATAAGAAGCATAACCATAAGAGAACCAACAAGAGCCATAAGTAGTTAAGGTTGTCTCTCAATGATAGGTGCGACTTGCTTTGGAAAAAGAAGAGTAGTCAAGCGGGAGACAACGGGAAATAACGAAATGATCAAGGAAAATAAATGATGCCATATAATGGACCGAAAAATAGTAAGGACTACACCCTAAAAAGGACAACTGTTCCAAGACAAGTAATGACTAGGGAGAATAGTGGGGACGAGTCAGTTAACAAACTGACCCTCTAAAAGACCATAAATTTGACACCAGCAGGAAGAGAAAGGTGTAAAGGTCAAAACATTGGAAAGAAAGAATGAGGAAATTCTTGAAGAAATAAATGACCAGGAACGAATCGATGACCAGACCTAAGCCATGGAAGGGATTAATTAAGCTCTCAGAAAGCGATGAAACAACCTTGAAAGGGAAAAGACAGAGAACCTTTCACCAATAGGAATAAAACTCATGCTGAATAACAATTTGGGATAAAGGCAAGGATAATGGATGTGCTAGCAAAACTCCCCAAATTAAGGATGTCATGCCCCGACCCTGTTTGGCCAGATCCCTGTGAGCAACTTGCCACTCTCCCGATTTATTCAGGGTTTTCCCCTTCTTTAACCGGGGAGGAGTAAGGTGTCCTTTAAACCTACACCTTTCCTGGAATAATATAAATCAAAACTGCATAAAATTTAATCTTATCATAACTGTCACACAGGTGTAGTTTAACTCGTAGTCTTTGGGTAGACTTTCCCCAAGTTACCTGAAAGGTGTATAAGGGAGGAAGTGAGTTCAATGACTCAGTGAATAGGTGTTTAAAGTATGACTTTTAGAAAATTGTTTGAATTGGAGTGTGCCAAACTCCTTATTTTCCTTTAAAACATTTCATCCTCAAATCTCGGTTTTCATAGCCATTTCTCATCACAATGGTGTGTTTATCAATCAACACACGCCCTTCATCATAAAGGGAACACACATTCGCAGGGCAGCACATCCAGTGCATCCACTTGTGGCATCAGAGCGACTTTACCGGTCACCTAGATAGAAGCACGTCCACTTCTACCTTGAGAATGAGTGGATGTACGCTATATCCGACCCTCAATCTCGTAAGGCAAACTCCATGTCTATTTGAGGACAGAGACCTCATCTCGACCCCACCCCAGTCTCATGCGCATGAGGCTACGTCGAACTTCTCTTACTATTGGCACGACAATCTGCCCTTATCACCACCATGTCATCCAATAGCCCCTAGGAAGCATCACTACCCCTCTTGGGCATCTTGAAGGTATCGTACCTCAATGCATGCACAAAACAACAATTTTCCACATAAGCCATTTAATCTGTGGTGCCACTAGTCCAAAGGCACCAACCCTCAACTCGACCTGCAACTGTTTATCTTGACTGGTCCGTCGACCTATCATGTTGCACTGCCTCCAATCCATCAAGTTTGTGGGTCCAGTCTTGGTACCATGGCCAATCATATCATTTAATTAAAATTTTCATGCCTTAAACTCATGTTTGTTTACGAGCTCCTACTCATGCTAACTAGCCTTGGGCCTACTGTATGAGATTTTCAAAATCGGGCATATTAGCCCCCAAGTTCCAAAACCAAGGCCTCCGACCTATTTGAACTATTCGAGATCCTGTCAAAAAGGTCTCCCAAAAAGTTTAAACAGTGGTACAGAGTGAGAACATCTTCGCACAAATCGAAGAACAAGTTTTTTACTTACTTCTAGGACGTTCATCATACCAAACTTGTATGATATACTTACAAATGGTATGTAGTTTTTTCGCACAATTTCTACATCATTCCATTCAGGTGTGATGTTTAAAATTTTTACTTAGTAGTGGGTTTTCATTTTCGAGGTACTTATCATCTCAACCAGTTATGATATAAAATCCCACTCATCCGATAGTGTAGTGAATTTCCTCTTATCCGGCTTGTTGCCTTCAGGTGAACTTGTCTTGGCTGGCGTTCCTAGTACTTCGTGTTCCTACATGATATGAACATCCTTGTTCATTATAATTTGGCCAAATAGCCTTCATTCATCACTAATGAATGAAATACCCAAACTTTTCATTTATTTGCAATTAGGTCCCTAAAGTTCTTTTTCTTTAACTTTAGGTCCCTAATGCCAAAATTTCCCCAAATTGGGTCCTGAAACTTCTAAAATTCACTATGGAACCTCAATTTAATCAAAATCACAAAAAGGGGTTCAAGTTTCCCAAATTCCCAATTTAGTCCCCCAACTTTTCCAAAATTACCATTTTGCCCCTACTTTAAAAAATGGTAAATTTCACACCAATAATTCCAAAAATTGACCAATTGGTCCTCCAACATCTTTATCATGCCCAATTGGCCCTCAATTTTATGAAATTGCACTTTAGTCTCTCAAAATTTGGAATTACCTAAAATTTCCCCCAATTTCCACCTTCCAACATAGCCAAATTTGATTTCATCAAATTGACCGATCAAATGAGTTTAATTGTTGAAATATAAGTTAGATTAGAGTTCCTACATCTTCATATGATTCAATTGCACTTTGAATCACACGATTGGATGCAGGAATGAGCTCAAATGGAGCTTCGCCAGAAAACTAAAGTAAAGAGAGCAAGCTTCGAAAACTTACTATTGGGGGCGCGGTAGTTCGAGCTTTTAATCAGGGCAAAGAGCTCTTGTCCTAAGATTTTTCCTAGGATCAATAATCACCTCAATTCATGTCATATTCAGGGAGAATTTGGTCTGTAAAGATCTATTGGTTCTCTCTATAGCACTGATCGGAATTTACAGAGGGGAGCCAAATTGGCTTACCTTTCCACTCTAATTCAGCTGTAGGAGGGCTGTGGAGGTGTTGAGAGGGCTTGGTTTGGCCTGAGGAGGGCTCGAATTGGCCATTTTCAGCTTGACCAAAATAGGGGAGCTTTGGTCCGCCAGAGTTGCTTCATTGTTCTATCACGCCGGTGTTTCTCCGGCGACCCTCGGAGCAAATGGAGACTACATGCATGTAGCTAACTTCTTCCTGAATCCAAAGAATCCAACCACAACTTCTTTGGCTAAGAAAAATGCCCAAGTTGGAGCTCTAGTTTGAGATTCACCAGAAAATGGAGCAGTAGGGAGAGAGTGGAGTTTTCAAGTGTGAGACGAATGAATGAGGAGGGGCTCTTTATATAGGAAGCTCAGGGACTTCTTGGCCGTCTGATTGGCACATTAATGGTGGTCATTCATTGCTTAAAACTCCCTAGCCAGAGACTTTTTATCTTCGTTGGCGCTGCTCAATTTTTTGGCGAGTGAACAGTGCTGTCATTTGAAGGGAGAAGATGAAACTATTCCGAATTGGACCGAACCGGTCCGAAGCGGGTTCAAAGCTTAAACCGCTCGGTTTAGGCTCAATTCAACCGAGTTTTGCAAAATTAAAAATTTCTAAATTTATCGAAATTCATTCTCTATCCAATGTTGACCTCAATTCTCTAATAAGAATTTTCTAAGCCTCTTAGAAAAATAAATTTAACATCGGGTTCAATAGTGGTTCAAACTGGTCCATATCGGTTCAATCTGGTTGACCTGAACCGGTTTCGTTTTCATCTCCAATTCATCTTAAAGTCATTTTTTATGACTTTTGTGACTCTTTAGGTCACTTGGGATCCATAAATTTCCCTATTTTCCCTTTCTCTATCGGTTTTGGTTTATAAACCAATTCAGTTTTCTCTTTGAAAATGACTGGTTCTTTTCTTGGTTTTTCTTATTATCAAAGGATGGGGTTTACAACTCTCCACTCCTTTTAGGAGTTTTGTCCCCAAAAAAATTACATGTCAAATAATTGAGGGTAACCTTCCCTCATTACACTTTAAGTTTCCCATGTCTCTTCTTGCACGAGCCAGTTTTGCCATAGAACTTTGACCATAGGAATCTTCTTATTCCTTAAGTACTTATCCCTCCAATCGATGATTTGTACCGGTTTCGTTTGATAAGTCAAGTTTCCTTCTAGCTCTAGTGGAGGTCGGTCCAATACATGGCTAGGATCAGGCTGATACTTCCGAAGCACAAAGATATGAAATACATCATGTATTTTCTACAGGTTTGGAGGTAGGTCCAATTTATAGGCCACCGGTCCTATCCTTTGAATGATGGGATATGGGCCAATATATGATGGTTTCAACTTTCCCCTTACCAGAAACCTAATTATTCCCCTCCATGGGGACACCTTGAGAAATACTTGATATCCCACATCAAACCCCAGATCTTTCCCTCAATGATCCGCATAACTCTTTTGCATGTCCTATGCGGTCTTAAGGCGACTCCTGATTAGTTTTATTTTCTCCGTAGCATCGTCAATTAGCTCAGCCCTTTCCAACTTTCTTTCCCTCACTTATTCCCAAAATAGAGGGGTACGACATGGTCATCCATAAAGGGCTTCATAGGGAGCCATATGAATACTGGCCTGATAGCTATTATTGTAAGCAAATTCTATTAGGCACAAGTATTCTTCCCAGCCTTTGTTCATGGTGAGTACACATGCTCTTAACATATCCTCCAAGGTTTGAATAGTTTGCTCAGACTGTCCATCAGTCTGAGGATGAAACATCGTGCTCATGTAGATCTTGGTTCCCATGGAACTTTGTAAATTTTTCCAGAACCTTAAAGTGAATCTCGAGTCTCTATCTGATACTATACTCACCGGAACACCATGGAGTCTTACTATCTTCCTCATGTATAAAACAATTAGTTGTTCCACTATATTCGCCACTCTTATAAGGAGAAAATGAGTGGATTTGGTCAATCTATCCACGAAGACCAAAATTGCGTCTTGACCATTCCTGATCACAAGTAGTCCTGTGACGAAGTCCATGGTGATATGCTTTCATTTCTATTTTGGAATTGGTAAGGGTTGGAGTAGTCTTGATGGTTTCTAATGCTTAGCTTTTATATGCTGACAGAACAAGCATCAAGCTACATATTCCATAATGTCCCTCTTCATCCCATCCACCAATATCCTTGCTTGAGGGTGGAGTACATCTTAGTACTACCCGGATGCATTACATATACAGAATCGTACGCCTTTTCCAGAATTAACCTCTTCAGCTCCTTAGTTTGAGGTACACATACCCTACCCTTGTGGGTTAGCACTCCATCACTTTGTTGGTCATAGTCTGGTTTCATTCCTCTGTTTACCATATCCAAATAAAATTGAAGTTCCTTATCTGCTTTTTGTTGAGCCTGAATCTACTCAGTTAGACTTGGCCTCACCACCATGTTAACCACCAAGCATCTTTCCCGCTTATACATCTTCAAGTCCACCTCCATCCTTCCCAATTGTTGCAACAAGGGTATGTAACTCATCTTTACTTGTGCTACCTCAGTTTGGTACTTGCGACTTAAGGTATATGCTACCACATTTTCCCTTTCGGGGTGATATTCTACCACAAGGTCATAGTCCTTCACCAATTCCAGCCATCTCCTTTGGCGGAGATTTAACTTCTTCTGAGTTAGGAAGTACTTAAGACTCTTGTGATTTGTGTATATCCTACCCTTAACTCCGTAAAGGTAGTGTCGCCAAATCTTTAAGGCAAACACTATTACAGCTAATTCCAGATCATGAGTTGGGTAGTTTCTTTCATGTATCTTAAGTTGTCATGAGGCATAAGAGATAACCTTCCCTTGTTGCATCAATACATATCCAAGTCCTTGTCCATATGCATCACTATAGACGGTGTACTCTCCCGTGCTGGGGTCGGGTGGGGAGAGTACTGGTGCGGTAGTTAATCGAGTCTTCAACTCTAAGAAGGACTTCTCATAGCTTTCATCCCAGTTATGCTCAACTCCTTTCCTGGTGAGTTGAGTCAGGGGGGCTAACTAGAAAAGTCTTGCACGAACCGTCTATAGTATTATGCCAGACCTAAGAAAGTTCTTATATCTAAAAGATTCCTAGGTGCCTTCCATTCAAATATAGCTTCCACTTTTGCTTGATCTACCTTGACTCCATCCTTGGACACTATATGTCCTAAGAATCCTACTTCCTATAGCCAAAACTCACACTTGGAGAATTTTGCATATAAGTGGTTGTCCTTCAATATCTCCAAGGTGATTGCCAAATGTTCTTTGTGCTCCAGCCAAGTTCGTGAGTATATGAGAATATCATCTATGAGTACTATCACGAATCTATCCAAGTGTGATTGCCAAATTCATGAAGGTTGCATGGGCATTTGTTAATCCGAATGGCATCATTCTAAACTCGTAATGTCCATATCAGGATTAGAATGTTGTCTTGGGAATATCTTCCTCTCAAATCTTGAGTTGGTGATAGCCTGACCGAAAGTTTATTTTGAAGAAGTAAGCTGCTATCCTCAATTGGTCGAATAGGTCATCAATCCACGGAAGTGGGTATCTGTTCTTGATGGTTACCTGATTCAACTTCCTATAGTCTATGCACAATCTCATGCTTCCATCCTTTTTCTTTACGAATAGGACGAGTGCACCCCACAGAGACTGGCTAGGACATATAAAATACTTCTCCAATAATTCGTCTAACTATTCCTTCAATTCCTTCAGTTCTGCCGGAGCCATGCGATAAGGAGCTTGGTATATGGGGTTGGTTCATGGAATAATCTCTATGGTTATTTCCACTTGCCAACTTGGAGGTAGCTCGGGTAGTTCTTCTAGAAATACTTTCGGATAGTGTTTAACCACTAGAATATCTTCGATTTTCTTCTCTTCAGACTCTTCGTGGATGACCATGGCCAAGAAAGCCACATAGCCTTTCTATATCATTTTCTGGGCTTTTATATGGGACAACATATGTACTTTTCTTTTCCTTCAGTCTCCTTGAAACTTTAATCCATTTGTCTTGGGAGTGTTGAAGGTCACTGTCTTCTTTCCATAGTCCATCATGGCTTGATGATTACTTAACCAATCCATCCCAAGGATTAATTCTTCCTCCTTCAAGGGTAATGGAATCAAACCCGCTTCAAGTTTGATTCCTATTATCTATATCTCACATTTTAATTGTTTATTCATGTTTAGCCCTTCTCCTAAAGGTGTGAGAATGTTGAGACTTTATTCTAGTGGAGTAAGTTCTAGGGGTACACTTGAAACCAAATCTTCCTTGATGAAGGATCTCTCAACTCCTGAGTCGAATAGGGCATAAACTTATTGTCCCTATAATTATATATATCTTGATTGAAGAAACATGTATTTTAGAGGAAAGGCATTCCTTTATTAAATAAAATTTTCAGTTTACAAGATTCTCTTGACTAGTTGAAAGGGTTTTGGGATGTACATGCTACAGTGCTAGGATCTCTTCTAGCATCTTCCTGGGCGAGGTTGTATACCCTAGCTGGTACTCGTGCTGTAGCATCTGGCTTGGGGTTCCTAGGGTTCCCCTTGAGGGTGTCCAAGGGTATTCCTTTGCTTGTTCTCCCTAAGAGTGGGGCATTCCTTTATAAAGTGCCCCACTTGTTCACATGCAAAGTAGGTCAAGCATGCTTCCTCATGGTTCCTTTGACACCTTGGATGGCGAGGGTTTCCTTGAGGCACGGTGGGGACTACTCTCTAGGGAGGTGGTGGCATGTCCTTTCTCCTTTGAAATGCCATTCTATTTCCCCACTTTGGACCATTATGCTCTTTCCATTCTCCCTGATGGTTTTGACCCTTATCCTCCTTTCAGGTTGTTTGCTCTATCCGATGGCGTTGAGTCTGCACAAGTTGCTCACATTCATGAGCCATACTAATTATCACTGCCAGGTATGTGGGACATCCTAGTACTCCCATACAGTCTCGTATGTCCATATTGATACCGTCTACGAACCGCTGTCATATATCTGCTGGGCTAGCTAGATTAGGAGCAAAGGGTCTTAACTCATTGAATTTCATTTCATACTCTAATATGGAGTTAAGCCCTTGTCAGAGTCGGATGAACTCTTGCTTCTTTTCATTAATCAAATGAGGAGTCATGTACTCCTCCGCAAACCTCTCCTTAAAGTGCTCCCAAGTAGTGGTGGAGGTATGCAAGTTTTAGACATTGTCCCACCACTATTTAACACTTCCCTCTAGGAAGAATTTTGTCAAAATCACCGTCTTCTAGTGGTATTCTAATGATCCCCATAAGTTTCTTAATGTTTGCTAGACAATCCATGGTAGCACCCACATCTTTCTCCCCGTGGAAAGGTTTACACCCCAGTTGATGGAGAGTATTGAGATTTCTGGGGAAGTCTACTAGAGGGGGATGGTTAATAGGAGGAGGATGAGATTGTACTTCCTCTTCTTTGACCTGAGAATTGGTGCTTGCCTCAAGGACAAGGTTAGGTTGCCCAAATACATGAGTGAACTCTTCGTACAACCTCTGGTGTTCTGTCCTAAGTCCAGGAGGGGTTGTCTGGGCTCCTTTAGGAGTTTCCACAGGTTGGGGTGGTTGGGCAATGTTGGAAACTGCAACTCTAGTCTCTTGGCTCCTTTCTCCGGAGTCATTCTGAAAAATTTTAAAATCATTCCTATTAGTTACTATATTTTCTAGTCTTTATTATGTATTCGAGGAAACCTGCTGTGATATCACTCAAGTTGTCATGCCCTGACTCAGTTTGGTTGGATCCTCATGAGCAACCCGCCACTCTCCGAGTTTATTCAGGGTTTCCCCCTTCTTTAACCCAGAAGAAGTAAGGTGTCCTTTAAACAAACAATATTCCTGGAATAACATAAATAAAAATTGCATAAAATTTAAACTTATCATACCTGTCTCATATGTGTAGTTTAACTCGTAGTCTTTGGGTAGGCTTTCCTCGGGTTACCTGAAAGGGGTATAAGGGAGGGGTTGTGTTCAACAACTCAGTGAATGGGTGTTTAAAGTATGACTTTCAAAAAATAGTTTGTATTGGAGTGTGCCAGATTACATATTTTCATTTAAAACATTTCATCCTCAAATCTCGGTTTTTATAGCCATTTCTCATGACAATGTTGAATTTATCAATCAACACACGCCCTTTATCATGAAGGGAACACATTCGCATGGCAGCTGTCCATTACACCCACTTGTGGCCCACTGTACGAGATTTTCAAAATTGGACATATTAGACCCCAAGTTCCAAAACCGAGGCCTCTAACCTATCAGAGCTATTCGAGCTCCCGTCAAGAAGGTCTCCTAAAAAGTTTAAGTAGTGGCACACAGTTAGGAGAGAGCACTTCTGACAAAAATAATCTTTTGATCGTCCATCACACCAATTGGGTGTGAGAACATCTCCGCTCAAATCGATGAACAAGTTTTCTACTTCCTTCCTGAAACTTCATCATACCAACTGGTATGATGTACTTACAATCGGTATGTAGTTTTTCCGCATAATTTCTACATGACTCCATTTAGGTGTGATGTTTAAAATTTCCACTTAGTAGTGGGTTTTCAATTCCGAGGTGCTTATCATCCCAACTGGGTATGATATAAAATCCCACTCACCCAATAGTATAGTAAATTTCCTCTTAATCGGCTTGTTGCCTTCACGCGAACTTGTCTTGGCTGGCATTCCCGATAATTCATGTTCCTACATGATATGAACATCCTTGTTCATTATCCTTTAGCCTAGCTTTCATTCATCACAAATGAATGAAATACCCAAACTTTTCATTTATTTGTAATTAGGTCCCTAAAGTTCTTTTTCTTTAACTTTAGGTGTCTAATGCCAAATTTTCCCCAAATTACATCCCGAAACTTCTAAAATTCACTTTGGGACCTCAATTTATTCAAAATTACAAAAAGGGGTTCAAGTTTCCCAAATTCCCAATTTGCTCCCCAATTTTTCCAAAATTACCATTACACCCCTACTTTACAAAAATGGTAAATTTCACACCAATAATTCCAAAAATCGACCAATTGGTCACCCAACATCTTTATCATGCCCAATTAGACTGGACCAAACCGAACTGGTACGAACCGAGTTTAAAGCTTAAACCGGACGGTTCAGGCCCGATTCGACCGAGTTTTTCAAAATTAAAAATTTCTAAATTCTTTCTCTATCTAATGGTGGCCTCAATTCTCTAATTTTATTTTTCAAAGCCACCTAGAAAAATCAATTTAGCATCCGGTTCAATAGTGGTTCAAATTGGTCCAAACCGGTTCAATACGGTTTGGATTCGGTTCACCTGAACTGGTTTGGTTTTCATCTCCAATTCATATTAAAGTCCTTTTTCATGACCTTTGTGACTATTTAGATCACTCGGGATCCATAAATTTCCCGATTTGCCCTTTCTCTATCAGTTTCGGTTTATAAACTGACTCAGTTTTCGCTTTGAAAATGACTTGTTTTTTTTCCTGATTTTTCTTATTATCAAAGGACAGGGTTTACAAAGGATAAGTTGAGTGGGATGACATCAAGGAGGTTAAGAGGTCAACTTAAAGATAGATACTTAATAAGATGAAGGAAAGAGGAAATATGGGGGAAAGAGGAGGATGCTTACCAAGAAAGGTAGCCCTGAAGAGGCATACATATTCCAATGGAGAAGTAATGAACCCAACTAAAGCAGAATAGAGGAGAAAAGTTCAAATGAAATACAAGTTGGTAATAAAGGACCAGTTACAAGGGAAGTTTACCTATAACCCAAGGAGTAAGTTAAAACTTAAGGAATGGGTAGAGAGGGAGATAGCATCGAAAGATGCCGTATAAGTAAGAAAGGGGTGGATTGCCTATAATGACATAGAGGAAAGACTATTTGAGAAAACTTGGGAGAAGTAAGCTTCAAAATTAAGAAGTGGATAACTAAAATGACCACAAACATCAAAACTTGTCGTGGTCCACGTTCACTTAATGAAGCCTAAAGAATGTCAGCTTGGCATAGTGTGAAATACACGAAATAAAACCCGACAGCCAGAAGTTCATTGGATAGGGAATAAGGGATGAAATGGGAAATTTCAGACAATGGAGGATTAAAAGCAGACAAATGTCTCCAAAATAAAGAGAGTGTAGGGAAGTAAAGGGAAGGAACTTTCAAGGAACTAAAAAAAAGATCGAAGGTATAACCCAAAAATGGAAGTCTCTACTTAGAAGGACATAGTAGAGAATAAAAACCATAAAAGGGGAGACCTCCCCAAAACAAGAAATCAATACATATATCAAAAAAGGGTCAACTCGAAATGAGAAATGGAGAATGGTCACAAGAAAGCAAGAAAGGATGGAGGAAAGGAAAGCCCTTGAGTAAAAGATGCCAATATAAATGAGGAAGGACAAAAGTGACAAAGGATCTCAATGTGCTGGTAAGCTGGAAAACTGACGGTTGGAACCGGGGAAAAATTAAAGGAAAGTTGGTAAAGAATGAGTAGATAAAGCCATGACTATTGGGACTCGTTGGGTCACTCAGGATCTATAAATTTCCTGGTTTTCCCTTTCTCTATCGGTTTCAGTTTGTAGACCGACTTAGTTTCTAAATTGAAAATGATCAGTTCATTCCCTAGTTTTCTTATTATTAAAGGATGGGTTTACAACTCTCCCCTCCTTTAGGGGTTTTGTCCCCAAAATAGCTAAATGCTAAATAATTAAGGGTAACTACCCCTCATCTCTCTTTCAGTTTCTCATGTCTCCTCCTGCACAGGTCCGTTTTGCCACTGAACCTTAACCATATGAATCTTCTTATTCCTTAAATTCTTGTCCCTCTAGTCGATGATTCATATCGGTTTTGTCTGATAGGTCAGGTTCTCTTTCAGTTCTAATGGTGGTCGGTCGAAGACATGACTAAGTTCAGGTCGATACTTCTGAAGCACAGAGATATGGAATACATCGTGTATTCTCTGCAGGTCTAGAGGTAGTTCCAATTTATAGGCCACTGGTCCTATCCTCTGAATGATTGGATATGGACAAATATACCTTGGTTTCAACTTTCCTCTTTGTTGAAACCTAAGTATTGCCCTCCATGGGGACACTTTGAGGAATACTTGATCTCCCACTTCAAACTCCAGATCTTTCCTTCGATTGTCTACATAATTCTTTTGCATATCATGTGCAGTTTTAAGGTGACTCCTGATTAGTTTTATCTTCTCTGTGGCATCCTTGATTAACTCTGCCCTTTCTGACTTTCTTTCCCCCACTTCTTCCCAAAATAGAGGGGCACAACATGGTCATCCATAAAAGGCTTCATAGGGAGCCATCTAAATACTGGTCTGATAACTATTATTGTAAGCAAATTCCATCAGGCATAAGTATTCTTCCCAGCCTTTGTTCATGGTGAGTATGCACACTCTTAGCATGTCTTCCAAGGTTTTGATGGTTCGCTCAAACTGCCCATCTGTATGAGGATGAAACGATGTACTCATGTGAAGCTTGCTTCCCATGGCACTTTTTAAACTTGGCCAAAACCTTGAGTCTTAAACTTCTATCTGATACTGTACTCACAAAAACACCATGGAGTCTTACGATTTCTCTCATGTATAAGACAGCTAGTTGTTCCACTGTGTCTGTCACTCTTATAGGAAGAAAATGAGCTAATTTGGTCCATCTATCCATGATGACCTCAATCACATCTCGACCCTTTCTTGTCACTGGTAGTCCCGCAACAAAGTCCATGGTAATGTGCTTCCATTTCCACTATGGAATTGGTAAAGGTTGTAGTAGTCTTGATGGTTTCTGATGCTTCGCTTTTATCTACTGACAAGACAAGCATCGGGCTATATATTCCACAATATCCCTCTTCATACCTTTCCACCAATATACTCATTTGACGGTGCAATACATTTTGGTACTGCTCGGATGCATAGCATACACCGAATCGTGTGCCTCCTCCAGAATTAATCTTTTTAGTTCATTATATTAAGGCACACATACCCTACCCTTATAGGTCAGCACCCCGTCACTGCACAGGTTGTTGTCCAATTTAATTTCTCTATTAACCGGATCCAGATAGGGTTGAAGTTCCTTATCTGCTTTTTGTTGAACCTAGATCTACTTAGTGAGACTGGGTCTTACTACCACATTAGCCACTAGGCAACCTTCCCACTTGTCCATTTTCAGGTCCACCTCCATTCTTCCCAATTGTTGAAACAAGGGTATGTAATTTGTCTTTACTTGTGTCGCCTCAATTTGGTACTTGTGACTCAAAGCATTTGCTACCACATTTACTGGGTGATATTCTATCACAAGGTCATAATCCTTAACCAATTCTAGCCATCTCCTCTGACGAAGATTCAACTCTTTCTGAGTTAGGAAGTACTTAAGACTCTTGTGATCTGTGTATATCCTACACTTAACCCCGTAAAGGTAGTGTCGCCATATTTTTAAGGCAAACACTATTGCAGTTAATTCCAAATCATGAGTTGGGTAGCTTCTTTTGTGTACCTTCAATTGTCATGAGGCATAAGTGATAACCTTCCCCTGTTGCATCAAGACACATCCGAGTCCTTGTCCTAATGCATTACTATAGATGGTGTACTCTCTTGCATTAGGTTCAGGTAAGGAGAGTAAAGGTGCAGTTGTCAATCGAGTCTTTAACTCTAGAAAAGTCTTCTCACAGCTTTCATCCTACTTATACTCGACTCCTTTCCTGGTGAGTTGGGTTAGAGGAGTTGCTATCTTAGAAAAGTCTTGCACAAACCGTCTATAATATCCTGTTGGACGTAATAAACTTCTTTTTTTCTATAGGATTCCATGGAGCCTTCCAATATGATATGTCTTCCACCTTGGCTGGATCTACTTTAACTCCATCTTTGGATATGGTATGCCCTAAGATTCCAACCTCCTACAGCCAGAACTCACACTGGAATGTCTTCCAGCCTCTTTTCTTCAGATTTTTCCGTCTACGACCATGGCTAGGAAAGTTGTATAGCCTTTCTATATCATCTTTTGGACTTTCAGATGGGACACCATTTGTACTTCACTTTTCCTTCTATCTCCTTAGAATTTTAATACTTTCATCTTGGGAGTGTGGAAGGTTATCATCATCTTTCCATAGTTCATCCTCGCTTGATGGTTACTCAGCCAATCCATCCCAAGGATTACTTCAACCTTTTTTAAGGGTAATGGGATCAAGTTAGCTTCAAGTATGATTCCTCCAATCTTTATCTCCAATCCCTTTGATTGCTTATTCATGTTTATACCTTCTCCTAAAGATGTAAGGATATTAAGGCTTTGTTTTAGTGGAGTGAGCTCCAGGGGTATTCATGAAACCAACTCTTCCTTAATGAAGGATCTCTTAGCTCCGAAGTCAAAAAGAGCATAGACTTGTTGTCCCCATAGTTGTATATATCCTGCTACAGTGCTAGGGTCTCTCTAAGGCTCTTCCTGGGTGAGGTTGTATACCCTAGCTAGTATTTGTGCTATAGCGTCTAGCCTAGGGTTCCAGGGATTCCCTTGAGGTGGTCCGATAGTGTTCCTCTACCTATTCTCCCTGAGAGTGGGACAATCCTTTGTAAAGTGTCCCACTTTCCCACATGCAAAGTAGGTAAAGCATGCTCCCACATGGATCTTTTGACACTTTGGACAGTGAGGGTTTCCTTGAGGTAAGGTGGGGACTACTCTAGGGGGAGGTTGTAAACCCCACACTTTTGAGTTAAGGAAAACCGGGAAAAGAACCGGTCAAACCGAGTAAGAAAATCGAGCCGGTTTACAAGAATTCCATAGGCTATGAAGGAGCATGTTTATCAAGAATTCCATAGCTCCTTAGTTATGTTGTGACCATTTCCTGTGATAGGGCTGAAAGCCTAATCTTTTGTATCCCCCTATTAACAAAATACTCAAATTCTCAAAACTCTATCTCTTGATGATGCGATCTTGTTGGGAATATGGCCTAAGGAAAATAAAACAAACCCACACTTTCCTGGAAACTAAGGAAAAGATACATCTCGGTTATGGAAGATGAATCAAGGAATTAAGAAACCTAGGAGGACTCTTACCTTACCATGACCCTTTAGCAAAGAAGATTCAACAAGAAAACTGTCAAAGTGATCAGACTCAAGAACGGTAAAGCCCAAACCACTAGTAACCCTGGAAAAGCCCCACTCGAAGGAAGGAACGAACCACAACAATCCATGTAAGGAAATGACGATGGAACATATCTTGAAGAGATGCCCGACCCTACTAAAGGATAAGTATCAAGATGAACTATTATAGGTGTAAGGAAAGAAGGGGTGTTTCACACCTCATAAATTTAGGGTAATGCCTCCTCAAAGGTCATGAAAGACATGAAGGACTGGAGACCAAAACCATGGAGCTGGTTAAGTAAACGGTTCACCAAGAGGTCAAGAAATAACGAGGTGAATGCAAAATTTAAATTTCTTCTTAAGAAGGTCAAACTGAGAAAGATACCTCAAGAGCAGGGATTAGGTACATGTGAAGTATATCTAGAACCCTCTCATAAGGGGCAAAAATAGAAAAACGTCATCCGGAACTCTAGGGAATGACACAGTGAGAGTGAAGAAGAGAAGGAATATGCTGTGAAAGGGAACTCTGGAGGGATGCATAAAACTAAGTACCTTGAAGGAACCATTGGTTGGCGGATGGACATAATGTGGAGTGCAAGGAAATAACCCCTCATTAGAAACTACTTGAAGGAAGGATGTATCGGAGGCCAAGATTGACCTGCATTGGAAAAGTGATAGAATTTTAGGTATAACTTCCTTTGAAAAATGTAGAGAAGTCAAATTGGAGATTCAAAGCAATATAACAGAAGTAAGCAAACCGTGACAACAAGATGGTCAAAGAGAATGAATGACACCCTAAGAAGGACTGGGAAGTAGTATGGAGTACACACTAAAAAGGGCATTGGAAGGATCATTAAGGACAAGAAAATTTGAGAGACAATTGCCTCAATAGAATTAGACAAGGTGAATAGTAGGGGCGCGGCAGGTAACGAACTACCTTCGTGAGGGTCATAGAGTGAACTCTAGCAAAGAAAGAAGAGGTGGAAAGGCCAAATATTGGAAAAAGGGAATGATGAAAGAAATCCTTAAAAGGACCAATGACCAAATTAACGACAAAATCCAAGCCAAGAAAGGAGTAGTTAAGCCTTTCACATAATGGTCAGGAAATCTAGAATATATATATATATATATATATATATATATAATTTTTTAACTCTCCCTAAAAGAGATGGACATGTATTGTGGTATGAATAGGGATGAGGATAGAGAACCAAAGATATACTTGCAAAAAAAAATTCTGGAGAAAGGGAAAGAATCCCACCAAGAAAGGAAACCCCCGGAAAGACATATGTATCCCAATTAAGAAGAAATGGAACCAACCAAAATGGAAAGAACGATAAGTTCACAAATGAAATACTGGTTGAGTTGGAAAGATCAAGTACCAAGAAAAGTACTCATGAGGTCCTAAGAAGTAAATTAAACCAAAAGAAAAAATATATGAGGAATCTTGGAGAAGTAAGCCCTCAATTAAGAAATCAATTAGGGAAAATGATCATTGACATCAGGATGGGTTGTGGTCCATGCTCACTTAACAGAGTCTAAAGAATGGACGGATGAGCATAGTGTAGAGTATATAAAATAAGACCAACAATCAGAAATTTCTTAGATAAGGAATGAAAGGGAATTTTAAGACGAATAAGGATTCAAAGGGGGAAATGGCCTCAACATAGAATAAGGTATAAGGAAATAAAGGAAGAAATCTCCAAAGGATGGTAAGAAGGTTGGACATGTAACTCTTAAGGTGAAAGTCTCTATTTTGAAGGAAATAGTAGAGAATGAAACTGTAAAAAGTGAAACTCCCCAAACCAAGAAAATCGACATGTAGACCGAAAGGAATCAACTCAGTATAAAGAATTGTGAAATGATTATGGACAAGTAAGAGTGGATTAAGGCCAAAGTAAAATCCTTGAGTAAAGGATATCATTGGGAACGAGGATGGACCTAAGAAAGGATGAATCCCAGCCTGCCGGTATAGTATTGGAAAACCCAATAAATTGCAACCAAAAAGACCCAATAAAGAAGTTGGTGAAGGATGAGTAGGTAAGAGGAATCCATGCGGTTATGTGAGACATAACTTCAAAGGCATGATGGAGGAGAGGATAATGATAAAAAGGATAGTTTAGGAATGCTATCAAAAGAAAAGAAGGATGAAGTTATACGATCCCTGAAATGTCAAAAAGCTAAGAGAGACCCTCAAGGAGATGTTCTAGAAATCTAATGGACAGAGATAGGTCCTAGAAAATACCATGTTGTAAGGGGCATGTAAGCCTAACAATCCCACGGAGAATATGACACAAAGTAAGGAAGAGTCGGCTAATAAGCATGATAAGATCAAATATAAAAAATTTTGGACCGAAGTTATAATAGACAACGAATGAAAGAAGGGTGAAAATGGGACAAAATATGGAAACAAGTACATAACGCTCGAAAGAACATTGAGCTAAAGGTTTCAACTACCAAAAGGATAACTAGACACGGGAATGATAAGTTATCTTGGAATTCCCCAAATCTTAAGCGTGAAATCTCAAAGGAAATAATGTTGCTCTAAGCAAAGAAAGCTATGAATCTAAGGATATACCCTGGAATATGGTATGTCTAGTTATGATAAACTCCATGGAGGGAGTAAATAATATAAAGGAAAATAAATCCCTTAAGTGAAGGAGGTAAAAAGGGCTAATTGAAAGAATAAGAGAAGAGTTTGCATGTTAAGCAAACAACAAATGGACATCAAAGAAAATGGTTCCTCATACAAGGTCGCTAATTAAGATTTGGGGACAAAACTCCTAAAATGAGGGGAGAGTTGTAAACCTTGCACTTTTGAGTTAAGGAAAACCAGGAAAAGAACCAGTCAAACCGAATAAGAGAACCGAGCCGGTTTACAAACCTAATCATTGGGGAACAGGCAATTTGGAAATTTACAACTTTTGGGTGATCCAAAGGATTCATTAAACCTTGGAAAAGAAACTTAAGAAAAATTAGAAGAGAAAAACCAAATTCGTTCAGGTGAACAAGATCCATAATAACTCTAAAGTTAAGCATGATTACCCGAGAGTAGTGCAAGGATGGGTGACATCCTAGGAAGTATGATTTTTTTTGTAACCCGAAATTTAATACACAATTTTACACCTATATTAAGAGGTCAACCCCATTCATTCTCTTCACACCCAAACACTTCTCTCTCTCTCTCTCTCTCTCTACTGTTCCATTTCCCGGAGAAGCTCAAAACAGTGCTTTGACTTGAACATTTTTCTTAACCTCGAAGGAGAGGTCAGGCTCTTTAGAACCGGGGAGAAGTGAGCTATCTAATAGTAAACTCCAGTCAATCCGAGAATCGTCGGAGAAGCGCCGACATGACAGAACAGTGAAGCAGCTTCCAGTAGACTACAACTGCCCTATTTTGGCCAAGCTGAAATCTGCCAATTCGAGCCCTCCTCAGGCCAAACCAAACCCTCCCATCAATTTCTCAGCCCTCCCACGACCGAACTAGGACTGAAAGGGAAGCCAATTCTGCTCCCCTTTACAATTTTTGGCCGGTGTTAGAGAGAGAACAGGTAGAATTTCGATGATGAAATTCAAACTCAATTCGACATTAATTGATGCAATTCTTGATTCTAGGATGAACCTTAGGATGAGAATTATCTGCCAGATTGAAAGCTCAGACCGTCGCACCATCATCAGTGAGAAATCGAAACTTTCTCTCTCTATAGTCTGTTTTCCGACGAAGCTCCGTTTGAGCTCGTTCCGACGTTAAAACTCGTGATTCAAAGTTTTATGGAATTGTATGAACATGGAGAAACTCAATTTCAACTTCAATTTCAACAATTAGAGGTGTTTGATTGGTCAATTTGATAAAATCATATTCGACTGTATTAAAGAGTTGGAATTGGGGAAAATTTGAGGGATCGAAATACAATTTCCTAAAATTGAGGGTCAATTGGGTATAATAAAAATATTAGAGGGCCAATTGAGAAATTTTAGAATTTTGGGGTAAATTTTACCATTTTTGTAAAGGAAAGGCAAAATGGTAATTTTGGAAAAGTTAGGGGGACCAAATTGGAAATTTGGGAAATTAATCCCCTTTTTGTGAAAAGGAATAAATTGAGGTACCTTGATAAATTTTAAAAGTTTCGGGACTCAATTTTAGGAAAAATCGGAATTAGGGACATAAAGTTTATGAGAAATAACTTTAGGGACCTACTTGCAAATAAATGAAAGTTTGACTTTCTCATTCATTTGGAATGAATAAAGGCTATTAGGCCGAAGGATAATAAATCGAGATGTTCATATCGTGTAGGAACATGAAGTACCGGGAATGCCAGCAAGGACAACCTCGCGTTAATACAAAGAATCGGTCTAGTGGAATTCACGACATTAACGGGTGAGTGGGTTTACTAACGTCATACCCGGTTGCGATGATGAGCACAACTCAAAGTTAACAACCACTTACCTGTTGTGAGTGGGATTTCATATCATATCTGGTTGGGGATGAAAAGTACCGCGAAATAAAAACCCACTACCAAGTGGTATTTTAAACATCACAACTTAGAGGAGTGATGTGAAAATCATGCGAAAAAACTACTTATCAGTTGTAAGTAGATCATACCCGGTTGGTATGATGAAACTTCCTCGAATGAAGTTGAAAACCCATTCATCGGTTATGAGCAGAGATGTCCTTATACCCGGTCGGTATAATGGACAGTTGAAAATATAATTTTGTCGAAAATACTCTCCCCTGATTGTGTGCCAATGCTTAAACTATTTTGAAAACCCATTCATCGGTTATGCCATTCTATTTCCCCATTTTGGACTGTTATGTTCCTTTCGTCCCCCTTGATGGTTTGGGACCTTATCCTCCTTTCGGGTTGTCTGCTCCATTCGACGACGTTAGGTCTACACCAGTCGCTCACACTTATGAGCCATACTGATTATGGCTGCCAGGTCCATGGGACATCCTAGTACTGCCATATTGTCTCAAATGTCCATATTGAGACCATTCATGAAGCTTTGGCATATGTTTGTTGGCACAACTAGCTCAGGAGCAAAGGGTCTTAACTCGTTGCATTTTGTTTCATACTCTGATATGAAGTTAAGCACTTGTCGGATGAATTCTTGCTTATTCTCGTTTATCAAATGGGGCGCAAAGTACTCCTCTAAGTACCTCTCCTCGAACTGGTCCCAAGTGGAGATGGTGGTATGTAGGTTTCGAATATTGTCCCACCACTGTTTGGCGCTTCCCTCTAGGAAGAATTCTGTTAGGATCACCATATACTATTGTGGTATCTTGACGATTCCCAACAGCTTCTTAGTGTTTACCAGCCAATCCATGGTGGATCCAGCATCCTTTTCTCCGAGGAAAGGTTTACATGTTAGTTGATGGAGATTCTTGAGGTTTCTAGGAATGTCCATTAGAGTGGGATGGTTAACATGGGGAGGATGGGCTTGCATTTTGTCCGGTTCAAGTCGAGAATTGGTGCCTGCCTTAGGGACTAGGTTAGGTTGCCCAAATACATGGGTGAACTTCTCATACAATCTTTAGTACTCCCTGCTGAGTAAAGGAGGAGTTGTCTGGGCTTCTCTAGGAGTTTCTACCTGTAGGGGTGATTGGGCAGTGTTCGAAACTGCAGCTCTAGTTCTCTTGGTTCCTTTCTTCGGATCCATTCTGAAAATTTTAAAATCAATCCTATTAGTTACTATATTTTCTAGTCTTGATTATGTATTCGACGAAACAGGTTCTAATACCACTCAAGTTATCACGCCCCAACCCAATTTGGTCGGATCCCCTTGATCAACTCACCACTCTCCCGGTTTATTAAGGGTTGCCCCTTGTTTATAAACCGTGATGAGTAAGGTGTCCTTTAAACCTGCACCTTTCATGGAATAACATAAATCAAAACTACATAAATTTTTAAACTGATCATACCTATCTTACGGGTGTATTAGCTGGTGGTCTTTAGGGTAGGCTATTTAGGATTACCTGAAAGGGATATAAGGTAGGGGGTGAGTACAAAGATTTAGTGAATGGGTTTCAAAAATTTAACTTTTCAGAAAAAAAATTTATTTGGCGTGTGTTAGACTCCTTATTCTCTTTTAAAAACCTTTCATTTAAAATTCTTGTTTTTATCACCATTTCTTATTAACCTTGGTGTGTCATCACCCAATACACATCCTTCATAATGAAGGTAAAACACACAATTGTGAGCCAGCCCGTCCATTTAACCTACTTGTGGCGTCGGAGCGACTTTACCCGCCACCTAGATAGAAGCACGTCCACTTCTACCCTGAGAATGAGTGGATGTTCGCAACATCCGAGCCTCAATCTTGTAACAAATCTCCATGTCCATATGAGGACAAAGACCTCATCCTGTCCCCACCCTGGTCTCATGCGCTTGAAGCTACTCCGAGCTTTGCAAGACTTATGGTACGACAAACTGCCCTTACATCCACGAGGTCATCCAAAGCCCTGGGACACATCACTACCTCTCTTAGGTGTCTTGAAGGTCCTGTAAACACAGTGCATGCACAATCAACATTTTTCACATGATGCCATATAATCTATGGTGAAACTGGTCCAACGACCACGACTGACAACTCGACCTACAATTGTTTGTCTTGACTTGTCCAGAGACCTATCATGTCGCACTACCGCTAGTTGACTGAGTATGCCGGTCCTGTCTTGGTACCATGGCCAAACAATTCATTTACTTAAGTTTTCATGGCATATAAATCATGCTCGTGCCAACTGGCCAAGGGCCCACTGTTCGAGATATTCAAAATTGGGCTTATTAGCCCCCAAGTTCAAAAACTGAGGCCTCCGACCTAATAGAGCTATTCAAGCTCACGTCAAGAAGATCTCCCAAAATGTATAAGTAGTGGCACACAATCAGGGGAGACCACTCTCAACAAAATACCTTTCAACTATCCAACATAACAACCGAGTATGATGATATCTCCGCTCATAACCGATGAACAGGTTTTCCACTTCCTTCGAGGAAGTTTCATAATACCAACCGGGTATGATCTACTTACACCAGTAAGTAGTTTTTCTGTGTGATTTTCACATCACTCCTCTCAGATGTGATGTTTTAAATACAACTTAGCACTAGGTTTTCATTTCTGATGTGCTTATCATTCCAACCGGGTATGATATAATAATCTCACTCACCGTTAATGTAGCGAAATTCCTCTTAGCCAGCTTGTTGTCCTTACTCAAACTCATATTAGCTGACATTCTCGGTACTTCATGTTCCTACACAATATAAACATTCCTTTTCATTATTCTTTGGCCTAATAGCCCTCACTCATCCCAAATGAATGAGAAAACCAAACTTTTCCTTTATTTGCAATTAGGCCCTTAAAGTTATTTTTCTTTAACTTTAAGTCCCCAATGTCGGTTTTTCCTCAAATTGAGAACTGAAACTTTTTAAATTCATCTTAGGACCTAAATTTATTCAAATTCACTAAAAGGGGTTAAATTTCCCAAATTTTCAATTTGGTCCCCAAAATTTTCCAAAATTAGAATTTTGCCCCTACTTTACAAAAATGGTAAGTTTTACCCCAAAAATTACCAAATTGGTCCTCCAACATCTTTATCATGCCTAATTGGTCCTTAATTTTATGAAATTGCAATTTAGTCCCTCTAATTTTCAAAATTCCCAAATTTTCCCAAAATTTCCCCCAATTTCAACCTTTTACCTCTGCCAAATTTCATTTCATCAAATTGACTGGTCAAATGAGTTTAATTTTTGAAATTGAAGTTAAATTCGAGTTCCTACACCTTCATATGATTTAATTGTAATTTCAATCGCACGATTTGGTGGCTAAATGAGCTCAAACGGAGCTTCACCGGGAAATCGGACTTAGAGAGAGAAAGCTTCAAAACTTACCGTTGGTGGCCTCAAATCTCAAATTTGAATTTTTTTAAGCCACCTAGAAAAATGAATTTAGCATCCGATTCAAAAATAGTTCCAATCGGTCCAAACTAGTTCAATACAATTCGAATCAGGTTCACCTGAACCGATTTCGTTTTCATCTCCAATTCATCCTTAAGTCCTTTTCCATGACTTTTGGGACTCGTTGGGTCACTCGGGATCCATAAATTTCCCAGTTTTCCCTTTCTTTATTGATTCTGGTTTGTAGATTGACTCGGTTTTTAAATTGAAAATGATCGGTTCTTTCCCTTGTTTTCTTTTTTATCAAAGGACGGGGTTTACACCTTCATATAATTAAATTGCACTTTGAATCATACGATTTGACACCGGAATGAGGTTAAATGGAGCTTCACCGGAAAACTAACATAGAGAGAGAAAGCTTCGAAAGCTTACCGACAGGGGCGCGACGGTACGAGCTTACAATCTGGGCAGATAGCTCTCGTTCTCCTAGGTTCAAGAATTGTTTCAATTGATATCAAATTGTGTGAGAATGTAGTTAATGAAAATTTGTTGGTTCTCTCTCTAGCATTGATTGAAATTTACAGAACAAAGCCAAATTGGCTTATCTTTTTGCACTAATTCGGCCAAAGGAGGGCTTAGGAGGTGTTGGAGGAGCTTGGTTTGGCACAAGGAGGCCTTGAATTGGCTGATTTCAGCCTGATGAAAATAGGGCAGCTTTGGTCAGTTGGAGCTACTTCACTGTTCGATCACACCAGCGCTTCTCCAGCAACCCTCAGAGATATTCAAGACTACCTATCATGCCCCGACCTGGTTTGGTCGGATCCCCATGATAAACCTGCCACTCTCCCAGTTTATTAAAGGGTTTCCGTTATTGTAAACCAATAAAAGTAAGGTGTCCCTTAAACCTGCACCTTTTGCTGGAATAACATAATAAAAACTACATAACATTTTAAATTCATCATACTTGTATCACAGGCATCTTAGTTGATGATCTTTAAGGGTAGGCTTTTTGGGATTTCCTAAACGGGATATAAGGGAGGGGGTGAGTACAACTACTCAATGAATGGGTTTTCAAAACTTTTAAATTTAGAAAAAAAGATTTGTTTTGGAGTGTGTCAAACTCCTTTCTTTCAAAAGTCCTTTGATTTCAAATCTCGATTTTTACCACCATTTTTTATTTAATCACGGTGTATCATCACCCAACACACATCCTTCATCATGAAGGTTAAACACACATTCACAGGTCAGTACGTCCACTTAACCCAATTGTGGCTTTGGAGCGACTTTACCGGCCACCCAGATAGAAGTACATCCACTTCTACCCTGAGAATGAGTGAATGTTCACGACATCTGACCCTCAGTCCCGAAATCAATTCTTCGTGTCCGTATGAGTACAGAGACCTCATCTCGTCCCCACCCTAGTCTCATGCACTTAGTGCTTCTCCAAATTTTGCATGGTCACCTAGTACAACGAACTGCCCTTATACTGACCAGGTCATTTAGTGCCTATAGGATACATCACTACCCCTCTTGGGCATCTTGATGGTCCTGTAATCACAGTGCATGCACAATTAATGTTTTCTTATCATGCCATATATTATGTGGTACCACTAGTCCAATGGCCCTAACCCTCAACTCAACCCACAGTTGTTGGTCTTGAGTGGTCCGTCGACCTATCGTGTCGCACTGCCACTAGTTGACTGAGTATGTCAATCATGTCTTGGTACCATGGCCAAACAATTACTTTATTTAAAGTTTTATGGCATATAAGTCATCTTTGTTTACGAGCTTCTACTCGTGCCAATTGGCCTTGGGCCTACTGTATGAGATTTTCAAAATCGAGCATATTAGCCCCCAAGTTGCAAAACCGAGGCCCCTGGCCTATACGAGCTATTCAAGCTCCCGTCAAGAAGGTCTCCCAAATATATTAAGCATTGAGACACAATCAGGGGAGAGCACTTCTGACAAAATTATATTTTCAACTGTCCATTATACTGACCAGGTATAAGAACATCTATGCTCATAACCAATGAACGGGTTTTCAACTTTCCTCAAGGAAGTTTCATCATACCAACTAGGTATGATCTACTTAGAACCGGTAACTAGTTTTTCAGCAGGATTTTCACATCACTCCTCTAAGTCGTGATATTTAAAATACAACTTGATTGTGGGTTTTCATTTCGAGGTACATATCATCCCCAACCGGGTATGATATAAAATCCCACTCACAACCGGTAAGTGGTTTTTAACTTTAAGTTGTGCACATCATCCCAACCGGGTATAACGTTAGTAAACCCACTCACTTGTTAATGCAGTGAATTTCCACTAGACCGGTTCTTTGTATTCACGCGAGCTTGTCATTGTTGGCATTCTTGGTAACTCATGTTCCTACACAATATGAACATTTGGGTTCATTATCACTCGGCCTATATCGGAGCTTTGGTTCGAGCTTCATCGAAAAACTAAGCAACTGAGAGAGAGTGAGTTTTTTTGGTTTGGAGAGGATGAATGGAGAGAGTGAGCTCTGGTTCGGATCCAGTTCACCTGAACCGGTTTGGTTTTCATCTCCAATTCCTTCACAAGTCCATTTCCATGACTTTTGTGACTCCTTAGGTCACTTAGGCTCCATAAATTTCCCGGTTTACCATCTCTCTATTGGTTCCGGTTCATAAATCGGCTCGGTTCTTAAAATGGTTTAATCTGGTTTGGGTCCGGTTCACCCAAACCAGCCTAGTTTTTCTCTCCCACTTTGTTCTAAGGTTCCTTCCCAAGGTTTATAAATCTCTTTAGGTCACAAGGGATCCATAAATTTCCCTGTTTTCCCTTTCTCTGTCAGCTCCAATTCATGAACCGACTCAGTTCATAAACCGATTCAATCCAATTTGATCCGGTTCATATAAATTGGTTTGGTTTTTCTCTTCCAATTTATTCTAAGGTTCTTTTCCAAGATTTTATGAACCCTTTAGATCACCCGGGAGTTATAAATTTCCAAATTGTCCATTCCTGATTGATTGGGTATGAGAACCGATTCGGTACTCTTACTCGGTTTGGCTGGTTCTTTTCCCGGTTTTCCTTAACACAAAAGGGTGGCGTTTACAACTCTCCCCTTTTTTTTTGAGTTTTTTCCCCAAAACTTAATTGGAAACCTTGCATGAGGAATCATTTCCTTTGATATCTATTTGGTGTTTGCTTAACATGCAAACTCTTCTCTTGTTCTTCCAACTAGCCCTTTTAACATCCTTCACCTAAGGAATTTCTTTTCCTTTATGTAATTTACTCCCTTCATAGAGTTTATCATAACTAGATATACCTTACTTAAGGGTATATTCTTGGGTTCACATCTCTCTTTGCTTAGAGCTACATTTTCTTTTTTGAGGTCCTGTACTCAAAATTGGGAGTTCCAAGATACCAAACCTATCCCGTGTCTAGTTAACCTCTTGGTCATTGCAACCCTTAGCTCGACGTCCTTTAGAGCGTTACGTACCTGTTTTCACGGATTTCCTTGTCATCACCTTTTTGTCCTCCTTTATCTCTTGCTCATTACAATTCAGTCCAAATTTTAGGTTTGACATTGTCATTTTTACTAACTGAATCTTCCTTATTTTGAGTCATGCTTTCCTCGGGACTGTTGGGTATTCCTGCCCTTTATAGTATGATGTTTTCCCGATCTTGTCTCTTTGTCCATTAGATTTCCAGAACACCTCCTTTAGGATTATTCCTAACTTTCCAACCTCTTAGGGATTGTATAACTTCATCCCTCTTTTCTTTTGGTAGTATTTCTTGACTACCTTTACCCTTGTCCACATCAACTTATAAAACCGTGTCCTTTCTTCTTACCCACTCGTCCTTTTTCAACTTCCTTATTGAGTCTTTCCGATTCCAATAATTTGATTTCCAGATGTTTTACTAACATGCTGGGATTCATCATTTCTTAGGTCCATCCTCATTCCCAATAACATCCTTTACTCAAGGATTTTCTTTGGCCTTAATCCACTCTTACTTGTTCATAATCATTTCAAAGATTGTTATTCCCGTTTGACCCTTTTTAGTCTAGTGTTTTGTTCGGGGAGTTCCCATTTTGTGATTTCATTCTCTAATATGTCCCCCAAGGTAGAGACATTCGTTCTAGGAGCTACACGCTTAACCTTCTTACCATTCCATGAAAGTTTCTTCCTTCATTTTCCTTACTTTTCTTCTATACTGTGGCATTTGCCTGCTTAGAATCCTTCCCCATCTTTAAAATTCCATTTCATCCCTGACTCTTTATTTGAGTAACTTATTAGTCTTATTTCTAGTACTTCATACTATGCTCAGTCGTCCACTCTTTAGGCTTCATTATGCGTGTGTGGACTATGATATGTCTTACTAATTGTAGTTATTCCTCCATAACCACATTTTATTTGGAGGGCTTACTTTCCCAACATTTCTCAGACGTTCTTTCTTTCATTACTTTCTTATGGATAGCCCACTCATTCTTACTTGTCAGAACATCTCTTAATATGCTTCCTTGGGTTTCTTTCACCTTACCATGCATTTTTATTTGCAAATTTGTCTCCTCACCTCTTGTCACCTAGTTCCATTTCTTCTTCATTAGGTCATGCCTCATTTCTTAGGATTTTCCTTGTTTGGAAGGATTCTTACCCTTTTCTCCCGTAATTTCTTTTTTCATACATCCTTGAAGGCACATGCTTTAAATGATGTCCCTTGATAACATTCTTTTCATGCTTACCTTTACTCTTGAGACCCTACGGGTACGTCCTTCGTACTCCATCCTCATTCTCACTCATACCCCAGTACATGTCTATTTCTTTCTAGGGAGAGTTCACACCCATCTAGTTTCAAATTCCCTTGATGATGCTTCGAGAGGTTCACTTAATGATCTCAAGACTTTAAATTATATGTCTGGTTTTGGCCATTGATTTCTTTAAGAATTTTACTTTGTCCTTCTTTCCAATGTTTTGGCCTTTTCACTTCTCTCTTCTTTGTCATGGTTTAAATCCACGGTTCTCTTGAAGACCAGTTCTTTAACTGTATCTTTCTCTCCATTTCTTTGGTCCAATCATTTGGGCAGCTGTATCACTCATCCTTCATAACCATCCTATTGTCCTTCATAGAGTGTTGTAGTCTTTACTACATCTCAGCCTTTCTTAGGGTTTTGTTCATTCTCTTTGGTTGTCCGCTGCTACTAGTTTCTTCTTTCTACTTGGTTCTCCTGCTCTCTCCAAAAAGGTCACACTGGGCCATCATGATACTTCCTTCCTTTGAAACATTTCCTAATTAAGGGTTGGTTCCTTGCACTCTACATTATGTCCATCTGCCCATCAATAATTTCTTCAAGGCTAGTTAGTCGTATGCTTCCCTCCAAAGTTTACTTTCATAGTGTATTTCTTTATGGAGCGTTCAAATCTTCATTGTTTCAAGATTTCTTGATAATTATGTGAGAAGCTTGCCTATTCCTTTCTTGGCTCTAGTTTAGTTGTTAATTTGGCTTTGGTCCCATTAAGGATTTCTTTCATCCTTCTTTTCCCGAGTATTTGGCCTTTCTGCCTCTCTCTTCTTTGTTGGAACTCAATTTATGGTTTTCTCGTGTATTAGTTCATTAATTGCCTCACCTCCACCATTCCTTTGGTCTCAATTTCTTAAGGTAGTTATTTCTCGAGTCCTCCTGTCCTTAACATCCATCTCACTGACCTTTTTAGGGTGTAGTCCTTTCTACCCCCCGGTCTTCCTTAGGGTGTTATTTATTCTCTCTTACTATTTCGTTGTAACGACTTGCTTTCCTTTATCATGTTGGTCTAAACTTCCTATTTGGCTTCATTGCTTTTTTTTCAAGGTGATTCATTTCAGTAGTCTCAATACATCCCATTTGTCGTCAAATGGTTTTCTCTTGTGGTTGCTCTCACTTCTTTGCTCCCAGTATTTAGAATTTTCTTCTTTCAAGGGTGAGTTCTCTTTGCTTTATTTGTGGTTTATCGAGGTCCTACCATTAGTCCCTTTTCTTTTTCTTCCTACCATTATGTTAGAATCATGAAGAGCTTTCTCTTGGATGTAATTGAAGTTCCGAACAGGAGTCGTATTTCTAAGGATGGTATCCTTTTGGGTTTCCTATAGCTGTGCGAACATTATTCTTGTAAAATATTGTCCTAACTCCTGGTGGTGTGGGACAGTTTTTCACTTCGTGTCTTATTACCCTATAGGTTAACTTGATATCTGTCCTTAGTAGGGTTGGACGCTTCTCCACGAAGTGTCCCTATTATTCATGTTTGTAATTACATGAACATAAGTGCTTTCTCCTGGCATTTTTCTAGGGAATTATTAGCTTTCGTACTCCTTCATCCTTGAGTTTGGATACCTTGAGAGTTTTTCTTTTTGAGTCTTCTTTGTCAATTGATCACTCTAAGAGTTCTCCTAGATTTCTCGATTCCCTAATTTGATTTCCTTAACTTGGATGGGATTCTCCTAAATTTCTATGGTAGTACACGCTTGTTTGGTCACTTTCTTTCGGGCCATTTTCCTTGAAGATCACATCATTTGAGAGACAGGGTTTTTAGGAATTTGGAGTACTTCCTTAATAGAGTAGTACAGTTTGTTGGGTGTTTTGGCCCTATTACAAAAAATGATCACAGAATAACCAGGGAGCTATGGGATTCTTGATAATTGTCCTCTTATGTAAGGTTATATGCTCCTTTGTTGGCGTTTATGGGTTCACGCTTGGCTTACTTTATACTTAGAGTTGTGCCCCCAATAGGTCCTGGCACAATTCTCCGGGATATTTTTCTATTTGGTCTTTTGAGATTCCTACCATACCTCAGGCATTTTGGAAGCTTCTAGGGTTGTCTTCCTACGAAAATAGGGTGTTGAGTAGAGTCATTCCTAGTTTTCTTGGATCCTCTCCTAGGAGCCATCTGAAAATTTTAGGATAAATCATATTAGTTACTATATTTTCTAGTCTTGATTAAGTATTTGAGGAAACAGGCTCTGATACCACTCTAGTTGTCACGCCCCGACCCGGTTTGGTCGGATCCCTATGATCAATGCGCCACTCTCCCGGTTTATTAAAGGGTTTCCCTTATTATAAACTGTAAAAAGTAAGAAATCCTTTAAACATGCACCTTTTCCTGGAATAACATAATCAAAACTACATAATATTTTAAATTCATCATACCTGTCTCACAGGCATCTTAGTTAATGGTATTTAAAAGGTAGGCTTTACAGGATTTTCTAAAAGGGATATAAGGGAGGGGGTGAGTACGACTACTCAGTGAATAGGTTTTCAAAACTTTTAACTTTAGGAAAAAATATTTATTTTGGAGTGTGCTAGACTTCTTTCTTTCAAAATTCCTTTTATTTCAAATCTTGATTTTTACCACCATTTCTTTATTTAATCACGGTGTGTCATCACCCAACACACATCATTCATCATGAAGGTTAAACACACATTCGCAGGTCAGTATGCCCACTGAACCCATTTGTGGCTTCGGAGCAACTTTACCAGCCACCTAGATAGAAGTACATCCACTTCTACCCCAAGAATGAGTGGATGTTCGCGACATCCGACCCTCAATCCCAAAATCAATTCTTCGTGTCCGTATGAGGACAGAGACCTCATCTCGTCCCCACCCCAGTCTCATGCGCTTAGTGCTACTCCCAATTTCGCATGGTCACCTGATACGATGAACTGCCCTTATACGCACCAGGTCGTCCAGTGCCCTTACGACGCATCACTACCCCTCTTGGGCATCTTGATGGTCCCATAATCACAGTGCATGCACAATCAGTATTTTCTTATCATGACATATAATCCGTGGTGCCACTGGTCCAATGGCCCTGACCCTCAACTCAACTCGTAGCTATTTATCTTGACTAGTCCGTCGACCTATCATGTTGTACTACTGCTAGTTGTCTAAGTATGCTGGTCATGTCTTGGTACCATGGCCAAATAATTACTTTATTTAAAGTTTTATGGCATATTCCTCATGTTTGTTTACGAGCTTCTGCTCGTGCCAACTGGCCTTGGGCCCACTGTACGAGATTTTCAAAATCGAGCATATTAGCCCCCAAGTTTCAAAATTGAGGCCCCGACTTATAAGAGCTATTCGAGCTCCAGTCAAGAAGGTCCCCAAAATATTTTAAGCATTGGCACACAATCATGGGAGAGCACTTCCAACAAAATTATATTTTCAACTATCCATTATACGAATTAGGTATATGGACATCCACGCTCATAACCAATGAACGGGTTTTCAACTTCCCTCGAGGAAGTTTCATCAAACTAACCGGGTATGATCTACTTACAACCACTAAGTAGTTTTTCCGCATTATTTTCACATCACTCCTCTAAGTTGTGATGTTTAAAATAACACTTAATAGTGGGTTTTCATTTTGAGGTACTTATCATCCCCAATCGGGTATGATATAAAATCCCACTCACAACCGGTAAGTGATTTTTAACTTCAAGTTGTGCTAATCATCCCAATCAGGTATAACGTTAGTAAAGCCACTCACCCGTTAATGCAGTGAATTTCCACTAGATCGGTTCTTTATATTCACGCGACCTTGTCCTTGCTGCCGTTCCCAGTAGCTCATGTTCCTACACGATATGAACATCTCGGTTCATTATCACTCAGCCTAATAGCCTTAATTCATTCCAAACGAATGAGAAAACCAAACTTTTATATATTTGCAATTTGATCCCTAAAGTTATTTCTCTTTACCTTTAGGTCCCTAATGCCGATTTTTCATCAAATTAAGTCCCAAAACTTTTAAAATTTATCATAGGACCTCAATTTATTCAAATTCACAAAAAGGGGTTTAATTTCCAAAATTTCCAATTTGGTCCCCCAACTTTTCCAAAATTACCATTTTGCCCTTCCTTTACAAAAATGGTAAGTTTCACCCCAAAAATTCTAAAATTCCTCAATTGGCCCTCTAACATTTTTATCATGCCCAATTGACCCTCAATTTTAGGAAACTGCATTTCAGTCCTTCAAATTTTTGAAAATCCCCAATTTTTCCCCTAATTCCAACTTTTTAACACAGCCGAATTTGATTTCATCAAATTGACCAATCAAACATTTCCAATTATTGAAATTGAAGTTGAAATTGAGTTTCTACATGTTCATACGATTCATCAAATCGCAAGTTTTAATGCCAGGACAATCTCAAACGGAGATTCGCCTGAAAATGAATTATAGAGAGAGAAAGCTCCGATTACTCACCGGAAAGGGCACGGCGGTCCTAGCATTCAATCTGGACAGATAGGTCTCATCCTAAGGTTCATCCTAGAATCAAGAAATTGAATTAGAATTTCATCATCGAAATTCTACCGGTTCCCTCTCTAGCACCGGCCGAAAATTGCGGAGGGGATTCGAATTGGCTTACCTTTCAGTCCTAATACGGACGTGGAAGGGCTGAGGAAGTGTTGGGAGGGCTTGGTTTGGCCTGAGGAGGGCTCAAAATGACCAATTTCAACTAGGCCAAAACATGGCACCTTCGGTCTGTCGGAGCTGCTTCACTGTTCCATCACGCCGGCGTTTCTCTAGAGACCCTCGGAGCAAACAGATATTATAGTCATGTAGCTGAATTCTCCCCTGTTCTAAAGAACCTGACCTCACCTTCTTTGGCTCAGAAAAGACCCTATATCAGAGCTCTAGTTCGAGTTTCACTATAAAACTAAGCAAATGAGAGAGAGTGAGCTTTTCAGGTGTGGAGAGGATGAATGGAGAGGGGGTGTTTATATAGGAAGCTCGGCGACTCCTTGGCCGTCTCATTAGTGCCTTTATGACAGGCATTGATGGTCAAAAATGTATTGAACAGAGATGTTTCTTCTTCACTTGCACTGCTTCGATTTTCTGGCGAGTGAACATTGTTGTCATCTGAAAGAAGAAGACTGTTCCGAACCAGGTTCGAAGCTTAAACCGGCCGGTTCACCCCTCATTCGACCTAGTTTTTCAAATATAAAAATTTCTAAATTCATTTTCTATACAATTCTAGCCTCAAATCTCAAATTTGAATTATTTAAGCCACCTAGAAAAATGAATTTACGATCTATTTCAATAGTGGTTCAAATTAGTCCAAACCATTTTGGATCCGGTTCACCTGAACCGGTTTGGTTTTCATCTCCAATTCCTCCACAAGTCCATTTCCATGACTTTTGTGACTCCTTAGGTCACTTAGTCTCCATAAATTTACCAATTTACCATCTCTCTATCAGTTCTGGTACATAAACTGGCTCGGGTCTTAAACCGGTTTAATCTGGTTCGAGTCCGGTTCACCCAAACTAGTCTGGTTTTTCTCTCCCACTTTTCACAAGGTTTATAAATCTCTTTGGGTCACAAGGGATCCATAAATTTCCCTATTTGTCCTTTCTCTAACATTTTCGGTTCATGAACTGACTCGGTTCATAAACTAGTTCAATCCAATTATATCTAATTTATCTAAACCGTCTAGTTTTTCTCTTCCAATTTATCCTAAGGTTCTTTTCCAAGATTTTATGAACCCTTTGGATCACCCAATAGTTGTAAATTTCCAAATTGCCCATTCCCAATTGATCAAGTATGAGAACCGATTCAGTTTTCTAACTCGGTTTGATTGATTCTTTTCCTGGTTTTCCTTAACTCAAAAGGGTGGGGTTTACACTACCACCGTTGAGCTGACTTCTTCCCAAGTCTAAGTCACTCGACCACACCATCTTTGGCTTAGAAATGACCCTATATCGGAGCTCTGGTTCAAGCTTTACAGGAAAACCAAGTACCTGAGAGAGAGTGAGGTTTTCAGGTGCGGAGAGGATGAATGGAGAGGGGCTCTTTTTATAGGGAGCTTAGGGACTCGTCGACCGTCCATTTGGCACCATTATGATAGTCATTGATGGACTGAAAGATACTGAACAAAAACATTTTCTCTTCACCAGCACTAGTTCAATTTTGCAGTGAGTGAACAGTGTTATCATCTAAAGGAAGAAGATGACACTGTTCTGAACTGGATAGGACCGGTCCGAACCGGATTCAAAGATTAAACCGCACGGTTTAGGCCCAATTCGACCGAGTTTTTTCAATTTAAAAATTTATAGATTCATTCTCTATCAAATGGTGGCCTCAATTCTCCAATTTAAATTTTCTAAGGCACCTAGAAAAATGAATTTAGCATTTGGTTCAATAGTGGTTCAAACTGGTCCAAACTGGTTCAATCCGATTCGGATATAGTTAACCTGAACTGGTTTGGTTTTCATCGCCCATTCATTCTAAAGTCCTTTCTCATGACTTTTGTGACTCTTTAGGTCACTTGAAATCCATAAATTTCCCAGTTTACCCTTCACCAATTGGTTCCAGTTCATAAACCAACTCGATTCATAAGCCAATTCAATCCGGCTCGAATCTGGTTCACCTGAATCGATCTAGTTTCCTCTCCCAAATTATCCTAAGGTCCTCTTCCAAGGTTTTTATGAACTATGTGGTTCACACGGAAATTGTAAATTTCCCAAGTTGCCCGTTCTCAAATGATCAGGTTTCTGAACCGGTTTGGTTTTCTCATTCAGTTTGACCAGTTCTTTTCCTAGTTTTCCTTAACTCCAAAGAGCGTGGTTTATAATTGTGGTCAAATTGCCATTTTTGGAAAGTAGGGGCAAAATGGTAATTTTTGAAAAGTTGGGGACAACTTGGAAATTTGGAAAACTTGAGCCCCTTTAACAATTTTGAGTAAGATGAGGACTCAAAATGAATTTTTTGGAAGTATCGGGACTCAATTTGAGGAAAAGTTAGCATTTGGGATCTAAAGTCAAGGAAATGATCTTTAAGGACCTAATTGCAATTAACTGACAAATTTCAACCTAGTCGTTTATACATGAGGAACGAATGCCAAATTTTGATAGATAAGGATGTCCAAATTGTGTAGGAACACGAGGGACCTTAATGCCAACAAGGATAAGCTACAGTGGAGGCAAAAGCCGATTGAAGAAGAACACGCAGCAATTATTGGGTGGGTGGGTTTATTCACATAATACCTGGTTGGGATGGTGAGCACTTTAGAAACGAAAAACCACATATATGTGGGATTTTAACATCACATCAAGTTAGAGTGATGTGCAAACTAAGCTAAAACCTACTTAACGGTTGTAAGTAGTGGAAATCATACCCGGTTGGTATGATGAACTTCCTTTAAAGAAGGAGAAACCCGCATGCCGGTTGTGAGCTGAGGTATCATCACACCCAGTTGGTATGATGAAGTGAAAATGTTATTTTTGTCAGAAGTGTTCTCCCTTGACTTGTGTGCCAATGCTTAAACCTTTCGGGAGACCTTCTTGACGAGAGCTAGAACACCTCAGATAGGCTAGAGGCCTCAGTTTTTGAACTTGTGGAGATAAAATGCTCGATTTTGGAAAATTGCGTACAGTGGGCCCAAGGCTAGTGGGGATGAGTAGGAGCTTGTAAACAAACATGAGGTATGAAAGCCATGAAAACTCTTGATGAAATGGATATGTGATTTTGCCAGGGTACCAAGACAAGACCAACATACTCGATGGACTGGCGACAGTGCGTCAGAGCCAGGTCGACGGACCGGCCTAGACAAAAAACTACAGGTCAGGTTGAGGGTCGGGGCCATTGAAGTAGTGGCACCAAAGATACATGGCTATGTGGAAAAATTATTGTTTGTGCATGCACTTGAGATACAGGACCATTAAGACACCCAAGAAGGGTAGTGATGCGTCTTAAGGGCTATTGGATGACATGGTGGTGATAAGGTAGTTTGTCATGCCAGTAGTCAAGGAAGCTCAATGTAGCATTATGCGCATGAGACCGGTATAAACCCCGCACTTTTGAGTTAAGGAAAACAGGGGAAAAGAACCGGTCAAATCGAGCTGGTTTACAAACCTGATCATTTGGGAACAAGCAATTTGGAAATTTACAACTTTCGGGTGATCCAAAGGGTTCATAAAACCTTGGAAAACAAATTTAAGACTAATTAGAAGAGAAAAACCAAATTGGTTTAGATGAACGGGATCCCATCAAAACTTTAAAGTTAAGCATTCTTGCCCGAGAGTAGTCTAAGGATGGGTGACCTCTAGTCCATTCATTCTACTCACACCTGAACACTTCTCTCTCTCTCTCTCTACTGCACCATTTCTTGGTGAAGCTCGAACTTAAGCTTTGACATGAGCATTTTTTTTAACCTTGGAAGGAGAGGTCGGGCTCTTTAGAACTGGAGAAAAGTCAGCAATTTGATAGCAAACTCCAGTCAATTCGAGAATCGTCGAAGAAGCGTCGGCATGATGGAACAGTGAAGCAGCTCCAACGGACCAAAGTTGCCCTATTTCAGCCAAGCTGAAATCGACCAATTTGAGCCCTCCTCAGACCAAACCAAGCCATCCCAACACTTCCACAGCCCTCCCATGTTCAAATTAGAAGGGAAAGTTAAGCCAATTCGCCTCCCCTCTATAATTTCCAACCAGTGTTGGAGAGAGAACCGGCAAAATTTTGATGATGAAATTCTAACTCAATTCGGCATCAATTGATGGAATTCTTGAATCTATGATCAACCCCAGGACGAGGGCTATTTGTCCAAATTGAATGCTTGGACCGTCGTGGGCCCAATAGTAAGTAATTGAAGCTTTCTCTCTCTATAGTCTATTTATCGGCGAAGCTACATTTGAGCCTATTCCGGCGTTAAAACTTGCGATTCAAATTGCTAGAGAATCGTATGAACATGTAGAAACTCAATTTCAACTTCAATTTCAACAATGGGAAGTGTTTGAATGGTCAATTTGATAAAATCAAATTTCGTAGTGTTAAGAAGTTGGAATTGGGGGGAAAATTAGGGATTTTTGAAAATTCGAAGGACCGAAATGCAATTTCCTAAAATTGGGGGTTAATTGGGCATGATAAAAAAGTTAGAGGGCTAATTGAGGAATGTTACAATTTTTGGAGTGAAACTTACCATTTTTGTAAAGGAAGGGCAAAATCATAATTTTGGATAAATTGGGTGACAAAATTGGGAATTTGGGAAATTAAACCCCTTTTGTGAATAAATTGAGGTCCTATGAAAAGTTTAACATTTTCGGGACTCAATTTGAGGAAAACTGGCATTAGGGATTTAAAGTTAAAGAGAAATAACTTTACGAACCTAATTACAAATAAATGAAAGTTTGGTTTTCTCATTCATTTGGAATGAATGAAGGCCATTAGGCCGAAGGATAATGAACCGAGATATTCATATCGTGTAGGAACACGAAGTACCGAGAGCACTAGCAAGGACTAGCTCGCGTGAATACAAAAAACCAGTCTAGTGGAATTCACTGCATTAACAGGTGAGTGGTTTTACTAACGTCATACCCGGTTAGGATGATGAGCATAGTTTAAAGTTAAAAATCACTTACCGTTGTGAGTGGGATTTCATATCATACACGGTTGGGGATGATAAGTATCTTGAAATGAAAATCCACTATTAAGTGGTATTTTAAACATCACAACTTAGAGGAGTGATGTGAAAATCATGCGGAAAAACTACTTACCGGTTGTAAGTAGATCATACCCTATTGGTATGATGAAACTTTCTCAAATGATGTTGAAAACCTATTCATCGGTTATGAGCGGAGATGTCCTTATACCCGATTGGTATAATGGACAGTTAAAAACATATTTTAGTCGAAAGTGCTCTCCCTTGACTGTGTGCCAATGCTTAAACGATTTGGGAGAGCTTTTTGACGGGAGCTCGAATAGCTCTTATAGGTCGGGGGCCTCAGTTTTGGAACTTAAGGGCTATTATACCCGATTTTGAAAATCTCGAACAAGTGGGCCATAGGCTAGTGGGCACGAGCAGGAGCCCATAAAAAAACATGAGATATGTCCCATAAAAATTTAATAAATGAATTGTTTGGCCATGGCTCCAAGATAGAACTGACATATTCAATCAACTACAAGTAGTGTGACATGATAGGTCTCCAGACCAGTCAAGACAAACAGTTGCAGGTTAAGTTAAGAGTCGGGACTGTTGAACCAGTGGCATCACAGATTATATTGCATGATAAGAAAATATTGTTTGTGCATGCAGTATGATTACGGGATCATCAAGACGCCCATGATGGATAGTGATGCATCCTAAGGGCCCTGGACGACCAGTGACTATAAGGGCAGTTCGTCGTACCAGGTGACCGTGCGAAATTTGGAGTAGCACTAAGCGCATGAGACCGGGGTGGCGATGGGATGAGGTCTCTGTGCTCATACGGATACAGAGAATTGATTTTGGGATTGAGGGTTGGATGTCACGTACATCCACTCATTCTCAGGGTAGAAGTGGGCGTACTTCTATCTAGGTGGCTGGTAAAGTCGGTCTGAAGCCACAAGTGAGTTCAGTGGATGTGTTGGCCTATGAATGTGTGTTTAACCTTCCTGATGAAGGTTGTATGTTAGGCGGATGACACACCATGATTAAATAAGGAAATGATGGTAAAACCTGAGATTTTGAATGAAATGATTTTTGAAAGAAAGGAGTTTGGCACACTCCAATACAATCCTTTTTCCTCAAAGTTATTTATTGAAAACCCATTTACTGAGTAGTAGTACTCACCCCCTCCCTTATATCCGTTTCGAGAAATTCCGAAAATTCTACACTTAAAGACCATTAACCCATATGCCTCTGAGATAGGTATGATGAAATTAAAATATTATATTATTTTTATTTATGTTATTCTAGGAAAAGATGCAAGTTTAAAGGACGACTTACTATTTACGATCTGTAATAAGGGGAAACCCTTTAATAAACCAGGAGAGTGGCGTGTTGATCACGGGGATCCGACCAAACCAGGTTGGGGCGTGACAACCTAGGTGGGGTTGGGCTGAGCTCTCTGTACTCATACAGACACGGAGTTGTTTTCAGGTCTGTGGGTTGGTGTCATGCACATTCACCCAGACCCATGGTAGAAGTGGACGGTCTTCGATCTTGGTGGCCGGTAAAGTTGCTATGAGCCATAAGTAGGTGCATTGGATGGGCTGCCCTGCGAATGTGTGATCCCTTCCTCATGTGGTTAAACACACCTAATTTGGAAACTGGGGAAAAAGGGTTTTGAAAATTGGAATTTGAGGAAAGAATATTCTTAAAGGAAATTAGGAGTTTGGCACACTCCAATTAAAGTTATTTTATTTATGAAAACTCACTCCCAACACCCACTTACTAAGTTGTAGAAACACACCCCTCTTTTATATCCCTTTTTAGGAGTAGGGGAAAATATGATAAAAGATAACACTAGGATCTACCCTCTGTCAGGTACGCTTGAAAGTTTTTTAAAACTTGCATTTTTATAGATTTATGCTATTACAGGGAATAACGTCAGGCTCCTCTCAATTAAAAAAAGGTGGAAACCCCTCTTAAACCAAGGGAGCGGTGAGTTAATCACAGGGATCCGACCAAATCGTGTTAGGGCATGATTGGGCCCATCCGTAGTAGCGCGGTGTTTACCTCCCTTTGTGTGGGGTAGGCTTCCTTCCTCCTTGGCAACCCCATTTTGTTTCCCCATCTCGGACCACCTTGTTCCCTTCGTCCACTCGGATGATTATGGCCTCTTTCCTCCTTCTAGCTTGTCTATTCCATATGGCGGTGTCTTGTTAGTATTAGATGTTCACAATCATGAGCCATACTAATTATTGCTGCCATATCTGTGCGACATCCCAGTACTCTCATCCGATCTTGTATCTCCATGTTGAGACCGTCCATGAATCATTATGAAATGTCTGCTGGTCCGGCTAGATCGAGGGCAAACGGCCTTAATTCATTGAATTTTCTTTCGTATTCCGAGATGGTGCTGAGCCCTTGGCGAAGCTAGAAGTATTCTTATTTCTTCTCATTGATCATATGTGGAGCCAAGTATTCCTCTAAATACCTTTCCTCGAATTGCTCCCAGGTCGGTGTAGTGGTAGGCAAGCTCCTCACATTGTCCCACCACCTTTTTGTGTTGGCCTCCAAGAAGAATTATGCTCGGTCACCATATCTTCTGGTGGTGTCCTTGTTATCCCCAAAAGTTTCTTAATACTGGCCAACCGGTCCATGTTGGCTCGAGCATCTATCTCCCCTAGGAAAGGTTTACATCCCAATTGATAGAGGGTTTTGAGGTACTTGGGGATGTTAATCAAGGGAGGAATATGAACAGTGGTGGGAAGGGACTATACTTCATCGGGCTTGGATTGGGAGTGGGAGTCTACCTCGGGAACGAGATTTGGTGTAAACCTCTCCCTTTTGAGTTATGGAAAACAAGGAAAATAACTAGTTAAACCAAGTAAGAAAACTAAACCTGTTCAAAAATCCGATCACTTATAAATGGGCAATTTGGAAATTTACAACTCCTAGGTGATCCAAAGGGTTCATAAAACCTTGGAAAAGAACCTTAGGATAAATTGGAAGAGAAAAACCAGACCAGTTTAAATGAACCGGTTCCAACTCGATTGAATCAATTTTTTAACCGAGTTGATTCATGAATCGGAATTGATAGAGAGAGGGAAAACCGGGAAATTTAAGGATCCCGAGTGACCCAAAGAGTTCCAAAACTCATTGAAATGGACTTGAGAATGAATTGGAGATGAAAACGAAACCGGTTCAGGTGAACTAGATCCGAACCGGATTGAACCAATTTGAACCGGTCTGATCCACTATTGAACCGAATTCTGAATTCTTTTTTCTAGGTGGCTTAAAAAATTCAAATTTGAGATTTCAGGCCACCATTGGATAGAAAATTAATTTAGATGAATTTAGAAATTTTAGATAACAACACTGTTCACTCGCCGAAAAATCGTGCAGCGCCGACGAAGATGAAAAGTCTTCGGCCATGGAGTTTCAGAAAATGAATGACTGTCATTAAGGCACCAATTGGATGGCCAAGAAGTCCCTGAGCTTCCTATATAAAGTGTCCCTCCCTATTCATCCTCTCCACACCTAAAAACTCTATTATCTCTCAACTACTCCATTTTCCGGTGAAGCTCAAACCAAAGCTTTGACTAGGGCACTTTTCTAAGCCAAACAAGGCGAGGTTGGGTTCTTTAGGACCAGGGAGAAGTCAGCTACACATCTATAGTCTCCGTTTGCTCCGAAGGTCACCAAAGAAGCATTGGTGTGATGGAACGGTGAAGCAGCTTCGGCGGACCGAAGCTGCCCTGTTATGGCCGAGCTGAAATTGGCTAATTTGAGCCCTCCTGATGCCAAACCAAGCCCTCCCACGACCGAATTAGGACTAAAAGGTAAGCTAATTCGGCTCTCCTCTACAATTTCTGACCGATGTTAGAGAGATAACTGGAAGAATTTCGATAATGAAATTCTAACTCAATTCGACATCAATTGATGCAATTCTTGATTCTAGGATGAACTTTAGGACAAGAGCTATCTAACCATATTAAAAGCTTTGACTATTGTGCCCCTGACGGTAAGCTTTTTGAAGCTTTCTCTCTCTAAGTACAGTTTTCCGGCGGAGCTCCGTTTGAGCTCATTTCGGCACCAAATCACGCGATTCAAAGTGCAATTGAATCATATGAAGGTGTAAGAACTCCAATGTAGCTTCAATTTCAACAGTTAGAAGTGTTTGATTGGTCAATTTGATGAAATCAAATTAAGTTGTGTTAGGAAGTTGAAATTGGGGGAAAATTTGGGGAAAATCGAACGTTTTCAAAAATTCGAAGGACCAAAATGAAATTTTATAAAATTGAGGGTCAATTTGGCATGATAAGAATCTTAGAGGGCCAATTGAGTAATTTTAGAATTTTTGGAGTAAAACTTACCATTTTGGTAAAGGAAGGGCAAAATGGTCATTTTGGAAAAGTTGGGGGACCAAATTGGAAATTTGGGAAATTAAACCTCTTTTTGTGAATTTGAATAAATTGAGGTACTAAGATGAATTTTAAAACTTTCAGGATTCAATTTGAGGAAAAATAGACATATGGGACTTAGTTAAAGAAAAATAACTTTAGTTCCCGACATTCACTAAGTAGTCATACTCACCCCCTTCTTTATATCCCTTTTAGGAAATCTCGAAAAGCCTACCATTAAAGACCGTCAACTAAGATACCTGTAAGATAGGTATGTAAAATTTTAAATTTCATGTAGGTTTGATTATGCTATTCTAGGAAAAGGTGCTGGTTAAAGGACACCTTACTCTTTACGGTTTACAATAAGGGGAAACCCTTTAATAAATTGGGAGAGTGGCAGGTTGATCATGGGGATCCGACCAAATTGGGTCGGGGCATGACAACTAGAGTGGTATCAGAGCCTATATCCTCGAATACATAATCAAGACTAGAAAATATAGTAACTAACAGGTTTTATCCTAAAATTTTTAGATGGCTCCTAGGAGAGGAACCAAGAAAACTTGGAATGGGTTTACTCAACACCCTACCTCCCTAGGGAGACAACCCTAGAAGCTTCCCAAATGCTTGAGACTAGGCTGAAATGTCAAAAATGGGGAAGTATCCTAGATAGTGGTACTAGGACCTATTGGTGGCACAACTCTAAGTATGGAGCAAGACGGTTATCAAGAATTCCATAGCTACTTAGTTATTTTATAACCATTTCCTATGATAAGGCTAAAAGTCTAATCTTTTGTATCCCCCTATTAATAAAATACTCAAATTCTCAAAAACTCTCTCTCCTGATGATGCAATCTTGTTGGGAATATGGCTTAAGGAAAATAAAGCAAACTCACACTATCTTGGAAGCTAAGGAAAAGATACATCCCAGTTATGAAAGATGAATCAGGGAATTAAAAACCTAGGAAGACTCTTACCATAACCCTTTAGCAAAGGAGATTCAGTAAGAAAACTGTCAAAGTGATCAGACTCAAAGAACAGTAGAGCACCAAACCAATAGTAACCCTGGAAATGCCCTACTCGAAGGAAAGAAGGGACCACAACAATCCATGTAATGGAATAACCTATTACAAGTATGAACGATTGAGACATTATCTGAAGAAATGCCCAACCATTCTAAGGACAAGTACCAAGATAAACTATTATAGGTGTAAGAAAAGAAGGGGTGTTTCACACTTCATAAATTCAGGGCAATAACTCCTCAAAGGCCACGAAGGACTGGAGACCGAAACCATGGAGCTGGCTAAGTAAGCGATTCACCAAGAGGTCAAGAAATGATTAGGTAAATGCAAAATTTAAATTTCTTCTTAAGAAGGTCAACCCAAGAAAGATACCTCAAAAGTAGGGATAAGGTACAAGGGAAGTATATCTAGAACCCTCTCATAAGGGGCAAACACAGAGAAATGTCCTCTGGAAACTCTAGAGAATGGCACAATGAGAGTGAAGAAGAGAAGGAATACACTGGGAAAGGGAACTCTGGAGGGATGCATACAACTAAGTACCTTGAAGGAATCATTGGATTGGCAGATGGACATAACGTGAAGTGCAAGGCATCCACCCACCGTTAGAAACTTCTTGATGGAAGGATGTATTGGAGGCCAATTATGACCTGCTTGGAAGAGTAATAGAGCCAAATAACGGGATGTATTGGAATGAATCACCTTGTAAAAAGTAATGAAGCCAAATAGAGTCAAGGAGAAAAAATGACACCCTAAGAAAGACCGGGAGGTAGAAAGGACTACACCCTAAAAAGGTCGGTGAGATGGATGTTAAGGACAGGAGGACTCGAGAAACAGTTGCCCTAAGAAACTTAGACCTAACAAATGGTGGAGGCAAAGTAGTTAACGAACAAATACTCGGGAAAGCAATAATATAAGTTCCGACAAAGAAGAGAGAGGCGGAAAGGTCAAATACTTAGGAAAAGAAGGATGCAAGAAATCCTTAAAAGGACCAAAGGCCAATGAACGACTAAACTCAAGCCAAGAAAGGAATAGGCAAGCCTCTCCCACAATGATCCTCAAACAAGGAAGATTTGTACACTCCCTAAAGAAATAGACAGGTACTGGGTACGAATAAGGATGCAAATAGAGCATAAAAGATGTGCCTACAAGATTTGAGGAGCAAAGGTAAATAGGAGAAGACGACATCAAGGGGTGTCATCATGAACTGATTTATGAGCAAGTAATAGTGGATTAAGGAAAAAGGAAGTCATTGAATAAGGGATGTCACTAAAGAAGAGAAAGGATATAAGAAGGGAAAAATATCCTTGTATGGCAATAATCATCAGGAAACCCAACGATTGGAATTGAAAGGACCCAATAAAGACGTTTGGAAAGGATGAGTAGGTAAGAGAAATCCATGCGGTTATGTGAGACATAACTTTAAAGGCATGATGGACAAGAGGATAACGGTAAAAATGAAAGTTGAGCAATGCTATCAAAAGAAAAGAGGGATGAAGTTATATGATCCCTGAAAGGTAAAAAAAAAAAAAAGCTAAGAGAGACCCTCAAGGAGATATTCTAGAAATCTAATGGACAAAGACAGGTACTAGAAAATGCCATGCTGTAAGGGATATGTAAGCCCAACAATCCCGAGGAGAATATGACTCAAAGTAAGGAAGAGTCGGCTAATAAGCATGACGAGGTCAAATATAAAAATTTGGATCGAAGTTATAATATACAACGAATGGAGGAAAGGTCAAAATAAGACGAAAAAGTGATAATGATGAAAACCGTGGAAACAAGTACGTAATGCCTGAAAAAACATTGAGCTAAAGGTTTCAACGACCAAGGGGTTAACTAGACACGAGAATGGTTAGGTATCTTGGAATTCCTAATCTTGAGTACAGAACCTCAAAGGGAAGAATGTGCTCTAAGCAAAAAAAGATATAAATCTAAGAATATACCCTAAAGTAAGGTATGTCTCATTATGATAAACTCCATGGAGGGAGTAAATAATATAAAGGAAAAGAAATTCCTTAAGTGAAGGATGTAAAAAGGACTAATTGAAAGAACAAGATAAGAGTTTGCATGTTAAGCAAACAACAAATGGACATCAAAGAAAATGGTTCCTCATGCAAGGTTGCAAATTAAGTTTTGGGGACAAAACTCCTAAAAGGAGAGGAGAGTTGTAAACCCCATACTTTTGAGTTAAGGAAAACTGAGAAAGAACCGGTCAACCCGAGTAAGAAAATCGAGTCGGTTTACAAACCCAATCATTTGGGAACAAGCAATTTGGAAATTTACAACTTCTGGGTGATCCAAAGGGTTATTTAAACCTTGGAAAAGAAATTTAAGACAAATTAGAAAAGAAAAACTATATTCGTTCAAGTGAATAAGAATCCATAAGAACTTTGAAGTTAAGCATGCTTGCCAGAGAGTAGAATGAGGATGGGTGACCTCCTAGGAAAAATTAAATTATTGGAATTAATTCCGAAATTAAATTATTGGAATTAATACCAATAATTTATGGCAATATTAAAACTAGTAATAAATCTCTCCCATTTAATATACGGTTTTACACCTATATAAAGACGTCATCCTCATTCATTCTCCTCACACCCGAACACTTCTCTCTCTCTCTCTCTCTCTCTCTACTCATCTATTTCCCAGTGAAGCTCAAACTAGAGCTTCGACTTGAATATTTTTCTTAACCTCAGAAGGAGAGGTCGGGCTCTTTAGAACCAAGGAGTAGACAGCTATCTAATAGTAAGCTCTAATCAATCCGAGAATCGTTGGAGAAGTGTCGGCATGATGGAACAATGAAGCAGCTCTGGCGGACCGAAGCTGCCCTATTTCGGCCAAGCTGAAATCGACTATTTCGAGCCCTCCTCAGACCAAACCAAGCCTTCCCAACACTTCCTCAGCCCTCCCATGGCCGAATTAGGACTGAAAGGTAAGCCAATTCGACTCTCCTCTACAATTTCTAGCCAGTGCTAGAGAGAGAACTGACAGAATTTCAATGATGAAATTCTAGCTCAATTTGGCATCAATTGATGCGATTCTTGATTCTAGGATGATCCTCAAGATGAGAGCTATCTGCCCAAATCGAAAGCTCGGACCACCATGCCCAAATGGACAGTGAAAACCTATTTTGTAAAGTTTTAAATTTCATGCAATTTTGATTCTGCTATTCCAGGAAAAAGGTGCAAGTTAAATGGCTCCTTACTACTTACGATTTACAATAAGGGGAAACCCTTTAATAATCCGGGAGAGTAGCGGGTTGATCATGGGGATCCGACCAAATTGGGTCGGGGCGTGACATGAGTGATGTGAAAATAAGGTGGAAAAACTACTTAATGGTTGTAAGTAGAACATACCCAATTGGTATGATGAACTTTCTTAGAGGAAGTGGAAAACCCGTTCATCAATTATGAGCGGAGATATCGTCATACTCGGTTAGTATGATGGATAGTTAAAAATATATTTTTTTTGTCGAAAGTGCTCTCCCCTGACTGTGTACCATAGCTTAAACGATTTGGGAGACCTTCTTGACAGGAGCTCGAATAGCTTTGTTAGGTCAGAGGCCTCGGTTTTTGAACTTGGGGGTTAATATGCCTGATTTTGAAAATCTCGAACAGTGGGCGAGCAGGAGCTCGTAAACATAGGCCAATTTGCATGAGCAGTAGCTCATAAACAAACAATAAATATATGTCATAAAATCTTAAATAAATGAATTGTTTGGCCATGGTACCAAGATAGGGCTGACATAATCAGTCAACTAGCGGTAGTGTGACATAACAGGTCGACGGACCAATCAAGACAAACAACTGTAGTTTGAGTTGAGGGTTGGGGCCATTAGACTAGTGGCACCACAAATTATATGGCATGATGAGAAAATACTGATTGTGCATGCAATATGATAACGGGACCTTCAAGATGCCCAAGTGTGGTAGTGAAGTTTCCTAGGGCCCTAGACGACTTGGTGGGTATAAGGGCAGTTCGTCGGGCCAGGTGAACTTGCGAAGCTCGACTTAACTTCAAACACATGAGACCGGGGTGGGGTTAGGATGAGGTCTCTGTCATCATACGACTAAGGAGAATTGATTTCAAGGTTGAGGGTCGGATGTCATATACATCCACTCATTCTGAGGGTAGAAGTGGATATGCTTCTAGGTGGATGTGTTGGCATGTGATTATGAGATTAACCTTCATGATGAAGGATGTGTGTTGGGAAATGACACATCGTGATTAAAAAGAAATGGTAATAAAAATAGAGATTTGAAATTAAAGGATTTTTTAAAGGAAATAAGGAGTCTGACACACTCCAAAACAAATCTTTTCCTAAAATTTAAATTTCGAAAACTCATTCACTGAGTCGTTGCACTCACCCCCTCCCTTATATACCTTTCAGGAAATTTCAGAAAGCATACCCTCAAAAACCATCAACTAAGACTCCTGTGAGATAGGTATGATAAATTTAAAATTTTATGCAGTTTTAATTTATGTTATTCCAGGAAAGGTACAGGTTTAAAAGACGTCTTACTCTTTATGGTTTATAATAAGGGGAAACCCTTAAATAAATCAGGAGAGTGGCGGTTTGGTCACAGAGATCTGACCAAACCGGGTCAGGATGTGACATTTGGCCTCCCAAATACTCGCATAAACTCTTCATATAGCCTTTAGTGTTCTGAGCTTAGTCCAGGTGGAACCATCTCAGCTTCTCTAGGAGTTTCTATAGGAATAGAGTTTTGGGGAGGATCGGTGACTACAATCCTAGTTCTCTTGGTTTCTCTCTTCAGAACCATCTGAAAATTTTGATAGTTTTTCTCTTAGTTCTTTTTTTTATGAAGTCTTGATAATGTATTCAAGGAAACAGGCTCTGATACCACTCAAGTTGTCACACCCCGACACGGTTTGGTCGGAACCCTGTGAGCAACCCGCCACTCATTTTGATCTAAGAATGATTTCCATTTATTCTAGATCATGTGGAGTCAGTTGTCCTTTTTTACCTGGTTTCCTAGAATAGTATTATACAAAACTTGAGTAATTTATAAGGATTTTTAGTCATACTTGACTTAGGGTTTAGCTTCAAGGTATCATCTAAGGTTTTGTCTTTTTTCCTAAAAGTGGTTAGAGGAAGGGGGTGAGTTTCCACAACTCAGCGAGTAGGTGTTCGGAGTGTGTTTTTAAAATATGGTTAATTAAGTCATTCTTCATTTAACATGTCCTTTTTCATAAAGCCTTTCATTATTTTCACTCATTATATGTGTTTATCACTTTTCCTTGCTCGGAAGGTGTTTAGCAAACATATACACATGCCCTTTCTCAAAAAGGGTACAAACATTAACAAAGGTAGTACTCTAACTGCATCCACTTTGGGATCAGCACGACTTTGTTGTCCACTCTGATAGAAGTTCAACCACTTGTACCTTAAGCCTCACTAACACCCAGGCACCTAGCCCTCAGACACGAAATCACTTTGTGTTCGTATGAGGATGGAGACCTCATCTTGCCCACTCACCTTGGTCTCGGTGCACAAGAATCTACTTCGAGCTTCATGTCTAACTGGCACGACAAACTGCCCTTATCGCCACCAAGTCATCCAACAGTCCTTGGAACTCATCACTACCTCTCATGGGCGTCTCGATGGTCCTGAACCAGAGTGCATGCATAAAGAATAGTTTTCACATAATAGCAATTATCTTTGGTGTCAACGGTCTAACGGCCCCAACACTCGACTCGGTCTGTAGTTGTTTGTGTGACCGGTCCGTTGACCTAGTCCTAGTGCACTGCCAATAGCACATCGAGCCTTATCAGTCCTGACTTGCTATCGTGGCAAGTCACAAAGAATTTCCAATTTAATGAGAATTTTAATGGATCTTTTACTCAAGTTTGACTACGGGCTCCAGCCCGTGCCCACTGGCCTTGAGCCCACTTCACGAGTGTTGCAAAACTAGGCCTTGAGCCCTATAAGTTCAAAAAATGAGGCATCCAGCCTATTGGAGTTGTCTCAACTCTCGTCAGAAAAGTCTCCCAAATATTTTAAGCATTGGCATAGTTAGGGAAGATCATGTAAACCCCGCACATTTGAGTTAAGAAAAACCGAGAAAAGAACTCGTCAAATCGAGTAAGAAAATCGAGCCGGTTTACATTTGAGAACACGCAATATGGAAATTTACAACTTCTGGGTGATCTAAAGGGTTTATTAAATCTTGGAAAAGAAATTTAAGAAACTTTAGAAAACAAAAACCAAATTGGTTCAGGTGAATAAGATTTCATAAGAACTTTAAAGTTAAGCATGCTTGCTTGATAGTAGTGTGAGGATGGGTGACCTCTTGGGAAGTATGAATTTTTTTTGTAACCCAAAATTTCGGTAAAAAATTTTCATGTACACCTTATCATAAATAACCATAAATTAACATATATTTAATTATTATAATTAATACCAATAATTTAATACCTAAATTAGATTATTGGAATTAATACAAATAATTTAATACCGAAACTAAATTATTGGAATTAAAACTGAAATTAAATTATTGAAATTAATACCAATAATTTATGGGTTTTACGCCTATATAAAGAGGTAATCCCCATTTCATTCTCCTCACACCTGAACAATTCTCTATCTCTCTACTTCTCCATTTCCCGGTAAATCCGAGAATCGTTGGAGAAGCACCAACATTATGGAATAGTGAAGCAACTCCGGCGGATCAAAGGTGCCCTATTTTAGTCAAGCTGAAATGGGCCATTTCAAGCCCTCTTCAGGCCAAACCAAGCCCTCCTCAGGCCAAACCAAGCCCTCCCAACACTTCCTCAGCCTTTCCACAGCCGAATTAGGACCGAAAGGTAAGCCAATTCGGCTCCCCTTTAAAATTTTTGATCGGTGCTAGAGAGAGAGTCGACCGAATTTCAATGACAAAATTCTAATCCAATTTTGCATCCATTGATGCAATTCTTGATTCTAGGATAAACCTCAGTACGAGACCTATCTGCCCAAATCAAAAGCTCAGACCGTCGTGCCATCACCGGTGAGTAATCGAAGCTTTCTCTCTCTACAGTCTGTTTTCCGACGAAGCTCCATTTGAGCTTGTTCCGGCGTTAAAATCTGGGATTCAAAGTTTCTTAGAATCGTATGAACATGTAGAAACTCAATTTCAACAATTGGAAATATTTGATGGGTAAATTTGATGAAATCAAATTCGGTTGTGTTAAGAAGTTGGAATTGGGGGAAAATTGGGGATTTTCGAAATTTAAAGAACCAAAATGAAATTTTATGAAATTGAGGGTCAATTGGGCATGAAAATAATGTTGGAGGATCAATTGAGGAATTTTGAAATTTTTGGGGCAAAATTTACCATTTTTGTAAAGGAATGGCAAAATGGTAATTTTGGAAAAGTTGGGGGGACCAAATTGGAAATTTGGGAAATTGAACCCCTTTTTGTGAAATGGAATAAATTGAGGTCCTATGATAAATTTTAAAAGTTTCGGGACTTAATTTGAGGAAAAACTGGCATTTGGGACTTAAAGTTAAAGAGAAATAACTTTAGGGACCTAATTGCAAATAAATGAAAGTTTGACTTTCTCATTCATTTGGAATGAATGAAGGAGATTAGGCCGAAGGATAATGAACCAAGATGTTCATATCATGTAGGAACACAAAGTACCGGGAATGCCAGCAAGGACAAGCTCGCGTGAATACCAAGAACTGGTCTAATGGAATTCACGGCATTAACGGGTGAGTGGGTTTACTAATATCATACCCGGTTGGGATTATGAGCACAACTTAAAGTTAAAAACCATTTACCTGTTGTGAGTGGGTTTACTAACATCATACCCGGTTGGGATGATGAGCACAACTTAAAGTTAAAAACCACTTACCGGTTGTGAGTGGGTTTACTAACATCATACTCGGTTGGGATGATGAGCACACCTAATAATTTAAAAACCACTTACCGGTTTTGAGTGGGTTTACTAACATCATACCCGGTTGGGATGATGAGCACACCTTATAATTTAAAAACTACTTACCATTTGTGAGTGGGTTTACTAAAATCATACCCGGTTGGGATGATGAGCACAACTTAAAGATAAAAACCACTTACCGATGGCGAGTGGAAATTTTATATCATACCCAGCAGGGGATGATAAGTACCTCGGTATAAAAACCTACTATTTAGTGGTATTTTAATCATCACCACTTAGAGAAAGTGATGTGAAAATTATGCGGAAAAAAACTACTTACCGGTTATAAGTAGATCATACTTGGTTGGTATGATGAGACTTCCTCGAAGGAAGTTGAAAACCCGTTCATCGGTTATGAACGGAGATGTCCTTATAGCGGTTGGTATAATGGACAGTGAAAACCTATTTTGTTAGAAGTGTTTTCCCTTGATTGTGCGCCAATGCTTTAACTATTTGGGAGACCTTCTCGATGGGAGCTCGAACAGCTCTGATAGGACAGGTGCCTCAGTTTTGGAACTTGGGGGCTAAATGCCCGATTTTGAAAATCTTGTACAGTGGGCCCAAGGCCAATTGGCACGAGCAGGAGCTTGTAAACGAACATGATATATGTGCCATAAAACTTAATAAGTGAATTGTTTGGCCATGGTACCAAGATAAGACCGACATGCTCAGTCAACTAGCGACAGTGCGACATGATAGGTCGATGGACTAGTTGAGACAAACAGCTGCGGGTTGAGTTGAGAGTTGGGGCCATTGGACTAGTGGTACCACAGATTACATGGCAATATAAGAAAAGATTGTTTGTGCATGCACTGTGAGTACGGGATCATCAAGACACCTATGAGGGGTAGTGATGCGTCCTAAGGGCACTGGACGACCTGGTGGCTATAAGGGCAGTTCGTCGTTCCAGGTGTCTGTGCGAAATCTGGAGTAGCACCAAGTGCATGAGACCGACGTGGGGACAGGATGAGGTCTCTGTCCTCATACGGATATGAAGAAGTGATTTCAGGATTGTGGGTCGGATGTCATGTACATCCACTCATTACCAGGGTAGAAGTGGTCGTACTTCTATCCGGGTAGCAGGAAAAGTCACTCCGAAGCCACTAGCGGGTTCAGTAGTGATACTGACTTGAGAATGTGTGTAACCTTCATGATGAAGGATGTGTGTTGGGTGATGACACACCGTGGTAACTAAAAAATAATGGCAAAACCCAAATTTTTAAATGAAGGGATTTTTGGAAACAAAGGAGTCTGGCACACTCCATATAAATGTTTTTCTTAAAAGTCAAAAGCTTTTAAAAACCCATTCACTAAGTAGTCGTACTCACCCCCTCCCTTATATCCCTTTCAGGAAATCCCAGAAAGCCTCCCCTTAAGGACCGTCAACTAAGATGCTTGTAAGACAGGTATGTAAAGTTTTAAATTTCATGACTTTTGATTATGCTATTCCAGGAAAAAGGTGCAAGTTAAAGGATGCCTTACTCTTTACGGTTTACAATAAGGGGAAACCCTTTAATAAACCGGGAGAGTGGCGGGTTGATCACGGGGATCCGACCAAACTAGGTTGGGGCGTGACAGATCATTTCCAACAAAATGGTTTTCAACTCAATTGTACTCATCATACCAACCGAGTATGATGATAGAGATATGTCTACACACAACCGAAAAGTGGTTTTCCATTTCAAAATAGTGTTCACCACCACAACCAGGTATGATGTAAAAACTGTTACACTCACAGTGTGTCATGCCCCAACCCAGTTTGGTAGGAATACACGTGATCAACCTGCCACCTTTCCCCGTACTAACTTAATATTTCTACCAAATAGACCGAGGAAAGTAAAGGCGTACATGTACACATGTTTTCCATAACAAAATTAACAAAACATTTAAATAATGGTTTACCTATTCATGGTACATTTGACTTTCTCCCCTAGCTTCTACTTTTCTTCACAAGAGGTTTTCTCTTAAAAGGGCTTAGGGGAGGGGGTAAGTTCTACAACTCAGTGAGCTCATGTTAGGGTAACCCTTTTGTAAAGACAAAAAAGGTTTTCAAAATACTTTTTCTTTTTATTTACAAATTTTGTGGAATTAATTCTTCATTGGAACAATGTTTTAATCATTTCCCTTGCTTTGGTTGGTTTAGCACACAATCACATTCACCCTTTATCAAAAGGGGATCACACGTTCGTAGAATAGTCCTAAACTACTTCACTTGTGGACTAGAGCATCTTTACCATCCCTCCTGGAAGAAGTCTAAGACCTCTACCCTGAGTTTGAGTGGAAATCAATTGTTTGACCCTCAAACCCTAGCCATAATTCATGTTTGCTTTGTGGGACAAGACATTCATCCTCCTATTTCCTCGGTCTTAGTGCGCAGGAAGCTCCTAGAGCTTTTCGACTCACTAGACAATAGACTGCCCTTATACAACCCGAGTCGTCCTATAGCCCATAGAACCAACACTACCCCGTGTCAAGCGCCTCGATGGTTCCGTATACCAAAGCATGCACAAACATAAGTCTTTTAACTTAGACCTTTTTATGTTTGGTGCCACTAGCCCAACAAATTTGCTACCCGACTGTAGCTCGATAAGTACCATCCCAGCGAGTTTGTCCACTCGACTTCGGCTCGATAACAACTCGCCAATCGAGTATTCACGATCCGACTTTGGATGGGTGGCTGTATCGCAATCAACCAGTTATGAGAATATTTCTTAACTCATAAAACTACTTATCTATGAGCATCAGCCCGTTTCCATCGGCCTTGGGCCCACTTTACAAGAGTTTCCAAAATTGGGCCTTATGCCCTATTAATCTAAAAAATTGAAGCCTGTGGCCTATTTGAGCATTCTAGCTCTCATCAAGAATGTCTCCCAAAATGTTTAAGCAGTTTTACACAGTCAGGAAAGACCATTCCTAGAAAATAGTTTTCTAAAATTGAAAATGGTCCTCATCACCCCAACTGGGTATGACACTGAAAATCCCTCTCAACCGGTAATAGTGAGGTGGCTGTCCTGGTGAGATCTCGATCCATGGTGCGCTTCTTTGTATAGGTACTTGGAAAACCAGCTCCTACATGGTTTGAGTATCTACATCAGGAGAATTGGCATAAGAGACCTCATACTTTCGTGTATTTTCACATAAGTCCTCTCATTATGCCTTAATTGTATTTAGGTCCCTAAAGTTTATAACTTTACATTTAGCTACCTCATCTTCATTTAATCTCAATTAAGCACCTAGGGCTTCCAATTATCCCTCATGGGTCCTTAGTTTTTCCAAAATCATCAATTAGCCCTCAATTTTTCCAAAATGGTCAATTGGTCCTTAAATTTCCAAAACTTGCCAATTGAACCATAAATTTCTAAAAATTTCCAATTAGCCCTCCATTTCATCCAATTGCCCAATTGGGAGTTAATTTCATAAAAATTTCCCAATTTTCGTTAAATTACAATTCGGCCACCAATTTTCCAAAAATCCCCAAATTGCCCAATTTTTCCAAAATTGCAATTTGGTCCCCGAAACATCATTTCGTTCAATTAATCACCAAAACTTGGTTAATTGTCCCCATTCGTGATATGAGTTATCTTCCATATGTCCCTCTCATCATTTCAAGCTTTGAAACGCTTCATTTGGCTTAGAAATGAACTCAAACGAAGCTTCCTCGAAAAACTTAATCTAGAAAGAGAGAACTTCGATATCTTACCGATGAGGATCCGAAGACTGGAGATCTTGCTTTCTCTAAATTTCTACCCTCTTGGAGATCCTTCCTAGATCAAACCATGCCTCAATTGGTGGCCTGAGTAGTGCAAATTTCCCGATTTAATATTTTGCATAAACGCATTGTGAACAGTATTTTTCGGCGAAGGGCAGCAAAGGGGACTCACCGTCTTAGCTCAAGGAAGGTTAGAGCACCTCAAGATGTGGTCTAAGGAGCTTGGTTTAGCTAGATATGATTAGGGGATGGCTCTAATTGAGCTCAAGCAACTCGGGTTGCTGACCGTTGAGGAGTGGCGATACTATTTGAGCTTCTCAATTCTTCTCTGGTGATCCTCGGACTAAAGGGAGTGTGCAACTGAATAAAGAACTTTCTCCCAATTCTAGGGACACTAATTGTAGTTTTAGAGGTCAAAGAAAGCCTCACTATGGGAGCTTTGGTTTGCTGCTCACCGGAAAATGGAACACTTCACCTTCTTCGCTCATTTGTGGGATGGGGAAAACGTGTGGATGGGTGCTATTTATATAGGGAGCTCAGCAACTGACTGGACTACCGGTCGACATAGGACTCAGCCGTCAGCAGTCATATCAAAGCTTTTCCAGAGTTGCCGAAGGACTAGCCTTCCCCTTCTCTTTCTCCTTTTTGTGAGCGGACAGAAGAAGAAGACGATGATTTGGCAGACGTGCCACATGGCATGTTGTGATTGGTCGGGTTTTTTATATGGCATTCACACTCAGCTGCTGCGTCAACCATTGATCAGTTGATCGGACACATGGCAGTCTCCCATTGGCTGCTCATGTCTACGTGGCATGTCGATTAGGCGTTCACTGACCATTGATCGGACACATGGCTACTGACCAAGCATCCACTGATCGTTAACTGTTGACTATACACGTGTATCCTTCAGATTGGTTAGCACTTTGAGGCACTGACTGAGCGGTTGACTCGGTGCACCACGCCATGCATCATGCACTGATTGGTCACACCTGCTGACTAGGGCTGACCTGTCAGCATTCCATTGTTCAGTCCGGTTCGACTGTGTTCAATGACCTGAATTCAAAAATCGGTCGATTCAAACCTAAATCAACCGATTGTATAAAAATTAAAAATTTCTAAATTCATTTTCTACCTAATGGTGGTTTTAATTTTCCAATTTGATATTTTAAGCCATCTATAAAATTGAATTTTGAATCGGTTCTTCATGGTTCAACCCAATTCATTCTGGTTTGTTCTGGTTCACCTCGAACATGGTCTAATTTTCCCATCCAATTCACTTCATGGTTCCTCCCCATAATTTTTATAACTTCTTAATTATTTGAGATTTTCCAATTTCCCATTTTAACCCTTCTTTACCATTTTTTGTTCACTTAATGGCTCGATTTTCTCATGAAAATCGCTGGTTCTTTTCTCGGTTTCCTTGGTCCAAGAGGATAGGTTTCACAGTGCGGATCAATTGATCACCTAAGAATAGAGAATTCAATGGCAGAAGTTTTTTGTGCTTTATTTCTAAAGAAAAAATATTCTAGCATAGCAAGGCAAAATTAGCTTACCTCTAAGGTCTCTAGAGGTCGAGTGTCGGTCGAAGGGCTCTGGGGAAGGTTGGCCTAGTTGTAGAAGGTCAGGGGTGATTGGAATTCAGCTTGAAGTGGGTTGGTTGTTTTCTGACTGTCGGAGTAGCAGTACTGTGTGAGCCTTCTCACGCTCCCCCGATGGCCTTCGAGCTGAGTGGAGACTGCAGCGAGGTAGAGGAGCTCCTCCTAGTTCTAGGGACTCCGAATTTGCCTCGAGAGGTTTCAAAAAAACCCCTTGTTGGAGCTCTAGTTTGCGCCTTGCCGAAAATTAGAGTGTTCTATCTTTTGTGGTCGTCCGAGGGATAGGGAGGACGAGTGGGGAGGTACCCCTTACATAGAGGGCTCAAGGTCTCTCTCTAACGATCTCGCTCAAGTCATCTACCCAAGGTTGAAGATGACTTTGTATCACATGTGCAAGCTACCATGTGGTGCATTGTAATTGGCTATGTTGACACGATATCCTACTCAGCATTTGAGTCACTCGTTGACTCATTGACCAGCCATGTGGCGACCTCCCAATGATTGTTCGTTCCAGCATGGCTACTGACCATATTCGGTCAGTCATTAATCATGACATGTGGCATCCTTTGATTGGCTAATTTAAACTAACAGGTTTTCTCAGGTGCATTTTGTGGATGCCACATGTCGATCTCTTGTTGGTTGATTTAATAAATTAAATATCTCTCCTAATGCACTTTGCGGCTACCACGTGTCGGCGGCTGATTGGCTGAGGCCATTCGACGTGGCTCTATCATGTGTCGACCCATGATTGGGCAACCGTTTCTCTGACATCCTAATCGGCTCATGACGTGGCAACTTCGCCACGTGTGAGGTTCTTATTGGTCAACATGGCTGACCGGCTTCTCTTCAGTTGACCGTTAATTGAGGACACATATTTCTCTCCTATTGGTCGGTAGTCGCTGACGTGGATTTGACCATTAATCAAGGACACGTGTCACTCTCTAATTCGTCAGTGCTTCCATGCGCTAACCAAGTGGTAGTCAAGGCATGCTTTTCCACACGTCGCTAGCTGATTGGTCACTCCTATTGACTAGGTGCTGACCTCGCAAGCTATCTGTTAACCGCCTAGACTGTTAACTGGTTCAATCGGACCAGGTTCGATGACTCAAAATCGAAAATCAGTTTGTTCAAACTCGATTCGACCAGTTTTCTAAAAATTAAAACTTTTTAAATTTGTCTAAATTCATTTTCCATCTAATGGCAGCTTTAATTTTTCAAATTAATATTTTTAAACCACCTAGAAAAACAAATTTTTAAACCAGTCATTCATGGTTCAATCTGGTTCAATCCAATTTAGGTCTAGTTCACCCTAAACCAGTCTGGTTGTCACCTTTAATTCACTTCATGGTTCATTCCCATGATTTTTAGGTCTTCACTGGCCACTTGGGATTTTCCAAACCTCCATTTCAACCCTTCTAAACCACTTCTAGTTCACTTAGATCCACAGTTTTCTCTTAGAAAATTTTCTATTCTACTTTCTGGTTCCCTATTCTAAGGAGACGGTGTTTACACTTAGGATGCTATAGCACCGAGCTGGGAGATGACACTGCGAGGTGCCGATTATGGGGATGAGAGCCATGGGACCTCCCACACTCTAGCTCCTAGTTTAGGATCATTAAGGGACAATCCATTCAGGGCAAAATTGTGATTGTGTATTTAGGGACATGAGTTGCCCCTTGTTTTATGTTGTTGCCTAAGTTATTGGGATGAGATACATGTCACGATCACCCAAAAGTGTTGCCCGAGCATAGGTCACATGATTGTGCGGGACTACGTCTCATGTATGAAATAGATGAATTAAAGACATGAATAGCCAATAAGGGGGAGACCAAGAATATCCCGTCCGTAAGGTAGAGACAACCCAAGACTATGTCCCAAGGAGAAGGAAAGAAATCATAGTGCCTGTGTGGGGGTTGCGAGCGATTAGAGTACAACTTTCTGCTAGGTGGTTTATGGGAAAGGTTTGGGTCATAAGTAATATAGTAGTACGATGTCAACCTCTCAATCACTTAGTTGTGAGCTCACCCTCCCCCCTAATAATTGTGCAAATAAGCCAAGGAAGCACGATAAGAGGAGAAGGGAGAAGTCAAAACTAAGACCCCTTACCACGAGTTGAGCACACCTCTATTATGAATGTTTGAATTCTCTGTCATATCATGACTCTACTATTCCTGTAATTTTTAACCATGCATTTCCAGTAGCCCCCACAAGGGACTTATTACAAAAAGTTTAAAATTTTCATTTCAGTTTTCATGAGTTACACAATTCTGATACTTGGTCTTGTCGGTGTTATCTTGGTGAAGGTACCTGCCTCTGTAATGTTAGGGGGATTGGCAAGGGGTTCACGATTACTCAGCCGAGGGATTCAGGTCAGGGCATGACAAGATCAACACCTAAGAAGGGTTTGGAGAACCTTCTAGTTATAAATGAATTTTTAGACTTGTTTCCAAAATATCTCCCTTGACTATCATTACACCGTCAATTGGAGTTTGTCATTGAAGTCATTCCAATGACTCATCACCTCATATTGAATGGCTCTTGTAAAGTTAAACGAGTTGAAATAGCTGTTAGAAGAACAATAAGAAAAATGGTTTATTCGTCCAAGTTAATCCCTTTAGGTTAATTCGTCTTATTTGTAAAGAATGATGACTGAAGTATGAGAATATACGTGGATTATAAGAAGTTAAATTAGATAACAATAAACAATAAGTATTCACTCTTTCGGGTTGATAATTTGTCCATCCAATTAAAGAAAGATGCTTACTTCTATAAGATTAATCATAGATCTGGGTATCACCGACTAAGTATAAAAAATGAATATATACAAAGCACAAGATTCTTATATGTGATATGTGTTTGTTTACTAGATAAAAATTTTGATATCCTTCTTTTGTAGTTTTGATATTATATGATGGTGATATTATTTTATTTGCCTTTTCTATGATGTTAATAAAGCACACGTGTGATTTTTTATCTTCAAATTTTAGATTAAATTTATTTGGTGATCCAAAATGTTTTCTTAGTATATAAATTCATAAAAATCCTATTGAAATATATTTAAGTCAAAGAAAATATACTTTAGAAATGTAACATGATATGGCCTTCTAGGATATAATCTCGTTAGCACTCCATCTAATCCAAACAATAAATTTGGTAAGTTTGAGATTGATGCTTTGTATGGATTATGGGAAAGTAGGTTTTATTTGGCATATATACCACACCAAAGATAGAAGGGATTTAGCCCAAAATACAATTTAAAAAATATGTCCTCTCAAAGTATCTACCTTCCATTACTGTGCCCATAAAGAATTAAGTTTGTAAAGAGATCATATCAAAGTATCTACCTTCCATTACTATGCCCATAAAGAGATGCAATGAGCTTTTAATTAACATTACTTTATTAAATTAGTGCAAATCATTGAAGCACAATCCACCACATTCCCTTGTTGTGTTATGCAAGAGAAGATTAGTCTTCATTGAAGTTTATTATTAATTTTGTCTTGAATATTTGCACAAAACTTCTTATGCTTAAGAAGGTCTAGGTATTTATGAGTTTCTTTATCCTCCCTCTATTGAGCCTACATTACCTTATAGCTCATCTCAAGACATGTATTTATGATGAAATAAAATAAAAGAGGATTTAACAAATTTGTTTTTATCCACATTCTATACAATATATATCAAGTATATCTTTTATACTACCAGCATTTATATCATAATATTCAATAAAAAAGGATGGCTCACAACAAAATAAATGTGATATTATTGAACATTTTTTCTATATTTAGTAAGAGTAACTATAGAGGGGAAGAGTTCAAATAAAGTTTTATTAGTGTAAGACATTAGGGTTTTTCCAAAAAGCTATCTATGCCTCTCTTATATCCACCCAAATGATCCAAGTGCATAATGAGGATAGAAAGAATACGTTAAAGCGATTTATCTAAAGTAGATTGGGAGAGTGTTAGAGGAGTGCCACAAATAATAAGAAATCGTCATGAAAGGGTAATTTTTTTATTTAGTACGGATAAATAAATTGCATGTCATTTGTACGATCAAAAATAAAAAAGAGAGATCTAAAAAGAATGTGGGTGCCATGAAAATGAAGAAAATTGGCCCTAGAACCAAAATTTATTAATAGCAGGAGGATCATTAGGTGTCATATCCCCGTTAAATTTAATATAATTATTTAATTAGGAAAAATAAGCTATCATCTCGATCTAAGATTAGCACTCTAATAAGATTTTATGAGATCAGTCACTTTATTTTTTAATTGATGGTGTTCCTACCTAAATGTTTTCATTCCCTAATCCATCCTCACTTTCTTACTACCATTTTGTGATACTTCATTCTGAGTTAATTTTTTATGGTCTATTTATCGACTCCTTAAACCCACATCGAGGAGTTCCTTTTTGTTGAACTTGTCATCTACTCCCACATTTCGGAGTAGAGGTCTTTATCCACAAAATTTTGTATACAACCCTTTCACCCTTCCTAGAAGATTCTCTCACAATATCCCCAAGCGCTTATTGGACTTCTTATCTAAGAACTCCCCAATTTTTGCGATCATCCTTAGGGTATTTTTGTATTGTGCCTTGAGCTTTATTAAGCTGAGGTGGGCTAAATCATCTTCTTAACATCTATTCCTAGACTTGAGTCTGCCATATTTCCTTCTTGTCCCTAGGGATTCATACTCCCAACCTGTCTAATTGCTATGGAGACCCTTACTACTACCTCCCTGTTTACCCATTTCCATGGGAATGATTCCTCTTTCAACCTCACGAGTACATCCCCGTACTTGGTCCCTCTTTCCCCACTGACGTTTTCCTACGATTCTGGGCTTTTCCTTGGCTTCCTTGTCCAGGGGTATCTTATAAGCCAAATTTTGTCTTTTACATCATAGGGTTTCAAACATTCAAACTTAATGTTATTTTTTGGGGAACTTGACTTCTTTTCGTCTTCCTATGGATGACTAGTGATGAGGATCTTCTCAATCCTCCATTTTCTTTATACGAGCGTGAAATCAAAAGGAATTTTTATTCATTAACTAGTCATGCCATAACTATGTCTTATTTAATCAATCGAATAAAAGATCCTATCCATCACCCATTGACTTAATTCCCCATATTGGATGACCTAGAGTTTAGTACTTGTGGGTTGTGGGACTCTGCATCAGCCGGTCTAATGCGCCCGGTCGATCTCCTAGGTGAGCAGGCACCTACTTGGTACCTCCCACACCTAGCGCAAGGGTTCATGTTGGGTTCTTCATATTCTGGTGAAGATGATGTGCATGGTGCTCCTCTAAACCTTACTTCATGAGTGATATCGATCCCAAATTTGTCTAGAATAGTGGCCTCGTACTTATAGGTGCACTGCATGTGGTTCATGTGCATGGGTTGCTTTGAATTGGGGGTAATTTGTAGAAGGCTCTTACATAGTTCGCATAGGCATCCCAAAAGTTCCTTTAGGCTTCTTCCTGGACATGGGTTTGACTTGGATCTCAAAGTAGAGAGGTCTCACCTCCCACCGAACATTGGGGGATCCTCCTTCGGGGCTCCCTCTATGGGATGTATTCCTCCTCTGCCTCTCCCCTCTATTCGATAGCATCCCTCCAGGGAATGTATTCCCACTCACGCTTCTATTCATTTCTTTCTGAAAGAGTTCTGGTGGTTAGGGTCTAAAGTTTTAAGGATTTGTTAGGAAAATCATGCTCTAATACCACTTAAGTTGTCACATCCAAACTCGGCTCAGTTGGAGTCTGTGATTAACCCGCCACCCTTCCATGAGCCATCCTGGTACTTCTACCTCGATGGTTCAAGAAAGGTAAAGGCGTACCAGTAAACATCACCATTCCAACCGGGTATGATGTATAATTAAGCATACTCACCGGATGATCATGACGTATTCATCTCTAGACAATTTTTGACACCACTCTAGCTTTTTCTTGCTGGCATTCCAGTCTCTCACGTTCCTACACGATTTGAGCATCCTTATCAATTAAGGTTTGGCATAACCACCATCGTTTTCTCCCGTATGAGCAACTAGGCTCAAACTTGTTAATTAATTGCATTTAGGTCCCTAATGTTCATTTTCCTTAACATTAGGTACCTAATTCCAACATTTTCCCCAAATTGAGTCCCAAGTCTTCTGAAATTCCCATTTGGCCCTCAATTTACTCAAAATTGTGTAAGAGGCTCAAGTTTTCCAAATTTCCAATTTGGTCCCCAAGTTTTAAAATTTTACAATTTTGCCCCTACTTTCCAAAAAAGGTAATTCGGCCCCAAATGTTTCAAAAATTGACCAATTGGTCCCTTAGCATCTTTCTCAAGACTAATTGGCCTTAAATTTTGGGAAATTACAAAGAGCTCCCTCAATTTTTCAAAATCCCTAATTTTCCCCCAATTTCTCCCCTTCAAACTAACCAAATTTGATTTCTTCAAATTGGCCATTCAATCGGGGTTAATTGCTCCAATTGAAGGTATGGATCAGTTCCTACACTTCCATACGATTCAATTGAGCTTTAAACAGCAACATTTGGGTTCGAATTGAGCTCAAACAGAGATTTGCCAGAAAATTACTCGTAGAGAGAGAAAGCTTCGAAAGCTTACCATCGAAGGTGCAACGGTCCAAGCTCACAATCGAGGATGGTATCTCTAATTTTAAGGTTACTTCTAGGATCAAGAATGGCTACAATTGAAGTCAAATAGAATATGAATTTAGTCAGTGAAATTTGGAACTTTCTCTCTCTAACCCCGATATGCAATGATTGAGAATGGTTGAATTGGCTTACCTTTCAACTCTGTTAAGGTCGTATGAGGGCTGTAGGGGTGTTGGGGAGGCTTGGTTTGGTTGGAGGAGGGCTGAATTTAGCCAAATTCAGCTCGGCCAAAATAAGGCAGCTTCGGTTCGTCGGAGCTGCTTCATTGTTTGATTCTGCTGGTGCTTCTCGTGCAGTCCTTGGGTCGTAAGTTAGTTGCTGTCACATAGGTTGAGAAAAAAGCCTATATCAGACTTCCCCCGAAGTTTATATAACCTGACCTTGCCTTCTAAGGCTGAGAAAAAAGCCTATATTAGAGCTCTGGATCGAACCTCGCCGAAAAATGGAGCAATAGGGAGAGAATGTAGATTTGAGGTGTATGGAGGATGAATCGAGAGTAGCACTTTATATAGGGAGCTCGGGGACCCTCTACCCGACAACTTTCCATTTTGGTCAAGCTTATCCTCACCGTGAAATACCTGAATGGAGCATTTTCAGCTTCGCCAGCATTATCTGTTTCCTGCATTAATGAACAGTGCTGTCATCTTAAGGGACAAGATGACAGTGTTCCAAACCGGACTAGACTGGTTCGAGCGGGTTCAAAGCGTAAATCGATTAGTTTAGGTCAAATTCGACCGATTTTCTCAAAATTAAAATTTTCTAAAATTAATCCAAATTCATTTTCTATATAATGGTAGCTTTAATTTCCCAATTTGAACATTTTAAGCCAATAAGAAAAATTAATTTAGAAACCGATTTAAGTATGGTTCAAACTGGTTCAATCTAGTTCATGTCCGGTTCGCGCTGTACTAGTCTAGTTTTCTCTTCCCATTTGTCCGAAGGTTCTATTCCATGATTTCTATGACTCTTTGAATCACTCAGGATTTGTAAATTCTCCAATTTACCCTTTCCTTATAGGTTATGGTTTGTAAACCAGCTCGATTTTTCTCTTTTTAAATGACTGGTTCTTTTCCTAATTTTCTTATATATAAAGGGATAGGTTTTACAACTTACCTTGAGGGTTCGATCATTCATTCAAACTTCAGTTACACTCAGCTCGCCCCTTCTTGAAAGGGGTTTAAGGGAGGGAAGTGAGTGCACGACTTAGTGAGGGAAAATTCTTACAACAACCTTTTTAGTCAAGCATTTATTTGCTATTATGATCCATGTTATTTATCATTCAACATCCGCCCTTTTCTCATAAAAGGGTTCACTCAGTCGTGGAGCAGTCTCTGACTACTCCACTTGTGGTATGGAGTGCCTTTACTGACCACCTTAATAGAAGTCCATGACTTCTACTGTGAGTCTGAGTGGACATTAGTAGTTCGACACTCATACTTGAGCCATACTTCGTCTTCGCAATGAGGGAAGTGTCCTCTTCCCCCTCCGTCCTCGGTCTCAGTGAGCATGAAGCTCCAGGAGCTTTTTTGACATACTGGATGACAAACTACCCTTATGTTCCTTAGGTTGTCCAATAGCCCTCAAAACCACCAGTACCCCATACTAGGAGTCTCGATGGTTCCACATTTCATGCATGCATAATCAACAATCTTATTAATTATGACCATTATCTTTAGTCTACCAGGTCCACGATTTATTGGTTTGGCTTCGGCCCTTGCCCACTAGCCCAACGGGTTCGATGACTCGGCTTCGGCATAGTACCTACTTGGCCCAACAAGCCCAACAACCTGACCTTGACTCAGTAACTATAATACGCATTATCCATTATGAAAGATTTTATTGGGATCATTACTTGATAATTCTCAACGGGTCTGAACCCGTGCCCATCGGCCTTGGGCCCACTTGCATCATTCTAGCTCACCACCGAAAATAGCTCCCAAATCATTTAATCGGATTCACTTAGTTAGGGGAGACTAATTATGGGAAATGGTTTTTAATATAAAAGCATGACCATCGCCCCAATTGGGACTGATGTTGGAAGTTTTCGCTCACCTTGTGTGTAGTAACATGTCCGTCTGACCGGGTCGCCACCCATGTCATGTTTCTCCGTACAAGCCTTTGAGCACACGAATCTATCTGGTCCGAATGTTATCATGAGAGATCATCATAAAGGATCCTATATTCTTAGGTACTTGCACCCAAATCCTTAATTTATGCTCTAATTACAATTGGGTCCATCTTTTTCCTCAACTTTCCTTCAATTACGATTCAGTCCCCAAATTTTTCAAAAATTAATGAATTGGCCTCAAATTTCTCGAATTGACCTATTTTCCCCCAATTTCTTGAAATTGTCCCTTAGCATTTGATTTTTCTGAAAATTGCACTTAGGTCACTCAATTTCCGACAATCCCCAATTTTCCCCAAATCGTCACTTTTTGCCTCGAGATCAAAACTTGTCAAATTGACAACAAAAATCATGTTAATTTCCTCCTAGCATGCTACTAATTGATTTCTCTACCTCCCCACGATTATTCTATGCTTTGAATTGCCATTTTTTCACCTGAAACAAACTCAAACGGAGGTTCGTCGGAAATCTAACTTAGAGAGAGAGCTTTGAATTCTTATCGATGGAGGTGCAGTTGTTAGAGCTCTGGATTTGTGGAGTTTGCCTTCACCAGGAGGATCCTCTAAGGATTGGAATTCACCCCAATTAGTGTCCTAGGTAGGGGGAATTTGGTTAGTAAACGTCGGACACTTTCTCTCTCTAGAACTGTAGGACTCAGGAAAATTTGAGGTGGAATGGCTTACATGGAGACTGAAAGGGATCAAGAGGCATCTCAGGGGAGTCGTGGGAGGTTAGTTTCAGCTGTAAGAGCCTCGAGGTGTCCTAAATTTCGTTGGCCAGAGGTTCACTACTTTGAGCACGTCGGAGCAGATTCACTATGTGATTCCTCTAGTGCCCCTCTGAGAGTTCTTTGGTCGAGCTAAGGGTTTGACTAGTTGGGGGACTTCTCCCCAATACTATGGTCACCAACCGAAGCTCCTTAGGTTGAGAAAATGCCTGCCCTAGAGCTCTGATTTGCACTTCACCGAAAAAGGGAGCAATCTACCTTTAGGAGTTGTGTAAACCCCGCACCTTTAGGATGAGAAAATTGGGGAAAGAACAGGTCAACATGAGTGAGAAAACCGAACTGGTTCATGAACACCAACCGATAGAGAAAGGGTAAACCAGGAAATTTATGGATCCTAAGTGACCTAAAGAGTCACAAAAGTCATGAAAAAGGATTGTTCACTCGTCGAAAAATCAAGTAGCGTCGGCGAAGATGAAAAGTCTCCGGCCAGGGACTATCAGGCAATGAATGACTGCCATTAAGGTGCCAATTAGACGGCCAAGAAGTCCCTCGGCTTCCTACATAAAGAGCCTCTCCTTATTCATCCCCCTCACACCTGAAAACTCCAATCTCTCCCTACTGCTCCATTTTTCGGTGAAGCTCAAACTAGAGATTTGACTTGGGCATTTTTCTAAGCCAAAGAAGGCGTGGTCGGGTTCTTTGGATTCGAGGAGAAGTCAACTACACGCCTATAGTCTCCATTTGCACTGAGGATCGCCAGAGGAACGTCGGCGTGATAGAACAATGAAGCAGCTACGGCGAACCGTAGCTGCCCTATTTTGGCCAAGTTGAAAATGGCCAATTCGAGCCCTCTTCAGACCAAACCAAGCCCTCCCAACACCTTCACAACCCTTCTATAGTTGAATTAAAGAGGAAAGGTAAACTAATTTGGCTTCCCTCTATAAATTTCGATCAGTGCTAGAAAGAGAACTAGTAGATCTTAACTAACCGAATTCTCCCACAATTTGACATGAATTGAGTTGATTCTTGATCCTATGAATAACCTCTAGACAAGAGCTATCTACACAGATTGAAAGCTCGGACCATCATGCCCTCGACAGTAAGCTTTTGAAGATTTCTCTCTCTACGTTCAGTTTTTCGGCAAAGCTCCATTCGAGCTCGTTCCGGTGTCAAATCGTAAAAATCAAAGTGCAATTGAATCATATGGAGGTGAAGGAACACCAATATAACATCAATTTCAACAATTAAATTCATTTGATTGGTTAATTTGATTAAATCAAATTCAGCTGAGTTGGAATGTAAACCCCGCACTTTTGAGTTAACAAAAACCGGGAAAAAAATCGGTCAAACCGAGTAAGAAAATCGAGCCAGTTTACATTTGAGAACACGCAATATGGAAATTTACAACTTCCGGGTGATCTAAATGGTTTATTAAACCTTGGAAAAGAAATTTAAGAAACTTTAGAAAACAAAAATAAAATTGGTTCAGATGAACTAGATTTCATAAGAACTTCAAAGTTAAGCGTGATTGCCCGTCAAAAATTTTTATGTACGTCTTATCATAAATAACCATAAATTAATATATATTTAATTATTATAATTAATACTAATAATTTAATACCTAAATTAAATTATTAGAATTAATAAAAATAATTTAATACCGAAATTAAATTATTGGAATTAATACCGAAATTAAATTATTAGAATTAATACCAATAATTTAATACCGAAATTAAATTATTGAAATTAATACAGAAATTAAATTATTGGAATTAATACCAATATTTTATGGCAATATTAATAATAGTAATAAATCTCGCCCATTTAATACACGGGTTTTACACCTATATAAATAGGTCATCCCCATTCCATTTTCCTCACAACTGAACACTTCTCTCTCTCTCTCTACTACTCCATTTCCCGGTAAAGCTCGAACCAGAGTTTTGACTTAAACAAAGGTCGGCTCTTTAGAATCGGGGAGAAGAAAGCTATTTGATAACAAACTACACTTAATCTGAGAATTGTTGGAGAAGCACCGACATGATGTAATAGTGAAGCAACTCTGGCGAACCGAAGCTGCCCTACTGCGGACAAGCTGACATCGGCCATTTCAAGCCCTCCCAACACTTCCCCAGCCTTTCCACGGCCGAATTAGGACCAAAAGGTAAGCCAATTCGGCTCCCCTTTACAATCGATCGGTGCTCGAGAGAGAGTCGACCGAATTTCAATGATGAAATTCTAATTCAATTCCACATCAATTGATGCAATTCTTGATTCTAGGATAAACCTTAGGACGAGACCTAACTACCCAGATCAAAAGCTCGGACCGCGTGCCTTCACCGGTGAGTAATCGAAGCTTTCTCTTTCTATAGTCTATTTTCCAGCGAAGCTCCATTTGAGCTCATTCTGGCGTTAAAATTTGCTATTCAAAGTTTCTTAGAATCATATGAACATGCAAAAACTCAATTTCAACAACAATTTCAATAATTAGAAGTGTTTGATCTGTCAATTTGATGAAATCAAATTCGGTAGTGTTCAAGAGTTGAAATTGGGGAAATTTTAGGGATTTTCAAAATTCAAAGGGCCAAAATACAATTTTATGAAATTGAGGGTCAATTGGGCATGAAAATAATGTTGGAGCACCAATTGAGGACTTTTGGAATTTTTGAGGCAAAACATACCATTTTTCTAAAAGAAGGGAAAAATGGTAATTTTGGAAAAATTGGGGAACCAAATTGGAAATTTGGGAAATTAAACCCCTTTTTGGTGAAATTGAATAAATTGAGGTCCCAGGATAAATTTTAAAAGTTACGGGACTCAATTTGAGGAAAAACCGACATTAGGGACTTAAAGTTAAAGAGAAATAACTTTAGGGACCTAATTGCAAATAACTATAGTTTGGGTTTTCTCATTCATTGGAAATGAATGAAGGCTGTTATGCCGAGTAATAATGAACAAGGTTGTTCATATCGTGTAGGAATGTGAAATACCGGGAACGCCAGCAAGGACAAGCTCGCGTGAATACAAAGAACCAATCTAATAGAATTCACGGCATTAACGGGTGAGTGGGTTTACTAACATCATACCCGATTGGGATGGTGAGCACAACATAAAGATAAAAACCACTTACCAGTTGTGAGTGTAAATTTTATATCATACCCGATAAGGGATGATAAATACCTCGATATAAAAACCCACTCTTTAGTGGTATTTTAATCATCACCAGTTAGAGAAAGTAATGTGAAAATTATGCGAAAAAAACTACTTACCGATTATAAGTAGATCATACCCGGTTGATATGATGAGACTTCCTTGAAGGATGTTGAGAACCCGTTCATCGGTTATGAACGGAGATGTCCTTATACCGGTTGGTATAATGGACAGTGAAAACCTATTTTGTCGGAGGTGTTCTCCACTGACTGTGTGCCAATGCTTAAACAATTTGGGAGACCTTCTCGACAGGAGCTCGAATAGCTTTGATAGGTCAGGGGCCTCAGTTTTGGAACTTGGGGGCTAAATGCCCGATTTTAAAAATCTCGTATAGTGGGCCCAAGGCTAGCGGCATATTATATATGTGTCATAAAACTTAATAAGTGAATTGTTTGGCCATGGTACCAAGATAGGATCGACATGCTCAGTCAACTAGCGGCAGTACGATATGATAGGTCGACGGACCAGTCAAGACAAACAACTGCGGGTTGGGTTGAGAGTCGGGGACATTGGACCAGTAGCACCACAGACTACATGGCAATATAAGAAAAATTTGTTTGTGCATGCACTATGAGTACGGGATCATCAAGATGCCCATGAGGGGTAGTGATGCGTCCGAAGGGCACTGGACGATCTGGTGGCTATAAGGGTAGTTTGTCGTTCCAACTTTCTGTGCAAAATCTAGAGTAGCACCAAGCGCATGAGATCAGGATGGGGACAGGATGAGGTCTCTGTCCTCATATGGACACGAAGAAGTGATTTCGGGATTGTGGGTCAGATGTCACGTACATTCACTCATTCCTAGTGTAGAAGTGGTCGTACTTCTATCATGAAACTTGGAGGAGTGATGTAAAAAACAAGCGGAAAAACTACTTACCAGTTGTAAGTAGATCATACCCTGTTGGTATCATGAAACTTCCTTGAAGGAAGTTGAAAACCTGTTCATCGGTTATGAGTGGAGATGTTCTTATCCCCAGTCGGTATGATGGACAGTTGAAAACATATTTTTGTCGGAAGTGCTCTCCCATGACTGTGTGTCAATGCTTAAACGATATGGGAGACCTTATTGACGGGAGCTCAAATAGCTCTTATAGGTCGGGGGCCTCGGTTTTGGAACTTGGGGGCTAATATGCCCGATTTTTAAAATCTTGTACAGTGGGCCCAAGGCCTATTGGCACGAGCAGGAGCTCATAAATAAACATGAGTTATATGCCATAGAACTTTAAATAAAAAAAATTGTTTGGCCATGGTACCAATACAGGACGGATATACTCAGTCAACTAGTGGCAGTGCGACATGACAGGTCGACGGACTGGTCAAGACAAACAATTGGGGGTTTAGTTGAGGGTTGGGGCCATTGGACCAGTGGCACCACAGATTATATGGCATGATAAGAAAATACTGATTGTGCATGCACTATAATTTCAAGACCATAAAGACACCCAAGAGGGGTAGTGATGCGTCCAAAGGGCACTAGACGACTTAGTGGGTATAAGGGCAATTAGTCATACCAGGTGACCGTACGAAATTTGGAGTTGCACCAAGTGCATGAGACCGAGGTGGGACGAGATGAGGTGTCTGTCCTCATATGGACACGAAGAATTGATTTCGAGATTTAGGGTCAGATGTTGCGAACATTCACTCATTCTTAGGGTAGAAGTGGACGTACTTCTATTTGGGTGGCCGGTAAAGTCGCTCCGAAGCCACAAGTGGGTTCAGTGGACGAGCTGGCCTACGAATGTGTGTTTGACCTTCATGATGAAGGACGTGTGTTGGGTGATGACACACCTTGATTAATAAGGAGGTGGTGGTAAAAACCGAGATTTAATATGAAAGGATTTTTGAAAAAAAGGAGTCTGGCACACTCCAATAAAAGTCTTTTTCCTAAAAGTTAAAAGTTTTGAAAACCCATTCACTAAGTCGTTGTACTCACCCCCTCCCTTATATACCTTTCATGAAATTTTGGAAAGCCTACCCTTAAAGACCATCAACTAAGACGCTTGTGAGATAGGTATGATGAAATTAAAATATTATGTAGTTTTTATTTATGTTATTCTAGGAGAAGGTGCAGGTTTAAAGGATGCCTTACTCTTTATGGTCTATAATAAGGGGAGACCATTTAAATAAACTGAGAGAGTGGCGGGTTGATCACAAGGATCCAACCAAACCGGGTCGGGGCGTGACAGAGAAAGTTAAACCCAAGGAGCGAGTAAGTGGTAAATAGCATCAAAGGATGCAATGACAAGTGAAAATGGGTGGGCTACCCATAATAAGGAAATAGAGGAAAGAACATCCGAAAAACCTTGGAAAAGTAAGCCCTCCAATTCAAAAGAGGGTAAGGAGAAAACAACCAATGACATCAAGATTTGTTGTGGCCCACACTCACTTAATAGAGACCAAGGAGTGGATGGTTGTACATAAAGAGTGCTAGGAACCAATTTATCAGTAGGAGCTCTTCGAAAAGAGGATAAGGAACAAAAAGGAAATGGAGTACAGTGAAGGATAAAGAGCGGGAAACAATATCAATCTCATAAGGGTGTAAGAAAGGAAAGAAGGGAAAGCCTCCAAGAAGCGTTAGAGAGGTTGAACCAAGAAGGGAATCCTTAGGTAGAATATACCAGTAGGAAGTGAGACCTCAAAAAGGGAAGTTCCCTCCTAACGCATAGTACTACTACCACGTGTCAGCCTTTGATTGGTTGAGGTCATCCAACATGGCACTGCCATGTGTTGACCTCTAATTGGTCGGTTGTTTCTTTGACATCCTTATTGGTTGTTGACGTGGCATCCTTGCCACATGTCAGCTCCTCATTGGCCGACCTTGCTCACGGGGCCTTTCCATTGACCATTGATCAAGACACGTGTCACCCTCCTATTGGTCAATCTTTACTCACATGGTTCCCTATTTTGATTGTTGACCAGGGACACGTGTCACGCTCTGATTGGTCAACATTTCCAGGCGCTAACGAGGTGCGCTTTACCACACGTCACTTGTTGATTGGTCACACCTACTGACTGGAAGCTGACTTGGCAGTGATCCATTGACCAGTCGGGTTTGGTGACCCGAAAATGTAAATCGGCTGGTTCAGATTCGATTCGACCGATTTTCCAAAAATTAAAATTTTCTAAATTTATCTAAATTCATTTTCTATCTGATGATGGCTTTAATTTTCCAATTTATCATTTTTAAGCTTCCAATAAAAAGGAATCTTTGAACTAGTTTTTCATAGTTCAAGTCTGGTTCACCCTAAATTAGTCTGGTTTCCACATTCAATCCACATCATTGCCCTTCTCCATGAATATTGTGATTTATTGGCTAATTGGGATTTTCTAAACTCCTATTTTGACCCTTCTTTATCCAATTCGTTTTGTTTAATTTCTTGGCCTTTCCCTCGAAGATTACCGGTTTTTCCAAATTTGGTCTTCCTATGGTCGAGGACGGAGGTTTACATATGGGTACCATTAATGTACACCTCTGTGATGGATAGATGGTGGGATGAGTCGTATGTGTAGGGGCCATAGCACGACGAAAGGCGGTAATGTGTCTATGACCCGGATGTTGAGACACTAGCTCTGAGTATGGAGAAGGTTCGCAACCCCTTCACTCAAGTTCCCTGTCTGGTGCCATCTCGAGAGGGTGGTGAATCATGGGGTGGCTGTTTATGTTCAGGTGGGGCCCGAGTTGCCCAAATCTTTGTGTAGGTTAAAGTGCCACATTGTGCAGGAGAGTGGCTGCAAAACTACTAGGACCCTAGGGTGCTAAGGCACCAAGTTGGGAGATGGCACATGCAAGGTGTCGGGTGTGGGGATGAGAGTCTTGGTGTAAACCCCGCCCTTTTGAGTTAAGGAAAACCAAGAAAAGAACCGATCAAACCAAGTAAGAAAACTAAACCGATTTACAAACCTAATCATTTGAGAACAAGCAATTTAGAAATTTACAACTTCTAGGTGATCCAAAGGGTTCATAAAACCTTGGAAAAGAACCTTAAGACAAATTAGAAGGTAAAAACCATATCGGTTCAGATGAATTAGATCCCATCAGAACACCGAAATTAATATCAATAATTTAATAACTAAATTAAATTATTGGAATTAATACCAATAATTTAATATATAAATTAAATTATTGGAATTAATACTAATAAATAATCATTAATTTATGGCAACATTAATACTAGTAATAAATCTTCCCCATTTAATACACAATTTTACACCTATATTAAAGAGCTCATCCCCATTCGTTCTCCTCACACCTGAACACTTTTGTCTCTCTCTACTACTCCATTTCCTAGTGAAGCTCAAACCAGAGTTTCAACTTGAGCATTTTTCTTAACCTCGAAAGGAGAGGTCGGGCTCTTAGAACCGGGGAGAAGTCAGCTACATGAATGTAATCTCTGTTTGCTCCGAGGGTCGCCAGAGAAGCGCCGGTATGATGGAACAGTGAAGTAGCTATAGCGGACCAAAGCTGCCCTATTTTGGCCAAGTTGAAATTGACCAATTTGAGCCTTCCTCAAACTAAACCAAACCATCCCAACACTTCCTTAGCCCTCCCACGGTCAAATTAGTACGAAAAGGTAAGTCGATTCGACTCCCATCTGTAATTTTCGACCGGTGTTAGAGAGAGAACCGACAGAATTTTGTTGAGGAAATTCTAACTTAATTTGGCATCAATTGATGCAATTCTTAATTCTAGGATGAACCTCAGGATAAGAGCTATCTGTCCAAATCGAAAGCTTATACTGTTGTGCCTCCGACGGTAAGCTTTCGAAGCTTTCTCTCTCTATAGTCTATTTTATGGCAAAGCTCCGTTTGAACTCGTTCCGACGTCAAAACTTGCGATTCAAAATGCTATTAAATCATATGAAGATGTAGGAACTCAATTTTAACTTCAATTTCAACAATTAGAAGTGTTCGATTGGTCAATTTGATGAAATCAAATTCAATTGTGTGTTAAGGAGTTGAAACTGGGGGAAATTTGGGGATTTTAAAAATTTGAAGGACCAAAATGAAATTTTATAAAATTAAGGGTCAATTGGGCATGATAAGAATGTTAGAGGGAAAATTGAGGAATTTTAGAATTTTTGGGGTAAAACTTACCATTTTCGCAAAGGAAGGGTAAAATGGTCATTTTTGGAAAAGTTGGGGGACCAAATTGGAAATTTGGGAAATTAAACCCCTTTTGTGAAATTGAATAAATTGAGGTCCCAAGGGGAATTTTAAAAGTTTTGGGACTCAATTTGAGAAAAAACAGGCATTTGGGACTTAAAGTTAAAGAAAAATAACTTTAGGGACCTAAATGCAAATAAATAAAAGTTTGGTTTTGTCACGCCCCGACCCAGTTTGGTCGGATACCCATGAACAACCCGCCACTCTCCCGATTTATTAAAGGGTTTCCCCTTATTATAATTCATAAAGAGTAAGGCGTCCTTTAAACCTGCACCATTTCCTAGAATAGCATAATTAAAACTGCATGAAATTTTAAACTTTACATACCTGTCTTACAGGCATCTTAGTTGATGGTCTTTCAAGGTAGGCTTTATGGGATTTCCTGAAAGGGATATAAGGGAGGGGGTAAATACGACTACTAAGTGAATGGGTTTTCAAAGGTATACTTTTAACTTTTAAGAAAAACATTTATATGGAGTGTTCTAGACTCCTTTCTTTTCAAAAAAAAATCCCTTCATTTAAAAATTTGGGTTTTTCCATTATTTCTTAGTTACCGTTGTGTAATCACCCAACACACATCCTTCATCGTGAAGGTTACACACATTCACAAGTCAGTATCACTACTAAACTCGCTAGTGGCTTTGGAGTGACTTTTCCTACCACCCGGATAGAAGTACAACCACATCTACCCTGGGAATGAGTGGATGTACGTGACATCTGACCCACAATCCCGAAATCACTTCTTCTTGTCCGTATGACAATAGAGACCTCATCCTGTCCCCACCCCGATCTCATGCGCTTGGTGCTACTCCAGATTTCGCACAAATAGCTAGAACGATGAACTACCCTTATAGCCACCAGGTCATCCGTGCCCTTAGGACGCATCACTACCCCTCATGGGCATCTTGATGATCCCGTACTCACAGTGCACGCACAAACAATGTTTTCTCATATTGCCATGTAATCTGTGGTGCCATTGGTCCAACGGCCCTGACTCTCAACTCAACCCGCAGTTGTTTCTCTTGACTGGTCCGTCGACCTGTCATGCCGCACTGTTGCTAGTTGACTAAGCATGTCAGTCCTATCTTGGTACCATGGCCAAACAATTCGTTTATTAAGTTTTATGGCACATATATCATGTTCATTTACGAGCTCCTGCTCGTGCCAACTGGCCTTGGGCCCACTATACGAGACTTTCAAAATTGGGCATTTAGCCCCCAAGTTCCAAAGCCGAGGCCCCCAACCTATCAGAGCTATTCGAGCTCCCGTCGAGAAGGTCTCCCAAATAGTTTAAGCATTGGCACACAATCAGGGGAGAACACTTCCAACAAAATAGGTTTTCACTATCCATTATACCAACCGGTATAAGAACATCTCCGTTCATAACCAATGAATGGGTTTTCAACTTCCTTCGAGAAAGTCTCATCATACCAACCGGGTATGATCTACTTACAACCGGTAAGTAGTTTTTTCCACAAAATTTTCACATCACTTCCTCTAAGTGGTGATGATTAAAATACCACTAAATAGTGGGTTTTTATACCAAGGCAGTTATCATCCCCAATCGGTTATGATATATAATCACAGTCACAACTGGTAAGTGGTTTTTAAATTTTAAGTTGTGCTCATCATCCTAACCGGGTATGATGTTAGTAAATCCACTCACCCGTTAATGCCGTGAATTCCACTAGAGTGGTTCTTTGTATTCACGCGAGCTTGTCCTTGTTGGCGTTCCCGGTATTTTGCGTTCCTACACAATATGAACAACCTTGTTCATTATTACTCGGCATAACAGCCTTCATTCATTTCCAATGAATGAGAAAACCCAAACTTTTCGTTATTTGCAATTAGGTCCCTAAAGTTATTTCTCTTTAACTTTAAGTCTCTAATGTCAGTTTTTCCTCAAATTGAGTCCTGTAACTTTTAAAATTTATCCTAGGATCTCAATTTATTCAATTTCACCAAAAAGGGATTTAATTTTCCAAATTTCCAATTTGGTTCCCTAATTTTTTCAAAATTACCATTTTGCCCTTCTTTTACAAAATGGTAAGTTTTGCCCCAAAATTTTCAAAATTCCTCAATTGGTTCTACAACATTATTTTCATGCCCAATTGACCCTCAATTTCATAAAATTGTATTTTGGCCCTTTGAATTTCAAAAATCCCCAAATTTTCCCCCAATTTCAACTCTTCAAATTATTGAAATTGGAGTTGAAATTGAGTTCCTGCATGTTCATACAATTCTAAGAAACTTTGAATCGCAGATTTAAATGCTGGAACGAGCTCAAACGGAGCTTCTCCGGAAAACAGATTGTAGAGAGAGAAATCTTCGATTACTCATCGGTGAAGGCACAGCTGTCCGAGCTTTCGATCTAGTTAGATAGCTCTCGTCCTGAGGTTCATCCTAAAATCAAGAATTGCATCAATTGATGCGGAATTGGATTAGAATTTTGTCATTGAAATTCGGTCGACTCTCTCCCTAGCACCGATCAAAAATTGTAAAGGGGAGCCGAATTGGCTTACCTTTCGGTCCTAATTCGGCCGTGGAAAGGCTGAGGAAGTGTTGGGAGGGCTTGGTTTGGCCTGAGGAGGGCTTGAAATGGCTGATTTCAGCTTGGACGAAATAGGGCAGCTTCGGTCCGCCGGAGTTGCTTCACTATTCCATCATGTCGGCGCTTCTCCAACGATTCTCGGATTGACTGGAGTTTGCTATCAGATAGCTGTCTTCTCCCCGGTTTTAAAGAGCCCGACATTTGTTCAAGTTGAAGCTCTAGTTCGAGCTTTACCGGGAAATGGAGCAGTAGAGAGAGAGAGAGAGAAGTGTTCAGCTATAAAGAGAATGAAATGGGGATGACCTCTTTATATCGTAAAACCCGTGTATTAAATGGGCGAGATTTATTACTAGTATTAATATTACCATAAATTATTGGTATTAATTCCAATAATTTAATTTCGGTATTAATTACAATAATTAAATATATATTAATTTATGTTTATTTATAATAAGGCGTACATAAAAAAATTTTACTAAAATTTCGGGTTACAAAAAAATTCATACTTCCTAGGAGGTCACCCATCCTCACACTACTTTCAGGCAAGCACACTTAACTTTGAAGTTCTTATAGAATCTAGTTCACCTAAACCAATTTGATTTTTATTTTCTAAAGTTTCTTAAATTTCTTTTCCAAGGTTTAATTAACCCTTTAGATCACCCAGAAGTTGTAAATTTTCATATTGCGTGTTTTCAAATGTAAACCGGCTTGGTTTTCTTACTTGGTTTGACCGGTTCTTTTCCCAGTTTTTCTTAACTCAAAAGTGTAGGGTTTACAGGTTTTCTTATTTATTTGGAATGAATGAAGGCTATTAGGCTGAGGCATATTGAACATGGATGTTCATATCGTGTAGGAACACGAGGTACCGGAAACGCCAACAAAGACAAGCTCGTGTGAATACAAAGAACCAGTCTAGTGGAATTCACTGCATTAACGGGTGAGTGGGTTATTCACATCATACCCGGTTGGGATGATGAGCACCTTTTCTAAATTAGAGGTCATCGTGAGTGGGTTTACTAATGTCATACCCGATTGGAATGATGAGAACAACTTAAAGTTAAAAACCACTTACCGATTGTGAGTGGGTTTACTAACGTCATACCTGGTTGGGATGATGAGCACAGTTTAAAGTTAAAAACTACTTACCGGTTGTGAGTGAGATTTTATATAATACCTGGTTGGGCATGATAAGTACCTCGAAATGAAAACCCACTACTAAGTGGAATTTTAAACATCACATAGATGAGTGATGTGAAAATCATGCGGAAAAACTACTTACCGGTTGTAAGTAGATCATACTCGGTTGGTATGATGAAACTTCCTCGAAGGAAGTTGAAAACTCGTTCCTCGGTTATGAGATGAGATGTCCTTATACCCGGTCGGTATAATGGACAATTGAAAACATACTTTTGTTGGAAGTGCTCTCCCCTGACTGTGTGCCGATACTTAAATAATTTGGGAGACCTTCTTGACGGGAGCTCGAATAGCTCTTATAGGCCGAAGGCCTCGATTTTGGAACTTTGGGGCTATTATGCCTGGTTTTAAAAATTTCGAACAAGTGGGCCATAGGCCAGTGGGCACGAGCAGGAGCTCATAAACAAACATGAGATATGTGACATAAAACTTTAATAAATGAGTTTTTTTGCCATTGTACCAAGATAGGACCGACATATTCAGTCAACTAGTGGCAGTACGACATGACAGGTCTCCAGAACAGTCAAGACAAACAGTTGCAGGTTGAGTTGAAGGTCAGGGTCATTGCACTAGTGGCACCACAGATTATATAGCATAATAAGAAAATACTGATTCTGCATGCACTGTGATTACGGGACCATCAAGATGCCCAAAAGAGGTAGTGATGCATCCTAAGGGCCCTAGACGACCTGGTGAGTATAAGGGCAGTTCATCATACTAGGTGACCATACGAAATTTGGAGTAGCACCAAGCACATGAGACCGGGGTGGGGACGAGATGAGGTCTCTGTACTCATACGAACACGGAGAATAAATTTTAGGATTGAGGGTCGGATGTCGCGTACATCCACTCATTCTTAAGGTAGAAGTGGACGTGATTCTATATAGGTGGCCGGTAAAGTCGCTCCGACGTCACAAGTGGGTTCAGTGGACATACTGGCCTGCGAATGTGTGTTTGACCTTCATGATGAAGGATGTGTGTTGGATGATGACACATCATGGTTAATAAGAAATGGTGGTAAATTTTGATATTTGAAATAAAAGGATTTTTTAAAGAAAGGAGTTTGGCACACTCCAATACAATTCTTTTTCCTAAAGGTTAAAAAAATTGAAAACCCATTCACTGAGTTGTTGTACTCACCCCCTTCCTTATATCCCTTTCAGGAAATTTTGAAAAGCCTACCCTTAAAGACCATCAACTAAGATGCCAGTGAGATAGATATTATAAATTTAAAATATTATGCAGTTTTAATTTATGTTATTCCAAGAAAAGGTGCAAGTTTAAAGGATGTCTTACTCTTTATGGTTTATAATAATGGGAAACCTTTAATAAACCAGAAGAGTGGCGGGTTGATCACGGGGATCCGACCAAACCGGGTCAAGGAGTGACACTTGGGGCCTATCACACTCCATCTTCCGGTTTGGGATTGTCGAGCTGCAATCCATTCCGGACAGAATTATGATTGTGCATTTAGGCTCATGAGTCGCCCCTTGTTTTATGTCGTTGCCTAAGTTGTTGGGTTGAGGCATCGATCACAATCACTCGGAAGTGTCGCCCGAGCATAGGTCGTATGATTGTGTGGGACTACATCCTATGTATGAAATAAGTGAATTAAAGACACGAATAGTTGATAAAGGGGAGATCGAAAATATCACATCTGTAAGGTAGATACGAGTCGGACAACCCAAGACTATGTGTCAAGAGGAAGGAAAGAAACCATGGGGCTAGCATGGAGGATGCAAGCGATTAGAGTAGAACTTTCTGGTAGGTGCTTTATGGGAAGGGTATGGGTCGTAAGCTATGTAGTGGCACATCCTAGTCACTGAGTTGTGAGCTCATCCCTCCCAACTCTCCACCCCCCCCCCCCCCCTTCCCCTCCTCCCTAACAATTGTGTGGATGAGTCGAGGAAGCACGACAAGAGGAGAAGGGGGAAGTCAAAACCGAGACCACTTACCACGAGTTGAGCACACTTCTATTAGAAAGTTTGAATTCTCTGTCATATCATTACTCTACCATTTTCATGATTTTTAACCATGCGTTTCCAGTACCCGCCACAAGGGATTTATTACAAAAAGTTTGAAATTTCCACTGCATTTTTTCATGGGTTATAACAGTTTTGAGTCTTGGTCTCGTTGGTATTATCTTGGTGAAGGTACCAACATTTGTGACATCGAGGGAATTGGCAAGGGTTAATGGGTACTCGATCGAGAGATTTGGGTCAAGGCGTGACAAGATCAACACCTAAGAAGGGTTTGGAGAACATTCTAGTTGTAAATGAATTTTCAAACTTGTTTCCAAAATATCTCCCTAGACTATCATTAGACCGTTAATTAGAGTTTGTCATTGAAGTCATTCCAAGGACTCATCACCTCATAATGAATGGCTCTTGTAGAGTTGAAGGAGTCAAAATAGTAGCTAAAAGAACAATAAGAAAAATGGTTTATTCGTCCAAGTCAATCGTCTATTAGTCTTATTTGTAAAGAAAAATAATGAAAGTATGAGAATACAGGTAGATTATTAGCTATTAAATTAGGTAACAATAAACAATAAGTATTCACTGTTTCATGTTAATGATTTGTTCGACCAATTAAAATAAGATACTTCTCTAAAATTGACCATATATCGTGTTATCACCAACTTAATATAAAAAATTAAGTTATACAAAATACAAGAGTATGATATATGATGTGTTTATTTACTATATAAAAAATATTCATGTCCTTATTATGTAGTTTTGATATTATATGATGATGTTATTTTATTTGGTTCTTGTATGTTGTTATTGGAGCAAACATGTGATTTTTTATCTTCAAATTTTAGATTAAGTTTATTTGGTGAGCCAAAATGTTTTTTTAGTATATAAATTCCTAGAAATCCTATTGAAATATATTTAAGTCAAACAAAATATATTTTAGAAATGTAATATGATATGGGCGGTATAAGCTAGTTAGTACTCCATCTAATCCAAACACTAAATTTGGGAAAGTAGGTTTTATCTGCATATATACCACACCAAAGATAGAAAGGATTTAGCCCAAAATACAATCTAAAAATTATGTCCTATCAAAAAATTTACCTTCCATTGTTATGCCAGTAAAGAATTCAATTTTGTAAAGAGGTACAATGAGCTTTTAATTAACATTACTTTATTAAATTAGTGCAAATCATTGAAGCACATTCCACCACATTCCTTGGTTGTGTTATGGAAGAGAAGATTAGTCTTCATTGAAGTTTATTCTTAATTTTGTCTTGAATATTGCACAAGACTTCTTATGCTTAAGTTTCTAATAGATAAGAAGGTCTAGGCATTTATGAGTTTCTTTATCGTCCATCTATAAAGCATACTTTAACTTCTCCCATCTCAAGACATGTATTTATAATGAAATAAAATAAAAAAATTTAATAAATTTGTTTTTATCCACATTCAATATAATATATATCAAGTATATCTTTTATACTAGTCGCATTTATATCATTATATTCAATAAAAATAAGGATAGCTCACAATAAAATAAATGTAATATTATTGAACATTTTTTCTTCATTTAGTAAGAGTAACTATAGAAGGGGAAGAGTTCTAATAAAGTTTTATTAGTGTAAGAAATTAGGATTTTGCCAGATGGCTATCTCTGCCCGCCGCCCTGATATCCACCCAAACGATGGAAGTGGATACCGAGGATCGAAGGAATATGTTAAAGCGGTTTATCAAAAGTAGACTGCCATGGAGAAGAGTATTAGAGGAGGGCCATAAATGATAAGAAAGATGTCATAAAGGGGTACTTTTTTTTTATTTAGTACGGATAAATAAATTGCATGTCATTTGTTTTAGAAAATAAAAAAGAGATGGAAAGAAGGTGGTGGGTTCCATGAAAAATGAAGAAAACTAGCCCTATAACCAAAATTTATTAATAGCAAGAGGATCATTAGGTGGCATCTGCCCCTTTAAATTTAATATAATTATTTAATTAGGAGAAATAAGCGTGTTATCTCAATCTAAGATTAGCACTCCAATATAATTTTCTGAGATTAATTACTTTATTTTTCGATTAGAATAAAATATCCTAGAAATATAAAAAATGAAATGAAAATGGGGAACTTAATAAATTATATGACGTAAAATTCTATTGAATGTTTGACTAAATATTGTTTTATTTTTTACTAAAAGATAAATAAATAATCATACTATATGATGTACAATTCCATTACAATAAATATTTATTCAATTTATCTTGTTGACTAAATGATGAATAAATACTCAAACTAATTATATGTTGAGTGGAGTATGGAAGATGATTTATTAAGGTTTCATTTGTTTTCAAAATTGACTGCCACTTTAATTTCGACAAAAAAGATTATCACTTTATTATGGAGGTGGAGTATAAATAAAACGAGATGTGCTGAGTTGCAAATAACATAAATTAAATTAGAAATAATAAAAAAAACAAATGTGGAAATAAAATAAAATTGGGTGCCAGAGGTGGAAGAGACATTCTCAAGGGAAAGAATCCGTCTGGGGATCAGTTAAATATGCTAATTAGTGATTAATTAATGTACTCTACTCCCAACACTACTGTATTGGTTGGATGAGAACAGCTAAACATCTTATTCTTCTAATTCTAGTTAAAAATATTATTTTAAAAAAATTCAATGAAATTATTCAGCATCTCTTCTATAAATGGCTTATGTTGTTGAACTTTAATTAACAAATAAAGATCAGCATATAATGACTCTTATTTATACTTAAAATAATCCTTAATTTATATATGGCCATCCTTCAAAGTCAAGATTCCACCAATATTAAATTATTCATATTTTAGATTTGAGTGAGGGGATTCATTTAAAAGAATAAAGTTATAAGAGTATGTTAACGTGACATCTTACTTAAACAATGGGGATGCATAATTATCTATACTGATTAATATTAAATTTTCATTTACAATAAAAATACATTTAAAAAACTAAAAAACCAAGGCAAAGATTAGAGAGATAGCTAGGAGAGAGTGGAGTGTGCGGCGCGTCACGTGATGGAAACTCTATGCCTACCACATCGTCTCTCTTCCCTCTCCGGCGTCCCCAATCACGTGGCCAACTCATAATGTGGGGCCCGCCTTCCCCAACCCGATCCTGTTCCAACCCTCTCTGCCCCACCCAAAGTCATTGGTTTTTTAATTTTAATAATAAGTTTATATAATTACTGGTATTACTCCACACTGGTCGGGGCTGTAAAATTATGGAACCCTTTTCCGGTTGGAGGTGGCGGCGGTGGCCGGAGGTGAAGTGATGGGCCCAGGTCAGAAGGACGACAATAAAGCGCACTTGAGATGAGGCGGGCAGTGGCTCACGTGCGCCCATCCCTTGTTCCTCTACTCTCTCAGGCTGCCGGTTCGCGTGCGGTGGGGACCCTCTCTCTCTCATCTACCACGTGCCTCCGCTCCAACGTCTCCCTACGTTCTCGCTTTAAAAATCTAACGTCGTTAGTGTCCGTCAGTTGATTCGTCCAACGGCAACTGCCTTGTGTTTTCTTTTGGTACGTTGTTCGCCGTTCATGAGCACGGGACTGGTCCTCCGTGAAATGACCAACGGGCCCTTTGATGATTCGACCCACCGAGCATTTCAACTCAACAAGAATTCTAATCCATTGGCATCCGACGTAATACACATGATCTCTAATCAAAATTAATAAATATTATACTAATAAAAATGAGCAAAAAATTAACAATTTATATAAGAGAATAATTAACAATCAAGTAGGATTTGTACGGGATCCAGTGTATTTCTCAATTAATACATTGTATAAGGAAATATCTGAAATATTTTTTAGAAAATTACTAAAAAATTTTCTAATGCTGCGTCCACTGTCTAATGTAAAAGGGCTGTGGGGAACAAATTAATAATCCAACTGTGTAAGTAATTTACATGGTAAGGCAAGATGGGGAATCGGTATAAATTGGTTAAGGCATGTATCATTTATCATATGGACTATGAATTAGTTAAGACTAATCTATTTATAAAAATAAAGAACCTACATGAAAGTTAAGTAATGTGAGGATTCCAGATTCAATACAAATCTATCGGGTCGACCATCCATCCAACAACTCAATTTGGAATATAATAAATTGGAATCAATTTCACTTTTTAGCTTGCCCAAACCTACACTTTTTTTTTGCACTAAAAAAACCTACGCATACTTAAAAAGGAACAAAAAAATATGTTATGGTCAAAATACATTGATTTTTATAAGGAGTGGATTTGAACTTTCACAAGAAATTTTAATCTCACAAGTTTAACTCGCAATTAAGTTCAACTGATTTTAAATTGATCGGCAAAAGGCAAGGTCAATCGAACACAATTTAATGGACATTAATTATATGGTAGCCCAATAGCTAGTTGGAACCCTATCATGATCTCCTTTGGCTTTCGCTATGATTACCTATTGGGTCACAGGATGTTGTACGTGATTCATCTCAAAATGAAAAGAATCACTTGTTTTGTAAGAGGGCTATATGTGTGATGCCTAATAAATCATTTTGAAATATTTTAAATTTATATTAATATTATTTACCATTAGTATAATAATTTTTAAGATTTAAAATAATAATTTATGTATAAACCGAGTAATTAAATCAAATGCAAAATAAGCTCCATTTCATTCATCTTGTAAAGGAGGGTGGAGAGAAGAGAGGATTCAAGCATAATGCATATGAAGTAAAGGTTGGAGGGCATTTTGGGCAAAAGAAAGGGGAACGAAGACCAATGGGTGTATGGGATATGCTGTGGGATGAAGGGGAAGGGAACTAAGGACAGGGACGTGAGAGCACGTGCAGGGACATTACACCCTGCGGGGCCCATCTCATCTCTCTCGTGACCGTATCACGTGGGATGGTTTCTTGGGTCCATCCAACTTTTTATTTGCGGTTTAATAGTATCTTTATTAGTTCTAATTAAAAATTTCAAAATTTGGTTTCATATTTGTACATTTTCATACATATTTTTTATATTTATAACACTTCAAACCGGATATTTTTAAAAGCAAAGCGATATGTTTTATATATATATACATTAACTAATTTAATTATATAAAAATGACGATTAAATAAGAATTAATGATATTTTTTGAATATTAATTATACTTAATAACTTATAATCCTACCCATTATTTTATATTTGAGTGAGGTTGTATAGGGGTGGTCAAAATTCTATCGGAATAAATTATTTTGATGGATGAGAAAATAGCTGTAATAATAATTAAAATATTGAATAAAATTATTAAATATTTTATTTATCTATTTATTTGTAAATTTAATAAATGGTTAAAATTTACGTATAAATAGGATGTTAACCTATATTTTTAGAGATTTTATGTTAAAAATTATGAAATGAATAAGAATACATTCGTTGGCCGAAAAAAAAACAGTAATTCAGTCAGGAAATAAACCTAAAATTACATGAGAAATGAAGCAAAAAAGGGGCCAGCGGAGGAATAAGAAAGAGAGTGGGTGGGACAGGCTGGGAGTGAGACTTGCCCTTAGGGAGGGTAGATAGAGAGGGGGCATGTGCGTCCGTTTCAAAGTGACCCGTCATTGAAGGGGTCACATCAGCTCATCACACTGACCCCATCACATGACGTGGACGGCTCACGTGACAATTCCTTTCACCCTCTCTTTCGGCTGGTCCGGACATGTGATACGTGGCCCCACACTAATAGGACACGTGTATACTCTCTATTAGCCAGCTCTGAGTGCAACCCAACAATGGCCAGATTCTCCCCATCTCTTCATGATAGATTGATTATACGATAAAAAGATTGAAATCTATATATGAATGTAAAATTTCTTCAATTCCAAGACCAGTACCTAATTGTCACAGCCACATGGCTCATTCTTGATGGCATGTGATTGAAATAATTGGATTAGGAGGAAGAGCGAGCGGGTATGGGGGAAGGAAGGCCCTTTCCTTTTCTTGCTCCTTTGAATTTATGGGGCAGGGAGGACCCGAAGCTACTAATTTCTCCGGAGGACCACATCGGTCCCCTACGGGATACCTCGAACTATGCATTATTTATCCATCACTTTAACTGAATGATATATCTACGTGATGTGATGTGGTACCTCTACTTGTATTCATCGACAGCCAACCATATATATGTAAATATCTGTGATTGCATGGTGATGCTGGTAATTTGACTTTATATATGGCACGATTTAGCCCATCCCATTAGCAGGGGCCTAGGCAAGTCCAATAAGACCATCCATGGAACAAGTCTGTCTTATTGAATTATAGGGCTGTACTTGTGCTGACAATAAATACAATGGGTAACCTGACAATTTTGGAATTGGGATAACCCAACTTGGTATGGTAGTAGCCCATGCTTGGATGTCCCCTATCTTCCCTAATTGGGTTGGACAATTATGACATCGGAAGTAGTACCCGGCCTAGATTAACAATTTTACATTTCTAAAATTAAACTTTATTTAAAAAATTTTAAATATTTATTTCATTTATAAAATAATATTTTATATACATTTATATAATAAAATATTATATTATAAATATATATATATTATTTATTATTATATATTAATTTTCTTATCGTAATTATAAAATATTTATATATAACTAATATTATATAATTAATATTAATTTATTTTTATTATAATAACAATTCTTACATAACTTAATTATATAATAAAATTTAATACATATCATTCATGGTATATAATATATTTAATACCATTTTAATTTAATTACATATAATTTTAAAAAATATTAAATTTAATTAAAAATAAATTTATTTTTTAAAATTTTTATTAACAAAAACTCAATTTTCCCCTAAAAACCTTCCAATTCCACTACAATTTTTTTAAAAATAGGAATTTAGAGTTGAGAAGGAAAACTTTATGATGGCTGCTAACGTACATTTCCCAATTTCGTACGGCCCCACTTGGTTTAATTGACGTTGCACAGCTCAAAACTCGGTGGATAATGCTGCCACCAATAAGCTGATACTACTTACACATGACAAAGCCGGATCATAATTCATAAAAGCCTTTATTTTCCAAGAACACAAGACTCTACCACAACAACAACTATCTCTGCCTGGAGTTGAGTTACTCGAAATGGCCTGCTTTCTCCTGCATGATAGAACCAATCGCATTCTTCACGAAGATGCCCAAAAAGTCTCTCCAACAGTTGGGCATATGATTAGGGCTGGCTTTATGCTGTTGCAAATCTTGTTGAAAGTCTGTCCGTGGATTTTTTTCTTGCTAGCGCATGTAGTCTTGAAGAGTTCGCTTGCTGCTATGCCTTTCTATTCTATTAGAGCCTATACTTGCTCTCTTGCTCGTTCTAACTTTCTCACTTTTTCTTGCTCTCTTGCTTGCTCCGGGTCCTTCCTCCACTTGCTCTCTTGCTCGTTCTAACTTTCTCACTTTTTCTTGCTCTCTTGCTTGCTCCGGGTCCTTCCTCCCTCCTCCGCTTGTTGGCGCTGGAAGCCCTACGCGAGCAAACGAGCAAATATAGGCTCAAAAGTCGTAGCAACAAGCAATGTGGACTCTATATGCGCGCACTAGTACACTTCGACTTTCGAGCCGTAGCTTGCTATTTGGCACGCTTCGGGTCCTTTCTCCCCAGCAAGCAAAGGCGAGAAAGCCTTTGCGCGCGTATAAAGTTCGCTTCGTTTACGTCTGTGCTCTCTCTTTTCTCGAGAGTGTCTGCGCTGCTCTCCTTCGGACCCAGAGCTTGCTTTTTGGCGCACTTCGGGTCCTTTCGAACCTCCACTTGTTCTCTTGCTTACTCTGGTCTAGCCTATGCTTGCTGGGGAGCAAGGACCGTAGGCTTGCTCTCTTGCAAGCGTAGGCTTGAGATAGAAACGAGAAAACGGAGTACGCACTAGCATGCTCTTTCGAGCCATAACTTGCTCTTTGGTGCGCTTCGAGTTCTTTTGGACTGGAGCTTGCTCTTTGGCGCACTTCGGGTCGTTCCGGACCTCCGCTTGCTGGCTCTCAAGCCGGAGCGTGCTAGTGCGCGCGTAGTTTTCTCGTTCGCGTCTGCGCTCTCCCTTTTCTCGTTCGCGTCTGTGCTTTCTCCGTTTTCTTGCTTCCCTCCGCTTGCTAGAGAGCAAGCCTATGGTCCTTCCGGACCTACGCTTGCTGCTCTCCTTCGGACCCTCTGCTTGCTCTCTGGCTCACTTCGGGTCCTTTCGGACATTCGCTTGCTCTCTTGCTCGATCTGGGTCTCCCCTCCACTTGCTGGGTAGACCCTACACGCGCTAGCGTACTTGTTGTTTTCAAATTTGGTCAATTTGAAAAGGAGAAATTAGGAAAATTTTTGAGGGAAAGTTGGGGATTTCAAAAAATTGAGAGATCTCATTGCAATTTCCTAAATTTGAAGGCCAATTGGCCATGAAAAAGATGATGGGGGTCCAATTGGTTAATTTCTGGAACATTTGGGGTCAAATTGCCATTTTTTGAAAGTATGGGCAAAATTGTAATTTTTAAAAAGTTGAGGACCAAATTGGAAATTTGGAAAACTTGAGCCCCTAATACAATTTTGAGTAAATTGAGGACTTAAAGAGAATTTTGGAATACTTGAGACTCAATTTAGGAAAAAGTTGGCATTAGGGACCTAAAGTTAAAAAAAATGAACTTTAGGGACCTAAGTGTAAATAATTAACAATTTTGACCCTATTCACTCATACGTGAGAAAACGATGGCTATTGTACCAAACCTTAATTGATAAGGATGCACAAATCATGTAGGGATAAGAGAGATCGAAACACCAGAAAGGAAAAGCTAGCGTAGATTTAGAAACTGACTAGAGACGAACACGTTACAACCATTGGGTGAGTGAGATTATCTAACTTCATATCTGGTTGGGATGTGGAGTACCATTTTTAATTGATAAAACCTACTTACTCGTCGTAAGTAGAGATAATCATACTCGATTAGTATGATAAACTTCCTTGAGGAAAGGAGAAACCCGCTTACTGGTTGTAAGCTGAGATATCATCACACCCGGTTGGTGTGATGAAGTGAAAAATAAAATTTTTATTAGAAGTGTTCTCCCCTGACTGTGTGTCAATGTTTAAAAGATTTGAAAAACTTTTTTAATGGGAGCTAGAATAGCTCAGATAGACCAGAGGCCTCAATTTTTGAATTCATGGGGCTAAATGCCCAGTTTTCTAAAATCACGTGTAGTGGGCTTAAGGCCAGTGGGCATGAGCAATAGATTGTAAACAAACTTGAGTAAAGAAAGTCATGAAAATTTCTAATGAAATTGTTGTGTGATTTTGCCATGGTATCGAGTTAGGACCGACAGTACTCGATGGACTACCGGCAGTGCGTCAGGGCCAGGTTGATGGACCAGCCTAGACAAACAGTTGTAGGTTGGGTTGAGGGTTGGGGTCATTGGACCATTAGCACCAAAGATAATGACCACATGTGAAAACTGTTGTTTGTGCATGCACTTGTGATATGGGACCATCAAGATGCCCTAAGGGGTAGTGATGGTCCTAAGGGCTACTAGGCGGTGACATGGTGGAGATAAGGGCAGTTCATCGTACTAGTCAGTCTAGAAGCTAGGAGTAGCTTCTTGCACATGAGACTTGGGTAGGGTCGAGATGAGGTCTCTGTCCTCATACGGAAACGGAGTGGCATTTGAGTTTAAGGGTCGGATGTTGAGAACATCCACTCAGACCTAGGGTAGAAGTGGACGGGCTTCTATCTTGGTGGACGGTAAAGACGCTCTGATCCACAAGTGGGTGCTGTGGGCTGCACCTGCAAATGTATGTACCCTTCCTAATGAATGGCGTATGTTTGTTTGCTAAACGCCTCCTGAGGCAAGGGGATGGACTAAAAGAGCTAAACACACTTAATCTAGTAATGGGAAAAAGTTTTGAAAACCAAACTTTTAGGAAACTTTTATTTTTAAAGGAAATGACAACATTGGCATGGTTTGATAAATAAAATCTATTATGAAAACTCACTCCCAACACTTGCTCACTGAGTTGTAGAACTCACTCCCTCCCTTTTACCCCTTTCAAGTAACCGAGGAAACACCATTCTTAAAGACCCTCCTATATTGGAACAGTAAGAAGACATGTATGTTTATTTTAAAATACTTAGTTTTATATAATGCTATTCAAGGAAAGACAGGTAAAAGAATGCCTTACTCCTCGTGGATTAGATAAGGGTGAAACCCTTAATGGACCAAAGGGAGTGGTGGGTTGTTCACGGGGATCTGACCAAACCGGATTGGGGAGTGATATAAATTCTCAAATTATGAATTTTGGCTAAGAGAAGTGGCGTTCCTAGGGCACGTGGTATCAGGGAAGGTAATTCAAGATGTCCTCACCAAGATAGAGGTAGTATCCAATTGGGAAGCACCCAAGAACCCCATAGAGGTAAGGAGTTTTCTAGGATTGTCTGGATACTACCGGAGATTTGTGGAGGACTTCTCCATTATAGCAGCCCCAAGTATGAGTGAACGCCAAAATGCGAGCCAACATTTCAAGAGCTTAAAAAGTGGCTCACATCTGCCCTTGTATTGTCTCTCCTAGATATGAATGGGGGAGAATACACTATGTACAACGATGCGTAGGGATACAGGCTAGGATGCATGTTGATGCAGCAAGGAAAAGTGATCTCCTATGCATCAAGGCAGTTGAATAAGCACAAAGCAAACTACCCAACTCATGATCTGGAGTTGGCAACCATCATTTTCACCCTTAAAATATGGTGGCATTACATGTATGGGGCAACGTGTCAAGTCTTCACAGATCATAAGATCCTCAAATACCTTTTGACATAAAAGAAGCTCAACTTGATGAAAAGGTGATAACTGGAATTAATTAGAGACTATAACTTCATCATAGAGTACCACCCATGGAAGACAAAGATGGTAGGTGATGCCATAAGCCGAAAGCACGAGGTGAGCCTAGCTCATGTGAGGTTAATGTACCTACTTGTGCTAGAAAAAATTGAAGTAGCTTTGCATATTTCTAAACACGAAGGAGGGAACCCCGTGTTTGGTGGCTAACCTAATGGTTCGACCCACCCTCATAGACCAAATCAATGTCAAATAAAAGATCGACCACAACTTAAATGAGTACATTGACAAGATGATGGAAGACACCTCCACAAAATTCTACTTCCAAGAAGATGAATTATTGATATTTAAGGGTCAAGTGGTGGTCTCCCAACGACATCGAGCTAAAAAATGCTATACTTAAAGAGGTCCATGACTTTGTATATGCAAAGCACCCTGACAGCACCAAAATGTACAAGACCTTAAAGGAAGATTATTGGGGGTCAAATATGAAGAGATAAATCGTGGAGTACGTGGCCTAGTGTCTCTCTTATTAGCAGATCAAAGTCGAGCATCAAAAGTCAGTAGGGCTCCTCCAATCGCTCCCCAATCTAGAGTAGAAATGAGTGAAGATTACCATGGACTTCATGATGGGGCTACCCCCATCAATCAGAAGACATGACACTATATGGGTCATAGTGGACCGACTCACCAAGGTCGCCCACTTCCTACCCATGAAGTTGATAGACTTGGTGGAAAAGCTAGACAATTTATACATCACATAGATAGTACGCTTGCATGGAGTCCCCTAATCTATAGTCTTGGACAAGGAATTAAGGTTCACTTCTAGATTTTGGCCAAGTCTATAGAAGTCACTTAGAATGAAAGATTCATATGAGGACAACATTCCATCCCTATATTGACGGGCAGTTAGAGAGGATGATCCAAACTCTGGAGGACATGCTCAAAGCATACCTTCTAAACTTTAGGAAAAGGTGGGAAGACTACCTCAACCTCATGGAGTTTGTGTACAATAACCAATACCAAGCCAACATATATATGGCTCTATATGAAGCACTATATGGGAGGAAGTGTCAAAATCCATTGTATTGGGATGTGATGGGGGAATGCAAGTTGGAGCGGGTTGAAATGATCGAGGATGCAACAGACAAGATCTTGGTGATCCATGACCGACTCAAAGCGGATCGAGATCGGTAAAAGAGTTATGTTGATAATAGTTAACGGGAATTGAATTTCAAGATAGGAAACCAAGTATTTCTTAAGGTGTCCCCATGGAAGGGAGTTATCAAATTTCAAAATCGGGTAAAGTTGAACCCACAATATATTGGTCCCTATCCAATCACCTGAAGACACACGGGTTCCATGAAAGGAGGAATGTTCCAATCCATAGGTAGGTGGCCAGTATATTATGCATAGGAAATTTATCATGCAAGAAAGATGACAATTTCTTGCCTCTTCCATCAGTTATTTGCTGAAATGTTGAGGAAGAAGCTTTTCCCAATCTATCATATACCCCAAGAAACCTTTCGTGTTGTTCCTCACTATTCTTCTTTGTGATATAATCCTTGGAAACCAACGAAAAGAACAATGTCGTTTTGGTCGCGACCAGACATTCACTAAAAATCTAACACAAAGTGAGGTTTATATCAGTAGCTCACAAGAGAGAAGGCGGTAGTGGTCAGCATTGGTGGGGCAGGAGAGCTAGATTGCCCACAAGTCTTTTGCCACCTTGTTACCCTATGTGGTTGTTGGAGTTACTCGTAAAGCACAATCTATAATGCTTGGTTAAAAATAGAGAACTACCGAAGTTTCTAAGATTTTTCATGAATATGAGACTTACATTTAGCTTGAACGGTCTAGTGTTGGCTCGAGAAAAATAAAAGTAGTCTTCATAATTATTTTGGGTTGTGGTTGGTCGTTGGGGAGGTCAAAGCAAGCTCAATAAGACACTGCTCTATTTCTAGCCAAGTGAGTAGTGTTATTATTTCATCTCCCCGATGCCGGTAGAAGGCATATCGATGTAGGAAAGTGGTGCAATTTGAAAGTTCTACCTGATTCCAACGCTACCAAAATGGCCGAGTTTAGTAGTCCCATAATGATTTTCCTTATTTCCACAGCAGGGCTGGCTATATTCTCTTGTTCTTCCACCGTTCAATCCAAAGTTTTGCTACAGAAAATAAGATGCTGGATTCCAAAAGGTACTGAAATTCAATGTTCACAAGTTTCAACACATGAATATGATTCTCCTAGGAGCAGTGTGACAGCTGGGGGGACTATACACTTTACCCTTCAACCAGCAATGATGCAAATGCAATGGATACCCCACCAGAGACAGGGAACACATTCTCTGAAACTTTAATATGTCCTATTCGGGTACAAAAGAAAGAGAACTAGGAAACGACTAACAATTCTTTTGAGAGGTATAGATTCCATTTCAGAAAAGACAGTAGACAATTTTCTAATACATGTGAGAGCTGAGCACCAATTTCATATAGTAAGGTAAACTCTGTTGAGAATGAGCCCCCAAACATCTTACAAGCCAGTAGAAACTCTACATGATAGTGGGGTATGAAAGTAGCTTAATTGGGATTCTACAATTTTTAGAGGAAGACAGAGGAACCTACCTATTTCTTTCAAGAACCAGATGTTAATTTCAACATTCCAGAAATACTGACCTACAACCATATCAAATTGCATATTGCACTTGCGAGGAACTATCATGAATGCAATAATCACAAGGAAAAAGAACTCAGGGCAACATGCACAATCAGTTGTCCATGCAAGGAACCTCAGCTAGAAGCACGTTACAAACTTAAAAGATGAAATATCAACATAGTTTTTAGTGTTTACATTGCAATACCCTATACATAGAAGAAGATTAGCAGCAACAAGTAGAAGAGAGTGGCTCAACTGAAGCAACCCGAAGACATCAACAAGCAAAATTGCAGGATTGAAACGAACTAAGATGGTGCAATGCTGAATACTGAGTAAATCCTAAAGCATAAATAGGATACTAACCAAAATTTACAAATTCAGGACGATCCTACCAGCAAATTCATTATACTTTCTCTGGCTAAAATAAACCTTAAAGCTTCAGCTGGGTAGAATAATTTCCCACGAAGAAAAGGTAAATGTTTGTTGGCGGATCTGTGAAGTATAAATAGTCATCAACCAATCTGCTGAAACTACTCGTAACTTTTCAAGAGATCCTTTTCTATTTAAAAAATTCAGAAAACTCTGGAATAGAGAACTAATATTGTCCGAAACATATGCTCAAACAATCAGTTCAGTGCATGCAGCAGCAAGACAAATAATATCTGCAAAAGTTTCTCTAATATGCACGAGGTAAATCTCTCCAAACAATTTTAAGAACACATCAAACTGTTAAATAGAAAATGGAAATATTTGCCCGCCAAAAAGTCGCCATTATAGATGAGATGAGTGAGAGATAAGAGAAGAGGATAAAATAATGGGAAGACGAAAGGCATGGCCATCAATAGTCAGCATACTGGCATTAGAATAGAGCTTTACTTTGATATTTTCTGAAAGCAGAGGCCGGACAAGAATAACGAGTGGATAATAAAGATATACTCACTGTTTGAAGCCATCAAATGACACCTATCAAATTGCAGTAAGATTCCCATTATTTTAATCAAGAAAAATCTTTCCTTTGCCCGTTCAATCGAGTCAATTGAGGTTTACAACAGATGACCCCAACTGATAATTTTCTGCCCAAAGAAGAACGTAGAACTCAAAGAAAGTTCTATCTCAACTTACCTGTCGTGTATAGACCCAAGAAAGAGGCTACACCCAAGAATTTGAACAAAGAACCATCCCGATCAGATTCGAATGAACGGGAAAACAAGAGGGTTGGCGCTGGATGCAGAGGTTTATCGACCGATTCATGAATTGCCGCCATTACGGGACAAAAAAATCCCAGGAAGAGATCGATGAACCGCTGCCTCCAGTGACTCCACCCCGACCCGGAAATCAAATCAAAAGACGTATCAGCTGAAGAAAAAGAGAGAAGGCGGATCTGAATCATACGAACAAAAGGGGGCAAGCTCTTTTTCCTTCGACCTGTGTGCAACTGTAAACAGAGTGGATTCCGCATTCGGACGAGGGATATGAAGAGGAAGCACGCCCCCCACACCCCCACACACACACAAAATGATTTTGTATTACGCGTTTGAAGGAGGAGACGGAGGAGAGAGAGAGAGATATAAAGAGAGCAACAATTTCACGATCATATTAATAATAAATATTTACATTGGGTAAAAAGATATTAATAATAATCACTCTCCTAAAAATAACATGTTAGGAATGTAAAGTTATAATTTTTTTACTAATTATTTATATTCACTTTTACACATCAATTAAAAAAATTTATTTTTTAAATTTATAAAATATCTAATTATAAAAAATAATAATAAATCCACCATATTTAATTTGCTCCATGTGGTATTAAGTGTGACGATATTAGCGGTGACAAAAGTTATTTTAATTCATTAAAATAAGTACATTAGCTTATACTTGTTCAATATATATGAAAAACAAATTTTGATTATTAACTTAATTATATTATCTTGATTTTATCTAAAATTTAGATAACAAAATAACATAATTTTACCTTACTATATTTTTTTGCTTTACCGGTTTAAATTTACAGTAATCCGTTGAATTCTTTTAATTTTACAACAATGGGTTAATATTATAAATTATAAATTTGGTAATTTAAAAATTTTAAAATAAAATAACTTAAATTATTTTATAAAAATAATAAAATTTACTTTTTAAAATTAAAATTTAGAAATCATATTGAGATAAATTAGAATTATATAAAAATTTTCAATTATTTATGTATTCAAAAAATGTTTATATTAATAAAATAGATATAGAAGAATAGTGAATTTCACAAATAAATGGAAGGTTTTAGATAATATTGTTATGACTCAACACGTATTTCAAAAGTTATTTTTACTCAAAATTAAATTAGTTTAAATTATTAAATAAATAAGTTATAACTTATTTTATTATTAAAATTTTTCACATAATTACTCCATTAAATTCACACCTTATATCACATAAAAGTTAAAATTATATCATTTTCTATTTAGAAAAATTTTCATAATTCCTTTAAAAGATAATTATCATGGGTTTGTATTATACAAATAATCAAATAATATTTCAAATCAAATGAATCATTTATATGTATAACAAACTCTTTAAATCTCAACCTTAGTCTATTTAATTGGTGGCCTCACATTTACTTACTTTTCACCCTATCGAGATAATACAACATATATTACATTGGTGCCACGCTGTAATACTCAATCAATCATTTATGTAAGCACCGTTGGTCAACTCTCAAATATTTTGATACTTTTTGTCTACTATTGTGGGACGAGACATATTTTTCTTCTTTCTCGGTTTTAATGAGCACGAAACTCTTAGAGTTTCACCACATACTGAATTAGCATAACTTTTATTATATTAAACTTGTTGTTCAATAGCTTTTAGGACCAATACTATCTCTATATTAAATATTTTCTTGGTTCCATATGATTGCAACCACAAGCAATAGTTTTTGTTTAGACTTTTCTCTTTGTGTTACATGCCCAATGTACTACAACTCGACTTTAGCTTATTAGCTTAAACATACACATATTATCCATTTATGTTAACATTTATCAGGCTATTAAAAAAGATATCATCTGCGGGTTTTGACTTGTTCCCATTGACATTAAGCCCACTCTATGAGTTTTTTTTTTTCTAAAACACGGTCTTAGGTCCCCTTCTTTTTTAAAATCACGGCCTTAGGCCCATTGTAGCATAATAATTCGTGTAAAGAATATAATTCCCAAAAATAGTTTTTAGTTGTGTTCAAATAGTAAAAGGGAAATGTATTTTAAAAATAATTTAATAATTCAAAAATAGCAAAATGAGTAATATCGCATCATTGGTCCAATTGATACCGATTTCAGAAATTACACTCACCGTTATTCGGGTACATGTTTACCCCACACGGATTCTAGAGTACTCGTGCTCCACTTGCACAGCCATGTCTAATTTTTTTCTTCCAATCGTAATCCACTAATTGAAAATTTTGGGGTCAATTGGTAAATCTTGAGATTTCCCAATACTCTGAATATTCCATCAATGGCATTTCTTATAATTTTTTCACTCGTTATTAAATATTCTCCCAAATACGATGTCATGCCCTGACCCGGTTTGGTCGGATTCCTATGATCAACCCGCTGCTCTCTTGGTTAAAGAAGGGCTTCCCTCATTCATTAAATCAAGAGTAGGCAAAATTTACAATAGTGTTCCCTAGAATAACATATATCAATAAAAATGCAAGCTTAAAAAAAAATTAAGCATACATGACAGAAGGTAAATCCTAGTGTTATCTTAGTTATTTTATACTCCTAAATTTACAATAGTGTTCCCTAGAATAACATATATCAATAAAAATGAAAGCTTAAAAAAAATTTAAGCATACATGACAGAGGGTAAATCCTAGTGTTATCTTAGTCATTTTCTACTCCTAAAAAGTGATAAAAAGGGTCAGTGAGTTTCTACAACTCAGTGAATGAATATTTAAAAATAAAGTTTTAATAAAATATTTTTGAATTGAAGTGTGCGAGATTCCTTATTTCCTTTAAAATTATTTCATTATCAAAATCTTAGTTTTCAAAACCACAATTCATCATTTTCCACAATCGGTGTGTTTAACAATCAACACACACCCTTCATCATGATCACACATTCATAGGGCAGCCCGTCCATTGCACCCACTTGTGGCGTCGAAGCGACTTTACCAATCACCTAGATAGAAGTTCGTCCACTTCTACCTTAGGAATGAGTGGATGTTTGTGACATATGATCCTCAAACCCGAAAAGAAACTTTGTGTCCATATGAGGACGGAGACCTCATCCCGAACACACCCAGGTCTCATGTGCATGAAGCTACATCGAGCTTCCCTAACTGTTGGCACAATAAACTACCCTTATCTCCACAATGTCATCTAGTAGCCCCTAGGACACATCACTACTCCTCTTAGGCGTTTTGATGGTCCCGAACCTCAGTGCATGCACAAACAAAGTTTTCCATATAAGTCATTAATCTTTGGTGCCACTAGTCCAACAGCCCCGACTCTCAACTCGCCCTACAACTATTTGTCTAGACTAGTTCGTCGACCTGGTCTTGTCGCACTGCCCCAATCCATCGAGTATGTCGGTCCTATCTTAGTTCCAAGGCCAAATCACATAATTCATTAAAATTTTCATAGCTTATCATCATATTTGTTTACAAGCTCCTGCTCGTGCCAACTAGCCTTGGGTCCACTATACAAGAATTTCAAAACTGGACATTTTAACCTCCAAGTTCCAAAACCGAGGCTCTGGCCTATCTGAGCTATATGAGTCTTGTCAAGAAGGTTTTCCAAAATTTTTAAGCAGTGACACACAGTTAGGGGAGAACACTTATGACAAAATAACTTTTCACTCGTCTTTCACTCCAACCGGGTGTGATGATATCTCTATTTACAACAGGTAAACGAGTTTTCCACTTCCTTCCAGGAAGTTCATCATACAAACCGGGTATGATCTACTTACAACCGACAAATAGTTTTTCCGCGTAGTTTCCACATCACTCCAACCAGGTGTGATGTTAAAATTCCACATAGTAGTGGTTTTTCATTTCCGAGGTACTTATCATCCCAACCTTGTATCATGTGAAAAATCCCACTCACCCGATAAGTGTAGTGTATTTTCCCCTAAAGTAGCTTTTTGCCTCCGCGCGAGCTTATCCTTGCTGGCATTCCCGGTCATTTGTGTTTCTACACGATATGAACATCCTTGTTCATTAACATTTAGCCTAATAGCCTTCATTACTCACGAATGAACAAAATGCCCAAATTTTTAATTATTTGCATTTAGGTCCATAAAGTCCTTTTTCCTTAACTTTAGGTCCCTAATGCTAATTTTCCCCCAAATTAAGTCCCAAAGCTTCTAAATTTTACTTTGGGTCCTCAATTTATTCAAAATCACAAAAGGTGTTCAAGTTTCTCAGATTTCCAATTTGTTCCCCAACTTTTAAAAAATTACCATTTTGCCCCTACTTTACAGAAATGACAATTTAACCCTAATAAATTCTAAAAATTGACCAATTGGTCCTCCAACATCTTTTTCATGTTCAATTGGCCCTTAATTTTGAGAAATTGCACTTTGGTCCCTCAATTTTTTTAAATCCCCAATTTCCTCCATTTAAACTAACCGAATTTGATTTCATCAAATTAACCAATGAATCAAGGTTAATTGTTGAAATTGAAGGTAAAACTGAGTTCCTGCACATCCATACAATTCAATTGAGCTTTGAATCGCATGAGTTGATGTTGGAACGAGCTCAAACGGAGCTTCCTTAAAAAATTGGACTTAGAGAGAGAAAGCTTCGAAAGCTTACCGTCGGGGGTGTGGCGGTACGAGATTTTAATCGGGATAGGTAGCTTTAATCCTGAGATTTCTCCTAGGATCAAGAATCATCTCAATTAATATCGAATTGAGGGAGAACTCGATCAGTAAAGTTTTGTCGGATCTCTCTCTAACACTGATAAAAGATTACAGAGGGGAGCCAAATTGGCTTACTTTTTTGCTCTAATCCGGTCGTATGAGGGTTGAGGGAGTGTTGGGAAAGCTTGATTTGTCCTGGGGAGGGCTCAATTTGGTTGTCTTAAGCTTAATAGAAATAGGGCAGCTTCGATCTGCCAGAGCTACTTCACTATTTGATTACGCTGGCACTTCTGTGGCGATCCTTGGACCGAATAGTGATCACCGTCGGGTAGTTGACTTCTCCCCAAGTCTAAGGTACTCGACCACTCCTTCTTTGGCTCAAAAAACCCCTATGTCAGAGCTCTGGTTCGAGCTTAATCGAAAAATTGAGTAGCTGAGAGATAGTGAAGTTTTCAGGTGTGTGAAGGCTGAATGGAGAGTGGCTCTTTATATAGGGAGCTCGGGGACTCTCTGGTTGTCTATTTGGCACCTTAATAACACTCATTTATGGTCTGAAATGTCCTAAATGGAAACATTTCCTTTCAACTGGTGCTGTTCGATTTTCCAATGAGTGAATAGTGCTGTCATCTAGAGGAAGAAGATGACATTGTTCCGAACCGGACCTAACCGGTCCGAATTAGGTTCAATGATTAAACCGGTCGGTTCAACCCTATTCGATTGAGTTTTTCAAAATTAAAAATTTTTAAATTTATCTAAATTCATTCTCGATCCAATGATGACCTCAATTCTCCAATTTGAATTTTTTAAGCTACCTAGAAAAATTAATTTAATATTTGGTTCAATAATAGTTCAAATTGGTCCAAATCGGTTTAATCCGATTCGGATCCAGTTCACTTGAACCGGTCTGGTTTTCTTTCCCAAATTGTTCTAAAGTCCCTTTCCAAGGTTTTTATAACTCATTGGGTCACTAGGAAGTTGTAAATTTCCTATTTGCCCATTCTCTAGTGGTCGGAGTTCGTGAATTGGTTTAGTTTTCTCACTCGGGTTGATCGGTTCTTTTCTCGATTTTCCTATACTTCAAAGGGTGGGGTTTACATACAGACTTAGGATGAATTACAATTCCCCTTAAGTGTAAGTGGTATTTTCATCATTTAAGGATGACAAGGGAGTGAGTTGTTATTTTGTTGAAACCCACGAGTATTATGGTAATTTTACAAGGCTATGCACACCCGTAAGTTTCCCCAAATGTACAGGCAATTATGTCCATCTCGAATTAGTTTTTAATCGGTTAGTCTTAGGGGCACTTTGGATCTTTCACTGCCCCATGACCCTTTGCTTTCCTCCTCTGCGTGTGTGTTTGATGCTGTCATTAGCACGATAAAATCCTCTCTAGCTGAAAGGGTGTCCGTTGATGGATGCATCTCCTCTATCGCTCTCCGTCCCACATCCTCAAGTACGTTCCCTTACGAAATTCATTTTTGTTGAAATCTTCAATTCGTTTGTAGGTCGTTTACGTCTCGTAGCTCGTTGAGAGTTCAACACTTATTTTTCCAAAATGCTCTGCCTACCGAACCCTCTGATCGTTGTCGATCTTTCCGAAAGCTTTGGTGGACAATGATCGGTGTCATTGGCTATCTCTTCCCTTGGTAGTGATGCTTGTAGGTAAGTTTTTCATGTGCTCATTTTTCCTTCGTCCGTGGTTCTCTTCCATCGAATCCTTAGCAACATTTTCTAACTCTAAGTTTGAATCCTTAGCAACATTTTCTAACTCTAAGTGTTATCTTTCTTCTTCTTAAGGTCTGTCTTGCTAGTGGCAATATCATCTACATATAATGTCATCTCACGAGGCATTGCTATGACTATGATACTTCCCAGTTTGGCCATTTCCTTTTCTACTCATCTGGAAGTCCATACGAGGTTGCCAATCTCTCCCTCTCAGCAATTTCTCTGGTAAGTCCTATATTTGCTTATCCTTAGCTCAATCCGAACTTTAATTAGCTCAATTCACTACTTTCATTCGTTAGTTGTTTTCTACATTTTATCTTGTCACTGATACTACCCACTCTTAGAGTTTATAATTTCTTTTGTTCAAGGAATTACTTCAATCACAAACAGTTGTTCCTTTATGCAAGAGTGTTGGCAATTGACGCTTCTCTATTTGAATTATGTAGATGAGCCCTTTGTTTTCCTGACACTCATTCCATTGATTTTTAGTTGGCTTGCTTTGGAAATGAAATCTAATTATTTTGATTGTATGGGTAAATATTTCTAGCACTCTAATCTTTTGGTTTGCTTAAACCATTCTCACAAAATTTTTTAGGGTCTTTAAGCTTGACATTTGTAAGGGAAAGAGTTGGATGGTATTTTTGCTCCTCTAATCTAGCTCTCCTCCCCTTTTATAAGAAAATATGTCACGCCCTGACCCGGTTTGGTCGGATCCCCGTAATCAACCCGCCACTCTCCCGATTTACTAAAGGGTTTCCCCTTATATTATAAACCGTAAAGAGTAAGGCGTTCTTCAGACCTGCACCTTTTCCCAAGAATATCATAAATCAAAACTACATAGTAATTTAAATTAATTGTACCTATCTTGCAGGTATTTAATTGCGTAAGTCTTTTAAGGTTCGGCTTTCTGGGACTTCCTGAAAAGGGTATAAGGGAGGGGGTGAGTACAACTATTCAGTGAATGGGATTCAAATCTTTTGACTTTTAAAAAAAACATTTATATGGAGTGTGCCAGACTCCTTTTCTTTTCAAAAATCTCTTCATTTAAAAATACGGGTTTTTCCATTATTCTTAGTTACTGGTGTGTCATCACCCAAAACACATCCTTCATCATGAAGGTTACACACATTCGCAGGTCAGTATGACAACCGTGGCTTCGGAACGACTTTACCTACCACCCGAATAGAAGCACGACCACTTCTACCCTAGGAATGAGTAGATGTACATGACATCCGACCCTCAATTCTTGAAATTGCTTCTTCATGTCCATATGAGGACAGAGACCTCATCCTATCCCCACCCCGGTCTCATGTGCTTGATGCTACTCTAAATTTCACACAGACACCTGGAACGACGATCTGCTCTTATACTCACTGGGTCGTCCAGGGCCCTTAGAAATACATCACCATTTGTCTCATAGTCTCCATTTGCTCCGAGGGTCATCGAAGAAGTGTTGGCGTGATGGAACAGTGAAGTAGCGTTAAGGGGGGGGGGGGGAGGAATTGAGGATTTTCATAATTTTGAAGGACCAATATGTAATTTTATAAAATTGAGGATCAATTGGGCATGATAAGTATGTTAAAGGGCCAATTGAGGAATTTTAGAATTTTGGGGGTGAAACTTACCATTTTTGTAAAGGAAGGGAAAAATGGAGGACCAAATTAGAATTTGGGAAATTAAACCCCTTTTTGTGAAATGGAATAAATTGAGGTCCTATAATAAATTTTAAAAGTTTCAGGACTCAATTTTAGGAAAACTGACATTAGGGACTTAAAGTTAAAGAGAAATAACTTTAGGGACCTAACTGCAAATAAATGAAAGTTTGGTTTTCTCATTCATTTGGAATGAATGAAGGCTATTAGGCCGAAGGATAATGAACCGAGATGTTCATATCATGTAGGAACATGAAGTACCAAGAATGCCAGCAAGGACAAGCTCACGTGAATACAAAGAACCGGTCTAGTGGAATTCATTGCATTAACGGGTGAGTGGGATTTTATATCATACCCAGTTGGGGATGATAAGTACCTCAAAATGAAAACCCGCTACTAAGTGGTATTTAAACATCACAACTTAGAGGAGTGATGTGAAAATCATGTGGAAAAACTACTTACCAGTTGTAAGTAGATCATACCCAGTTGGTATGAAGAAACTTCCTTCAAGGAAGTTGAAAACCCGTTCATCGGTTATGAGCAGAGATGTCCTTATACTCGGTTGATATAATGGACAGTTGAAAACATATTTTTGTTGAAAGTGCTCTCCCCTAACCGTGTGCCAATGCTTAAATGATTTGGGAGACCTTCTTGATGAGAGCTTGAATAGCTCTTATAGGCCCGAGGCATCTATTTTGGAACTAGGGGGCTATTATACCCAGTTTTAAAAATCTCAAACAAGTGGGCCATAGACCAGTAGGCATGAGCAGGAGCTCATAACCAAACATGAGATATGTGCCATAAAACTCTAATAAATGAATTGTTTGTCCATGGTACCAAGATAGTACCAACATATTCAGTCAACTAGTGCGACATGATAGGCATTCGGACCAGTCAAGACAAACAGCTGCAGGTTGAGTTGAGGGTCAAAGCCATTAGACTAGTGGCATGATAAGAAAATATTATTTGTGCATGGACTGTGATTATGGGGCCATCAAGACACCCAAGAGGGGTATGATGCATCCTAAGGTCAATGGACGACTAAGGGGGGTATAAGGGCAGTTCGTCGTACCAGGTGACCGTGCAAAATTTGGAGTAGCACCAAGCACATGAGACCGAGGTGGGACGGGATGAGGTCTCTATCCTCAAACGGACACAGAGAATTGATTTTAGGATTAAGGGTCGGATGTTGCGAACATCCCCTCTTTCTCAATGTAGAAGTGGACGTACTTCTATCTTGGTGGCCGGTAAAGTTGCTCCGACGCCACAAGTGGGTTCAGTGGATGCACTGACCTGCAAGTATGTGTTTGACCTTCATGATGAAGTATGTGTGTTGGGTGATGACACCGTGATTAATAAGAAATAGTGATAAAAACCGAGATTTGAAAGGAAAGGATTTTTGAAGAAAAGGAGTCTGGCACACTCCAATACAATTCTTTTTCCTAAAAGTTAAAATTTTTGAAAACCCATTCACTAAGTCATTATACTCACCCCTTTCCTTATATCCCTTTCAGGAAATTTCAGAAAGCCTACCCTTAAAGACCATCAATTAAGACGCCTATGAGACAAGTATGATAAATTTAAAATATTATGGAGTTTTGATTTATGTTATTCTAGGAAAATGTGCAGGTTTAAAGGATGCCTTACTCTTTTCGATCTATAATAGGGGGAAACCCTTTAATAAACCGAGAGAGTGGTGGGTTGATCACGGGGATTTTGACCAAACTTTGTCGGGGCGTGACAGACAACTTCGGTCCTTCGTATCTATTTCACTGTTTAATTCCGTCGGTGCTTCTCCAATACTCCTTGGGTCGAAAGGAAGATGCTATTAGGTAGCTGATTTCCCCCGAAGTCTATAGGACCCAACCTTGCCTTCTAAGGCTAAGAAAATTGCCCAAGTTGGAGCTCTGGTTTGAGCTTAACTAGAAAATAGAGTAGTTGAGAGAGAATGGAAATTTGAAGTGTGTGGAGGATGAATGGATAGTAGCTCTATATATAGGGAGCTCGGGGACACTCAACACGACCGTTTTCCATTTTCGTTAAGTTTATCCTTGCCCTAAAATGGCCTGAACGGAGCGGTTTCAGCTTGATGAACGGAGCGGACACTCAACATTTCCGTTTTCCATACACTAGGAACGACGAACTACCCTTATACTCACCGGGTCGTCCAGTGCCCTTAGGACGCATCACTACCCCTCATGGGCATCTTGATGATCCCGTACTCATAGTGCAAGCACTAACAAAGTTTTCTTAAATTGCCATGTAATATGTGGTGCCATTTGTCCCAACGGTCCCGACCTCCAACTCAACCTGTAGCTGTTTGTCTTGACTGGTCCGAAGACGGGTCATGTCGCACTACTACTAGTTGACTGAGTATGTCAGGCCTACCTTGGTACCATGACCAAATAATTCACTTATTAAGGTTTAATGGCACATTATATATCATGTTCTTTTACGAGCTCCTGCTCGTGTCCATTGGTCTATGGCCCATTGTTCGAGTTTTTCAAAAACAGGGCATATAGCCCTCAAGTTCCAAAACCGAGGCACCCAACCTATAAGAGCTATTTGAGCTCCCGTCAATAAGGTCTCCCAAATAGTTTAAGCATTGGCACACAATCAGGGGAGAACACTTCCAACAAAATAGGTTTTCACTGTCCATTATATTGACCGGTATAAGGACATCTCCGTTCATAACTGATGAATGGGTTTTCAACTTCCTTCAAGGAAGTTTCATCATACCAACTGGGTATGATCTACTTACAACTGGTAAGTAGTTTTTCTGCATAATTTTCACATCACTTTCTTAGTTGTGATGATTAAAATACCACTAAATAGTGGGTTTTTATATCGGGGTACTTATCATCCCCAACCGGGTATGATATTTAATCTCACTCATCAAATTGACCAATCAAACACCTCTAATTGTTAAAATTGAAGTTGAAATTGAGTTCCTCCATGTTCATATGATTCCATAGAACTTTGAATCGTGAGTTTTAACGCCGGAACAAGCTCAAATGGAGCTTTGCCAAAAAACAAACTATGGAGAGAGAAAGCTTCGATTAGTCACCGGTGAGAGCATGACGGTCTGAGCATTTGATCTGGGCAGATAGCTCTTATCTTGAAGTTCATCCTAGAATCAAGAATTGCATCAATTGATGTCGAATTGAGTTAGAATTTCATTATTGAAATTATGTTGGTTCTCTCTCTACACCGGCTGAAAATTGCAGAGGGGAGCCGAATTCGCTTAACTTTTAGTCCTAATTCAGCTATGGGAGGGCTTAGAAAGTGTTGGGAAGACTTGGTTTGACCTAAGGAGGGCTCGAAATGGTCGATTTCAACTTGGCCAAAATAAGGCAGCTTTGGTCCGCCGAAGTTGCTTCACTGTTTCCTCACGCCGGCATCTCGCCGGTGACCCTTGAAGTGAACGAAGACTACGAACGTGTAGTTGACTTCTCACTAGTTCTAAATAACTCAAACTTGCCTTGTTTGGCTCAGAAAAGACTCCTTGTTAGAGCTCTGGTTCAAGCTTCGCCGGAAAATGAAGCAATTGAGAGAGAATGGAGTTTTCAAATGTGGAGAGGATGAATGAGGAGGGGCTCTTTATATAGGGAGCTTGGGGATCCGTTGATCGTTCATTTGGCACCGTTATGAATGACATTGAAGACCTGAAATGCCTCGAACAGAAGCGTTTCTTCTTTACTTGAAATGCCTCGAACAAAAGGATGTGTAGGAACTCAAATATACCTTTAATTTTAACAATTAACCTTGATTGAATGGTTAATTTGATTAAATCAAATTCGGCCAATTTGAAAGGGGGGAAGTGGGATTTCATAAAATTGAGGGACCAAATTACAATTTCCCACAAATTGAGGGCCAAATGGCCATGAAAAGCATGTTGGAGGACCAATTGGTCAATTTTTTTAAATTATTGGGGTGGTAATTTTTTAAAAGGTAGGGACCAAATTGGAAATTTGGAAAACTTGAGCATCTTAAACAATTTTGAGTAAATTGAGGACCCAAAGTAAATTTTGGAAATTTCGAGACTCAATTTGGGGAAAAGTTAGCATTATGGACCTAAAGTCAAGAAAAAAGAACTTTAGGGACCTAAATGCAATTAATTGAAAAGTTTGGGCATTTTCGTTCATACGTGAGGAATGAAGGCTATCATACCAAATATTAATAGATAAGGATGTCCAAATCGTGTAGGAACATAAAGGACTGGAATTCCAGCAAGGATAAGCTAGCGTGGAGGCAAAATCTGACTAAGAAGGAATACACTACAATTATCAGGTGAGTAGGTTTCTTCACATCATACCCGGTTGGGAAGATGAGAACTTCATAAATGAAAAACAAAATCACTTCTATGTGAAATATTAAAATCACACCTGGTTGGAGTGATGTGAGAACTATACGGAAAAACTACTTACTGGTTGTAAGTAGATCATACTTGGTTGATATGATGGACTTATTGGAAGGAAGGAGAAAACCCCCTTGTCAGTTGTAAGCGGAGATATCATCACACCCAGTTGGTGTGATAAGTGAAAATATTATTTTGTCAAAAGTGTTCTCCTCAGATTGTGTGTCAATTCTTAAAACTTTTGGGACCTTCTTTACGAGAGTTGGAATAGCTTAGATTGGCCAGAGGCCTCGGTTTTTCAACTTGAGGGCTAAAAGACCCGGTTTTGAAAAATCATGTATAGTGGGCTCAAGGCCAATTGGCATGAGTAGGAGCTCGTAAACAAACATGATCTATTTATGCCATGAAAATTCTAAATGAATGGAATGTGTGATTTTGTCATGGTTCCAAGACAGATCCGACATACTCGATGGACTGGCGATAGTGTGTCAGGGTAAGGTTGACGGATCGGTCTAGAGAAACAACTGTAGGTCGAGTTGAGGGTCGGGGCCATTGGTCCAGTCCAGTGGCACCAAAGATAAATGGCATTGTGGAAAAATTATTGTTTGTGCATGCATTTGAGGCTCAGAACCATCAAGATGCCCAAGAGGGGTAGTGATACATCATAGGGGCAGTGATGCATCATAGGGGGTACTAGATGATATGGTGGAGATAAGGGCAGTTTATTGTGCCGGCAGTCAGGAAAGCTCAACGTTGCTTCATGCGCATGATGTCGGGGTGGGGTCAGGATGAGGTCTCTGTCCTCATACAGACACGGAGTTTATTCCGAGTTTTAGGGTCGGATGTCACGAACATCCGCTCATACCTAGGGTAAAAGTGAACGGACTTCTATCTAGGTGGCTGGTAAAGTCACTTTGATGCCACAAGTGGGTGCAGTAGATGGGCTGCTCTGCAAATGTGTGATCCCTTAATGATGAAGGGTGTGTGTTGACTGTTAAACACATCTATTATGGATAATAAGGAAAAAATTATTTGAAAACCAAAATTTGAGGAAGAAATGATCTTAATGAAAATAAGAAGTTTAACACACTCCAATTAAAAATCTATTTAAGAAAAACTCATTCACAACACCCATTCACTGAGTTGTATAAAGTCACCCCTCTTTTCTATCACTTTTTAGGAGTCGGTAAAATGACTATGGAAAACACCAGGACTTATTTTTTGTCAAGTATGCTTAAAAGTTATTTTTAAGATTGTATTTTTATTGATTTATGTTATTTTATGGAATAAGGCTATAATTATGTCTGGCTCCTCTTGATAAAAGAAAGGGGGAAACCCTTTTGAACCAAGGAAGCGGTGGGTTGATCATGGGGATTCATCCAAACCAGGTCAGGGCGTGACAAATCACCTAGTGGTTCCATTTTACCCAAATTACCATTTGGTCATTAACTTGGGTAAAATTACTATTTTGCCCTTATACTTTACAATTCCCTTTCTTTGAAACTTAGGCATTTCCAAGTCTTTCATTTGGATCCCTCAAGTTTACTTGAGTCCCATTATGGTCCTAAGTAGGTATTGGAACAATTCCAAGCTCTATTTCTTATAAATTGTAGAAAGGCCCCTAAATTTTAGAAAAATTACTACTTTAACCCTCTTGTTGAGAACTTTAACTTACAGACCCATTTGACCCCCAAATTTCTCATATAGGTCCCTAAACATTCTAAAATTAAGTTTAGGTCCTTGGGCTGCCCAAAAGTTATCTTTTTGGCCACATAAATTCTCATATTTGCACTTTGGTCCTTAACATTGTCTTTATTACAAATAGGTCCCTATACCTTTCACAATAGGCAAACTCGGTCTTCAACCTTACTAAACTTTCCAATCAATCCCAAAAATTATTTTGCCACTTAAGATGACCCCACAAAAAGTTTAATTGTATTTGGGTCCCCTAACTTTCAAATCTTTGCATTTTGGCCATCGACCATTGACCCATAGCAAAAGTATTTTGAAAAATTATCAAACTAAGTGAAGAGGTCCACTTAGCCTCCCTCTAGGACGTCATAAACTTAGTTTGGTTGGGGTCGGTTAGAGTTATTTTGATCATGCTTGATCAGTAACATGCATGCAAACAAGTAAAAGTCAGGTCGGGGCTGAGAACTCACCAAAGGAGACACGCTGGTCATCAAGACCAATGCGCTTCGAAAGCTGACTCATCTATGAGTCTATGGCCACTTGAATAAACTCCAATGGTGATATGTAGCTCCTAAAGTTTGCATTTTAGTTAACTTGACTACTTAACCCGTGATCTAAGACTTAGATGATTTAATTCTCACTCAAATATTGCTCAAATCGAGTAAGGATGGAGGCTATGGAATTTGGTGGTACAATGGACCCACCGAATTTTTCTCACCTCACAAGGGTCATCTAGGCCGTCAAAATTTGCCTCTAAAACAACTGCACTATTTTTTGTTGTCCAAGATCGGGAACTATGCGATCTCGTCGGTAACTATAGAGGCGGAGTTGAGGGTTGAGAGAGGTGACGATTTAAAGTTAAGGTCCTCAACTTTCCATGGGTATCAAGCAGGTAATCGGAGGTAGTCGGCCGGCAGAGCTAGGCTCTCTTGTAGTCAAGTCGCTAGAGTTGGGTGCAATCTCACTTTTAGAGTAATTTCTAAGCAAATTGGGCAACACCCAATCTTTATATGGATGTGTTCTAGACATGCATGACTATCTATTCAAAGTCTTATTTATTCATTCCATAACATGTGGATCTGACAATGAATTAATTTTCTCAAGTAGTGGATTCGAGTTGTCTAGGTGACTCATCAAGTAAAAATAAGGGAAATATGGGTAAATCATCGGGCAAGTAAGACGATACATGCACGTATGGTTGCACATGCATGCACCCGGTATCACACATCGACCGGTTTACACTGTAGCGAGCTGATTTACAGCGAATTTATTAGTCAATTCAATGGTTTTTTAGTCTAGTTCACCTATTTTCCAACCGGTTCTTTTGAAGTTGACTATCTCCCCGAACTCAATTTAAAGCGATTTCCATTTTAGTTCATGTTTTCATCCTTGTACGCATTTAGTTTGGCTTTAACTCCGGAACATGGTATTCTATCGATGATATTATGGAATACTGAGAAACAATCAATAATAGCAAAATCTATAGCGGTAGTGAATATTAGGCTATAGTCTAGGTTAATATGAGGTGATTTGGATACATAATTTGATTATGGATATTGGTATAATCTTAACTTACTGGCATTATTATCTTGTGACAATTTATTATCTATTCACATCAAGACTAATTCAATGTATCATGAACGGACTAAGAATATTGAACTTGGTTATTATTTTATAAAATAGAAAATAAATATATAATTAGTAAAACTTATTCATATAAAATTAGAATTTCAATTGGCAAATATTTCTATAAAAGGTTTAAGTTAAGGTAGGCTTAATATATTGTTATCCAAAATGGGTCCATCTTAATCTAGAGTGTTAGAGATACATTCATATTTTTAGGTACAAATGGATGTTGGACTAGTTTGTGAAAAACGGGAAAGTGGGAAGAAAAGAGCAATTAAATGAAGTTGCAACAAGAGGGAAAGTTTAGGGGAGAATCTCCATGGAAATTGCAACAACAGAGGAGAAAATTCCGAGGCAAAATTGTTATTTTTATTTTTGAGTAAGTAAATAGGTTACAAACTAGTAGTTAGTAGGGTTATTATAAATAGATGGAAAGTTGGAATAATGCACGCAAGAAGAAGATGATTTGACTTGGTTTAGATCAGTTCGGTAGCTCAAGTAAGTTCCTCCATATTTTTTCATAAATTTAATTTTTTATATATTTACTCATTAACCGATTTTTGTACCAAGGGTTATAATTGATACAGATCTGGATTTTTCTATACTTGGATGAGATTACCACATTTCCCTGGTGTTCGGTGCTCATTCATCACCAGAGCTGAAGATTGAGAAAAAGTCAAAAGAAAGGAGAACCTTTGCCAAAAAAAATAAGATGAGGATAGGACAAACGCGTTGACTACCGTGAAGCATATATATATAGCTTTTGTTGAATCAATCCATGGCTTTGAACTAATATCTTTGACCTCTTGGTTTCTCTCCCTACAAATATAGATATATTAGAGAGAGAGTGAACTTTCATATCTATCAATTTTTTGCCGGGTCAACTGAGAGCAGAAGTGAAATGTTTAGTAGCTTAAGTCAATTAACTGAATACTCTAACAACTTGGGCTGGGCGGTTCTCTCTCGCTCGATTATACACTTCAATTAATCGCCACATCTTTCAATTAAGGAAGAAATACACACTACCAATTCCTCGCTATATCCAGTGCAGTAGAAAGCTCAAACAATCTCTCATTTTTGCTCGAGAAACTATCTCCAACTCAATTAGCTTTTCTACTTATACGTTGAAAGCTGCAAGCATTAAAGCCGCTTTGTGTTAATGTCCTGCACGGTGGACTACGGAATTTTGTGCAAGCATGTTCATACATTGAAATAGGTGGGTGGCTCAACAAATCATAAAAACAAAGTCAAATACAGTACAGGTACCATCTATAAATTAACCAAATATGAACTTATATTGGTTAAAAATAAGAAAATCTATTAAAATTAAAAATAAATGTTAAGAATTTCTAAGAAAATTTGGTAACATATAATGTTTAAGTATTTGATGGATAATTAATTATAGAATAGAAAAAAATTATTTAACTTTTTATTATTATTATTATCATATTGTCTATTTGTGAAAAAATCACACAGTACTATTAATGATAAGTTTAGTGGAACATCATAATATTATCTATGTTGTACATGAGCACAAATATTAGATTGTACATTAGAAGTTTAGGGCAACTTATCTTATTATATTTTGAAATAAAATAAATTTGATGTGTTCTAATCCATAACATTTTTTTAATAATGTTATTCTTAAAATTCATTATTGCATCCAATTAGTTGTAAAGTTAAGACTATTTTTAAAATAATAATAGAAATATTAATTTAATTTTAAACATAGGACTTTATATTTTTTTTACTCTCCAAAATTCTTTCTAGAATTTGTCTGGACATTTTGAGAGCCTAGTCAAAATAAATTGGATACCAATAAAAAAATATTGATGAATCAGTAAAAATATTATTCCTTAATTAAACAAAATAAAAAGTTTGTATTAAATTGAATAATTATATAAAGAAATTGCACCTTATTTTCTATTATAGCAGCCTATTTAAATAGTTTTTCCTCCATTTCATACTTAAAACTTAATTAAAGACAGAGATGTGTCCAATGTCAGTCAAATCATCTCCTTCATGCAATTGGTTGGCATACTTGGCAACATGGCAGAAAATTTTCAACTTTCTCTATATTAATTATTCGAAGGCAATTAATGTATAATGGCAGCGTGTGGAAGATGATAAATCAATCATTATAGTTAGTTTATTTTTCCATCCATTACATTACAGTGGACTGGTTGGACCAAGTCATAATACAAATGAGTTGATACCATTAATTTAAAATACATTTTCCTCTGTGAGAAGTTTCCACGAGTATTATCAAGAGGAACTATATCATTATATATGCAGTAGCTTAACAAACACCATAGAATTATTCAACAGGGGAAGTGCATATTGGATGAATCCATCTCCCACTGAATATAATTATGAATGGAATTCTCCATGAAGATGTGACATCACCACTTTGACACTAAAAATGGGAAACATGAGAGATAATAGATGGGATAAATTGTGAACACACAGATCCTCTTACACTCACTTTTCCTGTGGCAGGTACTTCAAATGACAACATATATGGCATGCCTCATGATCACGCTAGTTTACTGATCGATTCAAACATATACCCAAACCTGCAACAGAACCGAACCTGTAGGCTATAGCCAACAGTTTTTTTTTGCCAAAAGCTATTATGGTTCATTGAGGAAAAAAATAAAGGTAGCTATAATGGTTCGATCGAAGGTATTGCCCATATCTAGTAATTCTGGCGGCGTTCCTGATATCCTGGCAACGGGCTGGCACGTGGCGATCGGAGAGGGAGCTCGCTGAGCTTCCTGCCGTTCTCGTCGTAGTAGATCACCCCGGAGAATTCCAGCGGCTGACACTTGTCCCCCATCAGTATGGCACGCTGCCACACCCCGCCGTCCCCGGAGTTTCCCTCCAACTCCTCCCCCGTCGCTCCTCCTTCTGGGCTTTTCTTCCTGCCACCGTCGCCGCCGTGGATGAGCTTGATCGCCTTGTTGCTCACGTTCGTCAGCATCTCCTTCGGCCGGCGCGTCAGCGGCGATCTTGGGGTCCTCGGAGACTTCACGGCCTCGGCACCGGCCGACGCCTTGTGATGGCAGTTGTAGCTGCTGTCTGGCTTGTGGCCCTTGCTTTGGTCACGGTGGCAAAGCCTTTTTGAGATTTGGGTGGCCCCCTTGGTGAGGAGGGAAAGGAGCGCGGAGACGGAGACCAGGAACGCTGGCTTCGAGCGCCCCGATGGGCCCTGGACGTCCCCATGCGGCGGAGGCGGCGACGGCTGGTGGACCATTCTGTGAGCGAGAGGCTTTGTTGCGGGTGAGAGGAATCGAGTAGATAATGGGAATACTGAGTGTGGGTGTCGGATTCCATGCGCGTCTAAATATATATAAAGGGGACTGGCCGTGGAAAAGGTCTCATTGTAGGCGTAATAATTTTGCTTCGTCATCTTATTAAATATTTATAAAAATAATGATTTGATATTAAATTCTTTTAAAATATATTTTGTCAATTTTTTGTAAAAAAGTGACAGGTTGCGAACTTTTAAAATAACAAACCTTTTATAAAATAAAGTCATTTATTAGTGTCAAATCTAAAAGTATATTTTATTAAAGTTTTGATATTAAAAAAGTAATTTTAAAAAATTGTATACTAAATTATCATTTTTATTTTATTTGGCACAATCAACATACTTTAGCATAAAAATTTAACAGTAAAACAGAATTTTTAAAATTAATATAATACACTGTTTATACATTACGCTAATATAAATTCAAATAAAAATTGGTATCATTTAATATATTATTTAGAGAATTTTAAATTAATATTTACTTTAGGAGTTATGATTTATTTTTGAAATTATCTGTTAATTTAATTTTAAAAGTTTACCCAAAAACAACAATATGCTTATATTTTCTTAACGATACTAATAAAAAAAATTGACGCCACCAAGTATGAACCCTTGGATGGATGTGGTAGCTAAATAATGAATCTAGTATAAGTTTTTTTTTCATTTAATTATAGATATTCATAAACCATAATAGAATATGAAATAAAACATAACTAATCCAATGGAGCATATAAGAGTGTAATTTTTTTATAAAATAATATTTTTTATTTTTATATACTTGAATTCAAAATCCCTAATAAAAAATTAGTGTTAAATCACTCTCATCAATTCAATTTGATAGGTTTTTAAATATTAAATTAGATGTAAACACTAATATATGCTTACTAATTTATTTAATATTTTCTTTATATTTATATATTATTAGACAGTAACATCATTTAGATAATACCTAGACATGGATTTGGGATACTTGGACTGTCGCCCACCTAAGTTTTACAAAAATATATAATACTCATTTTACTATATTATTATTTCTATCAAAAGAATAGGGCTAAAATGCCATAAAACTTGACTTTATGGATGAGTTAATTGGATTACCGTAATAAGTTGCATGATACAATTAATGCCTTCCACGGAGCCGAAAGAGATCAAAGTGATGTGGTTGGCCGAGTCAAAGGCCTGAGAAATGATGTTTGGTCAATCCTATGCTAATCCACCATGAATTCATTTCATTGGAAGTGGCTGATGACTTGAATGTTAAGTTTGCAGGATGGTTAGTCACTCCTCATCATCACGTTACCTTTATTCATTTATTAAATTTACCATTATGTTATTTTTTATTAAAATTATTTATACATAATTTTTTATTTAAAAGTACTATTCTCTATTACTCGTAGGCTTCTCGCATCATATTTATGGGTTTGGCACTCACTCATATGGGTGAGAATTTGTAGAAAGCTCTCACATAGTTAGAATATACCTCAATAGTTTTTACATGCTTCTTCTTAGGTTGGGGTTCTGTTGTGGTGTTGGGGGAGTTGTTAAGTCCCTCTAAGTTGGTACTTTTTCTGTTAAGGGTTCGCATCTTTGCTGGGAATGGTTTGGTATATTGAACATTTTCCTCATCTGTTTGAGTAGTGCTTTTCGGTTCGCGGTCATTTCTTTAGGTTGAGCTTGTACTTTCCCTTGCTACTCCCCTTACTAGGGGTAGCGATCCCTACTGGTCGTGAGGTTGGACATGTTCATTTGGCAAGTTTACTTGGAGTCATCGTTCTTACAAGGTGTATAGTTTTCATTTAATTTCTAGATTATATAGTCTTGATAATGAATTTAAGAAAACTTATTTTTGATACTACTCAAATTGTCACACCCCGATTCGGTTTATTCGGAACCCCGTGAACAACCCGCCACTCCTATTGATATAGGAAGAGTTGCCACTCCTTAGATCGCGGGGAGTTAGGCGTAATTTTTGCCATTGTTCCCTAGAATCACATTATTTAAAACTGAAAGTGTAAAAGTAAATTATCTGGATTAGAGGTTTGGTGGAGGGACTCTTTAAAGATCCTCTATCTCCTAAAAAAGTTTTAAAAGGGAGTGGTGAGTTTTATAACTCAGTGAGCGGGTATTAAGTGAGTTTTAAAATAACTTATAATGATTTTCTTATTCACAGGTTTTTCTTATAAAATCATTTCAATGTTTCCACTTGCTCGGGATTGGTTTAGCACACAATCACACTCGCCCTTTATTTAAAAAAAAAGTTTCACACGTTCGCAGAGCAGTTAGTCGACTGCTACACTTGTGAACCTAAGCATCTTTACCATCCACTTGAATAGAATTATGTGACTTCTACCCTAAGTCTGAGTGGACATCAATTGTCCGACCCTCAGACCCAAAAATACTCCATGTCCACTAGGAAATGAGACCTCTTGTCACACCCCGATCTGGTTTGGTCGGATCCCAGTGATCAACCTGCCACCCTCCTGGTTTATTAAAGGGTTTTCCCTTATTGTAAACCGTAAAGAGTAAGATGTTCTTTAATCTGCACCTTTTCTTGGAATAACATAAACAAAACTACATGAAATTTTAAACTTTACATACCTATCTTATAGACGTCTTAGTTGATGGTCTTTAAGAGTAGGCTTTTCGAGATTTCCTAAAAGGGATATAAAGGAGGGGGTGAGTAAGACTACTCAGTGAATGGGTTTTCAAAAGTCTACTTTTAACTTTTAAGAAAAAAAAAATATTTATATGGAGTGTGCCAAAGTCCCTTCTTTTTCAAAAATCCCTTCATTTAATAATTCGGGTTTTTCCATCATTTCTTAGGTACCACGGTGTGTCATCACCTAACACACATCCTTTATCATGAAGGTTACACACATTCGCAAGTAAGTATTACTACTGAACCCGCTAGTGGCTTCAGAGCGACTTTTCCTGCCACCGGGATAGAAGCACGACCACTTCTACCCTAGGAATGAGTGGATGTACGCGACATCCGACCCGCAATCCCGAAATTGCTTCTTTGTGTCCATATGAGGACAGAGACCTCATCCTATCCCCACCTGGTCTCATGCACTTGGTGCTGCTCTAAATTTTGTACAGACACCTAGAACGACGATCTGCCCTTATACTCACCGAGTCGTCCAGGGCCCTTAGGACACATCACTACCCCTCATGGGTGTCTTGATGATCCTATACTCATAGTGCATGCACAAACAATGTTTTCTCATATTGCTATGTAATATGTGGTGCCACTAGTCCAACGACCCCAACTCTTAACTCAACCCGCAGTTGTTTGTCTTGACTGGTCTGTCGACCTGTTATGTCGCACTGCCACTAGTTAACTGAGCATGTCGGTCCTATCTTGGTACCATGGCCAAACGATTCACTTATTAAGTTTTATGGCACATATATCATGTTCGTTTACAAGCTCCTGCTCGTGTCAACTAGCCTTGGGCCCACTGTACGAGATTTTCAAAATTGGGCATTTAGCCTCTAAGTTCCAAAACCGAGGCCCCGGGCCTATTAGAGCTACTCGAGCTCCCGTCGATAAGGTCTCCCAAATTGTTTAAGCATTGGCACACAGTCAGGGGAGAGCACTTCCGACAAAACATATGTTTTCTCTATCCATTATACCGCACGGGTATAAGGACACCTCTGTTCATAACCGATGAAAGGGTTTTCAGCTTCCTTCAAGGAAGTCTCATCATACCAATAGAGTATGATTTACTTACAACCGATAAGTTTCATACCGAGGTACTTATCATCCCTAACCGGGTATGATATATAATCCCACTCACAACTGGTAAGTAGTTTTTATCTTTAAGTTGTGCTCATCATCCCAACCGGGTATGATGTTAGTAAACCCACTCACCCATTAATGTAGTGAATTCCACTATACTTGTTCTTTATATTCACGCGAGCTCGTCCATGCTGGCATTCTCGGTATTTCGTATTGCTACATGATATGAACATACTTGTTCATTACTACTCAACATAACAGCCTTCATTCATTTCCAATGAATGAGAAAACCCAAACTTTTAATTATTTGCAATTAGGTCCCTAAAGTTATTTCTCTTTAACTTTAAGTCCCTAATGTCGGTTTTTCCTCAAATTGAGTCCCGTAACTTTTAAAATTTATATTGGCACCTCAATTTATTCAATTTTACCAAAAAGGGATTTAATTTCCCAAATTTTTAATTTGGTCCCCCAATTTTTCCAAAATTACCATTTTGCCCTTCCTTTACAAAAATGGTAAGTTTTGCCCCAAATTTCCAAAATTCCTCAATTGGTCCTCCAGCATTATTTTCATGCCCAATTGACCCTCAATTTCATAAAATTGTATTTTGGTCCTTTGAATTTAGAAAATCCCCAATTTTCCCCCCAATTTCAACTCCTTAGCACAGTCGAATTTGATTTCATCAAATTGACCGATCAAACACATCTAATTGTTGAAATTGAAGTTAAAATTGAGTTCCTCCATCTTCTTACGATTAAATCGCACTTTGAATCGTAATTTTTGACGCCGGAACGAGCTCAAATGAAGCTTCGCCGAAAAACGAACTATAGAGAGAGAAAGCTTCGATTACTTACCGGTGAGGGCACGGCGGTCTGAGCTTTCAATTTGGACAGATAGCTCTCATCCTGAGGTTTATCATAGAATCAAGAATTGCATCAATTGATGTCGAATTGAGTTAGAATTTCATCATTGAAATTTTATCGGTTCTCTCTTTAGCACTGACCGAAAATTGCAAAGAGCAGTCGAATTGGCTTACCTTTCAGTCCTAATTCAGCCGTGGGAAGGATGAGGAAGTGTTGGGAAGGCTTGGTTTGGCCTGAGGAGGGCTCGAAATGGCCAATTTCAGCTCGACCGAAACAGGGCAGCTTCGGTCCGCCAAAGCTGCTTCACTATTCCATCATGCCAGCAATTCTCGAATTGATTAGAGTTTGCTATCAGATAGTTGTCTTCTCTCCGGTTCTAAAGAGCCCGACCTCTCCTTCCGAGGTTAAGAAAAATGTTCAAGTCGAAGCTCTAGTTCGAGCTTCACTGGGAAATGGAGCAGTAGAGATAGAGAGAAGTGTTTAGGTGTGAGGAGAATGAATGGGGATGATCTCTTTATATAAGTTTAAAATCGTGTATTTAATGGGAGAGATTTATTACTAGTATTAATATTGCCATAAATTATTGGTATTAATTCCAATAATTTAATTTTAGTATTAAATTATTTGTATTAATTCTAATAATTTAATTTAGGTATTAAATTATTGGAATTAATTGTAATAATTTAATTTAGGTATTAAATTATTGGTATTAATTACAATAATTAAATATATATTAATTTATGGCTATTTATGATATGGTGTAAGTTCGCTATTTATGGGATATTGTTCACTTGAACCAATTTGGTTTTTCTCTTCTATTTTGTCTTAAGTTTCTTTTCCAATGTTTAATAACCCTTTGGATCACCCATAAGTTATAAATTTTCAAATTGCTTTTTCCCAAATGATCGGGTTTGTAAACCAGCTCGGCTTTCTTACTTGATTTAACCGGTTCTTTTCCCGGTTTTCCTTAACTCAAAAGTGCAGGTTTTACAACTCTCCCCTCCTTTTAGAAGTTTTATCCCCAAAACTTAATTAGCAACCTTGCATGAGGAACCATTTTCTTTTATGTCCATTTGTTGTTTGCTTAACATGCAAACTCTTCTCTTGTTCTTTCAATTAGCTTTTTTTACCTCCTTCACTTAAGGGATTTCTTTTCCTTTATATTATTTACTCCCTCCATGGAGTTTATCATAACTAGACATACCATATTCCAATGTATATCCTTAGATTCATATCTTTATTTGCTTTGAGCAACATTCTTCCCTTTGAGATTCTGTACTCCAAATTGGGAGTTCCGCGGTACCAAACCATTCTCGTGTCTAGTTAACCTCTTGATCGTTGAAACCCTTAGCTCGATGTACTTTAGAGCATTACGTACCTATTTTCATGGATTTCCTTATCCTCACCTTTTCGTCCTATTTTGACTCTTCCTTCATCCGTTGCTCATTACAATTCAATCCAAATTTTAGGTTTAACATTGTCATTTTTACTATCTGACTCTTCCTTATTTTGAGTCACGTTTTCCTCGGGGATGTTGGGTTTACCTGCCCTTTACAGCATGACATTTTCTAGATCTTGTCTTTATGTCCATTAGATTTCCAGAACACCTCCTTTAGGATTATTCCTAACTTTCCAACCTTTCAGGGATTGTATAACTTCATCCCTCTTTTCTTTTGGTAGTATTCATCGACTACCTTTACCGTTGTCCACATTAACTTATAAAACGATGTCATTTCTCCTTACCCACTCGTCCTTTTTCAACTTCCTTATTGAGTCTTTCTGGTTACAATTATTTGATTTCCAGATGTTTACTAACATGCTGGGATTCATCCTTTCTTAGGTCCATCCTAAATCCCAATAACATTCTTTACTCAAGGATTTACTTTGGCCTTAATCCACTTCTACTTGTTCGTAATCATTTCATAGTACATTATTCCCGTTTAACCCTTTTCAGTCTATTGTTTTGTTCGGGGAGTTCTCTTTTTATGATTTCATTCTCTAAAGGTAGAGACTTTCATTCTAGGAGCTACATGCTTAACCTTCTTACCATTCCTTGAAGATTTTTTTCTCCCTTTCTTCGCACCCTTATCTATGTTAGGGCATCTGTTTGCTTTGGATCCTTCTTTATCCACAACTTTTGTTTTATCCCTTATTTCTTAAATAGGATACTTTCGATTATTGGTTTTATTTTGTTCATTTCACACTATACTCAGTCGTCCACTCTTTAAGCTTCATATGCGCGTGTGGACTATGACCCATCTTACCAATTGTGGCTATTCCTCCTTAGCCACATCCTATTTGGAGGACTTACTTTCCCAACGTTTCTCGAACATTCCTTACTTTATTTCCTTAGTATGGGTTTTCCACTCATTCATACTTGTCATAGCATCTTTTGATGCTAACCCGTTAACTTATTTCAGTTTAAGGAGAATTCACATCCTTCTTGTTTCAAAATCTCTTGTTCGTCCTTCGTGAGGCTCACTTAATCGTCTCAAGACTTTAAACTAGAAATCTAGTTTTGGTCATTGATTTCTTTAAGGATTTTCCTTTGTTCTTCTTTTCCAATGTTTTGGCCTTTTCACTTCTCCCTTCTTTGTTGTGGTTTAAATCCATGGTTCTCTCGAAGACTAGTTCATTAACTGTCTCTTTCTCTCCATTTCTCTGGTCCAATCGTCTGGGCAACTGTATCACTCATCCTTCATACCCATCTTTTGTTCTTCATAGAGTGTAGTCTTTACTACATCTCAGCCATTCTTAGGACTTTGTTTATTCTCTTTGACCATTCGTTGCTACTAGTTTCTCCACATTATGTCCATCCACCCATCAATGGTTCCTTCAAGGATAGTTAGTCGTATGCATCCCTCCAAAGTTTACTTTCATAGTGTATTTCTTTATGGAGCATTCAAATCCTCCTTGTTTCAAGATTTCTTGACAATTATCTGAGAGGCTTGCCTATTCTTTTCTTAGCTTGAGTTTAGTCGTTAATGTGGCCTTTGGTCCTTTTAAGGATTTCTTTCATCCTTCTTTTCCCGATTATTTGGCCTTTCTGCCTCTCTCTTCTTTGTTGGAACTCACATTATGGCTTTCCCGTGTATTAGTTTGTTAACTGTCTCACCTCCACCATTCCTTTGGTCTAAGTTTCTTAGGGCAGTTGTTTCTCGAGTCCTCCTATCCTTAATTTCCATCTCACTGACCTTTTTAGGGTGTAGTCCTTTCTGCCTCCCAATCTTCCTTAGGGTATCATTTATTCTCTTTGGCTATCTTATTGTAACGACTTGCTTTCTTTTGTCAAGTTGGTTCGAAATTCCTATTTGGCTTCATTGCTTTTTCCAAGGTGATTCATTCCTGCAATCCCAATACTCCCAAATGTTTGTCTTGCCTTCTCTTGTGGTTGCTCTCCCTTCTTTGCTCCCAATATTTAGAATTTTTTTCCTTCAAGGGAGAGTTCTCTTAGTTCTATTAGTGGTTTATCGAGGTCTCACCTTTAGTCCCTTTTCTTTTTCTTCCTACCATTATGCTAGAATCTTAAAGAGCTTACTCTTAGATGTAATTGAAGTTCCGAGCAGGAGTTGTATTTCTAAGGATGGTATCCTTTTGAGTTTCTTATAGTTGTTGGGGCAATATTCTTGGAAAATATTGTCCGAACTCTTGGTAATGTGGGATAGTTTTTCACATCGTGTCTGTAAACCCCGCACTTTTGAGTTAAGGAAAATCAGGAAAAGAACCGGTCAAACCAAGTAAGAAAACCGAGATGGTTTACAAACCCGATCATTTGGGAACAAGCAATTTGGAAATTTACAACTTCCGAGTGATCCAAAGGGTTTATTAAACCTTAGAAAAGAAACATAACACAAATTAGAATAGAAAAACCAAATTGGTTTAAGTGAACGAAATTCCATAAGAACTCTAAAGTTAAGCGTGATTGCCCGAGAGTAATGTGAGGATAGGTGACCTTCTGGGAAGTATGATTTTTTGTAACCTGAAATTTCGGTTAAAAATTTTTATGCGAACATACGACTTATCATAAATAGCCATAAATTAATATATATTTAATTATTGTAATTAATACCAATAATTTAATACCGAAATTAAATTATTGGAATTAATACAAATAATTTAATACCGAAATTAAATTATTAGAATTAATACCAATAATTTATGGAAATATTAATACTAGTAATAAATCTCTCCCATTTAATACACGGTTTTACACTTATATAAAGAGGTCATCCTCATCCATTCTCCTCACACCTGAACACTTCTCTCTCTCTACTGCTCCATTTCCCAGTGAAGCTCGAACTAGAGCTTCGACTTGAACAAAGGTCAGGCTCTTTAGAACCAGGGAGAAGACAGTTATCTGATAGCAAACTACAGTCAATTCGAGAATCGTTGGAGAAGCGTCGGTATGATAGAATAGTGAAGTAGCTCCGGCGGACCGAAGCTGCCATATTTCGACCAAGCTGAAATCGGCCATTTCAAGCCCTACTCATGCCAAACCAAGACCTCCCAACACTTCCTCAGCCTTTCCATGGTCGAATTAGGACCAAAAGGTAAGCCAATTCGGCTCCCCTTTATAATTTTCGGTCGGTGCTAGAGAGAGAGTTGGCCGAATTTCAATGACAAAATTCTAATCCAATTCCGCATCAATTGATGCGATTCTTGATTCTAGGATGAACCTCAGGACAAGAGCTATTTGCCCAGATCGAAAGCTCAAACCGTCGTGCCTTCACCGGTGAGTAATCAAAGCTTTCTCTCTCTATAGTTCATTTTCCGGCGAATCTCCGTTTGAGCTCGTCCTGGCATTAAAACTTGTAATTCACATTTCTGAAGAATCGTATGAACATGTAGAAACTCAATTTCAACTTCAATTTTAACAATTGGAAACGTTTGATGGGTTAATTTGATGAAATCAAATTCGGCTGTGTTATGAAGTTGGAATTGGGGGAAAATTGGGGATTTTCGAAATTCAATGGATCAAAATGAAATTTTATGAAATTAAGGGTCAATTGGGCATGAAAATAATGTTGGAGGACCAATTGAGGAATTTTAAAATTTTTGGGGCAAAATTTACCATTTTTGTAAAGGAAGGGCAAAATGGTAATTTTGGAAAAGTTGGGGGACCAAATTGGAAATTTGGGAAATTAAACCCCTTTTTGTGAAATGGAATAAATTGAGGTCCTATGATAAATTTTAAAAGTTTCGGGACTCAATTTGAGGAAAAACCGATATTTGAGACTTAAAGTTAAAGAGAAATAACTTTAGGGACCTAATTACAAATAAATAAAAGTTTGACTTTCTCATTCATTTGGAATGAATGAAGGCGATTAGGCCGAAGGATAATGAACCAAGATGTTCATATTGTGTAGGAACACGAAGTACCAGGAACGCCAGCAAGAACAAGCTCGCGTGAATACCAAGAAGCGGTCTAGTGGAATTCACGGCATTAATGGGTGAGTGGGTTTACTAACAACATACCTAGTTGGGATAATGAGCACAACTTAAAGTTAAAAACCACTTACCGGTTGTGAGTGGGTTTACTAACATCATATCCGGTTGGGATGATGAGCACAACTTAAAGTTAAAAACCACTTACCGGTTGTGAGTGGGTTTACTAACATCACACCCGGTGGGGATGATGAGCACAACTTAAAAATAAAAACCACTTACCAGTTATGAGTGAAAATTTTATATCATACCCGGTAAGGGATGATAAGTACCTCGGTATAAAAATTCACTGTTTAGTGGTATTTTAATCATCACCACTTAGAGAAAGTGATGTGAAAATTATGCGAAAAAAACTATTTACCAATTGTAAGTAGATCATACCCAGTTGGTATGATGAGACTTCCTCGAAGGAAGTTGAAAACCCGTTCATCGGTTATGAACGGAGATATCCTTATACCGGGTTGGTATAATGGACAATGAAAACCTATTTTGTCGGAAGTGTTCTCCCCTGAATGTGTGCCAATGCTTAAACAATTTGGTAGACCTTCTCGACAGGAGCTCGAATAGCTCTGATAGGCCGAGGGCCTCAGTTTTGGAACTTGGGGGCTAAATGCCCAATTTTGAAAAATCTCGTATAGTGGGCCCAGGGCCAGTTGGCACGAGCAGGAGCTCATAAACGAACATGATATATGTGCCATAAAACTTAATAAGTGAATTGTTTGGCCATGGTACCAAGATAGGACCGACATGCTCAGTCAACTAGCGACAGTGCGACATGACAGGTCGACGGACCAATCAAGACAAACAACTGCGGGTTGGGTTGAGAGTCGGGGACATTGGACCAATGGCACCACAAATTACATGGCAATATAAGAAAACATTGTTTGTGCATGCACTATGAGTACGAGATCATCAAGATGCCCATGAGGGGTAGTGATGCGTCCTAAGGGCACTGGACGACCTGGTGGCTATAAGGGAAGTTCGTCATTCTAGTTGTCTGTGTGAAATCTAGAGTAGCACCAAGCGCATGAGACCGGGGTGGGGACAGGATGAGGTCTCTATCCTCATACGGACACGAATAAGTGATTTCGGGATTGTGGGTCGGATGTCACGTACATCCACTCATTCCTAGGGTAGAAGTGGTCGTACTTCTATCCAAGTGGCAGGAAAAGTCACTCCGAAGCCACTAGTGGGTTCAGTAGTGATACTGACTTGCAAATGTGTGTAACCTTCATGATGAAGGATGTGTGTTGGGTGATGACACACCGTGGTAACTAAGAAATAATGGAAAAACCCGACTTTTTAAATGAAGGGATTTTTGAAAACAAAGGAGTCTAGCACACTCCATATAAATGTTTTTCTTAAAAGTCAAAAGCTTTTAAAAACCCATTCACTAAGTAGTCATACTCACCCCCTCCCTTATATCCCTTTTAGGAAATCCCGAAAAGCCTCTCCTTAAGGACTGTCAACTAAGATGCTTGTAAGACAGGTATGTAAAGTTTTAAATTTCATGCAGTTTTGATTATGCTATTCCAAGAAAAAGGTGCAGGTTAAAGGATGCCTTACTCTTTACGATTTACAATAAGGGGAAACCCTTTAATAAATCGGGAGAGTGGTGGGTTGATCACGGGGATTCGACCAAACCGGGTCGGGGCGTGACAATGTCCTATTCCCCTATATGTTAACTTGATTCATGTCCTTTGTAGGGTTAAGCACTTCTCCACACAGTGTCCCTATCATTCATTCTTGTAATTTCATGAACATAAGTGGTTCATCCTGTCGTTTTTTTCTAGGGAATTGTTAGTTTTGGTGCTCCATCGTCCTTGAGTCTGGATACCTTGAGAGTTTTTCTTTTGGAGTCTTCTTTGTCAATTGATCACTCGAAGAGTCATCCTAAATTTCTCGATTCCTTAATTCAATTTCCTTAACTTGGATGCGATTCTCCTTAGTTTCTATGGTAGTACAGACTTATTTGGTCGCTTTCTTTGGGGCCATCTTCCTTGAAGATCACCTCATTTGAGGGACAGGGCTTTTAGGAATTTGGAGTACTTCATTAATAGAGTAGTACAGTATGTTGGGTGTTTTGGCCCTATTAGTAAAAATGGTCACCAAATAACTAGGGAGCTATGGGATTCATGATAAGCATTCTCCAATGTAAGGTTATATGCCCCCTTTTATGGCTTCACGCTTGGCTTCCTTCATACTTAGAGTTGTGACTACAATAGCTCATGATACCATTCTCTGGGATACTTCCTCATTTGGTCTTTTGAGATTCGTGCCATGCTTCAGGCATTTGGGAAGCTTCTAGGGTTGTCTTCCTATGAAGATAGGGAGTTGAATAGAGTCATTACTAGTTTTCTTGGTTCCTCTCCTAGGAGCCATCTATAAATTTTAGGATAAATCATATTAGTTACTATATTTTCTAGTCTTGATTATGTATTCGAGGAAACAGGCTCTAATACCACTCTAGTTGTCACACCCCGAACCGATTTGGTTGGATCCCCGTCATCAACCCGCTACCCTCCTGGTTTATTAAAGGGTTTCCCCTTATTGTAAAGAGTAAGGCGTCCTTTAACTTGCACCTTTTCTAGAATAGCATAAACAAAACTATATGAAATTTTAAACTTTACATACTTATCTTATAGGCGTCTTAGTTGATGGTTTTTAAGGGTAGACTTTTCGGGATTTCCTGAAAGGGATATAAGGGAGGGGGTGAGTACGACTACTCAGTAAATGGGTTTTCAAAGGTCTACTTTTAAATTTTAAGAAAAAAAAATATTTATATGGAGTGTACCAGACTCATTTCTTTTTGAAAAATCCCTTTATTTAAAAATTCGGGTTTTTCTATCATTTCATAGTCACCACGGTGTGTAATCAACCAACACACATCCTTCATCGTGAAGGTTACACACATTCGCAAGACAGTATTACTACTGAACCCGCTAGTGGCTTCAAAGCGACTTTTCCTACCACCTACATAGAAGCACGACCATTTCTACCCTAGGAATGAGTGGATGTACGCAACATCTGACCCACAATCCCAAAATCGCTTCTTCGTGTCCACATGAGGACAGAGACCTCATCCTGTCGCCACCCCGATCTCATGCGCATGGTGCTACTCCAAATTTCGCACAGACACCTGGAATGACGATCTACCCCTATACTCATCGGGTCGTCCAGGGCCCTTAGGACACATGACTACCCCTCATGGGCATCTTGATGATCCCGTACTCATAGTGAATGCTCAAACAATGTTTTCTCATATTGCTATGTAATCTGTGGTGCTACTAGTCCAACGGCCCCGACTCTCAACTCAACCCGTAGTTGTTTATCTTGACTGGTCCGTACACCTGTCATGTCGCACTGCCGCTAGTTGACTGAGCATGTCGGTCCTATCTTGGTACCATGGCCAAACAATTCACTTATTAAGTTTTAGTGCACATATATCATGTTCATTTATGAGCTCCTGCTCGTGCCAACTAGCCTTGCGCCCACTGTACGAGATTTTCAAAATTGGGCATTTAGCTCCTAAGTTCCAATACCGAGGCCCCCGGTCTATCACAGCTATTCGAGCTCCGGTCGATAAGGTCTCCCAAATTGTTCAAGCATTGGCACACAATCAGTGGAGAGCACATCCGTCAAAACATATGTTTTCTCTATCCATTATACTGCCCGGGTATAAGGACACCTCCGTTCATAACCGATGAACGGGTTTTCAACTTCCTTCGAGGAAGTCTCATCATACCAATCGTGTATGATCTACTTACAACCGGTAAGTAGTTTTTCCGTATGATTTTCTCATCACTTCCTTTAAGTGGGTTTTCATACCGAGGTACTTATCATCCCCAACCGGATATGATATATAATCCCACTCACAACCAGTAAGTGGTTTTTATCTTTAAGTTGTGCTCATCATCCCAACCGGGTATGATGTTAGTAAACCCACTCACCCGTTATTGCAGTAAATTCTACTAGACCGGTTCTTTATATTCACACGAGTTTGTCCATGCTAGCGTTCTCGGTATTTCGCGTTCCTACACGATATGAACATCCTTGTTCATTATTACTCGGCATAACACCCTTCATTCATTTCCAATGAATGAGAAAACCCAAACTTTTACTTATTTACAATTAGGTCCCAAAACTTATTTCTCTTTAACTTTAAGTCCCTAATTTCAGTTTTTCCAAAAATTGAGTCCCATAACTTTTAAAATTTATCTTAACAGCTCAATTTATTCAATTTTACCAAAAAGGGGTTTAATTTCCCAAATTTTCAATTTGGTCCCCCAATTTTTCCAAAATTACCATTTTGCCCTTCCTTTACAAAAATGGTAAGTTTTGCCCCAAAAATTCCAAAATTCCTCAATTGGTTCTCCAACATTATTTTCATGCTCAATTGACCCTCAATTTCATAAAATTGTATTTTGGTCCTTTGAATTTAGCAAATCCACAATTTTCCCCAATTTCAACTCCTTAGCACAACCGAATTTGATTTTATCAAATTGACTGATCAAATACATCTAATTGTTGAAATTGAAATTAAAATCGAGTTCCTCCATCTTCTTACGATTCAATCACACTTTGAATCATAAGTTTTGATGTCGGAATGAGCTCAAATGGAGCTTCGCCGAAAAATGAACTATAGATAGAGAAAGCTTCGATTACTCACCGGTGAGGGCACGACGGTCCAAGCTTTCGATTTGGGCAGATAGCTCTCATCCTGAGGTTTATCCTAGAATCAAGAATTGTATCAATTGATGCCAAATTGATTTAGAATTTTATCATTGAAATTTTGTCGGTTCTCTCTCTAGCACCGACCGAAAATTGCAAAGAGCAGCCAAATTGGCTTACCTTTCAGTCCTAATTCGACCGAGGGAAGGCTGAGGAAGTGTTAGGAAGGCTTGGTTTGGCCTGAGTAGGGCTCGAAATAGCCAATTTCAGATCGACCAAAATAGGGCAGCTTCGGTCCGCCGAAGCTGCTTCACTGTTCCATCATGCCGGCACTTCTCCAATGATTCTCGAATTGACTAGAGTTTGCTATCAGATAGTTGTCTTCTCCCTGTTTCTAAAGAGCCCAACCTCTCCTTCTGAGGTTAATAAAAATGTTCAAGTCGAAGCTCTGGTTCAAGCTTCACCGAGAAATGGAGCAGTAGAGAGAGAGAGAAGTGTTCAGGTGAGGAGAATGAATGGGGATGACCACTTTATATAGGTGTAAAATCGTGTATTAAATGGTAGAGATTTATTACTATTATTAATATTGCCATAAATTATTGGTATTAATTCCAATAATTTAATTTTGGTATTAAATTATTTGTATTAACTTTAAAGTTCTTATGGAATACCGTTCACCTAAACCAATTTGGTTTTTCTCTTCTATTTTGTCTTAAGTTTCCTTTTCAAGGTTTAATTAACCCTTTGGACCACCCATAAGATGTAAATTTCCAAATTACTTTTTCCCAAATGATCGGGTCTGTAAATCGGCTCTGTCACGCCCCGACCCGGTTTGGTCGGATCCCCGTGATCAACCCGCCACTCTCCCGGTTTATTAAAGGGTTTCCCCTTAATATGAACCGTAAAGAGTAAGGCGTCCTTTAACCTGCACCTTTTTCCTAGGATAACATAATCAAAACTGTATGAAATTTAAAACTGTACATACCTGTCTTACAGGCATCTTAGTTGACGGTCTTTAAGGGAATACTTTCCAAGATTTCCTGAAAGGGATATAAGGGAGGGGATGAGTACGACTACTCAGTGAATGGGTTTTTAAAAACTTTTGACTTTTAAGAAAAATATTTATATCGAGTGTGCCAGACTCCTTTGTTTTCAAAAATCCCTTCATTTAAAAATTTGAGTTTTTCCATTATTTCTTAGTTACCACGATGTGTCATCACCCAACACACATCCTTCATCATGAAGGTTACACACATTCGTAAGTCAGTATCACTACTGAACCCACTAGTGGCTTCGGAGCGACTTTTCCTGCCACCCGGATAGAAGTACGACCACTTCTACCCTGGGAATGAGTGGATGTACGTGACATCCGACCCACAATCCCGAAATCACTTCTTCGTGTCCGTATGAGGATAGAGACCTCATCTTGTCCCCACCCCGATCTCATGCGCTTCGTGCTACTCCAAATTTCGCACAGACACCTGGAACGACGAACTGCCCTTATAGCCACCAGGTCGTCCAGTGCCCTTAGGACGCATCACTACCTCTCATGGGCGTCTTGATGATCCCGTACTCACAGTGCATGCACAAACAATGTTTTCTTATATTGCCATGTAATTTGTGGTGCCATTAGTCCAACGGCCCCGACTCTCAACTCAACCCGTAGCTGTTTGTCTTGACTAGTCCGTCGACCTGTCATGTCGCACTGCCGCTAGTTGACTGAGCATGTCGGTCCTATCTTGGTACCCTGGCCAAACAATTCACTTATTAAGTTTTATGGCACATATATCATGTTCGTTTACGAGCTCCTGCTCGTGCCAACTAGCCTTGGGCCTAATGTACGAGATTTTCAAAATCGGGCATTTAGCCCCCAAGTTCTAAAACCGAGGCCCCTGGCCTATCAGAGCTATTCGAGCTCCCGTCGAGAAGTTCTCCCAAATTGTAAGCATTGGCACACAGTCAGGGGAGAGATCTTCCGACAAAAATAGGTTTTTACTGTCCATCATACCGAGCTTTACAAGGAAATGGAGCAGTAGAGAGAGAGAGAGAGAAGTGTTCAGGTGTGAGTAGAATGAAATGGGGATGACCTCTTTATATATTCGTAAAACCCGTGTATTAAATAGGCGAGATTTATTACTAGTATTAATATTGCTATAAATTATTGGTATTAATTCCAATAATTTAATTTCGGTAATAAATTATTTGTATTAATTTCAATAATTAAATATATATTAATTGATGACTATTTATGAGTATAAAAATTTTTTACCGAAATTTCAGGTTATAAAAAATTACACTTCCCAAGAGGTCACCCATCCTCACACAACTCTAAGGTAAGCACGCTTAACTTTAAAGTTATTATGTAATCTAGTACACCTGAACCAATTTGGTTTTTATTTTCTATTTTGTCTTAAATTTCTTTTCCAATGTTGAATAAATTCTTTGGATCAACTAAAAATTGTAAATTTTCATATTGCTTATTTCCAAATGTAAACCGATTTGGTTTTTCTTATTCGGTTTGACCGGTTCTTTTCCCGGTTTTCCTTAACTCAAATGTGCGGGGTTTACAGGCTCGGTTTTCTTACTCAGTGTGACCGGTTCTTTTCCCAGTTTTCCTTAACTCAAAAGTGCGAGGTTTACACCTCTCCTACCCCGCCTCACTCTCAATGCGCATGAAGCTCATTGAGCTTCTCGACATGTTAGATGACAGACTTCCCTTGTACTCCCTAGGTCATCCAACTACCCTTGGGACCAACATTAACATAGACTGGGCACCTCAATGATTCTAAACTCATAGCATTCATAAATAATAGTTTTAAGAATTATATCCATCATCTTTAGTGCTACCATCCCAACGATACCAATGCTCAGCTTTGGCATCATAACTGTTATGCCCAACAGGTTCGACGACTTGGCTTAGGCTCAGCAACCACTAGCCCATCGAGTTGATGGTTCGAATTCGGCACGGTGGTGATTTACACAATTAACCAACTATAAAAGATTTTCATAACTTATAAGCTTACTTATCTATGGGTTTTGGCCCGTACCCATTGGCATTGGGCCAACTTCATGAATTTTTCCAAAATTGGGTCTTGGGCCCTACTAGTTTCAAAACCAACTCTTCAAACCGACTAGAGCAATTTCAGCACTCAAAAATATCTTCCAAAATGTTTAAGTAGTTTCACGCAGTTAGGGAGAGAATTCTTGGAAAATTATTTTCAAAATTGAAGACAGTTACCATCACCCAAATCGGGTATAATGTTGAAAATTCCCACTCTTCAGGTAACTGTTATGTGTTTGTCCCAGCTGGATTTCAGTTACTAATGCACTCTTCTGCACCAGTACTCATACCACATGTCCCTACATGAGTCGAGTATCCACATAACAAATGTTTGGCATAAAAGATCTTTAACTTCCAAATATTTGCGTATGAGTCATTAATTTATGCCATATTGCAACTAAGTCCCTAAATTTTATAATTTTGACTTTACGTCCCTAATATTTAACTTATTCTTAATTAAGTCCCTAACATTTCCAATATTTCCCTTAGTTTCTTAATTTTTCCAAAATTACCAATTGGTTTTTAATTTCCCCGAAACTACCAATTGGACTCCAATTTTTTCAAAAATCACCAATGGACCCTTAATTTCAGCAAAATTGCCAATTGGCCCTCAATTAAGAGTTAATTTCATGAAAATATCCCAATGTTTCATTTAATTACAATCTGCCCCCAATTTTTCCAAAAATTACAATTTAACCCCCAAAATCTCATTTCATCAAATTGACCTCTTAAACTTGGACAATTGTCCCCTATCATGATCTAAATCATCTTTGCAATGTCTCCCTCTTCATTTTAAGTGTTAGCATGCCAAAAATGGTTTAAAAATGAGCTTGAATGGAGCTTAATCGAAAAATTGGCCTAGAGAGAGAAAGCTTTGATTTCTTACCGGTGATCGAAGCTCTTGCTTCCTTTGTGTTGCTCTCTCCCTAGGGATCCTTCCTGGATCAAATCATGCCTCAATTGGTGGCCTAAGCAGTGGGAATTTTGTATTTTAATTTTCAGCAAAAACGCACAATAAATAGTATTTTCCAGCAAAGGGCGACGAAGGGCACTTACCAACGTAGCTCAAAAATTGCAATTTGGTCTCTAAATCATAATTTTGTTCAATTGATCTCCAAAACTTAGTTAATTACTCTCATTTATGATCTGAATTGTCTCTCATATGTCTCCCTCATCATTTTAAGCCTTGAACCACTTCATTTGGCTCAGGAATGAGCTCAAATAAAGCTTCGCTGGAAAATTGAGTCTAGAGAGAGAAAACTTTGATATCTTACTGGAAAGGGTCCGACAACCGGAGCTTTTGCTTTCTCTCGATTGTTCTCCCCTTAGAGATCGTCCTGAGATCAACCCCTCCTCAATTATTGGCCTGAGCAGTGTGAATTTTGCAGTTTAAAATTTTGTAGAAATGAACTGTGAAAAGTATTTTTCGGCGAGGGTAGTGGACGAGACTTATCGGCGGAACTCAAGAGAGGTTTGGGCACCTCTATGTGTGATCTAGGGGGCTTGGCTGGGTCAGAATTAGCCTAAGGAGGGCTCAACTTGAGCTCGAGAGGCTCGAGTTGCTGGCGACCAAGGAGCGACAGCATTATGCGAGCTCCCCCATTCTTCTCAGGTGGTTCTCAGGCTACAGGAAGGGAGCAACAAGGTAGAGGAGTTCCTCCCGGTTCCAGGGGTATGGAATGTGGCTTCAAACGTTGAGTAAAAGCTTGTTGCATGAGGTTAAACTTTCTTAGGCCCAATACTTCTTGCCATTTGGGGTTAAACTTTTCCTTTTGGGGGTTATGTCTGGAATTGGGAGTCCGAACATGTCTAGTCGTACCTGGGTCTATATATTCTCTTGGTATTTGGATCTCCTTAGCTCGTTGTCCCTTCGAGCTCTTTGTGCTTACCTTTCATGGTTTTTGGTGTTATCCCCTTTTGGTCCTTTAATTTGTCTTTTCATAATCGAGTCCTCCTTTCATTGGGGTTGTTGGACCTACGTGTCCCTTGTCATATGTCCCAACTGGTTTGAACCGAGTTCTTCCACTTCTCGCCTTAGGGTGCACTCCCTTATTCTTCCTCCTACCTTGGTAGCGCGCTTCCTTACATGATTCTTGCTCATGCATCTCTTTCGTGCATCTAGTGCCCCTTTTTATATTGACATTGTGATTTCCATGAGTGTGTGGGTTTCTGTATTTATTCATCCTACTCCACTCCCTTATTGAGTTTTTTTGTCTCCACTATGGGGTTTCCCATCCCCTTCTAGACTTATCGACACCCCGGGTTTCATCCCCTCAGTCTGTCCTCACATCCAATGGCGTCCTTCGACTAGCGAAGATTTCTTCCTTTTCCTTCTTCCTCTCTTCCTTCCTTGTTTTGGGTCATTTAGCCTGTTTGCCCATGGCAATCAATCCTCTTTAGGATAAACTTCTTCCCTAGTCCTAAATGGTGAGGTTTGGTGTTCACCCCATGCTTACTTCTTCACTTAGTTCCTATTTATTATGCCCTCAAGGGATTTCTCCTCGCTTTCAAGTCTACCTATCCCATGGAACTTGCACTGATCTTTCTGGGGTAACTTATTTGTTCCAAAATTACGATCTTGGATTCCATCCATCTATTGCTTGGAGCAAGGTTCCTCCTTTTATCCTCGATCACTCCTTTATTCCATTCTTTCCCTTTATTATTTCTCAGATCCATCCACTCCATAATTTGACTTTGTCACGCTAAGGTAGGCGACTCTTCTTTCCCTGGGGACTCGGGGCCGAGGCATCCACCTTCATGACTAGGCATTTACCCTACTATTATCACCAACTAGTGTCCTCCCCTTGTATCTTATCACCCTCTTTTGTGGTCGCCTCCTTAATTCCCACCATGGCCCCCAAACTTGTACTTGGCTTGTCGACCATGCCTTATCCTTACTTCGGTTGATCGCATCTCTACTTAGGGTTCTTGTCCTTCAGTACATCGTTGCTCTTTTGGGGTTCTCTTATGGCACTTTACTTTAGCTTATCTCGTACAGTTTCCCTTATGACTTTCCAGACTCACTAAGGGGTGTTACTCCGTTGATTCCCTTATTCTAGGGTTTGAACCTCCCTTGCCCCCTCCCCTTTCAGGAGTTTCTTTCAAGGTTCTCTACCTTAGCCTTACTATTCGAGGGTTTCTTGTTCCAGCATCTTCCTTTGGGGTAGTTGGTACTAACTTCAGGAAGTTGGGCGGCTAATTACTTCAACCCACCTTCTAAGGTTTCTTGACACCCCATGCTTCCTTTGTATGGGAATGTATTTCTTCTCTTCCTACTTTTGGTGTAAACCCCGTCCCTTTAAGACAAGGAAACCAGGGAAAGAAACCGTCAACACGAGTAAGAAAAATCAAATCAGTTCACAAACCCAATCATCAAGAGAACTGGCAATTTGATAAATTTACAACTCGTAAGTGACCCAAAGGATTCATAAAATCTTCTAAAAGAACCTTAAAACAAATTGGAAGAGAAAAACTAGACCGATTTAGGTGAACTAGATCCAAGTCAGATTGAACTGGTTTATGAACCGGAATTGATAGAAAGAGGGCAAAATAGGAAATTTATGGATCCCAAGTGACCTAAAAAGTCATGAAAAATGACTTTAGGATGAATTGGAAATGAAAACCAAACCAGTTCAGGTGAACTGGATCCGAACCGGATTGAACTAGTTTGGACCGGTTTGAACCACTATTGAACTGGATGCTAAATTCATTTTTCTAGGTAGCTTAGAAAATTTAAATTGGAAAATTTAGGCCACCATTCGATAGAGAATGAATTTAGATGAATTTAAAAAATTTTAATTTTGAAAAATTCAGTCGAAACGGGCATGAATCGGCCGGTTTATGCTTTGAACTCGGTTTGGACTGGTCCAATCTAGTTTGGAACACTGTTGTCTTCTTCCTTCAAATGATAGCATTGTTCACTCACTAGAAAAATGCAAAGCGCTGGTGAAGATTAAAAGTCTTCGGCCAGGGAGTTTCAGGCAATGAATGATCGCCATTAAGGCGCCAGTCAGACGACCAAGAAGTCCCAGTGCATCCTATATAAAGAGCCCCTTCTCATTCATCCTCCTCAAACATGAAAACTCAATTCTCTCTCAACTACTCCATTTTCCAGTGAAGCTCGAACCAGAGCTCTAACTTGGGAAATTTTCTGAGCCAAAGAAGGTGTGGTTGGGTTCTTTGGATTCGGGGAGAAGTCAGCTACACGTCTGTAGTCTCCATTTGCTCCGAGAGTCACCAGAGAGGCGTCAGCGTGATCGAACAGTGAAGCAGCTCTGATGGACTAAAGTTGCCCTATTTTGGTCAAACTCAAATCGGCTAATTCGAGCCCTTCTCTGGCCAAACCAAGCCCTCCCAACACCTCCACAACCCTCCTACAGCTGAATTAGAGCTGAAAGGTAAGACAATTGAGCCCCACTCTATAATTTCCAACCGGCGCTATATAGAGAACCGGCAGAACTTCGATGATAAAATTCTCACTCAATTCGGCATCAATTGATGTAATTCTTGATCCTAGGATGAACCTTAGGATGAGAGTTATTTTCTCAGATCAAAAGCTCAGACCACAGCGCACCCCACTATAAGCTTTCGAAGATTTCTCTCTGTAAGTCTAGTTTTCCTACGAAGCTCTGTTTGAGCTCATTCCCGCAACAAATCATGCGACTTAAAGTGCAAATGAATCGTATGAAGTGTAGGAATTCCAATTTAATTTCAATTTTAATAATTAAACTCATTTGATCGATCAATTTGATAAAATCAAATTTGGAAAAGTTAGAAGGTTGAAATTGGGGGGAAATTTGGGGATTTCAAAAATTAGAGGGACTAAAGTGCAATTTCATAAATTGAGGATCAATTGGGCATGATAAAGATGTTGGAGTACCAATTGGGAAATTTTTGGAATTTTGGGGGCAAAACTTACCATTTTTGTAAAGTGTGGGCAAAATGGTAATTTTGGAAAAGTTGGGGGACCAAATTGGAAATTTGGGAAATTTAACCCTTTTTGAGAATTTGAATAAATTGAGGTCCTAAGATAAATTTTAAAATTTTCGGGAGTCAATTTGAGGAAAAACCGACATTAGGGACTTAAAGTTAAAGAAAAATAACTTTAGGGACCTAATTGCAAATAAAGGAAAGGTTTGGTTCCCTCATTCATTTGGGATGAATGAGAGATGTTAGGCCAAAGAATAATGAACAAGAATGTTCATATCGTGTAGGAACACGAAGTACCAAGAACGCCAGCTAAGACAAGTTCGATTAAGGACAATAGGTCGGCTAAGAGGAATTTCACTACACTATCGGGTGAGTATGATTTTTATATTATACTCGGTTGGGATGATAAGTAACTCGAAAATAAAAACTCACTGCTAAGTGTTATTTTAATCATCATACCTAATAGGAGTGATGTGGAAATCAAGCAGAAAACTATTTACTGGTTGTAAGTGGATCATACCCGGTTGGTATGATGAAACATACTTGAAGGAAGTGGAAAACCCGTTCATCGGTTATGAGCGGAGACGTGTTGGGAGCCCTCCTGACTCATACTTCTGGTGTAATTTCCACCCCATACCGATTTAGGACAGTGGCCTCGTAGGCATAGGCATGCTACATAGGATTTGTCGTGCACGCACTAATGTGTATCAGAGGAAGTCAGTGGAAGACCCTAACATAGTTAGCATATGCTTCCCAGAAATTTCTCTTAGCTTCTTCTCAGATCATGGCCTGATCTGGTTCTCTGGGTGGGGAAGTTTCGTCTTCCATCGTGTAGGGAGGGGTCCTCTCCCGAGGTGCTCTCCATGGGATGGGCAATTCTATTTCCTCTATCCTCCACTCCATGGCGTGCATCCAAGGAATATATTCATCGTTTGCATTCTTGTTCATGTTTTTTTGCAAGGTTTTTGAGGGGCAAGAATTAAGGTTTGTGGGGACTCATTAGGAAAGTTATGCTCTGATACCACTCAAGTTGACACGCCCCGACCTGGCTTGGTCGGGGTCCCGTAGTCAACCCGCCACCTTTCCATGCATCATCCTAGTATTCCTACCATGATGATACAGGGAAGGTAAAGGCATGCCTACATTCATTCCCTTACTATGAGTTTGGGATGGGGAACGTACCTTGAGGGCCTGAGCTTTTTCTTGAATCTTTACGTCTCCTTTTTCCTGATCCTTTCTAGGGTTTCTGAAAGGGTGAGAGGAGGGGAATGTGTATATATGTACATAAAATCAGTGAGGGAAATTTCTACAATGATTGATTCTTTTAATTTGTTACTTAATTCATTAGTCATCATTCGGATACTATTCACACATCAATCGCCCTTTTATCACATGTTCGCAGTACAGTACTCGACCGTTCCACTTGTGGATCAGAGCGCCTTTACCGTCCATCCGGATAGAGGTTAATAGCCTCTACCCCGAGTTTGAGTAGACCTTGCTCATCTGACCCTCAAACCTCAATCACACATTATGTTCACTTTGTGCGATGAGACCTCTTTGCCCCAGCTACTTCGGTCTCAATGCGCATGAAACTCTTAGAGCTTCTCGACATACTGGACGACAGACCGCCCTTATGCTCCCCGGGTCATCCAATAGCCCTTGGAACCACCACTACCTCGTACTAGGTGTCCTGATGGCCCCGCATCACATTTGCATGCACAATCAGGAGTCTTTTCATTTATAGCCATCTCTTTAACCCTCTGACTCAAGGGTTTGTTGGATTGGCTTCGGCCTATGCGCACCAGCCCAATAGGTTCAACGATCTAGATTCGGCTTACCAGATATTCGGCCCAACAAGCCCAACATCCCAGCCTTGGCTCGGTGGGTATCACACACAATTACACATTATTAGAACTTTTAGCGGTTCATAACATGCTGATTATAAACGAGTCCATACCCGTGTCCATTGAACTTGGGCTCACTTGTATTACCGAGCCTAAGTCTCGGAATTAGCCCCCAGATATTTTAAGCAGAGTCACCTTGTCACGCCCCGACCCGGTTTGGTCGGATCCCCGTGATCAACCCGCCACTCTCTTGGTTTATTAAAGGCTTTCCCCTTATTGTAAACTGTAAACAGTAAGGCGTCCTTTAACCTGCACCTTTTCTTGGAATAGAATAATCAAAACTACATAAAATTTAAAACTTTACATACCTGTCTTACATGCATCTTAGTTGACGGTCTTTAAGGGGAGGCTTTCTGGGATTTCCTGAAAGGGATATAAGGGAGGGGGTGAGTACGACTACTCAGTGAATGGGTTTTTAAAAGTTTTTGACTTTTAAGAAAAACATTTATATGGAGTGTGCCAGACTCCTTTGTTTTCAAAAATCCCTTCACTTAAAACTTCAGGTTTTTCCACCATTTATTATTTTCCACAGTGTGGCATCACCCAACACGCATCCTTCATCATGAAGGTTACACACATTCGCAAGTCAGTATTACTACTGCACCCGCTAGTGGCTTCGGAGCGACTTTTCCTGCCACCCGGATAGAAGTACAACCACTTCTACACTGGGAATGAGTGGATGTACGTGACATCCGACCCACAATCCCGAAATCACTTCTTCGTGTCCTTATGAGGACAGAGACCTCATCATGTCCCCACCCCGGTCTCATGCGCTTGGTGCTACTCCAGATTTCGCACAGACACCTGGAACGACGAACTGCCCTTATAGCCACCAGGTCGTCCGGTGCCCTTAGGACGCATCACTACCCCTCATGGGTGTCTTGATGATCCCGTACTCACAGTACATGCACAAACAATATTTTCTTATATTGCTATGTAATTTGTGGTGCCACTAGTCCAACGGCCCCGACTCTCAACTCAACCCGTAGCTGTTTGTCTTGACTAGTCTGTTGACCGGTCATGTCGCACTGCCGCTAGTTGACTCAGCATGTCGGTCCTATCTTGGTACCATGGCCAAACAATTCACTTATTAAGTTTTATGGCACATATATCATGTTCGTTTATGAGTTCCTGCTCGTGCCAACTGGCCTTGGGCCCACTATACGAGATTTTCAAAATCAGGCATTTAGCTCCCAAGTTCCAAAACCGAGGCCCCTGGCCTATCAGAGCTATTCGAGCTCCTGTCGAAAAGGTCTCCCAAATAGTTTAAGCATTGGCACACAATCAGGGGAGAACACTTCCAACAAAATACGTTTTCACTATCTATTATACCAACCAATATAAGGACATCTCCGTTCATAACCGATGAACGGGTTTTAAACTTCGTTCAAGGAAGTCTTATCATACCAACCGGGTATGATCTACTTACAACTGGTAAGTAGTTTTTTTTCCGCATAATTTTCACATCACTTTCTCTAAGTGGTGATGATTAAAATACCACTAAACAGTGGGTTTTTATACCGAGGTACTTATCATCCCCTACCGGGTATGATATAAAATTTTCACTCACAATGGGTAAGTGGTTTTAATCTTTAAGTTGTGCTCATCATCCCAATCGGGTATGATGTTAGTAAACCCACTCACCCGTTAATGCCGTGAATTCCACTAGACCGGTTCTTGGTATTCACGTAAGCTTGTCCTTGCTGGCATTCCCGGCACTTCATGTTCCTACATGATATGAACATCTTGTTTCATTATCCTTCAGTCTAATCGCTTTCATTCATTCCAAATGAATGAGAAAGTCAAACTTTCATTTATTTGCAATTAGGTCTCTAAAGTTATTTCTCTTTAACTTGAAGTCCCAAATGCCAGTTTTTCCTCAAATTGAGTCCCAAAACTTTTAAAATTTACCATAGGACCTCAATTTATTCCAATTCACAAAAGGGGGTTTAATTTCCCAAATTTCCAATTTGGTCCCCCAACTTTTCCAAAATTACCATTTTGCCCTTCCTTTACAAAAATGGTAAATTTTGCCCCAAAAATTTCAAAATTCCTCAATTGGTCCTCCAACATTATTTTCATGCCCAATTGACCCTCAATTTCATAAAATTTCATTTTGGTCCTTTGAATTTCGAAAATCCCCAATTTTCCCTCAGTTCCAACTTCTTAACACAGTCGAATTTGATTTTATCAAATTGACCCATCAAACGTTTCCAATTGTTGAAATTAAGTTTCTACATGTTCATACAATTCTTCAGAAATGTGAATCGCAAGTTTTAATGTCGGGACGAGCTCAAACCGAGCTTCGTCGGAAAATGAACTTTAGAGAGAGAAAACTTTGATTACTCACCGGTGAAGGCACGGCGGTTCGAGCTTTTGATCTAGGCAGATAGCTCTCATCCTAAGGTTCATCCTAGAATCAAGAATCGCATCAATTGATGCGGAATTAGATTAGAATTTAGTCATTGAAATTCGGTCGATTCTCTCTCTAGCACCGATCGAAAATTGTAAAGGAGAGCCGAATTGGCTTACCTTTTGGCCCTAATTCGGCCGTGGAAAGGCTAAGTAAGTGTTGGGAGGGCTTGGTTTGGCCTGAGGAGGGCTTGAAATGGCTGATTTCAGCTTGGCCGAAATAGGGCAGCTTTGGTCCGTCGGCGTTGCTTCACTATTCCATCATGTCAGCGCTTCTCCAACGATTCTCGGATTGACTGGAGTTTGCTATCAGATAGCTGTCTTCTCCCCGGTTCTAAAGAGCCCGACTTTTGTTCAAGTCAAAGCTCTGGTTCGAGATTTACCGGGAAATGGAGCAGTAGTGAGAGAGAGAGAGAAGTGTTTAGATGTGAGGAGAATGAAATGGGGATGACCTGTTTATATAGGCGTAAAAAACCCGTGTATTAAATGGGCGAGATTTATTACTAGTATTAATATTACCATAAATTATTGGTATTAATTCCAATAATTTAATTTCGGTATTAAATTATTGGTATTAATTACAATAATTAAATATATATTAATTTATGATAAAGTGTACATACAAATTTTTGACCGAAATTTCAAGTTACAAAAAAATTCATACTTCCCAAGAGGTCACCCATCCTCACACTACTCTCGGGCAATCACGCTTAACTTTAACGTTATTATGTAAACTAGTTCACCTGAACTAATTTGGTTTTTGTTTTCTAATTTGTATTTAGTTTCTTTTCCAAGGTTTAATGAACCCTTTGGATCACCCGAGGGTTGTAAATTCCCAACTTGCCCGTTCAAGAATAATCGAGTTTGTGAATCGGTTCTGAGTCCTCACTTGGTTTGACCGGTTCTTTTCCTGGTTTTCCTTAGCTCAAAAGGGCGGGTTTTACACACCTAGTCAAGGGAGGCTAATTCCGAGAAAACCGTTTTTGAGGCATAGTCATCGTCCCAATCAGAACTAATGCTGTAAAGTTCCCACTCACCCGGTAACAACGACGGGTCGTCCCAGCGAGACCTCACTCCGTGATGCACTTCCTTGTGCTGGTACTTGGGAAATTCGCTCCTACATGGTATGAATATCCATATCAGGAGGATTAGCATAAGAGGTCGCATACTTTCGAGTATTTTTGCACATACTCCCTCACATTATGCCTTAATTGCATTTAGGTCCCTAATGTTTAAAATTTTACATTTAGGTCCATATTTACCCCTTAATTTCAATTAAGCCACTAGGATTCCCAATTATCCTTCATGGGTCCTTAATTTTTCCAAAACCACCAATTGGCCCTCATTTTTTTCAAAAAAATTGCCATTTGGTCCCTAATTTTCCCAAAAATTGCCAATTGCCCCTTAAATTCTCAAAAATTGCCGATTGGCCTTCTATTTTATCCAAATTGCCCAATTGGACCTCAATTGAGAGTAAACTTCATGAAAATGCCCCTAGTTTCCTCAAATGACTATTCGGCCCCAAATTTTCCAAAAATCCCCAAATTGCCCAATTTCTCAAAATTACAATTTGGTCTCCAAATCACAATTTCGTTCAATTGATCCCCAAAACTTAGTTAATTGCGCTCATTCATGATCTGAATTATCTATCCTATGTGTCCCTCATTATTTAAGCCTTGAACTGCTTCATTTGGCTCAAGAATGAGCTCAGATGAAACTTCGCTAGAAAGTTGAGTCTAGAGTCTTTGATATCTTACCGGTGAGGGTCCGATGATCGGAGCTTTTGCTTTCTCTAGGTTGCTCTCCTCTCAGGGATCCTCCCTGGATCAAACCCCACCTCAATTGTTGGCCTAAGTAGTGCGAAATTTGTAGTTATAATTTTGTAGAAATGAACTGTGAAAAGTATTTTTCGGTGAGGAGTGGTGGAGGGGAATTATTGGTGGGACTTAGGGGAGGTCGGGGCACCTCTATGTGTGATCTAGGGTGTTCACTTTGGTTAGAATTGGCCTAGGGAGGGCTCGACTTGAGCGCGAGCAGCTTAGGTTGCTGATGACCGAGGAGTGGCGGCACTGTGTGAGCTCTCTCGTTCTTCTTAGGTGGTTCTCGGGCTAAAGGGAGGATACGGCTAGGTAAAGGACTTCCTCCCGATTCCAGGGGTACTGAATGTGGCTTCAAACGTTGAGAAAAAGCCTGATGTCGAAGCTTTGGTCTTTGGGTTTTTTCTAACGTGGAATTCCAACTCAATCGCCCCTTCAACCATTGACCGGTTGACCGAACACGTGGTAGTCTCCCATTGGTTGCTCGTGTTTGTGTGGTAGTCTCACCAGTCTGACCATTGACTGGACACGTGATAGCCTCCCATTGGCTACCCGTATCTACGTGGCTGCTGACTAGGCATCGTTGACTGTTGACCAGTTAGACCATTGACCGATTGGACTGTTGACCGGTCTGGTTTGTTGACTGGTTGGACCGTTGACCGATCCGGTCCGATCGAGTTCGGTGACCCAAATTCCAAAATCGGTCCGTTCAAGCCCAATTCAACCAGTTTTTTTAATTTAAAATTTTCTAAATTAATCTAAATTCATTTTCTATCTAATGGTGACATCAATTTCCCAAATTAACATTTTTAAACCACCTATAAAAATAAATTATTGAACTGGTTCACTATGGTTCAATCCTGTTCGGATTAGTTCAGGTTTGGTTCACCCCGAACTAGTCCGATTTTTCCATCCAATTTACTTTATGCTTCTTCCCCATGATTTTTGTGAATTTTTGGTCACTTGGGATTTCCTAATCTCCCATGTTAACCCTTCTTTACTATTTTTGGTTCATTAATTGACTCGATTTTTCATATGAAAATTGGTCGATTCTTTTCCCTATTTTCTTTGGTCCGAGTGGACGTGTTTCACATCTTTATATAGGGAGATCGAGGACTACCCATTCTATCTATTACTCCATCAATTAGCTATTAACTCTCTAATTTAAAGCCTTGTCGGAGGAGTTTATTGGTCACTGGAGAAAGGGCGTCATTTTAACCTCTCTCTCTCCTTTTGTCTAGAGGTAGACGATGACACTGTGCCATGCGTCCGAGCTTTGCACATGCTGAGTTGCCACGTGGTGCTCCATGATTGCATGGCTTTCTTGATGCGACTTCCAACTCAGTAGCCTAGTTTGCCTTTAACCCGTTGACAGGACACGTGGTGGCCTCTCATTGACTGCTCGTTCCAACGTGGTTGCTGACCGGTCAGCCATTGACCATGACACGTGTTGTCCTTTGATTGGCTGATTTAAATGCATCACCTGACGCATAGTTACACTACCATGTGCCAACCTCTGATTGGCTGAGGTCATCCGACGTGGCATTGCTAGGTGTAGAGCTCTAATTGGTCGATCGTTTCTATGACATCCTTATCGAATGCTGACGTGGTGTCCTTGCCACATGTCAACTCCTCATTGGTCAGCCTTACTAACGAGGCCTTTCCGATATTAATCATTGATCAAGGACACGTGTCACTCTTTTATTGGTCAATCATCGCTGACGTGGATTTTCCTACTCTAACCATTGACCGAGTACATGTGTCACTTTCTAATTGGCCAGCTCTGATTGATATGTCGGTCGCACGCTAATTGGTCACACCTGCTAACTAGACATTGACCTGGTAGCGGTCCTTTGACCAGTTGGACCATTGCATGGTCCAACCGAGTCTAGTGACCCGAAAATGAAAATCGGTCAGTTCATGCCCGATTCAACCGGTTTTCCAAAAATTAAATTTTTCTAAATTCATTTTATATCTAATGGTGGCTTAAATTTCCCAATTTGATATTTTTAAGCTATCTAGAAAAATGAATTTTTAAATCGGTTATTCATGGTTCAACTTGGTTCAATCCAGTTCATCTTTGGTTCACCCTGAACCAGTCCGGTTTTTACATCCAATTCACTTCATGGTTCTTCTCCATAATTTTTGTAATTTATTGGCTACTTGAAATTTTCTAAATTCCCGTTCTGACTATTTTTTATCAATTTTGGTTCACTTAGGTACTTGATTTTTCTCTCGAAACTTTTTGATTCCCTTTTTCCAGTTCCTTGGTTCAAGAGTACAGGGTTTATATGTCGGTATTATAGTTGTAAGTGTTTCACTATTGTAGCATCGGGAGGGAAAGGCATTTGTGACAATTGTCTAACCCGAAATATCAGGTTAGGGCATTAGAGACAAGATATAAGCCGTTCATAATTTATGGGGTATTTTTTATGGGGTATAAGTTTGGGGATCAAAATATAATTTTAAAAATATTAGAGAACTCATTTGGGAATGAAAAATTTTGGAATGAAAAATTTTGGCAGTCTCTAAGAATGTCTAAAGAAGGTCTAGGAACCCATGGTAAATGATGAAAAAATTTGAGACTCAAAGGATAAGCTTTGAAAAATTAAGGGCCTAAATAAAATTTTAAAAAAGTTTAGGAGTAAATTGTAAATAGTGAAAGTTAGTGTCCCAAAAGTGATTATTGGAAACTTGAGTACCAAAATGATACAAAAAAAAGTTTAGAGTAAATATAACAAAATATTGGAAATAATCATAGAGTTATGAAAAATTATATAAAGGGTTAGTATAAACAGGTTTGTCGACATGTAAGTCGAACGAAACGGGTCTTCTACGTAAAATTGTATTTTTAAAAAAAATTATAAGACGATATAATAGATATCGTGATAAGCAAAATTTTACCATTTTGATTTGATTTGATTAATTTAGAGTAAACCAACACGATATTTTATGGGGATCACTCTTATTGAGACAATTGTAAATTTATTGGGACTAACGAGTCCCAATTAATATAGTGAGTACAATTGTATCGACTGTGAGTATAATTGTATCGGCTGCTGCACTTTATAATTTTCTATAAACTTCTTAAATATGTGCTTATTTTTGGGAAAGTATTATGAAATTTTGAGTGAAAATGAGAAAAGGTTATAATTTATTATAAAGAAAGTATCAATATCATATTATACACAAAAGTGAGATTTTAAGTTGTAATTGTAATTTATAAATAAGGAGCTAAGGTTTAAGTGAATTAAAAATGAGTTATGAAAAAAATATTAATAAATATAAGTAGGTAGGTGAATTAGTTAGTGAACCAAATTTCCAATAATATGTAATATGTATATCGTCATTTGTTTTTTTATACATACATGTTATGTTTGTTTCTTGTGATTATAAGTGATCGACACCGAGTTATTTATTTTATCTTTTAATGTCGCCCAAATCCAATGGAAGTATAAGGTATATTTATGGTGGTGAATAATATAATACAGCCTTACACTCTTGTCTAGAGTTTTGTGAGTGTGTGATGCACACATACTCACATACTCTAATAGATCTTAATTGATGCGACTGTTATTGTGTAGAATTTTGTGAGTCACTTATACACATATAAACTCGATGAAATTGAGTGGTCGTTAATGACATTCGAGTGAATGGTAGATTTAATGAATAAAAACATTTTTCAGCTTTACTCTCATTTCTTATTGAAAAAAGAGGGGATTCCATCGGCAAAATTCAATCGACTAAAAGATTTCAGGGATGACGGCATTTCAAAAATTTATAGGAAAACTACTATCCTATCATAATACTCTGAATTGAATAAAGATAATCGTATACTCTCTCATCGAAGAATTTGTCTAGAAATAAACAGTTGCATGGATGAAAAATGTGCATTACTGCAGATTACTTTCGAGAACGAATAACATATAATGAAAAGCTCACTTTCGTAAAAAAAGTATCCCATAACAGTTGATGCAACCATCAGATCGGATAAACCCCAACTAAGAATTTAGACTTGTACCAATGTTACTCTATGAAGAGAATGGTGCTTGTTGGAAAAAATATAAGTAATCCATATCATTTAGATTCTCCCCCACGATAATGGATCCATTAGATATAATGTCAAAAACAACCGCTATAAGTGCCTTACTCCGAACTATAGAAGAAACTGTGACATCTTTTTGTCCCAAAAAAATTAATAGGGGATTAATAATATGAAGACAAAATGATGGAATACTACCAACTAACCGCATCATTTGAGGAGATACAAGCATGCATTCAATGCCCCCCTCAACCTTCCTCCCAGTCTATGTCATCCTCATCTTCATCCCCACCTGAAGGTTCAGCTTGTACATTCAAGTCATTCACCTTGTAATTCTCGTTGGTATTGCCTGAGAAGTATAGGAACAATTTCAGAAAAGGGAGATATATAAGACCCAAATTGAGGGTGTCAGTTGTTTTAAGCTCATGGTCATATTCTTAATAATGCCAGTCAGCTAAACTATACATTTTTTCATTTGGCCAGAGCAGTTGCTAGACTTGAGCAAAAAGATATAATATCCAAGTACTTACTGGTCACATTAGATTCTTCCCATTCAACATCCTCATCTCCTTCATCCTCTTCTCGCTTAAACTTCATCCCGACCTGGCGAGCTGAAGATGTTCCCGAATCCATGTTTGATGTGTTGGAAATTAGTAGCTCCTGCTGCTTCTTAGAAGCTTCCTCTAACTCCTGTTGTTTTTTCAGCAGTGCCGCGTAGTATGCTTTGACATATTCATCCTACAATATGCAATCAGGACTAAGTTACAGCAATTTACACTGAGGAAGATGTCAAACAACATGCATTATTGCAACAATTTGGTCTACCTGTATACTCCTCTTATCATCAGTGTTGACTGATGATTTCTTGTCATCTGAGACTGTTGAGGATGTTGAGGTGCCGTCCATCTTCACCTCCTCCTTAACCTCTCCTCTTTGCTCCTTTGAGAGATTCATACCTTGCTTTATCATCCACGGAGGCAAAACTTTCAGAGATGTGCTAGCTGTTTCAGATTTTAAATCTTCCTCCTTTCCAAAGGCAACTTCAACCTTCCAAATCCACCAACATCTAGTTCAGTCATCAAAAGAAAGCATAATAGCCATACAATTTATGAAGTCATGTTAAGAAACAGGAAGAAAGAGACTTAGAACAAATGCAGCAACAGCCAATCATAAGAAAGGTAAGGGTCCGCAGAAATAACCTTCGTATCACCGAGAAAAGGCATAGGTGTTCCACCATAACCTTGAGAAGATTTAGAAGGATCATTAGAACTACCATCACCAAGCCCACCACGGGCATGTGCATGTGCACGAGCTTCCCAGGCTTGGAGATTTCCAAACTCCGGAACAGGTAAATCCTTTACCCTGGTGAGTTGATCTGCTAAAGGTTTTAGCTGTTCCTGCAGTCATTTTATTACACTCACCATCAGCAGTATTGAAAAAGCATTTACGACATGTTACAAACCATCAAAATGTTAATCCTTGATGTCAGTCTAAGTTCCTGAATATAGAAAAATGGCAATATACTTGGGGGTATTTTGCACAATTCAACCACCCTCCAGAGGGACGGATCAAACATACCTCATACATAGAGGGTATGCTATGCATGTACATCCCATAACACCTTTTTTTTTCCTTTTGCAAGAAATTTCATAGAGATGGATTATTATATTCAAGATGAGGGAGTTTCAGTAGGCTGATTTCCCTTGTCTCAAACTCAAGATTCATAAATACATTGAAATGGGTTTGTCTTCTGACCCTGGTTCAGAGTTTTCATTCAGCTCCACACTTCACTCTATACAATCATATGAGGCTGATAGAGTTGATACAGAGTTGGATAGCAAATAAAGAGAACTGAAGGAGACTCGAGTGATCAAAACAGAGAAAGGTTATTGCAAGAAAATTACTTTTTCTTGGGTAAGGCTACACAAATCGTACTGGTGCATTTACTCAATGAATCAAAGACTCAACAAGGGTAATTAGTATTAATGAGACTGGGAACTACAAGAGAAAAGCTGAACAAGATCCAGTGATATCTCTGCTATTTGTACTAAACTATCTAATTGAAATAATCGTGTTAAAGTTTGTCTGTCAAGTTGCTAACTTCAAAAAATAGTTCACTGATAGAAAAAATAAACTTCAAAAAGCAGGGCATTTGACAAGAATCAAGTGAATAGGAAATTTGCGAACCTCCATTTTCTGAAGCATTGACTTCAATTTTTCACGCCTCCTTCTTCTTGCATTATCATCTCCATCTCCAGCTTCTTGAGCTGCTAGCTTGTCACTCTCTGCTACCAGTTCCCCATTGCAGTTCTCACAGTGAAAATAGTCATCATCTGGAGTAACCAATCGTATTGCGTCTAATGCTGTGTATCTGCACAAAATTAAATCCATATATTCTAATGAATACATTAAATTTTCAGAAGATAACATCCTGAAATAGGTGCATAAAGCTGCTACTCAGAGGCACAATTGTAAAATTGCATTGTGCAAGAACCTTCTGCTGCAATTAGGACATATATATTCTTGAATTGTGTTCTTGTTTTCAAGCTCATCTTTTAACTTTTTCCTCATTCGATGCAGTCTGTATCTAACAACATCATATATCTGCAAAAACAGTTTCATATAGGATCAAAACAAATGAAATAGTTTTTAGTTTAGGGTACGAAGAAAGGATAATACAAGCTTCTCCTAACAAATCAAACTAAATATACTGCATTGACATAGCGACCTGAGCATAATCCAGGCAGCAGTATGAATGAGTATGCAGCTTCACCTTCTCCTCTCCCTCTTTTCCAGTATGATGAAAATCATTAGTGGCAGCTACTGCTGCACTAAATATCTTGGCACCCTTAGCTGTCTATGAGATTTCAAACACCAGTTAAAAACAATTAAGGGATGAATTTGACTAATCCCCACAAATATATACTAACAGAAAGAGAATTTTCAAAGACACACTTCACATGTAGTCAGATTCATCTACTACAAGGAAAAAATGGGAGAACAAGTCATCACATAGGCTATGAGATTAAATCCAAAAGAATAATAAAAATGATATTAACTTGCCTGCTTTTAGTTCATTATAATCAGCTGAATTATCATATTCATATAGTCCAGCTCAAGTACCACAGATGAATAAAGCAAAATATCTTTGAGAATATATAAATGTGGTATGACAAAATCAGATATATGAAGCTTTTGGATTCAGATAACAATGAGCCAATACATGCCTTAAATGAGTTAAAGGACAGGATGATTGTCTTTTTCAGAAGTGTAATGCAGTCGAGCAAGTTTGCAATGGTCCAATACATAATTTGGAATATGGGATGCTCTAAAAGGAATAGAACCAATATTTAATTGGAATATGAAGTGCCAAAATAATAGACAGATCAAAGTACAAGCAAAAACTAGAAAGAGGACAAAAGGCTGAAATCATCTAACGTCAAGGAGATGAATAGAGCACCAACTTCTTTTCTGTGATCCCGGGTGATTAGTTTCTCCTCTTCAAAAAATCGGAGCATCCTACGGAGCTGCTTATTGTGTAGTTTCAAATCTTTTGCCAAATCTTCTTCTCGAACCCATTGCCGTCTGAAAATAGCAAAACGGACCAACATAGATTAATCAAAGCCATGTTTTATAGTCATGACATCTAACAATAACTAACTTCTAAAAGGCTTAGATATTTGCATTGGAGAAACCCAGAAATTGTGGAAACTCCAAAAAGATTGGAATCAAGTAATTTAGTGATACAATTCATACTCCATTGAATGATTGCTTTGGTGTTTTTCACCTAAAAAATTCTTGGGAAATTTTCCACCCATATGCAACACCATATCAACAACAAAAAACTCATTACAATTTAAAAACACTCGATTAGTGCGTTCATCACTTCATCCGAACCTCGTTTCACACCAAATGGCATCCAATAGACTCTAATTTGACTATGGTTGACCTAAATCTCCACGTTAATTAAGAAAAGGTTAGGCACAAGAGTATCGCTTCACCATCGGACAATTGCTACAGCAAGCAAACAATACCTCGTGAGAGCATCAAGCACTACAACGGAGATTCCACGATTATCACTCCGCCCCGTTTTCGGCTGGTTATCTCCTTTCGTCGTTATGTCATCGTAAAACGCCCGAGCCGCTAGCTTCACCAGCCTAAGCCAATCCAATCACCAATATCCCACCAAAGCAGTTAAATGGCCAGGAAATAGAACATGAACATTCCAGACAGAAGACAGCTAGCCAATCAATTGCAGCGATCATGCTGAAGAGAAAATCGAGAAAAAATCACCTGTTGAAGGGCTCGAGGCTCATCTTCAAGTGATTGAAATGACTCGATTGAGGTCACCCCTATGAAGATTGTTCCATTCTAATCAGCTATGTTCCTTCAGCTGTCTGATATAGATTCGCACACAGGAGTGAAGCCCAGAGAGAGAGAAGAGGTATTTCTGCGGTAGAGAATGGCAGTGATGAATTAGGACGCTGCTCCGAGGTCGCGGTGATCAATAATATGGTGTAAAGTTTTCAGGTAGAGCCCATAATTTATGAAAATTTATTGCCTGAGCATCTTGAAGATTAGCCCATCTCAACTAGGCCGTATACATAACAGTTTCGGCCCATTTGAGTTAACCATGCTCGCGTCCAGTGCCACCCCATTGTTTTCCTGTTAATATCCTATTTAAATACATATTTTCTTCATAGTATCAAATAGATATAAATATTTTTGCATGTATTTTCATATATAAGATTTTGATAAAAATAAGGGTTATTATGATAGATTTGATTAAATAAATAGATTTTGTGATTATTTTGGATACTCAAAAAAAATTATGTTAAATTTAATAAAATAGTCAAAATTTATGTTTAGATGAGATATTACCCTTATTTGTTAATATCTCAAATATGGTTATGAAATCTGCCTTATAGTTTAATTTAGGTAATATAATTTTAGTTGTATCAATTAAAGTATAAAATTTTAAACCACAATTTAATCCAAATATAATTTTATTTTAAAAATATTATTAAACTGAAAATCCAATAAAAGATAAAGTGTGTTTGACTTGTTAGACAAACATTAATGAGTGTCGTTAAATTAAGTAATTAATAAAAGGTTGATCTATAAATTAAACAAGAAAATATTTATACCTATTTAAAATTTTAGCTTCATTTGCCTTGCCACAAAGATAGGTTATACCAGTAAAGAAGACTAATACTCACAAAATCTTGTTCGTAAATATTTACAATGTAATTTAAGTTATAAATTTTTTATTTGACTTAATTAACAAATAATCATTTTAATAGTGACTCAATTGGCTTTTACTACTTAAATTTGAATTAGTCAAATATATGAATGTGTCTATTGGTTTATGGATAGACACAAACACGTGAGACAGCAAGAATTTCTTTGTATGCGGACAGCAATGGCACGTAAGATGACAAGATACCAGCTCAATAAATTCGGAATATAAAGTCATTTTATATTCCAAATATGATAATAGAACTTGAGTGGTAAAAAAGTATATTTATAAATTGAATTACTGAAATCACGGAGGGAAGTGTTCACACTCACTCCCCAGCATCCAGCCATCCATCCAGCCAGCCAAACGTGGTTGGATACCATGGCTTCCATTGAATAAGTAATTGACAGACAGAGCTGTAAATTTTGACCTAAAATTGGGTAGTGACTAAGGGTAGATTTATGTCAGATAGGTTGTGGGGAGCACTCTACAAGAGGGGAAACGTCAGAGCTTGATTTGGGTAATATAAAAGAATATAGAGGGTAGAGCCTATGTAATCTTGCACAGTTCTTGCAGAGATTTGGCTATGTGATCGGATTTTTAGGGTTAGGGCACTTATTTCATCACTGCCAGGAAACCATATCTGTGATCTAGCCGCTTGTTACGGACTACCCTGCTGTTTGATTATAAGTATTACTGTTTGATGCGAAGATAAAGAAATCAAGGATTTTGGCAAACAAAACAAAAGTTGAGACAATGGGGGATTCAAATCAATAGCTTAACTAACCTACGAAAAAAAACTCAATATCTTTTGCATAGTGGAGTCAATGTCTTATTTGATACTTGCTGCAATGTCACTCTTTCTTAGGTTTTACATTGACAGAGCTTTCAATTTTGCATTCCCTTAGATAAGTTTTTGTACAAGGAAAATTATTTGAAATGATAAAGGGTATCACATTTTTAGACTCAATAGGAAAAAAACGATTATTATCATTTTTTTGTTTGGTAAAAAATTAAAAATTCTTATAGTAGATACAACTATAACATTATAAATTATTATAATCTTCATATCTTCATAAACGTTTTAATTTTTAATTTGGAATTTTATAACTAAAGTTTATATTTTGCAATAAATGTATTATAATTTATTCAAATAAATAACAAAAATTCTTAAAAACGTTATTTCTCTATATTTATAAATTGATAATTTATTTTCCAATTTCTTCATTGATTTATAAAAGTATGCATACTAAAAAATATTGACAAATTATGAAAAAAAAACTTACCATTCCTTAATATTGAAATGAGAATGAGATGTGAATCTGAATTGTCATCAACCTAATAGAGCAACCTTGAAATGAGAAAAAAATAAGGACCAATTTGTAGTTAATTAAGTTCTTAACCTTGAAAATCACATCTTATTTATTCGTTTAGATGAATAGGCAGGTGGATGGATTCTGATATGGACCGATGAATGCTGAGTTCTTTATATCAGATAAATCTAGGCATGCTGCTAGGTCAGGCCTTGATTTCTACCTTCATGTTCCAAACCATAGAACATGGATGAGGACTTTTGTTTTGATTGACCCTGCATGCCGGGATGGGGTCAATCTCTCTAGGTTAAAAGCTTTGAGCAATTTCATTTTCTTTTTAGTATAATTAATAGTATCCCAAAGTTTTGTGGTGTTTTACTAATCTAATTTGAATAGGTCTCATTCAACTAAAGAGTACAATCAATTCAATCCATGTGTGTTACTTTTGATATATGAGCAATGTTACACTTAAATATTTTAGCCTTATGCACCAATTTTGTTAATGTAGCACTATGACTCTTATATGTCCTAAAAATACATTATTATTATTATTATTATTATTATTATAAATAAGTTTCTCATAATTTGTTCTATTATTAGAAATATTTGCAATCTAGTGACTTTTACTACCCGGCCAGCACCCATCCCCTCTCCCTTTCTCTCTGTTTCTCCTGCATCCATGGCTTCTTTCTCTCTCTTAGGGTTCGATGTGAATCTGAAACGGCTAAAGGGTCGCCGCATGACACGTTCCCTACTCACAGGTTCGGTTGTGAATGCCATCAATGATTCCGAAGCTGCTCCTTTCCGCAGTTACCGTTCTTTGATTTGTCTGCTAGGGTTTATCTCTTGCTGGGTCTCTTTATCTCCGTCTCAGTACTTGTCTGCAAGTGAGTGATTCTGCAACATCTATCCTTCTGTTTCTGCAGTGTACACGGGTCGGACAGACCAGATAAAGATAAGCTATAATAATCAATAATAGAAATAAAAAACTATACTGATCGATTTTTTGTATTCTTTTTCGTTATGAGTCGATTCGCATCCCGCTTCTATGGTGAGATTAGGATTGTTAAGGGATATATGCGGCTGTCTTTAACTGATCTCGGACAGGGAGCAACTAAAGCTGAGGGTGCTACTGTATTGCATCATAGGACGACCGAGTCAATAATTTCGTCTTAGCTTGTCGTGTTTCTCCTTTTTTTTTTTTTTATCTTTTTTGGCCGGATCATGTTTCTTCTTCATTTGTCCATTTCCATTTGACTTATGAAGGGATAGAACCGTGTATTAATTGCAGTAATGGACATCAATCACTGGCTTAAGGCTTATCAAGGCAAAGTAATCATTAATCTGCTGTATTGATTCTGAAACCTAGTCGACATTCTCAACAGATTCTTATTACATAGTGGTCGAATCAAACCATCTATGGATCTAATGTCACAAGCTCTGGCTGAAAGTTGATGCCCTTATTTTCCTCTGCACATGTCCATGTGTATTCTCCCCAGTCCACTTTCTTCGCCTCCTTTTTTGAAAGAGTCCTTATCTTTTGTCAGTGGATGGAGGACACAGAGTGACCCAAAAACAAGAACAAAACTTTTGGACATCTCTGAGTTGCCGAATGCATTAAATTTTCCATGCTAAAAGCTCCATAGACATAGCACAAGGAGCTGCATATGTAATCTAAGAGAAACCCTACTAGTTTTAAGACAAGAAAAAGTACAAACTTGGAATTAACTTGTGCTAGTGAGTTAGTACCAAGAGACAAGCTGAAACTGTAAGCTATACATGTAGGGAAACAGGCTTTTTTTTCTCTGAGAGCGGAGTGGATGAACAGGAGGGGCACCATCAATAAGGTAAAGATGATGGGCAGATAGAAGAAGATGAGCCCCTCAAAAAAGGGAAGAATTTGAGCATGTACCGATCACTTATAATGGAGCACACCGCTTCCATATGCTACCCCAGCAAGTACGTACTAATTAGGTTAAAGATCGATGGTGGGCTGTCAATTTTATCGCCGTTGGGTGTTCTTCATAATTTATCTGCAGACAAAACGGACCAACAATAATTTTCAGAAGAAAAGGAAAAAAGAGAGAAAGAAACGGACCTGCCACACCCACCACCATTATGTTGATTGGCCAAAATATTACAGAGACTTGCCAAGGCAATTCTTGAATTTAAGTGTTACAACCAAGGAAAAAGAAACCCTTGATTATTTAATTCAAGAGGGAGAAAATATTGAGCCTTATATCTTTAATTTTTTTTTCGTTTATTATATTTTTACCAAAAAAATTAATATTTTCAACTACAAATTTTTAAAATTATGTTTTTAAATAGTGGATTTCAATTCAAGAGGTTTCCATAATCATGAAATTATCCAAACAAAATGGGGAGTAGATACATTTATTGGAGCAGTTCATCTTGTGTCTCTCAATCTAAGCATAACCTTTATTGGATGTTGGATCATACATTAACTCTAGTTTATAATCAGTTTTATCAATCCCCAATCACTTGGCAATCAATTGAAGACTCTTCATTGGTTAATATGAAGATCTTGACGGTATTGATTAAGAGCATAGCATTCTCATCAAATAATACTGATATTCCTAGCCAATTCATTATGGCATATCTTGGAGTTTGCCTACAGATTTTAAATTCAAGAGATCATCATTTAAAGAAAAAAATGTGTGTTAAAATATGGCTGAAATCCCAAAATAGCTTATCAGTTTTTTACGCCATACTTCAGCCTATGCTATAAAATTTTATTTACCACTCAAATTTTAGGGAATCATTTCACGGTCAATTGACGGAGTGTGAAGTTATTTAATAAATAATTAAGCCATAAATCTTCATTTCTATTTTTTTATAATAAATTAATTATTTTTTCTCCAAAATAATAAATTAATTATTAGTAAATATAACATGCTCCATTAAATTTCCAATGAAATATTTAAATGGCAGACAATGAATTATTCAAATGCTAGATTTTTTCTCCTCTAATTAAGTCAATATTAAAATATTCTGGGTAATTAAGTGAATATACCAAAATGCCAAACATCATAGTGCACCTACTTCTCAATTAGCTTCCTAGATTCATAATAATTAAGCTATGGACATGCATGGAAAAATAATAATTAACTAAATAAAAATATTGTGGTTAGTATATAATGTTTAAAATTCATTATTTAAGTATTAGTATATAAGAATAATTGAATAACACTTATTAAGTAACATTCATTGTAGCATCACTAATGACTTATATAATTTAAAAGCGTATTATCTAAGATATGTGCCAAATAATCATTTAAAATACATGTAAGAAACAATATACTATAAAAGATTTGAACAAAAAACTTTGAAGCTGTCTTATGCCATCACCCTCCATGGTAACATGGGAAATACTGAATATACTATTTTTCCGTTTGGTAGGTGAAAATTAAAAAGAAAGAAATATCAACCAAATTTAAAATAGATTTGCTAACTATATATAATAAAAGCTTGTATAACTTATTCCATTTTTTATATTTTTTATATTATTGTCTAAGTATCTTATATAAATAATTAAGAAAACATTCTACAATAACAATATTTTTTATTAACATAAATTCATACACAATAAGTAATGCCTTTTAAATTTTATTATACAACCATAGTCACATGTGGAAGATATATTGGATAAGGATGGGATGGGATGAATGCATATCCAAATTACTTGATGTCTAGTCAATCATTTCTAAAAAGTTTTTGGTGATAATATATATTTTTTTCTCAAGCCGCATCACATGATATCACAAAACCAACTGGCATATGTTGATTATGTGTGATGTTTCTCAGTATGGCTACAAACTCAGTGGTAAAAGAGACCTCTAGATCATACCCATTTGAAAACTAATGGAAGGGATGACTTAATTTATCCTACAATGGAATGACAAATGCTGCAACTTCCTTGTTTATGACATGGAAAAGAGTAACTAAGTTCCACAAAATTTGAAACAACATATTGCATGACAATCATCAAATTAAACATATAACTAATTCAAATCTTGGCAAAAATTAAATACCTCCTAAATATTATTGACCGTACCAAATCTTGGCAAAAATTAATAAACTGATATGAAAAATTAAAAAGAAATTGTGTTAAACATTTGTGTTGAATTGACGATACTAAAACTTTATAAAAAATAAAAATTTCATATAAAATATATTAAAATGATATTTAATACTAAATATTTGATAAAATAAACTTATTTAATATAGGATATTAATGTTAAATGAGTTTATTTTATTAAATATTTGATATAAAAAATCATTTAAAAATATTTAATAATAAATGAATACATGTTTAAATAATTCGTATAAAAGAGATTTTTAAATATTTAATTTCAAATTGTTCAATTTTGTAAAGATGTAATACCATCAATTTAATTCAACCTAAGTGGTATAAGGATAGGTTTTCATAAAACAGGCACCTTATTGTCAATCAGGTTCATACAAATGCTCACGCATCTATTCACCTCGGATAGAGAAACATAGAGAGATTGAATGAGAGAGAGAGAGAGGAGAGAGATCCAGACATTTGATCATAAGTAGTCACCGCAGATCCGAGGAACCACCATATCCCTCCCATGGCTTGAGAAACAACTGGAAGTCCCTGAACTGGTGCTGCAAATCAAGTGGCAATACATAGCATCTTGCTGTTAGCTACATATCCAGGTTAAGTCTAGAGATTGCTTCTTTTCTTTGAACGATATCAAACCAGTTAGATCGGGCTAGCTAGCTATAGCTACTTCCTCCTGTAATGAAAGGCATAACTGATGCATGTAACACATAATTTTTACCTGTTGGTGAATTCCATTTCCATTACTTTGCAGATAGTAATTGTTCGTGGTCGCTGAAGAACACTCCATGATTTGTTCCGCCGATGCCCCCAACCTCTTCAGTTTCGCAACTTGGGCTTGAGCTTCAACTTCCATGGATGATATCTTCATATAGCCGTGCTCTAATGGGCAATTCCTTGACTCTCCACCTACATCAAATGGATGATCTGATCGATTGTTGAGCCTCCGAAACAACATCTTTGCCCTAGTCCTCTCTTTCGCCCTCGTCCTTCTCTTCTCCCTCGATTCCCTAGCAAGTTGCGCAGAAGAGATTCTCCGGCTCAAAGTTTTGGATAGACAAGAATTCCTTGCTTTCCTCGAGTGTAGCTCCGATAGACAGCACCGTTTGGAATCCTCCTCGAGCTTCTCTGCTTGATCTTCGTCGCTAAGAGCATCAACTGACTCATCAATGACTCCGGAAACATCGGCCTTCTCACCGGCGATGCTGCTTGAATTACCGATAGCATCATTCGAGAGCTTCGCGATTGCGGACTTCGACTGCGTGAGCAGCCAGTCGACTGTCTTGCTGGCCTTGTCGAATCTGAGCATGTCTTGTAGGTCAAAGAACTTGCGCGAAACCTCGAGGGACAGCCTCATCCTCCTGTCCCTCGGCCCCTGGGCCGTGTTGATCTTGCTGTGTCGGTCCTTCTTCGAGGATCTCTTCCTCGGGGCTAGCTTCTTAGTAACACCAGCACCATGCTCGTGACCACGCTTATTGTCGTCTGTCCATTCGCTCTTGCTCATCAGGAATTGCTTTCCCGGCTCCAAAACGTCGTCGATTTCAGCATCTGGCAGAAACGTATAATCCGCACAGGACTGAAGGAAAATTGCACTGTCTTCTTCTGTGTACAGGGAGAAGGGAGAGGCCGGAAAGTTCAAGAGGGAGAAAGGAAGATGGTGATCATGGTCTTGCTTTGAATTTGTGGCGATGAGGTCACCGAGAAAGGGCAACGAGGATAGAGTATTTGGATCGTTTGGGTTGGGGTTTGAAGAGAACATACTTTTTCCTTCTTCAATGCTCTAATATATGAACTGGGTATAGCCGCTGTCGGGTTAAAAAAGCAAGAATGACAGTGATAATGTACAGATAGAAAATTAGCTTCTACTAGGGTGCCATTTGTGGAAAACATTTACTCCATGTGCTCTATCTGTCTATCTATCTCTATTCAAGGCCTTATCATAGATGGTATATAAGCTCCAACCAAGTGAATATATCTGCAGGAAGGAAAGAAAACATCCAGACATGAGATAAGAATGAGATCAAACATCCCTGTCGATGGATGTAAAGGAAAAACAAGCAGGTTGATTATAGCCTGCCAGATGTCTCTGGCTTGTCTAAAGAAATGGAAAGTGTAGGAAAGATGGGGCGTGGAAGTATTCACCATTCAACAAAAATGGGTCTTGGAGCTTGAGAAGGACAGCAGGTCACAGCACAGTAGACCCGGCATTGCTTATTAAACCTTTGAGAAGAGATGCCTTCCAGAGAAGAAAGTGAACTAGTGATGGAGGGACTGAGAGGAGAAAGAGAGCTAGAACAAGGGATGGAAGGCGAAGTAAGTGCAGACAAAGAACCATCGTTTTCAATACTTTTAATGTCCTAAAAGGTAAAGAGTTTATTTCTTTTTTATTTGCCAAGTGGAGAGTTTGTTCAGACCCCCAAAAAAGTAGAGTTTCTTTAGAAAAAAATGATGGAGCCTTTTTTTATATATAATTTATGGTTAATAATCTATCAAGTCTGCCAAATAAAATATTTTGTACGAATTTAATTATCTTATCAAATTAAACATTATACCACCTTTTCATTTATGTTATCATTAATAAATAAATTAAAGTTTTTATATATTTAATAAGGGTGAAAGACTGTATTGGATTTTAAAAATTAAAAAAAAACAATATATGATTAAATAAGTTATTAATTATTGCCACCATGAATCATGATGATCACCACAAGATTTTAAAATTACAATTTTCTTGATGATGAAAAATTTGACAGGAGACGAAGAGTGAAGAAAATATGATGATATAATGAATAAACCAAATCACAATATTCATTAAATAAAATAGAAGACTTAAATATATGTGGACCCACTAGTATAGACCTAAATATTGAAGCATCAATAACAAGCATAATATTTTAACATATTTTATCATTGTAGGCACTACATTTTCTCATATTCTAAATATTCACAATATTTACTTATATTATCAAATTTAATATAGTATCATTTTTTCATGATATTATTTAAAATTTATTTCATATATTTTTAATTTGATGTTGCATCATTTTATATTTATCCTACACAATTTTTATGCGGCATTTACATATTTTAGAAAAAAATAATTCCATTCTATATAAAAATATTATTTTAAAATTTAAAAATGACAATATATTGTGTTTAAATGGTTATTGGCACTATTGTTTACCCTTATAGCACGATATTATCTTATATTATAATCTTATTTTTTTCTTTACTACGAGAATATAATATCTTTGACATTTTAACGAATAAAAAGGCACCGACATTTTACCCTATTTGCTTTTCTAGTATGTACTTTATTTTTATACAAAAAAAACTCAAACATTTTAGTGGTCGGTTGCAAGTCTTATCCTCCAACTTTATTTTTTATATGACATTTTTTTGGATTAACACAATTGAAATGGACATTCTTTAATATTAAAAAAGCCTATAACAATATCACATATAAAAAAGTTGGACTTGTAAGAGACAAAGGACAAAGTTTGAATTCTCTTCATTAACACAATTGATATGACAATTAATAAATATTATTTATATGCTCTCTTCATTACCCTTATAAGTTTAGTAAATGTATAATTTAATTATCAACAAATTTTAAATAACTTATTATATGTTGTGAGACGTGTGATTTAAGTGCTAAAATTTTAAAAAATACGATATTGAATATCAAAAGTTTGCATATCCCTAGTTAAATCAGTATCAAATTTATAGATTAAATATATCATTTTGATTTTTTAGCAATTAGGTAACATACTTGATAAAATTTTTGGTACTTAATATCACTTTAACACTTTCACACTTGCATAATATTTTGTCAAAATTTTGGCTTCATGATATAACATTAGCTCATTAGTCAACTATTAAAAAAATTCCCATGTCACACTAGTATTAATAATGTCACATATTGGACAAAAATAATAATATTAAACCTCCTTTATGTGCAAATTATAATCAATTTAATGAAGTTTTATGGGTCAAAATTTAAACAACCTGAAAACTCTTTAAATTCATGCAACAAAAGTTTATATTTGCAATTATTTTCTGGTACTTGTTAAGTTTATGATACAACGAAATTATACTTATATTGAATATTTTATTATTAATTTTTTTTCATTTACTATATTATTGTCTTTCTTATTATCAAAATTTTACATTAACAATAATATGACAATACTCAATTTTTTAAATTTTCAATAAGTTTGGAATAGATAAAAATGATTTCACTCCCAAAGCTCAACTTATTGAAATGTTATATCTTTTCTATTAAAATTTAAAAAATTATCTCAAATGATCAATAAGTTGACAACCATACTCATCTTTATGAGAAAATGTAGCTTGCCGCATATATAAAAAAAAATGCTTTGACATCCAATCCTAAAAATTTTATGAAAGAGTTGGAAATATGTTTATTTTATTTGATCGCCCTTTTTACTAATTGCTAAATTGTATGTGATTTATGAATAAAATAAATGGAAAATATTATACCCTAAGTTTTTTTTCCCTCATAATATAGCCTAAGTTCAAACCATTATTCTAGAAAAGTAAGATATACAAATTTAGTCAACATTTGAAAATAATTATATATTATTTATCATATGTGAATATATATGATAAATTATGATACATATATTATATATAATAATATAGTATAAATGTTATTTTATTAACGTATATGTATATATTATTTTATGGTATTTTATTCGTTAAAAATTTGAGAATCAATTAAATAAATTTTTATACAAATATATCTAATATATTATATCATTAAATTAATAAATATTTCTATGATATTTTAAATTATTTATAATATAAATAGGTTGGTTTGAATTGAGAGTTTGGAGTATGAGGGAGGGTTTAAAAAGATAAATGAACAAAGGAAGAAACACCTCACTTTTTAATAGATAATAAAATTATCTTAAACTTAAAATTTGAGTAAATTGATTTGGTACGTTCAAATATAATTGTAAATGTTTCATTCAAGAGTTCTCGTTAAAACTTAAATTGTATCCAACATACCTTTATATAAATAAAAAATTGAGAAAATTTATAATTTTAAATTAATCCAAAATTCAAATTTTAAATTGTACAAAATCAAATTAGGTGATCGGATCTGTACAGAAAATCTGTGATTAAATTTCGAAAAGATCTATAAGGGAAAATGCAATGATATTGGTCTATTAAATTAAAATTTATATAAACAAAATATACATGTGGGTTTGACCCAATTCGGGTCAACCAATCCTAGACAAACACCCCATTAATGATGTAGGGTTCCGAGGATCAACAACATATAAAATAATCATGTTTCCATGGAAACTCTAGACAAAACCTCCCTTTCATTTTCCGTGTTCATTATGAAAGAAACAAAAAAACCAAACCTAAACCTAATTGCTAGAGAGAGAAAATATGGAGCACCTCCTCTCTCTCCTAAAATCACCTAGGTGGATGGTTACTAGGGAGGGGTGATTTAGAGAGGAATTCTACTTTGGCGACAAGTATTCGAGTGACCGTGTGAGATGTACCCTCTTAACATGAGTAGTTTGAGCTTACTTGAGAAGTAAAAATCGTTCAATATAAGACCAATAATACAAAAATGAGAAATATAAAATTTTAAAAGAAAAATGATATTTGGATTGAAACGAGATAAAAAAATTAATTAATATGGGATATAAAGTGATTTAATATACAAATTCCGTTCCTAATAATAAGTAAGTTAGAAATAAAAATTAAAAAATTTTAAGTAAAAACCAAAATTTAAAATAAACCAAAATTGATATGGAAGGCTAACTGAGGGTGAACACGTGATAGTCATTGGGTGAGTGAGCTTAGTTACACTTTATTTTCGGTTGGGGTGATTAGCACTTTTATTAAAGAAAAATCTACTTACCAGTTGTAAGTGAGATTATTTGAACATTATACCAGGTTGGTATGATGAGTTTTTTTATTGAATGGAAAAACCTGTATACCGGTTGTAAGCGGACCTATCATCATACTGGTTGATGTGATGAGTTAAAAATTTTTTTGTTAAAGTGTTCTTCCATGACTATGTGCCATTGCTTAAAATATATGGGAGACCTTCTTGATAAGAGCTAAAATAACTCTAACAGTCTAGGGGCCTCGGTTTTGTACTCATAGGGCTCAAGGCCTAGTTTTGAAAAACACGTGCAGTAGGCCCAAGGCCAATGGACACGGGCTAAAGCCCGTAAACAAACATGAATAGGAAGAGCCATGAAAACTCACATTAAAAGTGGAAATAATTGTGTGATTCGCCACAGTATCAAGTTAGGACCGATAAGGCTCGATGATCTAGCAACAATTTGCTAGGGCTAGGTCAACGGACCGGCTAGGCAAACAGCTGTAGGCTAGGTCGAGTGTTGGGGCCGTTGGACCGTCGACACAAAAAAGAATGACTAAATATATGAAAACTATTATTTGTACATGCACTTTGATTCAGAACCATCAAGACGCCCAAGGGGGGAGTGATGGGTTCCAAGGACTGCTAGATGACATGGTGGCGATAAGGGAAAGAGAAGCTATTGTGTTTGGGCTTCTCGTTGTACCAGTTAGTTATGAATCTACTATGGTTGGGCTTCCTAAAGCTACTGTGTTTGGGCATCATGTGCACGAAACTAGGGTGGGGTTAACATGAGGTCTCCATCCTCACACAGACATGAAGAGATTTTGGGTTTGAGGGCCTGGTGTCTGAGGTGTCACTTAGACTCCGGGTAGAAGTCAGGGACTTCTATCAGGTTGGATGATAAAGACACGTCGATCCACAAGTGGGTGCTGTCGTCGCAACTGCATCTTGCAAATGCTTGAACCCTTTATAAGAAAAGGTGTGTGGTTGTTTATTAAACACCTCATGAGCAAGGGGGAGTGTTAGCTTGGACCCATTATGGTAAAGGGGCAGATAAATGGTTATTAAAAACCAAAATCCCGAGCAATGGGAAAATACCTGAACCCTTTTGATAAAGGGGCACATATGATTGTACATGAAACACTTCTCGAGAAAGGGGATGTGTTAAAAGAGTTGAACTTACATAACAGTGAAATAATTTAAAAAGATGAAATGTGTTAAACTATATTTTTGAAAACTCACTCTCCAACACTCACTCATTGAGTTGTAGAAACTCATCCCCTCCCTTTAACTCTTTTTAGGAAAGGAGAACACCCACAAAGAAATCTAGAGAACAAGCCTTAAGTCAGGTATGTAAAAGCTGTTGAGTTTTATATAATGCTATTCCAGGAAACAAGGTCCAAATTTATGTATGACTCATCGTGGTTTAGAAGGAAGAGAAATCCTTCATAGACCATAGGGAGTGGCGGGTTGCTCATGAGGTTCTGACCAAATCGGGTCGGGGCGTGACACGTTAGGTAGTTGACTTCCTTCGGAATCTATAGGACCCAAATTCACCTTTTGAGGTTGAGAGAAGTGCTGTAAAACCCATCACCCCGAGTTAAGGAAAACTGGGAAAGAACCAGTCAAATTGAAGAGAAACCCGACTCCCTTGATGAATCGATGGCAATAAAGAGGGGTTTAAATGGGAAATTAGAAATCTCAAGTGACTAGAGGTCACAAAAATCATGGGGAAGGATTGTGATGGGAAAATCAGACCGGTTCGGGGTGAACCAGACCTGAACCAGATTGAACTGGTTTGAACTATACATGAACCAATCACTTAATTCGTTTTCTTAGTGGCTTAAAATGATCAATTTGGGAAATTGAGGCCATCATTGAATATAAAAATGAATTTAGACAAATTTATAAAATTTTAATTTCAAGAGAACCGGTCGAATCGGGCCTGAATCGATCGATTTTCACTTTTTGGTCACTAAACTTGATCAGACCGGACCGGTAAGGTCCAACCAATCAACGAACCGCTAACGTGTCATCGTCCAATCATCACGTAAGTGGCCAATCAAAGTGCAACGTGTGGCAAGGCATACTCTGTCAGCCGATCAACTGTCAATAAGCGCACAATCAGCGGCCACACAAGCATGACCAGCCAATGGGAGGCTGCCACATGTCTGGTCAACAATTAACGTATGACATGGCGACTAAGTTGGATCGCCATGTTTGCATGATCGACCATTCACCAACTGCCACGTGTCCGGCCAACCAGTTAACAGCTGACATGGGGACTGAGTTGGACCATAGCTGGACTGACCAATCACATGTTGTTACATGTCTGACCCGCACAAGCGAAGCTCGCACGTACAAAATAGTGTGATCTTCCTCCATCCGATGACATTGTTCATCATGGAAAGAAAATCTTTCCTTTTCTTGTGAATGAAAATTTGCTCTGATTTGGGAAATTTCCAATTAGGATGAGCATGACCAATATGGAAAATGGTGGGGCAGAGGGCCCCCGAGCTCCCTATATAAAGAGCTCCCATCTATTCATCCTCCACACACCTCAATTATCTCTTCTCTCTAAAGTGCTTTGTTCTTTAGTGAAACTCGAACTAGAGCTCTGATTTGGGCACTTCTTCTAGCCATAGAGGCTGAATTTGGGTCCTATAGACTCGGGAGGAAGTCAGCAACCTGACGCCTAACTCCAATTGACCAGAGGATCGTTGGAGAAGTGCCGACAAGCTCAAACAGTGAAGCAGCTCTTGCAGACCGAAGCTACTCTATTTTGGCCGATCGAAATTCGACCAATTCCTACCTCCTATAGCCGAATCGAGCCCTCCCATAGTCCCTACGACCACCACACGAACTCTACAGAGGCGAAATGTAAGCCAATTCGGCCCTCCTCCATCATTACAGTCTGGTTCTAGAGAGAGAAAGTGATGGAATTCTTTGATCGAATTCCACTAATCTTGACATCAATTGCCCCAATTCTTGATCATAGAAGGACCCTAAGGATAAGAGCAATCTACCCCGATCAAGAACTCGGATTGCTACACCCCTAACGGTAAGCTTTCGAAGCTTTCTCTCTCTACATTCAATTTTTCGACGAAGCTCTATTTGAGCTCGGTAGTGTGTTAAGGCCAAGTGGATTAGCCTAGACAAATAGTTGCAGGTCGGGTTGAGTGTCGGGGCCGTTGGACCGTTAGCACCAAAGAGGATGGCTTAATCATGAAAACTTTTATTTGTGCATGCACTTAAGGTACAAGACCATCAAGACTCCCCAGGGGGTAGTAATGGGTCCCAAGGGCTATTGGATGACATGGAGGGTGATAAGGGCAGATTGTCGTGCCAGTCAGTCATGAAGCTTTGGGAGCTTCTTGCGCATGAGTCCAGACGGGGTCTAGATGAGGTCTTCATCTTCATACAGACATGAACTGGCATTCGGGTTTGAGGGTCAGACGTTTGGGACATCGACTCAAACTTAGGGTAGAAGTTTGGGACTTCTATCAGGGTGGAAAACAAAGACGTGTTGATCCCCAAGTGAGTTTAGTCTAGGAATGCCCTGCGAATGTGTGTACCCTTCCTAATGAAGGGCATGTGTTTGTTTGCTAAACGCCTCCATAGGCAAGTGGATGGGCTAAGAGAGCTAAACACACCCAATATAAAAATGGGAAAAAGGTTTCGGAGATTTGAGTTTGAGGAAATCCTTAAAAAGGAAATGTTAACCTTGGCATGGTTTTGAAAAATAAAATAAACTAAACATATTTTTGAAACTCACTCCCAACACCCACTCATTGAGTTGTAGAAACTCACACCCTTTCTTTACCCCTTTTCAGGAGTAAGGAGATCAATTAAGAGAGAACGTAAAGATGTACCCTCCATCAGGTGCACTTAAAGTTTCTTTTAAGGTTGCTTTAGATTGATTTATTCTATTCAAGAGAACAAGATTTGAATTTATGCCTAGCTCCTCTTGAATCAAGAAGGGAAAACCTCTCTTGAACCAAGGGAGTGCTGGGTTGTTCACAAGCATCCAATCAAACCGAGTCGGAGCATGACAAGTGTCCATGTCGAAGCTTAGGTTCGAGCTTTGCAAAAAAAAAAAATGGAGCACTTCTCCTTCTTTGAAGGTTTAAGGTCTGTGAAGGATGAATGGAGGGGAGATCTTTATATAGGGAGCTTGGGGACCCTCTGCTCTACGAGCTTCTATATTGGTCGAGTTATCCTCATCGTTAAATGGCATAATCGAAGGGAATATTCCCTCGTCGGAAAAGGAAAGTTTTTCTGCCATTGATGAATAGTGCTGTCATCATAAGGAAGACAATGACACTGTTCATTGACCTATTGGACTGTTGACCGGTCCGGTTTGACTGGGTTCGGTGAGAAAATCGATCGGTTTAGGCCCGATTTGACTGGTTTTCTCAAAATTAAAAATTTATAAATTAATCTAAATTCATTTTCTATCTAATAGTGGCTTCAATTTTCTAAAAAAAATGAATTATTGAATCTGGTTCACCATGGTTCATCCTGGTTCAAGTCCGGTTCACTCCGAATTGGTCTAGTTTTCTCATCCAATTTCCTTCGTTGTTCTTCCCCATGATTTTTATGATTTATGGTTACTTGAGATTTTCTAATTTCCCATTTTGACCCTTCTTTACCATTTTTGGTTCATTAATTGGCTTGATTTTCTCATGAAATTTTCCGGTACTTTTCCTGGTTTCCTTGGTCCGAGAGGATGGGTTTCAGAACTCTCCCCTCCTTTTAGGTGTTTTGTCCTCAAAGCTTACTTATGCCCCCTTTCCATCGGGAACCAGTTATCTTGACTTCAACTAGGGTCCACCTTGGTATATCACCACATGGGTTTACCCCTTTCACTTAGTCTCCCATGCACTGTGCTGAAGGGATTTCCCTTCCCTTCCATGATTCACCGACTCCATGGAACTTATTATCATTGGCTCGTCTTACCCCCATGCCCAATGTCATTTCTTTGCTCTAAATCCTCATGCTGCTTAGGGTAAGACCTTTCCTCTTGAGGGTTTTTATCCAGATCACTAGGTTGGGAGTTCCATAAATGTCCGACCATCCCCATATCTATTTATTCCTTTGGTCGTTGCAACTCCTTAGCTTGGCATCCTTTTGAGCTTTTTGTACTTGTTTCCATAGGTTTCAGTGTTATCCCCTCTTCATCCTATATTGGTCCTTCTTCCATCATTTGTTTATTACAACTCCGGTCCAAATTTTATATTTGACCTTGTCAAGCTTAACTAATTGATTTTTTCTTACTTGAGTCACATTTTCCTGGTACTGTTGGACCTACATGTCCCTTATAGCAAGACATGTTCTAGAACTTGTCTTTGTCCATTATAATTCTAGAACATTTCCTTGATGGTTGTTCTGGACTTTCGAACCTTTTGAGGATCGTATGATTTCATCCTTTCTTTTCATCTAGTAGTATTCCTCGACTACCTTCACCGTTATTTGATCATCCTTTTTACCTTTGACATCATGTTTTTCATGACCGTGTCGGTTTTCCTTATCTACTCATACCTTACCAACTTCCTTATTGGGTTTTCCCAGTTCCAACCCTTGAGTTTCCCGACCACTTCATGACTTACTAACGTGTTGGGATTTTTCCTCCCTTATGTCCTTCCTCATATCCAATGGCATCCTTTACTGAAGGATTTCCTTTCTGCAATCCATCCTTACTCGCTCGTGATCATTTCTTGGCTCTTTACTCCCCTTTACTTCCTATCCAAGGTATCTCCCATTGTCGAGTCTTATTTCGCATCCTCTACATTAGGCCCCAATATTCAATCTTAAGCTCCATTAAATGAGTGTGGATCGAAATTAGTCTTGGTATCCGTCGTTATTCTTTTAAATGACATTTCGACAGGAGTGCATCATTTCACAAGGCTCTACTTCCTTTGGGGTTCGTTTCCTTATTCTTTTATTAGGGTATACCACCCATCCCCACTTTTTATGACATGAGTCGATACTATCTTCGTGCTAACCCGTTCCTTGGGGTTTAGCTTGCTCCTTGGACTTTGGGTACACTTCCCTTGTAATTGGTCATTTATCCCAACTTGTATTCCATTTGCAATTTTATGTTGTATTCCACTTCAATTAGGTTCATTACTTCTTCTTTGGTATATATGTATGCCTCTCTAAGGCTCCCTTCCTTTGTCGGCTACCTCCTCTTTTCCCAGGATTTCCTCTTTCCTTCATCTTCGTAGGTATTTGTCTTTAAATCAACCTTATGACATCCTTTGATGTCATCCTCTCCTGCTTACCCTTACTTTGGGAATCTTGTTGGCACATCATTTGTACCTTGTCTTTATTCCTACTTATAATCACTACAATTTTATTTTCTTATGGAGGAATTTCAATCTCTTTTTGTTTTGAGGGTTCTTAACCTCCTTCTCAGAGCTTGTTTAATCCCTCCCATGGCTTGTGTAAAACTCGCTCGGAGTGAGGATTCAGAACCGGTTCACAAACCTGATCATTTCTAAATGGGAAATTTGGAAATTTACAACTCTCAAGTGATCCAAAGAGTTCATTAAATCTTCTAAAAGAAACTTAAGACAAACTAGAAGAGAAAAACCAAATTGGTTCAAGTGAACGAGAATCCATAAGAACTATGAAGTTAAGCGTGCTTACCTGAACGATACTTGGGAAGTATGATTCTTATCATAAATGGCCATGAATTAATATATATTTAATAATTGTAATCAATACCAATAATTTAATACCTAAATTAAATTATTAAAATTAATACAAATAATTTAATACCGAAATTAAATTATTGGAATTAATATCAATAATTTATGACAATATTAATACTAATAATAAATCTCTCCTATTTAATACATGATTTTTACACCTATATAAAGAGGTCATCCCCATTCATTATCCTCACACCTGAATACTTCTCTCTCTCTCTACTGCTCCATTTCCCGGTGAAGCTCAAACCAGAGTTTCGACTTGAACATTTTTCTTAACCTCAGAAGAAGAGGTCGAGCTCTTTATAACCGAGGAGAAGACAACTATCTAATAGCAAACTCCAGTCAATCCGAGAATCGCTGGAGAAGCGCCGGCATGAGGGAACAGTGAAGCAGCTCTGGCGGACCGAAGCTGCCCTATTTTGGCGAATTTGAAATCGGCCATTTTGAGCCCTCCTTAGACCAAACCAAGCCCTCCGAACACTTCCTCAGCCCTCCCATGGCCAAATTAGGACTGAAAGGTAAGCCAATTCGACTCCACTCTATAATTTTCGGCCGGTGCTAGAGAGAGAACCAACAGAATTTCAATGATGAAATTCTAACTCAATTCAACATCAATTGATGCAATTCTGGATTCTAGGATGATCCTCAAGATGAGAGCTATCTGCCCAGATCGAAAGCTCGGACCGCCGTGCCCTCACCGGTGAAAAATCAAAGCTTTCTCTCTCTACAATCTATTTTCCAGTGAAGCTCCATTTAAGCTCGTTCCGGCATTAAAATCTGTGATTTCAAAGTTTCTTAGAATCGTATGAACATGTGGGAACTCAATTTCAACTCCAACTTCAACAATTAGAGGTGTTTGATTGGTCAATTTGATGAAATCAAATTCGGTAGTGTTGAAAAGTTGAAATTGGGGAAAATTTGAGGATTTTTGAAATTTGAAGGACCAAAATGAAATTTTATGAAATTGAGGCCCAATTGGGCATGAAAATAATGTTGGAGGACCAATTGAGAAATTTTAAAATTTTTGGGGCAAAACTTACCATTTTTGTAAAGGGCAAAATGGTAATTTTAGAAAACTTGGAGGACCAAATTGGAAATTTGAGAAATTAATCATCTTTTAGTGAAATGAAATAAATTGAGGTCCTATGATAAATTTTAGAAGTTTCGGGACTCAATTTGAGGAAAAATCGGCATTAGGGACTTAAAGTTAAAAAGAAATAACTTTAGGGATCTAATTGCAAATAAATGAAAGTTTGACTTTCTCATTCATTTGGAATGAATGAAGGCGATTAGGCCGAATGATAATGAACCGAGATGTTCATATTGTGTAGGAACACGAAGTACCAGAAACGCTAGCAAGGACAAGCTTGCATGAATACAAATAACCGGTCTAGTGGAATTCACGACGTTAACGGGTGAGTGGGTTTACTAACATTATACCCTGTTGGGATGATGAGCACAACTTAAAATTAAAAACTACTTATCGGTTGTAAGTGGGATTATATATATCATATCTGGTTGGGGATGATAAGTAACTCAGTATAAAAACCCACTGTGTAGTGGTATTTTAATCATAACCACTTAGAGAAAGTGATGTGAAAATTTTGCGGAAAAACTAATTATCGGTTGTAAGTAGATCATACCCGATTGGTATGATGAGACTTCCTCGAAGGAAGTTGGAAACCAGTTCATCAGTTATGAATGGAGATGTCCTTATACCCGTTGGTATAATGGATAGTGAAAACCTATTTTGTCAGAAGTGCTCTCCCTTGACTGTGTGCTAATGCTTAAAAAATTTGGGAGACCTTCTCGACAGGAGCTCGAATAGCTTTGATAGGCCAAGGGCCTCGGTTTTGGAACTTGGGGGCTAAATGCCCAATTTTGAAAATCTCGTATAGTGGGCCCAAGGCCAATTGGCATGAGTAGGAGCTCGTAAACGAACATGATATATGTGCCATAAAAATTAATAAGTGAATTTTTTTTCATGGTACCAAGATCAGACCGACATGCTCAGTCAACTAGCAGCAGTGTGACATGATAGGTCGACGGACTAGTCAAGACAAACAACTGCGGGTTGAGTTGAGAGTCGAGGCCGTTGGACCGGTGGCGCCACATATTACATGGCAATATGAGAATACATTGTTTGTGCATGCACTGTGAGTACAAGATTATCAAGATGCCCATGAGGGGTAGTGATGCGTCCTAAGGAATTGGACGACCTGGTGGCTATAAGGGCAGTTCGTCGTTCCAAGTGTTTGTGCGAAATTTGGAGTAGCACCAATCGCATGAGACCGGGGTGGGGATAGGATGAGATCTCTGTCCTCATACGGACAAGAAGAAGTGATTTCGGGATTGTGGGTCGGATGTCGCGTACATCCACTCATTCCCAGGGAAGAAGTGGTCGTACTTCTATCCGGGTGGCAGGAAAAGTCGCTCCGAAGCCACTAGAGGTTTCAATAGTGATACTAACTTGCGAATGTGTGTAACCTTCATGATAAAGGATGTGTGTTGGGTGATGACACACCGATAATTAAGAAATAATAAAAAAACCTGAATTTTTTTAATGAAGGGATTTTTGAAAAGAAAGGAGTCTGACACACTCCATATAAATATTTTTTTTGAAATTCAAAAGATTTGAATCCGATTCACTGAATAGTTGTACTCACCCCCTCCCTTATACCCCTTTTAGGAAGTCTTGGAAAGATGAACCTTAAAAGACTTGTGCAATTAAACGCCTGCAAGACAGATATGATTAATTTAAATTACTCTACATTTTTGATTTATGATATTCCTGGAAAAAGGTGCAGGTCTAAAGAACGCCTAACTCTTTACGGTTTATAATAGAAGGGGAAACCCTTTAGTAAATTGGGAGAGTGGCGGGTTGATCACGGGGATCCTACCAAACCAGGTTGGGGCATGACTGCTTGAGTTTGGTCGCATTCCAGTTTCTCCTTTATCATCCCGTTGTTACTAATTGCTTCCTTCCACTAGGTTTATCTGTAACCCAACTTAGCTCCTCTACTCTTCCAAAGCAGGTCACACTTTGCCATTCCGAGACATCCTATTTGTCATTCAACGTTCGAGGCTTGTCTTCTTTTGTGGATGCACTTCGTTCTTTGCTCAAAGATGGCTTGTAGCTCTCCTTAAGGGAAAATTCCCTTCATCTATACTCTGCTTCATTTGTAGTTTCCTCAAGGTCTTACCTTAGGTCCTTCTTGTCTTTCGTGATCCCTCCTCATATATATGAGGCACACAATCACATTATTATTTGAGATTAAGAGTTTTAGGAACTTAGAATTTTTTATTAGTTGAGAACGATTACAATACGTTAGGGTTTTATCCCTATTACAAAGAGATGGTTATGAATTAGGTTGGAAAACTACTATACTAGGTTCTTGATAAGTGTCCTCCTTCGTAAGGTCGTAATCCCTTGCCAGTGTTCATGGCATCAGGTTGGCTCTCTTCATAATCAGGGCTATGACCTCAACAGGTCCTAGCACCACATTCCTTGGTTGTATTGGATACTTCCCCCAAATAATATATCTTGGTCCTTCGTGACTTCTACTATACCACGAGCATTGGAGAGCTTTTAGGGTCATCCTCTTATGGGAACTGGATTTTGGGTAGTGTCAGTGATGGCTGTCCGAGTGTTATTGGTTCCTTGTCTAGGAGTCATCTGAAACAATTAGGTAGTTTTTCTCTTAGTTCTTATGTTATATAGCCTTGATAATGTATTCGAGGAAACATGCTTTAATACCACTCAAGTTGTCATGCCCCGACCCGGTTTAGTTAGAACCTCGTGAGCAACCCGCCACACCCTTTGGTCTAAGAAGGATTTCCCTTTCTTCTAGACTGCGAGGAATCAAGCGTCCTTTTTGACCTGGTTTTCGGGAATAGCATTATACAAAACTTGAGTAATTTTTAAGGATTTTTAGGCACACCTAACTTAGGGTTCAACTTCAAGGAGTCCTCTAAGGTTTTGTCTCCTTTCCTGAAAGGGGTTAAAGGGAGGTGGTGAGTTTCTACAACTAAGTTAGCGGGTGTTGGGAGTGAGTTTTTAAAATAAAGTTTATTAAATCATCCTTCATTTAACACATCCTTTTTCATAAAGCCTTTCCTCATTATCACTCATTATATGTGTTTAGCACTTTTAGCACTTCCCCTTGCTTGGGAGGTGTTTAGAAAACATACTCACACCCTTTCTTGAAAAGGGTACACACATTCGTAGGACCATCTCTATCACGCCTTGACCCGGTTTGGTCGGATCCCCGTGAGCAACCCGCCACTCTCTTGGATTATTAAGGGGTTTCTTCTTCTTTAAATCATGAGGAGTAATGCCTCCTTTATACATATACCTTTCCTGGAATAACATTAATGAAAGTTGAATAATTTTAATATTACATACCTGTCTTGCAAGTCTTTATGTAGGTTTTTCCCTCAGTTACCTAAAAAGGGGTAAAGGGAGGGGGTGAGTTCAACAACTCAATGAATGTGTATTTGAAAAAGGATTTCAATAAAATAATTTTTAATTAAAGTGTGCCAGACTCTTTATTTCCTATAAAATCCTTTCTTCCTTGAATTCTCAATTATTCAAAACCAATTTCCTCATTATCCACAATTGGTGTGTTTAACAATCAACACACACCCTTCATCATGAAGTGATCACACATTCGCAGGGCAGCTCGCCCACTGCATCCACTTGTGGTGTCAGAGCGACTTTACCGGCCACTTAGATAGAAGCTCATCGACTTCTACACTAGGAATGAGTGGATATTCGTGACATCTGACCCTCAAACCCAAAATCAACTCTGTGTCCGTATGACGACCGAGACCTCATTCCGACCCCTCCTTGGCCTCATGTGCATGAAGCTTCATCGAGCTTCCCTGATTGCTGGCATGACAAATTGCCCTTATCTCCACCATGTCGTCCAATAGCCTTAGGATGCATCATTACCCTACTTGGGCATCTTGATGGCCCCGAACCTCAAGTGCATGCACAAACAATGTTATCCACAAAACCATTTATCTTTGGAGTCATTGGTCCAATGGCTCCATCCCTCAACTCGATCTACAACTATTTGTCTAGACCGATATGTTGACTTGGTTTTGTCGCACTGTTGCCAATCCATCGAGTATGTCGGTCTTGTCTTGGTACCCTAGCCAAATCACATAATTCATTCATTTTGAATTTTCGTGGCTTATCATCATGTTTGTTTACGAGCTCCTACTTGTGTCAACTGGCCTTGGGTCCAATGTACGTGATTTTTCAAAACTGGGCATCTTATCCCCCAAGTTCCAAAACCGAGGCCTGAGGCCTATCTAAGCTATTCGAGCTCTTGTCAAGAAGGTCTCCAAAAGTTTTTAAGCATTGGCACACAGTTAGGGGAGAGCACTTCTGACAAAATAACTTTTCAACTTGTCCATCACACCAACCAGGTGTGATGACATCTCCACTTACAACCCGTAAGCGGGTTTCCTACTTCCTTCTAGAAAGTTCATCACACCAACCATGTATGCTCTACCTACAATCGATAAGTAGTTTTTTCGCGTAGTTTTATAGTCACCTCAACTAGGTGTGATGTTAAAATTCTACATAGTAGTGACTTTTCATTTCCGAGGTACTCATCATCCCAACTGGATATGATGTGAAAAATTCCACTCACCCGATAAGTGTAGTGTATTCCTCTTAATTGGCTTTTTGCCTCCACGCGAGCTTATCATTGTTGACATTCGGGTCCTTCATGTTCTTACATGATTTTGGACATCCTTGTTTATTATCATTTGGTATAATAGCCTTCGTCCCTCACGTATGAACAAAATGCCTAAACTTTTAATTATTTACATTTAGGTCCCTAAAGTTCTTTTTCTTTAACTTTAGGTCCCTAATGCTAATTTTTCCCCAAATTGAGTCCCAAAACTTCTAAAATTCACTTTGGGACCTAAATTTATTCAAAATCACAAAAGGGGTTCAAGTTTCACAAATTTCCAATTTGGTCCCCAACTTTTCAAAAATTACCATGTTGCCCCTACTTTACAAAAATGGCAATTTGACCACAATTATTCCAAAAATCAACCAATTGGTCCTCCAACATCTTTTCCATGGCCAATTGGCCCTCAATTTTGGGAAATTGCACTTTGGTCCCTCAATTTCACGAAATTCCCAAATTTCCCCAAATGTTCCCCTTTCAAACTAGCTGAATTTGATTTTATCAAATTGACCATTTAATCATTGTTTATTGATCAAATTGAAGGTATGAATCAGTTCCTACACTTTGACACGATTCAATGGAGCTTTGAATCGTGTCATTTGGGTTCGAATTGAGCTAAAACAGAGTTTTGTCGGAAAACTGAACTTAGAAAGAGAATGCTTCGAAAACTTACCGTCGGGGGTGCGGCGGTCCGAGCTTTCGATTGGGGTAGGTAGCACTCATCCTAAGGTTCCATATGATTAAGAATTACATCAATTCATGTCAAATTGTGGAAGAATTTGGTTAGTGAACTTTCATCGGTTCTCTCTCTAACACTGATAGAAAATTATAGAGTGGAGCTAAATTGGGTTACTTTCTGCTCTAATTTGGTCTTATGAGGGTTGTGAAAGTGTTAGGAGAGCTTGGTTTAGCCTGAGGAGGGCTCAATTTGGCCATTTTTAGCTTGGCTGAAACAAGGCACCTTTGGTCCGCCGGAGCTGCTTCACTGTTTGATTACGCTGGCGCTTCTCCGTCAATCCTTGGATCGATTGATGACCACCATCGAGTAGCTGACTTCTCCTTGAGTCTAAGGATCCCAACCTCACCTTCTTTTACTCAGAAAAATGCCCAAGTCAGAGTTTTGGTTCGAGCTTCACCGGAAATTGGAGTAGTAGAGAGAGAGAGGAGTTTTTAGGTGTGAGGAGGATGAATAAGGAGGAGCTCTTTGTATAGGAAGCTTAGGGACTCCTTGGCCATCCGATTGGCACCTTTATGGCGATCACTCATGGCCTAAAATGCCCTGAACAGATACTTTTCATCTTCACCGGTGCTGCTCGCTTTTTTGGTGAGTGAAAGTGCTGTCATTTGAAGGAAGAAGCCGACACTATTCTGAACCGAACTAGACCGGTCTGAACCAGGTTCAATTGTTAAACTAGTTGGTTCAAGTCTGATTTGACTGAGTTTTTCAAAATTAAACATTTCTAAATTCATCTAAATTCATTTTATATCCAATGGTGGCTTCAATTCTCCAATTTGAAATTTCTAATTGGTTCAAAAGTGGTTCAAATCGGTTCAGGTCTAATTCAACTGAACCGGTTTGGTTTTCTCTTTCAATTCATCCTAAAATTCTTTTCCATTACTTTTGTGACTTTTTAGATTACTCAGAATTTATAAATTTCCTGATTTGCCATTTTCTCTATCGGTTATGGTTTATAAACCAACTCAGTTTTCTCTTTGGAAATGACAAGTTCTTTTTCCCAAATTTTCTTATTATCAAAGGAAGGGGTTTACAAATCTCCCCTCCTTTTAGAAGTTTTGTCCCCAAAACTTAATTAGCAACCTTTGCATTAGGAATAATTTCCTTTGGTGTCAACTTAGTGTTTAGTTGACATGCTAACTCTTTAGTTGTTCTTTCAGTTAGCCCTTTTTAAATTATTCACTAAAGGAATTTCTTTTTCCTTTCCATTGTTTACTCTTTCCACAGATTTTATCATAACTAGACATACCTTACTTTAGGGTATATCCTTAGATTCACATCTTTCTTTGCTTAGAGCAACATTTTTTCCCTTTGAGGTCCTGTACTCAGGATTTGGAGTTCCAAGATACCCAATCATTCCCATGTCTAGTTATTGTCTTGGTCGTTAAAACCCTTAGCTCAATGTTCTTTCGAGCGTTACGTACTTGTTTTCACGAGTTTCTTTGTTATCAACTTTTCGTCCTATTTCAACTCTTCCTTCATCTGTTGTTTATTACAACTTCGATCCAAATTTTATGTTTGGCCTTGTCATGCTTACCAACTGACTCTTCTTTACTTTGAGTCGTGTTTTCCTTGGGACTGTTGGGCTTACATGCCCCTTATAGCATGACATTTTCTAGAACCTGTCTTTGTCCATTTGATTTCTAGAACACCTCCTTGAGGGTCATTCTTAGCTTTCCAACCTTTTAGGGATCATATAACTTTTTCTCTTTTTTCGTTTGGTAGTATTCCTCGACTATCTTTACCGTTATCCTCTTATCCATCTTGCCTTTGATGTCATGTCTCACATAATCGTATCGATTTCTCTTACCTACTTGTCCTTTCCCAACTTCTTTATTGGGTCTTTCTGATTCCAATCATTGGATTTCCTGATGACATACTAACATGTGAGGATTCTTCCCTTCTTATGTCCTTCCTCTTCTTTAGTGGCATCCTTTATTCAAAGAACTTTCCTTTTCCTTAATCCACTCTTACTTGCTCATGACCATTTCACGATTCAATATTTTGAGTTGATCCCTCTTGGTCTATGTGTCAATTGCTTTGTTTGGGGAGTTCCCTCACGGTTTCATTCGTTACTAGGTCCTTCGAAGTAGAGATTTTAACCTTAAGAGCTACATGCTCAACCTTCTTACCATTCCTTAAAGATTTCTTCCTTCCTTTCCTTACACCTCTTTCTATGTTGAGGCATTTGCCCACTTTGAATCCTTACTTGTCTTAAAATTCCATTTCATCCGTTATTCCTTATCTAAGAAATTTTTGATTATTGGTCTTATTTTGTGTACTTCACCCTATGTCCAGCCACCTACTCTTTTGGCTCCACTATGTGTGTGTGAACTACGACCCGTCTTACTATTTGTGGTTATTACTCCTTGGCCACTTCTTATTTGGAGGGCTTACTTTCCCAACGTTTTTCAGACATTCTTTCCTTTATTTCCTTATTATGGGTAGTCTACTCATTATTACTTGTCACAACATCTTTTGATGCTAACTTCCTACTTACTCGTTACTTGGGTTTAACTTACTCCTTGGGCCCTCATGAGTACTTTTCCTTTGTACATATTTTTTTTTCATCTCAACCAGCATATCGTTTATGAGCTCATCTTCTTTTCCACTTCTTTTGGTTCCCTTACCTCTTAGTTGGGATACGTATGTCTTTCTAGGGTTTCCTTTCTTGGTAGGATTTATACTCTTTTCTTCCAGAATCCTCTTGTCGTTTGCTATTGAGGACATTTCACCTTAAATGGCATCCTTTGATGCCCATCCTATTGCTCTTCTTAGAGTGTAGTCTTTACTACTTCCCATTACTTCTTAGGGCCTTGTTTATCTTCCTTGACCATACCATTGTTACTAGTTGCTTCCCTCTATTAGGTTCTTCTAAAATCCCTATTTGGTTCCTATACTCTTCCAAAGCATGTCACACTTGGCCATCCCGATACAACCTTAACTACTTATGCCCCTTAATGAGGTTCCTTATTTTAGGTTAGGCCTTTTATGATCCACGTGTAGGAAATTTCCCTTTCTATGGTCCCACTTCCTATCCTCCTTGAAGGCTTTTCCTTCTTTCTTTTCTTACATCATTCTAATATAAGTATGGTTATCTGCCCTTGATCTTTCCCTGTCCTCCAATTTCTTTTTGTTCCTTATCCTTCCTTCGAGGAGCTCCTGATTAGGGATTTGTTCCTAGCACTCCACTCCGTGTTCAGCCGCCCATCAATGGCCCCTTCGAGGGGTACTTAGTCATATCCATCCCTCCATAGTTCCCTTTCCTAGCATACTTCTTCTCTTCTTCACTCTTATTGTGTCCTTACCCTAGAGTTGTCGGGAAATGTTTTCCGCATTTGCCCTTTCTGAGGGGTTCTAGGTGTATTTCCCATGTACCTTACCTTTATTCTTGTGGTCTTCCACTCTGGTTGACCTTCTTAAGATGATCTTTGCATTTCTTTCCTTTACCTTGTTATTTCTTGTCCTCCTTGTGAATATCTTACTTAACTCGCTCCACAGTTTTGGCCTTCGGTCCTACCTGTCTTCCATGACCTTGGACTTCGATAGTCGACATGGTTCTTAGGAGGTATTGCCCATAGTCCATGGGGTATGGAATAGTCCTTGACTATCTATCCTATTCCCTTATACCTATAACATGTTATCTTGGTACTCGTCCTTAGTAGGGTTGGGTGCTTTGTAACATAGTGTTGCCATCGTCCACATTTATAACAGGTTATTTCCTTACATGGACCAATGAGTTTCCACCTTGACTTCGAGCATTGTATGGTCTTTCTAGGGGATTGTTGGTGGTCTAGTGCTTTGCCATCCTTGAGTCAAAACACCTTGAGTCTTCTCTGTCAAAGGATCACTCTCAGAGTTCTCCTAGATTTCTTAATTTCTTTTATTCAGTTTCTTCAACTAGAATGGAATTCTCCTTAGTTTCTATGGTAGTACGAGTTTGTTTGGTTACTTTTTTTTTTTTTTGGGGGGGGGGGGTGTGAAGGGTCATCTTCCTAGTAAGATCACATCATTTGAGAGACATGATTTTAAGAATTTTGAGTACTTCATTAATAGAGGAGTATAAAATGTTGGGGTTTTAGCCCTATTACAAAAAGTGGTTACATAGTCGATTGGGAGTTATGGGGTTCTTGATATACATCCTCCTTGGTAAGGTTATATGCTTTTGCTAGTGTTCTTGATTTTAGGCTTAGCTCGCTTTGTACTCAGGACTGCGACCCTAACATATCCTGGCACCATACTCCTTGGTGGTACTGGATACATCCCCATTTGGTCCTTTGGGCCTCTACTATGCCTCAACATTTGGGAGCTTCTAGGGTTGTCTTACAATGAGGATAAAGTGTTGGGTGGTGTTGGTGGCATCAGCCCTAGTTTTCTTAGGTACTCCCTTGGGAGCCATTTGAAAATTTTTGAAACTTTCTCTTAGTTACTATGTTATATAGTCTTGATAATGAGTTCGAGGAAACAATCTCTGATACCACTCAAGTTGTCATGCCCTGACCTGGTTTGGTCAGATCCCCATGAGCAACCAGCCACTCTCCCAGTTTATTAAAACTTTTCCCCTTCTTTAAACCGTGAGGAGTAAGGCGTCCTTTATACCTATATCTTTTCTATAATTACATTAATCAAAACTAAATAATTTTAACTTACATACCTGTTTTATAGGTCTTTAAGTAGGTTTTTCCCTCGGTTACCTAAAAAGGGGTAAAGAGAGGGGGGTTTGTTTGACAACTCAGTGAATGAGTGTTTGAAAAAGGATTTCAATAAAATAGTTCTTAATTAGAGTGTGCCAAACTCCTTTTTTCCTTTAAAATCCTTTCTTCTTTGAATTCCCAGTTATTCAAAACAAATTTCCTCATTATCCACAATTAGTGTATTTAATAATCAACATATGCCCTTCATCATGAAGGGTTCACACATTCGCAGGGCAACCCACCCACTGCACCCACTTGTGGTGTCAGAGCGACTTTACCGGCCACCTAGATAGATGTCCGTCCACTTTTACCATGGGAATGAGTGGATGTTCATGACATCTGGCCATCAAACCTGAAGTCAACTCTGTGTCCGTATGTGGACAGAGACCTCATCTCGACCCCACCCGAGCCTTATGCGCATGAAGCTACATCGAGCTTCTCTAACTGCTCGACAAACTGCCCTTATCTCCACCATGTCATCCAGTAGCCCCTAGGACGCATTACAACCCATCTTGGGAGTCTTGATGGCCCCGAACCTCAAGTGCATGCAACAATAAAGTTTTCTACAAAGCCATTTATCTTTGGTGCCATTGGTCCAATGACCCCGACCCTCAACTCGACCTGTAGCTGTTTGTCTAGACCGGTACATCGACATGGTCTTGTCGTACTACCGCCAATCCATCAACTATATTAGTCCTATGAGGGTACCATGGCCAAATCACATAATTCATTCATTTTGAATTTTCATGGCTTATCATCATATTTGTTTACGATCTGCTACTCGTGCCAACTAACCTTGGGCCCATTGTACATGATTTTCCAAAACTAGACATTTTAGCCCCCAAGTTCCAAAACCGTGGCCTCTGGCCTATGTGAGCTATTCGAGCTCTCGTCAAGAAGGTCTCCCAAAATTTTTAAGCATTGGCACCAAGTAAGGAGAGAGCACTTTTGACAAAATAACTCTTCAACTTGTCCATCACACCAATCGAGTATGATGACATCTTCGCTTACAACCGGCAAGTGGATTTCCTACTTCCTTCTAGGAAGTTCATCACACCAACCGTGTGTGATCTACTTACAACTGATAAGTAGTTTTTCCGCATAGTTCTCACATCACTCCAACTAGGTGTGATGTTAAAATTCCACATAGTAGTGGTTTTTTTATTTCCGAGATACTTATCATCCCAACCGGGTATGATCTGAAAAATCCCACTCACCTGATAAGTGCAGTGTATTCATCTTGATTGACTTTTTGCTTTCACGCGAGCTTATTTTTGTTGGCGTTCTGGTCCTTCGTGTTCCTACATGATTTTGGACATCCTTTTTTTATTATCATTTGGCATAATAGACTTCGTCTCTCACGTATGAACAAAATGCCCAAACTCTTAATTATTTGTATTTAGGTCCCTAAAATTCTTTTTCCTTAACTTGATGTCCCTAATGCTAATATTTCCCCAAATTGACTCCCAAAACTTCTAAAATTCGCTTTGGGACCTCAATTCATTTAAAATCACAAAAGAGGTTCAACTTTACCAAATTACCAATTTGGTCACCAACTTTTTAAAAATTACCATTTTGCCCCTACTTTACAAAAATGGCAATTTGACATCAATAATTCAAAAAATCGACCAATTGGTCCTCCAACATCTTTTCCATGGCCAATTGGACCTTAATTTTGGGAAATTGCACTTTGGTCCCTCAATTTTCTGAAATTCCCAAATTTCTCCAAAAGTTTCCCCAATTTTCCCCCTTTCAAATTGGCCGAATTTGATTTTATCAAATTGACCATTCAATTTGGGTTTGTTGATCCAATTGAAGATATGGATAAGTTTCTACACTTCCACACGATTTAATGGATATTTGAATTGTGTCATTTGTGTTCAAATTGAGCTTAAACGGAGCTTTATTGGAAAACTGAACTTATAGAGAGAAAGCTTCGAAAGGTTACCGTCAGGGGTGCGGCGATTTGAGCTTTCAATCGAGGTAGGTAGCTCTTGTTCTAAGGTTTCTCCTAGGATCAAGAATTACATCAATTAATGTTGAATTGAGGGAGAATGTGGTCAGTGAATTTTTGCGGGTTCTTTCTCTCACATTGATCGAAAATTACAGAGGGGAGCCAATTTGACTTACCTTTCTGCTCTAATTTGGTCATAGGAGGGCTGTGGAAGTGTTAGGGGAGCTTGTTTTGGCCTAAGGAGGGCTCAATTTAGCTATTTTTAGCTTGGCTAAAATAGGGCAGCTTTGGTCCGCCATAGCTACTTCATTGATTAATTACAGTGATGCTTCTCCCCGAGTCTAAGGAACCTGACCTCACCTTTTTTGGCTCAGAAAAATGCCTAAGTCGGAGCTCTGGTTCAAGCTTCACTGCAAATACGAGCAGTTGAGAGAGAGAGAGAGGAGTTTTAGGTGTGAGGAGGATGAATGAGGATGAGCTCTTTATATAGGAAGCTCAGGGACTCCTTGGCCATCCAATTGGCACATTTATGATGATCATTCATGGCTTGAAATGGCCTAAATAGAGACTTTTCATCTACGTCGGCGCTGCTCACTTTTCGGGCGAATGAACAGTGATGTCATCTGAATAGAGAAGATGTCATTGTTCTGAACTAGACCAGATCGGTCCAAATTGGGTTCAATGCTTAATCTGACCGATTCAGACCCGATTTGACTGAGTTTTTCAAAATTAATTTTTTTAAATTCATCTAAATTCATTCTCTATCTAATGGTAGCTTCAATTCTCCAATTTGAATTTTTTTAAATTCATTCTCTATCCAATTGTCCATAGACCTAGTCTTGGTACACTGTCGCTAGCCCATCGAGTCTTATCAATTCTCATTTGGTACTGTGGCAAGTCACACAAAATTTCCAATTTTTATGAGAGTTTTCATGGTTCTTATACTCATGTTTGTCTACGGGCTCCAACCTGTGCCCACTAGCATTGGACCCACTTCATGAGTTTTTCAAAACTGGGCCTTGATCCATATAAGTTAAAAAATGAGGCCTCTGACCTGTTAGAGTTGTCTCAGATCTTGTTAGAAGAGTCTTCCAAATGTTTTAAGCATTGGCACACAGTTAGGGGAGATCGTTTCTAACAAAAATGGTTTTTAGCTCAATTGTACTGATCTTACCAATTGGGTTTGATGATAGAGATATGTCCACTCACAACTGGTAAGTGGTTTTCCATTTCAAAATAGTGTTTACCACCCCAACCGAGTATGATGTATAAAATTTTCCACTTACAATGGTCTTTCAATTTAAAACGTGCTCATCATCCCAACCAGGTATGGCATTACTAAGCCCACTCACAATCGGTAAGTGGTTTTTAGCTTTAAAATTACTCATCATCCCAACCGGGTATGATATTTAAAAGGTTCCACTCATCCGATGATTGTGATGTGTTCATCCCTAGTCAGTTTTCCAAGTCCGAGTTGTGCTCCCTTTTTGCTCACTTCTTGGTACAAAGTATTCTTACACAGTTTGAACATCTTTATAAGGAAGGTTTCGGCATAAAAGCCTTCTTGTTCTCACATATTTGCAACTAAGCCCTGATCTTTTTTTTATTGCACTTAGGTCCCTAAAGTTCATACTTCTTGACTTTAGGTCCCTAGTGCTCAATTTTTTCCCCAATCAAGTTCGAAAGTTTCCAATATCTTCCTTGGGTGCTTAATTTTTCTTAATAATGTAAATGGGGCTCAAAATTTTCAAATTTCCAAATTGGTCCCAAACTTGTCCAAAATTACTATTTTACCCCTAACTTTCCAAAAATGGCCAATTGGTCCCAACCTGAATAGATTGAACTGAAATGAACCTTGGTGAACTAGATTCGATAATTCATTTTTCTAACTGGCCTAAACATGTCAATTTGGAAAATTGAAGCCACCATTAGATAGAAAATGAATTTAGAAAATTTTAATTTTGAGAAAATCGGTCGAATCGAGCCTGAATTGTACGATTTTTGTCAGCGAACCTGGTCAGACCAGACCAATCAACGGTCCGACTAATCAATGAAGAGTATCATCGTCTTCCTTAGGATGACAATACTGTTCATCAATGGCAGAAAAACTTTCCCTTTCCGGTAAGGGAATATTCCCTCAAATTATGGAAACTAATAGAATAAAGGATCGTCGAGCTCCCTATATAATGAGCTCCCCTCCATACATCCTCCAAACACCTCTAACCTTCGAAGAAGTAGAAGTGTTCCATTTTCCAACGAAGCTAGAACCAGAGCTTTGACATGGGTACTTCTCTCAGCCATAGAAGGTGAATTTGGGTCCTATAGATTCTAGAGGCAGTCGTCTACCTAATGACACCCTCTATTATGCCTGAGGACCACCGAAGATACGTCGGCAAGTCCAAATAGTGAGGCAGCTCTGTTGGTCCCGAAGCTGCCATGTTTTTGTCGATCGAAATTCGGCCAATTCAAACCTCCTTCGGCCAAACCGAGCCTTCCCCTAGCCTCCCCAACCCACACTCGACCTCCATAAGAAAAATGGTAAGTGAATTTGGCCCACACTATTTAGTGAAAATAGTGTTGAATTTCACTAACCAAGTTCTCGCTGCTTAGGACATGAATTGCAGTGATTCTTGATCCTAGAATGACCTTGAGGACAAGATCTATTTTCCTAGATCAAGAGTTAGACCACGGCACCTCCAATAGTGAGTTCTCGAAGCTCTCTCTACACTTAGTTTTCCAATACAACTTCATTTGAGCTAGTTTCATACCCAAAAATGGTGATTCAAAGCTTGGTCTTATCATAGGAAGGTGAGGAAGTCGATTAGCACCATGATTGGGGACAATTAACATGAATTGAATGGTCAATTTTATGTGATCAGATTCGGGACAATGAAAAGGGTGAAATTGGGGGCTTCGCCACACATCACACACTGATTGGTCGCACCTACTAATTGGGCGCTGACCTGGCAAGTGGTCCGTTGACCGGCTGGACCGTTGATCGATCCGATCAGACCGGGTTTAGAGACTTGAATTCGAAAATCGGCTAGTTCATGTCCAATTTGACTGGTTTTCTAAGATTTACAATATTCTAAATTCATATAAAATTGTTTTCTATCCCATGGTGGCTTCTATTATCCAAATTGATGTTTTTAAGCCAACTAGAAAAATGAATCTTTAAACCGATTCTATACAGTTCATCTCGATTCAATCCGGTTCACCATGTACCGGTCCGGTTCTCATGCCAATTTCATCCATGGTTCCTTTACATGAGTTTTGGGTATTTATTGGTCACATGGGATTTTCTCCAATATTTCCCATTTTGACTCTTATTTACCAATTTTGGTTCGCTTTGATCCTCGATTTTCTCTTAAAAGTTTCTGATTCCTCTCTCAGGATCCTTAGTTTGAGTGGGCGAGGTTTACAAGAGGGGTGTGTCCCCACTGCTAGGTTGTGACCATGACACACGTGTGCTATGATCTTCTATGGATTTATGGTAATATGTGATATACACAATTATGAAGTTAATCCTCTTAATTAGACTATCTTAATATAAAGATTCAGAATTGGAGGAATTTGGAATGTAAAAATCCATTGAAAAAACTCTTCCATCTTTTATATTTTAGTAGTGGCAAAGATTGTGGACTTGACATCTCGTTGCTAGTACCCCATTCACTGAGCCTTACAGTTCACCACTCTCCCTAACACCTTTATGATATCGATCGAGGGAAACATTTTAGTAGAGGAAGTTTTTGAGGTGAATACCCCAACGATAATTCAAGGAGTTTCCAAGTAGGAGATTATTTGGAATTTATGAATTGATATTTTAAATTGTGAATTTTTTGTTAGAAGGTTTAAATTCTTTATGATAATTTTTTTTTGTGTTGTATGAATCTAACAACCTACTGGTCCCACATTGGTATGGACCCCGCTATTATAGTATTAAGAGGGTATGACAAGTGTGATGTGCAACTAGCCCGTGAAATAGGTCAGGGTGTTTCATATATATACACTAAAAATCGAAATGAAAAATTCATTTCATTCAATCTATCTATCTATGGAGTAAACTTGGTGCTTACCCACACATGAATTGTGTAACACTACATTTTTGGAAAATGGTTAAATTGAGTTGGACCAAAAATCGGGGTTGAATCGAAAATAGAAAATGAATTGAATTATGATTTTCAAAAAATTTTAATTTAAGTTGGAGCAGAGAATGACATTTTGGGGATCATGAATTAAAATTTTGGAATAATTTAATTGGAAGTTAGATCATATGGAATTGAAAGTTCAATTTCAAAGGTGACTCAAGATGGGCAAAAGGGAAAAGACTTCCGAGGAGCTCACCCATCTTGGCACTACTCCAACTCAAGCACACCTATCATCATAATATTGTTGAGATCTATTACATTTTTGCTAATCTATTATTAGTGAATATGTGAAGTTTTGGGTCTAGAAATACAAATGAAAAAAATTATGAAAATTTTAAAAAATAATAATTAAAAAAGGATTGTCAACGAGATATTTGCGTTGACTGCATACAACACAACTCGGTCTTATTGTCCATAGGCAACACGTGACTGTCCCATGACTACTACTACTCATATATCTTCTACCTTTGAAACCCACACACATATTAGTCAAATGAACATGGTTTGTTCAACCTTAATTGCAATGAAGGAAAATGAGCTAACATGGGAAATTGATATCGATTCAATGTCGACCAAAGAAGAAAAAAACTCAAGTATACCCCTTAGAGCTCCTTATAAAATGGTTGCCCTCCTATCATCCCCAACACATTCCAATTCCCTCTCAAAGTCTCATTGCTTTATTTTTTGGCAAGATGTATTATAGAGCTATGATATGGTACTTTTTCTAAACTAAATGCCCCATCGTTCATACTTGTAATAGGTTATTCACTTGCATGGATTGTGGTGGTTCCTTCTTTCCTTCGAGTGGGGCTTTTCCAGGGTTACTAGTGGTTTGGTGCTTCACCGTCTTTGAGTTTTCTTGCTAAATCTCCTTTGCTAAAGGGTCATGGTAAGAGTCCTACTAGGTTTCTTAATTCCCTAATTCATCTTCTATAACTGAAATGTAACTTTTCCTTAGTTTCTAGGATAATGTGGGTTTGTTTGGTTTATTTGCCTTAGGCCATCTTCCTAGCAAGATCACATCATTGGGAGCTAGAGATTTAAGAATTTGAGTATTTCATTAGCAAGGGGATACAAAAGGTTGGCATTTTAGCCCTATCACATAAAGTAGTCATAGAATAGATAGGAAGCTACGGTTTTTTTGGCAAGTATCCTCCTTGGTAAGATTATACGTTTGTACTAGCATTCCTGACTTTAGGCTTGGCTCCCTTTGTACATAGGACTGTGACCTTAACATGCCCTGGCACCATACTCCTTGGTGGTACTGGATGTTTTCCCATTTGGTCCTTTGAGGCTTCTACTATGTCTCGAGCATTGGGAAGCTTCTAGAGTTGTCTTCCAACGAGGACAGGTTGTTAAGTAGAGTCATTCCTAGTTTTCTTGCTCCTGGGAGCCATATGTAAATTTTAAGATAAATCCTATTAGTTACTATATTTTCTAGTCATTATTATGTATTCAAGGAAGCAAGCTCTAATACCACTCTAATTGTCCTGCCCTGACCCGGTTTGGTTGGATCCCCGTGATCAACCCGCCACTCTCTCAGTTTATTAAAGGGTTTCCCCTTATTATAAAACGTAAAGAATAAGGCGTTCTTTAAACCTAGACCTTTTCTTGGAATAACATAAATCAAAATTGCATAATGTTTTAAATTTGTCATACCTATCTCACAAGCATCTTAATTGATGGTATTTAAGGGTAGGCATTCCGAAATTTCCTGAAAGGGATGTAAGGGAGGGGTGAGTATGACTACTCAGTGAATGGGTTTTTCAAAAATTCACTTTGAGGAAACGAATATGTTGGAGTGTGCTAAACTCCTTTCTTTCAAAAATACTTTCAATTCAAATCTTGGTTTTTACCACCATTTCCATATTAATCACGGTGTGTCATCACCCAACACACATCCTTCATCATGAAGGTCAAATACACATTCGCAGGCTAGCACAACCACTGAACCCCCTTGTGGCTTCGAGTAGACTTTACCAGCCACCTATATAGAAGCATGTCCACTTCTACCTTGAGAATGAGTGGATGTACACAACATCCGACCCTCAATCTTGAAATCAATGCTTTGTGTCCAAATGAGGATAGAGACCTCATCAAGTCCCTACGTCAGTCTCATGCGCTTTGTGCTACTCCAAATTTCGCACGGTCACCTAGTACGATGAACTGCCCTTATACTCACCGGGTCGTCCATGGCCCTTAGGATGCATCAATACCCCTCATGGGCATCTTGATGATCTCGTAATCATAGTGCATGCACAAATAGTATTTTCTTATCATGCCATATAATCGGTGGTGCTACTAGTCCAACGGCCCCGACTCTCAACTCAACCTGCAGCTGTTTGACTTGACTGGTCTGGAGACCTATCAAGTCGCACTGCCATTAGTTGACTGAATATGTCGGTCCTATATTGGTACATATATCATATTTGTTTACAAGCTCCTGCTCGTGCCCACTAGATTATGGCCCACTTGTTCGAGATTTTCAAAACCGGGCATAATAGCCCCCAAGTTCCAAAATCGAGGCCCCCGACCTATAAGAGCTATTCGAGCTCCCTTAAAGAAGGTCTCACAAATCATTTAAGCATTGGCATACAGTCAGGGGAGAGCACTTTCGACAAAATTATATTTTCAACTGTCCATACAAGTTTTCAACTTTCTTCAAGAAAGTTTCATCAAACCAACCAGGTATGATCTACTTACAACCGATAAATAGTTTTTCTGCGTGATTTTCACATCACTTCTCTAAGTTGTAAGGTTTAAAATACGGTTGTGGGTTTTCATTTTGAGGTACTTATCATCCCCAACCGGGTATGATATAAAATCCCACTCACCTGTTAATGTAGGGAATTCCACTAGACACGATTCTTTGTATTTCACGCAAGCTTGTCTGTCACGCCCCGACCCGGTTTGGTCGGATCCCCGTGATCAACCCGCCACTCTCCTGGTTTATTAAAGGGTTTCCCCTTATCGTAAACCGTAAAGAGTAAGGTGTCCTTTAACTTGCACCTTTTTCCTGGAATAGCATAATCAAAACTGTATGAAATTTAAAACTTTACATACCTGTCTTACAGGCATCTTAGTTGACGGTATTTAAGGGGAGGCTTTCCGGGATTTCCTGAAAGGGATATAAGGGAGGGGGTGAGTACGACTACTCAGTGAATGGGTTTTTAAAAGCTTTTGACTTTTAAGAAAAACATTTATATGGAGTGTGCCAGACTCCTTTATTTTCAAAAATCCCATCATTTAAAAATTTGGATTTTTCCATTATTTCTTAGTTACCACGGTGTGTCATCACCCAACACACATCCTTCATCATGAAGGTTACACACATTCGCAAGTCAATATCACTACTGAACCCGCTAGTGGCTTCGGAGCGACTTTTCCTGCCACCCGGATAGAAGTACGACCACTTCTACCCTGGGAATGAGTGGATGTACGTGACATCCTACCCACAATCCCGAAATCACTTCTTCATGTCCATATGAGGATAGAGACCTCATCATGTTCCCACCCCGGTCTCATGCGCTTCGTGCTACTCCAGATTTCGCACAGACACCTGGAACGACGAACTACCCTTATAGCCACCAGGTCGTCCAGTGCCCTTAGGACGCATCACTACCCCTCATGGGCGTCTTGATGATCATGTACTCACAGTGCATGCACAAACAATGTTTTCTTATATTGACATGTAATATGTGGTGCCACTAGTCCAACGGCCCCGACTCTCAACTTAACCCGCAGCTGTTTGTCTTGACTAGTCCGTCGACCTGTCATGTCGCACTGTTGCTAGTTGACTGAGCATGTCGGTCCTATCTTGGTACCATGGCCAAACAATTCGCTTATTAAGTTTTATGGCACATATATCATGTTCATTTACGAGCTCCTGCTCGTGCCAACTGGCCTTGGACCCACTGTATGAGATTTTCAAAAAAATTGGGCATTCTAGCCCTCAAGTTCCAAAATCGAGGCCCCCGGCCTATAAGAGCTATTCGAGCTCCCGTCGAGAAGGTCTCCCAAATTGTTTAAGCATTGGCACACAGTTAGGGGAGAGCACTTCCGACAAAAATAGGTTTTTACTGTCCATCATACCGACCGGTATAAGGACATCTCCGTTCATAACCAATGAACGGGTTTTCAACTTACTTCGCGAAAGTCTCATCATACCAACCGGGTATGATCTACTTACAACCCATAAGTAGTTTTTTTCGCATAACTTTCACATCATTTTCTCTAAGTAGTGATGATTAAAATACCACTAAACAGTGGGTTTTTATATCGAGGCACTTATCATCCCCCAACTGGGTATGATGTTAGTAAACCCACTCACCCGTTAATGCCGTGAATTCCACTAGACTGGTTCTTTGTATTCACGCGAGCTTGTCCTTGCTGGCGTTTCCGGTATTTAACGTTCCTACATGATATGAACAACCTTGTCCATTATTACTTGGCATAATAGCCTTCATTCATTAATGAATGAGAAAACCCAAACTTTTAGTTATTTGCAATTAAGTCCCTAAAGTTATTTCTCTTTAACTTTAAGTCCCTAATATCAGTTTTTCCTCAAATTGAGTCTTGTAACTTTTAAAATTTATCGTGGGACCTCAATTTATTCAATTTCACCAAAAAGGGGTTTAATTTTTCAAATTTTCAATTTGGTTCCCCAATTTTTCCAAAATTACCATTTTGCCCTACTTTCACAAAAATGGTAAGTTTTTCCCCAAAATTTCCAAAATTCCTCAATTGGTCCTCCAACATTATTTTCATGCCCAATTGACCCTCAATTTCATAAAATTGTATTTTGGCCCCTTTGAATTTCAAAAATCCCCAAAATTTTCCCCAATTTCAACTCTTGAACACTCCCGAATTTGATTTCATCAAATTAACCGATCAAACACTTCTAATTATTGAAATTGGAGTTGAAATTGAGTTACTGTATGTTCATACGATTCTAAGAAACTTTGAATCGCAGATTTTAACGTCGGAACGAGCTCAAACAGAGCTTTGTCGGAAAACAAACTGTAGAGAGAGAAAGCTTCGATTACTCACCGATGAAGGCACGACAGTCCGAGCTTTCGATCTGGGTAGATAGGTCTCGTCCTGCTGGCATTCCCAGTACTCTGTGTTCCTACATGATATGAACATCTTGGTTCATTATCCCTCGGCCTAATAGTCTTCATTTATTCCAATTGAATGAGAAACCAAACTTTTATCTATTTGCAATTAGGTCCCTAAAGTTATTTCTCTTTAACTTTAAGTCCCTAATGTCGGTTTTTCCTCAAATTGAGTCCTGAAACTTTTAAAATTTATCTTAGGACCTCAATTTATTCAATTGCACAAAAAGGGGTTTAATTTCCTAAATTTCCAATTTGGTCCCCCAACTTTTCCAAAATTACCATTTTGCCCTTCCTTTACAAAAATGGTAAGTTTTGCCCCAAATTTTCCAAAATTTCTCAATTTGGTCCTCTAACATTATTATCATGCCTAATTGACCCTCAATTTCATAAAATTACATTTTGGTCCTTTGAATTTCAAAAATTCCCAATTTTCCCCCAATTTCAACTCCTTAACACAGCCGAATTTGATTTTATCAATTTGGCCAATCAAACACTTCTAATTGTTGAAATTGAAGTTAAAATTGAGTTCTTCCATCTTCATACGATTCAATATCACTTTGAATTGTAATTTTTTACACTAGAACGAGCTCAAATGGAGATTCGCTGGAAAACGGACTATAGAGAGAGAAAGCTTTCAATGCTTACCATCGGGGGCACAACGGTCCAAGCTTTTGATCTGGGCAGATAGCTCTCATCCTGAGGTTTATCCTAGAATTAAGAATCAGATCAATTGATGTTGATTTGAGTTAGAATTTCATCATCAAAATTCTGTCAGATCTCTCTCTAGCACCGGTCGAAAATTGCAGAGGGGAGTTGAATTGGCTTACCTTTCAGTCATAATTCGGCCATGGGAGGGCTGAGGAAATGTTGGGAGGGCTTAGTTTAGCCTGAGAAGGGCTCAAAATGGCCAATTTCAGCTCAACCAAAATAGGGCAACTTCAGTCCGCCGGAGCTGCTTCACTGTTCCATCACACCGGTGCTACTCGGAGCAAACAAAGACTACATGCGTGTAGTAACTTCTCCCTAGTTCCAAAGAACCTGACCTCACCTTGTTTAGCTCAAAAAAGTGCCCATGTTAGAGCTCTGGTTCGAGCTTCACTGAAAAATGGAGCAATTGAGGGAGAATGAAGTTTTCAAGTGTGGAGAGGATGAATGGGGAGGGGCTGTTTATGTTGGGAGCTCGATGACTCGTTAGCTATCCAATTGGCAGACTTATAACAAACATTGATGGCCTGAAACGTACCGAAAGGAAATGTTTCTCCTTCGCCGGCATTGCTTTGATTTTCTGACAAGTGAATAGTGATGTCATCTGATGGAAGAAGACTGGACCAGTCCGACTTGGGTTCAAAGCTTAAACCGGCCAGTTCACCCCCCATTCGACCAAGTTTTTCAAATCCAAAAATTTCTAAATTTATCTAAATTCATTTTCTGTCCAATGTTGGTCTCAAATCTCAAATTTGTAATTTTTAAGCCACCTAGAAAAATGAATTTAATATCCAGTTTAATAGTGGTTTAAACCGATCCAAACTAGTTCAACCCGATTCGGATCTGATTCACCTAAACCAGTTTCATTTTCATCTCCAATTCACCCTAAGGTCCTTTTTCATGACTTTTATGACTCCTTAGGTCACTTAGGGTCCAAATTCCCGCTTTACCATATCTCTATCAGTTCTAGTTCATAAACCGGCTCTGTTCTTAAAATGGTTTAATCTGGTTCAGGTCCGGTTCACCCGAACCGGTTTGGTTTTTCTCTCCCACTTTATTCTAAGATTCATTTCCAAGGTTTATAAATCTCTTTAGGTCACAAGTGAGGTGAAATTTCTCTAATTTTCCCATTCTCTATAGGTTTCGGTTCATGAATCGACTCGGTTCAATCCAGGTGGATCCGATTCATCTAAACCGAGCTGGTTTTTCTCTTCCAATTTGTCCTAAGGTTCTATTCCATGGTTTTATGAACCCTTTGATTCATCTGAGAGTTATAGATTTCCAAATTGCCAATTTCCTAATAATCAGGTTTGTGAACCGATTCAGTTTTCTCACTTGGTTTGACCGGTTCTTTTCCTGATTTTCCTAAGCTCAAAAGGGCAGGGTTTACAAGTGGATTTAGTGGATGTACTAGCCTGTGATTGTGTGTTTGACCTTCTTGAATAATGTATGTTGGGTGATGACGCACCGTGGTTAATAAAAAATGGTGATAAAAATCCAAATTTGAAATGAAAGGTTTTTAAAAGAAAATAAAGAGTATGACACACTCCAAATCAAACATTTTTCCTAAAAATTAAACTTTGAAAACCCATTCACTAAGTCGTTGTACTCACCCCCTCCCTTATATCCATTTCAGGTAACCCCAGAAAGCTTACCCCAAAGACCACCAGCTAATACACTTGTAAGGCAAGTATGATAAGTTTAAAATTTGGTGCAGTTTTTATTTATGTTATTCCAGGAAAGATGCAAGTTTAAAGGACGCCTTACTCCACATGGTTTATAAACAAGGGGTAATCCTTACTAAATCGGGTGAGTGGCGGGTTGATCACGGGGATCCGACCAAACTGGGTCAGGGCGTGGCAGTGTTAGTCACTAATTTTGGTCTTAGTTTCTTTAGACTCTTCGTCTTCATCATTCTTCGAGGTTTAATCTCCTTGCTCCTTATTTGTTCATAATTTGTGTTGAGGCACAAGATCCTGATTTGACGCATTATGATTTGGGCAACAAAAGTTTCGATAACTTGAAATTTTATTTATTGGGGAAAGAATACAATACATTTGGTACCTCTTCTCCTCTAAAGGGACTTGGTTAAAATGAATGGTCGGGAATTACTCGCCACCATACTAGGGTTTTGATGAACTCCCTCTAGAGTAGGGTTGTAAACTTTACTTGGAGTTCTGTCCCCTATAGCGGCTTTTGGTTTCCTATCCCTTTGGGCTCTAATAGTTGAGTAGATGTTGTTCGTATGAGGCCTTGCCATAAATCCCTGGGACGTGGGATAGTCCCTTGACATATGTCCTACTTGTCCATACCCACAATAGGTGATCTCGGTGTGTGCCCCCATGGGGTTCTTCCAACACCAAGGGTAATCGAATATTTCCTTTCCCTTGTCTATCCTCTCTTCCCTCCTCCTTCCTTCCTATCCGTTCTCGCTAGTAGTTGCAGCGCCGCCAACCGTTGGTACTACATTCCCTAGTGGTACTGGACACTTCCTCACGTAATGCCCCCACTGTCCATATCTATAATAGATTACTCTCTTGTGTGGACCTTCATAGCTTCTTCTCCATCTCGATCTTTGGGGCATTTTCCTTAGTGGCTGTTGGTGGTCTCTACCTTTCACCATCATTGCATGTGTACTTCCTATAGGACAGTCCCCCTTCCATTGCAAGAAGCAAGGTCTCACGAATATCTTGACAAATTCCTCAGAAAGTCTCCTCTGCTTAGTAGTTAAGCCAAGTGAAGTGGCTTGGAACTTCCTAGACCCCACAGTTCCCAGGCTAAATCTCCCATTTGGGGTGAGATTCCCCACAGGTCCGATGTTACCAAGGTTTTGTTTGGGTCCTCTGTAAACCCTATCCTTTTAAGGTGAGAAAATCTAGAAAAGAACCGGTCAATTTAAAAGAGAGAACCGAAACAGTTCACAAACCATAACTGGTAAAGAAGGGATAAAACGGAAAATTGAAAAATCCCAATTGACTCAAAGAGTCATAAAAATCATGGAAAAGAATCTTTGGACAAATGGGAAGAGAAAACCAGACTAGTTCTCGTGAACCAAACCTAAACCAGATTGAACCGGTTCCTTAATTCATTTTTCTTGGTCGCTTAAAATGATCAAATTGGTAAATTGAAGCCACCATTAGATGGAGAATAAATTTAGATGAATTTAGAAATTTATAATTTTGAGAAAATCGATCGAATTAGGGCTGAATCGATCGATTTACACAATGAAACCGGTTGGACCGGTCCTATCTGGTTTGGAACAGTGTCATCTTCTTCCTCTTGGTGGCAGCACTATTCATTCAATGCAAAAATGGATAACGCTGATGAAACTTAAATTGCTTTGATCATGTCGTTTCAGGGTGAGGATAAGCTCGACCAAAAAGGAAAGTTATCGAGTAGAGGGTTCCCAAGTTCCACATATAAAAGCTCCTCTCCATTCATCCTCCACACACCTCAAATCTTCATTCTCTCTCAACTAGTTCAATTTTTGGTGAAGCTTGAACCAGAGCTCCGATATAGGCCTTTTTCTCAACCTCAAGAGGCAAGGTTGGATCCTATAGACTCTAGGGGAAGTCATCTACCTAACAGCAACCTCCTCTCGACCTAAGGACCATCAAAGAAGAACCGGCGGAATCAAATAGTGAAGCAGCTCCGAAGGACCGAAGCTGCCATGTTTTGACCAAGTCAAATTTGGCCAAATTCAGCCCTCCTCCGGCCAAACAAAGCCTTCCCGACACCCCCACGGCCCTCACACGACCGCAACAGAGCTGAAAGGTAAGCCAATTCAGCCCTCCTTTGTCATTTCTGGTCGGAATTAGAGAGGGAAAGTGTGAAACTTCATGGATGAAGTTCTCTTTTAATTTGATGTCACTTGTAGAAATTCTTGATCCTAGAAGGAACCTCAGGATGAGAGCTACTTTCCCGATCAAGAGTTTGAACCGCCACTCCTCCGATGATAAGCTTTCGAAGCCTTCACTTTCTATTAGCAGTTTTCCGATGAAGCTCCATTTGAGCTTGTTTCAACCTCAATTCATGTGATTCAAAGCTCAATAGTCGTATGGAAGTGTAGGAACTAAATTATACCTCCAATTGAAGCAATTAACCTCGATTGAATGGCCAATTTGGAGAAATCAAATTTGTTTAGTTTGAAAGGGTTAAATTGGGGGAAAATTGGGGATTTCTAAAATTTGAAGGACCTCTTTGCAATTTCCCAAAATTGAAAGCCAATTAGCCATGAAAAAGTTGTTGGAGGACCAATTGGTCAATTTTTGAAACATTTGGGGTCAAATTGCCATTTTTGGAAAGTAGTGGCAAAATGGTAATTTTTGAAAAGTTGGGGACCAAATTGAAGATTTGGAAAACTTGAGACCCATATACAATTTTGAGTCAAATGAGGACTCAGGGAATTTTGGAAACCTTGGGAATATTGGGCAAAAGTTGGCCTTAGGGACTTTTTTATCATACTCGATTGGGGTGATGAGCGATCAAAGCTAAAAACTACTTATCGGTTGTAAGTAAAGGAAATCATACTCGGTTGGTATGATGAACTTCCTTGAATGAAGGAGAAAACCCGCTTGCTAGTTGTAAGCAGAGATATCATCCCACCCAGATGGTGGGATGAAGTGAAAAGATACTTTTTGTCAGAAGTGTTCTCCCCTAATTGTGTGCCAATCATTAAACTATTTGGGGGACCTTCTTGATAGGAGCTAGAATAGCTCAGATAGGCAAGAGGCCTCGGTTTTTGAACTTATGGGGCGAAATGTCCAGTTTTGGAAAAATCACTAGTAGTAGGCTCAAGGCTAGTGGGCACGAGCAGGAGTCGTAAATATACTTGAGATATGAAAGCCATGAAAAATTTTAAATGAAATGGTTGTGTGATTTTTCCATGGCACTGAGTCACGACTAACAGTACTTGATGGACTGGCGGTAGTGTGTCAGGGCTAGGTCAACGGACCGTCCTAGAAAAATTGCTTCGGGTCGAGTTGAGGTTTGGAGTCGTTGGACTAGTGGCACCAAAGATAATGGCTTTATGAGAAAAATATTGTTTGTGCATGCACTTGTGGTACAGGACTATCAAGATGCCCAAGATGGGTAGTGATGGGTCCTAAGGGCTACTGGACAACCTGGTGGAGATAAGGGCAGTTCGTTGTGCTAGTCAGTCGGGAAGCTCAGAGTAGCTTCTTGCGCATGAGACCGAGGTGGGGTCAGGATGAGGTCTTTGTCCTCATACGCACACGGAGTTGCTTTCAGTTTTAAGGATCGGGTGTTGAGAACATCCACTCAGACCCAAGGTAGAAGTGGATAGACTTCTATGTTGGTGGCCGGTAAAGACTCTTCGAGCCACAAGTGGGTGTGGTGGACAGACTGCACATGCGAATGTGTGTTCCCTTCCTGATAAAGGGTATATGTTGTCTGCTAAACACACCTAATATGGAAATGGGAAAAGGTTTTTGAAAAATAGAATTTTAGGAGAAATTTGTTTAATGAAAACAACAACCTTGGCACAATTTAGCTAAAACTATTTGTTTTGAAAATTCACTCCCAACACCCACTCACTGAGTTGTAGAACTCACCCCCTCTTTTATACCCCTTTTCAAGAGTAAGAAAACATGACCAAAGATAACACGAGGATTTACGATCCATCAATTATGCTTAATGTCACTTTAAGCCTGCATGTTTATTGATTTATGATACTCTAGGGGACAAGGTTTGAATTATGTTTGGCTCCTCTTGATAAAAAGAAGGGGGAAACCCCTATTAAACCAAGGGAGTGGCGTGTTAATCATGGGGATCCGACCAAATTGGATCGGGGAGAAGTGATTAATTGAAACGACCATAGACATCCTTGGGAGAAATAGGCCTCAAATTAAAAAATGGATAATTGAAATGACCATAGACATCAAGACTTGTCGTGCTCCATGTTCACTTAATGGAGCCTAAAGGATGACAGTTGGACATAGTATGGAATATATAAAATAAGACCCGAAAATTCGAAAGTTCATTAGATAGGAAATGAGGGATGGAATGGGGATTTTAAGACAATGGAGGATTAAAAGCGGGCAAATGTCCCCAAAATAAAGAGAGTGTAGGGAGGTAAAGGGAAGGAACTTTTAAGGAACTAAAAAGAAGATTCAAGGTATAAACCTAAAATGAAAATCTCTACCTAGAAGGACATACTAGAGAATTAAAACCATAAAATGGGAGACCTCCCCAAACCAAGGAATCAATATGTAGATCGAAAAAGGGTCAACCTAGAATGAGAAATGGTGAATAGTCACAAGCAAGCAAGAAAGGATGGAGGAAAGGAAAGCTCTTGAGTAAAAGATGCCAATGTAAAGGAGGAAGGACGTAAGTGACAAATAATCTCAATGTGTCGGTAAGCTAGAAAACCGACGGTTGGAACCAGGGAAAAACCATAGGAAAGTTGGTAAAGAATGAGTAGATAAAGGGAACCAACAAGATTCGAATATTAAGAAAATTAAAGGATAATTGGACTAGATATGAAGTAGTTGGGAAACACTACCGAGTAGTAGGAAGGAACGGAACCCTACAACTCATGAATAGAAGGAAGGGCATAAATCGTTACCAATGATACACATTCTGGAAACTATAATGGATAAAAATAATTCCATAATAGATCACATTATAAGAAACATGTGGTGCCAATAGTTCAAAGCAAGGTGATCCAAATAGGACCAAGTCTGACGGCCAAACCTAAGAAATGGAACCAGAATTGTGGTAAACCAAACATGGAGGAAGGGCCAAATAAGATAAGGAAGAAAGTATATCAAAACCCACAGGATTAAGGATGAAGAGTCAGAAAGGATGCTAAACTAAGAGTATGAACAATCTAGGAAACGAAGGGAAAACAAGGACGATTGGATGCATATGGAATATCCAACCCAATGAGACGAATAAGAACCCTTAAGAAGAAGATTTTTACCCTAAATAAAATAAGATGTAGACCTAAGGAGGTACCTTGGGATGGTTAGATTGGACATGACTGATCTTGATATGCTTCGAGGTGTGAGCGAAGAATATAAAGAAAGAGAGACTTCTCAAGTATGTGGCTAAAGGACTGAGTGAAAGGAATAGCCAAAGTGATAACATGTCGAGCAAACCTCAGGAGGATGTCAAGGAAAGTCACTCCCAATGCAAATAAGTGTTGACTTAGTTTTGAGGACAAAACCACTAAAAGGAGGGGAAAGTTGTAAACCTCGTCCTTTAAAGGTAACTAAACTGAGAAAATAACCTATCAATTTAAAAGAGAGAACCGAGCCGGTTCACAAATCATAACAGGTAAAGAAGGGGTAAAATGGGAAATTGACAAATCCCAAGTGACTCAAACAATCATAAAAATCATGGAAAAGAACCTTGGGACAAATGGGAAGAGAAAACTAGATTGGTTCAGGTGAACCGAACCTAAACCAGTTTGAACTATACTTGAATTGATTCCTAAATTCATTTTTCTTGATGGATTAAAATGAACAAATTGGGGAATTGAAGCAACCATTAGATGGAGAATGAATTTAGATGAATTTAGAAATTTTTAATTTTGAAAAAATCAATCGAATTGGACCTAAACCGGTCGATTTACGCATTGAACCCGGCTGGACCGGTCCGGTCCAGTTCGGAAAAGTGTCATCTTCTTCCTCCAGATGACAGCACTGTTCATTCAATGCAGAAATGGATAATGATGGTGAAGCTTAAATTGCTCCGATCAGGCCATTTAAGGGTGAGGATAAGCTCGACCAAAAAGGAAAGTTGTTGGGTAGAGGGTCTCCGAGCTCCCTATATAAAGAGCTCATCTCCATTCATCCTGCACACACCTCAAATCTCCATTCTCTCTCAACTACTCTAGCTTTCAGTGAAACTCGAGCTAGAGCTTCGATATAGGCATTTTTCTCAGCCTCAGGAGGTAAGGTCGGGTCCTATAGACTCAACTACAGTGGATCGTTGGACTAGTGGCATCAAAGATAATGGCTTTATGTGAAAACTATTGTTTGTGCATGCACTCATGGTACAAGACCATCAAGACTCCCAAGAGGGGTAGTGAAGGGTCCTAAGGGCTACTAGACGACCTGGTGGAGATAAGGGTAGTTCGTCATACCAGACAGTGGGGAATTTCGGAGTAGCTTGTTGTGCATGAGATCGGGGTGGGGTCGGGATGAGGTCTCTGTCCTCATACAAATACGGAGTTACTTTCAGGTCTGAGGGTCGATGTCGAGAACATCCACTCAGACCCAGGGTAGAACTGGACATACTTCTATGTTGGTGGCCGGTAAAGATGCTCCGAGCCACAAGTGGGTATAGTGGATGGACTGCACCTGTGAATGTGTGTTCCCTTCCTGATGAAGGGCATGTTTTGTCTGCTAAACACACCTAATATGGAAATGGGAAAAAGGGTTTTGAAAAACCAAATTTGAGGTGAACTTTGTTTAATGAAAACAACAACCTTGGCACAATTTAGCTAAAACTATTTGTTTTGAAAATTCACTCTCAAGACCCACTTACTGAGTTGTAGAACTCACCCCTCTTTTATACCCATTTTAAGGAGTAAGGAAGCATGACCAAAGATAGCACTAGGATGTACCCTCCTCAGGTATGCTAAATGTCACTTTAAGCTTGCATGTTTTTTTATTTATGCTACTCCTAGGAACATGGTTTGAATTACGCATGGCTCATCTTGATTAAAAGAAAGGGGAAACCCCTCTTAAACCAAGGGCGCGGTAAGTTGATCATGGGGATCCGACCAAACCTGGTCGATGTGTGACATCCTCTCTTAAGGGTCATATCTACATAACAATGGTTTATTTCTTGTTAGTCTCTAAGGTATTGGTTTTGTAAACTTGTCTGGAAAACCATGCTCTTATACCATATAAGTTGTCACGCCCCAACCCGGTTTGGTTGGAATCCCCATGATCAACCTACCACCTTTTATTGTAATATCCAGGTATTCCTACCATGGTAGGATAGGAAAAGTAAAGGTGTACAATGGACATGGTTTCCATGACATAGTAAACAAAATAGAATAATAACAATTACCTCTTCTAGGGCAATGCTGGTGCACTTCTTCGACTCCTCTATTTTCTTGTCATAGAAGGTTTCATGAAAAAGGGTTTGAGGAGAGGGGTGAGTTCTACAACTTAGTGGGTGGGGTTTAGGACATGCCTTAAGGAAACTAGTCATTTTCTTTAATTGAAACGTGCTACAATTTTTTCCCTTTCATCATTTTCATCATCATGGGGATGTCTCGATGTTTTTCATTATTAATTATGTTTATCACATATCACCACACCCTTTATCATCAAATAGATCACACGTTCGTAGAACATTCCCTAACTGTTCTACTTGTGGACTAGAGTGCCTTTACCGTCCACCCTAGTAGAAGTCTCGAACCTCTACAACAAGTTTGAGTGGCCATTAATTGATTGACCCTCATACCTCATCACACTTTGTGTTTGCATATATGGGACGAGACCTCTCCTCCTTCAACCTCAATGTCAGTGCGCGTGAAGCTCCCAGAGCTTCTTGACTCACTGGACAACAAACCACCCTTATAAACCCCGGGTCGTCCAGTAGCCCTTGGAACCAACACTACCCCATATCGAGCGCCTCAACGGTTCTGTATCTCATAGCATGCACAAACATAAGTCTTTTAACTTAGACATTTTTATCTTTGGTGCCACCATCCCAATGAATTTGGTAACTTGACTGCAGCTCCGTAACTACCAGCCCACTGAGTTCGTCCACTCAACTTTGGCTTGATAGCCAATCGAGTATTTACGATCTAACTTCAGCTGGGGGGGGGGGGGGGGGGGGGGAGGGGGAGGACTGCATCTCAATTAATAGGTTATGAGACTATTTCTTAACTCATAAGCCCACTTGTCTATAGCCATTAGCTCATGTCCATTGGCCTTGGGCCCACTTCACGAGTTTTCCAAAACTGGGCCTTATGTCGTATTATTTTCAAAACAAAGGCCTCAAGCCTATTAGAGCAATTTTAGCACTTGTCAGAAACATCTCCCAAAATGTTTAAGCAGTTTCAAGCACTCAGGGTAGACCATTCCTAGAAAATGGTTTTCAAAATTAAAAATAATGCTCATCACCCCAACCATATATGACAATGAAAATCCCACTCACCCGATGATTGTGATGGGTTTGTCCCGGCTATGCCTCGGACAGCAACGTGCTCCTCAGCATCAATCCTCAAACATCCAGTCTTACACGGTTCGAGTATCCAGGTAAGTAAAATTGGTTGAAAGGACCTTCTACCTTCATGCATTTGCAAGTAGGTCCTTACTTTTGCTTTAATTGCATTTAGATCCCTAAAGTTGATAATTTTACCTTTAGGCCTCTAATTGCCCAATTTATCCTCAATTAGGTCCCTAATTTCTTCTTATTTCCACTCAAGTCCTCAATTTTCCTTTAAATGCAATTTGGCCCCAATTTTCCAAAAATTACCAAATTGCCCCAAACTTTCCAAAAAATGACCAAATTGCCCCCAAATTTCGTAAAATGACTAATTGGCCCCCCAATTTTCTCAAAATAGCTAATTGGCCTTTCAATTTTAGAAAATTGCACATTGGTCTTCCAATTTCTCAAAATTCCCAATTTTCCCCAATTTATTCCCCAATTCATCCACTTTTTATCCCGAGACTTGATTTCATCAAATTAACCATTTAAACTTAGTTAATTGACCATAACTAGCAACTAATCATTTTCTCCTTCTTCATATGATCATCCTAGCCTTTGAACGACTCCAATTGGCCCATTTTTTAGCTTAAATGGAGCTTCGTCGGAAAAGTTATCTAGAGAGAGAAAGCTTGGTTTTCTTACTGACTAAGGGGCGGCAGTCTGAGCTTGGGATAGGGGTGGCTATTTCTCCTCTAGGGGGTCCTTCTAGGGCCAACTCTCAATCCAATTAGATGTCTGGGTGCGGCAAATTTTAGAGAGAGGACTTCTAGTGTTCCATTTCTGCAACTTTATTGCTTCGGCGACATGAGCCTAAATTGGCCTGCCTCGAAAGTTCCTGGAGGTTGAGGACTGGTCAGGTAGAGTAGTGGGAGGTTAGGTTAGGTCACAGGAGAGCGGAGGTGGTTGGAGCTCAACTAAAAAAATTTAGCAGTTTCGGGACCACCGGAGCAATGGTGTTGTACGAGTTTGCTAGCTCTTCTTCGATGGTCTTCAAACTGAAATGAGGGTGTAGTTGGATAGAGAACTTCCTTCCGATTCCAAGGATAACAATTGCAGCTTTAGAGGTCGAATAAAGCCCCACTGTTAGAGTGCTAGTTTGCTCCAAGTCAAAAAATGGAGCACTTCACATTTTTTGCTTGTTTGTAAGGTGGAGAAGATGAGTGGAGGGGTGGCTCTTTATATAGGGAGTTTGACAACTGTCCGAGCTACCGACTGACATAGGACTTGACCCCAGACTCGGTCGCCAGCGGTCATACCAGAGCTTTTCCTGGATCGTCAGAGATTGACTCCCTTTCTCCCTCCTCCATTCTGTTAGCCAGCGAAGGGAAGAAGATGACACTGTGTCGCACGTATGAGCTTCACACTTATGACATGCCACATGGTGCGCTGAGATTGGATGGCTTTGCTGATGCAGCTTTCTACTCAGCATCCTAGTCAACCGTTGACCGATTGAACAGACATGTGGCTTGTCGGATGATGACGTGGAGTCCTTGCCATGTGTCATCATCTCATTGGTCGACTTTACTGACTAGGCTCTTTCGACATTAACCATTGACCGGGTATGTGTTATTCCCCTATTGGTCGGTCATCGTTGATGTGGGTTTTCCTTGACCAAGGACACGTGTCACGCTCTAATTGGTCAACGTTTCCAAGCAATGACTAGGCGCGCTTCACCACGTGTCACGTGTTGATTGGTTGTGCCTGCTTACTAGGCGATGGCCTGGCAGCAATCCATTGACTGGTCCGATCCGATCGGGTTCGGTGACCCGAATTTGAAAATCAGTCGGTTCAGGTCCGATTTGACTGGTTTTCTAAAAATTAAAATTTTCTAAATTCATGTAAATTCATTTCTATCCAACGGTGACTTTAATTTTTCCAATGTAACATTTTTAAACCACCTAGAAAAATGAATCTTTGAATTGGTTCTATGCAGTTCAATTCGGTTCATGTCTGGTTCGTGTTGAACCAAACTAGTTTTCACACCCAATTTCATTCATGGTTTCTTTCCATAACTTTTGGATATTTATTGGCCAATTGTGATTTTCCAATTTTCCGTTTTGACCCTTGTTTACCAATCCTGACCCTCTTTGAAGTTCTTTTTTTTTTTTCAAAATTTCTTGATCCCTTTTTCCGATTCATTATGTTGAGAGGACGGGTTCTACATGATTGGTCCGGTCCGATTGGGTTCGATGACCCGAAATCAAAAATCGGTCTGATTCGACTAGTTTTCTAAAATTTAAAAATTTCTAATTTCTTGTAAATTCATTTTATATCTAATGGTCTCTTCAATTTCCCAAATTGATGTTTTTATACCACCTAGAAAAATGAATCTTTGAACAAGTTTCATATGGTTCCTCCTGGTTCAATCTGGTTTAGGTTTGGTTCGGACCAAACCGGTCCGGTTCTAACACCCATTTTCACCCATGGTTACATCTCATGGTTTTTGGGTATTTATTGACCACTTGGGATTTTTAATTTTCCTGTTTTAATCATCGATTATTGATTTCTAGTTGGGTTCAACCCCAATTCTTACTCAAAATTTCCCGGTTCTTTAGCCCAGCTTTCTTATTATGTGGAAACAGGGTTTATAAGGATTCTGTTGAATTTTTCTCAATCTTTGAGGGTCATCGAGGGCATTAGAATTCGCCTTTGAATCAATTGCTCTGTTTTTTTGTCATTAGAGATTAGGTAACGTGTGATATCACCAAAAATTATAGAAGAAGATTTAAGTATCGAGAGTGGTGGAGATGGAAAGTTGACTTCCTCATCTTTCCAAGGATACCAAGATCATCTTCGAAGGTATTCGAATGATAGAGTTATGTTCTCTACAATTGGGTCACCTAAATTGGGAGTTGTTTGGTTTCAAAGAGAATTCTGATATAATTTTGGTGAGGGAAACCTGATATTTATATGGTTGAATTCTGAACTTACATGGCTATCCAACCATAGCTTCTATGTGTCATTCCACTACGTATAGCTATGGGAATGATTTAATTTATATGGTTGTAAGGTTGGATTTGTCTAGCGTTAGTTGTCATGTAAAAATGTAGAATCTGGGTCGAGTGTCGAGTGAGAGAAATGACATGCATGTGTGTGGTTACTCATGTATGTTCCCCATGCTCTGTGCATGTGTATGCTCGACGTGGCGTGCCTACTAGTCCGCACTATAGCGAACCAGATTTCAACGAATTTCTCGGTCGTTTTAGTAGTTTTTTGTTCAGTTCACCTCTTTTTCGATCGGTTCTTGGGAAAATAAAAATACCAAACACTTCTACATTCAATTTCCTATTGAATAGACTTAAGAATCATCTCATTATGATTTATTTAGCACCATCTACAGTTCGAGGGGTTTTACCATTCTAAGCATTTCGATTGGTTTCGACCATCTCGTGGCAGGTTTACCTCTAATCCGATTAGTTCCTGGCCCAATCAAATTTTCTAAAAATCATCCTTCTCATTCTCTGTTGATTGGCATCAAATCCTTCCTTTTATGAGTTGTTTAGGTCCCATTAAAAATTAAGAGTATTTCCCCGTAATTTAGTTCGGTCTCGTTTTAGGTTAGTTTTCACTTTGTGCTTTTTCACCCCTTACTTCACAGTCCCTTGAGGTCTTTTGAAAGCATTCTAGTGGTCTTACCCACTTCCATTATAGGTTAATAATTTGGATTCGAGTCTCTAAATCCCAACTTGGGTTCCATTCCCAGCTCGGGGTCTCGTTCTCGATTTTGGCTTTTGTCTCTAGTTCAAGATTTCATTCCCAATTTCCAATCCCATTTTGGTTTTAGAAGATTATTCTTAGTTTGGGATTCTATTTTCAGTTCACACTCTATTTTTTGGTCCACCTGAGCTTAACTTGGGTTCCAAAAGTTTCGATGTCACAAATTCAATGTCAGCCAAAGCACAAAATCGACTCCTTTAGCTCCCTCATAGCTCCTTATAAAATGGTAGTCCTCCTCTCATCCCTAACACATACATGTTCCCTCTCAAAGACTTATTACTCGAATTTTCAGCGAACTATGTTTTAGAGCATTTATATGGTAATTTTTCTCAACCAAATGAATTGATTTTTTATGAGTTTGAATCCTATAGAAGTTATATTTACAATAATAGTAATGTTGGGATCAAATAGTGACCAAGTGTTATCGACGGTATAAACAATATTGTCACCTTTAAAGCTGAAAACTAAGAAAAAAATTTTGAGCCAATTCTGATACCTTTTGACAATCAAAAATGGTTGGGCAAGCTTCCATAGCATCCCTAAGTCATAACTAAGGTTTCTCATTGATTTGGCATGGCCTTGGTTGGCCAATTTCTACCTTGGTCACTTTGAACCTTTAACTATAATAGACTTTTCCTAGATTCCGATCAGGAGCAAATGCCAGCACTTTCAATGGCCAAATTGGATGCCACTTGAGCTTAAGAGATACATAAGGATGTGAGCTACCTTCACATGCCTTCACACCGACCAACTCATTGGAATTGATAAGATTTTATCACTTTCTCTCTCTAGAAATATTTTTCGGTTAATCTCTAATATCGACCAATTCTAGGTCAAGTCGATTTATTCAAAGCTTAAAACCATCTTAGGAACATGAAGAAGTTGATTGTGACCAAGTAAGGATCAAATTTGGAGCTTAAAAGTTGAATTTAATGAATCTTTAATTCCATGATTTAAAGGGGAATATTCAAATTTTTTTGGGTATAAATAAGGGGAAAGTTAAGGACTTATTCATAATAAAGCTAAATAAAGGGATTTAAATGTAAATAAAGTAATTATGGGAACTTAAATATCATTATGATAAATATTAGGGACTTTATTGTAATTAAGGGTGAATATAGTGAACTAAATGTAAAAATGAAAAGTTTAGAATGCTAAGTGGAAATATTTGTGAGTAATTATAAGTTTAATAGTAATGCAGAGTTTGAAAAGGGTTGAATGTAAAATAAATCATAATGAGCAAAATCACAATTACTGAGAATTAAATAATGATACAAAATGTATCAAGTATGTAATAATAGAATAAGATGTAACCAAGTAAATGGAATAGTGAAAGTCAAAGAGTTTTGTGTTACAAGCTGAAATGTGAGATGAAAATCACTCGATCAATTCAGCTCAAATCGAGGTGAATAAGATTTTTGTAATTATGTCTGATTGAACTAATAAAGTTAATACTTATAATTTTATAAATCATATAAATATATGTGCTTATAAAATACTATTGAATACATATAAAAAAAATAATACAAAGAAAATTGGCTTAAAAATGCGACTAAACTCAAAAAGTTCAATTTAGGCTAAAAAATAATATTTATTAAAGTAGGTAAAAGTTCAATATTTGTGAAAATGAAATTCTACACCATGATTATAAAAATGGGTGAAAGTTTCACGTTTAGGAAAAATAAGTTATACCTAATGATTATGAAATGGAAAAATGTCAAACATTTATGAATATGAGTTTTGTCCCATGTTTACTAAGAATGATAGGTGACTATATTTTAAAAAGACAATCCATCAAGATATATAAAGAAATATTAATTTACCTTTATGAAACTTAATTGACAATATGGGTCTAAATTGATTGAGAATTTTGGATCTCAACATATGAGTTAGTCAAATAACAAGCAAACATTGATTTTGAGTGGACGTAGGATGACTATATTATAAGCCCAACTTTAAGTGTGTGTTTATATACTCGCTCATAGTATGTGACTCAAGGTAGTGATCCGAGATCAAAAGTCGTATGAATATGTTATTATGAAGGGGTTTTTTGATAGCGATAAATATACGTAAAAATATTTATTTAATTTCTAGAATTCTTGTAACACAGAGTTATAAGGTGTGGTATATTGTAATTTAACAAATATAGTATGGATATAATCAATGAATTTTTTGGTGAAAAAACTGGTTTGAAAGCAGATCATTTCAAATGAATTTTATATTAGTGATCGAATATTCGTATCACGAACTATTGATTGCTTTACTTTTGTGATTTATTTGCAATTTTGCATTCACTCAAACTTATTGTATGAAACATTATTAGATGTTGAGTTTGAGTTTGTCACACTCGTGATATTTTTAATTATTCGTATTAGTATTTGAAGTAGAGATCAAATGGATTACATTAGTTGTCGGCAGTACTTTCTAATTGAGTATAACTTCGCCATCTCGAACACCAATTTTAGAAAAGACACAGAAAGAATAATAAAATAACTTTTATCAACAAATCTTAGAGATAAAACTCTCCTATATATATATATGTTATTTTTTTCCAATATTTTTTAATTTTTAAAAATATTTAACGTTTATCTCCTAATGGATAATGGATAGTATGAGTAGTCCGTAGTACTTAGGGTATAAGCTCACACACTCCGTGAAAAAATATGGAGTAAGAATAGTACAACGGTTATTAACAAAACTTTGTTGTAAAACTATTACATATAATACATGAAAATACGTGTATATATATATATATATATATATGTTATTTTTCGACATTTTTTAGTTTTTAAAAATGTTTAACATTTATATCTGAAAGTTCAAATATTTTATTAAGTGATATATATATATATATATTATTTATTTATGTGTTGGGACGTGTAGTTAATATAGTGGTGTAAATATTATTATTATTATTATAATATTAAGAGTATTTGACATTTGTTATACTAGTTAATTGAGTCAAACTTGTGACACATTGAAACATACTCTACCAACTTTTCATAAGTGGCTTTTCCTATTCAATGTTAATTATTACGACAGAACTACTACCTATATATATTTCATCCATCCACTCTTAATATAAAAGAACTAACTAGTTGATATTAGGGGACTCACAATAGAAGAAATTAACTATATCTCAATTAAAAAAATATTTTGTCTCAAAGGTTCAATTAATTAGAATTTTTATATTTCCATTACTATAAATAAAAAATGTTCTCGAACTATCAATGCTAGCCAAAATCAAAACCCAGCCATGTTGTCACAAAAAAATCAAATTAAAAAAGTGTGGGATAGGAAGTGGGAGATATTGTTTTCTTGCTTTTAGTTATAATGTTTGAAAGGCTCTTTCAGTTGAGCACTGGGGCTCGGGTCATACAGGTAGATGTAGGGATAAACTAGAAAGCAATATTATGTGCAGAGATAAAAGAGAGGCCATGGTGGACTACTAGAGTTATACTGTAATGTTTAGTAGTGTATTAGGTTAGGCCTAGATAAAAATACACAGGATCAAGTGTATGCGTCTATCAGTTAATGGTGGCTAGCTAGGGCGAATATTCAAAATGGAAACATTGCAACGACAACGACAAGGACACCGGGGGGATCCACGTGGTGGAATCTAATCCTAGACAAGGACAACAATTATTTCACTCAGTTACTCACAGCTATGAGGGAGATGAACTGCGGGCGGCCCCTGCCAAGATAAAGCCAGCTTCCTTCTTTGACTAGCGGAGACTCTCTCATTCCATCACTCTCTCCTGTCGTAATCACTAAAAGGATAAACATCTCTACTCAATTAAAAATTGAATTTTGTTGGGCGCCTATGATTTCATCTTTTGGGCACTCTGTCTAGAGAGTGATAGAGGGCCTCTCCTCCTCATGGACTCTCTCTCCTAAAGAAAACCCTAGCCGATCTCCATATGCAGCACTAATCCTTACGTGTACACCGGGTTGGGTGAGTGGGACTGGAGGCATTTATCACTCTCAGAATTATGGGGATTATGGGACCACATGAGAAGGGAGAGTGGAGAGGGAGAATAAAAGAAACAAACCCTTTTCATGGAAAATATGAAAAAATAAAATCCTAACCATCCACACTTATCTTTTAAGTTTTTAAAATTATAATATGATACTCATAAGTATAAACAAATAGAATCAAGAGAAGATTAAGGTGAATAGTAAATACTATGACATGAATTTAATTCACAAAATCTTAGTTATTGATTAAGCATTGTGACAATGTAATGTACAATTATTTGCATGTTTTATCTTATGGTAGAGAATAAAGGTAAATTGAGTGAAGTTGATTCATGTTATAAAAATTATTTATGATTTATTAGATTGAATATTACCTAATTATTTTGATCGTGTACCATTCCATCAAATTGTTAATAAATTTCAGACCTAATATTACAAACTTTTCATGTATTATAAATAGACATTATTTTAATCAAATTATCATATTTAGTTCCATATCAATTTTTATATTAAAATTAGGCGTGTAATATATCAAGATTATATTAGAATAAATATTAAGTAACATGTCATACTGACAAAATGTATAATTAATTTTTGAACAATAATATCAATCAAGGAAAACTTGAAGTATATTCGATAATTTAATGTTATTATTATAAAATTCATGTGATCAACTATGTCTAATGTTACATATACCTTTTACTAGTTATTTTTTTAGGATTTTACGTAGGAGATAAACAATTTTATGAAATAATGTGTCATTGTACTATATTTGATAAAAGATATAAAATTTGTACATGTAAAATTTTAAAATTTGATAAGCCAATTTAAATAATTATTTAAATTGTATATTAACCCTAAAATTTATTGTACTTTATAAACTATACTCCTTTATGATATAATTATCTAAAGGCACTCACATATAATTCCTACAATTTCTAGTCAGGTTACCAAAGAGGACATTAGTGTATCTGTCATGCTAGTTCTTTAATCTTTTGATGTGAATACTTAAGGTATAGTCGGTCCCCTCTCAAACTTGTCATGAAATGTAGACCGGGTTTTCCTCTAACTGGCAACACAACATTCTATGCAAATTAATTGTCTCGACATCGACATGCCAATACAGATGTTGGGCAAGATCATTTTTCAAAAGGGAAGAACAGAAAAAGAAGAGGAAAACAAAATTCCGGCAACAAAAAATAGGCTAATTTTGGCCGATGATTGAGCATCCATCCATCACAAAAAAAATTCTCTTTCGTGCAAACAAGAGACCAAAGGTGTGCTAGCCTAGCCAAAGGGTCCACAATTCCATTAGCCTCCCTATGCAGGTTGGATCTTGGATATCTGGAAGTCACCAACAGCAACAATCTTATTTGAGATTATAACGTTTTTTAATGGTTAGGAGTGCGGATGATGTGGCTTGAGGAGTAGACCACACCACCTTAGAATTGACAACTTCTAACAAGCCGACAGCTTGTGCAGCCGCACTCCTTATCTTTTAATCAAGTTGGCAACTATTCAGCCCATTGTATTAGCTCTACCACATAAATGGGACAATACCACCGACTTGGAAAATTGATCAATATGAAAGGGGATTAAACCACACAAAGAAAATCAAGTTGCTCGAGCTCGGTATACATCTATTACTCAACTTTTCAACGTAAAATAGTGGTTTGGGCCAGCCCACCAAACTCAATTTGGATATGATTGTCACCCCTTTAAGTCTGGTATGTTTGGTCCCATATTGTTCACCATAAAATTATTAGTAAAAAGTGGAATTTTTTAGGGGTCGAATTCATACAAAACAAGTACATAAATAAGTATCATATGTGCCCAACTCTCCCCTCTTACCATTTTTCAATGAAAGTTGGTTCCACGTACTATTGCTGTACTATTTTGAATGCGAGCAAAAGAGGGCCGGCAATACCACAATGGAAACTTTACTAGTTCATAATCACCCTGGAGGATGTTTGAGGTGCGGTCCATCTTCATTTCCACCTAACCCTTTGATCCTTCGTGAGATTCGTACCTGGCAAAACTTTCAGAGATGTGCTAGCAGTTTCCCATTTTAAATCTTCCTCCTTTCCATGGAGACCAGAAAAAGAAACTTCAACCTGCAGAATCCACCAACATCTAGTTCAGTCATCAAAAGAAACCATAATAATCATACAATTTATGAAGTCATGGCCTTTATGCTAAGAAATGAGAAGAAGGAGACCAAGAAAAAATGCGGTAACAGTCAATCATAAGAAAGGGAAGGGTCCACAGGTAAATGACCTTTGTGTAACCGAGAAAAGGTATAGACGTTCCACCATAACTGTGAGAAGATTTAGAGGGATCATTAGAACTAACATCACCAAACCACCACGGAGCGCAACGGCTTCCCAGGCTTGGATATTTCCAAACTCCGGAATAGGTAAATCCTTTACCCTGGTGGTGACGGGTCATTTGCTAAAGGTTTTAGCTATTCCTGCGGTCATTTCATTACATTCAACGTCACTATTGAAGAAGCATTTATGGCATGTTGCAAGCCATCAAAATGATAATCCTTGATGTCAGTCGAAGTTCTTGAATATAGAAAGATGGTAACATTCGGGCATTTTGCACAATTCAACCACCCTTCAGAGAGAGATTATTATATCAGGAAAATTGAGATTGATATTTAAAAAAAAACATCAAAAACTCTAAAAAGATCTGATTAATAGATTTTATTCAGCCACGTAACCATTAGTCGCCAATGGAATACTGTCACGTGTACGTTCAATGAGTCAAACGCTGACTAGGCTGCTGAGTAGTAAGTTGCGTAAGCAAATTTAGCCAATCACGAAGTGCGACATGGCAAGTCTGCTCGCACGCACCGATGTTGTCTTCTATCTTCATATGATAGCACTATTTATGGAATGATTTTATTTTCCATTTTTTGCGAGTGAATATCCACTCCGACAATGGCAATTCCAGAGAGTATAGGCTCAACTAATTTGAAAACTAGTAGAGCCAAGGAACCTCGAGCTCCCTATATAAAGTACTACTCCACATTCATCCTCCTCATCCCTAAAACACTCGAAAAAGAATAAATACTTAGTTTCCTGACGAAACTCGAAACAGAGCTCCAACATTGGTACTTTTCATCACCTTTGAATGCAAATTCGGGTTTCCTAGAATCCTGAGGAAGTTAACTACCCAATGGCACCCTCCATTCAACTCGAGGATCACCAAAGAAGTACCAGCGAATCCAAACAGCGAAACTACTCCGAAGGACTTGAAGCTGCTCGATTATGCCCAGTCTAAGTTCGACCATCCCGACCCCATGTGGCCGAACCAAGCTCTCCCCAAGTCCCTCCAGCCTACACTCGACTCCCCAAAGTATACTTGTAGGTTAATTTAGCCTCCACTCATTGGAATAGCTTAGTTCTAGAGAGAGAAAATGCCCTGATTTCACTGACCAAATTTCCACTACTCAAGACGAGAATTGGAGCTGCTTTTAATCCTCGAAGTACCACCTAGACAAGAGCTATCATCCTAAATCAAGAGATCCGACTGCTGCAGCTCCATCAGTAAGCTTCTGGTTTTCTCTCTCTATTTCCAATTTCTGGCTAACCTCCATTTGAACTTGTTTCAAACCCAAAAATGGTGATTCAAAGCATGGTCAGATCGTAGAGAGGTGAGAAAATCGATTAACACCATGGTATGGGGTAATTAACATAGATTGAGGGATCAATTTGATGTAATCACAATTTCAGGAAAAAATGGGCCAATTTGGGGAAGAATGGGGTGAAATTTGAGTATTTTTGAAAATTAAGGTACTTATGTGCAATTTTTAGAAAATTAAGGACCAATTGACAATTTGATGGAAGTTGGGGGCCAATCAATAATTTTAAGGAACTTGGGGACCAATTTGTCATTTTTGGAAAATTTGGGACAAATTGATCTAAAATACGATTAAGTGAAAATCTGGATTTTTAGTGAAGAATTACACGATGACAATTTATAATGTTAGTATTTATCTGGGGGTTAGTTACCAGGAGGGTGGAATTCGAGAATTCTAGAATAAGCATGTACTTAATGTTCCTTAACCGGAATGATGTAGGTACGAGAAGGAACACATCAATCTACAATCGTGAAAAACCCCGGAAATACGAACAAACTAGCTTGAGGGAAACGAGGCACTACACACCGAGTGAGTGAAAATTTTCGACATCATACTCAGTTGGGATGATGAGTACATTTTAAATTGAAAAAACACTTGTAAGTGGGCTTTTTAACGTCATACTCGATTGGGGTGATGACTATTTTAAAGTTTGAAAACTATTTTCCAGAAATGATCTCCCCTAATTGCGTGAAAGTGCTTAAACATTTTGGGAGACTTTTCTGATGAGAGTAAGGATAGCTCCAATAGGCCGGATGTCTCAGTTTTGAACTTATAGAAGGCCCAATTTTAGAAAACTCGTAAAGTGGGCGTAAGGCCAATGGGCACGAGGTGAAGCTCATAAACAAATATATTTATGTGACATAAAACTTATTCATAACTAGCTATTTGTGTGAACCGCCACTGTGCGAAATCTGAGCCATCAAACTCAATGGGTTAGTAGCTATTGAGTCGAAACTAGGTTGTCGAACCTGTTAGGCTAGCAGCTATGGAGCCGAAGCCAAGTTGTCAAGCTCATTGGGTCGGTAGCACCAAAGATGATGAAAATAATTTAAAAAATTATTGTTTGTGCATGCTATGAGTTCGGAACCATCGAGTCACCTAGTATGGGATAGTGTTGGTTCCAAGGGTAGTTGGATGACCTAGCGAGTATAAGGGAAGCCTGTCATCTAGCATGCCAAGAAGCTCCGGGAGCTTCATGCGCACTAAGACTGAGGTGGAAGGGGGAGAGGTCTCATCCCATTATAGCAGACATGGAGAATATTGAGTTTGAGGGATGGGCAGTAAGGCTCACTCAGATTGGTGGTAAGAGGTGCAACCTTTTACCAGGGTGGTCAGTAAATATGTTCCGAATCACAAGTGGAGTAGTCGGGGGTTACTTTGCGAATGTGTGAAGGGCGAGTATGGTTGTATGTTAAACCGATCCCGAGTAAGGGAGAAATTGAAGAGTTCTTTTCATAAATATGAAAACAAAGAAAGAGATTATAAACATTTTTTAGATAACTCACCTTGATACCCACTCACTAAGATTTAAAATCTCACCTCCTCCCTTTAAACCTTTTTCAAGGAAGAAGATGACCCCTTTTAGGAACCCTTATGTCAAGACTATAAGTTCAAGTAATTTATTTGTTATTATTAGTTTTGTATAGTGTTATTCTAGGGAACAATGGCAAAAGGTATACCTGACTTCTCACGGTTTTGGAAGTGGTAACTCTTCCTATATCAAAGGGAGTGACGAGTTTCTCATGGGGTTCCGACCAATCCGAGTCGGAGCGTGACAATATCTCTGCTATTTTTTGTAACACCCCAACCCAATTTGGTTGGATCCACATTGACAACTTGCCACTCCATTTGGTCTAAGAAGGATTTCCTTGTCTTCTAGGCAATGAGAAGTCAAGAGTCCTTTTGACCTGGTTTCCTGAAATAGCATTATATAAAACTTGAATAATTAATAGAGACTTTAGGCATACCTGACTAAGGTTTTGTCTCCTTTCTTGAAAAAGGGTTAAAGGAAGGTGATGAGTTTCTACAACTCAGTGAGCAGGTGTTGAGGGTGAGTTTTTAAAATAAATCGTTTAACTAATTTCTTTATTCAAAACATTTCTCCCTTTTTGCTTATGTGTGTTTAGCTCTTTTTAGCACTTCCCCTTACTCGAGAGGCATTTAACAAACATACACATGCCCTTTATCATAAAGGGGACACACATTCATAGGACAATATCAGACTGCACCCACTTAGGAATCAATGCGACTTTGCTGTCTACCTGATAGAAGTCTAATCACTTCTACCCTATGTTTGAGTGACACTAAGGTGCCCGACCCTCAGACTCACAATTACTTCATGTTCGTATGAGGATGAAGATCTCATCCTGCCCCCACCCCAGTCTCATGCACAGTAAGCTCTGACTAGCTTCATGACTAACTGGCACCACAAACCTACCCTTATCACAACCAGGTCGTCCAACAGCCCTTAGAATCCATCACTACCCCTCATGGGCATCTCGATGGTCCCAAATTAGAGTGCAGGCACAAACAATAGTCTTATCATAATAGCCATTATTCTTTGGTGCCAATGGTCCAATGGCCCCGACACTTGACTTGCCCTGTAGTTGTTTGCTTGACCAGTCCGTTGACCTAGTCTTGGTGCACTGCCACTAGTCCATCGAGTATTGTCGGTCCTTATTTGATACCATGGAAAATCACACATCAATTTTCCCTTTTAGAAAAATTTTCATGGCTCTTATTATTATGTTTGTCTACAAGCTCCAGCCTGCACCCACTAGCCCACTCACAACCTGTAAGTGGTTTTTAGCTTTAAAATTACTCATCACCCCAACTGGGTATGACGTTTAAAATGTTCCACTCACCCAATGACTATGACGTGTTCGTCCCTAGTCAGCTTTCTACATTCAAGTCATGATCCTGTTTGCTCAAGTTCTGGTCCAAAGTGTCCCCACACGGTTTGAGTATCCTTATAAGGAAGGGCTCGACATGAAAGCCTTATTATTCTCACTTATTGGCAACTAGGGCCAAATCTTTAGTTTTATTACACTTGGGTCCCTAAAGTTTATACTCCTTGACTTTAGGTCATAGGATCTCCAATATCCTTCTTGAGTCCTTAATTTCCTTAAAATTGTAATCGGGACTCCATATTTTCCAAGTTTCCAATAGGTTCCTCAATTTTTCAAAAATTACCAATTGGCCCCAATTTCCAAAAATGGCCAATTGATCCCTATTCTTTCAAAAATGATAAATTGGTCCTCCAATACCTTCTTCTTTACCAATTGACCCTCAATTTTGGAAAATTTGCACTAAGGTCCTTCAATTTTTTGAAATCCCTAATTTCCCCCAAAAATTTCCCCTAATTTCACTCCTTTCTACTAATTGAATTTGATCTTTCAAATTGGCCTTTCCAATGGGGTTAATTGCTTTAATTCATCATGTCAATCGGTCCCTTCACTTCCATACGATCTGATTGAACTTTGAATTGGGGTTTTTGGATCCGAAACAAACTCAAACGGAGCCTCGTTGGAAAATTGAAAGTGAATAGAGAAGCTCCAAGAACTTACTGTTGGAGGTGCAACTATAAACCTCATCCCTTAAAGATAAGAAAACCAGGGAAAGAACCAATCAACTCAAGAGAGAAAACCGAACCGGTTCATGAACCTTAACCGATATAGAAAGGGCAATATGGGAAATTGACAAACCCCAATTGATTCAAATAGTCATAAAAGTCATGAAAAAGGACCTTGGGACAAATTGGAAGAGAAAACCAGATCATTTTAGGGGAACCGAACCTGAACCGGTTTGAACCATACTTGAACCGGTTGCTAAATTCATTTTTATAGGTGGCTTAAAATATTCAAATTGAGAAATTGAAGCCACCATTAAATAGAAAATGAATTTAGAAAATTTTAATTTTGAGAAAACTGGTCGTGTAAAACCCGTCTTTTGGGACCAAAGAAAACCGGGAAAAGAACCGGTATAGGTTTATACATGAAGAAACGAGTCGTTTAATAAACAAAAAATAGCCAATGAGGGAAATTGGAAAATGCCAAGTGACTTAAAATTCACAAAAATTTTGAAGGAAGAACCGGGAAGTGAAATTGAGGAGAGAACCAAACCGGTTCGTGGTGAACCAAACCCGAACCGAACCGAACCTGCATGAACCATAGTGAACCGGTTCACAAATTCGTCTTTCTAGGTGGTTTAAAAATGTCAAATTTGAAAATTGAAACCACCATTAGATAGAAAATGAATTTGGATAAATTTAGAAATTTTAAAATTTGAGAAAAATGGTCAAGTTGGGTTTGAACCGACAAATTTTTGAATTTTGGACAGCGAACCTCGTCGGACCGAACCAATCAATGGTTCGACCAAACCGGTCAACGGCTAGCTGGCACCACATCAATTGCCTCGTAGACACGGGCAACCAATGGGAGGCTACAACATGTTCGGTCAATAGTTGACTCGACGACCGAGCTAGCACTCCACGTCAGAAAAATTGACCAATCACAGCGTGTCATGTGGCATGACTACCACGTCATCGTCTTTAACCTTCAAATGCTGATAGAGTGGGGGGAGAGAGAGAGAGAGAGGGAGTCATCGGAAAAGTTGGAGTCTCCAACGACTCAAAAAATGCTTTGGTCAGGTCACTGGTGGTCGAGTCGGAGGTCAAGTCTTATGCCGTCAGGTAGCCTTAACAGTTGTCAAGCTCCTTATATAAAGAGCAACCCCTCATTCATTTTCAGCATCCCACAATTGAGCAAAGAAGGAGAATACATTTTTTGGCAAGCTGTGAACTAGAGCTACGATAATGAGCTTTTCTCAATGTTTGAAGCCACATTGGGTGTCTTGGGAATTAGGAGGAAGTCCTCTACCCAACCACATCTTCCATTCAGTGTGAGAGCCATCGAGGAGGAATGAGGGAGCTCAAACAATGCTGCCACTCCTCGGCCGAAAATAAGCCATCCCCCTGCCACCCACTTTGAGCATTCCCTCAACCAATTGTGGCCAAACTAGACCCCATACGCCCCATCTGGAGGTGTCCCGACCTTCCCCTGAGCTAAGAAGGTAAGCTTCCTCCGTCGCCCTTCGTCAGAAAATAGTATGCACGATCGAATTCTGCAAAAAATTTAACATTAAAATTTGCATTGCTCAGGTCATCAATTGAAGCATGGTTTGATCCAGGAAGGATCCCCGCAATGAGAGAAACACGGTGGTTGCCAAAGCTCCGATCACCGAACCCTCACCAGTAAGATATCGAAGCTTTCTCTCTCTAGACTGTATTTTCTGGCGAAGCTCCGTTTGAGCTCATTTCTAAGCCAAATCGAGGGCTTCAAAGCTTGAAATGATGAGAAAAACATAGAGGAGATGATTTAAATCAAGAATGAGTTTCAAGGGTCAATTGAACGAAATTGTGATTCGGGACCAAAATACAATTTTTGAAAAGTTTGGGCAAATTGGGGATTTTTCAAAAGTTGGGGATCAAATGACAAATTGACAAAATTTAGGATATTTTATGCAATTCCCTTCCAATTGAGGGTCAATTGGGCAAATTGCATCAAATGGAGGACTGATTTGCAAAATTTTGGGTCAAATTGTAATTTTGGGAATGTTTGGGGCTAAATGGCAGTTTTAGAAAATAGAAGGACCCAAGGGCAATGTGGATAAAATTAAGGACCAGAAAGGATAGTTGGAAATTCTGGGGGCCTAATTAAAGAAAAAGGGGCAATTGAGGATGTAAAGATAAATGCACAAACCTTAGGGACTAAAGTGCAATTAAGGTAAAATATGAAGGCCTATATACAAATACACAAAGAAGTGTGATTTCTTAGTTCAATACCATAACGAGGACATCTGTGCCATGTAGGGACAAAATACTTGAGCCCTGACTTCTGGAAAAGAGACTACAAGGCCAAACTCCGTCGGCGCGACCCCACCAAAATCACCGGTTGAGTGGGAATCGCTTCAACGTCCATTCCGGTTGGAATGATGGTTTAGCTTTGAAAATTGTTTTCTTGGAATTAGCATCCCCTGACTTGGTGACTCTACTTAAAACATTTGGAAGCTAATTCTGGGTTTAGGTTTGAGATGCCAGTGGGACCAAGGCCGGTGGATACGGGCATAGACTCGTCTAGAACATACATGTGATATATGATACTAAAAGACCTAAATAATGTGAACTTCACTTGAAACCCATCAAACCAAGCTGATTTGTCAAGCTTGTTGCACTTAACCACTGCTCTGCCGAAGCTAGGTCTTCAAACTTGTTTGGCCAGTACCTATGGTGGGCTAAAGCCAAGCCAACATACCATTGTGCTAGAGGGCCAAAGATAACAACTATAATTTAAAAGATTGTTGATTGTGCATGCACCATGATGTTCGGGCCATCGGAACACTTGGCATGAGGTAGTGAATGAACCCAAGGACTGTTGGATGACCCATGGAGTATAAGGGCGGTTTCATCATTCAGTAGGTTGTGAAGCCGAGGAGCTTCCTGCACATGGAGACTGAGGCAGTAGGGGAAATGAGGTCTCGTCCCACTAAGAAAACATGGTGAAGTAATTGGGGGTTTGATGTGTCAGACTATTAATGTCCACTTAAACCCCAAGTAGCGGCAGTATCCCTCTATCAGGCTGGACAGTAAAGGCGCTTCAGTCCACAAGTGGCACGGTCGAGTACTGTTCTGTGAATGTGTGATCCCTCCTATGATAGGAGGACGGTTGTTGATTTGAGAAACCCAAGAAGAAATTTCCAAATTATTAAATAATTGAAATTGCTAAATCAAGCCTTCATAAAAGAGTTTTCTCCTACTCAATGAGTTGTCGAACTCACCCCCTCCCTTTGAACATTTTTAGGTAGGAACGTAAATGCACATGCTCTTCCTCTCCATACCCAAAAACCAGGTACACGAATTTAAGAGTTTCAATTTTGTTTAATGTTATCCAAGGAAAAAAAATTATAGGTAATACACCTGACTCTCTTGATTCTTTGAGGAGCCCCTCCTAGAGGCTCGAAAGAGTGGCGGGTTTTTCATCAAACCCCACCCAAACAAGGCCAGGGCGTGGCAACTTTGGTGGTATTAGAGCTTGTGTTTTCTTGGATACATTATCAAGACTTTATAACCTAAATACTAAGTAAAGACAAAATTTAACCCAACTATGGCACCTAAAAGAGGAGTCAAGAGAACGAGTGTGACAACTACTGACTTTGTTGAAAATCCCCTCTTGGAAGCAGATTTTTGAGAGCTACCTCAGTCCCACAAGGCATTAGTTCCAAACACCAACGACTATATGAGGTATTTACCAAGGTGTTCGGTGAACCCAACCTCAGTGATAAACCCCATATGGACTCCGAGTCCCAGACCCACAAGGAGGAAGTCTAGTCCCAACCAACTTCCACACCTATTCCACACCTGACAATTAGGATGCAAGCCCTTCTATGGGGAGAAGGAGGCCAGGGCTGCCATGGATTGGGTGGCGAGCCTCAAAATGTTTATGGGTATCATCAGGATACCCCCAGAGGATATGGTTATGCTGGTCAAATTCTTCCTAGAGTCCAGCACAAAGAGATGGTGGGACAACACCAAGAGCCTCTTTCTGACCCCACCTACATGGGAAGTGTAAAACCCATCATTTGAGCTAAGGAAAATAGGGAAAAGAACTGGTCAAACCAAGTGAGGATTCAGAACCGGTTCACAAACCTGATCATTTCTGAACGGGCAATTTGGGAATTTACAACTCTCGGGTAATCCAAAGAGTTCATTAAACCTTGGAAAAGAAACTTAAGACAAAATAAAAGATAAAAACCAAATTGGTTCAGGTGAACGAGATTCCATAAGAATTTTGAAGTTAAGCGAGTATGCCTTATCATAAATGACCATAATATATATTTAATTATTGTAATGAATACTAATAATTTAATACCAAAATTAAACTATTGAAATTAATACCAATAATTTATGTCAATATTAATACTAGTAAAAAATTCCTCCCATTTAATACACGATTTTACACCTATATAAAGAAGTCACCCCCATTCATTCTCCTCACACCTGAACACTTCTCTCCCTCTCTCTATTGCTCCATTTCTCGGTGAAGCTCGAACTAGAGTTTCGACTCAAACATTTTTCTTAGCCTTAGAAGGAGAGGTCGAGCTCTTTAGAATCAGGGAGAAGACAGCTATCTGATAGCAAACTACAATCAATACGAGAATCATTGGAGAAGTGCTGGCATGATGGAATAGTGAAGCAGCTCCGGCGGACCGAAGCTGCCCTATTTCGGCCAAGCTGAAATCGGCCATTTCAAGCCCTCCCAATACTTTCTCAGCCTTTCCACGGCCGAATTAGGACTGAAAGGTAAGCCAATTTGGCTCCCCTTTACAATTTTTGATCGGTGCTAGAGAGAGAGTTGACCGAATTTCAATGACGAAATTCTAATCCAATTCCGCATCAATTGATGCGATTCTTGATTCTAGGATGAACCTCAGGATGAGAGCTATCTGCCCAGATCAAAAGCTCGGACCGCCGTGCCTTCACCGGTGAGTAATCGAAGCTTTCTCTCTCTATAGTTCATTTTTTGGCGAAGCTCCGTTTGAGCTTGTCCCGACGTTAAAACTTACGATTCATATTTCTAAAGAATCGTATGAACATGTAGAAACTCAATTTCAACAATTGGAAATGTTTGATGGGTCAATTTGATTAAATCAAATTTGGCTGTGTTAAGAAGTTGGAATTGAGGGAAAATTGAGGATTTTCGAAATCCAAAGGACCAAAATGAAATTTTATGAAATTGAGGGTCAACTGGGCATGAAAATAATGTTGGAGGACCAATTGAGGAATTTTGAAAATTTTGGGGCAAAATTTACCATTTTTGTAAAGGAAGGGCAAAATGGTAATTTTGGAAAAGTTGGGGGACCAAATTAGAAATTTGGGAAATTAAACCCCTTTTTGTGAAATGGAATAAATTGAGGTCCTATGATAAATTTTAGAAGTTTCGGGACTCAATTTGAGGAAAAACCGACATTTGGGACTTAAAGTTAAAGAGAAATAACTTTAGGGACCTAAATGCAAATAAATGAAAGTTTGACTTTCTCATTCATTTGGAATGAATGAAGGCGATTAGGCCGAAGGATAATGAACCAAGATGTTCATATCGTGTAGGAACACGAAGTACGGGGAACGCTAGTAAGGATAAGCTCACGTGAATACCAAGAACCGGTTTAGTGGAATTCACGTCATTAACGGGTGAGTGGGTTTACTAACATCATACCCGGTTGGGATGATGAGCACAACTTAAAATTAAAAAGCACTTACTAGTTGTGAGTGGAAATTTTATTTCATACCCGGTTGGGCAAAGATAAGTACCTCGGTATGAAAACCCACTATTAAGTGGTATTTTAAACATCACTACTTAGAGGAAGTGATGTGAAAATCATGCGTAAAAACTACTTACTGCTTGTAAGTAGATCATACCTGGTTGGTATGATGAGACTTCCCCGAAGGAAGTTGAAAACCCGTTCATCAGTTATGAAGGGAGGTGTCCTTATACCTAGGCAGTATAATGAATAGAGAAAACATATGTTTTGTCGGAAGTGCTCTCCCCTGACTATGTGCCAATGCTTACACAATTTGGGAGACCTTCTCGATGGGAGCTCAAATAGCTCTGATAGGCCCGGGGCCTCGGTTTTAGAACTTGGGGGCTAAATGCCCGATTTTTAAAATCTCGTACAGTGGGCCCAAGGCCAGTTGGCATGAGCAGGAGCTCGTAAACGAACATGATATATGTGCCATAAAAATTAATAAGTGAAGTGTTTAGCCATGGTACCAAGATAGGATCGGCATGCTCAGTCAACTGGCGGTAGTGCGACATGACAGGTCGACGGACCAGTTAAGACAAACAACTGCGGGTTGAGTTAAGAGTCAGGGCCGTTGGACCAGTGGCACCACAAATTACATGGCAATATGAGAAAACATTGTTTGTGCATGCACGGTGAGTACAGGATCATCAAGACGCCCATGAGGGGTAGTGATGTGTCTTAAGGGCACTGGACGACCGGGTGGCTATAAGGGCAGTTCATCATTCCAAGTGTCTGTGTGAAATCTGGAGTAGCACCAAGCGCATGAGACCGGGGTGGGGACAGGATGAGGTCTCTGTCCTCATATGGACACGAAGAAGTGATTTTGGGATTGTGGGTCGGATGTCACGTACATCCACTCATTCCCAAGGTAGAAGTGGTCGTACTTCTATTCGGGTGGCAGGAAAAGTCGCTCCGAAGCCACTAGCGGGTTTAGTAGTGATACTGACTTGCGAATGTGTGTAACCTTCATGATGAAGGATGTGTTTTGGGTGATGACACACTGTGGCAAATAAGAAATGGTGGAAAAACTCAAATTTTTAAATGAAAAGATTTTTGAAAACAAAGGAGTCTGGCACACTCCATATAAATATTTTTCTTAAAAGTCAAAAGCTTTTAAAAACCCATTCACTGAGTAGTCGTACTCACCCCCTCCCTTATACCCCTTTCAGGAAATCCTGGAAAGCCTCCCCTTAAAGACCGTGAACTAAGATGCCTGTAAGACAGGTATGTGAAGTTTTAAATTTCATGCAGTTTTGATTATGCTATTCCAAGAAAAGGTGCAGGTTAAAGGACGCCATACTCTTTACGGTTTACAATAAGGGGAAATCCTTTAATAAACTGGGAGAGTGGCAGGTTGATCATGGGGATCCGACCAAAACGAGTCGGGGTGTGACAGGAAGAGTTTGAAAGAAGGTACTCAGAAGGGTACCTGGCTCCGCACGTCATCAATGAAAAGAAGGTGGATTTCTTCCACTCCGTCAGAGAGCCCGCACGGTCTCGAAATATGAGACCAAGTTCAACGAGTTGCTACCCTTGACCCCTAACCTAGTGGGACCAGCTGACCTCTACTAGAAGTTTATTGACACTCTCAATATGGATATAAGAGACCAAATGGGGGTTTTGGGATGTCCCATTGACCTTGCCGCCATAGTGGGCATGGCGCATGAATGCGAGCGGTTGGTCCAGATGAGGCGTCATCGAATGGAAATGGGGGACGTAGGAAGGATTGGTGACATGGCAGCTGAGGAGGCCCAAGGGAACAGGGTGAGCCCCGATGGAGGAAACCACCAAGATGGGAGGAGGGCCATCGTGGCCATAGGGAGATGGATGCACTCCCTTCGAAGAGAAGCCCCTATTGCCATCGGTGCCAAAGAAACCATGAGGGAGCATGTATAACATGCTACAGGTGTAGGTGGTTCGGGCACTACGTTAGGAGTTGCCCGAGGGCATGAGAAAATGCCCCACAAAATGCTTTGCCACCACCTAGAAATTAGAGGACAACCAACGGGGGACGGGAAGCACCCACAGGAGTTCCAGCTAGGGTCTACAATCTAATCCAAGAAGAAGTCCAAAAGGACCCTAGCATGGTGGCTAGTACGTTCCAACCCTCCTTCTCATAAGTTGAGTTTGTAGCTAGAGTCTTGTAATCCCCTTCTTAGAATTAATAAAATGCATTCTCTAAAAATTTTCGTTAATTTCCACTCAGGCTTCATCCAAGTATTCATAAAGGTGAGATACGCCCTTTTTGACTTGGGAGCTGAACGATCTTTTATCAAGGAAACCCTATTCCCAGAACTTCCAAAGGAAACCTCCCCTCTCTTGTCACCCCTCTGCATCCTCACCCCTCTAGGCAAAACACTAGAAAGGCACGCGTACATTGAGGCCTGCGAAGTTCGGATAGGAAGGACCACCCTAGAAGCTGATCTGATCCCTCTTCCACTACGAGAAGTAGAAGTCATTTTGGAGATGGACTGGTTAAGCACGCATCAAGCTCAAGTAAACAATGGGAATAAGAGGACCCTTTCATGCCCCTAGAAAGGAAAAGACTGTATTTGAAGGGGACAGAGGAAGAACCGGAATACACCTAGTGTCATGTATGGAAGCTCAGGACTTACTACGAAAAGGATGTAAGGTATTCCTCACACAGGTCATTTGCAAGGACTTGCCAGAGAAGGGTCTAAAAGAGATTCCAATGGTCAACCATTACCCATAAGTTTTCTTGGAGGAATTACCTATCTTACCCCCAGATGACCAACTAGAATTCGTAATTTAGGTAGTTCCAGGCACTCACCCTATATCCCAAGCACCATACGTTTGGCACCCACAAAACTCAAGGAGTTGAAAGACCAGTTGGACGAACTTTTAGAGAAAGGATTCATACGCCCAAGTTAGTCTCTATGGGGTTTACCAGTGTTATTCATCAAGAAGAACGACAGAAGTATGCGACTTTGCATCGATTACTAGAAATTGAACAAGGTAACGATTAAGAATAAGTACACTCTTCCTAGGATAGTTGACTTATTCAATCAACTCAAAGGGGCCACCTACTTCTCCAAGATTGATCTACGGTCGGGATTTCACCAACTGAAGATTCGCAAAGAGGATATACGAAAAACTACTTTCTGATCATGATACGGGCATTACGAGTTCAGGGTAATGCCCTTCGGACTAAACAATGCACCCGTAGCATTCATAGACCTGATGAACCAGGTGTTCAAGCCATATCTAGACAAGTTCGTGATCATATTTATAGATGATATTCTCATATACTCTCGGATCGAAGAGGAGCATTGGGCACACCTAAAGATAACCCTAAGCACCCTGTAAGAAAATCGGTTGTACGCCAAATTCTCTAAGTGTGAGTTCTGACTCAAGAATTGGACTTCCTAGGACATATATTGTCCAAAGAAGGAGTAAAGGTGGATTCGGCATAAAGAGAGACCACATCAAATTAGAAAGCCCCCACCAACCCAACCAAGATCTGTTGCTTCCTCGGCCTCACCGGATACTACTAAAAAGTGTGATTCCTTACTTCAATAACTTAACGAGGACATCTGTGCCTTGTAGGGATAGACTAATCGAGCACCAGCTTCTGGAAAAGAGACCACGAGGCCAAACAACGCCGGCGCGACCTCACCAAAATCACTGGGTGAGTGGGAACCACTATCATGTCTATTCCAGTTGGAATGCTGATTCAACTTTGAAAACTATTTTCTCAGAATTAGCATCCCCTGATGGGGTGACTTTGCTTAAAATATTTGGGAGCTAATTCCGGATTTAGGCTTGAGATGCTAGCGGGCCCAAGGCCGGTGGATACTTGCATCGACCCGTCCAGAACAAACATGTGATATATGTTGCTAAAAGACTTGAATAATAGCAACTTCACGTGATACCCATCGAGCCAAGCTAAGTTGTCAAGCTTGTTGGTCTTAACTGTTGCTTTGCCGAAGCTAGGTCTTCAAACCTGTTGGGCCAATACGCGTGGTAGGCTGAAGCCAAGCCGACAGACCGTTGTGCTAGAGGGCCAAAGATAATGATTATAATTTAAAAGATTGTTGATTGTGCTTACACGATGATGTTCGGGCCATCATGATACCTAACATGAGGTAGTGATGGAACCCAATGACTGTTGGACGAACCAAGGAGCATAATGGAGGTTTCATCGTTCAATAGGTCGTGAAGCCAAGGAGCTTCCTGCGCATGGAGATCAAGGTAGTAGGGGAAATGAGTCCTCATTGCACTAAGCGAACAAGGCAAAGTAATTGGGGGTTTGATGTGTCAGACTATTGATGTCCACTAAAACCCCGGGTAGAGGCAGTATCCCTATATCAGGGTGGATGATAAAGGTGCTCCAGTCCATAAGTGGCATGGTCGAGAACCGTTCTGTGAATATGTGATCCCTCCTGTGATAGGAGGGCGGTTGTTGATTTGAGAAACCCAAGAAGAAATTGTTGAATTATCTAATAATTGAAATTGCTAAACCAAGCCTTCATAAAAGAGTTTTCTCCCACTCACTGAGTTGTTGAACTCACCCCCTCTCTTTGAACATTTTTAGTAAGGAACATAACTGCACCGCTCTTCCTCTCCAAACTCAAAAACTAGGTACACGAATTTAAGAGTTTCAATTTTGTTTAATGTTATCCAGGGAAATCATGATAGGTAATATGCCCGACTCTCTTCATCCCTTGAGGAGTCTCTCTTGGAGGCTCGAGAGAGTGGCAGATAGTTCATCAAACCCCGACCAAACTAAGCCGGGGTGTGACAACTTTGGTGGTATCAGAGCCTATGTTTTCTAGGATACATTATCAAGATATTATAACCTAAATACTAATTAAAGAGAGGTGATATATTATGATAAAAGACTTGAATAATGGGAACTTTGCATGATACCCCTCGAGCTAAGCTGAGTTATCAAGCTTGTTGGGCTTAACTGCTACTCTACCGAAGCTAGGTCTTCGAACCTATTGGGCTAGTATGCATGGTGGGTCGAAGCCATGCCAACAGACCATTGTGCTAGAAGGCCAAAGATAACAACTATAATTTAAAAGATTAATGATTGTGCATGCACCGTGATGTTCGATCCATTAGGACACCTGACATGAGGTAGTGATGGAACCCAAGGACTACTGGATGACCTAGGGAGCATAAGGGTGATTTCATCATTTAGTAGGTTGTGAAGCCGAGGAGCTTCCTGCGCGTGGAGACCGAGGCAATAGGGGAAATGAGGTATCATCCCACTAAGCAAACATGGCAAAGTAATTGGGGGTTTGATGTGTCAGACTATTGATGTCCACTCAAATACCGGGTAGAAGCAGTATCCCTCTATCGGGTTAGACGATAAAAGCGCTACAGTCCACAAGTGGCACGGTCGATGATAGTTCTACGAATGTGTGATCCCTCCTATTTTAGGTGGGCGTTTGTTGATTTGAGAAACCCAAGAAAAAATTGCTGAATTATCAAATAATTGAAATTGGTAAACCGAGCCTTCATAAAATTGTTTTCATCCACTCATTGAGTTGTCAAACTCACCCTCTCCCTCTAAAAATTTTCAGGAAGGAATGTAATTGCACCAACTCTTCCTCTCTAGACCCAAAAACCAGGCACACGAATTTAAGAGTTTTAGTTTTGTTTAATGCTATCTAGGGAAAACACGATAGGTAATACGCCTAACCCTCTTGATCCCCTGAGTAGCCCCTCCTAGAGGCTCGATAGAGTGGCAGGTTATTCATCAAACCCCGACCAAACTGGACGGGGGCGTGATAGGTCAAATCGGGCTTGGACCAGCCAATTTACGTATCGAACTGATTGGACTAGTCTGGTTCGGAATAGTGTTGTATTCTTCCTTCAAATGACAACACTTTTCATTTAATGCAAAAATGGATAAAGACGGCGGAACTTGAATTTCTCCAATCAGGCCGTTTCAGAATGAGGATAAGCCCGATCAAGAAGGAAAGTTATCGGGCAGAGAGTCCCTGAGCTCCCTATATAAAGAGCTCCTCTCCATTCATCCTCCACACACCTCAAATCTCTATTCTCTCTCAACTGCTCCAATTTCTAGCGAAGCTCAAACCAAAGCTCTAATATAGGCCTTTTTCTCAGCCTCAGTAGGCAAGGTCGGGTCCTATAGACTCTGGGGGAAGTGAGCTACCTGACAGCAACCTCCTATCGCCCCGAGAACCGCCAGAGAAGCACCGACAAAATCAAATAGTGAAGCAGCTCCAAAGGATCGAAGCTGCCCTATTTCAGCCAAATTCAGCCCTCTTCCGGTCAAACCAAACCCTCCCGACACCCCCACGACCTTCACACGACTGCAACAGAGCTGAAAGGTAAGCCAATTCGGTCCTACTCTGTCATTTTTTGTCGTAGTTAGAGTGAGAAAGTGTAAAAATTCACTGACATAATTCTCTCTCGATTCGATGTTAATTGTAGTGATTCTTGATCTTAAGAGAAACCTCAAAACGAGAGCTACCTGCCTAGATAGAGAGCTTGGACCGCCGCACCTCTAACGGTAAGCTTTTGAAGATTTCACTCTCTACGTACAATTTTTCGGCGAAGCTCTATTTGAGGTCGTTACAGCGTCAATTCATGCGATTCAAAGATCAATTGAATCGTATGGAAATGTAGGAACTGATTTATATCTCCAATTGAAGAATTAATCCTAATTGAATGACCAATTTGAAGAAATCAAATTTGGTCAGTTTGAAAGAGGAAAATTGATAGAAACTTTTGGGGAAAATTGGGCATTTCGAAAAATTAAGGGATCTCTTTGCAATTTCCCAAATTTGAGGGCCAATTGGACTTGGAAAAGATGTTGGAGGACCAATTGGCCGATTTTTGAAACATTTGGGGCCAAATGGCCATTTTTGGAAAGTAGGGGCAAAATGGTAATTTTTAAAAGTTGGGGACCAAATTGGAAATTTGGAAAACTTGAGCCCCTTCTACAATTTTGAGTAAAATGAGTACTTAAAGGGAATTTTAGAAACCTTGGGACTCAAAATTGGGGAAAAGTTGGCATTAGGGACATAAAGTTAAGAAAAAAGGAACTTTAGGGACCTAAGTGCAATTTATAGATAAATTGTGAGACTAGGCTTTTATGTCAACCCGAAATTTATAAGGCTGACCAAATCGTGTAGGAACAAGTGTGACTAGAATGCAAACAAGAGAAAGCTCATGTAAAGTTGGAAAACCAACCGAGGATGAACACGTCACAATTATGGGGTGAGTGGACTTATTTACCTCATACCTGGTTGGGATGATGAGCACTTTAGAAATGAAAAACCACTTGTAAGTGGAATTTTAACATCATACCTAGTTGGGGTGATGGGTGAGCTAAGAAAACCCATCTTTTTTATCCCATTTCAAGAGTAGGGAAACATGACAAAAGAAAACACAAGGATATACCCTTTGTTAGGTATGCTTAATGTCACTCTTAAGCTTGCATGTTTATTGATGTATGTTATTCTAGGGAACAAGGTTTGAATTATGCCTGACTCCTCTTGATTAAAAGAAGGGGGAAACCCCTCTTAAACCAAGAGAGTGGCGGGTTTACCATGGGGATCCGACCAAACCGGTCGGAGCGTGACAACTTGAGTGGTATCAGAGCCATGTTCCCTTGAAAGCATTATCAATACTATGCCCTGACACTAACGAAAACTTAACTACCCTGTATGAAGAAGAGTTCCTAGGAAGTTCGTCATGAGAACCAATCCCCCACATGAGTTCGTGAAAAAGACGCCTACCTCCAAAGAGGTAGCCGTTCAACGGTTCCTGGAGGGTGAAAAGAGGGTGCACAAGGATATGGTCGAAGACTATAGGAAACTTGTTGGAGCCTCATTAGAGCCAAATGGCATCATATATCCTCCTCCAAGGTAGGAAGAACCTATCCCTCCTCCAAGGAGCCCAACACCCACTCCAGCCCCACAACAGCCAAAAAGGACTCCAACTAAGAAGGAGGCATGTTACAACTATTGGGATGCCCATGCCACCTTTATGAAAGTCCACAAGTACAACCACTAGTCCAATCTAACTTCAACCCTTCCCAATGGATGATGTAGACCTACGAGTGTGAGGTTGAGATGTTAAGAAGGTACGAACATGAGGAAATTCATCATGTTTGTCCTATTGGGAAGCCCAACGGGAGTATGGATGGACAACAACCAGTTGATTAGAACCCTCAGACCATGAATCCCGAAATCACTCAGAGGCTAACTCCATGCCTATGACTCCAAGGAACTAGGAAGTTATGAATTCCTATAATAAGTCGAGTACGACAAGAAATTACTTCTTTAAATAAATAAAGCTCATTTTTTAAGTTAATCTTTCTAATAATGAAAAGTATAACTAACAGATTGTAGTATACAAATCATGACTAGGGTAGTAGAGGTAGGAAATGGTCACCTAATGAGGAGGACTATATGTCACCTCTAGTTAACCCTAATCCTAAGATAACCAACCTAAATAGTTCCCCTACAAGAACTAGAAACATAGAGTAACAAGGAAAAGAGCTCCATTGCTGGCCTGGAAAGGGAGTCATTAGAAAGGGCGTTCCCTAATAAAAGGAAGAAGGGAAAGCAAGAAGACAACATTAAAAGATGCAAGAAGAGTGAAGGAAAGCCTAAGAACCATAAGGGGTTAAGAAAGAGCTCTCATACAAGAGTTAGGAAACTAAGAGGAATTGGGTTACCTCTAAGAAAAACCAATGTATGAAAGATAATTAAGAGGAGAGGTAAGGTACAAGAAAGAAGTGGGAGCACAGAAAGTGCTAGGCATCTTTAGGATAAGACACGTTGAGAGGAAAGAGGAAAAGAAGTGTGTTAGGAAGAGAACTTTGGAAGAATACACAAGTAACCTTGAAAGAGTTATTGATGGACAGATGGACATAATGTAAAGTATTAGGAACCCACTGACAATCAGGATCTCCTCGAAGGAAGGATAAGGAACAAAAAAAAGGGAACTAGAGGATGGGAAGGAATAAAGGGCGGATAACCGTATCGATGTCAGAAAGATGTACGAAAGGAATGAAGGAAAGATCTACAAGGAGCATTAGGGAGGTTGAACGCAAAAATGCCTAGGATAGAAGTCCTTAAGGAAAAAGAATGAAGGTGGGAAGTGAGACCATGAAAAGAAAATCCCAAGCTAAGGAATTAAATAGTGGATTATAAGAGGCATAGCCCGAAATAAGAGAACCAAGAAAGAGCATAAGTAGGTAAGGGAGTCTCTCAATGATAGGCACAACCTAGTTTGGAAAAAGGAGAGTAGTCAAGTGGGAGACAACTGGAAATAGCAAAATGATCATGGTAAATAGACAATGCCCTATGAAGCACCTAAAAATAGTTGTGACTACACCCAAGAAAGGGCAATTGTTCCAAGACAAGAGGACGAGGAGAGGAATAGGAATGAGGCAGTTAATGAATTGACCCTCAAGACGACCATAAATTTAAATTCCAGCAAGGAAGGGAAAGGTGGAAAGGCCAAAACATTGGAAAAAGAAGGATGAAGAAATCCTTGGAGAAATAAATAGCCGAGAACCAATCGACGACCAAACTTAAACCATGGAAGGGATTAAGTAAGCTCTCAGAAGGGGACGGAACAACCTTGAAGGGAAAAGACCGAGAACCCTTCACCTATAGGAATAAAAAACCTAGTAAATAACAAGTTGGGATAAAAGACAAGGATAAGGAGGGTGCTAGCAAAACTCCCAACATAAGGATAAGTCAGGTGGGATGACAACAAGGATGTCATGAGGTCAACTTAAAGATAGACAACCAAGAAGACAAAGGAAAGAGGAAATTTAGGAAAAATAGGAGGAAGCCTACCAAGGAAATAAGCTCTGAAGAGGCATACATATTCCAATGGAGAAGAAATGAACCCAACCAAAGTGGAATGGAAGAGAAAAGTTCAAATGGAACACAAGTTGGTAATAAAGGACCAGTTGCAAGGGAAGGTTACCCAGAAACCCAAGGAGTAAGTTAAAACACAAGGAACAGGTAGAGAAGGAGATAGCCTCGAAAGATGTTGTATAAGTAAGAAAGGGGTGGATTGACCATAATAAGGACATAGAGGAGGGAATAACTGAGAAATATTTGGAGAAATAAGCCTCAAATTAAGAAGTGGATGATGAAATGACCACAGACATTAAGACATGTTGTGGTCCATGTCAACTTAATAGAGCTTAAAGGATGACGACTGAGCATAGTGTGGAATACACGAAATAAGACCCGAAAATTGAAAGTGCATTGGATAGGGGGATAAGGGATGAAATGGAATCTTAAGACAACGAAGGATTTAAAAATGGGCACATGTCCCAAAAAATGTTGGGAATACACTCTAGAGACCATATTGGGCAAGGATAATTCCAGAATAGATCATGCTATAAAAAACATGTAGTGCCAACAGTTCCAAGAAAGGTGACCCAAGTAGGACCAAGTCCAATGGTCAAACCTAAGAAATGGAACCAAAATTATGCTAAACCAAAATGGAGGAAGGACCAAATAAGATAAGGAAGAAAGAATATCAAAACCCATAGATTAAGGATGAAGAGTTAGAAAGGATGCTAAAATGAGAGCATCAACAATCTAGAGAATGAGGGGAAAGCATGGACGATCGGATATACATGGAACATCCAACTCAAATGACATGGATGAGAACCCTTAAGAAGAAAAGTCTTACCCTAAGTGGAGTAAGATGGAGACCTAAGGAAGTACCTGGGGATGGGGAATTTGGACATGACTAACATGATACACGTCGTAGAGTGAGTGGAAGATAAAAATGAAGAAAGACTACTCAGGTACATGTCTAAGGGACCGGATGAAAGGAATAACCAAAGAGGTAAATACCAAGCAAAGCTTAGGAGGACGTCAAGGAAAGTCACTCAAAGTGCAAATAACTGTTGACTTAGTTTTGAGGAAAAAACCCCTAAAAGGAGGAGAAAGTTGTAAACCTTGTTCCTTAAAGATAGGAAAACCAGGGAAAGAACCAATTAACTTTAGAGAGAAAATCGAACCGGTTCATCAACCTTAACCGATAGAAAAAGGGCAAAATGCGAAAATTGGTAAACCCCAACTGACTCAATGAGTCATAATAGTCATGAAATAGGACCTTGGGACAAATTGGAAGAGAAAACTAGACTGGTTAAGGAGAACCGGACATGAACCGGTTTGAGCCATCCTTGAACTAGTTGCTAAATTAATTTTTCTAGGTTGATTAAAATATTCAAATTGGGGAATTGAAGCCACCATTAGATAGAAAATGAATGTAGAAATTTTTAATTTTGAGAAAATCGGTCGAATCGGGCTTGAACCGGCCGATTTACGCATCGAACCGGTCGAACCAGTTCGGTCCAGTTCGGAACAGTGTCGTTTTCTTCCTTCAGATGACAGCAGTGCTCATTCAATGCAAAAACAGATAATGCCGACAAAGCTTGCATTGCTCTGATCAAGCCATTTCTTGATGAGGATAAGATCGACCAAGAAGGAAACTTATCGGGCAGAGGGTCCCCGAGCTCCCTATATAATGATCACCTCTCCATTCATCCTCCACACACCTCAAATCTCCATTCCCTCTCAACTACTCTAGTTTTCGGTGAGCTCAAACTAGAGCTCTGATATAAGCCTTTTTCTCAGCCTCGAGAAGCAAGTTTGGGTTCTATAGAATTCGGGGGAACTCAGCTACGTGACATCAACCTCTTCTCGACTCGAGGACCGCCGGAGAAGCACCCACGGAAGCAAACAATGAATAAGCTCCGAAGGACCGAAGCTACCCTCTTTCGACTGAGCTGAATTTCTACAAATTCAGCCCTCCTTTGGCCAAACCAAGCCCTCCCGACACCCCACGACCCTCACACGACCGCAACAGAGCTGAAAGGTAAGCTAATTTGACCCTCCTCTATCATTTCTGATCAGACTTAGAGAGAGAAAGTGAAAATTCACTAACAGAATTCTCCCTCGTTTTGATGTTAATTGTAGAGATTCTTGATCCTACGAGGAACCTTAGGACAAGAGCTACCTATCCAAATAGAGAGCTCAGACTGCCGCTCCTCCGATGGTAAGCTTTTGAAGCTTTCTCTCTCTATGTACATTTTTCCGATAAAGCTCCATTTGAGCTCGTTCTGAACTCAATTCATGCGATTCAAAGCTAAATTTAATTGTATGGAAGTGTAAAAACTAATTTATACCTCCAATTGAAGCAATTAACCCCTATTGAATCGCCAATTTGAAGAAATCAAATCTGGTTAGTTTGAAAGGGGAAAATTGGACATTTTGAAAAATTGTGGGACCTTTTTGCAATTCCCCAAAATTGAAGGGCCAATTGGCTTGAAACTTTTGGGGCCAAATTTCCATTTTTGGTCGATTTTTGAAACATTTGGGGCCAAATTTCCATTTTTGGAAAGTTGGGGTCAAAATGGTAATTTTTGAAAAGTTGGGGAGACCAAATTGGAAATTTGGAAAACTTGAGCCCCTTATACAATTTTGAGTAATATGAGTACTCAAAGGGAATTTTGGAAACCTTAGGACTCAAAATTGGAGAAAAGTTGGCATTAGGGACTTAATGTAATGAAAAAGGAACTTGAGGAACATAAGTGCAATTTATAGATAAATTGTGAGCCTAGGCTTTTATGCCAAACTGAAATTTATAAGGCTGCCCAAATCATGTAGGGACAAGTGTGACCAGAATGCAAGTAAGAGAGAGCTCATGTAAAGTTGGAAAACCAACCGAGGATGAATACGTCATAGTTATTAGGTGAGTGAGCTTATTTATATCATACCTGGTTGGGATGATGAGCACTTTAGAAATGAAAAACCACTTGTAGGGGGAATTTTAACCTCTTACCAGGTTGGGGTGATGGGCGAACTAAGCAAAAACTTACTTACCGGTTGTAAGTACAGGAAATCATACCCGGTTGGAATGATGGACTTCCTTGAAAGAAGGAGAAACCCGCTTGACGGTTGTAAGGGGAGGTATCATCACACCCGGTAGGTGGGATGAAGTGAAAAAATATTTTTTGAGAAGCGTTTTCCCCTGACTATGTGCCAATGCTTAAACTCTTTGAGTGACCTTCTTGACGAGAGCTAGAACATTTCAGATAGGTCAGAAGCCTTGGTTTTTGAACTTGTGGGGCTAAATGCCCGATTTTTTTGGAAAATCACGTGCAGTGGGCTGAAGGCTAGTGGACACGAGTAAGAGCTTGTAAACTAACTTGAAATGAGAAAGCCATGAAATCTATAATGAACTTGTTGTGTGATTTTGCCATTGTCATGCCCCCACCCAGTTTGGTTGGATCCCCATGATCAACCCGTTGCTCCCTTGGTTTAAGAGGGGTTTCCCCTTTCTTTAATTAAGAGGAGCTAGACGTAATTTACCATTGTTCCCTAGAATAACATAAATCAATAAAAATGCAAGCTTAAAATAACTTTTAAGCAAACCTGACAACGGGTAGATCCAGGTGTATTCTTTAGTCATTTTCTCTACTCCTGAAAAGGGATATAAAAAAGGGGTGAGTTTCTACAACTCAGTGAATGGGTGTTGGAAGTGAGTTTTTATAAACAAAAATAGTTTTACTCGGAGTGTGTCAAACTCCTTATGTCCTTTAAGAATGTTCTTTCATCAAATTCTAATTTTCAAAATACTTTTTCCTCATTTTCCACATTAGGTGTGTTTCACAGTCGCAAGGCAGCCCATCCACTGCACCCACTTGTGGCTCGGAGTGACTTTACTGGCCACCAAGATAGAAGCCCGTCTACTTCTACCTTGGGTTTGAGTGGATGTTTGTGACATCCAATCCTCACACCCGAAATCAATTCTGTGTCCATATGAGAAAAGAGATCTCATCCCGACCCCACTTGGGTCTCATGCACATGAAGTTGTGTTGAGCTTCCTTGACTACTGGAACAACAAACTATCCTTATCTCCACCATGTCATCCAATAGTATTTAGGATGCATCATTACCCCTCTTGGATGTCTTAATGGTCCCAAACCTCAAGTGCATGCACAAACAATTGTTGTTTTTCATAAAGCCATTTATCTTTGGTGCCACAGGTCCAACGGCCCCAACCCTCAACTCAACCCACAACTAATTGTCTAGGACGGTTTGTCGACAGACCATCAAGTATGTCAGTCTTGTCTTGGTACCATGGTGAAATCACATAATCAATTCATTAAGAATTTTCATGGCGTTAATATATCATGTTTGTTTACGAGCTCATGCTCACACCAAGTGGCCTTGCGCCCACATCACATGATTTTCAAAAACCGGGCATTTAGCCCCACAAGTTCAAAAAATGAGGCCTCTGTCCTATTAGAGCTGTTCTAGCTCCCGTCAAGAAGGTCTCCCAAAAATTTTAAGCATTGGCACACAATCAAGGGAGTTCACTTTTGACAAAATCATCTTTAAATTCATCACACCAACTGAGTGTGATGTTATCTTTGCTTACAACTAGCAAGCGAGTTTTCTTCTTTCTTCAATGAAGTCCTTCCTACCAACCGGGCATGATTTTCTCCACTTACAACCGGTAATTATGTTTCCGCTTAGTTCTCACATCACTCAAACCAAGTGTGATGTTAAAATCCCACATGTAAGGGGGTTTTTCATTTTTGAGGTGCTCAGCATCCCAACTGGGTATGATGTGAATAAACCCCCTCACCCGATAATCTTGGTGTAATCCTTCCTAGTTGGTGTTCGCCTCCACACTACGCGTGTCTGGTTTCTCGTGTCCCTACACGATTTGGGCACTTTTATCTATTAGAGTTTGGCATAATAGCCTTGGTTTCTCACATATGAGCAACTAGGCACAAAAGTTATTTGTTAATTTCACTTAGGTCCCTAAAGTTTATTTCCTTAACTTTAGATCCCGAGTGCAAACTTTTCCCCAAATTGAGTCCCAAAACTTCCAAAAATTCTCTTTGGTCCTCAATTTACTCAAAATTGTTTAAGGGGTTCAAGTTTTCCAAATTTACAATTTGGTCCCCAACTTTTCATAAATTACCATTTTGCTCCTACTTTCCAAAAATGGCAATTTGACATCAATTCTTTCAAAAATCGACCAATTGATCCTACAACATCTTTTCCATTGCTAATTGGCACTCAATTTTATGAAATCTCTAAATTTCCACAAAAGTTTTCCCCCAATTGCCCCATTTCAAACTGGCCAAAATTGATTTCATCAAATTGATAATTCAATCGGGGATAATTGCTTCAATTGGAGGTAAAATTCAGTTCCTACACATCCATATGATTCAATTGAGCTTTGAATCCCATGAATTGAGGCTGAAACAAGCTCAAATAGACATTTGCTAGAAAACTATGCATAGAGAGAGAAAGCTTCAAAAGCTTACCGTGAGAGGTACGGCGGTCCGAGCTTTGTATCTGGGTAGGTAGGTCTCGTCCTGAGGTTTCTCCTAGGATCAAGAATCCATACAATTCATATCAAATCGAGGGAGAATTTTGTTAGTGAATTTTTCATAGTTTCTCTCTCTAACGCCGATAAAAAATGATAGAGGGGGTTGAATTGGCTTACCTTTCAGTTCTATTACGGTCGTATGAGGGCTGTGAGAGTGTCATAAGTGCTTGGTTTGACTTGAGAAGTGTTGAATTCAGTCGATTTCAGCTTGGCCGAAACAAGGCAACTTCAGTCGTCGGAGATGCTTCACTGTTTGATTACTCCGGCGCTTCTCCGACGGTCGTCAGATCGAATGGAGACTACCATCAGGTAGCTGACTTCTCTCAGAATCTAAAGAATTTGTCCTCGCCTTATAAGGCATAGAAAAACCCCTATGTCAGAGCTCCAGTTCTAGATTCACCAGAAAACTGAGTAATTGCGAGAGAATGAAGTTTTCTAGTGTGAGAAGTATGAATGGAGAGGAGGTATTTATATAAGGAGCTTGAGAGCTCTCTGCCCGACTGTTTGGCATCTTAATGACACTCATTCATGACCTGAAATGCCCTAAACGTAGGTGTTTCATCTTTGTCGGTGCTTTTCCGTTCATACGTTGAATGAACAATGTCGTTATGTGAAAGAAGAAGATGACACTGTTCCGAACCGGACATAACCGGTCTAAACCGGGTTCAATACTTAAACTGGCTAGTTCAGGCCCAATTCGACTGAGTTTTTTGAAAATTAAAAATTTCTAAATTCATTTTCTAAGCAATGGTGGCTTCAATTCCCCAATTTGAATAATATAAGCCACATAGTAAAATGAATTTAGCATCTAGTTCAATGATGGTACAAATCGGTTCAATCCTATTCAAATCCGGTTCACCTAAACCGGTTTGGTTTTCTCTTCCAATTTGTCCCAAAGTCCCTTTCCATTGTTTTTATGACTCTTTAGGTCACTTGGAATTTTTAAATTTCCCAATTTGCCCTTACTCTAACGGTTGTAGTTCATGAACCGGTTCAGTTTTCTCACTTGAGTTAACCGGTTCTTTCCCCGATTTTTCTCATCTTTAATGGATGAGGTTTAAAACTCTCCATTCATTTTAGGAGTTTTGTCCCCAAAACTTATTCTGCATCCTTTGTATAGGAAATAACTTCCCTGGATGTCAACTTGGAGTTTGTTTGACATGTTAACACTTCAGTTGTTTTCACTTAGCCCCTTTATTACACGTACTTAAGGAATTTCTTTTCTTTTCCATTGCTTACTCATTCCATGGAGTTTATCCTATCTAAGCATGTCTTTCCTACGAGTTAAAGGGTATATCCTTAGGTTCACATCATCCTTTGCTTAGGGCAAGATTCTTCCCTCTGAGGTTCTTACTTAAGATTTCAGGATTGTAAGTTCCAAGATGCCCAAAATCATTCATGTGTCTAGTCATTCTCTTTATCATTGAAATCCTTAGCTTGGTGTCCTTTCGAGCGCTACGTACTTGCTTTCACGTGTTTCAGTATTATCACCTTTTTGTCCTATTTTGACCCTTCCCTCATCCGTTGTTTATTACAACTTTGGTCCAAATTCAATGTTAACCTTATCATGCTTAACTAATTGACTCTAACATAGTTGAGTCATGTCTTTCCCTAGGGCTGTTGGGCTTGGATGTCCCTTACAGCATGACATACTCTAGAACCTATCTTTGACCATTTAAATATTTAGAACACTTCCATAATGGTTGTTCTCAACCTTCCAGGGATAGTATAACTCCGTCCCTCTTTTCGTCTGGTAGTATTCCTCGACCACCTTTATCCAATATAACCGTGTCGATTTTCCTTAACTATTCATCTTTTTCCAATTTCTTTATTGGGTCATTCCAGTTCCAATCATTGGGTTTCCCAATGATATACCAACATGCTGGAATTCTTCCCTTCTTATATCCTTCCTCATTTCCAGTGGCGTCATTTCCTTAAGGACTTCCCTTTTTATAATCCACTCTTTAGGCTCCAACAATTGAGTGTGGACTACAACCAGTTTTGATGTCAGTGATTATTTACTTTAATCACTTCTTAACTGGAGGCTCGAACAATTGAGTGTGGACTACAACTAGTTTTGATGTCAGTGATTATTTACTTTAATCACTTCTTAACTGGAGGGCTTACCTTTCCTAGGGTTCTTAGATTTGCTTTCCTCTATTTCCTTTTTATGGACAGTCCACTCCTTTCTTACCCGTACGCAATCTTTTGATGTTATCCTCCTACTTACCCGTTACTTGGGTTCAACTTACTCCTTGGGCCCTCATGAGTACTTTTCCTTTGTACTTGATCTTTCCATCTCAACCAGCATATCATTTATGAGCTTATCTTCCTTTCCACTTCCATTGGTTTCATTTCCTCTTAGTTGAGACATGTATGTCTTTCCAAGGTTTCCTTCCGTAGTAGGATTTATACTCTTTTCTTTCGGAATTCTCCTCTCATTTTCCATTAAGGACATCTAACTTTAAATGACTTCCTTTGATGCCATCCTTTCCTATTTACCTTTATTCTTTAAACCTTACGTGCACTTCTTTTATACCCCATCTTCATTCTCACTTGTTTCTCAGTACACATCTATTTATTTTAGGGAGAACTCACATTCTCTTTGTTTCAAAATCTCTTACTCATCCTACGAGAGGTTTACTTAACCTTCTCATAGCTTTTGATCGTTAATCCTATCTTGGCCATTGATCTCTTTAAGATTTTCCTTAATCCTTATTTACCAAAGGTTTGGCATTTCCACCTCTCCTTTCTTTATTGGATTTTTTTACCTTCGTGAGGGTCAGTTCGTTAACCACTTCATCCCTACTATTCTATTTGTTTAATTATTTTTAGAAAGTTGTATCTCGAGTCTTCTTGTCCTTAATGTCCATCCCATTTCCTTATTTAGGGTGTAGTCCATACTACTTCCCGATCCTCTTAAGTCATCGTTTATTCTCCTTAACTATCTTGTTGTTGTTAGTTGTTTTCTTTTGCTAGGTTTGTCTAAAATCCCGATTTGACTTCTTTGTTTTTCCAAACCAAGTCACACTTGGCGATCCTAGTACATCCTTAACCACCTATGTCCTGGGTTAGGCCTCTTATGATTCATCTGTTAGTTACTTAGCTTAGGAATTTCCCTTTCCACGGTCCCACTTCCTATCTTTATCCTTCTACTTAGGGACTTCCATCCTGGGAGTTTCACGTTCAACCTCCCAAACTCTCCTTAAACGCTTTTCCTGCTTTCTCTTCTTACACCCTTCTGACATTAGTATGATTATTCACCCTTGATCCTTCCCTATCCACCAATTTCTTTTTATTTCTTATCCTTCCTTCGAGAAGCTCCTAATTGTCAGTGAGTTCCTAATAGTTATGTCATGTCTATCACTAACTCTTTCAAGGGTACTTGTATATTCCTCTGGGTTCTCTTCCTATCATACTTATTTTCCTCTTCTCTCTCTCCTTGTCTCATCCTACAGTGGCTTAGCACCTTCCGCGTTCCTACTTCTTCCTTACTTTCCTCTTGGTCAGCTTCCATTCCACTGATTTCCCTTGGGGCAGCCTAATTGGTTTCCCGACTTTAATATATACAGGGGCTCTTCCTTAACTCCTTATAGTCCTTAGGCTTTTACTACCGCTGCATCTTTTGATGCTTACTTCCTTTACACTAGACTTCACACTCTTCTTTTTCCTTCCCGTAGTTAGGGTATGTCCTTCTTGGCGAACTCTAGGCAGACTCCTCAAGAATTTCTTTCCCAGTCTTGTTGCCTTGTTACACCATACTCCTGGTTTTTTTAGGGAAACTTATTTTTCTCACCGTACTCGACTTATTACAGGAATTTACTATTTCCTAATCTCTTGGGGTCATAGGCCGGGAGTTTACCTCTTAACAGATACGAGATTCACGATCCGAAGGCTCTGATGGACTGGTTGAAGTCCATCCATATTTCCATTCTATTTCCCTTATGGTACAAACTTCATGAATGGCCTCAAGTCCATACCTTCTCTATACCTCTGCCTCGCACTTGTATATTCACATCATCCATTGAGAAGGATGAAGCTGGATTATGCAGGTGGGGGTACTTGGTGGACTTTCATGAAGGTAGTGTGGGCATCCCAATAGTTGTCCCAAACCTCCTTTTTTGTGGGAGTCCTCTCTGGTTGTTGTGGGGCTGGAGGAGGTGTTGGGCTCCTTGGAGGAGGGTTAGGTTCTTACCGCCTTAGAGGAGGATAGTTTAAGCCTTCTGGCTCTAGTAGGGCTCCTACGAGTTTCCTATAATCCTCGACCATATCATTTGGCACTCTCTCCTCGCCCTCCAAGAATCGTTGAACGGTCGCTTCTCTAGGGGTAGGTGTCTTTTTCACGTTCATATATGGGGGATTGGATTTCATGGCAAATTTTCTAGAAACTCTCATTCCTACATGGTAATTAAGTTTTCATTAGTGTCAGGGTAAAGTATTGATAATGCTTCAAGGGAACTAGGCTCTAATACCACTCAAGTTGTCATGCCTCGACCCGGTTTGATCGGATCCCTATTATCAACCCACCGCTCCCTTGGTTTAAGAGGGGTTTCCCCTTTCTTTAATTAAGAGGAGCCGGACGTAATTTAACATTGTTCCCTGGAATAACATAAATCAATAAAAATGTGAGCTTTAAATAACTTTTAATAATACCTGACAATGGGTAGATCCAGGTGTTTTCCTTAGACATTTTCTCTACTCTTGAAAAGGGATATAAAAGAGGGGTGAGTTTCTACAAATCAATGAATATGTGTTGGAAGTGAGTTTTTATAAATAAAACAGTTTTAGTCGGAGTGTGCCAAACTCCTTATTTCCTTTAAAAATGTTCTTTCATTAAATTCTGGTTTTCAAAATACTTTTTTCTCATTTTCCACATTATGTGTGTTTCATAGTCAACACACGCCCTTCATCAGGAAGGGATCACACATTCACAAGGCAGTCCATCCACCGCACCCACTTGTGGGTCGGAGCAACTTTACCGACCACCAAGATAGCCCGTCCACTTCTACCATGGGTTTGAGTGGATGTTCGCGACATCCGACCCTCACACCCGAAATCAACTTTGTGTCCGTATGAGGATAGAGACCTCATCCCGACCCACCCTAGTCTCATGCGCATGAAGTTACGTCGAGCTTCCCTGATTACAGGCACAACAAACTACCCTTATCTCCACCATATCACCTAGTAGACCTTAGGATGCATCACTATCCCTCTTGGGCATCTTAATGGTCTCGAACCACAAGTGCATGCACAAACAATAGATTTTTTTCCACAAAGCCATTTATCTTTGGTGCCATTGGTCTAACGGCCTTGATCCTCAACTCGACCTGCAACTGTTTGTCTAGGCCGGTCCATCAACCTGGGCTACCGCACTACCGCTAGTCTATTGAGTATCTTGGTCATGTCTTGGTACCATAGAGAAATCACATAATCCATTCATTAAGAATTTTATTGGCTTTAATATATCATGTTTGTTTACGAGCTCCTCCTCATGTCAACTGGTTTTGGGCCCACTGCACGTGATTTTCCAAAATCGAGCATTTAGCCCCACAAGTTCCAAAAATGAGGCCTCTGGCCTATCTAAGCTGTTATAGCTCCCTTCAAGAAGGTCTCCTAAACATTTTAAGCATTGGCACACAGTTTGAGAAGTACACTTCTAACAAAATAATCTTTAAATTCATCACACCAACCAAGTGTGATGTTATCTTCACTTACAACTAGCAAGAGAGTTTTCTTCTTCCTTCAATGAAGTCCTTTATACCAACCAAGTATGATTTTCTCCACTTACAACTGGTAAGTATGTTTCCGCTTAGTTCTCACATCACACCAACTAGGTGTGATGTTAAAATCCCACATATAAGTGGTTTTTCATTTCCAAGGCGCTCAACATCTCAACTGGGTATGATGTGAATAAACCCACTCACCTAATAACTGTGGTGCAATCCTTCCTAGTCGGTGTTCACCTCCACACTAGCTTATCATCACTGGCATTCCGGTTTATTGTGTCCCTACATGATTTGGGCACTCCTATCAATTAGAGTTTCGCATAATAGCCTTGGTTTCTCACATATGAGCAACTAGGCTCAAAAGTTATTTGTTAATTGCACTTAGATCCTTAAAGTTTATTTCCTTAACTTTAGATCCCTAATGCTAAATTTTCCCCAAATTGAGTCCCAAAACATCCAAAAATTCCCTTTGGGTCATAAATTTACTCAAAATTGTTTAAGGGTTCAAGTTTTCCAAATTGCCAATTTGGTCCACAACTTTTCAAAAATTAGCATTTTACCCCAACTTTCCAAAAATGAAAAATTTGCCCCAATTCTTTCAAAAATCAACCAATTGGTCCTCCAACATCTTTTCCATGACCAATTGGCCCTCATTTTTGGGAAATTGAAATTTGGTCCCTCAATTTTACCGAATCCCCAAATTTCCACCTTTTAAACTTGTCGAATTTGATTTAATCAAATTGACCATTCTATCAGGGTTAATTGCTTCAATTGGAGGTATAATTTAGTTTCTACACATCCATACAATTCAATTGAGCTTTGAATCATATGAATTGAGGCTAAAACGAGCTCAAAGGTAGCTTCAACGAAAAATTGTGCGTATAGAGAGAAAGTTTCGAAAGCTTACCGTCGGAGGTGCGGCAGTCCAAGCTTTCTATCTTGGCTGGTAGCTCTTATCATGAGCTTACTCCTTCGATCAAGAATCAATAAAATTCATATTGAATTGTGGGAGAATTTGGTTAGTGACATTTTCATAGTTTCTCTCTCTAACGCCGATCGAAAATGACAGGGGGGCAAATTGGCTTACCTTTCAGCTCTATTACGGTCGTATGAGGGCTGTGGGAGTGTCGGAAGGGCTTGGTTTGGCCTGAATAGGGTTGAATTTGGCCAATTTCAGCTCGGTCGAAATAGGGCAGCTTCAGTTCATCGAAGCTGCTTCACTATTTGATTACATCGATGCTTCTCCAGCGGTCCTTGGATCGAATGGAAACTACCATCACATAGCTGACTTCTCCCTAAATGTAAAGAACCTGACCTTGCCTTCTAAGGCTAAAAAAACACCTATGTCGGAGCTCTGGTTCTAGCTTTGCCAAAAAATTGAGTAGTTGATAGAGAATGGAGTTTTCATGTGTGAGGAGGATGAATGGAGAGGAGCTCTTTATATAGGGAGCTCGGAGACTCTCTGCCCGACTGTTTGGCATCTTAATGGCACTTATTCATGATTTGAAATGCCCTAAACGGAGGCATTTCATCTTCGCTAGTGCTTTTCTGTTCATTTGTTGAATTAACAGTGTCGTCATCTGAAGGAAGAAGACAAGACTGTTCCAAACTAGACCGGATCGGTCCAAACTAGGTTCAATGATTAAACCGGCCAGTTCAGGCCCGATTTGACCGAGTTTTTCAAAATAATTTTTTTTAAATTCATCTAAATTTATTCTCTATCCAATGATGGCTTCAATTCCCCAATTTTCATATTTTAAGCTAACTAGAAAAATAAATTTAGCAACCAGTTCAATGATGGTTCAAACCTATTCAATCCAGTTTAGATCCGGTTCACCTGAACCGGTCTGGTTTTCTCTTCCAATTTGTCCCAAATTTCTTTTTCATGGTTTTTATGACTCTTAAGGTCACTTGAGATTTGTAAATTATTTCCCAATGTGCCCTTTCTCTAACGTTGCAGTTCGTGAACCGGTTCAGTTTTCTCCCTTGGGTTGACCAGTTTTTCTCATCTTTAAGGGTAGGGTTTACAACCATGGTACCATGTCAGGACTGACAATAATCGATAGACTATCGGTAGTGTGTTAGGGCCTAGTTGACGAACTGACCTAGACAAACAACTGCAAGTCAGGTCGAGGGTCGGGGCCATTAGACCAGTGGCACCAACGATAAATGACTATGTGAAAACTATTGTATTTTTCATGCACTTGAGGTATAGGACCATCAAGATGCCCAAGAGGGGTAGTGATGGGTCCTAAGGGCTACTGGATGACATGGTGGAGATAAGGGCAATTCATCGTGCAACCAGTCGGGAAGCTCAAAGTAGCTTCTTGCGCATGAGACTGGGGTGGGGTCAGGATGAGGTCTCTGTCCTCATACGGACACGGTGTGGCATTTGGGTCTAAGGGTCGAATGTCGAGAACATCCTTTCAGACCTAGAGTAGAAGTGGATGGGCTTCTATCTTGGTGGCCGATAAATACACTCTGAGCCACAAGTGGGTGCAGCGGATGGGCTATATCAGCGAATGTGTATTCCCTTCTTGATGAAGGGTGTGTGTTGTTTGCTAAACACACATAATGTGGAATTGAGGAAAAAAATTTTGAAATCCGGAACATGAGAAAAACTTTCTTTCAAAGAAAAACAACAACCTTGGCACAATTTATTTAAAAATATATGATTTAAAAATTCACTTCCAACCCCCACTCATTGACTTGTAGAACTCACCCACTCTTTTATATCCCTTTTTAGTAGTAGGGAAACATGACAAATGGAAACATAAGGATATACCCTCTACCAGGTATGCTTAATGTTACTCTTAAGCTTGAATGTTTATTGATTTAAGTTATTCTAGTGAACAAGGTTTGAATTACACCTGACTCCTCATGATTAAAAGAAGGGGGAAACCCCTCTTAAACCAAAAGAGTGGTGGGTTGATCACGGGGACCCCACCAAACTAGGTCAGGGCGTGACAATTTGAGTGGTATCAAAGCCATGTTCCCTTGAAAGCATTATCAATATTTTGCCCTAACACTAACGAAAACTTAACTACCATGTAGGAAGAAGAGTTCCTAGGAAGTTCGTTTTGCGAACCAAACCTTTACATGAGATCGAGAAAAATACGCCTACCTCCAGAGAGGCAGCTGTTCAATAGTTCCTGGAGGGTGAAAAGACAGTGCCCAAGGATATGGTCAAAGACTATAGGAAACTTGTTGGAGCCCTATTAGAGTGAGAAGGTGTCGTATATCCTCCTCTAAGTAGGAAGAACCTATCCCTCCTCCAAGGAACCCAACACCTCCTCTAGCCCCACAACAGCTAAAAAGAACTCCAACTAAGATGGAGGCATGGGACAACAATTTGGATGCCCACACCACCTTTATGAAAGTCCACTAAGTACCCCAACCAGCCCAATCCAACTTCAACCCTTCCCAATTGATGAGATGTACTTATGAGTGTGAGGCTAAGGTGTTAAGAAGGTATGGAGTAGAGGCAATTCATCAAGTTAATCCTATTAGGGAAGCCCAACGGGAGTATGGATGGACATCAACCAGTTCATCTGAATCCTCAGACCATGAATCTAGAAACCACTGAGAGGCTAACTCTCGGCCTATGACTCCAAGGGACTAGGAAGTAGTAAATTCCTGTAATAAGCCGAGTACGACAAGAAACTATTTCTTTGAATAAATAAAGCTCATTTTTTAAAGTTAATCTTTCTAATAATGACAAGTATAACTAACAGATTGGAGTATACCAATCATGACCGGGGTAGTAGAGGGTGAAAAAGGTCACCTATTGAGGAAGACTACAGGTTATCTCTAGTTAACCCTAATCCTAAGATAGCCAACCTAAATAGTTCCCCCACAAGAACTAGAAATGTAGAGTAACAAGGAAAAGAGCTCCAGAGTTGGCCTGGAAAGGGAGTCATCAAAAAGGACGTTCCCTAAAAAAGGAAGAAGGGAAAGAGGGAAGACAACATTAAAAGATGCAGGAAGAGTGAAGGAAAGCCTAAGAACCATAAGGGGTTAAGGAAGAGCTCTCATACAAGAGTTAGGAAACCAAGAGGAATTGGGTTACATCTGAGAGGAACCAGTGTATGAAAGATAATCAAGAGGATAGGTAAGGTACAAGAAAGAAGTGGGAGTGGAAAAAGTGCTAGGCAACTTTAGGATATGACATGGTGAGAGGGAAGAGGAAAAGAAGTGTGTTAGGAAGAGAACTCTAGAAGAATACACAAGTAACATTGAAAGAGGTATTGATAGGCAGATGGACATAACGTAAAGTATTAGGAACCCACCAACAATCAGGAACTCCTCGAAGGAAGGATAAGGAATTAAAAAAAAGGAACTAGAGGACAGAAAGGAATAAAGGATGGATAACCGTACCGATGTGAGAAAGATGTAGGAAAGGAAAGAAGGAATGGTCTACAAGGAGCATTAGGAAGGTTGAACACGAAAAAGCCTAGGACAGAAGTCCCTAAGGAAAATGAATGAAGGTGGGAAGTGAGACCATGAGAAGAAAATCCCAAGCTAAGGAATTAAAGAGTGGATCATAAAAGGCATAGCCCGAAATAAGAGAACCAAGAAGGAGCATAAGTAGGCAAGGATGTCTCTTAATGATAGGTGTGATTTGCTTTTGAAAAAGGAGACTAGTCAAGTGGGAGACAACTAGAAATAGCAAAATGATCATGGTAAATAGACGACGCCCTACAAAGGACCAGAAAAAAATAGGGACTACACCCTAGAAAGAACAACTGTTCAAGGACAAGCTGACCAGGAGAGGAGTAGGAATGAGGCCGTTAATGAACTGACCCTCGAGGATAAGTCGGATGGAATGACATCAAGGATGTCATGAGGTCAACATAAAGATAGATAACCAAGAAAACAAAGCAAAGAGGAAATCCAGGAAAAAGAGGAGGAAGCCTACCAAAGAAAGGAGCTCTGAAGAGGCATACATATTCCAACGGAGAAGAAATGAACACAACCAAAGTGGAATGGAAGATAAAAGTTCAAATGGAATGCAAGTTGGTAATAAAGGACCAGTTGCAAAGGAAGGTTACCCAGGAACCTAAGGAGTAAGTTAAAACTCAAGGAACGATTATAGAAGGAGATAACCTTGAAAGATGTAGTATAAGTAAGAAATGGGTGAATTTCCCATAATAAGGACATAGATGAGGAAATAACTGAAAAATCTTGGGAGAAATAAGCCACAAATTAAGAAGTGGATGATGAAGTGACCACAGACATCAAGACTTGTCGTGGTCCACAATCACTTAATGGAGCTTAAAGGATGACGGTTGAGCATAGTATGGAATACACGAAATACGACCCAAAAACTAAAAGTGCACTGGGTAGGGGATAAGGGATTAAATGGAATCTTAAGACAACAAAGGATTTAAAAATGGGCACATGTCCCAAAAAGTGTCGTGATTTAAAGGGAAGAGACCTTCAAGGAATACGTAGGAAGATTGAAGGCATAACCTTAAAAGTAGAAGGCTTTATCCTGAAGGACATAGTAGAGGACGCATTATCTCCACCATGTCGCCTAGTAACCCTTAGGCTTTATCCCACCCTAGTCTCATGCGCAAGAAGCTACATTGAGCTTCCTTGAATGCTAGCACGACAAGCTACCATTATCTCCACCATGTCGCCTAATAACCCTTAGGACGGCATCACTACCCCTCTTGGGCATCTTAATGGTCCTAAACCTCTAGTGCATGGACAAATAATAGTATTTTTTCCACAAAGCCATTTATCTTTGGTTCCACTAGTCCAATAGCCCCGACCCTCAACTTGACCTGCAGCTGTTTGTCTGGGTCGGTCCATCGACCTGGCCCTGACGCACTACAGCCCGTCCATCGAGTATGTCAGTCCTATTTTGGTATCATGGCAAAATCACATAATCCATTCATTAAGAATTTTCATTGCTTTAATATATTAAGTTTGTTTACGAGCTCCTGGTTGTGCCAACTAGCCTTAGGCCCACTGCACGTGATTTTCCAAAATCGGGCATTAGCCCCACAAGTTCCATAAAATGAGGCCTCTGGCCTATTAGAGCTGTTCTAGCTCCCGTCAAGAAGGTTTCCCAAAAATTTTAAGCATTAGAACACAATCAGGGGTGAACACTTCTGACAAAATCATCATTCAATTCATCACACCAACCGGGTGTGATGATATCTCTGCATACAATCGGCAAGTGGGTTTCCTTCTTACTTTAAGGAAGTTCTTCACACCAATCGGGTATGATTTTCTCCACTTACAACTGTTAAGTAGGTTTCCGCTTAGTTTTCACATCACTCCAACTAGGTGTGATGTTAAAATCCCACATATAAGTGGTTTTTCATTTTCGAGGTGCTCATCATCTCAATCTGGTATGATGTAAATAAACCCACTCACCCGATAATCGTGGTGTAATCCTTCACAGTCGGTGTTCGCCTCCATGCTAGCTTATCCTCACTGGTGTTTTGGTTTCTCGTGTTCCTACACGATTTGGGCACGTTTATCTATTAGAGTTAGGCATAATAACCTTGGTTTCTCACATATGAGCAACTAGGCTCAAAAGTTATTAGTTAATTGCATTTAAGTCCCAAAAGTTTCTTTTCCTTAACTTTAGGTCTCTAGTGCTAACTTTTCCCCAAATTGAGTCCTGAAACTTCCAAAAATTCCCTTTGGATCCTCAATTTACTCAAAATTGTTTAAGGGGTTCATGTTTTTAAATTTCTAATTTGGTCCCCAACTTTTCAAAATTACCATTTTGCCCCTCATTTCCAAAAATGGAAATTTGACCCCAATTCTTTCAAAAATAAACTAATTGGTCCTCCAACATCTTTTACATGGCCAATTGGCCCTCAATTTTGGGAAATTACAATTTGATCCCTCAATTTTACAAAATCCCCAAATTTCACCTAAATTTTCACATAATTTCCCCCTTTTAAACTGGCTGAATTTGATTTCATCAAATTATCCATTCAATCAGGGTTAATTACTTCAATTGGAGGTATAATTCAGTTCCTACACATCCATACAATTCAATTGAGCTCTAAATCGCATGAATTTAGGCCGAAACGAGCTCAAACGGAGCTTCGTACAAAAATTGTGCGTAGAGAGAGAAGTTTCGAAAGGTTACCGTTAGAGGTGCCACGATCCAAACTTTCTATCTTGGTAGGTAGCTCTCATCCTGAGGTTCCTCCTAAGATCAAGAATTGATACAATTCATATCAAATTGAGGGAGAATTTGGTTAGTGAATATTTCATAGTTTCTCTCTCTAATGCCAATCGAAAATGATAGTGGGGGTCCGAATTGGCTTACCTTTCAGCTCTATTACGGTTGTCTGAGGTTGTGGAAGTGTTAGGAGGGCTTGATTTGGCCTGAGGAGGGTTGAATTCGGTAGATTTCAGCTCGGCTACAATTGGGCAACTTTGGTTCGTAGGAGCTGCTTCACTGTTTGATTACACTAGCGCTTCTCTGGTGGTCCTCAAATCGAATGGAGACTACTGTCAGGTAGCTGACTTCTCCTGGAATCTAAAGAACCCGACCTCGCTTTCTAAGGTTCATAAAAACCGTTATGTTGGAGCTCTGGTTCGAGCTTCGCCGGAAAACTGAGTAGTTAAGAGAGAATGGAGTTTTCATGTGTAAGGAGGACGAATGGAGATGAGCTCTTTATATAGGAAGTTCAGGGACTCTCTGCTCGATTGTTTGGCATCTTAATGGTGCTCATTCATGACCTGAAATGCCCTAAACGGAGGCATTTCATCTTCACCAGTGCTTTTCTGTTCATCCATTGAATGAACTGTGTCGTCATCTGAAAGAAGAAGAGGACACTGTTCTGAACTGGACTCGACCGGTCTGAACCTGGTTCATTGCTTAAATTGGCTGGTGCAAGCCCGATTTGACCAAGTTTTTCAAAATTAAAAATTTCTAAATTCATCTAAATCCATTCTCTATCAAATGGTGGCTTAAATTCCTCAATCTGAATATTTTAAGCCACCTAGAAAAATGAATTTAGCAACCAATTCAATGATGGTTCAAACAAGTTCAATCAGATTCACTTGAATTGGTTTGGTTTTCTCTTCCAATTTGTCACAAAGTCTCTTTCCATGGTTTTTATGACTCTTTAGGTCACTTGGAATTTGTAAATTTCCCAATTTGCACTTTCTTTAATGATTGTAGTTCGTGAAACGGTTCAATTTTCTCCCTTGGGCTGACCAGTTCTTTCCTCGATTTTTATCATCTTTATGGGATGGGATTTACAGACATGGTACCAAGTCAGGACCGACAGTACTTGATGGACTAGCGGTAGTGCGTCAGGGCCAGGTCAATTGACCTCCCTAGACAAACAGCTGCAGGTCGGGGTCGTTGGACCTATGACACCAAAGATAAATGGCTATTTGAAAACTATTGTATTGTGCATGCACTTGAGGTACAAGACCATCAAGATGCCCAAGATAGGTAGTGATGGGTCCTAAGGACTACTAGATGACATTGTGGGGATAAGGGCAATTCATCATGCTAACAATCAGGAAGCTCGTAGTAGCTTCTTGCACATGAGACCGGGGTGGGTTCGGGATGAGGTCTCTGTCCTCACACGAACACAGAGTGGTATTCGAGTCTAAGGGTCAGATGTCAAGAACATCCACTCAGGTCTAAGGTAGAAGTGGACAAGCTTCTATCTTGGTGGCCGGTAAAGATGCTCCGAGCCACAAGTGGGTGTAGTGGATGGGCTACACCTGCAAATATGTGTTCCCTTCCTAATGAAGGGCGTGTGTTGTCTGCTAAACAAACCTAATGCGGAATTGATGAAAAAGGTTTTGAAATCTAAAACATGAGAAAAACTTTCTTTAAAAAAAAACAACAACCTTGGCACAATTTAGTTAAAACTATATGATTTGAAAATTCACTTCCAAGCTCCACTCACTAAGTTGTAGAACTCACCCCCTTTTTTATATCCTTTTTCAGGAGTAGGGAAACATGACAAAAGAAAACACAATGATATACCCTCTATCACGTATGCTTAATGTAAATCTTAAACTTGAATGTTTATTGATTTATGTTATTCCAGGGAATAAGGTTTGAATTATGTCTGGCTCCTCTTGATTAAAAGGAGGAAACCCCTCTTAAACCAAGAGAACGGTGGGTTGATCATGAGGATTCGACCAAATCGGGTCGAGGCGTGACAATGGTGGTCTGAGCTCTTGATTTGAGAAGGTAGCTCTCATCCTTATGATACTTCTAGGATCAAGAATTTCTACAATTTATGTTAGGATCAGTCAGAAATTGGTTAATGAAATTCAACATTTTCTCTCTCTAGAACTAAACTACTCCAACGGAAAAGAGTCAAATTGACTTATCTTTTTCCTTTTGGAAAGGTCGTGCGATGGTAGTGGGGGCTAAGGAAGGGCTCGATTCGGCCACAAGAGGTCTGAATTGGCCGAATTCAGATCAGGCAAATAGGGGCAGCTTTGGGACCGACAGAGCTGCTTCACTAATTGGGCTCGACGGCGCTTCTCTGACGATCCTCGGGTCAAGTGGAGGTGGTCGTCAAGTAGTTGACTTTCTCCGAAGTGTGTAGGGCCCGAATTTGCCTTCGGAGGTTGAGAGAATTGCCTAGTGGGAGCTCTAGTTTGAGTCGCATCGAAAAATGGAGCACTTCTCCTTCTTCAAAGGTTTGAGGTGTGTGGAGGATGAATGGAGAGGTGCTCTTTATATAGGGAGCTCATGGACCCTCTACTCTACTAGTTTCCATATTGGTTGAGCTTATCCTCATTGGAAAATGCCATAATCGGAGGGAATATTCCCTTGTTGGAAAAGTATCACTACCTCAATGAACAGTGTTATCATTCTAAAGAAGATGATGACACTATTCATTAACCGATTGGACCATTGACTGGTCTAGTTCGATCTAGTTTGGTGACGAAAATTAGCCGGTTTAAGACTGATTTAATCGGTTTTATAAAAATTTAAATTTTCTAAATTAATCTAAATTCATTTTCTATCTAGTGGTGGCCTCAATTCTCCAAATTAACATTTTTAAGCCACCTAGAAAAATGAATTATCGAATCTGGTTCACCATGGTTCAACCTAGTTCAGGTTTGGTTCAAGTTCGGTTCACTCTAAATTGATCCGATTTTCCCATCTAATTTACTTCATGGTTCATCCCCATGATTTTTATGACTTCTTGGTCACTTAGGATTTTCCAATTTCCCATTTTAACCCTTCTTTTCCATTTTTTGGTTCATTTAATGGCTCAATTTTCTCATAAGATTTGCTAGTTCTTTTCTCGGTTTCCTTGATCCAAGAGGACGAGTTTCACAACTCTCCCCTCCTTTTAGATGTTTTGTCTCCAAAACTTAATTATGCTTCCTTTCCATTGGGAATCAATTATCTTGACTTCAATTGGGGTTTGCTTTGGTATATTACCACATGAGTTTACCCCTTTCACTTAGTCTCTAGGCACTGTGTTGAAGGGATTTCCTTTAACTTCCATCATTAACTTACTCCATGGAACTTATTATCAGTGGCTCGTCTTACACCTATGTCAAATGTCATTTCTCTGCTCTAAATCCTCATGATGCTTAGGGTAAGACACTTCCTTTTGAGGGTTTTTATCTAGATCACTAGGTTAAGAGTTCCATATATGTCAAATCGTCCCCATTTCCATTTATTTCCTTGGCCGTTGAAGCTCTTTAACTTAGCATCCTTTCAAGCTTTTCATCCTTGACCTCGTGGGTTTTGGTATTATCCTTTTTTTAACTTTATTTTGGTTCTTCCTCCATCCTTTGTTTATTACAACTCCGGTCTAAATTTTTATGTTTGACCTCGTCGTGCATAACTAACTGAGTCTTTCTTACTTGAGTCACATTTTCCTAGGACTGTTGGACCTACATGTCCCTTACAACATGACATGTTCTAGAACTTGTCTTTGTCCATTATCATTCTAGAACATTTCCTTGATGGTTATTCTTGACTTTCCCACTTTTCGGGGATCGTATGGTTTTGTCCATTATTATCATCTAGGAGTATTCCTCAACTACCTTCAGCATTATCCTATCACCCCTTTACCTATGACGTAGTGTCTTTCATGATCATGTCAATTTTCCTTTTCTACCCATCCCTTACCAACTTTCTTATTGGTTTTTCCCCGGTTCCGACCATTGGGTTTCCTGATCACTTCATGACTTACCGACATGCTTGGGATTTTTTTCTCCCTTATGTCCTTACTCATATCCAATGGCGTCCTTTCTCAAGGTTTTTTGTTCACCAATCCATACTTACTCTGTCACGCCCCGACCCGGTTTGGTCGGATCCCCGTGATCAACCCGCCACTCTCCCGATTTACTAAAGGGTTTCCCCTTATATTATAAATCATAAAGAGTAAGGTGTTCTTTAGACCTGCACCTTTTTCCAGGAATATTATAAATCAAAACTACATAGTAATTTAAATTAATTGTACCTATCTTGCAGGCATTTAATTGCTCAAGTCTTTTAAGGTTCGACTTTCCGGGACTTCCTAAAAGGGGTATAAGGGAGGGGGTGAGTACAACAACTCAGTGAATGGGATTCAAATCTTTTGACTTTCAAGAAAAACATTTATATGGAGTGTGCCATACTCTTTTCTTTTCAAAAATCCCTTCATTTAAAAATTTGGGTTTTTCCATTATTTCTTAGTTATTGGTGTGCCATCACCCAACACACATCCTTCATCATGAAGGTTACACACATTCACAAGTCAGTATCACTACTGAACTCGCTAGTGGCTTCAAAGCGACTTTTCCTGCCACCCGGATAGAAGTACGACCACTTCTACCCTGGGAATGAGTGGATGTATGCGACATCCGACCCACAATCCTGAAATCGCTTCTTCGTGTCCATATTAGGATAGAGACCTCATCCTGTCCCCACCCTGGTCTCATGCGCTTTGTGCTACTCCAAATTTCGCACAGACACCTGGAACGATGATCTGCCCTTATACTCACCGGGTCGTCCAGGGCCCTTAGGACACATCACTACCCCTCATGGGCGTCTTGATGATCTCATACTCATGGTGCATGCACAAACAAAGTTTTCTTAAATTACCATGTAATATGTGGTGCCATTTGTCCCAATGGTCCTGACCTTCAACTCAACCTATAGTTGTTTGTCTTGACTGGTTCGAAGACCGGTCATGTCGCACTGCTACTAGTTGACTGAGTATGTGGGACCTGCCTTGGTACCATGACCAAACAATTCACTTATTAAATTTTAATGGCACATATATATATATATATATATCATATTCTTTTACGAGCTCCTGCCCGTGTCCATTGGCCTATGGCCCACTGTTCAAATTTTTCAAAAACTAGGCATTTTAGCCCTCAAGTTCCAAAACCGAGGCCCCCGGCTTATAAGAGCTATTCGAGCTCCCATCAAGAAGGTCTCCCAAATAGTTTAAGCATTTCCACACATTAGGGGAGAACAATTCCAACAAAATAGGTTTTCACTGTCCATTATACCAACCGGTATAAGGACATCTCCGTTCATAACCGATGAACGAGTTTTCAACTTCCTTCGAGAAAGTCTAATCATACCAATCGGGTATGATCAACTTACAACCAGTAAGTAGTTTTTTTTCACAAAATTTTCACATCACTTTCTCTAAGTGGTGATGATTAAAATACCACTAAATAGTGGGTTTTTATACTGAGGCACTTATCATCCCCAATCGGGTATGATATATAATCCCACTCACCCGATAGTGCAGTGAAATTACACTTAGTCGGGTTCCGTCCTTAGCATGTTGGACCTCGACTGGTGTTCCCAATGTCTTGTTCTCCTACACGAGATGAACATAATTGTTCATTATTCTTTGGCCTAATAGCCATCATTCGTTCCAAATGAATGAGAAAACCCAACTTTACATATATTTGCAATGAGGTCCCTAAAGTTAATTTTCTTTAACTTTAAGTTCCTATTGTCGGGTTTTTCCTAAACTTGAGTCCCGAAACCTTTAAAATTTATCTTAGGACCTCAAATTATTTGATTTCACACAAAAGAGTTTAATTTCCCAATTTTCCAATTTGGTCCTTCAAATTTTCCAAAATTACCATTTGCCCCTTCTTTAGAAAAATGGTAAATTTTTGCCCCAAAAATTCTAAAATTTATCAATTGGCCCTCTAATATTCTTATCATGACCAATTGACCCTCAATTTTAGAAAATTACATTTTGGTCCTTTAAATTTCTAAAAATCCCTAATTTCCCCAACTTTTTTTCCCAATTTCAACTTTTCAACACTGCCAAATTTGATTTCATCAAATTGACCAATCAAACACCTCTAATTGTTGAAATTGGAGTTGAAATTGAGTTCCTACATGTTTATATGATTCTAAGGAACTTTGAATCACAAATTTTAACGTTGGAACGAGCTCAAATGGAGATTCACCGGAAAACAGACTGTAGAGAGAAAAAGCTTTGATTTCTCACCGGTGAGGGCGCGGTAGTGGAGCTTTTCAATCTGGGGAGGTAGCTCTACTCCAGAGGTTCTTCCTATAATCAAGAATGACATCAATTGATGTAGAATTGGAAAGGGGAACCGAATTGGCCTACCTTTCGGTCCTAATTCGGCCGAGGAAGGACTAAGGAGGTGTTGGGAGGGCTTGGTTTGGTTTCAGGAAGGCTCGAAATAGCCAATTTCAGCTTAGCCGAAATAGGGCAGCTTCAGTCTGTCGGAGCTGCTTCACTATTCGATCATGCCGACGCTTCTCCAACGATTCTCGGATTGACTGGAGTTTGCTATTAGATAGTTGTCTTCTCCTCGGTTCTAAAGAGCCCGACCAATCCTTCCGAGGTTAAGAAAATGTTCAAGTCGAAGCTCTGGTTCGAGCTTCATCAGGAAATGGAGCAGTAGAGAGAGAGAGAGAGAGGTGTTCAGGTGTTAGGAGAATGAATGGGGATAACCTCTTTATATAGGTGTAAAATCGTGTATTAAATGGAAGAGATTTATTACTAGTATTAATATTGACATAAATTATTGGTATTAATTCCAATAATTTAATTTTAATATTAAATTATTTGTATTAATTTCAATAATTTAATTTAGGTATTAAATGATTGGTATTAATTACAATAATTAAATATATATTAATTTATGCCTATTTATGATAAGGCGTACATTCGTATAAAAATTTTTGACCGAAATTTCAGGTTACAAAAAAATCATACTTCCAAGAGGTCACCCATCCTCACACTACTCTCGGGCAAGCACGCTAAACTTCAAAGTTCTTATGGAATCTCATTCACCTAAACCAATTTAGTTTTTCTGTTTTAATATGTCTTAAGTTTCTTTTCCAAGGTTTAATAAACCATTTGGATCATCCAAAAGTTGTAAATTTGCAAATTTCTTGTTCCCAAATGATCGAGTTTGTAAACCGGCTTGGTTTTCTTACTCGGATTGACCGATTCTTTTCGTGATTTTCCTTAACTCAAAGGTGCAGGTTTTACATACTCATTTGTGACCATTTCACGACTCTTTATTTCAAGTTTATCCCACTCGGTCTATGTGTAAATCTCGCCCTTTGATAATAAGAAAAACCATGGAAAGAACCAGTCATTTCCAAAGAGAAAACCGAGTCGGTTTACAAATAGGAACCGATAGAGAAAGGGCAAACTAGAAAAATTATGGATCTCGAGTGACATAAAAAGTCACAAAGGTCATGAAAAAGAACTTTAGGATTAATTGGAGATGAGGGCAGCATTGGATAGAGAATGAATTTAGAAATTTTTAATTTTGAAAAATTCGGTCAAATCGGGTCTAAACTGGTCAGTTTAAGCTTTGAACCCGGTTCGAACTAGTTCGGTCTGATTCGGAACAATTTCGTCTTCTTCATGTAGATGTCAGCACTATTCACTCATCGAAAAATCGAGCAGCACCGATGAAGATGAATAGTCTCCAGCCAGGGTGTTTTAGGCAATTAATGACCGCCATTAAGGCGCCAATCGAATGGCCAAGAAGTCCCCGAGCTTCCTATATAAAGAGCCCCTTCTCATTCATCTTCCTCACACCTAAAAACTTCATTATGTCTCAACTGCTCCATTTTTCGATGAAGCTCGAACCAGAGCTTTGACTTGGGCAGTTTTGTAAGCCAAAGAAGGTGTGGTTGGGTTCTTTGGATTCGGGGAGAAGTCAGCTACATGCCTGTAGTCTTTATTTGCTCCGAGGGTTGTCGGAGAAGCGTCGGCGTGATCGAAAAGTGAAGCAACTCCAGCGGACCGAAACTGCCCTATTTCAGCCAAGCTGAAATCAGCCAATTCGAGCCCTTCTTAGGCAAAACCAAGCCCTTCCAATACCTCCACAATCCTCCTACAGCTGAATTAGAGCTGAAAGGTAAGAAAATTTGGCTCTCCTCAGTAAATTTCGATCGGTGCTAGAGAGAGAACCGACAAAAGTTCGAAAACTAAATTCTTTCTCAATTCAGCATCAATTGATGCAATTCTTGATCCTAGGAGAAATCTCAGGATAATAGCTATCTACCTAGATTGAAAGCTCAGATCGTCGCGCCCTCAACTGTAAGCTTTGGAAGCTTTCTCTATCTAAGTCCAGTTTTCCGGCAAAGCTCCATTTGAGCTCATTCCACCATCAAATCTTGCGATTCAAAGTGCAATTGAATTGTATGAAGGTGTAGTGACTCTAATCTAACTTCAATTTCAATAATTAAACTCATTTGATTGGTCAATTTGACGAAATCAAATTTGGCTGAGTTAGAATGTTGAAATTGGGGGAAATTTGGGGATTTCAAAATTTTGAGGGACCAAAGTGCAATTTCATAAAATTGAGAGCCAATTGAGCATGATAAAGATGTTGGAGGACAAATTGGGCAAATTTTGGAATTTTTGGGGAAAAACTTATCATTTTTGTAAAGTAGGGGCAAAACGGTAATTTTGGAAAAGTTGGGGAACCAAATTGAAAATTTGGGAAACTTGAACCCATTTTGTGGTTTTGAATAAATTGAGGTCCTAAGGTGAATTTTATAGTTTTAGGACTTAATTTGGGGAAAACCGGCATTAAGGACTTAATGTTAATGAATAAAAATAACTTCAGGGACCTAATTACAAATAAATGAAAAGTTTGGTTTTCTCATTTATTCGGGATGAATGAAGGCTATTAGGCCAAAGGATAATGAACAAGAATATTCATATGGCGTAGGAACATGAAATACCGAAAATGCCAACTAAGACAAGTTCGCGTGAAGGCAACAAGGCGGCTAAGAGAAAATTCATTGCACTATCGAGTGAGTGGGAAATTTAATATTATACCCGGTTAGGATGATAAGCAACTCGGAAATAAAAACCCACTGTTAAGTGGAATTTTAACCATCACGCCTGAGAGGAATGATGTGAAAATCACATGGAAAAACTGCTTACCAGTTGTAAGTAGATCATACCTGATTGGTATGATGAAACTTCATAGAAGGAAGTGGAAAACCCGCTTATCGGTTATAAGGGAGATGTCCTCATACTCGGTTGGTGTGATAGATGACTGAAAAGTTTATTTTGTCAGAATGCTCTCCCCTAACTATGTGCCACTGCTTAAAATTTTTGGGAGACCTTCTTGATGGAAGCTCGAATAGCTTAGTTAGGCCGAAGGCCTCGATTTTGGAACTTGGGGGCTAATATGCCCGATTTTGAAAATCTCAAATAGTGGGCCCTAGGCCAGTTGGTACAAGCATGATTATATGGCTTATATGGAAAATTATTGATTTGTGCATGCACTGTCTTATGGGACCTTCAAGACACTCAAAAAGGGTAGTGATGCTTCCTAGGGCTCTAGACAATCTCGTGGAGATAGGGGCAGTTAGTCGTACCAGAAGTCTTGAGAAGCTCGACATAGCTTCATTGCGCATGAGACCGGGGTGGGGACGGGATGAGGTCTCTATCCTCATACAGACACAGAGTTTTGTTATGGGATTGAGGGTCAGATGTTGCGTACATCCACTCATTCTTAGGGTAGAAGTGGACGTGCTTCTATCTAGGTGGTCGGTAAAGTCGCTTTGATGCAACAAGTGGGTGCAGTGGACGGATTGGCCTGCGAATGTGTGTTTCCTTCATAATAAAGGGTGTGTGTTGGTTGATAAACACACCATTATGATGAGAAATGATTATGAAAACTAAATTTGAGAATGAAACATTTTTAGAAGAAAAATAAGGAGTTTGGCACTCACCAATTCAAACTATTTTTCTAAAAGTCATACCCTAAAATACCAATTCACTGAGTCGTTGAACTCACCCCCTCCCTTATATCCCTTTCAGGTAACCCCAAGAAAACTTACCTCAAATACCACCAGCTAATACCCCTATAAGGCAGGTATGATAAGTTTAATATTTTATATAGTTTTGATTTATGTTATTCTAGGAAAGGTGCAGGTTTAAATAACGTCTTACTCCAAACGATTTATAAAGAAGGGGAAACCCTTAGTATGTCGGGAGAGTAGCAGGTTGATCTCGGGGATCTGACCAAACCGAGTCGGGGCATGACAACTTGAGTGGTATCAGTGCCTATTTTCTCAAATACATAATTAAGACTAGAAAATATAGTAACTAATAGGATTTATCTTAAAATTTTCAGAATGGCTTTGAAGAAAGGAACCAAGAGAACTAGGGTTGCAATCTCCAACACTGCCCAACCACCCCTTACCTGTGGAAATTCTCAGGGAAGCCCAAACAACTCCTCTTGGACTTAGCACAGAACACCAGAGGCTATACGAGGAGTTCACCCAGGTATTTGGACAACCTAACCTCGTCCCCGAGGCAAGCACCAATTCTCAGGTTGAACTAGAGGAAGTACAATCCCATCCTCCCCCTGTTAACCTTCCTCCTCCAATAGACATTCCCAGAAACCTCAAGACTCTCCATCAACTAGGGTGTAAACCATTCCTCGGAGAAAAGGATGCTGGTGCTACCATGGATTGGCTGGCAAGTATTAAGAAGCTGATGAAAATCATCAGGATACCACCAGAGGATATGGTGATCTTGATAGAATTCTTCCTAGATGGAAGTGCTAAACGATGGTGGGACAATGTTTGAAACCTGCATACCACCATCCCCACTTGGGAACAGTTCGAGGAGAGGTACTCGGAGGAGTACTTGGAACCTCATTTGATAAATGAGAAGAAGCAAGAGTTCATCCGTCTTCGGCAAGGGCCTAACTCCATATCGGAGTATGAAACAAAATTCAACGAGTTAAGACCCTTTACTCCTGATCTAGATGGATTGTCAGACATATGTCAGAGGTTCATGGACGGTTTCAATATGAACATTCGAGACCGTATAGGAGTACTAGGATGCTCCATGGACCTGGCAGCAGTAATCAATATGGCTCATGAGTGTGAGAGACCGGTGCAGACCTGACACCGTCAGATGGAGCAAACGACCCGAAAGGAGGATAAGGGTCCAAACCGTCAGGGAGGACGAAAGGAGCATAACGGTCCAAAATGGGAAAATAGAATGGCATTTCAAAGGAGAAAGGATATGCCACCACCTCTTCAGAGAGTGGTCCCCACCTTACCTTAAGGAAACCCTTGTTGTCCAGGGTGTTAAAAGAACCATGATGGAGCATGCTTTACATGCTTTGCATGCAGACAAGTGGGGCACTTTGCAAAGGATTGTGCCACTCTTAGGGAGAACAAACAGAGGAATACAATTGGACCACCTCAAGGGAACCCTAGGAATGCACAAGTACTAGCTAGGGTATAAAACCTCACCCAAGAAGAGGCTAGAAGAGACCCTAGCATTGTAGCGGGTACATCCCAAAACCCACCAAACTAGTTCAGGAGAATCTTGTAAATTGAAAATTTTTATTTAATAAAGAAAATATTTCTTCTAAAATATACGTTTCCTCAATCAGGATATATATAAATATGGGGACAACAAGTCTATGCCCTCTTCGACTCAGGAGTTGAGAGATCCTTCATCAAGGAAGAGTTGATTTCAAATGTACCCTTAGAACTTACTCCACTAGAACAAATCATCAACATTCTCACACCTTTAGGAGAAGATTTAAACTGGAATAAGTAATTAAAAGGATGTGAGATAAAGATTGAAGGAATCAAACTTGAAGTTGACTTGATTCCATTACTGTAAACCCCGCCCTTTTTAGTTAAGGAAAACCCGGAAAAGAACCGGTCAAACCGAGTAAGAAAACCGAACCGGTTCACATACCCGATCAATTGGGAATGGGCAATTTGTAAATTTACAACTCTCGAGTGATCCAAAGGGTTTATAAAACCTTGGAAAAGAACCTTAGCACAAATGGGAAGAGAAAAACTAGATCGGTTTAGATGAACTGGATCCAATTGGATTGAACCAGTTTATGAACCGAGTCGATTCATGAACCAGAACCGATAGAGAAAGGGTAAACAAGGAAATTTATGGATCCCTTGAGACCCGAAGAGATTTATAAACCTTGGGAAGAAACCTTAGAACAAAGTGGGAGAGGAAAACCAAACTAGTTCGGGTGAACCAAACTCAAACTGGATTAAACCGGTTTAAGAACCGAGCCAATTTATGAACCGGAACCGATAGAGAGATAGTAAACCAGGAAATTTATGGACCATACGTTACCTAAGGAGTCACAAAAGTCATGGAAATGGACTTATGAAGGAATTGGAGATGAAAAACCAAACCAGTTCAGGTGAACCAGATCTGAACCGGTTTGGACAACTATTGAATCGGATCATAAAAATTCATTTTTCTTGGTTTCTTAAATAATTCAAATTTGAGATTTGAGGCCACCATTGGATAGAAAATGAATTTAGATGAATTTAAAATTTTTAGATTCGAAAAACTCGGTTGAATGAGGGGTGAACCGACCTTTTTAAGCTTCGAACCCGGTTCAGACCGGTCCGGTCCAGTTCGGAACAGTGTCATCTTCTTCCTTCAGATGATAGCACTATTCACTCGCTGAAAAATCGAAGTAGCACCGGCGAAGAAGAAACGTCTCCATTCAATACGTTTCCAGCCATCAATGCTTATTAAAGGCACCAATCGGATGGCCAAGGAGTCCCCGAGCTTCCTATATAAAGACCCTCTCCCCATTCATACTCTCCACACCTAGAAAACTCACTCTCTATTAGTTGCTTAGTTTTTCGGTGAAGCTCAAACCAGAGCTTAGATATAGGGTCATTTATGAGCCAAAGGAGGTGAGGTTGGGTTCTTTAGAACCAATAAGAAGTCAACTACACACCTGTAGTCTCCGTTTGCTCCGAGAGTCGCCGGCGTGATGGAACAGTGAAGCAACTCCGGCAGACCGAAGCTGCCCTATTTTGACCAAGTTGAAATTAGCCATTTTGAGCCCTCCACAGGCCAAACCAAGCCTTCCTAACACTTCCTCAGCCCTCCCACGGCTAAATTACGACTGAAAGGTAAGCCAATTCAGCTCCCCTCTGCAATTTCTGACTGTTGCTAGAGAGAGAACTGGCAGAATTTTGATGAATAAATTCTAACTCAATTTAGCATCAATTGATGCGATTCTTGATTCTAGGATAAACCTTAGGATGAGAGCTATTTTCCTAGATCGAAAGCTCGGACCGCGTGCCCCCAACGGTAAGCTTTTGAAGCTTTCTCTCTCTATAGTCCATTTTCCAGCTAAGCTCCATTTAAGTTAGGTCTGGCGTTAAAACTTGCATTTCAAATTTCTAAAGAATCATATGAACATGTACAAACTCAATTTCAACAATTGGAAAGGTTTGATTGGTCAATTTCATGAAATCAAATTCGATAGTGTTAAGAAGTTGGAATTGAGGGAAAAATTGGGGATTTTTAAAAATTTGAAAGACCTAAATGTAATTTTCTAAAATTGAGGGACAGTTGGGCATGATAAAAATGTTAGAGGGCAAATTGAGGAAGTTTAGAATTTTTGGGGTAAAATTTACCATTTTTGTAATGGAATGGCAAAATGGTAATTTTGGAAAAGTTGGGGGACCAAATTGGAAATTTGGGAAATTAAACCCCTTTTTGTGAAATTGAATAAATGGAGGTCCCAAGGGGAATTTTAAAAGTGTTGGGACTCAATTTGAGGAAAAACCAGCATTAGGGACTTAAAGTTAAAGAGAAATAACTTTAGGGACGTAATTGCAAATAAATGAATGTTTAGTTTTCTCATTCATTTGGAATAAATGAAGGCTATTAGGCCGAAGGATAAGGAACTGAGATGTTCATATCGTGTAGGAACACGAAGTATTGGGAGCTTCACAAGGACAAGCTCGCGTGAATATAAATAACCGGTCTAGTGGAATTCACTACATTAACGGGTGAGTGAGATTTTGTATTATACCCGGTTGGGGATGATAAGTACCTTAAAATGAAAACCCACTATCAAGTGGTATTTTAAACATCACAACTTAGAGGAGTGATCTGAAAATCATGCAGAAAAACTACTTACCGATTATAAGTAGATCATACTCGGTTGGTATGATTAAACTTCCTCGAAGGAAGTTGAAAACTCGTTCATCGGTTAAGAGCGGAAATGTCCTTATAACCGGTAGGTATAATATACAGTTGAAAATATATTTTTGTCGGAAGTGCTCTCCCCTGACTGTGTGCCAATTTTTAAACAATTTGGGAGACCTTCTTGACGGGAGCTCGAATAGCTCTTCTAGGTCGGGGACCTTAGTTTTGGAACTTAGGGGCTATTATGCTCAATTTTGAAAATCTCGAACAAGTGGGCCATAGGCTAGTGGGCACAAGCAAGAACTTGTAAACAAACATGAGATATGTGCCATAAAACTTTAAATAAATGAGTTATTTGGCCATGGTACCAAGACAGGACCAACATATTTAGTCAACTAGTGGGAGTGTGACATGACAAGTCTTCGGACCAGTTAAGACAAATAGTTGCAGGTTGAGTTGAGGGTCAAGGCCCTTAGACTAGTGGTACCTCAGATTATATGCCATGATATGAAAATACTATTTGTGCATGCACTATGATTACGAGACCATCAAGACGCCCAAGAGGGGTAGTGATGGATCCTAAGGGCACTGGACGACTTGGTGGGTATAAGAGCAGTTCGTCGTACCAAGTTACTATGTGAAATTTGGAGTAGCACCAAGCGCATGAGATCATGGTGGCGATAGGATGAGGTCTCTGTCCTCATATGGACATGAAAAATTGATTTCAGGATTGAGGGTTGGATGTCGCATACATCCACTCATTCTCAAGGTAGAAGTGGACATGCTTCTATCTAGGTGGCTAGTAAAGTCGCTCTAACTTCACAAGTGGGTTTAGTGGATGGGCTGGCCTACGAATGTGTGTTTGACCTTCATGATGAAGGATGTGTGTTGGGTGATGACACACCGTGATTAATATGGAAATGGTGGTAAAAAATGAGATTTGAAATGAAAGGTTTTTGAAAGAAAGGAGTCTGGCACACTCCAATACAAATCTTTTTCATAAAAGTAAAAGTATTGAAAAACCCATTCACTAAGTAGTCGTACTCACCCCCTCCCTTCCACACTCCCGAGATGAATGGATTAAAGTTCCTAGGAGATCGAAGGAAAAGCAAAGTACAGGTGGTGTCCCACTAAAAGCCCAAAAGATGATACAGAAAGGTTGTACGGCTGTCCAGGCCATGATCGTCAATGAAGAGTCTGAAGAGAAGAAACTTGAAGACATTCCGGTATTTAGGCACTACCCAGAAGTATTTCTAGAAGAGCTACTCAGACTACTCAGACTATAGAAATAATCCCAAGAACAAACCCCATATCCCAAGCTCCATACTGTATGGCTCCGACGGAACTGAAGGAATTGAAGGAGCAATTAGACAAATTATTAGAGAAGGATTTCATACGTCCTAGCCAGTTTCCGTGGAGTGCACCCGTCCTATTCGTCAAGAAAAAAGATGGAAGTATGAGACTGTGCATAAACTATAGGTAGCTTAACCAATTCAACATCAAGAACCGATACCCACTTTCGCGGAACTTTAATCCTTATAGGAGACCCTATCGGACACCCCTATTATGGGAGGAGGTAAGGGAAAGGAAGCTTGAAAAGGTCAAGCTCATGGAAGATGAATCCAAAAAGATCAAGATAATACGAAGTCGATTTAAGGTGGCCCAAGACAGGTAGAAGAGTTATGTCGTCCAAAGGAGAAAGGATTTAGAATTCGAGGTGGGAGATCAAGTATTCCTCAAGGTATCACCCTGGAGGGGAATACTCAGGTTTTAACAACGAGGGAAATTGAAGCCAAGATATTTGATCCTTATACCATAATTCAAAGGGTAGTACCAGTAGCGTACAAGTTCGAGTTACCCATGAACCTATAGAGTATACAAGACATATTCCACATGTCAGTACTCAGGAAGTATGACCATGAGCCTAATCATATATTGGACCAGCCGCCACCTAAACTAGAAGGGAACTTGTCCTTTGAGGTGGAGCTGATACAAATTCTCGACTTAAGGGAAAGAAACATGAGACATAAGAAGATCCCCATGGTGAAGGTCCTTTGGCGAAGCAATCAAGTCGAGGAAGAAACCTCGAAGACCAAGTCTGTCATGAGAGAAAAGTACCCCCATTTTCTTAGCATGTAAAACATTTTGAGGACAAAACACCTCAAAGGAGGGGAGAAGTTGTAAACATCGACCTCACATAATAAGAAAGCCATATTCAAGAACTAGAAAATTTTGAGGGAAAACTAAGTTTGAAACAAACCGAAATTTGTAAATAAGAGTCAAAATGGGAAATTGAAAAATCCCAAATGGCCAATAAATACCCAAAAATCTTAGAAGCGAACCATGAATGAAATTGGGTGTGAGAATAGAATTGGTTTAGGGTGAACCAGACCTGAATTGGAATGAGACTGGATGAACCATAGAGAACTGGTTCAAAGATTTCTTTTTCTAGGTGGATTAAAAACATCAATTTGGGAAATTGAAGTCACCATTGGTTAGAATATAAATTTGCACGAATTTAGAAATTTTAAAATTTTAGAAAACCGGTCAAAATCAGAGAACCCACCAATTTTTGAATTCAAGTTACCGAACCTAGTCTAACTGAACCGTAAATGGTCTAGCAAGTCAATGGATCACTGCAAGATCCGTGACAAGTCAACAGACGCGACCAATCAGTGGGCGACGTGTAAACCTCGTTCTTTTAGAATAAGGAACCAAAAAGGGGAACTAGAAATTTTTGAAAGAAAACCAAGTATCTAATAGAACTGAAATTGCTAAATAAGGGTTAAAACAAGAATTTGGAAAATCCCAAGTAGCCAATAATTCCCAAAAATCATGGGAAAGAATTGTGAAGTGAATTGGATGTGAAAACTAGACCAGTTCAAGGTGAACCAGACCTGAACCAAATTGAACCGTGAAGAATCGGTTCAATGATTCATTTTTCTATGTGTCTTAAAATTTTCAATTTGGAAAATTGAAGTAAACATCAGATAGAGAATAAATTTAGAAACTTTTAATTTTTGGAAAATTGGTCGAATCGAGCAACAACCAGCTGATTTTCTATTTTAGGTCACCAAACCCGGTCGGACCGGACCGGTCAATGGTCCAATCGGTCAACAGACCACTGCTAGGTGAGTGCCAGTCAATAGGCACGACCAATCAACGTACGACACATGGTGAAGCACGGCCAGTTAGCTGCTTAGTTAGCGCTAGCTAATTTAAAGGTGACACGTATCCTTAGTCAACAGTCAAAGGAGGGAAATCCACCTCGGCGACAATCAACCAATAGAATAGGGACACGTGTCCCAATCAATGGTCAATGTTGGAATGGCCCCGTCATCAAGACCAATCAATGAGGAGCTGATACATGGCAAGGACGCCACATTAGCATCAGACAAGGATGTAGGAGAAACGACACAGTAATCAGAGGTCGACATATGGTAGAGCCACTTCGGATGACCTCAGCCAATTAGAAGCTAACACGTGGCAGTGGCACTAGGAGGGAAATCTGATGCATTTAAATCAAAAAATCAGAGGATGCCAAGTGTCACAATCAACAGCTGATCGAACATAGACAGTAGCCACGTCAAAACGAGTGATCAATGGGAGGTTGCCACGTGTCCGATCAATAAGTTAAAGACTAACTAGGCTGCTAAGTAGGAAGCTGCATCAGCAAAGCTAGCAAATCAGGGAGTGCCACATGGCAAGTCTGCACATGCGAAGCTTGCACGAGCGGCACAGTGTCGTTGTCTACTTCTAAATGGGCCAAAAAGAGAAACCCAAAACGGTCTCCATTATCTAGTGGCCAATATTCCCCTCCGATAAGGCCTTAAATCGAAGATTTAATGGACGAGCGATGGAGGGACAGATAGAACAGTCAGTCTTTGAGCTCCCTATATAAAGAGCTCCTCTTCATGCGTCCTCATCATCCTTCAAATGCTTAGAGAAGAATAAATGCTCATTTTTTTATGAAGCATGAACCAGATCTCCAACTTGGGCACTTTTCTCCATCTCCGAAGGCAAATTCGGGTTCTCTAGAATCTTGAGCAATTTAGCTACATGACTGCATACTACATTTAGCTCGAGGATCATCGGAGAAGCACTAGCAAGATCGCATCGTACCTTCGCTCCTTAGCAATTTGCAAACCAAATTGGTCAAGCTCAATTTGAGCCACCCTCGGGCCAACCACGACCAAACCAAGCCCCCAGGCCATCCCTAGAGATGCTTCAACCTTCCCTGAGTTGAATTGGTAAGTCCCATCTGCCGCCCTTCGCCAAAATTCACTATTCATAGTCGGTTTTGCCTGAAAACTAAGTTGAGAAATTCGCACTACTCAGGCCACCAATTGAGGCATGGTTTGATCCAGGAAGGATCTCCAAGAAGAGAATAATCCATTAGAATCTAAAGCTTCAATCATCAGATCCTCACCAGTGAGTAATATAAGCTCTCTCTCTCTAGATCGATTTTTCCAGCAAAGCTCCATTTGAGCTCATTTTTAAGCCAAATTTGGTGTTTTAAAGCTTGGAATGAATCAGGGGATATAAGGAAGATGATTAAGATCATTACAGGGGCAATTAACTAAGTTTTAGTGGTCAATTTGATGAAACATGGATTTGGGGGTCAAAATAGAATTTTTTGGAAAATTTGTGCAATTTGGGGATTTTTTGAAAATTGGGGGTTGAATTACAATTAAAGGAAAATATGGGAGACTTTTATGAAATTAACTCCCAATTGAGGGCAAATTGGCAATTTGGATGAAATTGAGGGCCAATTGGCAATTTTGATGAAATTGAGGGCCAATCGACGATTTTGGAAAATTGGGGGCCGAATTGCAATTAAAGGAAATTTTGGGAGACATTTATGAAATTAACTCCTAATAGAGGGCCAATTGGAAATTTGGATAAAATTGAGGGTCGATCAGCAATTTTTGGAAAATTGGGGACCAATTCGTAATTTTGAAAAATTAAGGACCTAAGAGGGAAATTGGAAACCTTAGGGACTTAATTAAAGATAATAGAGTATTATGGACCTAAAGTCAAAATTATGAACTTTAGAGACCTAATTGCAATAATGCATAAATTAAGGACCTATATGCTAATACTTGGAAGTAAGCGATTTTTATGCCAAAACTTTCTTATGTGAATACTCGAACCATATAGGAACTGGTTGTGCAAGTACTTGTGCATGTTAGCACATCAGCGATTAGAATCCAACTAGGACAAACACATCACAGTTACCGGGTGAGTGAGATTTCCAATATCATATCCAGTTTGGGTGATGAGCACCTTTCCAATTTTGAAAACCATTTTTCATGAATGGTCTTCCCTGATTGCGTGAACCTGCTTAAACCTTTTGGGAGACATTTATGATGAGAGTTGGAATTGCTCTAATGGGCCTGAGGCCTCAGTTTTGAAACTAATATGGCCCAATGCCCAATTATGGAAAAACTCATGAAGTGGGCCTGAATGGAGAGTAGCTCTTTATATAGGGAGCTCGGGCACTGACTGGTCTGTCCATTCATCAATCACTCGGCCTCAATCTCACTCATTTATGGCTATAACAGAAGAATTTTTAGGTCGTCAAAATTCTTGTAGCCAAGATGTCGTTCTTATCTTCTCATATGAAAGGTTGAAGATGACATTGTGTTGCGCGTGTGAGCTTCGCACGAGTAAACTTGCCATGTGGCGCTCTGTGATTGGCTGGCTCTACTGATGTGGCTTCCTACTTAGCAGCCTAATCAGTGTTTGACTCATTGATCGGACACGTGGTGACCTCCCATTAGCCACTCGTTCCTATATGGCTGCTGATAGTTTTCGATCCATTGGTAGTGACATGTGGTGTACTTTCATTGGTTAATTTAAATGCGTCAGATTTCCCCCTGATGCACAGTGCCACTACCACGTGTTAGCCTCTAATTGGTTGAGTCTATCCAACATGGCTCTGCAACGTGTCGACCTTTGATTGGTCGGTCGTTTCTCCAACATCCTTGTCGGATGCTGACATAGCGTCCTTGCCATGTGCTAGCTCCTCATTAGTCAGTCTTGCTGATGGGGCATTTTTAACATTGACCATTGACCAGGGACATGTGTTGCTCTCCTATTGGTTGGTCATTGCTGAGGTGGATTTTCCTCCTTTGACCATTGACCAAGGGCACGTGTCACTTTCTGATTGGTTAGTGCTTCCATGCGCTAACTAAGTGGCTGATTGGGCACACCTCGCCATGTGTCGCATGCTGATTGGTCATGTCTACTGATTGGGCGCTGACCTCGCAGCAGTCCGTTGATTGGCTAGACCGTTGACCGGTTTGGTTTGACTAGGTCCAATGACCCGTAATAAAAAAATCGGTCGATTAAAGCCCAATTCCACCGATTTTCCAAAAATTTAAAATTTTTAAATTATTCTAAATCAATTTTTTATCTGATGGTGTCTTCAATTTTCCAATTTAATATTTTAAGCCATCTAGAAAAATGAATCTTTGAACTGATTTTTCATAGTTCAATCCGGTTCAGGTTTAGTTCACCCTGAACTAGACCGATTTTCACACCCAATTCACTTCACAGTTCATTTCCAATAATTTAGGGATTTATTGGCCACTTGGGATTTTTCAAATTCTCATTTTAACCCTTATTTACCATTTCCGGTTCACTTAAACCTTCGATTTTCTCTCAAAAATTTCTAGTTTCCCTTTTTCGTTTCCTTAGTCCAAGAGGATGGGGTTCACAGTACCGGTCGGTCTACATTGTAGCGAATCGGTTTACAGAAATTTTCTCGATCAGTTCAGTGAGTTTTGGCCTAATTCACCCCTTTTCTTACTAGTTATTTAGAGAATAAAAGTAACAAAAAAATATACATTCAATTTCCTATTAAATAAACTAAATAATCGCCTCATTTGGATTTGTTTAGCACCCTATAAAATTCGTGTGGTTTTACTACTTTAAGCTGTTTCAGTCAATTTCAGCCCTTGAGAGGCATGTTCACCTCTAATTCGATCAGTTTTTTGCCCAATTTATTTTTCTAAAAATGTATCTTAGCGTTCTCTATTAATTAGGCAATTTCTCGTAAATCAATTTGACTCCAATTTAGGCCAATTTTTCACTAGTCCTTTTCCACCCCTCGATTCATGGTCCTTAAGGATCACTTGAGGGCATTTTTAGTGGTCATACCCACTTTCTCATATCCGTGGGTTTGAACCGATTTACAAGTCAGCTTTTACCATGACCTTCTATTCTTGGGTTTCCGTTCTTGGTTCATTAACCGTTTTTCAATCTAAATGAGCTTAACCCTATATCTGGAACTTTCGGTATTACATTCGGTGTATATGATACACCTTAGCAGTACTAAGATATATAGAAACCTAAAGGGAGGGTACTGATAATGAGGCGTGAAATGGAAAACCATAGAATATGTGGGCAGGTATCACTTGTGTCTACATATCATGTCTGGCCACCAAAAACTTGTAGGTGACACATGCTTGACTACACAAAATAGAGGTTTGCCTTTGAATGTCAGTGAGGAAATTTGGAGCTAACAATTCAATAAGAATTTCTTATAAACATCATAAGCACAAAATTAATTTAACAAACAATTTCCTTAAGGTAGGCCAAAGCCATCCAATTCTAATTACCCTTGAGAGGATACAAAGAGCAACCACCTAGAGAGGGCAAATCATGAGTAGATGGGTAAAGGATGGCTATCTAAGATGACATTTTAAATGAGTAGACCATAAGTATCATGCGAAAGGTTAAAAAACATGATGTTTTTCAGGAAGAAAATGTGAAAATCCCCATTGTGACTAGATTATGGTTAGGAGAATCAAACCAACAAGATTAGGGTTAGGAGAATCAAACCAACAAGATTAGGGTTAGGAGAATCAGACCATAACTCTAGTTCAAGGGGTTGAAGGGTATATATTTTCCTTGAGTTCCCCGATACAGTAATGTAAACCCCGCACATTTGAGTTAAGGAAAACCGGGAAAAGAACTGGTCAAACCGAATAAGAAAACCAAATTGATTTACATTTGTGAATAAGTAATATGAAAATTTACAACTTTTGGTTGATTCAAATAATTTATTAAACATTGAAAAAGAAACTTAAGAAAAATTAGAAAAAAAAACTAAATTGGTTCAGGTGAACTAAATTTCATAAGAACTTCAAAGTTAAGCGTGCTTACCTGAGAGTAGTGTGAGGATGGGTGACCTCTATACTACGGAAGTATGACTTTTTTGTAACCCGAAATTTTGGTCAAAAATTTTTATGCGAACGTACAACTTATCATAAATAGCCATCAATTAATATATATTTAATTATTGAAATTAAAACAAATAATTTAATACCAAAATTAAATTATTGGAATTAATACTGAAATTAAATTACTGGTCATCCCCATTTCATTCTCCTCACACCTGAACATTTCTCTCTCTCTCTACTGCTCTATTTCCCGGTAAAGCTTGAACCAGAGCTTCGACTTGAATAAAGGTCGGGCTCTTTAGAACTGGGGAGAAGACAGCTATCTGATAGCAAACTCCATTCAATCCGAGAATCGTTGGAGAAATGCCGACATGATGGAATAGTGAAGCAACTCCGACGGACCGAAGCTGCCCTATTTCGGCCAAGCTGAAATCAGTCATTTCAAGCCCTCCTTAGGCCAAACCAAGCCCTCCCAACACTTCCTTAGCCTTTCCACGACCGAATTAGGACCGAAAGGTAAGCCAATTCGGCTCCCCTTTATAATTTTTGATCGGTGCTTGAGAGAGACTCGACCGAATTTTAATGACGAAATTCTAATCCAATTCTATATCAATAGATACAATACCTGATTTTAGGATGAACCTCAAGACGAGACCTATCTGCCTAGATAGAAAGCTCGAACTATTGTGCCTTCACCGGTGAGTAATCGAAGCTTTCTCTCTCTATAGTTTGTTTTCCGGCAAATCTCCGTTTGAGCTCGTTCTGACGTTAAAATCGGTGATTCAAAGTTTTTTATAATTGTATGAACATACAGTAACTCAATTTCAACTCCAATTTCAATAATTAGAAGTGTTTGGTCGGTTAATTTGATAAAATCAAATTCGGTAGTGTTGAAGAGTTGAAATTGGGGGGAAATTTGGGGATTTTCGAAATTCAAAGGGTCCAAAATACAATTTTATGAAATTGAGGGTCAATTGGGCATGAAAATAATGTTGGAGGACCAATTGAGGAATTTTGGAAATTTTGGGGGAAAAACTTACCATTTTTGTGAAAGAAGGGCAAATGGTAATTTTGGAAAAATTGGGGAACCAAATTGGAAATTTGGAAAATTAAACCCCTTTTTGGTGAAATTGAATAAATTGAGGTCCCATCATAAATTTTAAAAGTTACGGGACTCAATTTGAGGAAAAAACGACATTAGGGACTTAAAGTTAAAGAGAAATAACTTTAGGGACCTAATTGCAAATAACTAAAAGTTTGGGTTTTCTCATTCATTAATGAATGAAGGCTGTTATGTCGAGTAATAATGAACAAGGTTGTTCATATCGTGTAGGAACATTAAATACTGGGAACGCCAGCAAGGACAAGCTCGCGTGAATACAAAGAACCAGTCTAGTGGAATTCACAGCATTAACGGGTGAGTGGGTTTACTAACATCATACCCGGTTGGGTTTGATAAGTGCCTCGATATAAAAACCCACTGTTTAGTGGTATTTTAATCATCACTACTTAGAGAAAGTGATGTGAAATTTATGCGGAAAAACTACTTACGGGTTGTAAGTAGATCATACCCGGTAGGTATGATAAGACTTCCTCGAAGGAAGTTGAAAACCCGTTCATCGGTTATGAACGGAGATGTCCATATACCGGTTGGTATGATGGACAGTAAAAACCTATTTTTGTTGGAAGTGCTCTCTCCTGACTGTGTGCCAATGCTTAAACAATTTGGGAGACCTTCTCGACGGGAGCTCGAATAGCACTAATAGGTCGGGGGCCTCGGTTTTGGAACTTGGGGGCTAAATGCCCGATTTTGAAAATCTCGTACAGTGGGCCCAAGGCCAGTTGGCACGAGCAGGAGCTCGTAAATGAACATGATATATGTGCCATAAAACTTAATAAGTGAATTGTTTGGCCATGGTACCAAGATAGGACCGACATGCTCAGTCAATTAGCGGCAGTGCGACATGACAGGTCGACGGACTAATCAAGACAAATAGCTACAGGTTAAGTTGAGAGTCGGGGCCGTTAGACTAGTGGCACCACGGATTACATGGCAATATAAGAAAACATTGTTTGTGCATGCACTGTGAGTACGGGATCATCAAGACGCCCATGAGGGGTAGTGATGCGTCCTAAGGGCACTGGACGACCTGGTGGCTATAAGGGCAGTTCGTCGTTCCAGGTGTCTGTGCGAAATCTAGAGTAGCACTAAGCGCATGAGACCAGGGTGGGGACAGGATGAGGTCTCTGTCCTCATACAGACACGAAGAAGTGATTTCAGGATTGTGGGTCGGATGTCACGTACATCCACTCATTCCCAGGGTAGAAGTGGTCGTACTTCTACCCGGGTGGCAGGAAAAGTCGCTCCGAAGCCACTAGCGGGTTCAGTAGTGATACTGACTTGCGAATGTGTGTAACCTTCATGATGAAGGATGTGTGTTGGGTGATGACACACCGTGGTAATTAAGAAATAATGGAAAAATCCAAATTTTTAAATGATGGGATTTTTTAATATAAAGGAGTCTGGCACACTCCATATAAATGTTTTTCTTAAAAGTCAAAAGCTTTTAAAAACCCATTCACTGAGTAATCGTACTCACCCCCTCCCTTATATCCCTTTTAGGAAATCCCGGAAAGCCTCCCCTTAAAGATCGTCAACTAAGATGCATGTAAGACAGGTATGTAAAGTTTTAAATTTCATACAGTTTTGATTATGCTATTCCAGGAAAAACGTGCAAGTTAAAGGACGCCTTACTCTTTACGGTTTACGATAAGGGGAAACCCTTTAATAAACCGGGAGAGTGGCGGGTTGATCACAGGGATCCGACCAAACTGGGTCGGGGCGTGACACTAGAGGCCTCACTTTTGGAACTTACGGGCTAAAATGCTCGATTTTGAAAAATCATATACAGTGGGTCTAAGGCCAATTGGCACAAGTAGGAGCTCGTAAACAAACATATTATATTTATGCCATGAAAATTCTAAATGAATGGAATGTGTGATTTTGCCATGGTACCAAGATATGTCCGACATACTTGATGGACTGGCGACAGTGCGTCAGGGCTAGGTTGACGGTCCGGTCTAGACAAATAGTTGTAGGTCGAGTTGAGGGTCGGGGCTATTAGACTAGTGGCACCAAAGATAAATGGCATTGTGGAAAAATTATTGTTTGTGCATGCACTTGAGGTTTGGAACCATCAAGACTCCTAAGAGGGGTAGTGATGCATCCTAGGGGCTACTAGATGACATGGTGGAGATAAGGGTAGTTCGTCGTGCCAACAGTCAGGGAAGCTCAATGTAGCTTCATGCGTATGAGAACAGGGTGGGGTCAGAATGAGGTCTTTGTCCTCATACGGACATGGAGTTGATTTCAGGTTTGAGGGTTGGATGTCACGAACATCCACTCATACCCAAGGTAGAAGTGGATGAGCTTCTATTTAGGTGGCCGGTAAAGTCTCTCCGACACCACAAGTGTGTGTAATGGACAAGCTACCCTGCGAATGTGTGATCCCTTCATGATGAAGGACATGTGTTAACAGTTAAATACACCTATTGTGGACAATGAGGAAAGAAATTTTAAAAACCGAAATTGAGGAAGAAATGGTCTTAAAAGAAATAAGAAGTCTTGCACACTCAAATTAAAAACTATTTTTTTTATGAAAACTTATTCTCAACACCAATTCACTGAGTTGTAGAAACTCACCCCCCTTTTCTATCCATTTTCAGGAGTAGGTAAAATGACTATGGAAAACACGAGGACCTATCTTTTGTCATATATGCTTAAAAGCATTTTTTAAGCTTGCATTTTATTGATTTATGTTATTCTGGGGAACAAGGTTAAAATTACGCTTGGCTCCTCTTGATTAAAGGAAGGAGGAAACCCCTCTTCAACCAAGGGAGCGACGGGTTTATGACGAGGATCCAACCAAACCTAGTCAGGGCATGATAACTTGAGTGGTATTAGAGCTAAGTTCCCTTGAAGCATTATCAATACTATGCCCTAACACTAATGAAAATTTAATTACCATGTAGGAAGGAGAATCCCTCGAAAATTTGCCATGAAATCCAATCCTCCACATTTGGCCTTGAAAAAGACACCTACCCCTAGGGAGTCGGCTGTTCAACGGTTCTTGAAGGGTGAGAAGACAGTACCCAAGGATATGGTTGATGATTATAGGAAACCCATTGGAGCCCTAATAGAACCAGAGGGCTTTACATATCCCCTTCCAAGACAAGAAGAACTTGTTCCTTCCCCAAGGAGCCCAACACCTCCACCAGCCAAAAAACCAAAGAGGAATCCCACTAAGAAAGAGGCTTGGGACAACTATTGGGATACCTATACCACCTTCATGAAAGTCCATCATGTATCCCCACCTACCCAATCTAGCTTCAATCCTTCTCAATGGATGAAATGGACATATGAGTGAGAGACAGAGGTATTAAGACATTACGGACTGGAGGCCATACATGAAGTTCATCCCATAAGGGAATATGGATGGACTTCAACCAGTTCCTCAAAACCATCAGACCATGAATCCCGCAATTGTTCCAAGGATAACTCTTGGCCTATGACCCCAAGGGAATAGAAATTTGAAAATTTCTATAATAAGCCTAGTTCGGATAGAAATAATCTTTTGATTGAATGAAAATCTAGTTCTCTTTGATTAGATTTAACTTCCTTGAGAATGACCAGTACAACTAACAGAAATGAAAGTATGCGAATAATGATCAAGGTAGTGAATAGAGTAAAGACCATCTAAGGAAGCAAACTACGGGTCATCTCTAGTTAACCCAAACCATAAAGATAGCCAAATAAGTTTTTACCCTACCAGTGAATGGAGAAAATAAGACTAGAAAAGAATTTCTAGAAGGGTCTACCTAGAGTTCACCAAGAAGGACATACCCTAACTAAGGGAAGGAAGAAGAAGAGTGTGAAGCCTGGTGTAAAGGGTGCAGGGGTAGTAAAAGCCTAAGTATAGTAGGGAGTAAGGAAGAGACCATATATATAAAAGTTAGGAAACCAAGAAGATTGGGCTGCCCCAAAGGAAATAAGTGGAATGGAAGCTGACCAGGAGGAAAGTAAGGAAGAAGTAAGAAGCGCAAAAGATGCTAAGCCACTTTGGGATAAGACAAGGAGAAAGGAAAGATGAAAGGAGTATGGTAGGAAGAAAACAGGAGGAATAATACAAGTACCCTTGAAAGAATTTGTGATAGGTAGGACATAAATTATGTGGAACTCAACAACAATCAGGAGCTTCTCAAAGGAAATTTTTGGAGGGCAAGGAGGAATCAAGAGCGAATAACCATACTAATGGTATAAAGGTGTAAGAAAAGAATATGGGTAAAACATTCAAGAAGCGTTAAGAGAGTAGAATGTGAAACTCCCAAGACGGAAGTCCGTAGAAAAAGGATAAGGATAGGAAGTGGGACCATGGAAGGAAAAGCACCAAGCTAAATAAGAATATTAGAGGGCCAACTGAGTAATTTTAGAATTTTTGGGGCATAACTTACCATTTTTGTAAAGGAAGGGTAAAATGGTAATTTTGGAAAATTTGGGGGCCAAATCGAGAATTTGGGAAACTTGAGCCCCATTTTATGAAATAGAATAAATTGAGATCACAAGAGGAATTTTAAAAGTTTCGGGACTCAATTTGAGGAAAAAAAGGCCTTAGGGACTTAAAGTTAAAAGAAAAATAACTTTAGGGATCTAAATGCAAATAAAGGAAAAGTTGGTTTTTCTAATTCATTTGGAACCAATGAGGGCTATTAGGCTAAAAAGTAATGAACAACCATGTTCATTTCATGTAGGAAAATGAGACATCAGGAACGCTAACTGAAGTTAAGCTTGCTAGGGAAGGAAACCAACTAAGTGGAATTTCACTACACGATCAAGTGAGTGGGATTTTATATCATACCTGGTTTGGGGATGATAAGTACCTCGAAATGAAAACCCACTACTTAGTGGTATTTTAAACATCACAACTTAGAGGATTGATGTGAAAATCACATTAAAAAACTACTTACTAGTTGTAAATAGATCATACTCAGTTGGTATGATGAAACTTCCTCAAAGGAAGTGGAAAATCCGTTCATCGGTTATGAGCGGATATGTCCTTATACTCGATCGGTATGATGGATAGTTGAAAACATATTTTGTCAGAAGTGCTCTCCCCTAACTGTGTTCCACTACTTAAACGATTTGGGAGACCTTCTTGACAGGAGCTTGAATAGCTCTTATAGGTCGGGGGCCTCGGTTTTAGAACTTGGGGGCTAATATGCCCGATTTTGAAAATCTCGAACAGTGGTCCATAGGCCAATTGACACGATCAGTAGCTCATAAACAAACATGAGATATAAGCTGTAAAACTTTAAATAAATGAATTGTTTGGCCATGATACCAAGAGAGGACCGACATATTCAGTCAACTAGTGGCAGTGCGACATGACAGGTCTCTGAACTAGTTAAGACAAACAGCTACATGTTGAGTTGAAGGTTAGGGCCGTTGGACCAGTGGCACCACAGATTATATGGCATGATGTGAAAATACTAATTGTGCATGCACTATGTGTACAAGACCTTTAAGACACCTAAGTGGGGTAGTGATGTGTCCTAGGGCCCTAGACGACCTGGTGCATATAAGGGTAATTCGTCAGACCAGGTGACCTTACGAAGCTCGACATAGCTTCAAGCGAATGAGACCGGGGTGGGTTGGGATGAGGTCTCTTTCCTCATACAAACACGGAGAATTGATTTTGAGATTGAGGATCGAATGTCACGTACATCCACTCATTCTCAGGGTAGAAGTGGACGTGTTTCTATCTAGGTGGCCAGTAAAGTCACTCCGACGCCACAAGTGGGTTCAGTGGATGGGCTGGCCTGCGATTGTGTGTTTTTTACCTTCATGATGAAGGATATGTGTTGGGTGATGACACACCGTGATTAATGAGAAATGGTGATAAAAATAGAGATTTGAAATGAAATGATTTTTGAAAGAAAATAAGGAGTCTAACTCACTCCAATACAAATCTTTTTCCTAAAAGTTAAATTTTGAAAACCTATTCACTAAGTAGTCGTACTCACCCCCTCCCTTATATCCCTTTTAGGAAATTCTCGAAAGTCTACCATTAAAGACCATCAACTAAGACGCCTATGAGACAGGTATGATAAATTTAGAATTTTATGCAGTTTTGATTTATGTTATTCCAGGAAAAGTGCAAGTTTAAAGGATGCATTACACTTTATAGTTTATAATAAGGGGAAACTCTTTAATAAACTAGGAGAGTGGCGGGTTGATCATAGGGATCTGACCAAAACAGGTCGGGGCATGACACCCATTCACTAAGTCGTTGAACTCACCCCTTCCCTTATATCCCTTTCAAGTTACCCAGGGAAAACCTACCCAAAGACTATGAGTTAAACTACACCTGTGAGACAGGTATGATAAGTTTAAATTTTATACAATTTTGATTTATGTTATTCCAAGAAATGTGCAGGTTTAAAGTACACCTTACTCATAGGTTAAACAAAGGGGAAAGCCTGAATAAACCGGGAGAGTGGCGGGTTGCTCACCGGGATCCGATCAAATCGGGTTAGGGCGTGACAACTTGAGTGGTATCAGAGTCTGTTTCCTTGAATACATTATCAAGACTATATTACATAGTATCTAAGAGAAAATTTTAAAATTTTTAGATGGCTCCTAGGAGAGGAACCAAGAAAACTAAGACTGGCGTTACCAACACCACCCAACACTTTATTCCCATAGGAAGATCACCCTAAAATACCCGAGAAGTCTCAAAGAACCAAGAGACGTTAGTGGGAAGTATCCAGGAGGATGGTGCCAGGACCAGTTGTGTTCACAATCTTGAGTACGAAGGGAGCCAAGCCTAAGGCAAGGAACTCCATTAAGAGCATATAATCTTACCAAGGAGGATACTTGGACACCCGTAGCTCCCTATCTATTATGTGACTACTTTTTGTAATAGAGCTAAAACCCCCAACATATTGTACTCCTCTAATAATGAGGTACTCAAAATTCCTAAAAATCATGTCTCTCAAATGATGTGACCTTACTAGGAAAATGACTCCAAGAAAAGTGACCAAACAAACTCGCACTACCATAGAAACTAAGGAGAATCTCATTCTTGATGAGGAAATGGAATCAGAGAAATATAGGAGGACTTTGGGTGTGATCCTTTGACAAAAAAGACTCAAAATGTTTTGACTTAAGGACTGCAAAGCACTGGACCACCAACAATTCCCTAGAAAACCCTGCAATGCTTGAAGTCAAGGAGGAACCACATCAGTACACACAAGGAAATAACCTATTACAAATGTGGATGATGGGAACACTATGTTACGAATCACCCAACCCTATTGAGGATGAGTACCAAGATAACCTGTTATAGGTACAAGGGAATAGGACAGGTAGTCAAGGACTATTCCATACCCCATAGACTAAGAGCAATACCTCCTAAGAACTACGCCGACTATTAAAGTTTAAATATAGGTAGGATCGGAGGCCAAAACTATGGAGCGAGTTAAGTAAACTATTCACAAGGAGGACAAGAAATAGCGAGGTAAGGGAAAGAAATTCGAACTTCTTCTTAAGAAGGTCAACCATAGAGGAATATCACAAGAATAAAGGCAAAGAACATGGGAAATACACCTAGAACCCCTCATAAAGGGAAGATGTGGAAAACATTTCTCGGTAACTCTAGGGTAAGGACATGGTAAGAGTGAAGAAGAGTAGAAGTATGCTAGGAAAGAGAACTATGGAAGGATGGATACAACTAAATACCTCTTGAAGGGGCCATTGATGGGTGGCTAGACACAGCGTAGAGTGCTAGGAACCAACCCATGATTAAGAGCTCCTCAAAGGAAGGATATGAGACAAAAAGAAATTGGAGGACACAGAAGGATCAAGGGAAGATAATTGTAAACCCTGCTCATTTGAGTTAAGAAAAATCGGGAAAAGAATTGGTCAAACCAAGTGAGAAACACCAAACTGGTTCACAAACCCAATCATTAGAGAATAGTAAATTTGGGAAATTTACAACTCCCGAGTGACCCAAAGGGCTCATGAAGTCTTGTAAAAGAACCTTAGGATGAATTGGAAGAGAAAAACCAAACCAGTTTAGATGAACCAGATCCAACTGGATGCAACTACTTTATGAATCGAGTTGGTTCATGAACCAGAACCGATAGAGAAAGGACAAACCGGGAAATTTATGGAACCCGAGTGACCTAACTAGTCACAAAAGTCAAGAAAAAGGACTTTAGGGTGAATTGGAGATGAAAACCAAACCGATTCAGGTGAATCAGATTTGAACCGGATTGAACCAGTTTGGGCCGGTTTGAACCACTATTGAAATAGATGGTAAATTCATTTTTCTAGGTGGCTTAGAAAATTCAAATTTGAGATTTGAGGCCACATTGGATAGAAAATGAATTTATATATTTTTAAGTTTGAAAATTTTGGTCGAATTGGGGGTGAATCGACTGGTTTAAGCATTGAACCCGATTCGGACCGGTACGGTTCAGTTCGGAACAGTGTTGTCTGCTTCCTTCAAGTGACAACATTGTTCACTCGCCGGAAAATCGCGCAACACCGGTGAAGCTTTAAAGTCTCTGGACATGGAGTTTCCAACAATGAATTACCACCATTAAGGCGCCAATCGGACGGCCATGAAGTCCCCGAGCTTCCTATATAAAGAGCCACTCCTCATTCATCCTCTCCACATCTGAAAACTCCATTCTATCTCAACTGCTCCAATTTCCGGTGAAGCTCGAACTAGAGCTCCGACTTGGGCATTTTTCTAAGCCAAACAATAAGAGGTCGGGTTCTTTAGAACCGGGGAGAAGCCAACTACATGCTTGTAGTCTCCATTTGCTCCAAGAGTCACTAGAGAAATGCCAGCGTGATCGAACTGTGAAGCAGCTCCGGTAGACCACAGCTGCCCTGTTTTGGCCAAGCTAAAATAGGCCGATTTGAGCCCTCCTTAGGCCAAACCAAGCTCTCCCAACACCTACTCAGCACTCCCATGACCGAATTAGTATTGAAAGGTAACCTAATTCGGCTCCCCTCTGCAACTTCCGACTAGTGCTAGAGAGAGAACCTAATTCAATGATAGAATTCTAATCCAATTTGGAATCAATTGATGCAATTCAAAGCTCGGACCACCACGCCTCCGACGATGAGCAATTGAAGCTTTCTCTCTTTATAGTCTGTTTTCTAGCGAGGCTCCGTTTGAGCTTGTTCCAGCATCAAAACTTACAATTCAAAGTGCTATTGAATCGTATGAAGATGTACAAACTCAAATTTAACATCAATTTCAACAATTAGAAGTATTTGATTGATCAATTTGATGAAATCAAATTCGGCTATGTTAGGAAGTTGAAATTGGGGGAAATTGGAGAAATTGGGGATTTTTGAAAATACAAAGGACCAAAATGAAATTTTATAAAATTGAAGGTCAATTGTGCAAGATAAGAATGTTAGAGGGCCAATTGAACAATTTTAGAATTTTTGAGGTAAAACTTACCATTTTTGTAAAGGAATGGAAAAATGGTAATTTTGGAAAATTTGGGGGCCAAATTGGGAATTTAGGAAACTTGAACCACTTTTTATGAAATTGAGTAAATTGAAGTCCCAAGAGGAATTTTAAAAGTTTTGGGACTCAATTTGGGGAAAAACCGGCAATGGGGGCCTAAAGTAAAAGCAAAAATAACTTTGGAAAAATAACTGAGGTTAAGCTAGCAAGGGACGAAAACCAACTTAGTGGAATTTCACTACACGATCGGGTGAGTGGGATGATAAGAACCTTAGAAATGGAAAACCCACTACTTAGTAGTATTTTTAACATCACAACTTAGAGGAGTGTTGTGAAAATAACATGCAAAAACTAGTTACTAGTTGTAAGTAGATCATACCTAGTTGATATGATGAAACTTACTCGGAGGAAGTGGAAAACCTATTCATCGGTTATGAGTAAAGATATCCTCATACTCGGTTGGTATGATGGATAGTTGAAAATATATTTTTGTCGAAAGTGCTCTTCCCTGACTGCGTGCCATTACTTAAACGATTTGGGAGAACTTCTTGACGAAAGCTCGAATAGCTCTGTTAGGCTAGAGGCCTCGGTTGTGGAACTTGGGGGCTAATTTGCCCGATTTTTAAAATCTCGAATAGTGGGCCATAGGCCAGTTGGCACGTGTAGAAGCTCGTAAACAAACATGAATTATATGCCATAAAACTTTAAATAAATAAATTGTTTGGCCATGGTACCAAGATAGGACCGACATATTTAGCCAACCAATGGCAGTGCCACATGACAGGTCTCCGGACTAGTCAAGACAAACAACTACAGGCTGAGTTAAAGGTCGGGGCTATAGGATCAGTGGCACCACAGATTATTTGGCATGATGTCAAAATACTGATTGTGCATGCATTGTGTCTACGGGACCTTCAAGATGCCTAATAGGGGCAGTGATGTGTCCTAGGGCCCTGGACGACCTGGTAGATATAAGGGCAGTTAGTCGTACCAGGTGACCTTGCGAAGCTTGAAGTAGCTTCAAGCACACGAGACCGGGGTGGGGACAGGTCCTCATACGGACATGGAGAATTATTACGGGATTGACGGTCAGATATCGTGAACATCCACTCATTCTCAGGGTATAAGTGGATGTACTTCTATCTAGGTGGCGGGTAAAGTTGCTCTGAAATCACAAGTGGGTTCAATGGATGTACTCGCCTGCGATTGTGTGATTGACCTTCATGATGAAGGATGTGTGTTGGGTGATGACACACCGTGATTAATAAGAAATAAAAGGATATTTGAGAGGAATTAAGGAGTGTGGCACACTCCAAACAAATCTTTTTCCTAAAAGTCAAATTTTGAAAACCCATTCACTAAGTCGTTGTACTCACCCCCTCCCTCATATCATTTTTTAGGAAATCCCGAAAGCCTACTCTCAAGGACCACCAACTAATACACCTATGAGACAAGTATGATAAATTTAAAATTTTATGTAGTTTTGATTTATGTTATTCCAGGAAAGGTGTAGGTTAAAGGATGTCTTACTCTTTACAGTTTATAACAAGGGGAAACCCTTAAATAAATCGGGAGAGTGGCAGGTTGATCATGGGGATCCGACCAAACCAGGCCGGGGTGTGACAATATCCATATTGATATCAAAACAGTGTAAAAAAAGAAAGAAGGAGAAGCCTTCAAGGAGCGTTAGGGAGGTTGAATGTAAAACTCCTAGGACGAAAGTCCCTAGGTAGAAGGATAAAGATAGGAAGTGGGACCATAGAAAGGAAAATTTCCAAGCTAAATAACAGACAGGTGGATCATAAGAGGACTAATCCAAAATAGGGAACCTCATTAAGTGGCATAAGCAGTTAAGGTTGTATCGAGATGGCCAAATGTGACATGCTTTGGAAGAGCAGAGGAACCAAATAGGGATTTCAGAAAAACCTAACAGAAGGAAGCAACTAGTAACAATGGGATGGTCAAGGAGGATAAACAACACCCTAAGAAGAATCAGAAAGTAGTAATTACTACACTCTAAGAAAGGCAATATGATGGGCATCAAGAACGGGTGAATTCTAGATACAGCTGCCCAAACAATTGAACAAGGAGAATAGTAGAAATGAGACAGTTAACAAACTAACCCTCGTGAAGGTTAAAACTTCAACAAAGAAAGGAGAGGTGGAAAGGCCAAAATAATTGGGATATGAGGATGAAGGCAAAACCTTAAAGATATGTTGAAATAAAGAGGATGTAAGCTCTCCCTAAAGGAAATAGACATGTACTAGGATACAAGTGAGAATGAGGATGGGGTGCAAAAAGATGTGCACGTAAGGTTTCAAAAGTAAAGGTAAGTAGAAGAAGACAATATCAAAGGATGTCATTTAAGGTGAGATGTCTTCAATGACAAATGAGAAGAGAATTCTAGGAGAAAAGAGTATAAATCCTACAAAGAAAAGAAACCTTGGAGAAGTGAACCCTCTAGTTAAGAAGTGATTAAAGTAAATGACCACTAATATCATGACTGGTTGTGGTCCACACTTAAATGATGGAGCGTAAAGAGTGGATCACTAGGCATAGTGTAAAGTACACGAAATAAATCAAATAATCGGAAGTTTCTTAGATAAGGAACAAAGGATGAAACAGAATTTTAAGACGAGGAAGGATTCAAAGTGTGTAAATGCCTCTATATAGAAGGAGGTGTAAGGAAATGGAGGAAACCTCCAAGGAATGGTAAGAAGGTTGAGCATGTAGCTCCTAAGATTAAAAATCTCTACTTTAAGAGACATAGTAGAGAACGAAATCGTAAGAAGGGAATTCCAAAAAAAAATAATCGACACATAGACCAAAAAGGGATCAACTTGGAATAAATAATTGTGAAATGGTAACAAACAAGTAAAAATGGATTAAGGAAAAGGGAAAGCTCTTGAGTAAACGATGTCACGAGGAATGAGGAAGGACCTAAGCAGGAAAGAATCCCAGCATGTCGGTAAACCATCGGGAAACCAAATCATTGGAACTAGAAAGACCTAATGAGGAAGTTGGGAAAGGACGAGTGGGTAAGGAAAATCAACACAGTTATGTAAGTTGATTAGATAATGATAAAGGTAGTCGAGGAATGCTACTAAACAAAAAGAGGAATAAAGTTATACGATCCTTTAAAGGTTATAAAGTTGTGAACAACCCTAAAAGAAGTGTTATAGAAATCTAATGGATAGAGATAGCTTCTGTAATATGTCATGTTGTAAGGGACAGGTAAGCCCAACAGTCCCGAGGAGAAATGCGACTCAAGTAAGAAATAGTCCGTTAATAAGCATGATGAGGTCAAACATAGTTTGAACTAAAGTTGTAATAAATAATAGATGGAGGAAGGGTTGTAATAGAATGAAGGGGTGAAAACAACGAAACCATGAAAATAAGTACGTAACGCTCGAAAGAACACCGAGCTAAGGGTTTCAACGATCAAGAGGATAACTAGATATGGAAATGATTGGGCATTTTGGAATTCCCAATCCTAAAACCTTGGGCAAGAACCCTCAAGAGGAAGAATCTTTCCCTAAGTAGAGGAGGAAGTGAACCTAAGGATATCTCTTTGGATTTGTGAGTAAGACATGCCTAGTTATGATAAACTCCATGAAGTGAGTAAACAACAGAAAGGAAAAGGCATTCCTTAAGTCCGTGATTTAAAGGGGCTAAGTGGAATAACAACCAAAGTGTTGGAATGTCAAGCAAATCCCAAGTTAACATTAGGGGAAATTATTCCCGATGCAAAGGATGTTGACTTAGTTTTGGGGACAAAACTCCTAAAAGGAGGGGAGAATTGTAAACCTCGTTCCTTAAAGATAAGGAAATGGTGGAAAGAATCGGTCAACCTAGGTGAGAAAATCGAACCGGTTCACAAACCCCGACCACTAAAGAACAGGCAAATCGGGAAATTTACAATTCCCAAGTGACCCAAAGAGTCGTAAAAACCTTGGAAAGGGACTTTAGGACAATTTGGGAAAGAAAACTAGACCTGTTCAGGTGAACCGAATCCAAACCAGTTTAACCACTATTGAATCGGATGATAAATTAATTTTTCTAGGTGGCGTAGATAATTCAAATTGGAGAATGGAAGCCACCATTGGATAGAGAATGAATTTAGAAGTTTTTAATTTTGAAAAACTCGATCAAATCATGCTTGAACCGGCCGATTTAACCTTTGAACCCGGTTCGGACCAGTCCGGTCCGGTTCAGAACAATGTCGTCTTCTTCCTTCAGATGACAACATTGTTCACTCGTCAGAAAATCGAGCAGCGCCGGTGAAGATGGAAAGTCTCTGGCCAGGGAGTTCCAAGCAATGAATGACCACCATTAAAGCACCAATCGAACAACCAAGAAGTCCTAGAGCTTCCTATATAAAGAGCCCCTCCTCATTCATCCTCCTCACACCTAAAAACTCCACTCTCTCCCTACTGCTCTATTTTCCAGTGAAGCTCGAACCAGAGCTCCGATGTCACGCCCCAACCCAGTTTGGTTAGATCCTTGTGATCAACCCATCACTCTCCTAGATTATTAAAGGGTTTCCCCTTATTATAAACCGTAAAGAGTAAGGCGTCCTTTAAACCTGCACCTTTTCCTAAAATAACATAAATCAAAACTGCATAATATTTTAAATTTATCATACCTATCTAACAGGCGTCTTAGTTGATGGTATTTAAGGGTAGGCTTTCCGAAATTTCCAGAAAGGGAAATAAGGGCGGGGGTGAGTACGACTATTTAGTGAATGGGTTTTCAAAACTTTTAACTTTTAGGAAAAATATTTGTATTGGAGTGTGCCAAACTCCTTAATTTCCTTTAGATTTTCTCCACTTTAAAAATCTCAGTTTTTCATCATTTCTTTTTAATCACGGTGTGTTATCACCCAACACACATCCTTCATCATGAAGGTCAAACACACATTTGTAGGCTAGCACATCCACTTAACCCACTTGTGGCGTCAAAGCGACTTTACCGGCCACCTAGATAGAAGTACGTCCACTTCTACCTTGAGAATGAGTGGATGTACGTGACATTCGACCCTTAATCTCGAAATCAATTCTCTGTGTCTATATGAGGACAGAACTCATCTCATCCCCACCCCAGTCTCATGCGCTTGGTGCTACTCCAAACTTCGCACGTTCACCTAGTACGACGAACTGCCCTTATACTCTCCAGGTCGTTCAAGGCCCTTAGGATGCATCACTACCCCTCATGGGCGTCTTAATGATCCCATAATCATAGTACATACACAAACAGTATTTTCTTATCATCACATATAATTTGTGGTGCCACTGGTCCAACAACCCTAACACTCAACTCAACCTGCAACTGTTCGTCTTAACTGGTCTAGAGACCTGTCATGTCACACTGCCACTAGTTGACTGAATATGTCGGTCTTATCTTGGTACCATGGCCAAACAATTCATTAATTAAAGTTTTATGGCACATATCTCATGTTTGTTTACAAGCTCCTACTCATACCCATTGGCCTACAGCCCACTTGTTCGAGATTTTCAAAACCGGGCATAATAGTCTCCAAGTTCCAAAACCGAGGCCCCCGACCTATAAGAGCTATTCGAGCTCCTATCAAGAAAGTCTCCCAAATCATTTAAGCATTGGCACATAGTCAGGGGAGAGCACTTCTAACAAAAACATGTTTTTAACTGTCCATTATACTGATCGGGTATAAGGACATCTTCGCTCATAACCGATGAATGAGTTTTCAACTTCCTTCGAGGAAGTTTCATCATACCAATTGGGTATGATCTACTTACAACCAGTAAGTAGTTTTTCCACATGATTTTCACATCACTCCTCTAAGTTGTGATATTTAAAATACCACTTGGTAGTGGGTTTTCATTTTGACATACTTATCATCCCCAACTGGGTATGATATAAAATCCCACTCACCCGTCAATGCAGTGAATTTCACTAGACTTGTCCCTTGTATTCACGTGAGCTTGTCCTTGTTGGCGTTCCTGGTACTTCGTGTTCCTATACGATATGAACATCTCGGTTCACTATCTCTCGGCCTAATTGCCTTCATTCATTCCAAATGAATGAGAAAAACCAAACATTTATTTATTTATAATTAGATCCCCTAAAATTACTTTTTTTTCTTTAACTTGAAGTCTCTAATGCTAGTTTTTTCTCAAATTGAGTCTCAAAACTTTTAAAATTCCCCTTGGGGCCTCAATTTATTAAATTTCATAAAAAGGGTTTAATTTCCCAAATTTCCAATTTGGTCCCCCAACTTTTCCAAAATTACCATTTTGTCCTTCCTTTACAAAAATGGTAAATTTTACCCCAAAAATTCTAAAATTCCTCAATTGGCCCTCTAACATTTTTATCATGCCCAATTGACCCTCAATCTTAGGAAATTACATTTCGGTCCTTCAAATTTTTTAAATCTCCAAATTTTCCCCAATTCCAACTTCTTAACACATCTAAATTTGATTTCATCAAATTGACCGATCAAACACTTCCCATTGTTGAAATTGAAGTTGAAATTGACTTTCTACATGTTCATACAATTCTCTAGCAATTTGAATTGCAAGTTTTATCATCGGAATGAGCTCAAACAGTGCTTCGCCGCAAAATAGACTGTAGAGAGAGAGAAAGCTTTGATTACTCACTGGCCGTAAAATGTACTATAGAGAGAGAAAGCTTCGATTACTCACTGGTGAGGGCGCGACAGTCTAAGCTTTCTATCTGGACAGGTAGTTCTCCTCCTGAGATTCTTCCTAAAATCAAGAATTGCATCATCACAAATTGAGATAGAATTTCCTCATTTAAATTATTTCGGTCCTCTCTCTAACACCGGTCGAAAATTGTAGAAGTGAGCTGAATTGGCTTACCTTTCCATTCTAATTTGGTCGTGGGAGGGTGAGGAAGTGTTGGGATGGCTTGGTTTGGTTTGAGGAGGGCTCAAATTGGCCGATTTTAGCTTGGCTTAAATTGGGCAGCTTCGGTCCGTCGGAGCTACTTCACTATTCCATCATGCCAACGCTTCTCCAACGATTCTCGGATTGACTGCAATTTGCTATCAGATAGCTGAATTCTCATCAATTCTAAAGAGCCCTTCCATGGTTAAGAAAAAATGCTCAAGTCGAAGCTCTAGTTCGAGTTTCACTGAGAAATGGAGCAATAGAGAGAGAGAGAGAGAAGTGTTCAGGTGTGAGGAGAATGAATTGGGATGAGCTCTTTATATAGGTGTAAAATTGTGTATTAAATGGGGGAGATTTATTACTAGTATTGATGTTGCCATAAATTATTAGTATTAATTCTAATAATTTAATTTAGTATTAAATTATTTGTATTAATTCCAATAATTTAATTTAAGTATTAAATTATTTGTATTAATTCCAATAATTTAATTTAAGTATTAAATTATTTGTATTAATTTCAATAATTGAATTTTGGTATTAAATTATTGGTATTAATTACAATAATTAAATATATATTAATTTATAGTTATTTATGATAGGGGTTCGCATAAAAATTTTTGACAGAAATTTTAGATTACAAAAAAAACATACTTCCCAGGAGGTCACGCCTAACTTTAGGTTCTCATGAGATATTATTCACCTAAGCTAATTTAGTTTTTCTCTTCTAATTTGTCTTAAGGTTCTCTTCCAAGGTTTTATGAACCCTCAAATGGTCCGGTTTGTAAACCGGTTATGTATTTCTCACTCGGTTCGACCAGTTATTTTCCCAATTTTCCTTAACTCAAAAGAGCGGGGTTTACATCCGACTTGGGCATTTTTCTGAGCCAAAGAAGGCATGGTCGAGAAGTCATCTACATGCCTTTTGTCTTCGTTTGCTTCGAGGGTCACCGGAGAAACGTTGACATGACAGAATAGTGAAGTAGCTCCGGCAGACCAAAGCTGCCCTATTTCGGCCGAGTTGAAATTGGCCAATTTGAGCCCTTCTCAGGCCAAACCAAGCCCTCCCAGCACCTCAACAGCCCTCCTACAGCTGAATTACTATGGAAAGGTAAGCCAATTTGGTTCCCCTTTGAATTTTCTGATCAGTGCTAGAGAGAGAACCGACGAAATTTCACTAACCTAATTCTCCCTCAATTAGGCATCCATTGATGCAATTATTGATGCTAAGAGCAACCTCAGGACAAGAGCTATCTGCTTAGATTGAAAGCTCGGACCGTCGCGCCTCCAACAGTAAGATTTCAAAGCTTTCTCTCTCTAAGTCTAGTTTTTCGACAAAACTCAGTTTGAGCTCGTTCCAGCAACAAATCATTTGATTCAAAGTGCAATTGAATCGTATGAAGATGTAGGAACTCTAATATAACTTTAATTTCAACAATTAAACTCATTTTATTGGTCAATTTGATAAAATCAAATTCGGCTGTGTAGGAAGGTTGAAATTTGGGGAAAATTTGGGGATTTCAGAAATTGGAGGGACTAAGGTGCAATTTCATAAAATTGAGGGCCAATTGGGCTTGATAAAGATGTTGGAGGACCAATTGGGCAAATTTTTTAATTTTGGGGGCAAAACTTACCATTTTTGTAAAGTAGGGGCAAAATGGTAATTTTGGAAAAGTTGGGGACCAAATTGGAAATTTGGGAAACTTGAACCCCTTTTGTGATTTTGAATAAATGTGGTCCTAAGGTAAAATTAGAGGTTTCGGGACTCAATTTGGGGAAAATCGGCATTAGGGACTTATAGTTAAAGAAAAAGAACTTTAGGGACCTAATTGCAATAAATCAAAACGTTTGAATATTTTATTCATTCATGGTGAATGAAGGATAATAGGCCAAATGATAATGAACAAGGATGTTCATATCGTATAGGAACACGAAGTATCGGGAACGTCAGCAAGTACAAGCTCGCATGGAGGCAAAGAACCAAATAAGAGGAATTTACTGCACGATCGGGTGAGTGGGATTTTTATATCATACCTGGTTGGGATGATAAGCACCTCAGAAATGAAAACTCACTACTAAGTGGTATTTTAACCATCATACCTGTGAGGAGTGATGTGGAAATTACACAGAGAAAAACTACTTACTGATTATAAGTAGATAATACCTGGTTGGTATGATTAACTTCCTATAAGGAAGTAGAAAACATGTTCATCAGTTATGAGTGGAGATGTCCTCGTTGGTGTGATGGATAGCTAAAAAGTTTATTTTTATCAGAAGTGCTCTCCCCTGACAGTGTACCACTGCTTAAACTTTTTGGGAGACCTTCTTGACAGGAGCTCGAATAGCTTAGATAGGCTAGAGGCCTCGATTTTGGAACTTGGGGGGCTAATATGCCCGATTTTCAAAATCTCTTACAGTGGGCCCAAGGCCGGTTGACACAAGTAAGAGCTCGTAAACAAACATGAGTTAAGCCATGATAACTTTAAAAGAATGATTTGTTTGGCCATGGTACCAAGATATGACTAACATACTCGATGGACCGGCGGTAGTGCGATATGACAGGTCGATGGACCATTTGAGACAAACAATTTTAAGTCGAGTTGAGGGTCGGGACCGTTGGACCAGCGGCACCACAAATTAAATGGCTTATGTGGAAAACTATTGTTTTGTGCTTGCACTGAGTTACAAGACCTTCAAGATGCCCAAGAGGGGTAGTGATGTGTCCTAGGGCTATTGGACGACATGGTGGAGATAAGGGCAGTTAGTCATGCCAAGAGTCTTGGAAGCTCAACGTAGCTTCATGCGCATGAGATCAGGGTGGGGTCGGGTTGAGTTCTCTATCCTCATATGGACACGGAGTTTTATTTACGGGATTGAGGGTCGAATGCCGCGTACATCCACTCATTCTCAATGTTGAAGTGGACATGCTTTTATCTAGGTTGCCGGTAAAGTCGCTCTGATGCCACAAGTGGGTGCAGTGGACGTGCTGCCTTGCAAATGTGTGTTCCCTTCATGACGAAAGGCGTGTGTTGAATGATAAACACAACATTGGGATGAGAAATGGTTATGAAAACCAAGATTTAAGGATGAAATTTTTTAAAGGAAAGGAGCTTGGCACACTCCAAATCAAACTATTTTCTAAAAGTCATACTTTAAACACTCATTCACTGAGTCGTTGAACTCACCCACTCCCTTATATCCCTTTCAGGTAAGTCGGGGAAAACCTACCCAAAGACTACGAGTTAAACTATACCTGTGAGACAGGTATGATAAGTTTAAATTTTATGCAGTTTTGATTTATGTTATTCCCGGAAAGGTGCAGGTTTAAAGGATGCCTTACTGCTCCCAGGTTAAAGAAAAGGGAAACCCTGAATAAACCAGGAGAGTGGCAGGTTGCTCATAGGGATCTGACCAAACCAGGTCGGGGCGTGACAGTAGGAACTAATAGAAATTCTTATTAGAATAGCTCACTTAGGAGTAGGATAATCTTCCCTTGCTACATGTCACGCCCTAACCCGGTTTGGTTGGATCCCCGTGAGCAACCTTCCACTCTCCCGATTTATTAATGGTTTCCCCTTTTCTAAACCGTGAGGAGTAAGGCGTCATTTTCACATGTATCTTTCCTAGAATAGCATTAATTAAAACTAAATATATTAATCTTTACATACCTATTTTGCAGGTTCAGCTGCAAGAAGTTCTTTAGGTTAATTTTCCCTTAGTTACATGAAAAGGGGTAAAGGAAGGGGGTGAGTTCGACAAATCAGTGAATGGGTATTGGGAGAGAGTTTCCAAAAGCAAGGTATATTTAATCGGAGTGTGCTAGACTCCTTATTTATTTTAAAAACATTAGTTCCTCAAGATTTAGTTTTCAAAAATCCTTTTTCCTCATTTTCCACATTAGGTGTGTTTAATAGTCAACACACGCCCTTCATCAGGAAAGGATCACACATTCGTAGGGTAGCCCGTCCACTGCACCCACTTGTGGCAACAAAGTGACTTTACCGGTTACCTATATAGAAGCCCGTCCACTTCTACCCTAGGTTTGAGTGGATATTTGTGACATCTGAACCTCAAACCAAAAATAAACTTTATGTCTATATGAGGACAGAGACCTCATTCTGACCCCACCACGGCCTCATGCGCATGAAGCCACTGGTTCAATGGCCCCGAGCCTAAACTCAACCTACAGTTATTTGTCTTGACTAGTTCGGATATCTGTCATGCCGCACTATCACTAGTTGACTGAGTATGTCGGTCTTGTCTTAGAAAAATGGCCAAACAATTCAATTATTCAAGTTTTCATGGCATATAATTCAAGTTTGTTTACGAGCTCCTGCTCGTGCCAACTGGCCTATGGCCCATTGTTTGAGATTTTCAAAATTTGGCATAATAGACCCCAAGTTCTAAAACCGAGGCCTCTAGCCTAACAGAGCTATTCGAGCTCCCGTCAAGAAGGTCTCCTAAATCGTTTAAGTAGTGGCACATAATTAGGGGAGAGCACTTCTAACAAAAATATATGTTCAACTATCCATCATACCAACCCAGTATGAGTATATCTCCATCCATAACCAACAAACGGGTTTTTCACTTCCTTTGAGAAAGTTTCATCATACCAACCAAGTATGATCTACTTACAACCATTAAGTAGTTTTTCTATGTCATTTTTACACCACTCCTCTAAGTTGTGATGTTTAAAATACCACTAAGTAGTGGGTTTTCATTTTCGAGGTACTTATCATCCCAACCGGGTATGATATAAAAAAATTCCACTCACCCGATCGTGCAGTGAAATTACACTAAGTAGGTTTTCGTCCCTTGCGAGCTTAACCTCAGCTAGCATTCCCGATGTCTCGTGTTCCTACATGAAATGAACATCATTGTTCATTATCATCTGACTTGTCACCTCATTCCGTATGAATGACATAATTCACAACTTTATCCAATATTTGCAAATTGGTCTCTAAAGTTATTTTTCCTTTTACTTTAGGCCCCAATTGCCAGTTTTTCCCCAAATTGACACCCAAAATTTTTAAAATTCCTCTTGGGACTTTAATTTACTCAATTTCATAAAAAAGAGGTTCAAGTTTCCCAAATTCCCAATTGGGCCCCCAAATTTTACAAAATTACCATTTTGTCCTTCCTTTACAAAAATGGTAAGTTTTACCCCAAAAATTCTAAAATTGCTCAATTGGCCATCTAACATTCTTATCATGCCCAATTGACCCTCAATTTTATAAAATTACATTTTGGTCCTTTTAATTTTTGAGAATCCCCAATTTTTCCCAAAATTTCCCCCAATTTCAACTCCCTAACACAGTCGAATTTGATTTCATCAAATTGTCCGATCAAACACTTATAATTGTTAAAATTGAAGTTGAAATTGAGTTTCTACATCTTCATAGGATTCCATAGCACTTTGAATTGTAAGTTTTAAAGCCAGGACGAGCTCAAATGGAGCTTTATCAGAAAATAGATTGTAGAGAGAGAAAGGTTCAATTGCTCACCAGAAAGGGCGCGGTAGTCTGAGCTTTCTATCTGGGCAAACAGCACTCCTCCTGAGGTTCTTCCTAGGATCAAGAGTGGCATCAATTGATGTCGAATTGGATTAGAATTTTGTCATTGAAATTCTATTGGCTCTCTCTCTAGCATCGATCGAAAATTGCAGAGGGGAGACGAATTGGCTTACCTTTTAGTCCTAATTCGGCCGTGGGAGGGCCGAGAAAGTGTAAACCCTACCCTTTTGAGTTAAGGACAACTAGGAAAAGAACCGGCCAAATCGAGTAAGAAAACCAAACTAGTTAACAAACCTGATCATTTGGGAACGGGCAATTTTGGAAATTTACAACTCCCGGGTGATCCAAATGGTTCATAAAACCTTGGAAAAGAACCTTAGGACAAATTGGAAGAGAAAAACTAGACCGGTTTAGATGAACTGGATCCAATTGGATTGAACCAATTTATGAACTGAGTCAATTCATGAACCGGAACCGAAAGAGAAAGGGCAAATCGAGAAATTTATGGATCCCAAGTGACCCAAAGAGTTCCAAAAGTCATGGAAATAGGCTTGAGAATTTTGATGATAAAATTTTAACTCAATTCAGCATCAATTGATGCAATTCTTGATTATAGGATAAACCTTAGGATGAGAGCTATCTACCCAAATAGAAAGCTCAGACTGTTGCACAGGTGAAAAATTGAAGCTTTCTCTCTCTATAGTCTATTTTTTGGTTAATCTCCGTTTGAGCTCGTTCCAGCATCAAAACTTGCTATTCAAAGTGCTATTGAATTGTATAAAGATGTAGGATCTCAATTTTAACTTCAATTTCAACAATTAGATGTGTTTGATCGGTCAATTTAATAAAATCAAATTTGGTTGTGTTAAGGAGTTAAAATTGGGGGAAAATTGGGGATTTTTGAAAATTTGAAGGACTAAGATGAAATTTTATAAAATTGAGGGTCAATTGGGCATAATAAAAATGTTAGAGGGCCAATTGAAAATTTTTAAAATTTTTGGGGTGAAACTTACCATTTTTGTAATGAAGGGCAAAATGGTAATTTTGGAAAAGTTGGGGGACCAAATTGGAAATTTAGGAAATTAGACCCCTTTTTACGAATTTGAATAAATTGAGGTCCTAAGATAAATTTTAAAAGTTTTGGGACTCAATTTGTGGAAAAACCGGCATTAGGGACGTAAAGTTAAAGAAAAATAACTTTAGGGACCTAATTGCAAATAAATATAAAGTTTGGTTTTCTCATTCATTTGGAATGAATGAAGGCTATTAGGCCGAGTGATAATGAACAAGGATGTTCATATCGTGTAGGAATACGAAGTACTAGGAACACTAGCAAGGACAAGCTCGTATGAATACAAAGAATCGGTCGAGTGGAATTCACTGTATTAACGGGTGAGTGGGCTTACTAATGTCATACCCGGTTGGGATGATGAGCATAGTTTAAAGTTAAAAACCACTTACCAGTTGTGAGTGGGTTTTATATCTTACCCGGTTTTGAATGATAAGTACCTCGAAATGAAAACCCACTACTTTGTGGTATTTTAAACATCACAACTTAGAGGAGTGATGTGAAAATCATACAGAAAAACTAGTTACTGGTTGTAAGTAGATCATACTCAGTTGGTATGATGAAACTTCCTCGAAGGAAGTGGAAAACTCGTTCATCGATTATGAACAGAGATGTCATTATACCCGGTTGGTATGATGGACAGCTGAAAACATATTTTTGTCGGAAGTGCTCTCCCGTGACTATGTGCCACTACGTAAACGATTTGGGAGACCTTCTTGATGGGAGATCAGATAGCTCTTATAGGTCGGGGGCCTCTTTTTTTAAACTTAGAGGATAATATGCCTGATTTTGGAAATCTCAAATAGTGGGCCAAAGGCCAATTGGCACGAGCAGGAGCTTATAAACAAACATAAGATATATGCCATAAAACTTTAAAGAAATGATTTTTTTGGCCATGGTACCAAGACAGGACCGACATATTCAGTCAACTAGTGGCAGTGCGACATGACATGTCTCCGGACTAGTCAAGACAAATAGCTATAGGTTGAGTTGATGGTCGAGGCCATTGGACCAGTGGCACCACAGATTATAAGGTATGAGATGAAAATACTGATCGTGCATGCATTGTGTGTATGTGACCTTCAAGACGCCCAAGAGTGGTAGTGATATGTCCTAGGGCCCTGAACGATCTAGTGGATATAAGGGTAGTTCGTCGGACCAGGTGACCTTGCAAAGCTCGACGTAGCTTCATTGCGCACAAGACCGGGGTGGGGTCGGGGTGAGGTATCTATCCTCATACGGACACGGAGAATTGATTTTGGGATTGAGGGTTGGATGTCACATACATTCACTCATTCTCAGGGTATAAGTGGACGTGTTTCTATCTAGGTGACCGGAAAAGTCGCTCCGATGCCACAAGTGGGTTCAATGGACGGGTTGGCCTGCGATTGTGTGATTAACCTTCATGATGAATGATGTGTGTTGGGTGATAACACATCGTGATTAATAAGAAATGGTGATAAAAAAAATAGAGTTTTGAAATAAAAGTATTTTTGAAAGAAAATAAGGAGTCTGGCACACTGGAATACAAATCTTTTTTCTAAAAGTTAAATTTTGAAAACCCATTTACTAAGTAGTTGTACTCACCCCCTCCCTTATATCCCTTTCAGGTAGACTAAGTAAAATCTACCAAAGACCTCCGGTTAGTTACACCTATAAGACAGGTATGATTAATTTAAAATTTTATGTAGTTTTGATTTATGCTATTCCAGGAAAGTGCAGGTTTAAAGGATGTCTCACTCTTCATGGTTTATAAACACGGGACAACCCTTAATAAATCGGGAGAGTGGCGGGTTGATCCCGGGGATCTGACCAAATTGGGTTGGGGCATGATAGGAAGTGTCGGGAGAGCTTGGTTTGGCATGAGAAGTGCTCGAATCAGTCAATTTTAGCTTGGCCGAAATAGGGCAACTTCGGTCCATCAGAGCTGCTTCATTGTTCGATCATGTCGACGCTTCTCCGGTGACTCTTGGAGCGAATGGATGTCACCACCATGTAGCTGACCTCTCCCCAGTTCTAAGGAACTTGACCTCACCTTCTTTGGCTAAGAAATGACCCTATATCGAAGCTCTGATTCGAGGTTCGCCAGAAAACTAAGCAGTTGAGAGAGAATGAGCTTTTCAGGTGTAGAGAGGAAGAATGGAGAGGGGCTCTTTATATAGGGAGCTCGGGGACTCATCGGCCGTCTATTTGGCACCTTTATAATAGACATTGATGGCCTTAAACGTACTGAACAGAAACGTTTCTTCTTTTCTGGCACTACATCAATTTTTCGGCGAGTGAACAATGTTGTCATCTAAAAGAAGAAGACAACACTGTTCCAAACCAGACCAGACCGGTCCGAACTGGATTCAAAGCTTAAACCAGCCAGTTCACCTCCGATTCAACCGAATTTTTCAAATCTAAAAATTTCTAAATTCATATAAATTCATTTTCTATCCAATGGTGGCCTCAAATCTAAAATTTGAATTTTTTAAGCCACCTAAAAAAATGAATTTAGCATTTGGTTCAATAGTGGTTCAAACCGATTCAATCCAGTTCAGATTTGATTCACCTGAACTGCTTTGGTTTTCATCTTCAATTCACCCTAAAGTCATTTTTCATGACTTTTATGACTTCTTAGGTCACTTAGGGTCCATAAATTTCCCGGTTTGCCCTCTCTTTATCGGTTCCAATTCATAAATAGACTCGGTTCTTAAACCGGTTTGGGTCCGGTTCACTCGAACCGGTTTGGTTTTTCTCTCTCAATTTGTCCTAAAGTTCTTTTCCAAGGTTTATGAACCTCTTTGAGTCACTTGGAAGTTAAAATTTCTCCAATTTGCCTGTTCTCCAATAACGGGTTTGTGAACCAGTTCGGTTTTCTCACTTAGTATGATCGGTTCTTTTTTGGGTTTTTCCTTAACTCCAAAGAGCGGGGTTTACATTGGAGCTCTGAGAGTTTTGTGAACATTGAGACTAAGTGGAAGCATGAGAGGTCTCGCACCTCAATAGTGGACAAATTTATTTCAAAAATGTATGGGGGTTGGGCAATGGTGCTCACACAGACGATTGGTCGAGGATTGCAGCCTCACGCCAATATGGTAGATGTTGTAGTTCTCACTAGAGTGGATGGTAAATGCGCTTCAGGTCACCAGTAGGACAGACTGAGGATTATAGCCTCACATGGTATATTCTGCGTATAAATGATTATTTTAATGAGGAAGTGTATTTGATTGTTTGTCTAATACAAACCTATAATAATTCACTCTTGAACAAATTATGAAATTTCTTCCAGATAGGAATGCACATAATTTTAGCTTGTGAGATACAAGTTGTGTATTAAATGGAGGAATTATGTGAAATTTTTTTAATGATAGAACAAGTTGTAACTTGTTAAGTTGATCTCCCAAAACCTTTAGATTCAAGTAAAAGCATCCTTATACCTATTCTAGTAATGTGTGAAATGCTTGTCAAATACAAGTAAACTTATAAAGCTTGGTTATAAATAAAACCAAAGTTGGGTTTTTTCCGAAGGATGGAATAGATTAAAAACTTGTCATATACAATTTTATTTTATTTAATCTCTAAGCTTATTTACAGTAAACGTCATGATATCAACTAAATCCTCTCATTAAGTTGGGTTGAATCATGGACATCATCACAAATCCTCTCATTAAGTTATGAACTCACTCTACTGCAATACCTATTTCAAGAATGAAATTATTTTTAGATTACATGAAGAATTTGAAAGTTTCATATAACTCTCAAGTATGTCTTACATTAATTACTTGTTCTTCGTTTGGTTTTTAAGTTTTATTTTCTAAAATCCAATTTATTATTTTTAAAAAATAATTTAAGTTTTTATGTTTTGAGTCTTGCAACCTGTTAGTTTTACAAGCATAAAAACTAACAGGTTGCAACCTGTTAGTTTTACAACCTGTTAGTTTTACAACCCATTGTTGTAAAACTGGGAGCATGTGAGAGGCTGTATGTAGGTTTGACCGAAAAATCGGGTCGAGGTGTGATAGAAAAAGAGATTTTAATATATACTTATAAATGATATATTATACAAGTTTTAGAATATTAAACATAACCTTGTGAAATTAATATCCTTAAAAAAAATATGATAAAAACTTAGAGGGTTGACTAGATATCAAGCCAACCTCTATGTTGTTGTGTAATTATTGTGTCGTACAAGGGTTGGTCACACAGCATGTCAACTTTTGTGGCAATTGTGATTATTAGTATGAATTGTTTGTGTTTGTAACTAATGTGAAACAATATCGGTAGACGCATGTATGAAGGAATAGTATCAATAACTAATGGATATATGAGATGTGAGGGTAATAAGAAGAAATATTTTATCTCAAATATCTAGAACAATGGAACTATAAGATCGTGTTCAATGATGTTGTTGAAGATCAGGGAAGATCAGGGTATCTAAAAATACTATTTTTGGCGTGTTTCAGCAAAAACTAGTGAAGAGTGGATGAAACTCACCATTAGACACATAGGGAGTGGCATTATTCCATAATTATAATGATGGTTAAAATACAATAATTTATTATCTTGATAAACAATTATGAGAAAAAAATATGATTTAAAAAAATATTTTAAAAGATTTTATCCATATTTTAGTATGAATTATGCTATGACAAAAAGTTATACTTAAGTACCCCACTTACTATTATTGGTAAGGTAACTGACTCATCCATCTAACCTTTTTAGATATAAATAAAAGAATGCAATTAAGTAGAGGTTTTCCCATAAACAACAAAATATCGGATGGTAAATTTTGTAACAATAAATTTTGTATACTAATATTTTGAAAATAATTTAAATTATTTTTAAAACTGAAATTATTTTATTTTATATGTAAATTAAACTCTATTAGTTTTAGGATGGCGGTCAACTAAGTAGTATTTGCCAATTATAATATTAGTATGATCTAATACTATTGTAGCATAGAAAAACTAGTGTGATTATAACATTAATCCAACCAAAAAAATTTGGGACGTTACATGAACTCGAGTTCTCTAAATACGACTCATAATGTAATACGGCTGGAAATTTTTCGATAAACAGGTGAAACATTCATTAAGGATTTTGAAATCATTTGAAAGAGACGAATAAAACTACCTAATTTCATGATCTACCAATTCATCTTTTAAAAATAAAATAGAAAAGTCTAATCTAGGTTCGGATCCATGTTAATAGACCCAAATCTGGTGTCCGAATTCATGGAAATGGACCCAAACCCCATATTTGAGTTAGTCACAATGGAGCCTAAATCTGAACCGGACCAGGTCGTATTATGAGCAAAAAAAAAAATCAGGTCAAGTGCAAGAAGTTACCCTATCAGCTGATAACTAATCAAAGACTAAACAAATAGCACATCTTTCATAGGGCAACATGACGTTTTGGTGCAAAAGGGCCAACAATAATCTCATAGCCCCGTACCTCGTAAAGAAACAATATACACTACAGCACTATTCAGCAGCTGCCCAAAGAAACAGCAAACATAACCTTTGGATCCAAAGTGGACTCTGATCTAGCATCTCGGATTTCAATGGACAAGGAACCATACGATTTGACAGTCTTTCACAAAATTGCCATTCGCTCATGAGAGATCCGGATGTTTTCTAAAAGAGATCAAAGGTCAGAACTTTCCCTAGAAGAACTGCTGGAGCCATTTACAATCGACAGCATCTCTCTCCAAGCCATCTTTCAACTTGGTCACTTCCTGGAGAGCTTCCTTCATGTCCATAGACTCCAGTGGCAAGTCAGCAAATGCCTTGAGAAACTGGCGTGCCCGTGCAGCACCTCTGGACATGTCATCAGGATCATGCTCCCTCTTCCTCTTAGATCCTTTCTGCCATTTGTAATGAATGGAAACAATGATACAACTTTCTTAAAGACTCGGATCAGAAATAACCCCTTTTAAGTGAGCTTGAACGGCCTAATTCTATCAAGTTTGTCTCAAACCAGAATCTGGTGTTGAATATTTGTGACCAATCTAACAGAAAATTAAAGAATCACTTTGTTCCAACTAAAAATTAGCACCCTAACAAACTGTTGTAACCACGTAAACTCAGGCATACGTGTTTAGTCACATCAATCAGAAATTAGATTGGATGGCTCCTACATTAGTCATGTGGCAAAACTAGCTACAGTCAATGGAGGTGCATTAGTGTAGGAGGAATGCTAGGTAGAGGATAAAAGGATGGAAAATGAAAGTAAGGTCCCCAGTTGTTGGCTCATTAAAATGTCAAGCCCTAAAGTGTTAATAAACTAAAATATATATACCTTTTCGTTGGTCAAAATTTCTGCAGGTGAGAAATCTTCTAGCTCAGCAGCTTTCTCCCTTGCAAGAGAGACGACACTCTCAGGAAAATTTGCGAACTCTGCAACATGAATACCAAAACTTTGGTCGCAGGCACCTGGTTCAACCTGGAATGAATAAACATATTATCAACAATTTGATTTCATAAGCTGGAGAAGTCCTCTCATTTTGAGACAGCCAATGGAGCCAATAATTTCTGGAAATTCTTATTAACTTCCACCCAACAGCAAGGTAAAAAAAGATGTTGACCTATTCTTAATAAAGTTAAACAAATAAGAAATAGGTGCATGATGAAGGCAATTATGAGAATCTAATTTAATAATCAGTAGCAGTTCTACAGGTATATTATTCACTTCAAGGGATGCAATTGCATAGAATTAAAATTGCACCTACCTTGTAAAGCATGGTGAGCTTGCGACTTGAAGCATCAATGTGTGCACTGACATGATAGTTTGCTATGCTTGCAAATTGCTTCCCACTAGTTTCCTTATCCGAATTTTTGCAGGCTAGTGCAGTCAGTTCATGGAAATGAGTAGCAAATAGAGTGGGCGCTTTGATTACTTCAACAATATGTTCACATATTGCCCAAGCTAAACCTGTATAATGTAAAAATGTTTGAAATGAATCCATGAAATCCATGAAAGAACCCAGAAATGAACTACAAGTAAACTAGACTGGTCAACATTTTGTAAGGAAGGAATTTAAGATGGAACTAACCAAAACCATCATAGGTTGAAGTTCCCCGGCCAAGCTCATCAATGATTATCAGTGACTTATCAGTCGCTCCTTTGAGAATTGATGCAGTTTCAAGCATCTCTTGCATAAAAGTTGAGACTCCACGCAGCTAGAGAAAGAAAAGGAAATGATGTAAACTATGAAGATAATAATGCAAAGGAGTTAACTTTATTTGCATGAATATAAGTTCTCTGAATTATTAACAAGGATATATTTATTATATTAGGTCCAATAATAACTGGTTCAGATGGTTTTATGGCATATTATGGGTTCATGGAGAAAATAATATGGTAGATTATACATGCACATTATGGGTTTTTACAATGTAGAATTCTATACAGCAAATATAAATTATTTTAAGCTCAAACTTTGAATTATGATTTAAACTCACTTGGCAGTCACCGGCACCAACACGAGCAAAAATGCAATCTCTAACAGAAATGGTAGCCTTATCACAAGGGACATAACATCCAATCTGGGCCATGAGAATATTTACACCAACCTATACAAAACAATCCATTAATTAGAAAAGAAAATCTGGATATACTGTATGTATTATTTGAAGGCAGCTGTGTAGTATGTTAAAATAAAGAGGCCACATTCAACTAACTCAAGAACTGAGGGATTCTTCATAATATTTTCATACCTTAGACAGTCGGTGAGATAGAGATGTTCAATAGCATTTACAATGCACATATAACACAATCTTGAAATTGCTCGGTATGATAACAATAGAATCAACCAAAGAAAATAAGAAAGAAATAAAATGCCACCTGTCGGATAAATGTGGATTTGCCTCCCATATTTGGTCCTGTAATGATCTGGAACCAACTCTCTTCCCTGACCTGAAATGAAAATATAGAGATTCCATAAGACCTGTCTTCTGAGAAACATAAAAAACACTGCTAAGTAATAAAATACATACCAGCTTACAATCATTGGGTATAAAGTTGACCCAGTCTTGTGCTTCCACGCAGGGATGTCTGCTACCTTCTAGGACAATATCACCTTCATCCTATTGAGACCAAACCCAAACCTGTAATAACATTTCTTCTATTTTGTAAAAACTAAAAGCAGCAGATAACCACAAGGTATTACAGAAGGAGTGATGTCTGGTCTTGTATATGGTGCAGGGCAGCTAGTCACCAGGTCAGCAAAACTAAGAAGGACGTCCAATTCAGAAAGCAACACAGCAAGAGATTCAAACACCTGCAGAAGGATTGCCATCGGTGTTCAATTAAGAGACTCAAGGGAGAAAATAGGAAGGATGGACAGTACCAGTACCTCGGCAAATGAAGCAGATGTCTCCACTACTTTATTTACTAAGTGCCTTTGACGAGTTTTGTACTCTTCAATGATCTTCTGATATTGGTCACCCAGTTTTTTAAGCTTAGTGTTGGTAAACTTGACTCCATCTTTCCGAGTCTCTAACACAATAAACTGGGTTGAAAGCTTCTTTCTTATCTTTGGCTCCTCCTTCTTTGTAATTCTGAAGACATGTCCAAATTGTGTCCCTCTATCTAGCTTCAATGCTTTATCCATGGGCAGATCAAGATCATTAGCAGTCTGTTTGTGCAAAGTGTGAATCTCCCCTTCGAGCATCTCCTGCTCATCCTTTAGCTTAGATAACTCAGAATCATATGCAGGTGAAATCATGTACTCTCCAATTTCAAGTTGATCAAGGTCGACAGCAGTTTCTACGAGGGCAATAAATTTACCCAACTTGTCATCAGCAGTCAAGGATTCAAGTTCATTGAAGTACCTTTCCTTCATCAATATCGAGAACTGCCCTTCATAATTTTGCAGGGCAATTTTGATATATGGAAGCCTGACACTAGACTGCACACGGAATCAAAATTTAGTTACAACATAAACCAAGTGTTTCAATATAACATAATTTTCAGAGCTCATTAAAAGTAAACTTTTAATCATAATAATAACAATTATGATAATAATGCAAGCAACACATAAATTTAAATAAATGGTAGAAAAAACTGTAATTGAAAGTAGAACGGTACTTGATAAAGTTTGACAACATGTTGCAAACCAGCTCTTTTCCTCTCAAGATTATGAGTGAGCCTCTCGATATCTGATATTCTCTTAAGATGTTGCCTCAGATCTTGACGAAGTGCTGGGTCCTCTGCAAATGCTTGCACAAAATCGAGCCTTGTATTTATCTCCTTCACATCTAACAGAGGCTGTTTCAACCACCTGTGCAGCAATCTATGCCCCATACCAGCAGTGCAAGTTCTATTCATTAGACCAAACAAACTAAAATTTTTATTTGCATCAGTTTTGTTTTCCAGTACATTAAGTGCTCTCATTGCAGCAGAATCTAGTCGCATGTAGTTGCTGAGGTTATACTTTTGGATAGTGTAATTTCCGTAATTAGTCTCATCTGCAAGCAATTCAGCATATGACAACAATGCACCCAAAGCACCAGTAGCAAACTCAAAGCCTGAGATCAGATCTCTAATAGGTTGTGAAGCACCTTTGACAAGCCTAGTTAGATCTTCCACTAAATCTCTCGTCCTAAACTCAGCCTTCTTTCGTTCGGTTACCATCACACCACATCTGCTCAGAGCATCATGTAGAGTTCTATTGTCACCACTTTTGCTGCCCTCTATGGGCAACAGGCATTCTTTACACCCAAGTGCAACTAAAGCTGACTCCAAGTTTGTGAAGTGGCTATCATCAATAAATTCTGACAGTCCAAGCATCCTTTTGGTTAAATCAACATAACCTAACCCAACGGTGTACCCAGTTTCACGAAAACTTGGTAGAATTGCAACTACTGCTGGAGCCTCCTGCATCTCATAGTTAGCAAACAAAACATCCTCAAAGCTTCCAAGATTCCCAGGACTTCCGGTCCTTACAAGTCTCCAGTTTGAGCCACTTCCTTCATATACTTCCATGGTATGATCCGTTCTCTCCAATAGAAGGTCACGAGCAATAGTTTCAAACATGTTTTTACTGACACTAACACTGGAAAGAGCATCAGATCCATTACCCAGTTGTCGCATGGCTGTGGTAGTATGGTAGTATGTCTTTGCAATGAAAGTCGCATTTTCACCATGTGCTGTATAATAATCCTGCATAAGATAAGTTTAAAAGGCAACTATTTTTCTCAGGGGAAGAAAGTTTTTTTCTTAAAGGAAAAAAAGAATGGTCATCAGGAGTATCCAATGAGCTAAATCATTTATTTACCAAGGAGGATTGCATGGTTCATATTAGAATATCAAGTTTTACACTGTTAAAGCTAGAATATGGTGTGTTAAAAGGAGGTCAAAACCATACCTAGGGAATTCAGAGTCTGATCATACCAAACATGAAAATTTTTAACGGTAGAAAAACTTAGGGGCCTTCATAACATGTGGTGACCTTAGGATAGATGCACATTATTTAGTTGGAAATGATGCAGAACAAGCATATTCCAGTAAGAGTGTGGACAAAATGCAGAAGAAATACAGACTCGTACACAAACCAGAACCAGCAATATTGCAGCACATGTGGTGACCTTAGGATAGATGCACATTATTTAGTTGGAAATGATGCAGAACAACCATATTCCAGTAAGAGTGTGGACAAAATGCAGAAGAAATACAGACTCGTACACAAACCAGAACCAGCATATTGCAGCAATAGAATATCAAATAGTTAGTATAATATCCCATTACTACGTATTTTGACCATACTGTCAAAAGCTAGTAGAACAAGGGCAGCTTAACAGCCAGATTCGAAGAATTACCCTGCGGTCAAAGAACCGAACAGCCCTCGAGTCCTGCAACAGAACAAGAAGTGCACTTACACAATGAAATACTGTTTTGTAAAGCCCTTTCCAAATTTAGAAATGCTTGAGATCCAAGATGAATCCTGAATTTCCCATTTTGCTTCTACTAGAATGATACGGAAAAAAGCTAACTTTTTAGCAAAACTTTCTCTTAAAAATTCTCTAGAATGCAGTAGATGAACAAATGATAGAGAACAAGTAAAAGAATATTACAATGGGTAGAGTTTTGAAGAAGGACAGGAACCCTTGAGCTTGCTTACTATCTATCAAGACAAAAAACAAGTGTCAGTCTTCCAATGGAAGTAGCTAAAACAAATCCCACCATCAGGACCACTTTCTCTTCACCGATGCTTCAATCGTTTCCAGTGTCAGTCGAATCGCAATCTAGGGCTTATTTCTGGTTACTAACCTAGCTTGAACTCAGGAAGCTTATTGCATTCCTGGAAGTTGTCGTCCATTTCTCCAAAGAAAGCCAACTGCGTGCTGTGATTCTAACTGGAGGGCTCCGAGTACATACAGAGGCTGTGGGTAGCTACGGGGTTTTTGGGATTTTTGGTAGCTACTTAATAGCGGGAGCTCAATCGTCATAGCGATGGCGGGAAATGAGTAGCTGGGATTTTTGGTAACGCGTGCAGCCCATACTCCAGAAAAATGGGCATATTGGGCCACGCTGCTCTCCGCTTTCTTTGAAGAAGGGTTTTGAACGAATCTAAAGAGTAGAGAAGTAATATGTTTTTTTAATTAATTTATTTTTTTATTAAGTAACGAGTTTGATTGTGGAGAGGGGAAGCGTGCAAGTAGATAAAAAGTTAAAAATATTAATATGTTTTTTTAAATTTTTTATCAAGTAATTATATATTAATTAATATATGTATAATTAAATTATTTTATAATATTAAAAAATAAAAAAATTAAATAAATATATAAATGTATATATATGATTAATTATATATTTAATATTTTATAAAATATTTGAATTATTTTTATAATTATGAAATAAGTTTATTTAATTTCATATAATAATATTTATATATAAATATTCTATAAAAACAATAACATATATAATAAATATATTGTATATGTAAAAATATATTTTTTATCTATCATATAATACAAATAAATTATAATGATTATATAAGCTTATTATATAAATATTATTTGAATTTATATATAAATATTATATAATAATAATAATATAATAATATTTGATGAATTATATTTTATATGCATTATATATTTTTATATAATTCAATAAATAATTTTTATACCTAAATTTATTTAAAATATATAATAGTAAAAAATAATATATATATATATATTAAATTATTTTAGCTGAAACCCTCCCTCTAAATCCCAAAAATGCAATGATTTTGGTTTGAGTAAAAATGAAGAGTTTTAGAGTTATTATAAATATTACAAACTCAAAAAAATAAGCAAAGGAGAATTGTGAATCGAGTTACTTTGCATCTAAATCCCTAAAAATTACTCACTCTAAATAAATAGTGTTGCATATTAAGAATTGAGCAAATGCACTGGAGAAAGGTTATTCTCAAGAGAATTTTGTAAATTCGCCATTTTTTTTTGCACAGGATAATATCCCCATTTCTTCCTGAACTAAAATTTTTAATTGCATTTATATAAGAAACCCACGGTGACGAGTAAAGAATGCAATATGGAAAAAAAGAGGAAGGAGGGCGATCGAGTACTGCTACTGGTGATATAATATTGAGATGTAAAATATAAGATAAGAAAAATTGAGAGATTTTGAGATATAGATGTGATGGTTATATTAATAAAAATGAGAATACAACTTAATTCATAAGTAATTTAAGAAATTATATAAAAATGTGTTTATTTGTATTATATAAATAATATTATAATATAATTTTAATAAACAAAATTATATTATATATTAAAATATTATTATAATATCTTAATATATATCAAGCCTATCGTATATTTGTAAACTTTTTAATATTAATGAGGAGTAATCCACCATAAGCAACATATATCATATTATTAAATTTTAGATAATTATACATGAAATTCACCGAATTATACCACCCAATTGAGTAAGTTATAATCTCAAATTGATGACGTACAATATATTATTAGGTAAAAATAAGGATTATAATATATTATAAATTTAATTTAAAAAGATGTTGAAAATTTTATGAAAATATGTATCTTGTATAATAGATTAAGATATAATCTCTAGCAGACATATATATATATATATATATATATATATAACTTCGAAAAGCATTTCGTTATTCCAATTAATTAATAGAAAATTTATTGTAGTATATGGAATGGAGTGAGTATATTAATTTGAGTTTGTGAAAGAAATGTATTTAGTGGTATAATGATATGATGCAAGTTAAAATTAGAGTAAGTGACTACACCCATAACATTATAATTTGCGATATGAACAATGGGTCTAATAGTACTTATATACATTGGATTAAAGATACCATTAATATCAAATAACAAAAAAGTATCATAAACCATGGCATTTTATTGAAGACCAACATACTTCATCTCCATCTTTTGCACGTTTTGCCAAAGCATGTCCCGCTCTCTTCCCTTGTAACAGTGAATGATGGGATATTTAATAAAGTTTCATGTTACAAATTTGTATTAAAAACTAATTAGCAATAGCATTGTGCGGTATAAGGTAGAATTTTATTGCATTTGGATTTAATTCCACTATAATTTTTTTTTTAATTCTCTAACTATGAGTTAGGCGAAAGTCCATCACATACAACCTATAATTCAATGTGTTACACTATTTGTATTTCCAATATATCACACATAACCTTATATCTATTAGCCATAATGATCTTGAATAACTCGATATGGTTCAACTTGCTTAGGACAACTCAAGAAAGAGTAACCATAGTTTAATTTCAACCAATTAAGGTAATGACTAACTAACTTCAAATTATATACTATTATGGTGGTTTCTATAGTGATAAGAGCACATCCACTCTTTGGAGGATTCTATGTGTGATATTTTCATCCACATTATTAGCACTAATAAAGACAACATCATTTTAATGGACCCATAAAGACCACATAGATCATATAATGCTCAAATGGATGTGCTGTGAATTGTATTTTATATTGACTAAAATATAGAAATATTATTGTTATATAAGATTGTATCTCTTTCATACTAACAAATAATAATTTTTAAGTGGTTATGTGTTAAATCCCTTATTGACCCATAACACTTTCTAACATGGTATCAAAGTAAGTAAGCTCGCAAATATACTCAACCTGATATCAAAAACTTGATTCATGGTTTGCTTGAGTATGGATGAAAAATACTCAACTCGAGGTCATTGTTCCCCACTCGTCCAAAACCAGAAAAATTATACCCAACTCGAAAATAGTTGTTGAAGGTGGATTTACAAATTTCATTTAACAAGTATAACCAAATTGAGAATAAAATCCCAAATTGATTAAAATAGAGAAGTATTGTGAGTTTATAAGATTTGAAAGTATTTCGTTACTTACAAGTTATAACTTTTAAGTGAATATGAGCTCAACCTATTATCAACCCAAAATACTCTATAATATGATAGATACAATAATTGAGTCTCTAACTACATGTACAATTCACCCTTAACCATAATCAATATGATTAAAGTATCTTAAGCACATAGTCAAGATATAAATTATGTCATTTCTCAATTTTCAAATTTCGTTGAAATATTTTTCCTCTCCCACGAGTTTGTCGTGAGAGTCCCAATCCCCTTCCCAACCAAGAATGCCATACATTATAACTCTACTTTATCATTTATATTTTACAGAGCTCTAAGTTAGGTATGTTTCCATCCCCTACCTCTTCTAATATGGTATCCCATAGAGGGTTCGATAAGATTATGCTCTTGACGTCGAATTACATGGGTGAGAGATTTTACTTGTCACGCCCCGACCCGCTTTGGTCGGATCCCCGTGATCAACCCGCCACTCTCCCGGTTTATTAAAGGGTTTCCCCTTATCGTAAACCGTAAAGAGTAAGGCGTCCTTTAGCTTGCACATTTTTCCTGGAATAGCATAATCAAAACTATATGAAATTTAAAACTTTACATACCTGTCTTATAGGCATCTTAGTTGACGGTCTTTAAGGGGAGGCTTTCCGGGATTTCCTAAAAGGGATATAAGGGAGGGGGTGAGTACGACTACTCAGTGAATGAGTTTTTAAAAGCTTTTTACTTTTAAGAAAAACATTTATATGGAGTGTGCCAGACTCCTTTGTTTTAAAAAATCCCATCATTTAAAAATTTGAATTTTTCAATTATTTCTTAATTACCACGGTGTGTCATCACCCAACACACATCCTTCATCATGAAGGTTACACACATTCGCAAGTCAGTATCGCTACTGAACCCGCTAGTGGCTTCGAAGCGACTTTTCCTGCCACCCGGATAGAAGTACGACCACTTCTACCCTGGGAATGAGTGGATGTACATGACATCCTACCCACAATCCCGAAATCACTTCTTCATGTCTGTATGAGGACAAAGACCTCATCCTGTCCCCACCCCGATCTCATGCGCTTCGTGCTACTCCAGATTTCGCACAAACACCTGGAACGATGAACTGCCCTTATAGCCACCAGGTCGTCCAGTGCCTTTAGGACGCATCACTACCCCTCATGGGTGTCTTGATGATCTCATACTCACAGCACATGCACAAACAATGTTTTCTTATATTTCCATGTAATCTGTGGTGCCACTAGTCCAACGGCCCCGACTCTCAACTCAACCCGCAGCTGTTTGTCTTGACTAGTCCGTCGACCTGTCATGTCGCATTGCCGTTAGTTGACTGAGCATGTTGGTCCTATCTTGGTACCATATCCAAACAATTCACTTATTAAGTTTTATGGCACATATATCATGTTCATTTACAAGCTCCTGCTCGTGCAAACTGGCCTTGGGCCCACTGTACGAGATTTTCAAAATCGGGCATTTAGCCCCCAAGTTCCAAAATCGAGGCCCCCGGCCTATTAGAACTATTCGAGCTCCCGTCGAGAAGGTCTCACAAATTGTTTAAGTATTGGCACATAGTCAGGGGAGAGCACTTCCGACAAAAATAGGTTTTTACTGTCCATCATACCGACCGGTATAAGGACATCTCCGTTCATAACCGATGAACGGGTTTTTAACTTCCTTCGAGGAAGTCTCATCATACCAACCTGGTATGATCTACTTACAACCCGTAAGTAGTTTTTTTCGCATAAATTTCACATCACTTTCTCTAAGTAGTGATGATTAAAATACCACTAAACAATGGGTTTTTATATCTAAGTAGTGATGTTAGTAAACCCACTCACCCGTTAATGTCGTGAATTCCACTAGACTGGTTCTTTTGTATTCACGCGATCTTGTCCTTGTTGGCGTTCCCGGTATTTAACATTCCTACACGATATGAACAACCTTGTTCATTATTACTTGACACAACAGCCTTCATTCATTAATGAATGAGAAAACCCAAACTTTTAGTTATTTGCAATTAGGTCCCTAAAGTTATTTCTCTTTAACTTTAAGTCCCTAATGTCGATTTTTCCTCAAATTGAGTCCCGTAACTTTTAAAATTTATCGTGGGACCTCAATTTATTCAATTTCACCAAAAAGGGGTTTAATTTTCCAAATTTCCAATTTGGTTCCCCAATTTTTCCAAAATTACCATTTTGCCCTTCTTTCACAAAAATGGTAAGTTTTTCCCAAAATTTTTCAAAATTCCTCAATTGGTCCTCCAACATTATTTTCATGCCCAATTGACCCTCAATTTTATAAAATTGTATTTTGGCCCCTTTGAATATCGAAAATCCCCAAAATTTCCCCCAATTTCAACTATTCAACACTACTGAATTTGATTTCATGAAATTAATCGATCAAACACTTCTAATTATTGAAATTGGAGTTGAAATTGAGTTCCTATATGTTCATACGATTCTAAGAAACTTTGAATCGCAGATTTTAACGTTGGAACGAGCTTAAACGGAGCTTTACCAGAAAATAGACTATAGAGAGAGAAAGCTTTGATTACTCACCGGTGAAGGTACGACAGTCCAAGCTTTCAATCTGGGAAGATAAGTCTCGTCCTGAGGTTCATCCTAAAATCAAGTATTGTATCAATTGATGCGGAATTGGATTAGAATTTCGTCATTGAAATTCGGTCGACTCTCTCTCTAGCACCAATCGAAAATTATAAAGGGGAGCCGAATTAGCGTACCTTTCGGTCCTAATTCGACCATGGAAAGGCTGAGGAAGTGTTGGGAGGGCTTGGTTTGGCCTGAGGAGGGATTGAAATAGTCGATTTCAGCTTGGCCGAAATAGGGCAGCTTCGGTCCGCCGGAGTTGCTTCACTATTCCATCATGTTGGCACTTCTCCAACAATTCTCGTATTGACTGGAGTTTGCTATCAGATAACTGTGTTCTCCCCGGTTCTAAAGAGCCCGACCTTTGTTCAAGTCGAAGCTCTGATTCGAGCTTTACCGGAAAATGGAGCAGTAGAGAGAGAGAAGTGTTCAGGTGTGAGGAGAATGAAATGGGGATGACCTCTTTATATAGTTGTAAAAACCGTGTATTAAATGGGCGAGATTTATTACTAGTATTAATATTGCCATAAATTATTGGTATTAATTCCAATAATTTAATTTTGATATTAATTCCAATAATTTAATTTCGGTATTAAATTATTTGTATTAATTTCAATAATTAAATATATATTAATTGATGGCTATTTATGATAAGTCGTACGTTCGCATAAAAATTTTTGACCGAAATTTCGGGTTACAAAAAAATCATACATCCCAAGAGGTCACCCATCCTCACACTACTCTTAAGTAAGCACACTTAACTTTGAAGTTCTTATGAAATCTAATTCACCTTAACCAATTTGGTTTTTATTTTCTAGTTTGTCTTAAGTTTCTTTTCCAATGTTTAATAAATCCTTTGAATCAACCGAAAGTTGTAAATTTTCATATTGCTTATTCCCAAATGTAAACCAGTTTGGTTTTCTTATTCGGTTTGACCGGTTCTTTTCCCGGTTTTCCTTAACTCAAATGTGCAGGGTTTACATCTAGCCTATCTGAGATGTTCTAACTTTCGTCAAGAATGTCTCCCAAACTTTTTAAGCATTGGCACACAGTCAAGGGAGAACACTTCTGAAAAAACAATCTTTCCACTCATCACACCAACTGGGTGTGATGACATCTCTACTTACAATCGGCAAGTGGGTTTTCTCCTTCCTTTCAGGAAGTTCATCATACCAACTGGTAAGTAGTTTTTCCACATAGTTCTCAAATCACTCCGATCGGGTGTGATGTTAAAATTCCACATATAAGTGGTTTTTCATTTTTCGAAGTGCTCATCATTCCAACCGAGTATGATGTGAATAAACCCACTCACCCGATAATCTCAATGTATTCCTTCCTAGTTGGTTTTTTTCTCTACACTAGCTTATTCTTTCTAGCATTACGGTCCTTCATGTTCCTACATGATTTGGGCCATCTTTATCTATTAATATTTGACTTGATAACCTTCATTACTCCTGTATGAACAAAAATGCCCAAAATTTTCAATTAATTGCATTTAGGTCTCTAAAGTTATTTTCCTTGACTTTAGGTCCCTAATGCTAACTTTTCCCCAAATTGAGTCTCGAAACTTCCAAAAATCCACTTTGGGTTCTCAATTTACTCAAACATTTAAGGGGTTCAAGTTTTCCAAATTTCCAATTTGGTCCCCAACTTTTCAAAAATTACCATTTGCCCCTACTTTACAAAAATGGCAATTTGACCCCAATTATTTTAAAAAATTGACCAATTGGTCCTCTAACATCCTTTTTATGACCAATTGGCCCTCAATTTTACGAAATCCCCAAATTTCCCCAAACTTTTCCCCTAATTTCCCCCATTGAAACTAGCCAAATTCAATTTCATCAAATTGACCATTCAATCTGGTTTAATTGTTGAAATTGGAGGTATAATTCAGTTCCTACACAACCATACAATTCAATTAAGCTTTGAATCGCATGAATTGAGGCCAAAACGAGCTCAAATGGAGCTTCGCCAGAAAACTATGCATAGAGAGAAAAAGCTTTGAAAGCTTACCGTCGGAGGTGTTGCAGTCTGAGCTTTCTGTCGGGGCAGGTAGCTCTCATCCTAAGGTTCCTCTTAGGATCAAGAATTGCAACAATCCATATCAATTGTAGGAGAATTTGGTCAGTGAAGTTTCACAGTTTCTCTCTCTAACGTTGATAAAAAATGACAAAGGGGAACCGAATTGGCTTACCTTTCAGCTCTAATTCGGTCATGTGAGGGTTATGGAGTGTTGGGAGAGCCCTTGAGGAGGGCTGAATTCAGCCAATTTTAGTTCAGCTAATTAAAAGTGAAATACAACTATTGTAGAAGCTCGTATGTTGAAGATGGTAAGCAAGGTACAAGGCATTTGAGGAAACATGTGGGGAAATGTTCCAGAAGGACAATACCCGATATTCGTCAATATTTTATGAGATATGTTGACAGAAGTTTACAATTGTAGAAAGACCATGTTTGGGAAGTTTATCAACAGGATTATCGTTCATCACTTGCACAAATGCTTATACTACATGGATATCCGATGAACACAGTAGAGCATTACGAGTATAGAGAGTTTGTGGGGAAGTTACAACCACAATTCAAGATTATGTCGCGGAATACAATTAGAAATGATTACATTATATTATATGCAGTTGAAAAGAAGGTGTTACAAGAGATTTTAGAGAAGTTAAATAGTTGGATTGCTATCACTAGTGACATGTGGACTTCGGAAACACAGAAAAAAGGTTATATGGTGATAATCGATCATTACATTGATAATGATTGCACATTACAAAACCGTATAATGAGGTAATGATTTATAGAATATTGTGTATGTCACACCTCGACCCGGTTTTGTTGGATCCCCATGATCAACCCGCCACTCTCCCGGTTTACTAAGGGTTACCCCTTGGTTATTAACCATGAAGAGTAAGGCGTCCTTTAAACCTGTACCTTACTTGGAATACATAAATCAAAATTAGATAGACTTTTCAACCTACATACCTGTCTTGCAGGTGTGATTAACAGGAGGTCTTTGGGGTTGGTTGCCCTTGGTTGCCTAAAAGGGATATAAGGGAGGGGGTGAGTTCAACGACTTAGTGAATGGGTGTTTAAAGGTTGACTTTTAGGAAAATATTTGAATTGGAGTGTGCCATACTCCTTATTTTCTTTTAAAATTTCTCATTTTCAAAATCTCGGTTTCATAGTCATTACTTACTCCTCAACCATAACCAGTGTGTTTATCAACCAACACACGCCCTTCATCATGAAGGGAACACACATTTGTAGGCCAGCCCGTCCACTGTACCCACTTGTTGCATTGGAGCAACTTTATTGGCCACCTAGATAGAAGCACGTCCACTTCTACATGAGAATGAGTGGATGTACATGATATCTGACCCTCAATCTCATGAATAAAACTCTATGTCCGTATGAGGACAAAGACCATATATCGGTCTCATGAGTATGAAACTCAGACATAGAAGCTTCAGGAAGCCCCAAACATAGTAGATTCGTGGAGTACAAACACAGAACTCCATGGAGTATAAACATAGAACTCCATGACTGACTAGTATGACAAGAAACACAAACCCAGTAGCTTATCTTTTCCCTTATTACCACCATGTCATCTATCAGCCATTAGGATGCATCACTACACCTCTTGGGAGTCTTAATGGTCTCGAACCTCAAGTGCATGCACAAACAACATTTTCCTTAAAAGCCATTTAATGTTTGGTGCCATTGGTCCAACAGCGCCAACCCTCAACTCGACCTGCAGCTGTTTGTCTCGACTGGTCCATCGACCTGTCATGTCGCACTACTGCCAGTCCATCAAGTATATTGGTCATGTCTTGGTACCATGGACAAATCAATTCATTCATTTAAGTTTTATGGCTTAAATTTAATGTTTGTTTACAAGCTCCTACTCGTACCAACTGGCCTAGGGCCCACTATTCGAGATTTTCAAAATCGGCCATATTAGCCCTTAAGTTTCCAAAATTGAGGCCTCCGACCTATATGAGCTATTTGAGCTCCCGTCAAGAAGGTCTCCCAAAATGTTTAAGTAGTGGTACACAGTTAGGGGAGAGCACTTCCGAAAAATATACTTTTCAACTGTCCATCATACTAACCAAGTATGATGACATATCCGCTCGTAACCGATGAACGGGTTTTCCACTTCCTTCGAGTAAGTTTCATCATACCAATCAGGTATGATCTACTTACAACCGGTAAGTAGTTTTTTCATGTGATTTTCACATCACTCCTCTAAGATGTGATCTTTAAAATACCACTTAGCAGTGGGTTTTCATTTTCAAGGTGCTTATCATCCCAACCAGGTATGATATAAAAATCTCACTCACCCGTTAATGCAGTGAATTCCTATTGATTGGTTCTTTGCATTTCATGTGAGCTTGTCCTTGCTAGCGTTTCTGGAATTTCATGTTCCTACACGATATGAACATCCTTGTCCATTATCTCTCGACCTAACAACCGTCATTCATTTCAATTGAATGAGAAAACTAAACTTTTCATTTATTTGCAATTAGGTCTTTAAAATTATTTTTCTTTAACTTTAAGTCCAAAATGCCATTTTTTCCTCAAATTGAGTCTCGAAACTTTTAAAATTCTCCTTGGAACCTCAATTTATTCAATTTGACAAAAAGGGGTTTAATTTCCCAAATTTCCAATTCGGTCCCCCAACTTTTTCAAAATTACCATTTTCCCCTACTTTACAAAAATGGTAAGTTTTGCCCCCAAATTCCAAAAATTGCCCAATTGGTCCTCCAACATCTTTATCATGCCCAATTAGTCCTCAATTTTATGAAATTGCACTTTAGTCCCTCGAATTTTCAAAATCCCCAAATTTTCCACCAATTTCAACCTTCTAACTCTGTTGAATTTGATTTCATCAAATTGACCAATCAAATGACTTTAATTGTAGAAATTGAAGTTAAATTAGATTTTCTACACCTTCATATGATTCAATTGCACTTTGAATCACACAATTTGGTGACGAAATAAGCTCAAACGGAGATTTGCCAGAAAACTGGACTTAGAGAGAGGAAGCTTCGAAAGCTTACCATCAGGGGCGTGCGGGTCAGAGCTTTCGATATAGGCAGATAGCTCTAGTCTTGAGCTTCCTCCTAGGATTAAGAATTGCATCAATTGATTCTGAATTGAGTGAGAATTTTATCATCAAATTTCTGTCGGTTCTCTCTCTAGCACCGGTCAGAAATAACAGAGGGGAGCCGAATTGGCTTACCTTTCACCTCTAGTTCATCTATAAGAAGCCTGTAGAGGTGTTGGGAGGGCTCTGTTTAGCCTGAGAAGGGCTCGAATTGGACAATTTCAGCTCGGTCGAAAGAGGGCAACTTCGGTCTGTTGGAGCTACTTCATTTTTCAATCACACCATCATTTCTCTAGTGACCCTCGGAGAAAATGGAGACTACATGCATGTAGCTAACTTCTCCCCAGTTCTAAAGAGCCCAACCACACCTTCTTTGGCTTAAAAAATACCCTATATCAGAGCTCTAGTTCGAGCTTCACCGAAAATTGGAGCAGCTGAGAGAGAATGGAGTTTTCAGTTGTGGAGAGGATGAACGAGAAGGGGCTCTTTATATAGGAAGCTTGGGGACTTCTTGGTCATTTGATTAGTGCCTTAATGGCGGTCATTCATTGTCTGAAACTCCCTAGCCGGAGACTTTTCATCTAATGAACAGTGTGCATGATGTTTTGGCAAGTGAACAGTGTTGTCATATGAAGGAAGAAGACGACACTATTCTAGACCGGTCTGAACCGGGTTCAAAGCTTAAATCGGTCGGTTCATCCCCAATTCGATCAAATTTTTCAAAATTAAAAATTTCTAAATTTATCTAAATTCATTTTATATCTAATGGTTACCTCAAATCTCAAATTTGAATTTTTTAAGCCACTTAGAAAAATGAATTTAGCATTCGGTTCAATAACAGTTCAAACAGTTTAATCCAGTTCAGATCTGGTTCACCTGAACCTGTTTGGTTTTCATCTTCAATTCATTCTAAAGTCCTTTTTCATGATTTTTATGACCCCTTTGGGTCACTCGGGATCCATAAATTTTTCAGTTTTCCCTTTCTCTATCGGTTTCGGTTCATAAATGGGCTCAGTTCATAAACCGGTTCAATCCTGTTGGATCCAGTTCATTTGAACCGGACTAGTTTTTCTCTTCCAATTTGTTCTAAGGTTCTTTTCCAAAGTTTTATGAATCCTTTGGGTCATTCGGGAGTTGAAATTTCCCAAGTTTCCCATTCTTTGTTGATCGGTTTGTGAACCGGTTCGGTGTTTCTCATTCGTTTTGACCAGTTCTTTTCCCGGTTTTTCCTTACTTCAAAGGGGCGGGGTTTACAGTGTGTTTGTATTTTTTTGGTATTTGTTTGGTATAATTGATTTATTAATTTTTTGTATTTCTTTTGTTGTAGGCTATTTTATGTATCGTGTCTACATACAAGTGAGGTATTATGTGAAAAAATATCAACCTATATTATTGATTGAAATATTGATTCTAAACTGTCTACTATCACTTTTAACTGAAATTGATTGGAATAATTATTCTACAAATGATAGTATGATACAACTTTTAACTGAAAACTGTTTTGAATTCAATGATATTGGGAGGCCAAATACTACATATGTGATGTTATGCACACATTCTAAATATAATTATGAAAGCAAGATTGGAAACAATTGTAAAAAAATTGAAAATATACATGAAAGTGTATTATATTAGACTAGTATACCAAAGAAGTGGGAGAAATTTGATAAGTGTGTATTATGGTGACAACAACAATACAATTTGTAAAAAATATGAGTTATTGTTGTAATATACTGTGTGATTGGGGATTCGTCCTACCGAAAAACATTATTGAGAATACTCTTAATAATTTCAAATGAAAAAGTCTAAAATATTTTTATAGTCCATGATTATTTTTAGTAGTGAATTTGTTAGTGAATATAAAGTCATACACTAGTGTCTCTTTCACTAAAATTGAGAGCTCATACTCATCCTATCTCATTTTAGATAGGAATGAGGAAATGGAGTAAAAGTTAAAAAAATAGCTTTCTTCACAAATGACCCCTAATGAATATTACACGAGTTTTTGAAGTATTAGTAAAATGTTTAGAGTTGAAAACTTTTTAAATAATAAATTTTGATAAAATAAATTTAGTATATTTATATTTTAGAAAATATTTAAATTTTTATTAAAATAAAATTATTTTGTATTATTTATATGGTACATAGAGTGGATTATACTATTAATTTTACTATTCTAGTCTAATAAATATGTGGTCGTTGTGATGGCTATTCGAATTATCGAGTCTATATGTTACAAATTCGAACCCAATCGAGTTTGAGTACAAATTTGTCCGCATTAACCTGAAATTGAATTGAAATTGAGTCGAATAAAATCAAATTAAACCCAAGTCGAGGTATTGAGAACCTAAGGTTTATAAGATTACATTAATCGAATGATAATTCCCATTTGTGATTAAAAGCCAACTCAGCATATCTACTGCTACAACCACCACATCAGCTTAAGAATAATAACACCTATAAGCCAAATCAGCATATATGTAGAAATTTATTATTGGCAGTAATTACCTCTATTTATTATATATTATTTTCTTATTTTGTATGTAAAAGTTGTATATAAATTATTATACAAGTGAATAATAAACACACAGAAATTATTCACTTCCTCTTCCTTTCTTTTATGGTATCAGAGCATTTCGCTCTGGGAATTTGACTACTGCATAGAATCATTTTTTTTTTCAAATCATTTTCTCAACACACATAGCCTGCATAGCGCACTTCTTTATCATTTAAGCATTTTCTCAAACACATAGCCTAAGTAACGCACTTCTTCCTAATTCAAGCATTTTCTCAAACAAATAGCCTGCGCTAGCATATTTCTTCATCATTCAAGTATTTTCTCAAACACATAACTACCTTGAACACTCAAAATAAGCTCCTCAACCACCATCATTCTTCCCAATGCACTTCCCTCCCTACCAATCAAACTTGACAACACCAACTACTACCTGTGGCAGAATAATATCAATAATATGCTACAAGCCTATCAACTATATGGCTATGTCGATGGTAGCATACCTAAGCCAAAACCTACCTTGCTGGTGAAAGAAGAAGATGAGGAACTTGAGATTGTCAACCCATAATATGATGCGTGGGTGATCCGAGATAAGTTCACCTTCACTGCACTAATCGCATCTCTATCTACATAAGTCAATTTGCAGATCATTGGTGTTCTCACATTAGCTGAAGTATGGAACAAGCTGGAGACTGCATACAACTCTAAAACTCATGCTCAAAAGGACATTCTTGACCAACAATGGTGAGAGCTACAGAAGGGTGATCAACCATGGCCACCTACCTCTCCATCATCTTAACCCTCACCACCAGCTTTGCCTAAATCAGTAACCCCAAACCTAACCACAAAATCAAAGATAAATTATTCGATGGTCTTGACAAGGAATGGGAGGCACTCACCCTTGCTATGTCGCTCGTTCTGGATGACATGACTCTAGACTCCTTGAAGGCATTACTACTCGCCCAATACGTCCGTCATGTTCAGAAGTATGGAATCAATTCAGGGTTTGCACCCCTATCTAGAATCACATGAGCTACCAATATATCTCAGCCTCTCGTAGCTGTTGTAGCTACCTGAAACTCCCGTGGTCTCCTCTCAATGCCTCCGATGCCTCCTTTTCATTTTGTAGGTCGACAACTGCAATAGAGGTTCTTTCCAAGCTCTCATCGACATATTGCACCTTATGGAGGTTCTGCTTGATGGAATGATAGAACCCCTAATAGGAGATTTTCAGCCCAACGACTTTCGTCCAATCCAACATTTGGGTGTCGTCCAGTAGGCTCCATTCGCTCTTCTAGAACTTGGGGCGCACAAGGCCTCCACGGGAAAGAAAAAGGCAGTCCATCTAAAAGGCCCGACTTATGCATTCCAGGCCTACATGCCAACTGTGTGGATTAATTAGTCACATGGCCAACCACTGTCCATCATACGAGCTCAAGCCTGTCACACCTTAGGCTCATCCCTCTTACAATTCAGAGACCACCCCCCATCAACTCGATTGGTATATTGATTTCGTGCTACCACATATATCACTAACACCTTGTCTCACATGTCTATTCAGGACGATCCTACCCTTTCTGAGCATCTAATGATCGGTGATGGGACAGGTTTACCAATTTTATCCTCTGGTTCTGCTTATCTTCACTCTCCACCTCATAAATTTCTTCTCAATTGTATTTATTATATTCCCCAAATTTCCTTAAATCTTTTCTCTGTCTTACTCGAGATAACCCATATTATTTTGAATTTTATTATACATATTTTCTTATCAAAGATCTATTCTCTCATCAGGAGTTGATGTGCGGGAGTTGTAAGGGCGGACTCTACTATATTCGCACAAGTCGTACATCTTCTCTCATTTTTCCTGCTACTTATGTCAGTCATGTTGTATCTGTTTCTATTTGGCATCAACATTTGGGACATGTTGTTTTTCCCATTGTTAGTTATGTGCTTTCTAAACATCTCTCTATGAAAAATATATCACCGTTGCCATTATGTGAATCTTGTTCTTGTGGTAAAATTATTCAGCAACCATTTCCTCTCACCCATCATAAGAGTAAGTTTTCTTGGTTTTACGTTATGAAGTACCATTCTGACATTATCTTTATTTTTTGAGCATTTCGTTTACAAGTTGAAAATCAACTTAATTCTAAAATCAAATACTTACAATATGATGGGGCCAAAGAATTTTTGTCCAAATCTTTCCAGTCAAAATTGCATGCTATAGGAATCTCTCACTGTATTCCATGTACTCATACGCCTCAACAAAATGGTTCTGCTAAACATAAGCATCGCCATATAGTCGATATGGGCCTTACTCTCCTAAGTCATTCTCATACTCCTGTTAAATACTAAGGTTTTACCTTTGAGACAGTTGTATATCTCATCAACCGTCTTCCTACTTGGTCTCTTAGGTTTCGTTCACCTATTCAAGTCCTCACCCATACTCTTCCTCATTATAAATCTCTTCGTGTTTTTGGTTGTCTTTGTTTTCCATACCTTCGTCCTTATCTTTCACACAAATTACAACCCTGCTCATCACCTTGTATTTTTCTCGGATATCCCTCTAATTATGTAGGTTACCGAGTTCTTGATCCTCGAATTGGTCGTATTTTTTATTTCTCATACCGTCCACTTTAATGAGTCTGTCTTCCCCTTCTCTCATAAATGTCCGCCCCCAACTGCCCCCGTCCAGCACTCCATCGCTACTCTCCCAATTCCCTCCCTTGTCCCAACACCGCCATTGGACTCAAGTATGGTTCCTCATTCTCCTTTAAATATACATGATACTTCTTCGTAGGCCTCTCCTACGGGTTCGCTTACTCCTCCTCTGCCGGTTCCCCGCATGGTCACTTGCTCTCAGGATGGCTCTCTTCCTTCCAGGCGCTTTACTATCAACCCCTCCTTGTTTGTGGTGCAAGAACCTCACACCTTTGCTCAAGCTCGTCATGATCCTCTTTGGATGGACGCCATAAAAGCTGAACTCTCTGCGCTTCTTCACAATCATACATGGGATTTGGTTCTTGTCCCTCATGATCGTCTTGTTATTAGTTGTAAATGGGTTTATAAGATTAAGGAAAATTCTGATGGTACCATTACTCAACATAAGGCTCGACTTGTTGCCAAAGGTTTCTCCCAACAATCGGGTCTGGATTATGATGCCACCTTCAGCCCAGTCATCAAACTTGTCACCATTCGAGTCATCCTCTCCATTGCGGTCTCTTCCAATTGGCCTATCCATCAATTAGACGTAAATAATGTTTTTCTGCATGGTCACCTTACCGAGGAAGTCTACATGTCTCAACCACCCAGGTTCTCTGACCCTATTTATCCTTATCATGTATGTCGACTTCGGTGGTCACTCTATGGACTCAAACAGGTTCCCCGTGCCTGGTTCCTCCGCCTCAGCTCCTTTCTTCAAACTCTAGGTTTTTGTGGCTCCATTGTTGATAGTTCTCTCTTCATTTATCACTGCTCATTTTGTTATATTTCTGCTTGTCTATGTTGATGATCTTCTCATCACGGTTTCGCCCACTGCTCCTATTGAGTCCATTATTTGTGCTCTTCAGGCTGAATTTTCTATCAAGAATTTAGGTCCACTGCATTGTTTCCTCGGCATTGAAGTCAAGCAATCCTCTCAAGGTATTCACCTTACCCAAACCAAATATATTCATGTTCTTCTCTCTAAAGCTGCCATGACTACTTGTTGGCCCGTCTCAACTCCCATTAACTTTGGCCCCATTTGTCTACTCTTACGAGCACTTGACTCTCTGATCCAACCCAATATCATCAGATTGTGGGTTCTCTTCAATATCTTACTTTTACGCGGCCTGATATCACTTATGTTGTTCACCAAGCATGTCAGTTTATGCACTAACCCACGGATGCTCATTGGACGACCATCAAGCATATCCTTCGCTATCTCCAAGGTACTACCCACATTGGCTTAACTTTTTGGCGTTACTCACCTCATGATCTGCATTATTTTTTTGATGCCGATTGGACTAACAACCCTAATGATCGTCACTCTGTTAGTGGATTTTCCATTTTTTCTGGATCGTAATCTGATCTCATGGAGCTCCCATAAGCAACGCACTGTTGCTCGCTCAAGCACTAAAGCTGAATATAAAAGCATTGGCAATGTTGCTACAGAGATTATCTAGCTACGCTCCCTACTTCATAAACTTCATCAACCTCTCTCTAGCCCTTCTATATTGTGGTGTGACAATCTCTCAACCATTTATCTCACAGACAGCCCTATTTTTCATGTACACACCAAATATATTGAAATTAATTATCACTTTGTTCATGAACAAGTTAGCAATGGGCATCTTTGTATTCGTTTTATTGGTACCGATTCTCAATTGGCTGACATTCTTACCAAAGGTCTGTCTACTTCTCGCTTCTGCTTTTTACGGTCTAAGCTCAATATCCGATATCTCCCCTTGAACTTGCGATGGAGTAAAAACCAATTCAGCATATCTATAGCTGCAACCACTACATCATCTTAAGGATAACAACACCTACAAGTCAACTCAAGGATTTGTTATCAGCAGTAATTGCATAATAAAAGTCAAATCAACATATATGTAAAAATTTATTATTATCAGCAATTACCTCTATTTATTGCATATTTTTTCTTATTTTGTATGTAAAAATTGTATATAAATTATTATATAAGTAAATAATGAACAAATAGAAATTATTAACTTATTTTTCCTTTCTTTTAGTGATTAAAAACTTGTATAATTATTGCATATTTTATGTCTTCGATGGAACAATAACAATTATAGATTATCTGATTTACGGTTGAAATTTTAGTTATTAGAATAGTTACGGAATAAAGTGTCAAGCGTTTGTTTCAAGCTTAATTTTTTTTATTTTGTAATATATAGTGGTCTAGTTTTAAAAAATACTTTTTAGTTAAATTATGTTAAAATACTAATTATGGTGTAAAAAATATTAAAATACTAATTTTATATTAATGGTCACTTGATAAATAGGATATAAATTAAATTGAACCGGTTTATTTAAAAAATTATAAAAAGAGGAGAGGTGTGAGGGCTGAGGTCCCTCCATCCCTCGTGAAGCAGTTTCATGTGAGTGGGTGGGTGTGAGGACCTCCATGCCATTGTGATGAGGGATCTAACAGGAGGTCTCTTCATCACTGCCATTACGACCCTTTATTTAATAAAAAAAATAATTATTTAATTTTTATTTAGCGTTTTATTGGTATGATATTAGTATTTTAATAGAGAAAGGACAGCCCGTTGGTAACTAAGGATAGTAGGTCAGATCTAGGCTATAAATTCTGAGGGTATATACTTTGGGATTAACGGTGAATCATATTGTATAATGAGTTGTATTATTAATGTATTTATACAAAATAATTATTTGAAAGTTTTTAGTGATAATAAATTATTAAATAAATAGGCACATATTTTTTTATAGAGAGATACTGTTCATTAGTATAATAATGTGGAGGAAGAGGTCTATGTTTTTTTTTGTTCATCCTCTCTTGCATCTATCTCTCTGCTCTGTGAGATATTGATGTTTATGGGATTGAATTGAAGCAGCATAGAAGAAGAATACAAACTCTTTCAATTCATTTCCCTATTCAAGCTCTTTTATAGCAAAAGGTAACCTTGCCTTGTACGAACATTGATCCGTTTCTCTCTTGCTTCTTCGCGGGGATTCTGATTCCAGCCATTCACATTTTCGCCAACTCTCGCCCTTCGCTCGTCGATCCGTGCTTGACCGTGCCGGAAAGCTGTCATGAATCCACGATTTCTGGTGAAGTATGCTCATCTTTGTTCCTATTAGTTCCTTTTTGCTGTTAACCTGAAGTGTTAGGTTTCTGATTTCCTTCTGATTCGACTCCGGGGATCTTATACAATTCTTATTGTTAGGAATGATATGTAGGAGTCTCTAGGTCACTACGACCAGTTATTGAGGCAAAACTGGAGCGAGTATTGTCTTATGTTCAAGGGAGGGAAAAGATTTGGCTTCTGTATGTTGACCCCTTCTGGATAGTAGTTGAAGATAGTTCTTGGAGATGAATCGGAATTGCTCATGAGATCCAATGAGAGGTTGTGATTGTATAAGAGCAATTCGGAAATGAGTAGATCGCCTTCCTTCTCTTTGAAGTCGGAACAAAGTCCCAAGCTTGACCCTGAATCTCTGCAGCAATGGATTGTGGCCTTTTGCATTATAAGGTTTGATCTTGAACAAGGTCAGCTCATTGAAGAATGTTACCCTCCCAATACCTTGACCCAGGATGAAGAGCTTGAAATCGCATACAGTTCATTCCCTGATTCCGTTTCCCAGTACCATAATCGCTCCAGCATTCATGATTGCATGTTCTTTTTTCGGTTTCGAAGGTGTCATAAGTCTAATCCTATGAATGGGTCTTCATCTGAAATAAGTGAAGTTAGTCATAGGGCAGGATCTTCAGAGACCTTCAACAAGAATATCTCAAAAACACTGCCTAGAAGTAGCCAGAGTGATTCAAGATATATGTATGGGTTTGTATTTAATAGACAAAGACACGATGAGAGGTTGAAGAGAGGAGGAGAGCAGAAATCTGTTGTGATTTTATCTCACAGTCCTTTCTCAAGTGTCTTTAGACCTCTGTTGCAAATCATGGGCCCTCTCTATTTTGACATTGGGAAGAAAGCTCTTGAGCACATTGCTGCATATGTTTCCTTGTGGCCTTCTCCTACACCTGGTAGGCTTATGGAGCTTCCAATAGGGAATGCTGCTCTCAAGGTTAATTTGCCCCCTGCATATTCGTTGCCCATAGAAAGTGGAATGTCTATTGAAGAGGCTTTAACTTCAATGGCTCCTTTACTTCCTACAAATCAATCAGTTCCACAAGGTCTATTTCATGATTCAGATATTTTTGGTGTTTTTCGGGGGATTTTGCTGCAGCTTTGGGTTTTATGGGAATTATTACTTATTGGGGAGCCCATTCTAATGATAGCACCAACTCCTCCCCAGTGCTGTGAGGCTGTTGCAAGTCTTGTTAGTTTGGTTGCACCACTCCTCTGCAGTGTTGATTTCAGGCCCTACTTTACAATTCATGATCCAGAGTTTGCTCATTTAAATAGTATCCAGGAAGGACATGCTTTTCCGCCTATGATTCTGGGGGTAACAAATTTATTTTTCCTGAAATCACTTCGTGGCATCCCACATATTGTATCAGTAGGAAGTCCAAGTCCCCATTCAAATCGACTTCCCTTTTCGAGCAAGCCAACCGGTAGAATTCCTGGGAGGCCAGAGGGTTTAGGTGTTCAGCAACCACTTTCTTTGAAGAAGTTTTCACCTTCCAATTTGTTGAATGTTGTGAAACTGAGGAGAGAGGGTCCTCTTTGTCTGATGACAGAGCATAAGGAGGCCATATGGACGACATATTCTTCGATAACAAAACCAGATACTTCCATTTTGAACAGACTGATAGATGCAGGTTTGTCGCCCAGAGTCGAAGAGTCGATGTCTGTTGTCAATAATGAAATACTGCGTCGGCATTTTTTGGAGCTTACAACCAATTTTTTAGCCCCTTTTGGTCCATATTTTAGGGCTATCACACCGTCTGAAGGAACTTCTCCTTTTGTTGACCCTCCTCCTCTCCCTCCCTTCAACATAGACGAGTTTCTTCGCAGTTTATCAGCTAGAGGCCCAGGGAAGTTTTTATCAAAGAGGATGAAGTCTAATTGGATAGACCTCTATAGGTAAATTCAATTTACTATATTGAGCAAACTTCAGATATTCTAACATAAATGACAGAAGTTCGGAATTCTTTTTAACAGGCGCTTTTTGAAAGGACACAACTTTATGCCCTGGTTCCAGAGAAGGCGTGCAGTTGCTGAACAAGAACAGCAGAGGATCTGGAAGCAGGCAAGGATGAAGACTGACATACAGGAATTTATATCTAAAATGTCTGAAGTAGAAGTGGTTGATTCTTTCAATTCAATTGAGAAACATATTAGAGGAGAAACTCAGGTACAGCAATTGATTTATTGGAGGTCATACTTACATTGACTGTTTCGTTGGCTTTGCTGCACACAGATATATCACTGAAAGAAACTACTAGTCAATTGAGGTTGTTGACCAAGACTAGTGAAAGCTGATAAACAGCATGCTTTCATTCTGGGAACACTATCATCCAAGTATTATTGTCCTACTGTTGTCCTCTAAGTTGCGTATGCAATATTCTAATGGTAGTGCCTAGATTGTGGAGAGTGATTAATCTATCTTAAATTTTGATATCAGAACCAGCTAGTGTTCTAATACACCTGGTATTATTTATCTAGTGTTCGATTGCCTGATTGTTTGGTTTAGTCTATCATTGATATATAATGAATAAATTGGTAATCATTTGAATTGTTATACAGTGAAACAGTTCTTTCTGGAAAAGGGCTGGCTGAAGCCATGATCTTCTATTTGGCAGTCATTGCATAGCTTATCCCCATTTTTTTGATAGCTGCATTGCATTATTTTCTCTTGAAGTGAGAGTTCATCATCACAGCTCTGAAGGAGATGTCTAAAGTTTCCCATGTCTTTGTTTCAATTCCTTTTATAATATCTGTGATATTTAGGATCTCTAAGTGCTACATCATCAGCTTTTACCGTGTCACATGCAGATGTTCTCTGATCCTGTGATCCGTAATATATTCAGAAAAAAAAAACAAAACATAAGGATCCCAATTAGCTTTGGATGGGCTTAGATTAGCATTTCATTGCTGTGTTATGGATTTTTTTACCTCACATTGATTAATGCATAATTCGTAAGTATTGCTTCTGAATTCAGATGCAGGAATCTGGTAAGGGAAGTAAAGACTCTGCAGCTACTTGTAGTAAACTAAGGGATGATTTGCGGGTTGTCTTCAATGTCCTCCCTCGAGATATGCAAGAGCTCCTGGTCATGAATCCAGAGACAGCAGCTCTTCTCGATGTCCCAAGGTGACAGAAGTCTATAAAATCATGCTGGTTGCCATTAGTTAAGGACCTCAAAGGTTGGGGACGTTGATAGTTAACGGTCTCATACTTTGACGAAGAAAGATTCTATATCTAGAGGATACTTGTTTTAGTATTTCAGGTTAACTCTAATTTCACAGTCCACTGCCTTACCTTTGGACAGGGTTAAGTTTGTCCAAGCAGAATTGGGAAAAACAGAAAAATGCTCCCTCCAGCAGCCACATGCAGAGTTTGTTAGTTATGTTCGATGGCAAGGATAGATCAAGGACCAGTGCAGATAGTAAAAGCTGTAATTTAATATTGTATTTGTGGAGGATTTCTCCATTGATTCTACTGTGATTTTTTGGTTTATTGCATAGACTTCACCCAATGCCTGATATTACCTATAATCACCTCCTCCCACAAGACACAAACCTCAACCTTCTTCCCTCATTCCTCTCCTTGTTCATCTCACTTTGTATCCCCTATCTACATCCTTATTTCTCTTTTTCTCCTCAACCCATCTTCAAAGAGACTTTCGATTAACTTTTTGTCCAATCCATGAGACATTTGAAGCATTCATCTCTAATACATCAACTCTTAACAGTCACTTGTATTTAAGTCTTTGCAAGGATTTAAATAAGAGTGATTTGAATGTGGGTATAGGTGTGGTTTTTTAATAAAAAATTAAAAATACAAAATTATTCTAATAATTAAATTTAATATTTTATTAAGTAATATATATAATTAAATTATATATAATGTACTATATAATAAAATATAATCTTCAATATATATAATTATATTATATATAATAAATTAACGCATTAAATTTTAGTACATAATTAAATTATGTAAAATAATTGAATTATTATTATAATAAAAAATAAATTAATATTGATTTTGTAATATTAGTTATACATAAATATTTTATAATTATAATCAGAAAAATAATATATATAATAAATTATATTATATATAATTAAACATTATTTTTTATATATAATATTTTTATTATATAACTATATCATAGAAATTTATTTAAAATATATAAGAATATATATATATATATATATAAAAGATAGTAAAATAATTTAAATAAAAAATGATCACCATTCCAAATAAGAAAAGTAAATATTATATTTTATTATAAATGTAATGATTTGGAAGATTAATCTATACAAACCCTCCATTTAATTTTACAAAACCATAGATTTTTACGCCCAGCAAATCACTACACATTTCAATTCAAACAATAAGTTATCACTCATCATTCCTATTTTAACTCATCATCTTATACCACTATTATTTACTGAATAACTCCATTTCATGTTATTATTTTCATATATTTTTATTGTTTTCCATCTTAATAGATCAATAAATTTTAATAATTTAGTTTTCTCCCCTGCTATCAATATTCTTCTATCTTCATCTTATGTCTATCAATATGTAGGAGGGTGGCAATTTTGGTGTAATTATGACTTGCCAAGACTACCACTCCACCCAAATCTAAATTAATGATATTTTTTTCCAAAAAAAACTACTTGTAATTATGTAACCACTCATCTTTTATAACTACTATTATTTTATCAAGGAAACTAAATGTTAGATTAAAAATAATTATTTTAATTTTATATATTTTTTATTTTTTTATAGGTAACCATGCTGTCCACATTGGATTTCCTTTTCCTGAATAAGAGAAAAAAAATAGAAGGAAGAAAGCAAAAGGACATATAATGAGGGAATGGAAATACCTTGATACTGGGCTACCTGGAGCTGTATTAGCATGAACTTAGAGGGAGTGGCTCATCCTGGGATCTTGTTAGCGTAATGGAACCCACATGCCAACCGAGCTAATTTAATAGACCCATTTCCTAGCAGTTCAAGTCTGATCGACGACGCCCCAATCATCACATTTCAACTTTCTTGAAGGGCAGCAATGAGGAAGAATACCCATAAAAGGCCTAATTTGTCTAAGACCCCTTCCAGCAGGTAATACTATGAGATGCAGTCGAGTTAAAACAAGAGGATCATCAACAGAACCAGTCGCTGTATTAACGAAATTAAAAGTAGACGCCCGGCTCCAGCGCTCATCTTCACATAGCTAGGCCAAGAAAATTGGGAAGAGCAAAGGTCCATTAATGGAAAAGAGTTCAAGAGTGCCTAACTACAACTAAAGAACGACCTCCCATAATTCACAACCGCCTGAATTTCAAAGAAAATTGGCTGTTAATGAGACGGTAGAGAGCACTCTTCCGACCCCATTTCCAGAAAATAGGTCCCAGCATCCGTCTCCTCCTCTTTAATTGCTTTTCTGCAAGGTGAACAATAGTATCCTCTCAGTTTCTAAGCAAGAGCTAAGTCAGAGGGATCCAGGGAGAGAGCTCCCTTACTCTTTCTCTGAATGGAGAATAATTTCCACTGCAATTCCAGCTCCTCATAGCTCAGTTGAAGTGTAGGCCAATAGTTTTTTTGAATTTGTAAGACTTCAAGAACAGTTTGCAGCCCAGATTTGGTAGGCCCCTTCTTCCCGACTTCAGTCTGTGTGTGTTCCCCAAGCAAGACCTTTTTTAATTCCATTGAGAAACACCAAGTCAGTAATATATAACCAGAAGTATTCAGGTATGTCACCTTATGGAATCAAGATCCACATGGAATACAGCAATTGGAAATGTATAAAAAAATTCAGTATAAATCTGAAGATACTGAAGGAAATGTGACATAGATTCACCTTAATTACTGCAGTAGCAGAAGAAGATATTGAACGGAGGTTGTAACTGCAAGCAAAATGTCCAGAAGTCAGCATACAAAAGCACTATATTTACAGATCTAATAATGGGTTTAAAATCAAATGCAAAATGGATAAAAAAATTTACTGACCCGCCCTCAAGAATAACAAGTAACTTTCCATCAGATAAACCATTCAGCATGTGTGTCATTTGTGCATAACCATCTGGAGTAACCTACCATTGACAAACCACCAAAATTAAGAGTAACAAAAGGGGTAATAAAAATGAGGGAAATAAAAGAATAAGCTCTTCGTCAACCAATAAATGATCAGCAATGCACTACAGCATGGATAGAGAGTTCTGACTCAGAAAAAGACGGAATACAGCAAAATACATAAATAAATAGCAGTGCTTGGATATATAATAGCCCTCCCTGAATTCAATCAACTGTAATTCAGGAATACTTAAATTAGAAAAACTGAAAGCAATTTCTTACATCACAACAACCCAAGGGGTCGCCTCTTGCAGCATCAAATCCAGCTGATATGATGGTGAAATCAGGAGCAAAAGCAGAAGCTGCAATAAAGGATCGTGATTAAAACCAATGAAGAAGTGCCAAAGAATTGTCTTATAACATTAATACATGCAACGCAATTAGGTGCTTCATTCAACACCAATCTTCTAAGCCGTCAAATACCACTTCATCAGATCAGTGTTTCATATGACAATATTATTCTGCAAGATGATAGAAAATGGAGTGTGTAATAATGACCTATGGGAAGCACAACTTTCTCAAATGCAAAGACATAATCATCATCACCAACACCCCCACGGCTCCATGGGATGTTCACACAATATCCTTCTGCACCATCACTACCCACCTGCCAAGGAAGAGACCAGAAATCATGCCACAAGATTATAGCAAAAGATTAATGAGTGAAAATATAGCACAAGATTTAATTGCACTATGGCTTCTTCAAGAAAAAAATGATACTACATTTTCCAAAACAGAGGAAAGAAAGAGAAAATGAATGTTGAATGCACATGCAGTCCAAGAAATTCATAAATTATCAACCAGCAGAATAGCTGAAGCTCGATGGAAACTAGATACATTTTCTGCTGGAACTATAAGTACATCCTCTTATAATAAATTCACAAGAAAAGAACAAAACACTTTAAATTCATGGAAGAAAAGATGGACTTAGAATTGAGATACCTCCCAGGCAGCACCTGTACTAGGATAGAACTTTCCTCCTTCATGTCTATGAAGTGATACATACAAAACCTATCATATGGATAATATATTAATGGGTAATAAAACCAAGACTATGAACAGAGAAGGTTGCAAAGAGAAGCACTGTCACCCAAAGGACACACCACTGAAAGTATCATTTAAAAGAAAGGGGACCCATTAACAGACCATGTCTAGAACATGAACCATGCCATCACACCATAAATAAAATAATAATTGGATTAAAAGAGACTCCTCAACCTTAAGATGTCTCTTTTTGCAGTAGCACACCATAACCAAAACAAAAGTTACAATACCATTATCAGACCAGAACAAGTCATGTACTTTATTAGAAAAGGTTTAATTTAACTCACGGATTTGTTCCCATCAAAAATCTCCTGTGTACCATTTCCATGGTGGACATCCTGTTATTCAGAAGGAATTTAATTAACAAGTGCATATTATACCCTTCCATACAACAGAAAAGGGATGCTTGTTATTAGATAACACTCTAACAATATCAAGGCTATAAAAGATATCAATGGCAATGAACAAATGCTTGCCCAGTCGATTATCAGCACTTTCTTTGCTCCAGCAGCCTGAGCTGCCAATGCAGCAATTGCTGCATTATTATGGAGGCAAAACCCCATGGATTGTCTTACACCAGCATGGTGACCTGGTGGTCGTACCTGTATCATTTGTTGCAAAGAAGAGTTAGTTATATTGAATGATGGCATTATCCAATAAAACAAATGTGCACAAACAGCACAGAAAAAGATCATACCAATGCAAAACCATTCTTGGCACGTCCAGAGAAAATTTCTGAAGCAAGATCAGCACATAGACCTGCAGCAATCCTTGCAGCTTGAGCTGAATGCTCATTTGCATATGTATCTGGGGTAAAATAGCTGCCAGATAGACAATCAATTATCTAAAATTTCAGTCATGCAGAATATATAGCCATTTATTTAAAAGCTATTTGGAATTTTTCATTAATTTCATTTACAACAGATATTAAATGCATAAACACAATAATTGGTGCAAGACAGAAAGATGGGCAGCCAAAGAACTAGCCAAACACATGCATGGCAAGACATGAATTATGTGGGTAATGTTGAACTGAGGAAAGGATTGCCCTACCTAGAAAACAAATCACTTGTAAGTTCCACAGAATCAACATGCTTTGATGAATGGACCTGATGATTCCAAAGCTAAGTTATCAACAATAAAACAATGTGAAAGCACCAAAAACAATCCATAAACAACACAAGAAACTTATATTATGATAAGAATGAGTAAATGTATTGTGGTTTCACCATAAAGATGACTCACATAGCCTACGATAGGATAGCCATTCTAATATACCAATATTAACAGTTCATCATTGTTAAATGAATGCACACTGGCTCTAGTAAGACTTCATAAGGATAATATCTAGTTATGGCCAATAAATATGCTGCTTACCATCAGAAGCTCCTGTTTTGTAATTTCTCTTGAAGGAAGAGGATAACATCTTCCAGGAAATATGCCTGCAAAACATTTTAACAGACAGATGTCCAGTGCAGTGCCCAAAATATTTTAGTACAATAACACAAAATCAAAGATATATAACACAGAAAACAATCATAAAATTGCCTAAAAGCCTGAGGAAGCTTGTGAAATGAACCATATGACAAAATGGATGATATAACTGAAAAGGAAAAAATGAGCTACCAGCAGCAGCAAGGCTTGCAGCAATTGCTCGAAGACGATCTGGCCGTTCGGGGTGAGGATGTTGCTTCGCCATGACCTACTCTAACACAAAAAAATTAACTATGGAGTAACCAGAAAATGGAAGATAAGGATGTAAGGAATAAAACTCAGGAATTCAAGGTGCTCCAAAACATGTGCGAGTAGCATATTCAAAAACATAAAACTCTAAGCAGGCTTCAAGTTTTGAATACTCTAAGAAAGATTCAGAATCAAAACCTACATTTTCAAAGTGGACTGTAAAAGCTTTAAAAAAAGGTATTTTGATCATGTATTCTTTGTTACTTTGGACAAGGCCTTCAACATTTACTTGAGAACTTAAAATATCACCAAAAATCCTTAAGGGCCTTCAGTCTTGATTGCATAAGCAGAAGAGAATAAATTATGTGGAAATAGCACCATACCTCTGAATGTAGCAGCATCCTTTCATCAAATCCTACAGCAGTGGAACAACTTGAGGATGAATTTCTCAGGAAAATGCCTATACAAGTAAAACAATTGACCTTGGTCCATCATGGGAAAGAATTGTACTAGAGAAAGCGATATACTATAGCATAAAAGACAATATATTTGCAGTAATCACATTGTATGGAAAGCCATATACTTCTCCAGGGATGAACTTCACTGTTAAGGATATGATTAATCCAAGGTAAACTCAAGGCCTTCAGAGTTGCAGAATCAAATTTTCATCATTTGTAACATTAGACGTGTTCCAAACATGTAAAAATAATAATCAAATACCTGCTTCTACTCCTGCTGGCTCTGATTCAGCTATACAAGAATGGGCATCTTCAAAAAATGGTGAAGCAAAGAAGCCATTTCTCAAGATTCCTGAGCGCTTATGCTCTCCACAATTCTACATGAAAATTAAATAGAAAAGCGAAGGAAAATTGATTACAAAAGTGCATATCATTAGGAGGCAGCAGCCTAATTGAAATGCATAGATTAATTAATAAAAGGAAAGCCTTCACATAAAATGAACATACATCACAATGAACAACATCATCAAGGTTGGCCATCGTACAATTAATGCAAAACCAATTCGGAATTTCCATATGCCTCTTCAGAGGTTCCCAATCACTATCATCCTCATCTTCATTAAAAATGGTATCATAGTCATAGAAGTCCTGAAAAAGGTAAATTCAATCTATAGTAAGAAAATATGCACTTTGTCTGCTGAGGCAGCATGTATCTATATCATAGATCAAATCAGGCTCATTTACAATCACAACATCAGATAGTGGGTTCACATTTATGTTATCTTCTGTAGTCCCAGAGGGAAACCCTGGTTCGCTTTCTCCTCCACAAGGTTCACCATTATGGTTCACTGTGCCATTAAATTCCAATGTTCCATTTCTGGCTTCCTCATCCTGGCACAAGGGTTCATCAATAAGGTGCAGGTTGCTATTCTCAACCTTCCCACTTGTTAAACGATTAACTGGAACTGCTTCAGAAACCATGTTGCACTCAGAATTCATGTGAATAATCTCAGCCAGCATTGCTCCTGAGGAATTGACAAGTTCAAGTACAGCAATAAATTAAGAATATATACATAACTAATAAAAATTACAAGTGAGCATAATCTTAAATCATTGGAAATACACTAAGCCAGTGAAAAGAAGGATCATTCAACCAGGGTTTTGGCCCAAAACACCCAATGAATGAGGGCCACAAATCTTCATGTATGCCATTTCAGAAGCACAATCATATCCAGTGCACAAACCATATAATTAGATAGCTTCCAAGTGACAATCATATGAATTGGGAGATATATGAAATAAAAAATTCTAATTTTCAAGTTACAATAAATGGCATGGAAAAAATGGAAGATTTTCATAGTTTTAAATCATCATTCCTCAGATACTTAAAATCAAAAAACGACTGTGATTTATGATTGGATCATAAAGATCACAGCAACCATTCTGCAATTTTATGAATGAGGGACAAAGGCAGAAGGAAACATTCATTTCATCTTTCAAGCAAATATTACATAAAAAGAAAGGGAAATAGTAAGTGCACAAGGATGAAGATTCATTCGAATCCAATATAAATTTTGTATTCATATAGGTTATATGACCCTGAAAGATTAATCGTGAATTTAAAACACTCTGATCATCAATATCAAAACTCAAAGGAATCCAATCAAGAATATTAAGAAATTCATAACCATAAGGAGCATAAAATAAATATATTGCACATAGACATGCACCTGGTAGAATAGTTCTCTAGAATAAAAGCACTGCAAATTTAAAAGTAGCAAGTTCCTCAAACTACTTCAGGGATTATGCTGCAAACCAAAAACCCTCTGCAAGGATTTTTCATGTTTTTTCTTTGGCTGGATCCGTCTCCAGCAAGAATTTCACTCTTTCACTTCAGCTGATCAATAAGATTCGAAATATTAAGCGAAACGTAGTCTCTAACTCTAACAGAGCCTATGGAAAGCTCCAAGACAAAATAACAGTATATAAAATGGCAGTTCAATCAAACAAAAATGCACGACGAAAAGATGTAAAGAATATCTCCTCTCTTTTGGCCAAGTTAAAAAAAACAACTCACCTAGCTTCTGGCCATCGAAAAGAAAGCTCGACTAATTTCTGGACAGAAAAAAAAAAAAGGTCATCTCAATAGACTGTTAAACCCTAACTCATTAGCATGCACCAAACTACGAAGCCGCCATTTAAGTCAGGCGCATATGAACGGCCATACAAGCACAATACCGCAAGTTATTTATCAGAAAAGGCGCATAACTACAAGAGTTAAGAAAGCTGACCTGTAAAACCCTGAGATCCGTAACAGAAGTAAGAGAAATACAGAGATTATCCAAAGAAACGCTCTAGATATCTTACCAACATGGTAATGGGGAAAAGGAGAGAGAGGACCTGTTTATAAATACAGCCAGTGGAGGGATGGAATTGGCAGGGGGGGAATGAAGCAAATCATTCATCGGGAGGATACAATTGTAATTTGATTAAATTATATTTTTGTATAAAAACTTTTAACTTTTTTATATTGTTTAAAAAATCATCTTTTATTAAAAATTAAAAATTTTAAACTTTATTATAAAATTTTTTATAAAATGATTATTTTATCAAAAAATTTAATTTACTTTAAACTAAACTGATATATATTTGTGTAATATATTTAATTTATTATTTAAATTAATTAAATAAAATATTAATGGTATATATTTTTTACTTAAAATTTTATTAAATAAAAAACATATATTTAATTTATATTTACTTAAAATATATATAATTTAAATAAAATATCATAAATTTTATAAAATATAATTTATTTTGATAGTAAAAAAAATTTAATTTTATGTAAAAATTAATTAAAATTTTTAACTATATATATATATATTATAGTATATTAGTTATTATAAATATTTAAAATAGAAAATTAAATTGGTTTCTCTAATATTATTTTTATTTTATAATTATTATTTTATATTTAAATTATCTAATATTTTAGAAATTTAATTTAAAATGATATTAAAATGAAAGATATATTCAAAACTCTAACTACATTACGCTTGTAAAATTACAAATATAACCTTTACTTAATTAACAATTACTATTTACTATTCAAAGATTCCTCCCCATACCCGAATAGTTTCTAATACTTAGAGAACGAATGATCACTTGCTTAACAAAGCCAATTTAAGTATCTTCAACGAATATTCTATTGTTGATTTCAAATAGTAGTACCTAAATTGGCCATTTTCATTCCAAGGTTGTTGTGGGCTATTAGTAGGCATTTGAAATGTTATTGGAAGCGAGTGAGAGTAGCAGAAGTTGGAGGTGCAAGCTATGTCAACTTTCTTATTATATTGGCCAATTCGTGATTGTAATGCTTCTATAGATAATAACGTAAAGTAACGGGACCTACAAATATGAATTCGTTCCCAATGGTATGTCATGTCGTCTTGCCATCATTCATTGGAATTACAACTGCATGTATAGATGATACTTTCCTTTCTTTTCCTTTCTACTCTTTATCAGGACTCCAACTATTTAGGATTCATGTGTGCAAATATATAGTTCAAATAAGGGGCTAGATTTATCGAGATAATGCTGCTGGTGGAGTTTGAATGATTCCCTTGAATACATATTTGGGGACTCAACATTGTGTTCACTCGTCATAGAATATCCTAACAAACTTATATTGACTTTTGTGGGGTGATCTTCATCTACAACTCCGAGTTATACATATGTAATAAATAGATAATATTCAATTAAATGTGGTCATTTAAAATTTTGTAATTTATAATTGATTGTCTATTAATTAATATATATTAAAAGTCGTAAATTAATTGATTGACTATTCATCTATTATTTTATTTCTATATAAGAAATATATTGTAAATGTATCAAACACAATACAATTACTAAAATTCATCTATTTTTTATGATATCAGATATTTTTTGCTAATACAATTCGATTCTACATCCTAACTACGTTGATCAGAATTACTTTCATTGTCTATTTCTAAATTTCAGTTCTCATTGTCAACAGAATATTATCTAGAATTCTTCTTTTATTACTATATCTATTTCATTATCTTACCATCAACCTCACTTGCTCAATCCCTATCAATTTTCATCATCTTCCATATTTACTTTCGAAATCTACAAAATCAACATGAGTTAATCATCATTAGTAGTTAAACTTCCAACCAATATTCCAGTACTTCCGGTTAAGTTGGACGAAATAAACTATTTCATATAGCGCAATAATATGATATCACTCTTGGAAATTTACGACTTGATGGGGATATGTTGATCGAACCATCTTAGCACCACCAGAGTTCTTGCCTTCTCAGAAAGATGATGAATATACTCTTATTCCCAACCCATCCTACAAGACTTGGAAGATCTATAATAGACTATGTCTCACCACTATCTTAGTATCACTATACACTCATGTTAATCTACAAGTAATTGGAATTCATAATTTTGCAGATATATGAGATAAATTGGAAGTCCTATTTGCTTAACAAGTCGGAGCAGATTAAGATCTCTTTAACTCTCACTAACGTGACACAGTTAAAGAAGATCGAATAATGGAAGTTTACCTGACATTCATAGCCGATCTCGCCACCAGCTATGCTTAGATTGACCTTCCTAAACCTAAATCTAAAATTAAAGACAAAATGTTCATTGGGTTAGGAGAATAATATCATTCTCTTTGCATGACCCTCACTTCTACGCTCAAGCAAACAAGTCTAAATAAACTTAAATTCATGTTCATTTTTGAAGAAGTCAATCTCAATTATAAAATTAGTAGATGGATCTTACCGTCGCCACTCATTAGTCATCGCTTACCCACAACATCATTCGCTAGTGTCACTTGCCACTATCATTGTAGATCTACCAACTCTTCTACTCAAGGGCGATTTTCGGAGCGTCGACCCCGTTTCTCACCTTCGATTCAAGGGCGATTCTCGAACCCTAGAATAACATTTGGAAATTAGGAACGAAAGCATATGTTAGGCTCTCACATGAATAGTTTATCATCAAAATCTGAAATGCAACATTTCACTCAACATGCAAGCTTTTATAACACTGTTGAAAATCGAGCATCCTAGCAACCATAAAGTAACAATTGACTTCAAGGATGAGGTCACTTCTCGCAGCAGCCCAATCCACACAAAATGTCTCATGGGCTAGTTTTTGGTGCACATAGGTCGTACGCACGCAATTATCAATAATGAGATTATCCTTCTATTTGTTAAATATGTAAAAAATTAAGTCACATTGCTCTTGATTATCCTCAATTTGTGACAAATTATAGAACCCACAAGTCAACGTAGCTCACGTCAATGATCTAGGAGCTCATACTCTTGACTGGTATATAGATTCTGGCACCACCAACCATGTGATCAATAACATGACACATTTATCTATATAGGAAAATATAACTCATTTTAAACAATTGCTCATTTGAGATAGATCGGGTTTAAAAATTCTCTCTATAGGTTTAACTTTCTTTTCAAACTCATTGAAACGATTTATTTTAACTAAAGTATTATATGTTCCCACTAACTCCATGATCTTATTATCATTTTCCCAATTTACTCAAGATAATCATTGTTATTTTGAGTTTCACCCTCAATTTTTTTTATTGTAAACGATCATCTCACTCGTCAAAAATTATTTTGGGTAGCTCGTAAAAGAGACTTGTACTGTATGCGTGCAACACATTTATCATCAGTTAGTACTTGTATTTAAATGTTCAAATATCTCGTAATATTTGGCATAACATCATACATTTCCTATTGTATCTCAAATTTTATCCACAAATTCAACATAAAGTAATTTTATTGTTATTATATTTTGTGGTGCATGTTCTCTAAGTAAAATTACTAAATTTTTTTTTTACTCTTACAAGTTATAAAAGAACTCATCATTTTCAACTAGTACATACTGATATTTGGAGACATGCTCCAGCCCGATCTTATACTGTACATATTTACTATATTTGTAAACCCCACACTTTTGAGTTAAGGAAAACCGGGAAAAGAACCGGTCAAATCGAGTAAGAAAACCGAGCCGATTTACAAACCTGATCATATGGAAACAAGCAATTTGAAAATTTACAACGTCTGGGTGATCCAAATGGTTCATTAAACCTTGGAAAAGAAACTTAAGATAAAATAAAAGAGAAAAACCAAATTGGTTCAGGTGAACAAGATCTTATAAGAACTTTGAAGTTAAGCGTGCTTGAGTACTGTGAGGATGGGTGACCTTTTAGGAAGAATGATTTTTTTTGTAACCCAAAATTTCGGTAAAAAATTTTTATGCGAACGTACGTCTTATCATAAATGGCCATAAATTTATATATATATATTTAATTATTGTAATTAATACGAATAATTTAAAACCTAAATTAAATTATTAGAATTAATACAAATAATTTAATACCAAAATTAAATTATTGGAATTAATACCAATAATTTATGTCAATATTAATACTAGTAATAAATCTCTTCCATTTAATTCACGATTTTACACATATATAAAGAAGTCATCTCCATTCATTCTCCTCACACCTGAACACTTCTCTCTCTCTACTGCTCCATTTCCCGGTGAACCTCGAACCAGAGTTTCGACTTGAACATTTTTCTTAACCTCGGAAGGAGAGGTCGGGCTCTTTAGAACTGAGGAGAAGTCAGCTATCTGATAGAAAACTCTAGTCAATCCGATAATCAATAGAGAAGCGCTGACATGATGGAATAGTGAAGTAGCTCCGGTGGACCGAAGCTGCCCTATTTCGACCGAGTTGAAATTGGCCATTTCAAGCCCTCCTCAGGACAAACCAAGCCTTTCAAAAACTTACTCAGCCCTCCCACGGCCGAATTACAACTGAAAGGTAAGCCAATTTGGCTCCCCTCTACAATTTTCGGCCGGTGCTAGAGAGAGAATCGACAGAATTTCAATGATGAAATTCTAACTCAATTCGGCATCAATTGATGCGATTCTTGATTCTAGGATGATCCTTAAGATGAGAGCTATCTGCCCAGATCGAAAGCTCGGATCGTCGTGCCCTCACCGGTGAGAAATCGAAGCTTTCTCTCTCTACAATCTATTTTCCGGCGAAGCTTAATTTGAGCTCGTTCTGGCGTTAAAATCTGCGATTTCAAAGTTCCTTAGAATCGTATGAACATGTAGAAACTCAATTTCAACTGCAATTTCAACAATTAGAGATGTTTGATCTGTCAATTTGATAAAATCAAATTCGGTTGTGTTTAGGAGTTGAAATTGGGGGAAAATTGGGGATTTTCAAATTTCAAAGGACCAAAATGCAATTTTATGAAATTGAGGGCCAATTGGGCATGAAAATAATGTTGGAAGACCAATTGAGAAATTTTAGAATTTTGGGGCAAAACTTACCATTTTTGTAAAGGAAGGGTAAGATGGTAATTTTGGAAAATTTGGAGGACCAAATTGGAAATTTGAGAAATTAATCCCCTTTTAGTGAAATGGAATAAATTGAGGTCCTATGATAAATTTTAGAAGTTTTGGTATTCAATTTGAGGAAAAACCGGCATTAGGGACTTAAAGTTAAAGAGAAATAACTTTAATGACCTAATTTCAAATAAATGAAAGTTTGACTTTCTCATTCATTTGGAATGAATGAAGGCGATTAGGCCGAAGGATAATGAACCGAGATGTTCATATTGTGTAGGAACACGAAATACCAGGAATGCCAGCAAGGACAAGCTCGCGTGAATGCAAATAACCTGTCTAGTGGAATTCACGGCATTAACGGGTGAGTGGGTTTACTAACATCATACCCGGTTGGGATGATGAGCACAACTTAAAGATAAAAACGACTTACCAATTGTGAGTGGAAATTTTATATCATACCCGGTAGGGGATGATAAGTACCTCGGTATAAAAACCCACTGTTTAGTGGTATTTTAATCATCACAACTTAGAGAAAGTGATGTGAAAATTATGCGGAAAAACTACTTACTGGTTGTAAGTAGATCATACCCGGTTGGTATGATGAGACTTTCTCAAAGGAAGTTGAAAACCCGTTCATCGATTATGAATGGAGATGTCCTTATACCGGTTGGTATAATGGACAGTGAAAACCTATTTTGTTGGAAGTGTTCTCCCCTGATTGTGTGCCAATGCTTTAACTATTTGGGAGAACTTCTTGACGGGAGCTCAAATAGCTCTTATAGGTCGGGGGCCTCGATTTTGGAACTTGAGGGCTAGAATGCCTAGTTTTTTGAAAATCTCGTACAGTGGGCCCAAGGCCAGTTGGCACAAGTAGGAGCTCGTAAACGAACATGATATATATGCCATAAAACTTAATAAGTGAATTGTTTGGCCATGGTACCAAGATAGGACCGACATGCTCAGTCAGCTAGCGGTAGTGCGACATGACTGGTCGATGGACCAATCAAGACAAATAACTGCGGGTTGAGTTGAGAGTCAGGGCCGTTGGACCAATGGCACCACATATTACATGGCAATATGAGAAAACATTGTTTGTGCATACACTATGAGTACATGATCATCAAGATGCCCATGAGGGTAGTGATGCATGCTAAAGGCACTGGACAACCTGGTGGCTATAAGGGCAGTTCGTCGTTCCAGGTGTCTGTACGAAATTTGGAGTAGCACCAAGTGCATGAGACCGAGGTGGGGACAGGATGAGGTCTCTTTCCTCATACGGACACAAAGAAGTGATTTTGGGATTTTGGGTCGGATGTCACGTACATCCACTCATTCCCAGGGTAAAAGTGGTCATACTTCTATCTAGGTGGCAGGAAAAGTCGCTCCGAAGCCACTAGCGGGTTCAGTAGTGATACTTATTTGCGAATGTGTGTAACCTTCATGATGAAGGATGTGTGTTTGGTGATGACACACCGATAATTAAGAAATAATGTAAAAACTTAAATTTTTTTATGAAGGGATTTTTGAAAATAAAGGAGTCTGGCACACTCTATATAAATATTTTTCTTGAAATTCAAAAGATTTAAATCCCATTCACTGAGTAGTTGTACCTACCCCCTCCCTTATACCCCTTTTAGGAAGTACCGGAAAGCCGAACCTTAAAAGACTTGTGCAATTAAAGCCTGCAAGACAGGTATGATTAATTTAAATTATTATGCAGTTTTGATTTATGATATTCCTGGAAAAAGGTACAGGTCTAAAGAACGCCTTACTCTTTACGGTTTATAATATAAGGGGAAACCCTTTAGTAAATCGAAAGAGTGGCAAGTTGATCACGGGGATCCGACCAAACCGGGTCGGGGCTTTACAACTAGAGTGGTATCAGAGCTTGTTTCCTCGAATACATAATTAAGACTAGAAAATATAGGCTCCTAGGAGAGGAACCAAGAAAACTTGGAATGGCTCTACTCAACACCCTACCTCCGTAGGGAGACAACCCTAGAAGCTTCCCAAATGCTTGAAACCGGGCTGAAATGTCAAAAGACCAAATGGGGAAGTATCCTGGAGAATAATGATAGGACCTATTGGTGGCACAACTCTAAGTATGGAGGAAGATGTTTATCAAGAATTCCATAGCCCCTTAGTTATTTTACAACCATTTCCTGTGATAGGGCTGAAAGCCTAATATTTTGTATCCCTCTATTAATAAAATACTCAAATACTCAAAACTCTCTCTCTTGATGATGGAATCTTGTTGGGAATATGGCCTAAGGAAAATAAACCCACACTATCCTGGAAGCTAAGGAAAAGTTACATCCCGGTTATGGAAGATGAATCAGGGCATTAAGAAACCTAGGAAGACTCTTACCATAACCCTTTAGCAAAGGAGATTCAGTAAGAAAACTGTCAAAGTGATCAGACTCAGAGAACGGTAGAGCACCAAACCAATAGTAACCCTGGAAATGCCCTACTCGAAGGAAAGAAGGGACCACAACAATCCATGTAAAGGAATAACCTATTACAAGTATGAACAATTGAGACATTACCTGAAGAAGTGCCCAACCCTACTAAGGACAAGTACCAAGATAAACTATTATAGGTGTAAGGAAAGAAGGGGTGTTTCACACCTCATAAATTCAGGGCAATAACTCCTCAAAGGCCACGAAGGACTGGAGACCAAAACCATGGAGCTGGCTAAGTAAGCGGTTCACCAAGAGGTTAAGAAATGACAAGGTAAATGCAAAATTTAAATTTCTTCTTGAGAAGGTCAACCCGAGAAAGATACCTCAAGAGTAGGGATAAGGTACATGGGAAGTATATCTAGAACCCTCTCATAAGGGCAAACACAGAGAAATGTCCTCTGGAAACTTTAGAGAATGGCACAATGAGAGTGAAGAAGAGAAGGAATACACTAGGAAAGGGAACTTTGGAGGGATGCATACAACTAAGTACCTTGAAGGAATCATTGGATTGGCAGATGGACATAATGTGAAGTGTAAGGCACCAACCCACCGTTAGAAACTTCTTGATGGAAGGATGTATTGGAGGCCAATTATAACATGCCTTGGAAGAGTAATAGAGCCAAATAACGTGATGTATTGGAATAAATCACCTTGGAAAAAGTAATGAAGCCAAATAGGGTCAAGGAGAATAAATGACACCCTAAGAAAGACCGGGAGGTAGAAAGGACTACACCCTAAAAAGGTCAGTGAGATGGATGTTAAGGATATGAGGACTCGAGAAATGGCTGCCCTAAGAAACTTAGACCAAACAAATGGTGGAGACAAAGCAGTTAACGAACAAATACTCGGGAAAGCCATAATGTAAGTTCCGACAAAGAAGAGAGAGGCAGAAAGGTCAAATACTCGGGAAAAGAAGGATGCAATAAATCCTTAAAAGGACCAAAGGCCAATTAACGACTAAACTCAAGCCAAGAAAGGAATAGGCAAGCCTCTCCTACAATGATCCTGAAACAAGGAAGATTTGTACGCTCACTAAAGAAATAGACAAGTATTGAGTACGAATAAGGATGCAAATAGAGCATAAAAGATGTGCCTACAAGATTTGAGGAGTAAAGATAAATAGAAGAAGATGACATCAAGGGATGTCATTTAAGGGTAGAAATCCCCCCTAGAGCAAATGTAAGAAAAGAATGTCAGGGGAAAGGCATAGAAACCTACCAAGGAAGGAAGCCCTAGAAAGACATGCATATCCCAATTAAGAGGAAATGGAACCAACCCTTATTTAGGAAATGTTTTCCAAGGAAAGAAGTATTGTAATGGTCCAGTGTGACCTATTTGGAGAGAATAGGAGAACCATGTAGAAAGAGAAAAACTAGTAATGGCGGACAACCAAAAAAAATAATGAACAAAACCCTAAGAAAGGATGAGATATAGTAAAGACTACACTCTATGATGGACAATAGGATGGGCATGAATACAACTACCCAGACAATAGGACTAGAAAAATAAAGAGAAAGAGACAGTTAAAGAACTGGTCTTTGAGAGAACCATCAATTTAAACCACAACAAAGAAGGGAGAAGTGAAAATGTCAAAACATTAGGAAAGAAGAACAAAGGAAAATCCTTAAAGCAATTGATGGCCAAAACCGGGTTTATAAACTTAAGACAGTTAAGTGAGCCTCACGAAGGGCGAACAAGAGAATTTGAAACAAGGAGGATGTGAACCCTCCTTAAACGGAAATAATCTAATGAATTAGCACCAAAAGATGCTGTGACAAATATGAATGAGTAGACAACCCATGCTAAGGTAATAAAGGAAAGAATGTTCAAGAAACGTTGTGAAAGTAAATCCCCCAAATAAGATGTGGCTAAGAAGGAATAACCACAAGTGGTAAGACGGGTCATAATCCACACGCACATATTAAGCTTAAAGAGTGGACGACCGAGCATAGGGTGGAATGCACAGAATAAAGCCAATAATAAGAAGTATCCCATCTAAGGAATAAGGGATAAAATAAAAGTTGTGGATAGAGAAGGATTCAAAGCAAACAGATGCCCTAACATAGATAAGGGTGCAAAGAAAGGGAGAAAGAACCATATAATAAATGATAAGGAGGTTGAGCATGTAACTCATAAGATGCTCTATTGTAAGAGACATAGTAGAGAACAAAACTGGAAGGAGTGAACCTTCCCAATCAAAGTAATCGACACATAGATCGAAAGCAATTATTGCAGAATGAAGAATCATGAAGTGATTTATGAGCAAGTAAAAGTGGATTAAGGAAAAAGGATGTCATTTAATAAGGGATGTCACTAAAGAAGAGAAAGGACATAAGAAGGGAAAAAAAATCCTTGTATGTCAATAATCATCAGGAAACCTAATGATTGGAATTGAAAGGACCCAATAAAAATGTTTGGAAAGGATGAGTAGGTAAGAGAAATCCATGCGGTTATGTGAGACATAACTTCAAAGGCATGATGGATGAGAGGATAACGGTAAAAATGATAGTTGAGGAATGCTATCAAAAGAAAAGAGGGATGAAGTTATATGATCCCTGAAAGGTAAAAAAAAAAAAAAGCTAAGAGAGACCCTCAAGGAGATGTTCTAGAAATCTAATGGACAAAGACAAGTCCTAGAAAATGCCATGCTATAAGGGGTATGTAAGCCCAACAACCCCGAGGGGAATATGACTCAAAGTAAGGAAGAGTCGACTAATAAGCATGACGAGGTCGAATATAAAAATTTGGACCGAAGTTATAATAGACAACGAATGGAGGAAGGGTAAAAATAGGACAAAAAGTGATAATAAAGAAAACCGTGGAAACAAGTACGTAACGCCCAAAAGAACATTGAGCTAAAGGTTTCAACGACCAAGGGGTTAACTAGACACGAGAATGGTTAGATATCTTGGAATTCCCAATCTTGAGTACAGAACCTCAAAGGGAAGAATGTGCTCTAAGCAAAGAAAGATATAAATCTAAGAATATACCTTGAAGTAAGGTATGTCTCATTATGATAAACTCCATGGAGGGAGTAAATAATATAAAGGAAAAGAAATTGCTTAAGTGAAGTATGTAAAAAGGACGAATTGAAAGAACAAGAGAAAAACTTAAGAAGGGTTTATTAAACCTAGGAAAAGAAACTTAAGAAAAAATAAAAGAGAAAAACCAAATTGGTTCAGGTGAACAAGATCCCATAAGAACTCTGAAGTTAAGCGTGCTTACTCACCTCTTGGAAAGTATGATTTTTTTTGTAACTCGAAAGTTTGGTCAAACATTTTTATGGGAACGTACATCCTATCATAAATGGCCATAAATTTATATATATTTAATAATTGTAATTAATATGAATGATTTAATACCTAAATTAAATTATTGGAATTAATACAAATAATTTAATACCGAAACTAAATTATTGGAATTAATACCAATAATTTATGTCAATATTAATAATAGTAATAAATCTCTCCCATTTAATACACAATTTTACACCTATATAAAGATGTCATCCCCATTCATTCTTCTCACACCTGAACACTTCTCTCTCTCTCTCTCTACTGCTCCATTTCCCGGTGAACCTCGAACTAGAGTTTCGACTTGAACATATTTCTTAACATCGGAAGGAGAGGTCAGGCTCTCCAGAACCGTGGAGAAGTCAGCTATCTGATAGAAAACTCTAGTCAATCCAAGAATCATTAGAGAATCACCAACATGATGGAATAATGAAGCAGCTCCGGGGGACCGAAGTTGCCCTGTTTAGGTCGAGTTGAAATTGGCCATTCCGAGCCCTCATCAGGCCAAACCAAGCCTTCCCAACACTTCCTCAGCCCTTCCACGGCCGAATTACGACTGAAAGGTAAGCCAATTTGGCTCTCCTATGTAATTTCTGGTCGGTGCTAGAGAGAGAACCGACAGAATTTCAATGATAAAGTTCTAACTCAATTCGGCATCAATTGATGCAATTTTTGATTCTAGGATGATCATCAAGATCAGTGCTATCTGCCTAGATCGAAAGCTCGGACCGCCATGCCCTCACCGGTGAGAAATCAAAGCTTTCTCTCTCTACAATCTGTTTTCCGGCGAAGCTCCGTTTGAGCTCATTCTAGCTTTAAAATCTGCGATTTCAAAGTTTCTTAGAATTGTATGAACATGTAAGAACTCAATTTCAACTCCAATTTCAACAATTGGAGGTGTTTGATCTGTCAATTTGATGAAATCAAATTCGGCTATGCTAAGGAGTTGAAATTGGGGGAAAAATTGGGGATTTTCAAAATTCAAAGGGCCTAAATGCAATTTTATGAATTGATGGCCATTTGGGCATGAAAATAATGTTGGAAAACCAATTGAGAAATTTTAGAATTTTGGGGCAAAACTTAGCATTTTTCTAAAGGAATGGCAAAATGGTAATTTTGGAAAAAGTTGGAGGATAAAATTGGAAATTTGAAAAATTAATCCCCTTTTAGTGAAATGGAATAAATTGAGGTCCTATGATAAATTTTAGAAGTTTCGGGACACAATTTGAGGAAAAACTGACATTGGGGACTTAAAGTTAAAGAGAAATAACTTTAAGGACCTAATTGCAAATAAATGAAAGTTTGACTTTCTCATTCATTTGGAATGAATGAAGGTGATTAGGCCGAAGGATAATGAACCGAGATGTTCATATCGTGTAGGAACACGAAGTACCAGGAATGCCAGCAAGGACAAGCTCGCATAAATATAAAGAACCAGTCTAGTGGAATTCACGGCATTAAAGGGTAAGTGGGCTTACTAACATCATGCCCGGTTGGGATGATGAGCACAACTTAAAGATAAAAACCAGTTACTAGTTGTGAGTGGAAATTTTATATCATAACCGGTAGGGGATGATAAGTACCTCGGTATAAAAACCCACTGTTTAGTGGTATTTTAATCATCACCACTTAGAGAAAGTGATGTGAAAATTATGTGGAAAAACTACTTACCGATTGTAAGTAGATCATACCCGATTGGTATGATAAGACTTCCTCGAAGGAAGTTGAAAACCCATTCATCGATTATGAATGGAGATGTCCTTATACCGGTGGGTATAATGGATAGTGAAAACCTATTTTGTCGGAAGTGTTCTCCCCTGACTGTGTGCCAATGCTTAAACTATTTGGGAGACCTTCTTGACGGGAGCTCGAATAGCTCTTATAGGCCGAGGGCCTCGATTTTGGAACTTGAGGGCTAGAATGCCTAGTTTTTTGAAAATCTCGTACAGTGGGCCCAAGGCCAGTTGGCACAAGCAGGAGCTCGTAAACGAACATGATATATATGCCATAAAATTTAATAAGTGAATTGTTTGGCCATGGTACCAAGATAGGACCGACATGCTCAGTCAGCTAGCGGTAGTGCGACATGATAGGTTGACGGACTAGTCAAGACAAATAATTGCGGGTTGAGTTGAGAGTCGGGGCCGTTGGACCAGTGGCACCACATATTACATGGCAATATGAGAAAACATTGTTTGTGCATACAATGTGAGTACGGGATCATCAAGATGCCCATGAGGCGTAGTGATGCATCCTAAGGGCACCGGACGACCTGATGGCTATAAGGGCAGTTCGTCGTTCCAGGTGTCTGTGCGAAATTTAGAGTAACACCAAGCGCATGAGACCCGGGTTGGGACAGGATGAGGTCTCTTTCCTCATATGGACACGAAGAAGTGATTTCGGGATTGTGGGTCAGATGTCGCGTACATCCACTCATTCCCAGGGTAGAAATGGTCGTACTTCTATCTGGGTGGCAGGAAAAGTCGCTTCGAAGCCACTAGTGGGTTCAGTAGTGATACTGACTTGCGAATGTGTGTAACCTTCATGATGAAGGATGTGTGTTGGGTGATGACACATTGTTAATTAAGAAATAATGTAAAAACTTGAATTTTTTTTATGAAGGGATTTTTGAAAATAAAGGAGTCTGGCACACTCTATATAAATATTTTTCTTGAAATTCAAAAGATTTGAATCCCATTAACTGAGTAGTTGTACTCACCCCTCCCTTATACCCCTTTCAGGAAGTCCCGAAAAGCCGAACCTTAAAAGACATGTGCAATTAACGCATGCAAGACATGTACGATTAATTTAAATTACTATGCAGTTTTGATTTATGATATTACTAGAAAAAAGGTGAAGGTCTAAAGAACGCCTTACTATTTACGGTTTATAATATAAGGGGAAACCTTTTAGTAAATCGGAAGAGTGGTGGGTTGATCACGGGGATCTGACCAAACCGGGTCGGGGCATGACAATATTGATTTCACTGATAATTATAGTAAATATTTTTGGTTTTATTCTTATGAAAAATCGCTAGGAGGCTTTTCAAATCTTTTGTACATTCTGACTATGTGTTGAAAATGTTTTGACTCCAAAATTATAGTAAATTTTTTGACACCAATTTAGGTAAACTTGGGGATTTTCAAAAATTCGAAGGACCAAGATGTAATTTTATAAAATTGTGGGTCAATTGGGTAGGATAAGAATGTTAGAGGGCCAATTGAGGAATTTTAGAATTTTGGGGTGTGAAACTTACCATTTTTATAAAGGAAGGACAAAATGGTAATTTTGGAAATTTTGGGTGACCAAATTGGAAATTTGGTTAATTAAACCCCTTTTTGTGAATTTGAATAAATTGAGGTCCTAAGAGAAATTTTAAAAGTTTCGAGACTCAATTTGAGGAAAAATCGGCATTAGGGACTTAATTAGAATGAATGAAGTTAAAATAAAATAACTTTAGGGACCTAATTACAAATAAATAGAAAGTTTAGTTTTCTCATTCATTTGGAATGAATGAAGGCTATTAGCTTGAGGGATAATGAACAAGTATGTTCATATCATGTAGGAATACGATGTACCGGGAACACTAGCAAGGACGCGCTTGCGTGAATACATAGAACTGGTCGAGTGGAATTCACTACATTAATGGGTGAGTGGGATTGTATATCATACCTGGTTGGGGATGATAAGTACCTCAAAATGAAAACCTACTACATAGTGGTATTTTAAACATCACAACATAGAGGAGTGTTGTGAAAATGACGCGGAAAAACTACTTATAAGTCGTAAGTAGATTATACCCGGTTGGTATGATGAAGCTTCCTTAGAGGAAGTGGAAAACCTGTTCCTCGGTTATGAGTGGAGATATCCTCATACCTGGTTGGTATGAAGGATAATTAAAAATTTATTTTTGTCAAAAATGCTCTCCCCCAACTGTGTACCACTGCTTAAACAATTTGGGTGACCCTCTTGATTGAAGCTCGAATAGCTCTTATAGGCCCGGGGCCTTGGTTTTGGAACTTATGGGCTAATATGCCCGATTTGAAAATCTCGTATAGTGGGTCAAAGCCAGTTGGCACGAGTAGGAGCTCGTAAACAAACATGAGTTGTATGCCATAAAACTTTAAATAAATGAATTGCTTGGCCATGGTACCAAGACAAGACCGACATACTCAGTCAACTAGCTGCAATGTGACATAACTGGTCAACGGACCAGTCAAGACAAACATCTACAGGTTGAGTGGAGGGTCGGGGCCGTTGGACTAGTGGTACCACAGATTAAATGGCATGATGTGAAAATACTAATTGTGTATGCACTGGGTGTACGAGACCTTCAAGACGCCCAAGAGGGGTAGTGATGTGTCCTAGGGCTCTGGACGACCTGGTGGATATAAGGGCAGTTTGTCGGACTAAGTGACCTTGCAAAGCTTGACATAGTTTCAAGTGCACAAGACCAGGGTGGGGTTGGGATGAGGTCTCTATCCTCATATGGACATGGAAAATTGATTTCGAGATTAAGGGTCGGATGTTGTGTACATTCACTCATTCTTTGGGTAGAAGTGGATGTGCTTCTATCTAGGCGACCGGTAAAGTCGCACTGATGCCACAAGTGGGTTAAGTGGATGGGCTGGCCTGCGATTGTGTGATTGACCTTCATGATGAAGGATGTGTGTTAGGTGATAACATATTGTGTTTAATAAGAAATGATGATAAAAAAAGAGATTTGATATGAAAAGATTTTTGAAAGAAAATAAGGAGTCTGACACACTCTAATACAAATATTTTTCCTAAAAGTTATTTTTCAAAAATCCATTCACTGAGTAGTCGTACTCACCCCCTCCCTTAAATCCTTTTTAGGAAATTTCTGAAAGCCAACCCTTAAAGATCACCAGCTAAGATGCTTGTGAGACATGTATGATAAATTTAAAATTTTATACAATTTTGATTTATGTTATTCCAAGAAAGGTGAAAGTTTAAATGATGTCTTACTTTTTATAGTTTATAATAAGGGGGAACCCTTTAGTAAATTGGAAGAGTGGTGTGTTGATCGTGGGGATCCGACCAAAACAGGTTGGGGCATGACAGCTTCGGTTTGCCGGAGCTCTTCACTGTTCCAGTACATCGACACTTTTCCGGCGACCCTCGGAGCAAATGGAGACTACAAATGTGTAGCTGACTTCTCCTTGGTTCTAAAGAACCCGACCTTGCCTTATTTGGCTCAGAAAAGTGCCCAAGTCAGAGCTTTGGTTCGAGATTCACCGGAAAATAGAGCAGTTGAGAGAGAATGGAGTTTTCAAGTTTGGAGAGAATGAATGGGGAGGGGCTCTTTATATAGAAAGCTTGGGTACTTCTTGGTCGTTCGATTGGCGCATTAATGGCGGTCATTCATTGTCTAAAACTCCCTAGTTGAAGACTTTTCATCTTCGCTGGCACTGCGCGATTTTCCGGCGAGTGAACAGACCAATCCGAACTGGGTTCAAAGATTAAACCGGCCGGTTCACACCCATTCAACCGAATTTTTCAAATCTAAAATTTTCTAAATTCATTTTCTATTAAATGTTTGCCTCAAATCTCAAATTTGAATTTTTTAAGCCACCTAGAAAAATGAATTTAGGATCTAGTTCAATAGTTGTTCAAACCAGTCCAAACTGGTTCAATGCGGTTCCGATCCGATTCACCTGAACCGATTTGGTTTTCATCTCCAATTCATTCTCAAGTCCATTTACATGACTTTTGGGATTATTTGGTTTACTCAGGATCCATAAATTTCCCGGTTTGCCCTTTTCTCTATCGGTTCCGGTTAATGAATTGACTCGATTCATAAACTGGTTCAATCCAGTTGGATCTGGTTCATCTAAACCAGTCTAGTTTTTCTCTTCCAATTTGTCCTAAGGTTCTTTTCCAAGGTTTTATGAACCCTTTGGATCACCAGAGAGTTGTAAATTTCCTAATGATCGGGTTTGTGAACTAGTTTGATTTAATTAGTTCTTTTCCTGGTTTTCCTTAACTCAAAAGCGCGAGGTTTACAACTCTCCCCTCCTTTTAGGAGTTTTGACCCCAAAACTTAATTAGCGACCTTGCATGAGGAACCAATTCCTTTGATATCCATTTGGTATTTGCTTAACATGCAAACTCTTATCTTGTTCTTTCAATTAACCCTTTTTACATTATTCACTGAAGGAATTTCTTTTCCTTTATATTATTTGCTCCCTCCATGGTGTTTATCATACCTAGACATATCTTACTTTAAGGGTATATCCTTAGATTCACATCTCCATTTGCTTAGAGCAACATTTTTTTCCTTTGAGTTCTCGTACTCAAGATTAAGAATTCCAAGATACCTAACCATTCTCATGTCTAGTTAACCTCTTGGTCGTTGAAACCCTTAGCTCGATGTCCTTTGAAACATTACATACATGTTTTCATGGGTTTCCTTGTTATCACCTTTTTGTCCTATTTTGACTCTTCATTTGTCCGTTGTTCATTACAATTTAAGTCCAAATTTTATGTTTGACATTATCATGCTTACTAATTGACTCTTCCTTATTTTGAATCATGTTTTACTCAGGACTACTGGGTTTACATGCCCCCTTACAACATGATATTTTCTAGGTCTTGTCTCTATGTCTATTAGATTTTTAGAACACCTCCTTTAGGGTTATTCCCAATTTTTCCAACCTCTCAATGATTGTATAACTTAATCCTTCTTTTCTTCTGGTAGTATTCCTCGACTACCTTAACCGTTTATCAAATCAACTTACACAACTATGTCGATTTTTCTTACCCACTCATCCTTTCTCAACTTTCTTATGGAGTCTTTCTGGTTCCAATGATTGGGTTTTCCAATAATTTATCGACAAGTTGGGATTCCTTCCTTCTTAAGTCCTTGGCCTTCTTTATCTAAGGATTTTTCCTTATTCCTTAATTCACTGTTTCTTACTCGTAATGATTTTGTGATTCTTTGTTTTTCAATAATTGCTTTCGATCTATGTGTCGATTCCTTTGCTTGGGAAGGTTCCCTTCTTCCGATTTCGTTCTCTACTATATCCCTCATAATAGAGATTTCCATCTTAGGAGTTACATGTTCAACCTTATTATCATTCCTTGTAGGGTTCTTTCTCCCTTTCTTCGCATCCCTATATATGTTTAGGCATTTGTCTGCTTTGGATCCTTCTCCATCCACAACTTCTGTTTCATCCCTTATTCCTTACTTGGGATACTTCTAATTATTGTTTTTATTCTGTGCATTCCACACTATGCTTAGTCATCCACTCTTTAGGCTTCATATACGCGTGTGGACTATGACCCGTCTTACCGATTGTGGTTATTCCTCCTTAGCCACATCTTATTTGGAGGGCTTACTTTCCCAATGTTTCTTAAACGTTCTTTTCTTTATTACCATAGTATGGGCAGTCCACTCATTCTTACTTGTCACAACATTTTTTAATGCTAACTTCCTATTTATTCATTAACTTATTTCCTTTTAAGGAGGGTTCACATCATTATTGTTTCAAAGTCTATTGATCGTCCTTCATGAGGCTCATTTAACTGTCTCAAGACTTTTAAATTATAAATCTGGTTTGGCCATTAATTTCTTTAAGGGTTTTCCTTCATCCTTCTTTTCCAATGTTTTGGCCTATTTCACTTCTCCCTTCTTTGTTGCGGTTTGAATCCATGGTTATCTCGAAGTCCAGTTTTTTAACTATCTCCTTACTATTTTTCTTATCTAATTGTTTGGGTAACTGTATCACTCGTCCTTCATGCCCATCCTATTGTCCTTCATAGAGTGTAGTCTTTACTACTTCCCAGCCTTTCTTAGGGTTTTGTTTACTCTCTTTGACCATCCCATTGCTACTAGTTTCTTCTTTCTACTTGGTTCTCCTAAAATTGTTATTTGGTTCTTCTACTCTCTCCAAATAGGTCACACTAGGCCATCACGATACCTCCTTCTTTTGAAAAGTTTCCTAATCAAGGGTTGGTTCCTTGCACTCCACATTATGTCCATCCGCCCATCAATGATTCCATCAAGGGTACTTAGTCGTATGCATCCCTCCAAAGTTTCCTTTCACAGCGTATTTCTTCTCCTCTTCACTCTTATTGTGTCATACCCCTAGAGTTTTCGGAGGACGTTTTTCCGTGTTTGCACCTTATGAGGGGGTTCTAGGTATACTTTCTTATCCCCATTCTTGCGGTATCCTTCTCAGCTTGACCTTCTTAAGAAGAAGTTTAAATTTGGTTTTTACCTCATCATTTCTTGACCTCTTTTGAACTACTTACTTAGCCTATTCCATGGTTTTGGTCACCAGTCCTTCATGTTTTTCGTGACCTTTGAGGAGGTATTGCCCTAAATCTATGAGGTGTGGAACAGTCATTCTTTACCTGTCCTATTCCCATACACTTATGATATGTTGGGTACTTGTCCTTAGTAGGGTTGGGCACTTCTTCACGTAGTATCCCCATTGTTCACAGTTATAATAGGTTATTCCCTTGTGTGGACTGTGTAGTTCCTCCTTTCCTTCAAGTATTGTGGACCTTTCTAGGTAGTTTGGTGCTTCGCCATCCTACCTTGAGATTTTTCTTGTTAAGTATTCTTTGCCAAATGGTCCCTCTAGGAGTCCTTCTATATTCCTTAATTCAACTTACTTAACTGGGATGAGATTCTCCCTAATTTTTAAGGTGAAGGGGGTTTGTTTGTTTACTCTTCTTGGGACCATCTTCCTAGCAGGATCACATCATCGAGAGATAGGATTTTAGGAATTTTGAGTACTTTATTAATAGAGTAGTACAATATGTTGGGGGGTTTTAGCTGTATTATAGAAAAATGGTCACAAAATAAATAGGGAGCTACGGGATTCTTGATAAGCATCCTCCTAGGTAAGGTTATACACCCTTTGCTGGCATTTAGCTTCATGCTTGGCTTCCTTCGTACTTAGAGTTGTGCCCTCAATCGGTCATAGCACCATCCTCTTGGATACTTCCTCATTTGGTCTTTTGGGACTTCTACCATATCTCAGGCATTGGGAAGCTTCTAGGGTTATCTTTCTACAAGGATAGGGTATTGAATAGAGCCATTCCCTGTTTTATTAGTTTCTTTCTTTGGAGCCATCTAAAAATTTTAAGATCAATCATAATAGTTACTATATTTTATAGTCTTGATTATGTATTCGAGGAAATGAACTTTGATACCACTCAAGTTGTTATGCCCCGATCCAGTTTGGTCGGATCCCCATGATCAACCTGCCACTCTTTCAGTTTTTAAAGGGTTTCCCCTTATTATAAACCATAAAGAGTAAGACGTCCTTTAAACATGCACCTTTCCTAGAATAACATAAATCAAAACTGCATAAAATTTTAAATTTATCACACCTGTCTCACAGGCGTATTAGTTGATGGTCTTTGAGGGTAGGCTTTCCGAATTTTCCTAAAAGAGATATAAGGGAGGGGGGTTAGTACAACTACTCAGTGATTAGGTTTTCGAAATTTAACTTTTAGGAAAAGATTCTTTTTAAAGTGTGTCAAACTCCTTATTTTCTTTCAAAAATCATTTAATTTCAAATCTCTATTTTTATCACCATTTCTTATTAATCACGGTGTGTCATCACCCAACACACATCCTTCATCATGAAGGTCAATCACACAATCACAGGCCAGCACGTTCACTAAACCCTCTTATGGTGTCAGAGCGACTTTACCGGCCACCTAGATAGAAGCACGTCCACTTCTACCCTGAGAATAAGTGGATGTACGCAACATCTAACCTTCAATCCTGAAATCAATTCTCTGCATCTGTATGAGGACAGAGACCTTATCCCGACCCCACCCTGGTCTTGTGTGCATGAAGCTACGTCGAGCTTTGCAAGGTCACCTAGTTCGATGAACTACCCTTATACCCACTAGGTTGTCTAGGGCCTTAAGATGCATCACTATCCCTCTTAGGCATCTTGAAGGTCCCGTAATCATAGTGTATGCACAATTAGTATTTTCACATCATGCCATATAATCTGTGGTGCCACTGGTCCAACAGCCCCGACCCTCAACTCAACCTACAAGTGTTTGTCTTGACTGGTCCGTCAACCTATCTTGTCGCACTGCCACTAGTTGATTGAATATGTTGGTCCTATCTTGGTACCATAGCTAAACACTTCATTTATTGAAAGTTTTATGGCATATATCTCATGTTTGTTTACAAGCTCTTGCTCATGCTAACTGGTCTATGGCTCTTTGTTCGAGATTTTCAAAATTTGGCATAATAGCCCCTAAGTTCCAAAACCAATGCCTTCGGCCTAACAGAGCTATTCAAGCTCCCGTTAAGAAGGTCTCCCAAATAGTTTAAGCAGTGGCATATAGCTAGGGGAGAGTACTTCTGACAAAAATAAATTTTAACTATCCATCATACTAAACGAGTATGAGGATATCTCTGCTCATAACCAATGAACGTATTTTCCACTTCCTCCAAGAAAGTTTCATCATATCAATCGGGTATGATCTACTTACAAATAGTAAGTAATTTTTTTACGTTATTTTCACATCACTACTCTAAGTTGTGATGTTTAAAATACCACTAAGTAGCGAGTTTTCATTTCGAGGTGCTTATCATTCCAACTGAGTATGATATAAAAATCCTACTCACCCGTTAATGCAATGAATTCCTCTCAACCAGTTCTTTGTATTCACGCGAGCTTGTCCTTGCTGACGTTCCCGGTACTTCATGTTTCTACACGATATGAACATCATTGTTCATTATCTTTCGGCCTATTAGCCTTCATTCATTTCAAAGTAATTAGAAAATGAAACTTTTTATTTATTTGCAATGAGATCCCTAAAGTTATTTTTCTTTAACTTTAAGTCCCTAATCCTGGTTTTACATCAAATTAAGTCCCGAAACTTTTAAAATTTACCTTGGGACCTCAATTTATTCCATTTCACAAAAAGGGGTTCAAGTTTGCCAAATTTCCAATTTGGCCCCCAAATTTGCCAAAATTACCATTTTGCCCTTTCTTCACAAAAATGGTAAGTTTTACCCCAAAAATTCTAAAATTTGCTCAATTGGACCTATAACATTCTTATCATGTCCAATTGACCCTTACTTATACAAAATTACATATGGGTCCCTTGAATTTTTAAAAATCCACAAATTTTCATAATTTTTTCCTCAATTTCAACTTACTAACACGGTCGAATTTAATTTCATCAAATTAATCGATTAAACACTTCTAATTGTTGAAATTGAAGTTTAGATTGAGTTCCTACATCTTCATATGATTCAATAGCAGTTTGAATCACAAGTTTTGATGTCAGGATGAGTTCAAACGGAGCTTCACTAGAAAATAGACTATAGAGAGAGAAAGCTTCAATTACTTACCGATGGGGGCACGGTGGTCTGAGATTTCGATCAGGGCAGATAGCTCTCGTCCTGAGGTTCATCATAGAATCAAGAATTGCATCAATTGATGCCAAATTGGATGAGAATTTTATCATTAAACTTCTCCTAGTTCTCTCTAGCACCGGTCAGAAATTATAGAGGGGAGCCGAATTGGCTTACCTTCCAGCTCTAATTCAGCTGTAGGAGGGGTGTGGAGGTGTTGGGAGGCTTGGTTTGGCTTGAGGAGGGCTCGAAATGGCCGATTTCAGCTCTGTCGAAATAGGGCAGCTCCGGTCCGCCGGAGTTGCTTCAATGTTCCATCACGCTGGCACTTTTCTAGCGACCCTCGGAGCAAACAGAGACTATTGGCGTGTAGCTAACTTCTCCCCGGTTCTAAAGAACCTGACCTTGCCTTGTTTGGCTCAAAAAAGTGCCTAAGTCAGAGCTCTGATTTGAGCTTAACTGGAAAATGGAGCAATTGAGAGAGAATGGAGTTTTTTGGTGTGGAGAAGATGAATGGGGATGGGCTCTTTATATAGGAAGCACGGGGACTTCTTGGTCGTTTGATTGGCACCTTAATGGCAATCATTCCTTGTCTGAAACTCCCTAGCCAAAGACTTTTCAGCTTCGTCAGCTCTACGCGATTTTCCGGCGAGTGAATAATGTTGTCATCTAAAGGAAGAAGACGACACTTTTCTGAACCGGGCCGGACCGGTCCGAATCAGGTTCAAAGCTTAAACCGGTCAGTTCACCCCCATTCGACCAAAATTTTCAAATCTAATAATTTATAAATTCATTTTCTATCCAATGGTGGCCTCAAATCTCAAATTTGAATTTTTTTATGCCACCTAGAAAAATGAATTTAGAATCCGCTTCACATGAACTGCTTTGGTTTTCATCTTGAATTCATTCTCAAGTCCATTTCCATGACTTTTGGGACTCTTTGGGTCACTCGGAATCCATAAATTTCCTGGTTTGCCCTTTTCTCTATTGGTTCCGGTTCATGAACCGGTTCAATCCAATTGGATCCGGTTCATCTAAACCGGTCTAGTTTTTCTCTTCCAATTTGTCCTAAGGTTCTTTTCCAAGGTTTTATGAACCCTTTAGATCACTTAGGAGTTGCAAATTTTCAAATTGCCCATTCCCAAATAATCAGGTTTGTGAATCGATTTGGTTTTCTTATTCGGTTTCACCAGTTCTTTTCCTAGTTTTTCTTAACTCAAAAGGGCAGGGTTTACACTGGCCAATATGGAAGGCTATGTAGTGAGAAGGTGATTCTTGAGAGGACCCAGAGATAAGGGTTTTAATGACAAAATATGTGACTACACACTAGAATGAGCTGGTATCTTAGAACTCCCAATCTTAAAAATCTAAGTAAAGAACCTCAAGATGAGGAATTATACTTTTAAGAACGAAGGGTATGAATTTAAGAATATGACTTGAAACCTTCCAATGAGATAGGTTTAACTAAAAAAAGTAAACTCCATGGAATGAGAAAGTAATGGGAAGGAAAAGAAAAATCTCAAGTATATGTTGTATAAGGGATGAATGAGAATAATTGAGAAGATAGAATGTCTATGAATAATCAATTTGACATTAAGGGAAGTCCCATCAAGTGTGAAAAACATTGAGTAAGTTTTGGGGGGAAAATCACATAAAAGGAGGGGAGAGTTGTAAACCTTGCCCTTTGGAGTTAAGGAAAAACCGGGGAAAGAACCGGTCAAACCGAGTGAGAAAACTGAATCGGTTCATAAACCCCGATCACCAAAGAAGGGGAAAATTGGGAAATTGACAACTCTCGAGTGACCCAAAGGGTCATAAAAACCTTGGAAAGTGACCTTAGGACAATTTGGGCAAGAAAACCAGACCGGTTTAGGTGAACCAGATTCAAACTAGATTGAACCAGTTTGAACCGGTTTGAACCACTATTGAACTGGATGCTAAATTCATTTTTCTAGTTGGCTTATAAAATTGAAATTGGAAAATTGAGGCCAAAATTTGATAAAGAATGAATTTAGATAGATTTACAAATTTTTATTTTTGAAAAACTTGATCGAATCGGGCATGAACCGGCTGGTTTAAAGGTTGAACCCGATTGGGATCGGAACAGTGTAGTCTTCTTACTTCAAATTACAACACTATTCACTCGCCGAAAAATTGAACAGTGTCCGCGAAAAAGAAACCTTTCCATGTAGTACGTTTCATCCCATCAATGACTATCATTAAGGTGCCAAACGGACAGCCGGAGAGTCCTTGAGCTCCCTATATAAAGAGCCCTCCCCCTCCACCATTCATCCTCCACACACCTGAAAACCTCACTCTCTCTTAGCTACTCAATTTTTCGATGAAGCTCAAACCAAAGCCCAGCCGTAGGATCTTTTCTAAGCCAAAGAAGGCATGATTTGGTACTTAGACGTGAGAAGACGTCAGCTACATGGTGGTAGTCTCTAATTGCTTCGAGGATCGCCGTAGAAGCGTCGGCGTGATCGAACAGTGAAGCAGCTCTGGTGGACTGAAGCTGCCCTATTTCTGTGGAGTTGAAATTAACCAATTCGCACCCTCCTTAGGGTAAACCAAGCTTTCCCAACTCTTCCTCAGCCCGCCTACGACGAATTAGAGCAGAAAGGTAAGCCAATTTGGCTCCACTCTATTAATTCCGATTGGTGCTAGAGAGAGAATCGATAGATCTTTACTGACCAAATTCTCCCCCAATTTGACATGAATTGAGGTGATTCTTGATTTTAGGAGGAACCTTAGTACAAGAGCTATTTGCCCAGATTGAAAGCTCGGACCGCCGTGCCAACGACGGTAAGCTTTCGAAGCTTTCTCTATCTACGTTCATTTTTCCGGCGATGCTCCGTTTGAGCTCGGTCAAGCGTCAATTCATGCGATTCAAAGTGCAATTGAATCGTATGGATGTGTAGGAACTTAAATCTACCTTCAATTTCAAAAATTAACCTCGTTTGATCGGTCAATTTGATAAAAACAAATTCAACCAAGTTGAAAGGTTGAAATTGGGGATTTCAAAAATTCGAGGGACTAAAGTGCAATTTCCTAAAATTGAGGGCCAATTGGGGATGGAAAAGATGTAGGAGGACTAATTGGTCAATTTTTGGAATTTTTGGGGTGAAATTTACCATTTTTGTAAAGTAGGGGCAAAATGTAATTTTAGAAAATTTAGGAACCAAATTGGGAATTTGGGAAACTTGAACCCCTTTTTGTAATTTTGATGAAATTGAGGTTCTAAAGTAAAATTTTGAAGTTTTAGGACTTGATTTGGGGAAAAATCATCATTAGGGATGTCACGCCTCGACCTGGTTTGGTCGGAGTCCGTGATCAACTCGCCACCCTTCCCTATATCATTTAGGTATATTTACTTGAATGAGGCAAAGAAGGTGAAGGCGTGTTCACGTTCGAACCCTTACTTAAGTTAGGGGTAGGAAGCATACCTTAAGGGCTTGAGCGTGTCCAGAACTTCTTGTAGAGGTGATGTTCTACAAAGGGGTTGAGGGAGGGGGTGAGTACAATACTTAGTGAGGGGAACTACTATAACAATTTACTTGAATTCATCTTCTCTTTCTTAAATTTAATTCATTTCCATTATTTCACATAGTCACAAGATCAACAACTGCCCTCCTATCATAGGAGGGATCACACATTTGTAGAACGGTACTCGACCGCACCACTTATGGACCGGAGCACCTTTACCGTCCATCGTGATAGAGGTATACTGCCTCTACCCGGAGTTTGTGCGAACATCAATAGTTCGACCTCAAACTCAAGTTTCTTCACCATGTCCGCTCAATGGGATGAGACCTCATTCCATCTACTGCCTCGGTCTCTGTGTGCAAGAAGCTCATTGGTTTCACGACCTACTGAACGATAATACTACTTTTATGCTCCTTGGGTCATCCAATAGTCCTTGGGTCCCATCACTACCTCATGTCAGGTGTCCTGATGGCCTGAACATAATGATGCATGCACAATCAACAAGCTTTTTAAGTTATAGCCATTATCTTTGGCCCTCTCGCACAACGGTCTATCAGCTTAGCTTTGGCCCCACCACGTGTACTGGCCCAACAAACAATGACGTGGCGGTTGATTGTCAGTGTCTAAAGTTTGAAGATGATGATGTGGTAGACGTGGCACGTGGCGTGCTATGATTGGTTTGTTTTTCTGACATGGAATGCTAGCTCAGCTTCCACGTCAACCGTTAACCGTACACATGGTAACCTCTTATTGGTTGCTCATGTCTGTGTGGCATGCTGACGGGTGCTAGCTGTCTGTTGATCGGACATGTGGTAGCTGACGTGGCACCAACTGGCTGTTGACCGGTCCGGTCCGACCAGGTTCGTTGTCCAAATTTTGAAAATCAGCTGGTTCGGACCCGGTTTGACCAGTTCTCTCAAATTTAAGATTTTATAAATTCATCTAAATTCATTTTCTATATGATGGTGGTCTCAATTTTCCAATTTGAAATTTTTAAACCACCTAGAAAAATGAATTTGTGAATCGATTCACCATGGTTCAGTCCAGTTTGGGTCTAGTTCACCCTGAACCGGTTCAGTTTTCTATTCAATTCCACTTCTCAGTTCTTTTTTGAAGTTATTATGAAATTTTGGTCACTTGGAATTTTCCATTTTCCCACGTTAGCTATTTTTCGTTCTTTAAACAACTCAATTCTTCATGTATAAACCTATACTGGTTCTTTTTTTGGTTTCCTTTGGTCCAATTGGACGGGTTTTACAAGAGACCTAAAGTTAAAGAAAAAGAACTTTAGGGACCTAATTGCAATTAATTGAAAAGTTGGGTATTTTATTCATCCGCAATGAATGAAGGCTATCAAGCCAAAATATAATGAACAAGGATGTTCATATCATGTAGGAACGCAAAGTACCTGGAACGCCAACTAAGACAAGCTCGTGAGGAGATGAAAATCCGATTAGGAAGGATTCACGACATTTATTGGGTGAGTAAGATTTTTACATCATACCCGATTGGGATGATGAGCACCTCGGTAATGAAAACTCACTGCTAAGTGGAATTTTAAACATCACACTTAGATGGAGTGATGTGGAAATTATGTAGAAAAACTACTTACCGATTGTAAGTATATCATACTCAGTTGGTATGATGAACTTCCTAGAAGGATGTAGAAAACCCGCTTAATGGTTATAAGCAGAGATGTCCTCACACCCGGTTGGTGTGATGGACAAATGAAAAGATTATTTTGTCAGAAGTCCTCTACCCTGACTGTGTGCCACTACTTAAACTTTTTGGGAGACCTTTTTGACGGGAGCTCGAATAGCTCAGATAGGCCGGAGGCCTTGATTTTGGAACTTGGGGGCTAAAATGCTCGATTTTGAAAATCTCATACAGTGGGCCCAAGGCCAGTTGGCACGAACAGGAGATCGTAAACAAACATAAGTTTAATCCATGAAAATTTTAAATGAATGATGCATTTGGCCATGGTACCAAGTCAGGACCGACATTCTCGATGGGCTGGCGGTAGTGTGACAAGATAGGTCGACGGACTAGTCAAGACAAATAGTTGTAGATCGTGTTAAGAGTCAGGGCTGTTAGACTAGTGGCACCAAAAGATTAAATGGCTTATGAGGGAAATTGTTATTTTGTGCATGCACTGAGGTACAGGACCTTCAAGACACCCAAGAAGGGTAGTGATGCGTCCTAGGGGCTACTGGACGACATAGTAGAGATAAAAGCAAATTGTTATGCTAACAGTCAAGGAAGCTTGATGTAGCTTCTTGTGCATGAGACTGGGGTGGGGTTAGAATGAGGTCTCTGTCCTCATATAGACACAAAGTTTCTTTACGGGATTGAGGGTCGGATGTCGCGTACATCCACTTATTCTCAGGGTAGAAGTAGACAGACTTCTATATTGGTGGCCGGTAAAGTCGCTCCAACGCCACAAGTGGGTGCGGTGGACATGCTGCCCTGCGAATGTGTGTTCCCTTCATGATGAAGGGTGTGTGTTGGTTGATAAACACACCATTTGTGGTTAATGATAAGAAATGGGTATGAAAACCATGATTTTTTAGGATGAATATCTTAAAGGAAATAAGGAGTCTAGCACAATCCAATTCAAAAACTATTTTATTGAAACTTTATTTTTAAAATTTCCCATTCACTGAGTTGTACAAACTCACCCACACTTTTTTTCTCTTTTCAGGAATAGAGAACTGACTAGGGATAACATCTGACCTTACCCTCTATCAGGTATGCTCGGTTTTCTTAAGCTTGCATTTTATATGATAAATGTCTTCCAGGGAACAAGGTTGAGATTACACCTAGCTCCTCTTGAATTAAGGATGGGGGAAACCCCTCTCGAACTAAGGGAGTGGTGGGTTGATCACGGGGATCTGACCAAACCGAGTTGAGGTGTGACACCTTTTCCATGACTTTTATGACTTTTTAGGTCACTCGGGATGTGTAAATTTCCCCTTTTGCCCATTCTATATCGACTAAGGTTCATAAACTGACCCGATTTTCTCTTTGAAAATAACTAGTTCTTTTCCCGGTTTTCTTATTTATAAAAGGACAGGGTTTACAGGTCCGGTCTAGTTTAGAACAGTGTCATTTTCTTCCTTTAGATGATAACATTATTCATTCAATGCAGAAACAGATAATGCCAACGAAGGAAAAATGGCTCCCTATATAAAGAGCGAGGATAAGCTCGACCAAAAAGTGTTCTCCCTATATATTTATTTGTTAGAAGTGTTCTCCCCTGACTATGTGCCAATGCTTAAACTATTTGGGAAACCTTCTTTACAGGAGCTAGAATAGCTCAGATAAGCGAGAGGCTTCAGTTTTGGAATTTGTGTGGCTAAATGCCTGGTTTTGGAAAATCGTGTACAATGGACCCATGGCAAGTGGGCACGAGCAATAGCTCGTAAACAAACTTGAAATGAGAAAGCTATGAAATTTCTAATGAACTTGTTGTGTGATTTCGCCATGGTATCAAGTCAGAATCGACCGTACTCGATGGACTAGCGGTAGTGCGTCAGGGCCAAGTCGATAGACCGGCCTAGAAAAACAGCTGCTGGTCAGGTTGAGGGTCTGGGCCATTGGACCAATGGCACCAAAGATAAATGGCTATATGTGAAAAATGTTGTTTTATGCATGCACTTGTGGTACATGACCATCAAGATGCCCAAGAGGGGTAGTGATGGGTCCTAAGAGCTATTGGACAACATGGAGTAGATAAGAGCAGTTTGTCGTGCAAGTCAGTCGGGAAGCTTGGAGTAGCTTCTTGCGCATGAGATCGGGGTGGGATTAGGATGAGCTCTCTATCCTCATATGGACACAATGTGGTATTCGGGTCTGAGGGTTGGATATCGAGAACATCCACTCAGATTTAGGGTAGAAGTGGACGGGCTGCACCTACAAATGTGTGTACCCTTCCTGATGAAGGGTGTGTGTTACTTGTGTAACACACCTAATATAAAATGGGAAAAAGGTTTTGAAAAGCTAAAATGTGAGGAAAGATCCTCCTTAAAAGAAATAAGGATATTGACACACTTTGAATAAAGATGTTTTCTTGAAAACTCACTCCCATCACTTGCTCACTGAGTTGTAGAACTCACCCCCTCCCCATGTTTGTATATTTTAAATTACTCAGTTTTGTATAATACTATTCCAGGAAAGTTAGGTAAAAGGATGCCTTACTCCTTGTGGTTTAGAATGGGGGAAAACCATTGATAGACCACAAGAGTGGCGGGTTGTTCATGGGGATCCGACCAAACCGGGTCGAGGTGTGACAACTTGAGTGGTATCAGAGCCTATTACCTCAAATGCATTATCAAGACTATATAACATAGTAACTAGGAGGAATAAGCTTTAAAATTTATAGATGGCTCCCAAGAGAGGAACCAAGAGAACAAGAGTCGTAGTTTTGGACACTACCCAACCACCTCTCCCTATGGAAACTCCCCGAGAAGCCTAGATAGTTCCATCTGGACTAAGCTCGGAACATCAAATACTGTACAAGGAATTCACTCATGTGTTTGGATGGCCTAACCTCGCTCTTAGGTAGACACCAACTCTCGAGCTGAGCTTGAAGAAGTATAATCTCACCCCTACTGTTATCAATCCTCCTCTAGTTCACATCCCTAAATATCTCAAAACTCTCCGTCAATTGGGATGTAAGCCTTTTATAGGAGAGAAGGATGCTAGAGCAACTATGGACTAGCTAGCCAACATCAAGAAGCTTGTGGGGATAGTCTGGATTTCACCAGAGGACATGGTGATCCTGGCAGAATTTTTCCTGGAGGCCAATGCAAAAAGATGGTGTGACAATGTCAAGAGCCTACATACCACCACCCCCACCTAGGAACAATTTGAGGAGAGGTACACAGAGGAGTACCTGGCTCCGCATCTAATTAATGAGAAGAAGCAAGATTTCCTCTGACTCCGACAATGGCTTAACTCTATTTTGGAGTATGAAACTAAGTTTAATGAGTTAAGACGCTTTGCCCCTGACGTGCATGCAAACCGAAAAGAGGAAAAGGGCCAAAGCTGTCATGGAGGACGAAAGGAGCAAAATTGTCCGAGATGGGGAAACAGGATGGGTTTCCAAAGGAGGAAGGATGTACCACCACCCCCACGAAGAGTGATCCCCACCTTTCCACAAGGAAACCCTCGCTGCCCTAGATTCCAAAAATACCATGAGGGAGCCTATTTGTCTTGTTTCACTCTTAGGGAGAATAAGCAACGGAACATGCTTGGACCACCCCAAGGGAACCCAAGGACTCCCAGGCAGGACGCCACAACTAGGATACTAGCTAGGGTATACAACCTCACCCAGGAAGAGGCTAGAAAAGTCCCTAGTACCGTTGCGGGTACTTCCTAAAATTTCCCCAACTAAGAATTAGACAAAACTTGTGAATTGATTTTTCTTATCCAATAAAAAAAAGTTCTTCTAAAACATGTGTTCTTTTCAGTCAGGGTATGTACACTTGTGGGGGAGAAAAGTCTATGCTCTCTTCGACTCGGGATTAGAGAGATCCTTCATAAAGGAAGATATAATCCCAAGTCTTCCCCTAGAACATACCTCCCTAGAATAAAGTCTGAACATCCTCACACCCTTAGGAGAAGGATTGAATATGGACAAATAGTTAAAGGGATGTGAGATCATGATTGGAGGAGTTAAACTAGAGGCATATTTGATCCCATTACCTATAAGGAAGGTAGAAATAATATTAGGAATGAATTGGTTAAGTACCCATCAAGCCAAGATGGACTGTGGAAAGAAAGTAATAACTTTCCACACTCTTGAAACACTCGAACTATGTTTCTAGGGAGACTAGAGGAAGGGAGAAGTACAAATGGTGTCCTACATAAGAGCCTGAAAGATGATATAGAAAGGTTGTAAAGCTTTTCTGGCAATGATCATTAATGGGAAGTCCGAGGAGAAGGGATCATAAGGCATCTCGGTAGTTGAACACTACCCTGACATATTTCTAGAAGAGTTACCTAGATTACCCCCAAGACGACAACTGGAATTTACCATAGAAGTAATCCCCGGAACACATCCCATATCCTAAGCCCCTTATTGCATGGCTCTAGCAGAGTTAAAGGAATTAAAGGAGCAGTTGGATGAGCTATTGGAGAAGGGTTTCATATGCCCTAGTTAGTCTCCATGGAGTGCACCGGTCCCATTTGTAAAGAAAAAGGATGGGAACATGAGGTTGTGCATAGACTATCGAAAGTTGAACCAGGTCACCATAAAGAATAAGTATCCACTTCTACAGATTGATAACCTGTTCGAAGTAGCCTACTTCTCCAAGATAGACCTTCGGTTAGGATACCAACAACTCAGGATCCGAGAGGAAGATATTCCTAAGACCGCCTTTCGGTCTCGATACGAACACTATGAGTTTAGGGTGATGCCTTTTGGCTTGACAAATGCCCCTACAGCTTTCATGTATTTGATGAACGAGTGTTCCAGCCACACTTAGACAAGTTTATGATAGTATTTATAGATAACATACTTATATACTCACGCACTAGGTTGGAACACGAAGAACATCTGACTATCACCTTGGAGACACTATGAAATAATAGCTTATATGTGAAATTCTCCAAGTGTGAATTCTGGTTGAATGAGGTAGGGTTCTTAGGACACATAATGTCCAAAGATGGAGTCAAGGTAGACCCGACAAAGGTGGAAGCCATATTGGATTGTAAGGCACCCAAGAATCCCTCTAAGATATGCAGTTTCTTATGCTTGGCAGGGTATTGCAGACGGTTTGTGCAGGATTTCTCTAAGATAGATGCCCCTTTGACTCATCTCATAAGGAAAGGAGTGGAGTACAAGTGGGACGAAAGATGTGAGAAATCCTTCCTATAGTTGAAGACCCGTTTAATAACGACACCCGTACTCTCTTTGCCTGACCCAAATGCAGGGGAGTACACCGTCTATAGTGACGCATCCGAACAGGGACTCATATGTGTATTAATGCAACAAGGAAAGATTATCGCCTATGCCTCACAACAACTAAAGGTACATGAGCGAAACTACCCTACCCATGACTTGGAGTTAGCTGCAATAGTGTTCACCCTCAAGATTTGGCGACACTACTTATATGGGGTTAAGTGTAGAATATATACTGATCACAAGAGTATTAAGTACTTCTTAATTCGGATGGAGTTGAACCTCCTCCATAAGAGATGGCTAGAATTGATTAAGGACTATGACCTAGTGATAGAATATCACCCTGGTAAGGCCAATGTGGTGGCAGACGCTTTAAGTCGCAAATACCAAACCGAGGCAGCACAAATAAAAACAAACTACTTGCCCTTATTGCAACAGTTGAGAAGAATGGAGATGGACCTTAAGGTGGATAAGAGAGAGAAACACTTATTGGCTAAGTGGTAAGACTTAGCCTAACAGAGCAAATTAAGGTCCAGCAAAAAGGGGCCATTTGGTGATTTTGAGGAAAATTGATGACTAATTGGTCATTTTTTTAAGAAATTAAGGGCCAACAGGTGATTTTGGAGAAATTAGGGACTTAATTACAATTAAGTATAATCTTGGGATTTTAATTGCAATTAAAGGAAATTATGGGGATTTATTTCCAAACGTAGTAAGTTTATGGGAGTTGTAAGTGAACTGGGAATTTATTTGCCACGAGGATAAAGTCTGTTGGTTAAGTGAAATGAATCGGATAGCTGAAAAATACCTAATCTGAAATACTATAGGTACGAAAAAGGTACCCCTGCCTACAGTCGCAGAACACCTCGGAAGTGCTGATGATCCAGCCCAGGGAAACGAGTAACAACATACTTAGTGAGTGGGTTTTTGGCATCACTTTTGGTTTAGCTGATGAATGCACCTTCCCAAATTGAAAATGGTTTTCCAAAATTGATCTTCCTTGACTGCTTAAAGCAGCTTAAACTTTTTGAGATACTTTTTTTATGAGAGCATGAACCATGAAATATTTGAGCTAGTATTGCTCGAGTGGGCCCAAGGCCAGTGGGCACGAGCTTAGGCTTGTAAACAAGTTAAAATTTGTGTTAAAAAGATTTTCATAATCAATTGATTGTGTGAACTAGCCTCCAAGCTAAAGTCGAGTCATTAAACTTGTTGGGCTAGTAGCACTAAAGAAAATGGTCAAAAAATTATAAGATTGTTGATTGTGTATGTCGTATTACTGAACCATTTAGGCACCCGATATGGGGGTATTGGTGGTTCTAAGGGCTACTAGATGACCTAGGGAGCATAAGGGAAGCTTTATTGTCCAGTATGTCAGGAAGCTCGAATGCACACTAAGACCGAGGTCAGAGGAGGAGAGGTCTTGTCTCACATTTGCAGACATGAAGTATGAACTCGAGTCTAGGGATTGGGCAATTGATGCCCACACAGACTTTGGTAGAAGTTGTGAACTCCTACCACGGTGGACGGTAAAGACACTATGGTCCACAAGTGGAATAGTCGGGGACTATTCCATAAACGTGTGATCCCCTTTGATGATAAAGGGCATTTGATTGTGTGTTAATCAAACTAGCAAACCAAATAAACATTTCAAATGTTTAAGTACGTTGATAGCTTAACCCCTCACCGAGTTATGAAAACTCACTCCCTCTCTTACCCTCTTTCAGGGAAGCACTTACATCCAAGAGGGGGCAAGACCAAAGCAAAAAGCCTACACTCATAATGTACAAGAAAATTTCCTATAGTTGTTTTGATTACTTTGTTTTGGAAAATCGACTTGTCCTACACCTTTACTTTTCTTGTTCTACCTCAATAGGAATACCTGGATAGCACAAGGAAAGGTGGCGGGTTACTCATAGGGTTTCGACCAAACCAGGTTGTGGCATGACAAATTTAGTGGTACCAGAGCCTAAGTTTTCCAAACACGTTTCTAAACGGAATCCTAAAACACCAACTAATGAACACCCTTCTCCCTGTAGGGATATGGCCCCACAGAAAGTAGCTAAACGAACCCACAAGGCCCCCAGACCCGTAAAGATTTCCACACAAAGAGAGGGAGGTAGCTTGGGAGCACCCAAACCTAGGAGAGCTCAAACTGCTACACCTGGAATGACTTTTGAGCAAAGGGAGATCTATGAACAAGGAAGATAAGACACCTCCACTAGAATTGTGAAAGCCAGAATTGACTCAAACTTAAGAGGAAGCCATGATGTTCTCCTATTGGTCGGTTGTCGCTAACGTGAATTTTCCTCCTATATCTGTTGACCAAGTACACGTGTCACCTTCTGATTGGCCAACACTTCTATGTGCTGACTGAGCGGCTGACTAGGCAACCATCACCATGTGTCACGTGCTGATTGGTTGTGCCTGCAGACTGGGTACTAACCCGGTAGCGGTCTGTTGACCGGCTGTACCATTGATCGGTCCGGTCCGACCAAGTTCGATGAAACGAAAACAAAAATTGACCGATTTTCCAAAAATTAAAAATTTCTAAATTATTCTAAATTCATTTTATATCTAATGGTGACTTCAATTTTCCAATTTGATATTTTTAAGCCACCTAGAAAAATGAATCTTTGAACTGGTTCTTCACGGTTCGATCCGCTTCAATCCGGTTCAGTTTTGGTCCACCCTAAACCGGTATAGATGGTTTTCTCTTCCAATCCATTTCACGGTTCTTTCCTATGATATTTGGGATTTATTAGCTACTTGGTATTTTCTATATTCCTGTTTTAACCCTTCTTTATTGATTCTGGTTCACTTAGATCCTTGATTTTCTCTCAAAAGTTTATGGTTTCTTAGTCCGAGAGGACGGGGTTTACATGCATCAACTAGGGGGTCCCTAGAAAATATAGAAGTAATAGTTTTAATCTCCCCCTATCCACCTTTCCAATTTCCCTCTAGCATCAACACTATCTCGGTAAGTGTCTTGTCAACTCCCCCCACTCCTTACTGATATACAATATACGTTCTTGTATATTCAAAACATGCACACAAGCAGCAAGCATGCCTAAAACAATTATCATTTAGCGTGGTTCTCATTTGAACATCTATATTCAGGTGCATTTATGAAATCAGCAGGTAATATGCATGATCAATATACCATGGATAGTTTGGTTCATATCATGACCAACCAACCCACTCAAATGCATGTACCAATTTAGTAGTAAAATATCATATTCACAAACATATCACTTGGAGGTCCATCACCAGGCCAACTCCTATTAGCAAATGATAGCACATGCATAAGGCCCCAACTCACATAGTCCTAGCATGCATCTATGGTTCTTTTACTTTGACTTATATGACCCTTAACTCATTTCTTAAGTTTTGAAAAAAAAGGCATTCATTAGTGAGTATGCATCCATGGCATTTTTCACTTCTTTAAATTATTTTTCTAAATCATGCGTCACATATTTTTAGTGAATTATCAAAAGCGGTAAAGCACATTCGATCAATCCAATCGGGCTCGCTGTCATTACTCCCACTCGCCATTTTCATCGGGACTTGTTCGTCTAGATTATTATTTCCCTTAACTCGAGTTGTGTGACCCGCGTGTGATTAGCTACAAGATTTATAATTTTGCCCCTCCTTTATATAAAATTTACAATTTTACCTCCAAACTCACGAAAATGATATTAGACATTTCCATTTATCTCAAAATTACTTCTAAGCCCCTTGGGCTACTCCTATGGATGTTTTCCACAAATTTTTCCAAATTAGCAATTTGGCCCCCAAACTTTTGCTAATTGCACTTTAGTCCCTAAACTTTGAAACTTAATCAAATAAACTTCTAAATTCAAAATGTACTCATTAATTATATCATTATACCCTTAATGGCTCGTGGAAGGAGTTGGGGTGTCTTACCCTAGTCAACCACAACTGAATTTGGTCATTTTCCAAAACTGGCCGAAATAAAGCTATTGAGGGAATTGTTAGAAAGTCTCATCAAAGGTGGTCTGAGCTTAGGCATTTTGTAGCCAAGGTCCAGGCGAAACATTATGTAGTGGTGGTCGACCAAGAGGTCATTGAAGTTAGGAGAATTTGGTCATCGACTGGCCGCGATCGAGCACAACTTGATAGAGCCACCAGTGGAAATCGGTTGTGCCATCCAATTTTCCTTTCGCTCGAACTCAACCCTTGCCATGGAGAGGTAGAGTGGAAGCATGTAGTCACTTTGGCATTGGTGGCCACCGGAGTGTTGGCTAGAGGTAGTCGAGGTCGTGAAGGCCATCGATGACAAATATAATTTATGTCCAGGATCGAGGTCAACCAAAACGGCCATCGCATGGCATTTTCCAACCACTAACAAGTCGAGACCAGACCATAGAACTTAAGAGGAGTCCATAAGTGGCATTTTATTACTAATATCACTCCATTTGGTGATCGCACAAGAGAGAATTGCTATCCAAGAGACATTAATGCAATTAACTTTATAGGGAGACTGTAGCATTCAATTTGATACAAAATTAAATGAATTGGAGTGACATTTGTGACGGTACAATAGAAATTATGAAAGTTTGTGGGCAGTGACTCGTGGGTGTCCACCCGACTTGTTTCTAACTAACCTGACTTCCCATTTTTTCCTTTTTTAGTTTTTCAATTTAAATTACCATTTTCTCTTTTTGTACCCCCTCGATAATTAAATCCAAAATCCTGGCCCCGTTTGGGTGAAAACCATCATTTTTTTCCAAAGACCTTGACTTTCGTGCTTGGTAATCCGATCCCTAACCCGATCGGATCCCTAGTCCCAACATTGGGTTTCATTCCCCCACTCAAACATTGGGTTATGATCTGAATTTGACTTTCTAAATCTTGACTCGGGTTCCATCATCAGTTTAGGATTCCATTCCCAATTTTGGTTCTCATTCTAAATTTGAGATCCCATTTCCCAACTAGGTTCTTCTCAGTTTAGGATTTTATTCTCGATTTAACCTCGATTTTTTATTCACTTTGGCTTAACCCAGTTTTTGAAAGTTTTGGTTTTATAGCTAATCCCCTCCTTTTAAAAGTTTTATTCTCAAAACTTAATCATTTGCTGAGAAGGACTTTCATCTATTATCTCACTCAATATTTCAATTTCCTTATATTCTTATGACAGCAACACCATGGAGTATTTTGACCATCCTCCATTCTCATTCTTATGGAAACCTCCCTTTTGTCTAATCACTTTATTCAACTTAGCCCCGTCATTTATCTCAAGATTGAGGTAACATTTTTTTCCTCAAATCTATCATTCAAGAATATCGTTTCATTCCATAAAGACTCTTTCTAGATTCATTATTATTAGAGGCTCCTGCAAATCATCCTAGATTGCTGATCACACCTCTTGGTTATTCATATCCTATCTCATTAATGATATCCTAGTATCCAAGAATTTCCTTTGATAATATTAATATACTTGGTATTTACATAATCTTGCAACTTACTCACATAAATACTATTTTATACTTAACCATTATGTGGGATTCCCCTTTCTTTGTCTTATTTTCATAAATACAAATCTCAATACTTTTTCAAGTCAAATCACAACACTTATTCCTAAAGTGTCTATTTGGTTGTTCAAGTCAAATCACAACACTTCCTCTTATTCCTAAAGTGACAGGTGTCTTTTCCAAGACCTTCTCTTTTACCAACTTAATTCCTTTCATTTATTGCACTCACCATTTGTGCATCTTATTATTCTTCCTTAGGGTCTAATCCACCTTATGGATTATAATAACCCGCATCATGTCTCAAGTTAGGGAATATTGATCTTGTTCCCCTTCGATATAACTGTCCCATCAGGGTCTAGCAATCTAAACCACCTTCTGGTCTTTATTTCATCTTCCAAAATTGTTATAATACTTAATTACCTTTCCTCGTAACATTTAATTTATGGCAGTATGTTCCTTATAACAAAATAATGATCCTCTTTCTATTTTCCTTAATTCTCAAGTCTTACATGCCATGAGGTCTCACTCAAGTGTCGTATCACCAATATTATTATCTACTAGTTTTCAATGTAGAGACACTCAACATAACTTTCTAGTAACTATCTTTAGGTGGAGTCTTTCAATAAACTTATCACTTGTTGATGTCTAGATTCCATAAGGAAAATTTTAAGATTTTGAGATATACTTCTAGCACTCTTTCCTTATCATGCACCATCCATCCATGTGGGGCTCAGTCCCATTTTCTCATTCAATGACTTTTCTTCCTTAACTTATTGGTTACTATATAGTTTCCACTCGGGTTGTTCCACTTGAGGTATCTACCCCTTTTTTTATCCCTTTTTGAGGATTAAAAAATCATACTTCTTAATTATTCATAGAACTCTGGCTGGATTTTCTTGGTAGTACACCGATTTCTAGGATGATACCTTACATCCCTTCCTAACAATATGAATTTCAATCCATTGTGGTTACCATAATCCAATCTAGTTCCATCTAGATTTATGGGATACTTCACACTTTTTACATCATTATTCAAATCTGAACTATGACCTGTCCGGGTAACCATAGTCCTAACTTATTTCTTTTAGACTTTCATATTGAGTTATCACATCTTACGGTAAACACCTTCTCAAATACCTCATTACCATAACTTAGTTAATAATGGTATGTGGGTGTCAATTTGTTTCCAATGGTACATGACATGTTCTCAGACCATCGAGATCTTAGGTCTCCATTTCCTATTTTATCCCATAATGACATGAAATGTTTCAATAACTCTTGGGCAGTTGGCCCATCACACATGCTCTGTAGCCACCATATCACACCAACCTTAACATCTCACCTTCACTTTTGGTTAACCATACCTCATATTTTAGTTTATTACATTCATACATCGTCCGATGTCTTAATCCAAGGTGAGATTTCCTTAATGACCTTCATGTTTTCATCCCTTATAGGCACTTTCCTTGAACAAATCCCAATTTGTGGTTACACATGTCTCATGTCTAGAGTTGCTCATCCTTCCTTACTCATTAACCTTGAGTCTTAATGCTCGAGCTTTCATGAGAACGCATTCGTTACTCCATTCTCCATATAACATCATTCATCCAAACCTCTCTTTCAAATTAGAGGAATTTTCCTTACATCTTGACAATTGATTGTCATTATACCCAAGAATCTGTTCGATCTCCTCGGTGGTGTAAGTGTGTGGTTTACATTTGGTACTTCATCTTTCATTCACATCTAATAACCTTTGGCAATTTATCACTAATTGTATATTCACCTTTTGGTGAATCCCTTGCTATACTTTAGTATAAGGACTTTCTCACTATTTTCATACCCTTATTTGGTACACTATCCAAACTTCCAAGTTGTTCCACTAAGTCACTTGTTATTTTTTATAATAACTTTACCCATCCACTCAAACTTAATCAATCCCCATTATTCCAAAATGGGTTGGCCTAAATTTCTCCGAAACCCACATTAGTTTGTCGAACTATATAATAGTTTCATTCTCTTACGAAATGTGTTTTGCTTCTTATATTGGTATGACATGTACATACTAAGGATAAACGACCATATCCACTCTACTTGTCGCACTCCCATTGCGACTCATGGCCTTTCTTTCCACATGCCCTACTTTCACCCATTAGTAATATCCATTCTTCATTTCTCTTATACAAAGATCTTAAATCTTGTCTTATCCTCCTTAAGGCCTCACCTCGATCCATGTTGAGTGTATCGAGTCTCCTTTTTCGTAGTCAAATGCCTTCCAACATTTCTTTATTCACACATATTCATACATACTTAGAGGGTTCTCCCCTCTTTTTAGGGTAAGTTCATTTGATCCCCTTACTTCTGACATTTGTAACTAGAGCCTCATACTCATTACTCCAAATACAACTACATCCTCCTCTCATGTAGCGTGTTACCAAAACACATTTCAATAATACTTGGTGGACCTTATCCATGTATTTGGTCCAAATGTTTCCTTTTTCCATTAACCATCCATGATCCTGACAAATGGTTTGGCGCTTTTATTATGCTTTGACTTGATTCTTCATCAAGGTAAAATGAACGAAACTAAGGTTATAAACAAAAAAATACTTAGGAAATATAGTGAAAATTCGAAAATTCGAAAATTTTCTTTCAAAGTTTCTCGTGAGAACACACAAAATGGTTTATACCAACATCCTGAGAATAGTAACAACATGATAATTTCCATCTTTTTAATCCTTAGAACTTGTCAGTTTCTATAAGGGAAACTCATTTCTCATTTCTTATTCAATTCGAGCAACAATGCATAGTATCATCACAAACTTAATTAGGCGACACATGAATTATCATGTTCCCTAAGACTTCACACATAAAAACTCATGGGTATGAGCAGTATATGTGTTATTTTGTACACTCCCAAGGCACATTCTAGGATAATTGTCACTCTCATATCGATGTCGATAATATGTAATCGAACATTTTGCATGCTTATGATCATTTTAACCATGCCTTATCATAAGCACGCCTAAACCCCATCATATGTCTCCTTATTAGTTCGTGGAAAGATATATAAGTTATTACTCTCTCCCTATATCTACACTTCTAATCTCTCCTATACGACAACACTATCTCTAGTACTAGGTCTCATGTCGGTGCAATGCCGTATTCACCTAATCAAACAAGTCAAGCATAATTTATCAGACACACACAAATTTAACAAGAATATTGACCATTTATTTTGGAGATTCGGTTTGTTAACTGACTGACACTACTACTCGTGTTCTTGAATACTTTTCTTATTCAACATGTATATTATTAATAAATTCCCACGATTTGGTTTGCTAACTAATCGTTCAAGTTACCCATATCCAAGAAGTGATTCATCCATTCAATATTGCATATTACTCATAGATTCCTATGAGTTTTGTTTGCTATCTGAATGTTCCCTCTACTAATTTTTTGAACACCACTTATAAAAATATGTGGAACATAACCCCTTTTTATTTAACAAATGAACATGGATCTCAACCCTACATTCTTATCTTGATAAATGTGACTTACAACTCTTTCTTATTATAAAAAGTAACACATGTCTTAGCTCTATTTTCTCTTGTTTGAGTTCTTATTCCATTTGCTTATAACAAGATAATTTCATTTGTTTTACATTTACGATCTATTCATAAAAAAATCCAGTCATAGTCTTTATATATGAATATTCGGGTAAAACTTTATAAATAAACACGTAGGTTTATCAGTATTCATTGTTTATAAATACACTTACCATTTTATTCGATATTTGTTCGCCTCATTGGTTTTTCCACGTGATATAAAATAAATTTATCATATTACTTACAATAGTTTGAAACTACAATAACCAAACAATACCTAAGCAATCCGTCTTGATTTTCAACGTAATTCTATTACTGCTTTGTAATTTTTTAAAATTATAATTTTGCCCCTCAAACTTTTAATCACTTAATTTGCAACAAATCCGTGTGTATACAACCTCTCACACGATATTGTATATTTTTATTTTTTTCCTATTATTTGACTACATTTATTCTAATACTCTAATTCATTTCAATTATTTTATTAAATTCTTAACTTTTATATTTTAATTTTTAAACTTTCTAAGAAATTCAGTTTCATTTTAATTCTTAAATTTTCTAAAAATTACAATAGTGTAACTCACTCTAATTCTCTCATTGAAATATTTCTATACAGTTGAGAGAATGAAGCTATATGCATTTGAGAGAATGAAGCTGTTATTTACACAAATATGTGGCAAGCTTGGCAGTTCTAGTTTCCCTGAAAAATTCAAGAGGGAAACAATATATGTACATTTATCTTTTACAAGACAGCAGCCATCAACTAACTTTAGTTAGCATGGTTAAAACATTCACATATTTCCACACCTAAAAAATACAACATGCAGGCATAGCCACGGAACAATTTTGACCAAATGCCCATTCAGGAATCATATTTTAGCTCTATAGTTCATATGTAGGTCACCCAAATAAATTAAAATGGCCTTCAGGAATCATCTTTTTCCTCATCCTCATGGATTTCTGACCAGGTAGACGCATTTCATCATGTTTCCTCTTATGGGGTGCTGCCACCAGCAGCAGCTGTGACATGACATAGGCTAGTAACTCCTCCCGGTGGGAGAAGGTGAAGTCCAAATGAGCATATTCAAATTCTCTGTAAGACACTTCCACGTCAAACTCCTTCATGAGCCTGTAGTGTTTCCTCACCATTGAGGAACTAATCACCTTATCCTTCTTTCCAGCAACCAAGTTAACTGGTATATCAATCAACCCATAGTGTTGGCCGAGATCCAGTGGCTCAGGTGTCCCATAGACTGCAATATTTGTAGATCTTCTCCCATAATCATACATCTTGAACTTCCCTGACCGCTTTATCTGTGCTAAATGTTGTGCCACTTGAAATGAAACGCCTGGCATGTCATTCATATTATAGTGAGGCAGGCCCAAAACTCCAACCCAATTAGAGCTATCTCCACCCACCACATAGCTCATTAGGGTTTGGACTAGTCCTCCAACAGCAGGATAGTTATGGAAGTCCCGGGCCAACTTGTTGAGTAGCATCCGGAAGAACCAGGTTGGGATATAGAAGGCAGGAATCAAATGGGATAGGATTGGAGATAGCAAGAGCAGCAAATTTTCTAATACAGTAAAAGCTAAATTGGAGTCACCATGGAAACCAGCAGGGGACAATAGGATTGTTCTTGAGAGCCTATGCCGCTTCTCCTCAATTCTACGTGTGATTATGTACATTAGCATGGCAGCTCCTCCCAGACTGTGACAAACTGCACACAGAGTGTAGGGCTGATGATCTTCTAAAGTTAATTCTTCCCTGGAATCGGGTGATGTAAATAGTTCAGATGTTTTGACCTTGTGGATCTTCTCTATCATTGCAGGAATGTCTTTTGTCCCATGCTCATTGATGGAATATTGCCAATACCTGCATCGATTGATAGCATTAATATGGCATGAACAAAAAGTAGTATAAAATTGCAAGAAATAAAAGGAATTTTAAAGAGTGAACTCACTGTCGAGATGAGATGTTTTTGTTCACATGTTCTCTAGAAATCAGACCACGAAAGTTCCCGAGGAAAACATCATACCCTGAAAAGTAAGAATAACAAAAGAGGGTCAGTTCCAGAAATCTGGATAATAAGTTCACTAATAGCCTATAATTGCACATGTATGTACCTTGATCATATGCTGCAAAGGCTGGAGAGCCAACTACACCATTTGATACCCAACTGCCAGACCAAAAATCACTCATAAATGGAGATAACACAACTATGAGAGGAAGAAAAATAATCTTCAATATTGCAAACCTACTAGCTGCTGTTAACTTTTGGTTTAAATGAGGAGGGATGAGAATTAAAGCTTCCTACTTGTGATAATCTCAGGTCATTGCACAACAAAATAAGAGGGCAAAAATACTTACCCCATCGATGAATCCAATATGCCATGCTGTAAGTAGACAGCTTTCCTCGCATCACGTCTGAGACAGAAGTAGAGAAATTATGAAGCAAGATATATTTTTAAACATTTTACAATGCAGCAAGAAAATAGATCGCACAAATACCTTGGGATTCTTTCCAAGAGAAGAACATAACCATCATCAGTAACAACACGAATAGCTTCATATGGGTATCTGAAAGAATGAAAGTGTGAGATGATAAAAAAAATACACAAATCCAGAACATGAAAAGTGGATAAGCAGAAGCAAACAGGTCTGTTAAGTATATTACCCTAGCTCAGTTATAACATCCTGACATGTCCGAGCATCTGTATTCAAGGAATTATTGAATGATGTTTTCCTCTCAGATGGAATAGGATCATTCTCTCCAAGAGTTGCAGTGATCACTGATGATTCCGAGGCTACAGTAATATCCTTATTAGATCTACCATGGGATGAGAAATACCCGCATAGTTTCCTAATAGCTTCTGTGGGTGAGAAGAAGTAGTGTGCAACCTTATGAAAAATATTGAATATAGCTTCAATGGATATCTCTATGGCTAAATGAAGATCCTGGAGTACCAAATGAAAGAGGGGAGAACAAGATAACAGGGAGATTAAAACATTGATGAGCATGCAAAATGAGAACATAACTTTTGGTTAATAGAGCAGTTTATGTACCTCAATGACTCCACGTCTCCTGTCTGTCGTGCGCTGAATGACATGATCCTTGAGCACACGTGCTTTCATCACAGGATTAACATGTGAATGGCTCTGGGTTATGGAGGGAGGGGAACCTCTTGGCCTCCTAATACTGAGGAAATGGAAAATACGAGAAACTATTGCGAATAGAAGCTGCAGCGGGAACAGAACCCAAGAAAATACATGTCTTATGCGGCTTGACTGCCGTTTGCCACGTATAGAAAAAGAACTAGTTCTGAATCGTCTAGAACTGTGGGATAAAGGTGAAGGGGTATAGGTATCTTCATCACCGTCATATTCCTCTTCTGAATAATCTAAGATAGAATTGGTATCAGAACCATCCGAGAACTCATGGATAAACTGATTGAAGGAGGATACACCACTGCCAGAATAAAAAAAAAGACAAATACAAAAAGTAAGAAGCTTGGTACTTTCAAATCCCAAAAATAATAACTGCATTATCATGGCAATTAGAAAGAAGGATAAAAAAAGAAAGAACCATTGCAGATTACTCTGCACATATCACAAAAGGAACTCCTTTTAAAACAAGGAAAAGTGTCAAATCCATATTTCAACATCCAGAAGTTGCCCCAGCATGACAACTTAATCAAGATTAGGAATTAGTTGCAAGCAATTTCTAACACATAGGATGCAACCTTGAAAGTGACCTCTAGACTATTATACAAGCAGTTTGCAGAACCTAAATGGCAATGACAAAGCAGCAGATAAGAAACACCAAAAAGGACAAATGAAAATCCAGAACTCCCTATGAAACATAAAGCAGAAATCAACAATTCTGAACATCAGTATCTGGAGTACTCTCCAGGACCTCACTGACATTATCAATGAGTTGCAACTACGACAGCCAGATAAGGTTTCTGATAGTAAAACTTACTTCTCCATCCACCGGGGGAATCGAGGTCCACAGAAAGTAGGTCTCAGCTCCCAACCATGTATTCCTTCTAGAATATTAGATTTCCCAGGCAAAAGACTTAATATGATTGCAGAGATCCCATTTATAAATCTCACAATGTTGTTCAAAGACTCATAAGTGATTGTTTTCACAGACCTGCAGGAAAAACCAGCAATTAACAAAGAGAAATAAGTGAACCATCGTGAAGGATGAGGATCTCAGCAGATTACACCCCACTGGAAAGATCAAACAAAATGTTTAAGATAAGGAAATTCAATGTACTAAACAGGCGACCACATAAAGGAAATTAATATGTCAATACCACCGAGCAACACATCAAAAGCATCAATTGCATGAAGAAAATAACAACAAAGAGAAAGTAATGTAATCCAGGACCCAATCAGATATCCAGCTACATACATAATTCGGGCTCAACCCCATGCACTCCCTTGAGAAACAGCGATTTTTACACCCGAGTAGAACCTCCTACGGTCAAATCGTTCCAATAGGCGAAAACATGGTATAAATCGAGGCGATTAAACATGCAATTGGAACAAAAATGCAAGAAAGAACCTCAGGACTCACTCTTTGGCGACGGCGAGGCCGTTGTCGACGAGTTGCTGCATCCTCAAGACCATCAGAGGCGTCCGGTTTATCCCCGATGACAGATACGGAAACCAGAAGGGGGTCGGATTCGTAGGGAGAGAATTTAGGGAGTTTTGGATTTCTGGATAGAATTATTTGTTAGAAGGAATGTAGATTATGAAAAAAGAGTCTCACGAGTGGGAGGGAAGAGAGGGGCAACGGCCATTCCTAACGTACGGGGAAGTGCAGAATATGTTTTTTGGGTAGGACCTGCCATCCGAGGTGGCGGGAGGTGATTGGATGAGGCAGTAGAAAAGGGCTTAGTTAAAATCCAATTATAGATGAAAATATAATTATTATATTATGTGATATATATTTTTTCATATGCTGCATATGTTTTTTACCCAATATTAGTTGATTTTATATTTATATTTTTATTATTTAATAATAGCATTTTTTTTAAAAATTGTACTTAAATTTTTAATAATATTTTAAAATAATGGATTTTGTAATTATTTCTTCTCGATACACTTTACCTCCAAACTACTTTTTTTTTTAATTACATACGTACAAAATACTTTAAAACATAAATTAATTCACCCCATATTTCAAATTTCTATATTTATATTTATAAATTAGGTTGATAGTTTTATATATAATACAACAATTTAAGTAAAAAATCATATTTGAACATTCAAATACGAGGTTGTGAATGATTTGAGTTATTGTTTATTATTCATGTAGAATTAAGAATAAAGTAATGAATAGACTAAATTATTAATGGAGAATTCCTAATGTAGGGTAAATAAAAATTGAGTAAAGCATGGTATTAGAATACTGTCACATTCCATCGCGCTTTTCTAATTAAATTGGAAATCAACTAGCGACATACTCTAAATAATATAATAATTTGTACATTCATTAATTAATGTATTATGGATAAAACTTAATATTTATAATAAAATATGTCATTATACACTTTTTAAAATATGTCATTATACACTTTTTAAAATATTTATTTAAATAATATGGAAATAATTTTAATAAATAATATCGATAATATAAGTATTTAATCTTTATAAAATATATATTGTTTCAATTAACCCATTCTCACTTCACTTCACTTAACATTATCATTGTCATACTTTATGTACACTTATATTTCCTAAAATAGATATTAGAAGGGAAAGCATAAACTATAAAATTTAGCAAATAAGAGTAGTTGATATTAATATATAATATTTACAATTCAACACATGCTTAAAATATTTACATGGGATATAAAATAACTTTCATAAATCCTTACTTTTTAAGTTGTAAAAACTTAAGCTTTTAAGCTTCTCACATGTATGTGTTATAACATTTAGGTGTACACAATCATATATAAGTTTGTATGATTTTTGTCCTTCATAGACACATTCTTCCATCATGAAAAAATTACATGATTACAAAATGGAAGTATGTTACCATTTAATTTGTGGTTTATAACGACTTTACCAACCACCATGGTACGTAGACTTATTCTTAATCACGTGTGTAAATCCTGTTCTCTCATAATAAGAAACCTGAAAATGAGAATAAAATTTTTTTAAGAGAAAATCAAATTTTAAAGTGAACCGGAAATAATAAAATGGATAAAAAACGGGAAATTTGGAAATTCTAGGTGTTAAAAAAGATAAAAAAAAATAATGTAAATGGGGCATGGACTAAATTGGATGTGAGAGCTAGACTAGTTTAGGATGAACCGTACATGAATCGAGATGAACCAGGATAAATTGGTTCAAAAATTTATTTTTTTATATTAATTAAAAATATCAATTTAGGAAATTGAATTCACCAATGTATACAAAATGAACTTAGAAAAATTTTAATTTTTAGAAAACCAGTTGACTCGGGCCTACATCGGATGATTTTCGATTTTGGGTCACTGAACTTGGTCCGACCGAACCGATCAACGAACCGCCTACCAGGTCAGCGCCCATTCAGTATGCGTGACCAATTAGCACACGCCACATGGTGAAGTGCGCCTAGTTAGCCATTCAGTAAGAGTGTAGAAGCACCGACCAATCAGAGTGTAACATATGTCCTTGGTCAATGGTCAGACATAGAAAATCCACTTCACCAAAGACTGACCAATGAGCGAGCGACTTGTGTCCTTAGTCAACGTTCCATGAGGAGAAACCTCATCAGTAGCCTGACCAATGAGGAGTTGACACATGGCAAATGTGTTATGTCGATGACCGACTAGAATATCGGAGAATTGTCAACCAATTAGAAGTTGACACATGACAATTCCACGTCGGATGGTTGTAGCCAATTAGAGGTTGACACGTGGAAATGGTATAGTACGTCAGGTGGGAAACTGATAAATTTAAATTAGCCAATTAGAGGATGCCATATGTTATAGTTAACCAACAGTCATATTTGGTCAAACACCATGATGGACAAAGTGACCAATGGGAGGTCGCCACATGTCTAGTCAATGAGGCAATAGACGACTCAGGCGTTGAGTAGGATGCCACATCGACAAAGCTAGTCAATCACAGAGCACAACGTGGCATTTCACACGTGTGAGTTCGCACGCACGTGCATAGTATCATCTTCAACCTCTGAATGGGCAAAAAGTGAATGGTCAAAATGAATGCCATTACTCCGGTGGCCAATAAATCCATCAGACAAGACTTTAAATTGGAGAGTTAATGGCCGACCTATCACACTCCGACCTGGTTTGGTCGGAACACTATGAACAACCCACCACTCCTTTCGGTATTAAAAAATTAACCACCATTGTGGTACCGACAAGAGTTAGGCATAACCTGAAAATATTTCAAAATAATTTAAAGGAATCATCTTTTAAAAAATATACCAAAATATGATTAATGCACAAGATTTACCAAGAAATTAAATCTTCATACACATTCCTTTTCATAAATTTCCTGAAATAGTTTAAGGGAGTGGGTGAGTTCTACAACTCAGTGAGTGGATAATAAGGTGACTTCACAAGGATGTAAATGGATTGTTTATTCATCAACATATATTACCATTCTTATTTATCATGAAACAGATATTTCACCATTTTCCTTCATGAGTTTGGTTTAACACACAATCACATGCTATTTATCATAAAAGAGATCATACTTTCGCATAGCAGTCCCCGAATGCTCCACTTGTGGACTGAAGCGACTTTACCGTCCACCATAGTAGAAGGACAACCTCTACCACAAGTCTATATGAGAACCATTGCCCAACCTCCAATCTTAAACTGAATCTTTGTGTCAACTATTATGGGACGAGACATCTCCCCTTTCTTCCTTGGTCTCAATGCGCATGAAGCTCCTAGAGCTTCTTGACATACTAGCACGACAAAAGCTTCCCTTATGCTCCGTAGGCCATCCAATAGCCCTTAGAACAACACTACCCTATACCAGGCGCCTCGATGGTTCTGTATCTCAACATGCACAATCAATAGTCTTTTTAATTAAGACATTTATCTTTAGTGCTACTAGCCCAACAGGTTCAATGATCTGACTTTAGCTCGTTAGCTAAATCACACAAATTAACCATTTATGAAAGTTTTACATAAGTCTCATAAATTGTAATTTGTCTACGGGTTTAAGCCCATTCCCATTGGCCTTGGGCTCACTTTACAAGTTATTCCAAAACATGGCCTTAGGCTCACTTTAGTTTGAGTAATTGTGCCCAATGGAGCAATTCTAGCCCTTTGTGATACGTGTTTCATGCTTCCAACACAAATATCTCACAAAAGTTTTAAGAAGTTTCACACAGTTAAGGGAGACTATTTCTAAAAATTAGTTTTTAGCTTTTGGTAATATGAAGGTATGTTCATCAACCCAAATGGGCATAATGTCGAAAATCCCACTCACCCGTATCTCATATCTCATTCATCCAGATGGATTTCCGATGTTTTTGGATCATGTTGCAATTGTGGGTATAAGTCTCCTTTTTGTACCTATATTATCACAGATAATGAATTATTCAATTATTAGAATTTTTACACTTAAATCCCTATTTTTTCTCTCAATTACATAAAAGTCCCTAGGTGTATTTTATTGGTAATTAATTCCTGATTAATTACCAAAAATACCTAAATTCACTTTATTTGCAATTTCACCCTTTATATAATTTTATCAAAATAAAATTATTTAAATTGCAGATAAATCCTTATAAATATTTTTAGTTGTATTTAAACTCCAAAAATGAGTTATAATTGCAATTAAGTCCCTAATTTCTTCTTAAGTACAAATTGACCCTCAATTGATGTCAATTTCACAAAAATCTCCAAATTTTTGAAAATCCCCAATTTGCCCAATTTTTGTCAAAATTGTACTTTAGCCACCCAAATATTTGATTCATCAAATTGAACGCTTAAAGCTTGTTAATTCCCTCCTAACATGTTACTAGTCACTTTTCCCATATTCCTACGAGCATTCTAAGCTTTTAATCACCTCATTTGATCCAAAATCGAGCTCAAATAGAGCTTTATTGGAAAATTCTTTGTATAGAGAGAAAGCTTCATTTTCCTACAAGTGAAGGGGCGGTTGTTAGAGTTATACGTATGGGTGGCTAGTGCTTGTCAAGGGGATACTCCTAGGATAAAGTTTCACGTCAATTGTTTGCCTAAGCAAGGAGAATTTCATTAGCAAAATTTCTAATGTTTTTGCTCTATAAATTCATTATTCCGACGAAGGGAGATGAAATTGGCTTACCACTAAGTTTCAGGGAGGTCGAGGTTCGGTCAGAAAGAGCCGTGGGAGGGTTTGCCTAGTCTTAGAGGGTTGGTGGTGGTCAAAATTCAACTTGAAACCTTTTTCCTAAATTCTGTTCCTAAAGTGAATGTATTGTGCAAACTCACTAGAATCCCAAGGAAGCCTAAGGAATTCTGTCGTTCCATCCATTCTCATCTGCACATTTCGGTGGTTGAAGATGACATTGTACATGCACATGTGAGCTTCGCATGTGCGATTTGCTATGTGTCACACTTTGATTGCCTGGCATCACTGATGCGGCTTCTCACTTAGTGTCTGAGTCACCTGTTGACTCATTGACCATACACGTGGCAGCCTCTCACTGGTCGCATGCATCGATGTGGCCACTAACCAAATCTATGCTTCCGTTGATGATGAAACGTGGCATCCTCTGATTTGTTGAGTTAAATTTGTTAGTTTTCCCACCTGACGCATTGTGCCAATGCCACATGTCAGCCTCTGATAGGCGATGGCCATCTAATGTGGCTTTGTCATGTGTCGACCTTTGATTGGTCGACCATTCTTTGACATCCTAGTCGACCGCTGATGTGACATCTTTGTCACGTGTCAACACCTCATTATTTAGCCCTGCTAACGAGGCTTCTTCTAGGTTGACCAGTGACTGAGGTCATGTGTCGCTCTATGGAACCTATCCCCTCGGACCAAAGAAACGGAAAGGAGAACCGACACCATTACCAAAAAAATGAGCCAATTTAATCAATAGAAAATAGTAAATAAAGGTTAACGGGAGAAATTGAAAAATTCCAAGTGACCAAAAATTCACAAAACTTACAAGGAAGAACCTAAAAATGGATTTGGGATTAGGACCGGACCGGTTCGGGGTGAACCGGACCGAACCGGCATGAACCATAGTGAACCGGTTCACAAATTCATTTTTTTAGGTGGCTTAAAAATGTCAATTTGGGAAATAGAGACAACCATTAGATAACAAATAAATTTATATGAATTTAAAATTTTTTTAATTTTAGAAAAACGGCTAACTAGGTTCGAATCGGTCGATTTTTGAATTTTGGTCAATGATCAGACCAGTCAACGAACCGGTCAATGGACAACAGACACTCTCAGAACGATCGGAGGATGTCCCAAGAAGTGTACAAGGGATCGCACAATGAAGCTGCTCTGCAGCTCGAAATAGGGAGCTCCTGCCCGACCCAACCTCGATCCTCTCGGCCCTTCCGCCACCTTATTAGCCATCTCTGATAGCCTAAGACCCTTCACAACACCCCAACAGACCCCGGTAAGCTCAATTTCGCCTCCCCTCATCGGAATTTCTAAGGTTTAGAGTTGCACCATTCAAAACTTCTCTCTTCAAATTCCCATATGGTAGTGGCAAATTGTAGCGGGAGTTGGTCCTTCTAGTTTCCCCTCAATGAGCACCAGCTGTTCTCACCTCAAGCTCTGACCGCCGCCCCTCCGTCAGTAAGATACGCGAGCTTTCTCCCTCTATTGTAAATTTTCCAACGAAGCTCTGATGAGGCTTAAAACTCAACCAAATTTGGAAATTCAAAGTGTAGGACGATTAGGGGGAGTTGGAGGAGACGGATAGAGGTAAGAATCAAAGAAATCAAGGACTTATAGGCTGCCAATTGGACAAGGTAAGATCTAGAGCTTCATATGCTTGAATTGGGGAAGAAGATGAAGTGTAATTTGGGGATTTTTGGGGACCATCATGCAATTTTCAAAAATTGGAGGACTAAATAATAATTTCATAAAATTGAGGGTATTTTCATGAAATTCACCCCAATTGAGGATCAATTGGGCAATTTGGACAAATTTGGTGGCAAATTGGAAATTTTGAAAAGTTTGGGGACCAAATTGTAATTTGAAATTAAAAGAGTTAAGGAGCCAAAAAGAATAATTGGGAACCCAAGGGGCTTAATAGAGATTAAAGAGAAGTTGGGGACCCAAGTGCAATTTAAGCAAAGTACGGGGCCCTAGGTGCGAATATAAGAGAGGGTGTGACCTCTTCCTAATACGAACACGCGTACCTTGCATGAACGGATTACTTGAGCGTCGACCCCCGGAAGCGCACCAAGGAGAGAGACTCCGCCGGCGCGACCCCGTCAAAATCTCCAGGTGAGTGGGAACTACTATGATATTAATTCCGGTTAGAATGATGTTTCAACTTTGAAAACCATTTTCTCAGAATTAGCCTTCCCTGATTGGGTGACTTTGCTTAAAATATTTGGGAGCTAATTCTGGGCTTAGGCTCGAGGTGCCAGTGGGCTCAAGGCTGATGGATATGGGCGTGAACCTGTCTAGAATGGATGTGTGATATATGATGCTAAAAGTCCTAAAAAATGGGAACCTTGCGAGATACCCATCGAGACAAGATGAGTTGTCGAACTTGTTGGGCCGAACCGCTGCGTTGCCAAAGCTAGGTCGTCAAACCTGTTGGGCTAGTACGCATGGGTCGAAGCCAAGCTGACAAACCGTTGTGCTAGAGAGCAATATATAAATGCTATAATTCAAAAAGATTATTGATTGTGCATGCACTATGATGTTTGGGTCATTAGGACACTTGGCATGAGGTAGTGATGGAGCCCAAGGACTGCTGGACAACCCACAGTGCATAAGGGCGATTTCGTCGTTTAGTAGGTCGTGAAGTCGAGTAGCTTCCGGTGCCTAGAGACCGATGTAGTAGGGGAAATGAGGTCTCGTCCCACTAAGCGGACATGATAAAGAAATCAAGGTTTGATGTGTTAGACTATTGATGTCCACTCAAACTCCGGGTAGAGGCAGTGCACCTCTATCAAGGTGGACGATAAAGGCGCTCCGGTCAACAAGTGGCACGTTTGAGGATTGTTCTGCGAATGTGTGATCTCTCCAATGATAGGAGGGCAGTTGTTGATCATATGAAGTGTGTGAATAATGGCAAACAAAAAAATTTAATGGACAGATAAATGAAATAAAGCAAACATTATAGTAGTTTCCCTCACTGAGTATTTTTACTCATCTCCTCTCATACCCCTTTTTAGGATAACACCCAGGCGGAAAGACTTGGTTGTGCTTGGGCCCTCAAGGTACGCTTTCTACCCTCAACATAAAGTAAGGGTTTGAACGTAAACATGCCTTTACCTTCCCTATCTCATTCAGGTGAGAATACCCGAATGATACAAGAAAGGGTGGCGGGTTGATCACGGACTCCGATCAAACTGGATCGGGATGTGACAACTTAAGTGGTATCACATCATAACTTTCCTAATAGGTTTTCCCAACACATCCTAATCCCTGATTCCCGACAACCCTTATAGAAAACATGAACGGAAATGCTCCTAAAGAATATATCCCTTGGATACATGCCATGGAGGAGAGGGTCGAGGCGTTGGAAGAGCCCATCCCATGGGATGTGCCCTGAGATAGGACCCCTCCTTACATGGTGGATGACGAAGTATCCCCACATAGGGAACTAGATCTAGCTCAAATTTAGGCAGATATCGAAAGAAACTTCTAGGAGGAATATGCTAACTATGTGAGGATTTTCACCGACTCTCCATAATACACAACAATGCGTGTACTGCCGGCTCCATACATCACACCCATGATGCTGTTGTCTTATGCTAGTACGGGATAGACATAGCACCACTTATGTAGGCTAGGAGGGCCCCTAGCCTATCAGCATCCACAAAATTTGAAGAGCCTAGCATGAACCTGTGCCCTTGCTAAGGAATGTACCATGGGGGCGAATGCCCTTCCAGAAGGAAAAGGCGCATCTAGACATCAGATGTAGAGTCTCGCAACCCGCATAAGTACAATTCTAGGTCAGTTAACTGGTGGGGGTAGAAAAGGGGGCAATTGTCATGCCCCGACCCGGTTTGGTCAGATCCCCGTGAGCAACTCGCCACTCTCCTGGTTTATGAAGGGTTTACCCTTCTTTAAAACCATGAGGAGTAAGGCATCCTTTAAACCTATACCTTTACTGGAATAAAATTAATCAAAACTTCATTAAATTTTAACTTACATACCTGTCTTGTAGGTGTGGCTAACTGGAGGTCTTTATGTAGGTTTTCCCTTGGTTACCTGAAAAGGAATATAAGGGAGGGGGTGAGTTTGACAACTCAGTGAATAAGTGTTTAAAATTTGATTTTTAGAAAAGTAGTTTGAATTGGAGTGTGAGTGACTCCTTATTTTCTTAAACCTTTTCCTCAATTTTTTTTGTTTTAAAAACCATCATTTCCTCATTAACCACCGTTGGTGTGTTTAACAATTAACACACGCCCTTCATCATGAAGGGATCACACATTCGTAGGGCAGCCCGTCCACTAGACCCACTTGTGGCATCAGAGCGACTTTACCGGCCACCTATATAGAAGCTTGTCTATTTCTGCCCAAAGAATGAGTGGATGTACGCGACATTCGACTCTTAAACTTGAAAAGAAAACTCCGTGTCCGTATGAGGACAGATACCTCATTCTGACCCCACCCTGGTCTCATGCACATGAAGCTACATTGACCTTCCTTGACTATTGGCACGACAAACTGCTCTTATCTCCACCATGTCGTCCAGTAGCCCCTAGGATGCATCACTTCCCCTCTTGGGCATCTTAATGGTCCCAAACCTTAGTGCATGCACAAAACAATGGTTTTCATCATAAGCCATTTAATATTTGGTGCCATTGGTCCAACGGCCCCGACCCTCAACTCGACATGCAACTATTTGTCTTGACTGGTCCGTTGACCTATCTTGTCGCACTGTCGCTAGTCCATCGAGTGTGTCGGTCCTGTCTTGGTACCATGGCCAAACACATCATTCATTAAAAGTTTTGATGGCATAAAATCATGTTTGTTTACGAGCTCCTGCTCGTGCTAACTGGCCTTGGGCCCCACTGTATGAGATTTTCAAAATTGGGCATTTTATCCCCCAAGTTCCAAAACCAAGGCCTCCGGCCTATCTGAGCTATTCGAGCTCTCGTCAAGAAGGTCACCCAAAAAGTTTAAGCAGTGGCACATAATCAGGGGAGAGTACTTCTGACAAAGATTACTTTCTAGCTATCCATCACACCAACCGGGTGTTCGGACATCTCTGCTAATAACCGATGAACGGGTTTTCTACTTCCTTCTAGGAAGTTCATCATACAAATTGGGTATGATCTACTTACAACAACCAGTAAATAGTTTTTCCGTGTGTTTTCTCACATCACCCCATTCAGGTATGATGTTAAAAATCCCACATAATAGCGGGTTTTCACTACTAAGGTGCTCATCATCCCAATTGGGTATGATGTGAAAATCCCACTCACCCGTGAATGCAGTGAATTCCTTTCAACCGGCTTTTTGCATCATCGCAAGCTTGTCTTGGCTGGCGTTCCCGGTACTTCGTGTTCCTACACAATATGAACATCCTAGTTCATTATCCTTTGGCCTAACAACCTTCATTCATCACAAATGGATGAAATATCCAAACTTTTCAATTATTTGCAATTAGCTCCCTAAAGTTCTTTTTCTTTAACTTTAGGTCCCTAATGCCAATTTTCCCCAAATTGAATCTAAGAACTTCAAAAATTTTATTTAGGATCTCAAAATTTTCAAAATTACAAAAAGGGGTTCAAGTTTCCCAAATTTCCACTTTGGTCTCCAACTTTTCCAAAATTACCATTTTTCCCCTACTTTACAAAAATGGTAAAATTGACTAAAATAATTCCAAAAATTGCCCAATTTGTCCTCCAACATCTTTTCCATGATCAATTGGTCCTCAAATTTAGGAAATTGCACTTTAGTCCCTCTAATTTTTAAAATCCCCAATTTTCCCCAAAATTTTCCCCCATCAAACTAACTGAATTTGATTTCATAAATTGACCAATCAAACGAGGTTAATTATTGAAATTGAAGGTGGATTTGAGTTCCTACAAATCCATGTGATGCAATTGCACTTTGAATTGCATGAATTGACGTAGAAACGAGCTTAAATGGAGCTTCGCCGGAAAATTGGACATAGAGACAGAAAGTTTTGAAAGCTTACCATCGGGGGCGCGGTGGTCCGAGCTTTTGATATGGGCAGATATCTCTTGTCCTATGGTTCCTCCTAGGATCAAGAATTCCATCAATTCATATCAAATTGATGGAGAATTTGGTTAGTGAAGTTTCACCGGTTCTCTCTCTAACACTGACTAGAATTTATAGAGGGGAACCAAATTGGTTTACCTTTCCGCTCTAATTCAGCTATATGTGGGTTGTGGAAGTGTTGGGAGGGCTTGGTTTGGCATGAGAAGGGCTTGAATTGGCCATTTTTAGCTCGACTGAAATAGGGTATCTTCGGTCCGCCGGAGTTGCTTCACTATTATATCACGCCGGCGTTTCTCTGACGATCCTTGGATCAAATGGTGACTACGGTCGTGTAACTGACTTCTTGAATCTAAAGAACCCGACCACATGTTCTTTGGCTCAGAAAAATGCCCAAGTCAGAGCTCTGGCTTGAGCTTCACCGGAAAATGAGCAGTAGGGAGAGAGTGGAGTTTTCAGGTTTAAGGAGGATGAACAAGGAGTGACTCTTTATATAGGAAGCTCGAGGACTTCTTGGCTGTCCAATTAGTGCCTTAATGGCAGTCATTCATTGGCGGAAACTCTCTGGCCAAAGACTTTTCATCTTTGCTGGTGCTGCTTGATTTTCCAGTGAGTGAATAGTGTTGTCATCTGAAGCAATAGGACGACACTGTTCCGAACTGGACTGAACCGGTTCAAACCAGATTCAATGCTTAAACCGACCAGTTCAAGCCTGATTTGACCGAGTTTTTCAAAATTAAAAATTTATAAATTCATTCTCTATCAAATGGTGGTCTCAATTCTCCAATTTAAATTTTCTAAGCTACCTAGAAAAATTAATTTAGAAACCGGTTCAATCTGGTTCAGATTCGATTCACCTAAACCGGTTTGGTTTTCACCCCCAATTCATCCTAGAGTCTTCTCCTAGGACTTTTGTGGCTCATTAGGTCACTTGGTATACATAAATTTCTTAGTTTGTCCTTTCTCTATAGGTTTTAGTTTATAAACCGACTTGGTTTTTTCTTTGGAAATGACCAGTTCTTTTCTCGGTTTTCTTATTATCAAAGGACAGGGTTTACAACTCTCCCCTCCTTTTAGGGGTTTTATCCCCAAAACAGTTACATGTTAAATAATTGAGGGTAACCTTCCCTCATTACTCTTTCAGTTTCCCATGTTTCTTCTTGCATGGGTCCATTTTGCCACAAAACTTTGACCATAGAAATCCTTTTATTCCTCAAATTTTTATCCCTCCGATCGATGATTTGTACCAGTTCTGTTTGATAGGTCAAGTTCTTTTCCAACTCTAGTGGAGGTTAGTCTAATACATAGCTAGGATCAGGCTAGTACTTTTGAAGTATCGAGATATGGAATACGTCATATATTCTCTACAAGTCTAGAGGTGGTTCCAATTTATAGGCCACCGTCTCTATCCTTCGGATGATGGGATATGGACCGATATACCTCGGTTTCAACTTTCCTCATTGTTGAAACCTAAGTATTCCCCTCCATTGGGATACTTTGAGAAATACTTGATCTCCTACATCAAACTCCAAATCTTTCCTTCGATGGTCCGCATAACTCTTTTTCTTGTCCCAAGTGATCTTAAGGTGACTTTTGATTAATTTTATTTTCTCTGTGGTATCCTTGATTAGCTCTACCCTTTCTAGCTTCCTTTCCCCCACTTCTTCCCAAAACAGAGGGGTACGACATGGTCGTCCATAAATGGTTTCATAAGGAGCCATTTGAATATTGGCCTGATAGCTATTATTATAAGCAAATTCCATTAGGCACAAGTATTCCTCCCAACCTCTATTCATGGTGAGTACGCATGCCCTTAACATGTCCTCCAAGGTCTGAATCATTCGCTCAAATTGTCCATCAGTCTAAGGATAAAACACCGTACTCATGTGAAGCTTGGTTCCCATGGCACTTTCTAAGCTTGGCTAGAACCTTAAAGTGAATCTAGGGTCTCTATTTGATACTATACTCACCGAGACACCTTGGAGTCGTACTATTTCCCTCATGTATAAGACGGCCTGTTGTTCCACTATATCTGTCACTCTTTTAGGGAGGAAATGAGTGGATTTGATCAAACTATCCACAATGACCCAAATTGCATCTCGACCTTCCTTGTCACAGGTAGCCCTGTGACAATGTCCATGGTAATGTGCTACCATTTCCATTCCGAAATTAGTAGTCCTGATGGTTTTTGATGTTCAACCTTTATTTTTTGACAAGACAAGTATTGGGCTACGTATTCCACAATGTCCCTCTTCATTCCCTTCCACCAATATCCTTATTTGAGGGTGCAATACATCTTGATACTACCCAGATGCATTGCATACACTGAATCGTGTGCCTCTTCTAGAATTAGCCTCTTCAGCTCCTTATCTTGAGGCACACATACCCTACCCTTGTAGGTTAGTATTCCATCACCTCACAAATCATATTCCGGTTTCATTTCCCTGTTAACTGGGTCCAAATAAGATTGGAGTTCCTTATCAGCCTTTTATTGGGTCCAATAGACTAGGTCTTATCACCACATTAGCCAATAAGCATTTCTCCTGCTTGTCCATGCTCAGATCCACCTCCATTCTCCCCAGCTGTTGCAACAAGGGTATGTAACTTATCTTTATCAGTGTCACCTCAGTTTGGTATTTGCGACATAAGGCATCTTCCACCACATTTACCTTTTCGGGTTGATACTCTATCACAAGGTCATAGTCCTTTACCAATTCAAGCCGTCTCCTCTGGTGGAGATTTAACTCTTTCCGAGTCAGGAAATACTTGATACTCTTGTGATTACTGTTGTAAACCCATCCCTTTTGAGCTAAGGAAAACCAGGAAAAGAACTGGTCAAACAGAGTGAGAAAAATCGAATCGATTCACAAAACCGATCATTTGGGAACAAGCAATTTGGAAATTTACAACTTTCGGGTGATCCAAAGGGTTCATTATACCTTGGAAAAGAAACTTAAGACAAATTAGAAAAGAAATCCAAATTGGTTTAGGTGAACGAAATCCCATAAGAACTCTGAAGTTAAGCGTGCTTGCATGAGAATAGTGCGAGGATGGGTGACCTCTATTTCTCGGTGAAGCTCAAACCAGAGCTTTGACGTGAACATTTTTCTTAACCTTGGAAGTAGATGTTGGGCTCTTTAGAACTGGGGAGAAGGCAGCTATCTGATAGAAAACTCCAGTCAATCCGAGAATCGCTGGAGAAGCACTAGCATGATGGAACAATGAAGCAACTCTAATGGACCGAAGTTGCCCTATTTCAGCCAAGCTGAAATCGGCCATTTCGAGCCCTCCTCAGGCCAAACCAAGCCCTTTCAACACTTTCTCAATCCTTCCATGGCCGAATTAGGACTACAAGGTAACCCAGATCGAAAGCTCGGTCCGTCATACCCTCACCGGTGAGTAATCGAATCTTTCTCTCTCTAGAGTCTATTTTTCGGCAAAGCTCCGTTTGAGCTCATTCCGACATTAAAACTCATGATTCAAAGTTCTATGGAATCGTATGAACATGGAGAAACTCAATTTCAACTTCAATTTCAACAATTAGAGGGGTTTGATCGGCCAATTTGATGAAATCAAATTCGGTTGTATTAAAGAGTTGGAATTGGGGGAAAAATTGGGGGAAATTAGGGGTTTTCAAAAATTTGAAAGACCGAAATGCAATTTCCTAAAATTGAGGGTCAATTGGGCATGATAAAAATGTTAGAGGGCCAATCGAGGAATTTTAGAATTTTTGGGGTGAAACTTACCATTTTTGTAAAGGAAGAGCAAAATGGTAATTTTGGAAAAGTTGGGGGACCAAATTAGAAATTTGGGAAATTAATCCCCTTTTTGTGAAATGGAATAAACTGAGGTTCTATGATAAATTTTAAAAGTTTTGGGACTCAATTTTAGGGAAAACCGGCATTAGGGACTTAAAGTTAAAGAGAAATAACTTTAGGAACCTAATTGCAAATAAATGAAAGTTTGACTTTCTCATTCATTTGGAATGAATCAAGGTTATTAGGCCAAAGGATATTGAACTGAGATGTTCATATCGTGTAGGAACACGAAGTACCGGGAACACCAACAAGGACAAGTTTGCATGAATACAAAGAACCGATCCAGTGGAATTCACAACATTAATGTGTGAGTGGGTTTACTAACATCATACCCGGTTGGGATGATGAGCACAAGTTAAAGTTAAAACACTTACTAGTTGTGAGTGGGATTTTATATCATATCCAATTGGGGATGATAAGCACATCGAAATGAAAACCTACTACTATGTGGTATTTTAACCATCACGACTTAGAGTAGTGATGTGAAAACCATGCAGAAAAACTACTTACCAGTTGTAAGTAGATCATACCTGATTGGTATGATGAAACTTTCTTGAAGGAAGTTGAAATCTTGTTCATCGGTTATGAATGAAGATGTCTTTATATCGGGTCGATATAATGGATAATGAAAACATATTTTTGTTGGAAGTGTTCTCCCCTGACTGTGTGCCAATGCTTAAACTATTTGGGAGATCTTCTTAACGGAAGCTCGAATAGCTCTAATAGGCTGGAGGGCCTCGGTTTTGGAACTTGAGGGCTAATATGCCCAATTTTGTAAATCTCGTACAGTGGGCCCAAGGCTAGTTGGCACGAGTAAGAGCTCGTAAACAAACATGAATTATTTGCCATAAAACTTGAAATAAATGAATTGTTTGGCAATGGTACCAAGATAGGACCAACATACTCAGTCAACTAGCGATAGTGCGACATAACAGGTCGACGGACCATTCAAGACAAACAATTGCAGGTTGAATTGAGAGTCGGGGCTGTTGGACCAGTGGCACCACAGATTATATGGCATAATGAGAAAATTATTGATTGTGCATGCACTGTGATTATGTGACCATCAAGACACCCAAGATGGGTAGTGATGCGTTCTAAGGGCACTGAACGACCCGGTGAGTATAAGGGAAGTTTGTCGTACCAGGTGACCATGTGAAATTTGGAGTAGCACTAAGCGCATGAGACCGGGTGGGGACAGGATGAGGTCTCTGTCCTCTTATGGACACGGAGAATCGATTTTGGGATTGAGTGTCGGAGGTCACGTACATCCACTTATTCCCAGGGTAGAAGTGGATGTACTTCTATCCGGATGGCCGGTAAAGTCATTCCGAAGCTACAAGTGGGTTCAGTGGTTGTGCTGACTTGTGAATGTGTGTAACCTTCATGATGAAGGATGTGTGTTGGGTGATGACACACCGTGATTAATATGGAAATGGTGGTAAACCCGAGATTTTAAATGAAAGGATTTTTGAAATAAAGGAGTCTTGCACACTCCAATAATAAATGTTTTCTTAAAAGTCTAAACTTTTGACAACCCATTCATTGAGTAGTTGTATTCACCCCTCCCTTATATCCCTTTCAGGAGATTTCGGAAAGCATACCCTTAAAGACCATCAACTAAGATGCCTGTGATACAGGTATAATAAATCTCAATTATTATGCAGTTTTGTTTATGTTATTCATGGAAAAGGTGCAGGTTTAAAGGATGTCTTACTCTTTATGGTTTACAATATGGGGAAAACCCTTTAATAAATTGGGAGAGTGGTGGGTTGATCATGGGGATCCGACCAAACAGGATTGGGGCGTGATAACTAGAGTGGTATCAGAGCCTGTTTCCTCAAATACATAATCAAGACTAGAAAATATAGTAACTAATAGGATTTATCCTAAATTTTTCAGATGGCTCCTAGGAGAGTAACTAAGAAAACTAGGAATGGCTCTAATCAAGACCCTATCTTCGTTGAAAGACAACCCAAGAAGCTTCCCAAATGCTTGGAGCATGGCAGGAATCTCAAAAGATCAAATGAGGAAGTATCCCGGAGAATGGTGACAGGACCTATGGAGGTCACATCTCTAAGTATAAAGGAAGCCAAGCGTGAAGCCATAAAAGGGGGCATATAACCTTACATAGGAGGATGCTTATCAAGAATCCCATAGCTCCCTAGTTATTTGGTGACCATTTTCTGTAATAGGGCCAAAACCCCCAACATACTGTACTACTCTATTAATGAAGTACTCCAAATTCCTAAAAACCCTATCCCTCAAATGATGTGATCTTCAAGGAAGACTCCAAAAAGAAAACCTCTCACGGTTTCCAGACTTAAGATGAAGGAGCACCAAAACTAACAATTCCCAAGAAAGCGTCAGGAGGAACCACTTATGTTCATGTAATTACAAGCATGATTGATAGGGACACTGCGTGGAGAAGTGCCCAACCCTACAAAGGACAGGAATCAAGTTAACCTATAGGGGAATAGGACTTGAAGTGAAAAACTATCCCACATCGCGAGGAGTCAGGACAATATTTTCCAAGAATAAACACCCCACAACTATAGGAATCCGAAAGGATACCATCCCAAGGAACACAACTCTCACTTATAATTTCAACCACAGGCAGGAGGAAACTTTTTGAGATCACAGCAAAGTGGCAGGAAGAAAAAAGGGCTAAAGGTTGGACCTCTATAAAACCATAAATAGAACAAAAAGTAGCTGAAGAGAACTTTCCCTTAAAGAAGAAATATCCCATAATTTAGGAGAAAAAGAGGGAGTGCATCCACAAGAGAAGACAAGCCGAGCGTTTGACGACAAATGGGATGTCTTGGGATTTCAAGTATGACTTCCTTTGGAAAAAAATAGAGAAATCAAATCGGAGATTCAGAGCAACATAGCAGAAGTAAGAAAACCATGACAACAAAATTGTCAAAGAAAATAAATGACAGCCTAAGGAAGACCAGGAGGTAGAAAGGACTACACCCTTAAAAACAAAGGTGTCGTTGAGATGGGCGTTAAGGACAGGAGTACTTGAGAAACAACTGCCCGAGGAAACTTAGACCAAAGGAATGGTGGAGGTGAGACAGTTAATGAACTAATACATGGGAAAACCATAATTTGAGTTCCAACAGAGAAGAGAGGGGCGGAAAGGCCAAATACTTGGGAAAAGAGGGATGAAAGAAATCCTTAAAAGGACCAAAGGCCAAACTAACGACCAAACTCACGCCAAGAAAAGAATAGGCAAGTCTCTCACATAATTGTTAAGAAATCTTGAAACAAGGAAGATTTGAACACTCCGTAAAGAAATACACTATGAAAATAAATTTTGGAGGGATGCATACGACTAACTACCCTTGAAGGAATTATTGATGGGTGGATGGACATAATGTGGAATGCAAGGAACCAACCCTTAATTAGGAAATGTTTCAAAGAAAGGAAGTATCATTTTTGAAGGATTCTTGGGTGCCTTCCAATTTGATATGGCTTCCACCTTTGTTGTATCTACTTTGACTCCATCCTTGGACACTATATGTCCTAAGAAGCCTACTTCCTATAGCCAGAACTCACACTTGGAGAATTTTACATATAAGTGGTTTTCCGTTAATATTTTCAAGGTGATCGCCAGATGTTCTTCGTGCTCCAACCTAGTTCATGAGTATATAAGAATATCATCTATGAATACTATCATGAACCTGTCCAAGTGTGGTTGGAACACACGGTTCATTAAATCCATGAAGGTTGCAGGGGCATTTGTTAATCCAAATGGAATCACTCTAAACTCTTAATGTCAGTATCATGACTGAAATGCAGTCCTAGGAATATCCTACTATTGGATCCTAAGTTGGTGATAGCCTGAACGAAGGTCTATCTTGGAGAAATAAGCCTATCCTTTTAGTTGGTCGAATAAGTAATCGATCTGTGGAAGTGGGTTCCTATTCTTGATATTGACTTGGTTCAACTTCCTATAGTCTATTCAAAGTCTTGTACTTCCATCATTTTTCTTTACAAATAAGGTGAGTGCACCACATGGGGACTACTAGGACGTATAAAATCTTTCTCTAATAGTTCATCCAATTGCTCCTTCAATTCCTTCAGTTCTGTTGGAGCCATACAATAGGGGGCTTCGGATATAGGGTTTGTTCATGGGGTAATTTCTATGGTGAACTCCACTTGCTGACTTGGAGGTGGTCCAGGTAGTTCTTTCGAAAATACTTCGGGATAGTGTTTATCCATCAGAATGTCTTCGAGTCTCTTCTCTTCAGAATCTTTGTTGATGACCATTGCAGGAAAGTCGTACAGCCTTTGAGTATCATTCTTTGGGCTTTCATATGGGACACCATCTACACTTCACCCTTTCTTTGGTCTCCTTGGAATTTTAGTCCATTGGTCTCGGGAGTGTGAAAGGTCACTATCTTCTTTCCATAGTCCATCTTGGCCTAATGGTTACTTAACCAATTCATCCTAAGGATCACTTCTACCTCCCTTAGAGGCAACGGAATCAAATCTACCTCGAGTTTAATTCCTACGATATTTATCTCACACCCCTTTAATTGTTTGTTCCTATTTAATCCTTCTCCTAAGGGCATGAGGATGTTGAGACTTTGTCCTAGAGGAGTGAGTTCTAGAGGTGAACTTAGAATCAAGTCTTCCTTGATAAAGGATCTCTCAGCTCCTAAGTCGAAGAGGGCATAGACTTGTTGTCCCTATAATTGCACATACGCTGATTTGAAGAAACATATATTTTAGAGGAAAAGCTTTTTCGAAATTTTAACTTAGTGTACCTGGTTTGGGACTTGGGGAGGAGAGTTGGTGCAGTTGTGTTCCTTCCCGAAAATGTTTAGAGGGAGGGGGGCTGAGTTCGACAACTCAGTGAGTGGGAAAAATCTTTTATGATGGTTCAATTTAGCAATTTCAATTATTTGATAATTCAGTAGTTTCTTCTTGGGTTCACAAATCACCAATCTCCCTCCTATCATAGGAGGGATCACACATTCTTGGAGCGGTCCTCGACCATGCCACTTATGGATGAGTGGTACTGCCTCTACTCAGAGTATGAGTGGACATTAATAGTCTGACACATCAAACCTCAATACTTCACCATGTTCGCTCAATGTGACGAGACCTCATTTCCCCTACTACCTCGGTCTTCATGTGTAGGAAGCTACTCTGCTTCACAACATACTCAACGATGAAACCGCCCTTGTGTTGCCTGAGTCGTCCAGCAGTCCTTGGGCTCCATCACTACCTCATGCCAGGTGTCTTGATAGCTAGAACGTCATAGTGCATTTACAATCAATAATCTTTTTGGGTTATAGCCTTTATCTTTGGTCCTCTAGAATGATAGTTTATCGACTTGGCTTCGGTCCACACGTACTAGCTTAACAGGTTCGACGACCTAGCTTCAGTAGAGCAGCGGTTTGACCCAACAAGCTCATCAACTTAACTTGGCTCGATGGGTATCCTGCAAGGTTCCCATTATTCAAGTCTTTTAGTATCATATATCATAAGTTCGTTCTAGATGGGTCCATGCCCGTGTCCATCAGCCTTGGGCTCATTGGCATCTCGAGCCTAAGCCTAGAATTAGCTCCCAAATATTTTAAGCAGGGTCACCTAGTCAGGGGATGCTAATTCTAAGAAAATAAGTTTCAAAGCTGAACTGTCATTCCAAACGGAATGGACGTCATAGTGGTTCCCACTTACCTTGTGATTTTGGCGGGGTCACGCCGGTGGAGTCTAGCCTCGCGATCTCTTTTCCGGAAGTTGACGCTCGAGTAGTCTGCTCCTACAAGGCACGAATGTCCTTGTTAAGGTATTTAACTCAGGAATGTCCTTGTTAAGGTATTTAGTAGTCTGCTCCTACATGGCACGAATGTCCTTGTTAAGGTATTTAACTCAGGAATCACACTTCTTTGTGTATTTGCATATAAACCTTCATATTTTGCCTTAATTGTACTTTAGTCCCTAAGGTTTGTGCATTTATCTTTACATCCTTAATTATCCCTTTTTCTTTAATTTGGCCCCCAGATTTTCCAATTATCCTTTATGGTCCTTAATTTTATCAACATTGCCCTTGGGCCCCTCTATTTTCCAAAACTACCATTTATCCCAAAACTTTCCCAACATTGTAATTTGACCCCAAATTCTCAAATTTTCTAAATTGGTCCTCCATTACATCTAATTTACCCTCAATTGGGAGAGAATTACATAAAATGCCCTCAATTTTATCAATTTGCCAATCGGTCCCCGATTTTTGCAAAACCCCCCAATTTGGCTAAACTTTTCAAAATTTTCATTTTTGTCTCAAATCACAATTTTGTTCAATTCACCCCCAAAACTTGGTTAATTGTCCTCATTCTTGGTTTAAATCATCTTCTCTATGTTTTTCTCATCATTTCAAGCTTTGAATCGCTCGATTTGGCTCATAAATGAGTTCAAATGGAGATTTGTAGGAAAATACAGTCTCGAGAGAGAAAGATTTGATATCTTATCGGTGAGGATCCGGTGATCACAGCTCTTACTACCACCATGTCGCTCTCATCGCGGGGATCCTTCCTAGATCAAACCATGCTTGAATTGATGACGTGAACATTCTGATTTTTAGTGTTAATTTTTTTTGCAGAATTTGGTCATGCACAGTGTTTTCTGGCGAAGGGCGGCAGAGGAAGCTTACCTTCTTAGCTCGGGGTAGGTCGAGACACCTCCAGGTGGGGCATAGAGAGTCTGGCTTGGCCGAAATTGGTCGGGGAAGGGCTCAAAGTGGGCGGCAGGAGGCTGGCTATTTTCCGGCCGAGTAGTGGCAGCACTATTTGAGCTTCCCCGTTCCTCCTCGGTGGCTCTCAAGCTGAATTGAAGGTGTGGTCAGGTAGAAAACTTCCTCCTTATTACAAAGACACCCAATGCGGCTTTTGAGGTTGAGAAAAGTCTCATCGCCGAAGCTCTGGTTCATAGCTCACCGAAAAATGTACTCTTCTTCTTATTCGCTCAATTATGGGATGCTGAGAACAAATGAGGGGATGCTCTTTATACAAAGAGCTCAGAAACTCTTCAGGCTACCCACCGGCTTAAAACTCAGCCTCTAACTCGACCATCAGTGATCTGACCGGAGAGTTTTTTGAGTCGTCAAAGACTTTATCTATTCCGGTGACACTCTCTCCTTCTTTTTCTCTGTGAGCGTCTAAAGGTTGAAGGCAATGATGTGGTGGTCGTGCCACGTGACATGCTATGATTGGTTAGTTTTTCTGACTTGGAGTGCCATCGTGTCTGTCAACCGTTGACCATTAGACCATTGACCATTGACCATTGTTTGTTGTCCATTGACGGTCGCATCGAGTTCACTGTCCAAAATTTGAAACTCGGTTAGTTCGGACCTGTTTTGACCATTTGTCTGAAATTTAAAAAAATTTAAATTAATCTAAATTCATTTTCTATCCAATGATGGTCTCAATTTCCCAAATTGACATATTTAAGCCACCTAGAAAAATGAATTTGTGAACCAGTTCACTATGGTTCATGCCGGTTCGACCAGGTTCAGGTATGGTTCACCTAGAACCAGTTTGGTTTTATCCTCTATTCCACTTCCTAGTTATTCCGTGTAATTTTTGTGAAATTTTGGTAATTTGAAATTTTCTAATTTCCCACGTTATCTATTTTTTTGTTCATTAATCGTCTCGTTTCTTCATGTGTAAACCTATACCGATTCTTTTTTCGATTTTCTTTGATCCCAAAGGATGAATTTTACAACTCTCCCCTCCTTTTAGGAGTTTTGTCCTCAAAACTATTACATATCAAATAATTGCAGATATCTATCGCTTATCGTTGACTCGACCTCCCATGTTTCTTCCTTTACTTGGCCATTTTTCCAGAGTGTCCTCACCATGTGAATATTCTTGTTTTGGAGGTTCTTCTCATGCCAATTGAGGATCCAGATGGGTTCTACTTCATAAGTCAAGTCTTCCTCGATTTCTAGTGGTGGTTCATCTAGCACGTTGCTGGGGTCGGGCTCGTACTTTCGTAGTAGGGACACGTGAAAGACGTCATGGATCCTCTGTAGGTCTGGAGGCAACTCTAATTGGTAGGCTACATGTCTGACCCTTCGAATGATGGTGTATGGGCCAATGTATCTGGGTTTCAACTTCTCTCTTTGTTGAAACCTGAGTATTCCTTTCCAAGGTGACACCTTTAGGATTACTCTATCCCTGACCTCAAACTCCAGGCCCTTCCTCCGATAGTTGGCATAACTTTTCTGCCTATCTTGGGCTGCCTTAAGTTGGCTCCTTATGATTTGGATCTTCTCTAATGTGTCCTCTATCAACTCAACTTTCTCAAGATTTCTTTCTCCTACTTCCTCCTAAAACAAGGGTGTGTGACAATGTCATCCGTAGAGCGCCTCATAGGGCGTCATCTGGATGCTAGCCTAGTAGCTATTATTATACGTGAATTCCATGAGGCACAGGTGGTCCTCCCAATTCCTTTTCATCATCAGAACACATGCTCATATCATGTCTTCTAGAGTCTGGATGGTCCGTTCCGACTACCCATCTGTCTGAGGGTGAAAAGTTGTGCTCATGTGGAGTCTGGTTCCCTGTGCCACTTGCAGGCTGGGCTAGAAGCGAGAGGTGAACCTCGAATCTCGGTCCAATACTATGATTACCGGAACTCCATGGAGTCGTACAATTTCCCCCACGTATAGGGCGGAGAGCTTTTCTATCGAGTCTGTTACCCTGATGGGTAGGAAATGTGAGGACTTGGTTAGTTGATCCACAGTAACACATATGGCATCTTGACCCCTTCTTGTACAGGCAACTCAATAACGAAATCCATGGTGATGTGCTCCCATTTCCACTCTGGAATCAGGAGAGGTTATAGTAGTCCGAAGGGTTTCTAGTGTTCAGCCTTAATTTGTTGACATGATAGGCATCTGGCAATGTCCCTCTTCATTCCCTTCCACCAATATCCTTGTTTTAGGGTGCGATACATTTTCGTACTGCCCAGATGCATAGCGTACATTGAGTCGTGGACTTCTTCTAGTATAGCCCTTTTTAATTCCTTATTATTTGGTAGCCAGACCCTCCATTTGAAGGTCATTACCCAGTTTCTCCTAACCGCAATGTCTGGCATTGGGTTGTCCTCATTCCGCTCCCAATGGGGAAGGAGTTCCTTGTCATCCTTTTGTAGAGCATGTATTTGGTCCACTAGGTCGAGTCGTACTACTAGGCTGGCTACTAGGTTACCTTGGCCCTTGTCCACGTGGAGGTCTGCCCTTAAGTTGTGCATCTGGCTTAGTAAGGGTAGGTAGCTGGTACTAAATGAGGCCACTCTTGTGTGGTACTTGCAGCTGAGTGCATCTACCACCATGTTGGCCTTACTAGGGTGATTCTCGATCGTCCGATCGTAGTCCTTCACTAGCTCTAGCCACCATCTCTACCGCATGTTGAGCTCCTTTTGGGTTATGAAGTATTTCAGGCTCTTATGATCAGTGTAGATGCGACACTTTATTCCATACAAATAGTGGTGCCATGTCACACCCCGACCCGATTTGGTCGGATCCCTGTGAATAACCCAACGCTCTCTTAGTTTAAGAGGGGTTTCCTTCTTTAACTCAAGAGGAGCCAGACATAATTTCAACATTGTTCCCTAAAATAACATATATCAAATAAAATGCAAGCTTAAGAGAAATTAAGCATACCTGATAGAGGGTAATGCTTGGTGTTATCCCTAGACATTTTCTCTATTTCCTGAAAAAAGATAAAAAGGGTGGGTGAGTTTCTGCAACTTAGTGAATGTGTATTAAAAAAAATGTAATTTCAATAAAATAGTTTTAAATTGGAGTGTGCCAGACTCCTTATTTTCTTTAAAATTTCTCATTTTCAAAATCTTGGTTTTTCATAGCCATTTCTCATCTCAACGGTGTATTTATCAACCAACACACGCCTTTCATCATGAATGAAACACACATTCACAGTCCAACACATCCACTGTACCCACTTGTGGCGTCAGAGTGACTTTACCAGCCATCGAGATAGAAGCACGTCCACTTCTACCAAGAGAATGAGCGGATGTACGTGACATCCGTCCCTCAATCCCGTAACAACACTCCGTGTCCATTTAAGGACATAGACCTCATCCCGTTCTCACCTCGGTCTCATGCGCATGAAGCTACGTCGAGCTTCCAAGACTGCTAGCATGACTAACTGCCCTTATCTCAACCATGTTGTCCAATAGCCCTAGGATGCATCACTACCCCTCTTGGGCGTCTTGAAGGTCTCATAACACAGTGCGTGCACAAATCAATAGTTTCCACATAAGCTATTTAATCTGTGGTGCCACTGGTCTAACAGCCCCGACCCTCAACTTGACCTGCACTCTTTGTCTCAATTGGTCCATCAACCTGTCATGTCACACTACCGCCAATCCATCGAGTATGTTGGTCCTATCTTGGTAGCATGGCCAAATAAATCATTCATTTAAACTTTTCTTAGCATAATCTCATGTTTGTTTACAAGCTCCTGCCCATGCTAACTCGACTAGGGACCGCTATACGAGATTTTAAAAAAAGCTGGCATGTTAGCCCCTAGGTTCCAAAACCGAGGCCTCTAACCTATTTGAGATATTCGAGCTTCCGTCAAGAAGGTTTTCTAAAAGTTTAAAGCGGTGGCACACAATCCAAGGAGAGCACTTCCGACAAAATAAACTTTTCATCTGTCCATGACACCAACCAGGTATGACGATATCTCCGCTTATAACCGATAAGCGAGTTTTCTACTTCCTTCCAAGAAGTTTATCATACCAACCGGGTATGATCTACTTACAATAAGTAAGTAGTTTTTCCGCATAATTTCTACATCACTCCTCTCGGGTGTGATAGTTAAAATACCACTTAACAGTGGGCTTTTATTTACAAGGTACTTATCATCCCAACCGGGTAAGATATTAAATCCCACTCACCCAATTTCGTAGTGATCTCTTCTTAGTTGGTTTTCGTTTCCATGTGAGCTTTGTCTTAGTTGGTATTCCCAATATCTCATGTTCCTATACGGTATGAACATCTTTGTTCATTATCATTTTGCTTGATAGCCTTCATTCATTATGAATGATTAAATATATGTAACTTTTCAAATATTAGCAATTTGATCCTTAAAGTTCCTTTTCTTTTACTTTAGGCCCCAAATGCCGGTTTTTCCCCAAATTGAGTCCCAAAACTTTTAAAATTCACCTTGGAACCTCAATTTATTCAAATTCACAAAAAGGGGTTCAAGTTTCCCAAATTCCCAATTTGGTCTTCAATTTTTCCAAAATGACCATTTTGCCCCTCCTTTACAAAAATGGTAAGTTTTACCCCCAAAAATTCTAAAAGTTGCTCAATTAGTCCTCCAACACCCTTATCATGCCCAATTAGCTCTCAATTTTATGAAATTGCATTTCAGTCCCTTGAATTTTCTAAATTCCCAATTTTTACCAAAAATTTTCCCCAATTTCAACTTCCTAACACAACCAAATTTGATTTTATCAAATTGATCAATCAAATGAGTTTAATTGTTGAAATTGAAGTAAAATTGGACTTCCTACATCTTCATACAATTCAATTGCACTTTAAATCGCATTATTTGACGTTGGAATGAGCTCAAACGAAGCTTCGTAGGAAAATTGGACTTAGAGAGAAAGCTTTGAATGCTTACCATCTGGGGTGCGGCAGTCCGAGATTTCGATCTGTGCAGATAACTCTTGTCCTGAGGTTCCTCCTATGATCAAGAATTGCATCAATTGATGCTAAATTAAGTGAGAATTTTATCTTGGAAAATCTATTAGTTCTCTCTCTAGCATCGATCGAAATTTACAAAAGGGAGCCAAATTGGCTTACCTTTCAGTTCTAATTCGGCCGTAGGAGGGCTGATGAGGTGTTGTGAGAGCTTGGTTTGGCCAGAGGAGGGCTCAAATTGGTCAATTTTAGCTTGACAAAAACAAGGTAGCTTCGGTCCACCGGAGCTGTTTCACTATTTGATCACGTCGGCGCTTCTCTAACGACCCTTAGAGTAATTAGAGACTACTACCATGTAGCTGACTTCTCCCTAATTCTAAGGAAACTGATCACACCTTCTTTGGCTTAGAAAAGACCATATATTAGAGCTTTGGTTTGAGCTTTACTGGAAAACTGAATAGCTGAGAGAGAGTGATGTTTTAAGGTGTAGAGAGGATGAATTGAGAGGGGCTATTTATATAAGGAGCTCGAGGATTCACTGACCGTCTGTTTGGCACCTTTATGACAGTCATTGATGGCCTGAAACATACTGAATGGAAATGTTTCCTCTTCGCTAGCGCTGGTTCGATTTTTCGGTGAGTGAATAATGCTGTCATCTGAAGGAAGAAGATGACACTGTTCCGAACTGAACCTTTCCTAGAATAACATTAATCAAAATTGCAAGAAATTTAAACTTAACATACCTATCTTACATGTGTGGTTAACTTGAGGTCTTTGGGTATGCTTTCCCTTGGTTACTTGAAAAGGGGTATAAGGAAGGGGGTGAGTTCAACGACTCAGTGAATGGATGTTTTAATATTTGACTTTTAGAAAATAGTTTAAATTGGAGTGTGCCAGACTCCATAGTTTCTTTAAAACATTTTCATAGGTATGAGTGACTATGCTCAAATTCTCGGTTTTTTACACTTAGGTCCCCTAAGTTCATTTTTCTTGACTTTAGGTCCCCAATGCTAATGTTTCCCCCAAATTGAATCTGAAGGTTTTCAATATCTTTTTGGATCCTCAATTTACTTATAACTGTGTAGGGGCTCAAGTTTTACAAATTTTTAATTTGGTCCCCCAATTTTTCAAAAATTACCATTTTGCCCTTACTTTCCAAAAATAGCCAATTGACCCCAATTCTTTCGCAAATTGACCAATTGGTGCCACAACATCTTTTTCATTGCCAATTGACCTTTAATTTTGAGAAATTGCATGAAGGTCCCTCAATATTTCAAAATCCCCAATTTTCCTCTAATCTCATCTCCCTTTACTGACCAAATTTGATTTCTTCAAATTGGTCATTCAATTGGGGTTAATTGCTCCAATTGATGGATGGATTGGTTTCTATACTTCCAAACGATCAAATAGAGCTTTGAATTGTAGAATTTGAGTATGAAACGAGCTCAAAAGGAACTTTGCTAGAAAACTATTTGTAGAGAGAGAGAAAGCTATGAAAGCTTATCTTCAGTGATGCGGTGGTCCGAGCTCTCGATCTGGGATGTAGCTCTCATCCTTAGGATCCTCCTAGGATCAAGAATCACTACAATTGAAGTCTATATGAAGGGGAATTGTGTTAGTAAAATTTGGCACTTTCTCTCTCTAACACCGATCTTCAACAATGAAGTAGGGCCAAATTGGCTTACCCTTCACCTCTGTGGAGGTCGTGTGAGGCTCGTGGGGACTTTGTGGAGGCTTGGTTTGGCCGGAGGAGGTTTGAATTTTGCCAAATTCAGCTCAGCCAAAATAGGGTAGCTTCGAACCGTTGGAGCTGCTTCACTGTTTGATTCCGCTAGTGCTTTTCCGGCGATCCTTGGATCGAAGGAAGGTTGCTATTAGCTAGCTGACTTCCCATGAAGTCTATAGGATCCAACCTTGCCTTCTAAGGATGAGAAAAGTGCCCAAGTCAGAGCTTTGGTTTGATCTTCACTAGAAAATGGAGCACTTTGGAGAGAAGGGCGATTTGAGGTGTGTGGAGGATGAATGGAGGGTAACTCTTTATATTGTGAGCTCAGAGACCCTCTGCATCACCAGTTTTCAATCTTGTCAAGCTTATCCTCGCCAAAAATGCCCAGATCATAGGAATATTCATCTCGCCAAAAATGGAAAGTTTTTTAACCGATGAACAATGCTGTTATTCCATGGAAGAAGAAGACACTATTTTGGATCGGACTGGTCTAGTCCAGCCAGGTTCAATGGTAAAAAGTGATCGGTTCAGGTCTGATTCAATCATTTTTCTCAAATCTAAAAATTTCTAAATTCATTTCCTATCCAATGATGGCCTTAATTTTGTAATTTGTTTATATTAAGCTACTAAGAAAAATGAATTTAGTGACCGGTTCAATCCGGTTTAGCTCCGGTTCACCCTAAACCGATTCAGTTTTCTCTTCCAATTGGTTTCATGGTTCTTCCCCATGATTTTTATGACTCTTTTAGTCACGTGAGATTTTCCAATTTCCCATTTTACCCTTCTTTACCGGTTTCAGTTCATTAAATGGCTCAGTTTTCTCGTTTGAATCAATTGGCTTTTTTTTTTTTTTTTTTTCTGATTTTCTTATACTTAAAGGAATGAGGTTTACAACTCTCCCCTCCTTTTAGGGGTTTTGTCCCCAAAACGTTTACATCCCAAATAGTTGGGCGTACCCATCCCTCATAATGCTCTTAGTTTCCCAAGTCTCCTCTTGTACTGGTCCGTTCTGCCAAAGAACCTTGACCATGGAAATCTTCTTTTTCCTCAAGTTCGTGTCCCTAATGTCGATGATTTGCACCAGTTTTTCTTGATAAGTTTGATTCTCTTCTGACTCAGGTGGGGGTTGGTCCAACACATGACTGGGGTCAAGCTGGTACTTCCAGAGTACCGAGACGTGGAATACAAATGTATTCTTTGTAAGTCGAGAGGCAGTTCGAGTTTATAGGCCACTTGCTCTACCCTTTGAATTTTGGTGTAAGGATTGATATACCTAATTTTAAACTTCCCCCATTGTTGGAACCTAAGTACTCCCCTCCAGGGGGATACCTTAAGAAACATTTGGTCTCCCACACCAAATTCCAATTCTCTTCTCTGATGGTCTACATAGCTCTTTTTTTTGTCTTGAGCTACCTTAAGCCGACATCTTATTATCTTAATTTTCTTGGTGGCATCTTCTATCAGTTCAACCCTTTCAAGTTTCCTTTCTCCCACCTCTTCCCAAAATAAGGGGGTACATCATGGTCATCCATAAAGAGCCTCATACAAAGCCATTTGAATACAGGCCTAATAACTGTTATTGTAAGCGAACTCCATCAGACACAAGTATTCTTCCCAACCTTTGTTCATGGTGATTACACATGCTCGTAGCATATCCTCTAGGGTTTGGATTGTCTGCTCAGACTGTCCATCCGTCTAGGGATGGAATGTCGTATTCATGTGGAGTTTGGTTCCCAAGGGATTTTGCAGACTAGGCTAGAACCTTGAGGTAAACCTAGGGTTCCTATCTGATGTTATTCTTACTAGGATGCCATGGAGTCTCACAATTTCTCCTATATATAGAGCAACTAGTTGTTCCACCGAATCAGTCACCCTTATTGGTAAGAAGTGGGTGGATTTGATCAATTTATCCACAATGACCCAAATCGCATCTCGCCCCTTTTTAGTCACTGGTAGTCCCGTGACGAAGTCCATATTGATGTGTTCCCATTTCCATTATGGGATTGGTAAGGGTTGTAGCAGTCCTGAGCGTTTCTGGTGTTAAGCTTTGATCTATTGACAGGACAAGCATCATATTACATACTCCATGATATCCCTCTTCATCCCTTTCCACCAATAACCTTGCTTGAGGGTGCGGTACATTTTAGTACTAGCCCCTTCAATTTCTTGTCATGAGGCACACACACCCTACCTTTATAAGTCAACAATCCATCGCCTCGAAGGTTATAATCTGGGGTTGTCCCCTCGTTGATTAGGTTCAAGTAGGGTTGGAGTTCCTTATCCCCTTTTTGGTGAACCTTGATTTACTCCATTAGGCTGGGCCTTATGACTACGTCAGCCACTTGACATCTTTCTTCTATATCAACCTTAAGGTCCACTTTCATTCTTCCCAACTATTGTAGTAAGGGTAGGTAGTTTGTCTTTATCTATGCCACCTCGGTTTGATACCTGTGACTTAGAGCATCTGCCACCACATTCGCCTTCCTAGGGTGGTATTCTATCACAAGGTCGTAGTCCTTTACCAATTCTAGCCATCTCCTTTGGCAGATATTCAACTCCCTTTGAGTTAGGAAGTACTTAAGACTCTTGTGATCTATATATATTTTGCACTTAAGCCCGTATAGGTAATGTCGCCAAATCTTGAGGGCGAACACTATTGCAGCTAACTCTAAGTCGTGAGTAGGGTAATTCCTCTCATGTGTCTTTAGTTGTCGTGAGGCATAGACAATGACCTTTCCTTGCCGAATTAATATGCATCCAAGTCCTTGTCTAGATGTGTCACTATAGATTGTATACTTCCCTGCACTTGGATTAGATAGAGTGAGTATAGGCATCGTTGTTAAGCGGGATTTTAATTCCATGAAGGATTTCTCGTAGGTTTCATCCCACTTGTACTCTACTCCATTCCTAGTGAGGCGAATCAAAGGGGCTGCTATCTTGGAGAAGTCCTGTATAAATCGTCGGTAGTACCCTGCTAGTCCCAAGAAAGTACATATCTCAAAGGGGTTCTTGGGTGCCTTCCAGTCAGATATGGCTTTTACCTTTTCTAGGTCTACCTTGACTCTGTCCTTGGACACTATGTGTCCTAAAAATCCCACTTCTTACAACCAGAACTCATACTTGAAAACTTTGCATATAAGTGATTTCTCTGTAGCGTCTCCAAGGTGATGGACAGATGTTCCTCGTGCTCCGCCTTAGTTCGTGAGTATATGAGTATATCATCTATGAACACAATCACGAACGTGTCCAGATGAGGCTAGAACACTCGGTTCATCAGATCTGTAAAGGCTGTAGGGGCATTTGTCAGGCCAAAAGGTATCACTCTAAATTCACAGTGTCCGTATTGGGACCAAAAGGTAGTCTTAGGTATATCTCCTTCTTGGATCCTGAGTTGGTGGTATCCTGACTGGAGATCTATCTTGGAGAAATAGTCTGCTCCCTTTAGTTGGTCGAGCAGGTCATCAATTCGCGGACGTGGGTACTTATTCTTTATGGTGACCTGGTTTAATTTCCAATAGTCTATACACAACCTCATACTCCCGTCATTCTTTTTCACGAATAGTACTAGTGCACCCCATGGAGACTGGCTAGGGCATATAAAACCCTTCTCCAATAATTTGTCCAACTGTTCCCTTAACTCCTTTAGTTCTGCTGGAGCCATGCGATAAGGGTCTTGGGATATGAGATGTGTCCCAAGAATTACCTCAATGGTGAATTCTAATTGGCGGCTCGGGGGTAATCCTGGTAGTTCCTCGGGGAATACATCTTGGTAGTGTTCAACCACCGGGATGCCCTCTAGTCCTTTCCCCTCTGACTTATTGTTGCTAATCATTGCGAGAAAAGCCTTGCAACCCTTCTACATCATCCTTTGGGCTTTTATATGGGACACCAAGTGTATTTCTCCCTTCCTCATGTCTCCTTGAAAACATAGTCTGAGTGTCTCAAGAGTGTGGACAGTTATCATCTTCTTCCCAGAGTCCACCTTGGCTTGGTGTGTACTTAGTCAATCCATTCCCAATATTATTTCCACCTCTATTGGAGGTAATGGGATCAAATATGCCTCCAATTTTACTCCACCAATCTTGATCTCACATCCCTTTAACTGTTTGTCTCTATTTATCCCTTCTCCTAAGGGTGTGAGGATGTTGAGACCTTGTTCCAGGGAGGTAAGTTCTAGCGGAAGACTTGGAACTAAATCTTCCTTGATAAAGGACCTCCATGCTCCTGAGTTGAAAAGTGCGTGGACTTTTCTACCCCATAGTTGTATATACCCTGATCAACGAAATGCACGTTTTTAGAAAAAAATTGATTCTCTTTATTGAATAGGATTGAATTACAAGTTTTTTTTTATCTAATTCTGGTCAGGGAGGGTTTGGGAAGTACCCGCTACAATACTAGGATCCTTACGAGCCTCCTCTTGTGTAAGGTTATATACACTAGCTAGTACCCTTGTGGTGGTGGTTGCGTCCTGCCTTAAAGTCATCGAGTTCCCTTGGGGGGGGGAGGGGGGGGGGTTCAAGTATGTTCCATTGCTTATTCTCATTAAGAGGGGGGCACTCCCTTGCAAAGTGTCCTGCTTGCCTACATTCGAAACAGGTTGAACATGCTTCCTCATGGTACTTCTAACATCTAGGGCAGCGAGTTCTCCTCTGGAATATTACGGGGGTCACCACCCTTCGTGCATGGTATGCTTCCTTCCTTCTTTGGAAGCCCACCTTGTTTCCCCACTTAGGACCACTTTGCTCCTTGCATCTCCCAAGGCGACTTTGGCCTTTATCCTCCTTCGGGTTGGCCTGATACATCCGGCGGTGTCGGGTTTGTACCAGATACTCATATTCGTGGGCCATACTAATTATGACTGCCAGATCCGTGGGGCATCCTAGTACTCCCATCTGGTCTCGTATGTCCATATTATGACCGTCCACGAATCTTTGGAAAATGTCTGCAGGTATGGTGAAAACCCCGCACCTTGGAGTTAAGGAAAATAGGGAAAGAACTAGTCAAACCAAGTGAGAAAATCGAATCGGTTCACAAACCTGTTTATTTGGGGAACGGACAAATTGGAAGAATTTTGACTCCCAAATGACTCAAAAATGTTCATAAACCTTTGAAAAACACTTCAGGACAAAGTGAGAGAGAAAAACCGGATCGGTTCTGGTGAATCGGACCCGAACCGGTTAGAATCGATTTAAGAATCGGTACCCATAGAGAGAGGGCAAACCGGGGAAATTAAGGGACCCTAAGTGACCTAAGGAGTCATAAAAGTCATGAAAAAGGACTTTAGAATGAATTGGAGATGAAAACCAAATCGATTCAGGTGAACCGGATTTAACCGATTTGAACCACTATTGAACTAGATGCTAAATTTATTTTTCTGGGTAGCTTAAAAAATTCAAATTTGAGATTTGAGACCACCATTGGATAGAAAATAAATTTATAAATTTTTAGATTTAAAAATTTTGGTCAAATCTAGGGTGAATCGGCTAGTTTAAGCTTTGTCGGTTCGGAACAGTGTCGTCTTCTTCCTTAAGATGACAGCACTGTTCACTCACCAGAAAATCAATGTAGCGTCGGTGAAGAAGAAATGTTTCCATTCAATACGTTTCATGCCATCAATATTTGTCATAAAGGTGCCAAATGAACGGCCGACGAGTCCCCGAGCTCCCCATATAAAAAGCCCCTCTCCATTCATCCTTTCCACACCTAAAAACCTCTCTCTCTCTTAGCTGCTTAGTTTTCTGGTGAAGCTCGAATCAGAGCTCTAATATAAGGTCATTTTTAAACCAAAGAAGGTGAGGTCGTGTTCCTTAGAACCGGGGGGAAGTCAGCTACAAGGTGGTGACATTCATTTGCTCCGAGTGTTGCTAGAGAAACATCGGTGTGATCAAACAGTGAAGCAGCTATGACAGATCGAAGCTATCCTATTTTGGCCGAGCTGAAATTGGCCAATTCGAGCCCTCCTCAGACCAAACCAAGCTCTCCCAACACTTCCCCAGCTCTTCCACTGCCAAAATAGGACTGAAAGGTAAGCCAATTCGGCTCCCTTCTACAATTTTCGACCAGTGCTAGAGAGAGTCGACGAAATTTCAATGACAGAATTCTAATCCAATTCGGCATGAATTGATGTCATTATTGATCCTAAGAGGAACCTTAGGAGGAGAGCTACCTGCCTAGAGAGAAAGCTCAGACTACCACGCCCTCACTAGTGGGCAATTGAAGCTTTCTCTCTCTACAGATTGTTTTCCGGCAAAGCTCCATTTGAGCTCATTCTGGTGTTAAAACTTGCGATTCAAAGTGCTATGGAATCATATGAACATGTAGAAACTCAATTTCAACAATTAGAAGTGTTTGATAGGTCAATTTGATGAAGTGTTTGGATAGTTAAAAATTTATTTTTGTCAGAAGTGCTCTCCCATGAGTGTGTGCCACTGCTTAAATGATTTGGGAGACCTTTTTTTACAAGAGCTCGAATAGCTCTTATAGGTCAGAGGCCTCAGGTTAGGAACTTTGGGGCTAATATGTCCAATTTTAAAAATCTCGAACAGTGGGCCATAGGCTAGTTGGCACGTGTAGGAGCATGTAAATAAACATGAATTATATTCCATAAAACTTTAAATAAATGAATTATTTGGCCATGGTACCAAGACAGGACCGACATATTCAATCAACTAGTGGTAGTACGACATGATAGGTCTCTGGACTAGTCAAGACAAGTAGCTGCAAGTTGAATTGAGGGTCGGGGCCATTGGACCATTGGTACCAGAGATTATATGGGACGATGTGAAAATACTGATTGTGCATGCACTGTGTTTACGGGACCTTCAAAACGCCTAAGAGGGGTAGTGATGTGTCCTAGGGCCTTGGACGACCTGGTGGGTATAAGGGCAATTCGTTAGACCAAGTGACCTTGCGAACCTCAGAGTAGCTTCAAGCACACGAGACCGGGGTGGGGACGAGATGAGTTCTCTGTCCTCATACAGACACGGAGAATTGTTACGGGATTGATGGTCGGATGTCGTGAACATCCACTCATTCTCAGGGTAGAAGTGGACGTACTTCTATCTAGGTGATCGATAAAGTCGCTCCGACGCCACAAGTGGGTTCAGTGGACGTACTGGCCTGCAAATGTGTATTTGACCTTCATGATGGAGGATGTGTGTTGGGTGATGACACACCATGACTAATAAGAAATGGTGATAAAAACCAAAGTTGAGAATGAAATGTTTTTAAAAGAAAATAAGGAGTCTAGCACACTCCAAATCAAACATTTTTCCTAAAAATTTAATTTTGAAAACCCATTCACTGAGTTGTAGAAACTTACCCCTCTTTTTTATCCCTTTTCAAGAAAAGAGAAAATTACTAGCAATAATACTAAACCTTATCCTTTGTCAGGTATGCTTAATTTCTCTTAAGCTTGCATTCTATTTGATATATGTCTTTCTAGGGAACAAGGTCGAAAATACGCCTAGTTCATCTCGATTTAAAGAAGGGGAAAACTCCTCTTGAACCGAGAGAGTGGTGGGTTGTTCACGGGGATTCAACCAAACCGGGTTGGGGCATGACATTTGGCTAAATCGAGGGCAAAGGGTCTTAAATCATTGAACTTAGTTTCGTACTCCAAGATAGAGTTAAGCCCTTGTGGGAGTCGGAAAAGGTCTTGTTTCTTCTCGTTGATTAAATGCGAAGTGAGGTATTCCTCCGTATACCAATCCTCAAATTGTTCCCAGGTGAAGGTGGGGGTTTGTAGGCTTCTAACATTATCCCACCACCCTTTTACACTGACTTCCAAGAAAAACTCCGCCAAGATCACCATATCCTCTGGTGGAATCTTGATTATTCCCATGAGTTTCTTGATGTTGGCTAGCCAGTCCATAGTGGCTCCAACATCCTTCTCTCCTAGGAACAGCTTACATGCCAGTTGACGGAGGGTTTTGAGGTATTTAGGGATGTCAACTAGAGGAGGAATATTGGCAGAAGTGGGATGGAACTGTACTTCCTCGGGCTTAGCTCGAGAGTTGATGTCCACCTCATGAGCAAGGTTGGGCTTTCCAAACACTCAGGTGAATTGTTCATATATCCTTTGATGCTCCAAGCTTAGTCTAGGTGGAACCATCTAGGCTTCTCGGGGAGATTCTACAGGGATGGGGTGTTGGGCAGTGTTGGTGACTGTGACTCTAGTTCTCTTGGTTCCTCTTTTGGAAGCCATATGTAAATTTTAAAACTTTCTCTTAGTTACTATATTATATAGTCTTGATAATGTATTTGAGGAAACATACTCTGATGCCACTCAAGTTGTCATGCCCCGATCTAGTTTGGTTAGATCCCCATGAGCAACCCACCACTCACTTTGGTTCAAGATGGTTTCACCCCCTTCTAAACCAAGAGGAGTCAAGCGTCCTTTTTCCCTATTGTCCTAGAATAGCATTATAAAAAACTCATTATATTTAGAATTTGCATACATGTCTTAGGTTTCAACTATGGAGGGGTCTTTAAAGTTAGTCTTTCTTTCTCCTAAAAAGAGATAAAGGGAGAGGGTGAGTTTCCACAAGTCACTGAGTGGGTGTTGAGAGCAAGTTTTCAAAAATGTATAGTTTATCAAAATTATGCCGAGGTTTACCATTCCTTTTTCAAGTATTTTCTCAAAACTCAAACCTCAAGATTTTTTCCCATTTCATATTAGTGTGTTTAGCTCTTTTAGCACATCCCCTTTCCTTGGGAGGCATTTAGCACACAACACAAACCATTCATTAGGAAAGGTACACACATTCGTAGGGCAGTCCCAAACTGCACCTACTTGGGGATTAGCACGACTTTGTTATGCACCCTGCTAGAAGTCCTAGACTTTTACCCTGAGTCTAAGTGGACGTCCCAAACATTTGACCCTCAAACCTGAATTCCACTTTATGTCTGTATGAGGACGGAGACATCATCCTGACCTACCCCGGTCTCATGCGTAAGAAGCTCCTAGAGCTTCATGACTAACTGGCATGATGAACTGCCCTAACCTTCACCACGTCGTCCAATAACCCTTGGAACCCATCACTACCTTCTAGGGCATCTTGATGGTCTTGTACCATGAGTGCATGCATAAACAAAAGTTTTCATGATTAAGCCATCCTCTTTGGTGCCAACGGTCCAACGGCCCCAACACTCAACCCATCCTACAACTGTTTGCCTAGCCAGTCCATCAATCTATCCTTGACCCACTATTGCCAACCCATCGAGCATTGGTGGTCTTGACTCAATACTGTGGTGAATCACACAATCAATTTTCCATTTTAAATAGTAGTTTTCATGGCTCTTTCTAATCATGTTTGTTTACGGGCTCCATCCCATGCCCACTAGCCTTGGGCCCACTACATGTGTTTTTCCAAAATTGGGCCTTGAGCCCTATTAGTTCAAAAACTGAGGCCCTGGCCTATTAGAGCTGCTCTAGCTCCCATCAAGAAGGTCTCCCAAATCATTTAAGCAGTTGTCACACAGTTAAGGGAGAACACTTCTAATAAAATCTCTTTTAGTTCATCACACCAACTGAATGTGATGATGGATCCGCTTACAACTAGTATACGGGTTTTTCCTTTCCTTAAGGAAGCTCATCAAACCAAACGGTTATGATGTTTAAGTGATCATACTCACAACTAGTAAGTATGTTTTTAGCCTTTAAAATAGTGATCATTATCCCAACCGGGTATAAAGTATAAGGTTTCCACTCACTTGTCGACTATTACGTATTCGACTTTAGTCAATTTCCAGTCCACGCTAGCTCTCTCTTACTTGTGTTCCAGTCTCACATGTCTCTACATTATTTGGGTATCATTATTAATAAGGGTTTGGTATAACAACCTTCATTTTCTCACATATGAGCGACTAGGCCCAAATTCTCGATTTATTGCACTTAGGACCCTAAAGTTCATTTTTCTTAACTTTAGGTCCTTAAAGCTAACTTTTCCCCCAAATAGAATCAAAAGGTTTCCAATATCCTCTTTGAATCCTCAATTTACTTAGAATTGTGTAAGGGGCTTAATTTTTCTAAATTTCCAATTTTGTCCCCCAATTTTTTAAAAAATACCATTTTGCCCCTACTTTCCAAAAATAGTCAATTGATCCCAATTCTTTTGAAAATTGACCGATTGGTCCCCCAACATCTTTTTCATTGCCAATTGACCTTCAATTTTGAGAAATTGCATGAAGGTCTCTCAATTTTTCAAAATCTCCAATTTTCCCCCAAAATTTCCCCCAATTTCTTCTCCCTTTACTAACCGAATTTGATTTCTTCAAATTGGTCATTCAATTGAGGTTAATTGCTCCAATTGATGGCATGGGTTAGTTTCTACACTTCCATATGATCAAATGGAGCTTTGAATTGAAGAATTTGAGTTCAAAATGAGCTCAAATAGAGATTCACCGTAAAATTGTTAGTAAAGAGAGGAAGCTTCGAAAGCTTACCGTCGGAGGTGTGGCGGTCTGAGCTCTTGATCTAGAGAGGTAGCTCTCATCCTTAGGATACTCCTAGGATCAAGAATCACTACAATCGAAGTCCATATGAAGGGGAATTTCGTTAGTGAAATTCGGCACTTTCTATCTCTAGCACCAATCTGCAACGACGGAGGAGCGCCAAATTGGCTTACCTTTTACCTCTGAGGAGGTCGTGTGAGGGTCGTGGGGACTTTGGGGAGGCTTGGTTTGGACGGAGGAGGTCTAAATTTGGCCAAATTCAGCTCGGCCAAAACAGGGCAGCTTCAAACCGTTAGAGCTACTTTAGTGTTTGATTCCGCCGGCCACCAGCACTTTTTTGGCAATCCTCAGTTCGAATGAAGGTTATTTTCAGGTAGTTGACTTCCCCCAGAGTCTGTAGGACCTGACCTTACCTTCTGAGGCTGAGAAAAGTGCCCAAGTCAGAGCTCTAGTTTGAGCTTCACCGTAAAATGGAGCACTTTGGAAAGGATGATGATTTAAGGTGTGTGTGTGTGCGTGTGTGTGTGTGTGTGGGGGGGGGGGGGGGGGGTGAATGGAGGGGAGCTCAGGGACCCTCTACCCAATGAGTTTTTATTTTGGTTGAGCTTAGCCTTGCCCGAAAATGCCCTTGTCACGCCCCGACCCGGTTTGGTCGGATCCCCGTGATCAACCCGCCACTCTCCCGGTTTATTAAAGGGTTTCCCCTTATTGTAAACCGTAAAGAGTAAGGCGTCCTTTAACCTGCACCTTTTTCCTGGAATAGCATAATCAAAACTGCATGAAATTTCAAATTGTACATACCTATCTTACAAGCATCTTAGTTGACGGTCTTTAAGGGGAGGCTTTCCAAGATTTCCTGAAAGGGATATAAGGGAGGGGGTGAGTACGACTACTCAGTGAATGGGTTTTTAAAAGCTTTTGACTTTTAAGAAAAATATTTATATGGAGTGTGCCAGACTCCTTTGTTTTCAAAAATCCCTTCATTTAAAAATTTGAGTTTTTCCATTATTTCTTAGTTACCACGGTGTGTCATCACCCAACACACATCCTTCATCATGAAGGTTACACACATTCACAAGTCAGTATCACTACTGAACTCGCAAGTGGCTTCGGAGCGACTTTTCCTGCCACCCGGATAGAAGTACGACCACTTCTACCTTGGGAATGAGTGGATGTACGTGACATCCGACCCACAATCCCGAAATCACTTCTTCATGTCCGTATGAGGATAGAGACCTCATCCTGTCCCCACCCCGGTCTCATACACTTTGTGCTACTCCAAATTTCGCACAGACACCTAGAACGACGAACTGCCCTTATAGCCACCAGGTCGTCCAGTGCCCTTAGGACGCATCACTACCCCTCATGGGCGTCTTGATGATCTTGTACTCACAGTGCATGCACAAACAATATTTTCTTATATTGCCATGTAATATGTGGTGCCACTAATCCAACGGCCCCGACTCTCAACTCAACCCGCAGCTGTTTGTCTTGACTAGTCCGTCGACTTGTCATGTCGCACTGCCGCTAGTTGACTGAGCATGTCGGTCCTATCTTGGTACCATGGCCAAACAATTCACTTATTAAGTTTTATGGCACATATATCATGTTCATTTACGAGCTCCTGCTCGTGCCAACTGGCCTTGGGGCCCACTATACGAGATTTTCAAAAATCGGGCATTTAGCCCCCAAGTTCCAAAACCGAGGCCCCTGGCCTATCAGAGCTATTCGAGTCTCATCCTGAGGTTCATCCTTTCAGTCCTAATTCGACTGTGGAAAGGCTGAGGAAGTGTTGGGAGGGCTTGAAATGGCCGATTCCAGCTTAGCCGAAATAGGGTAGCTTTAGTCCGCCGGAGTTGCTTCACTATTCCATCATGTCGGCGCTTCTCCAACGATTCTCGGATTGATTGAAGTTTGCTATCAGATAGTTGTATTATCCCCGGTTCTAAAGAGCCCGACTTTTGTACCTTTACAAAAAAATCATACTTCCCAGGAGGTCACCCATCCTCAAACTACTTTAAGGTAAGTACGCTTAACTTCAAAGTTCTTACAAAATCTAGTTCACCTAAACCAATGTGGTTTTTGTTTTCTAATTTGTCTTAAGTTTGTTTTCCAATATTTAATAAATCCTTTGGATCAACCGAAAGTTGTAAATTTTCATATTGCTTATTACCAAATGTAAACCGGTTTTGTTTTCTTATTCGGTTTGACCGGTTCTTTTCCCGGTTTTCCTTAACTCAAATGTGTGGGGTTTACAACTCTCTCCTCCTTTTAGGAGTTTTGTCCCCAAAACTTAGTTAACATCCTTGCATGAGCAATCATTTCCTTTGATGCCCCTTTGGTGTTTGCTTAACATGCAAAGCCTTCTCTTGTTCTTTTAATTAGTCCTTTTTACATCCTTCACCTAAGAAATTTCTTTCCTTTGTATTATTTACTCCCTCCATGGAGTTTATCATAACGAGACATACCTTACTTCAGGGTATATTCTTAGATTTATATCTTTCTTTGCTTAGAGCACATTCTTCCCTTTGAGGTTCTATACTCAAGATTGAAAATTCCAAGATACCTAACCATTCCCATGTCTAGTTAACCCCTTGGTCGCTGAAACCTTTAGCTCAATGTTCTTTCGGGCATTACGTACTGGTTGCCACAGTTTTCTTTATTCTCACTTTTTCATATCATTTTGACCCTTCCTCCATTCGTTGTCTATTATAACTTCAGTCCAAATTTTTATATTCGACCTCGTCATGCTTATTAGCTGACTCTTCCTTACTTTGAGTCATATTCTCCTCGGGATTGTTGGGCTTACATACCCCTTACAGCATGGCATTTTCTAGGACCTGTCTTTGACCATTATATTTCTAGAACATCTACTTGAGGGTCTCTCTTAGCTTTTATTTTTTATTTTTATTTTTTACCTTTCAGGGATCATATAACTCCATCCCTCTTTTCTTTTGATGGCATTCCTCAACTATCCTTTTTACCGTTATCCTCTCATCCATCAAGCCTTTGAAGTTATGTCTCACATAACCGCATGGATTTCTCTTACCTACTCATCCTTTCTAAACGTTTTTATTGGGTCCTTTCAATTCCAATCGTTGGGTTTCCTGATGATTATTGACATACGAGGATTTTTTTTCCCTTCTTATGTCCTTTCTCTTCTTTAGTGACATCCGTTATTCAATGACTTCCTTTTTCCTTAATCCTCTTTTACTTGCTCATAAATCACTTCATGATTCTTCATTCTACAATAATTGCTTTCGATCTATATGTCGATTACTTTGCTTGGGAAGGTTCACTCCATCCAGTTTTGTTCATTATCTTTGGCTGTCCACCGTTACTAGTTTTCCTCTTTCTACATGTTTCTCCTATTCTCTCCAAACATGTCATAATGGACCATTACAATACTTCTTTTCTTGGAAAACATTTCCTAAATAAGGGTTGGTTCTATTTCCTCTTAATTAGGATACACATGTCTTTCCGGGGCTTCCTTCCTTGGTAGGATTCTTTGCCTTTCCCCTAACATTCTTTTCTTACATTTGCTCTAGGGGATTTCTACCCTTAAATGACATCCCTTGATGTCATCTTCTCCTATTTACCATTACTCCTCAAATCTTTTAGGCACATCTTTTATGCTATATTTGCATCCTTATTCGTACCCAGTACTTGTCTATTTCTTTAGGCAGCGTACAAATCTTCCTTGTTTTAGGATCATTGTGGGAGATGCTTGCCTATTCCTTTCTTGGCTTGAGTTTAGTCATTAATTGGCCCTTGGTCCTTTTAAGGATTTCTTGTATCCTTCTTTTCCCGAGTATTTGACCTTTCTACCTCTCTCTTCTTTGTCGGAACTTACATTATGGCTTTCCCAAGTATTTGTTCGTTAATTGCTTTGCCTCCACCATTTGTTTGGTCTAAGTTTCTTAGCAGCTGTTTCTCGAGTCCTCCTGTCCTTAACATCCATCTCACTAACCTTTTTAGGGTGTAGTCCCTTCTACTTCCCGATCTTCCTTAGGGTGTCATTTGTTCCCTCTAACTATCTTGTTGTAACGACTTGCTTTCTCTTGTCCTGTTGGTCCGAACTTCCTATTTGTCATAGTTGCTTTTTCCAAGGTGATTTATTCCTGTAATCCCAATACGTCCCGTTTGTCATCAAATGTTCGTCTTGTCTTCTCTTGTGGATGCACTCCTTTCTTTGCTCCTAAATTGTTTGGATTTTCTTCTTAAAGGGGGAATTCTCTTCAGCTATCTTTTGTTCCGTTTGTGGTTTTATTGAGGTCCTACCTTTACCCCTTTTTCCTTCTTACCACTTTGCTAAGATTTTGAAGAGTTTCCTCTTATTTGTGGTTGCAAATGGAGTCATGTTTCTTGGGATGGTATCCTTTCAGATTTCCTCTAGTTGTGGGGTGTTTATTCCTAGAAAATATTGTCCTGACTCCTGGCAATGTGGGACAGTTTTTCACTTCGTGTCCTATTCCCCTCTAGGTTAACTTAATTCCTGTCCTTTATAGGGTTGGGCACTTCTCCGTGCAGTGTCCTTATCATTCATGCTTGTAATTACATGAACATAAGTGGTTCCTCCTGGCATTTTCTTGGAAATTGTTAGTTTTAGTGCTCCTTCATCCTTAAGTCTGGATACCGCGAGAGTTTTTTTTCTTTCTTTTTGGAGTCTTCCTTGAAGATCACATCATTTGAGGGACAAGGTTTTTAGGAATTTGGAGTACTTCATTAATAGAGTAGTACAGTATGTTGGAGATTTTGGCCCTATTACAGAATATGGTCACCAAAAACTGGGGAGCTACGAGATTCTTTGATAAGCATCCTCCTATGTAAGGTTATATGCCCCATTTTATGGCTTCACACTTGGCTTCCTTTATACTTAGAGTTGTGACCTCAATAGGTCCTGTCACCATTCTTTGGGATACTTTCTCATTTGCTCTTTTGAGATTCCTGCCTTGCTTTAGGCATTTGGGAAGCTTCTAGGGTTGTCTTCCTACGAAGATAAGGTGTTGAGTGGAGCCATTCCTAGTTTTCTTGGTTTCTCTCCTGGGAGCCATCTGAAAATTTTAGGATAAATCCTATTAGTTACAATATTTTATAGTCTTGATTATGTATTCGAGGAAACAGGCTCTGATACCACTCTAATTGTCACGCCCCGACCTGGTTTGGTCGGATCCCCATGATCAACCTGCCACTCTCCCGGTTTATTAAAGGGTTTCCCCTTATTGTAAACCGTAAAGAGTAAGGTGTCCTTTAACCTGCACCTTTTTCCTAGAATAGCATAATCAAAACTACATGAAATTTAAAACTGTACATACCTATCTTACAGGCATCTTAGTTGACGGTCTTTAAGGGGAGGCTTTCCAGGATTTCCTGAAAGGGATATAAGGGAGGGGGTGAGTATGACTACTCAGTGAATGGGTTTTTAAAAGCTTTTGACTTTTAAGAAAAATATTTATATGGAGTGTGCCAAACTCCTTTGTTTTCAAAAATCCCTTCATTTAAAAATTTGAGTTTTTCCATTATTTCTTAGTTACCATGGTGTGTCATCACCCAACACACATCCTTCATCATGAAGGTTACACACATTCGCAAGTCAGTATCACTACTGAACCCGCTAGTGGCTTCAGAGCGACTTTTCCTACCACCCGGATAGAAGTACGACCACTTCTACCCTGGGAATGAGTTGATGTACGTGACATCTGACCCACAATCCCGAAATCACTTCTTCATGTCCGTATGAGGACAGAGACCTCATCCTGTCCCCACCCTGGTCTCATGCGCTTTGTGCTACTCCAAAATTCGTACAGACACCTAGAACGACGAACTGCCCTTATAGCCACCAGGTCGTCCAGTTCCTTTAGGACGGATCACTACCCCTCATGGGCGTCTTGATGATCCCGTACTCACGGTGCATGCACAAACAATGTTTTCTTATATTGCCATGTAATCTGTGGTGCCACTAATTCAACGGCCCCGACTCTCAACTCAACCCGCAGCTGTTTGTCTTGACTAGTCCGTCGACCTGTCATGTTGCACTACCGCTAGTTGACTGAGCATGTCGGTCCTATCTTGGTACCATGGCCAAACAATTCACTTATTATGTTTTATGGCACATATATCATGTTCATTTACGAGCTCCTACTCGTGCCAACTGGCCTTGGGCCCACTGTACGAGATTTTCAAAAATCGGACATTTAGCCCCCAAGTTCCAAAACTGAGGCCCCTGGCCTATCAGAGCTATTCGAGCTCCCGTCGAGAAGGTCTCCCAAATTGTTTAAGCATTGGCACACAGTCAGGGGAGAGAACTTCCGACAAAAATAGGTTTTTACTGTCCATCATACCGACCGGTATAAAGACATCTCCGTTCATAACCGATGAACGGGTTTTCAACTTCCTTCGAGGAAGTCTCACCATACCAACCGGGTATGATCTACTTACAACCCGTAAGTAGTTTTTCCGCATAACTTTCACATCACTTTCTCTAAGTAGTGATGATTAAAATACCACTAAACTGTGGGTTTTTATATCGAGGCACTTATCATCCCCAACCGGGTATGATGTTAGTAAACCCACTCACCCGTTAATGTCGTGATTTTCACTAGACTGGTTCTTTGTATTCACGCGAGCTTGTCCTTGCTGGCGTTTCCCGTATTTAACGTTCCGGTGAAGGCACGACAGTCCGAGCTTTCGATCTGGGTAGATAGGTCTTGTCCTGAGGTTTATCCTTTCGGTCCTAATTCGACTGTGGAAAGGTTGAGAAAGTGTTGGGAGGGCTTGGTTTGGCCTGATGAGGGCTTGAAATGGCCGATTCCAGCTTGGCCGAAATAGGGCAGCTTCGGTCCGCCGGAGTTGCTTCACTATTCCATCATGTCGGCGCTTCTCCAACGATTCTCGGATTGACTGGAGTTTGCTATCAGATAGTTGTCTTCTCCCCGGTTTTAAAGAGCCCGACTTTTGTTCAAGTCGAACCTCTGGTTCGAGCTTTACCGAGAAATGGAGCAGTAGAGAGAGAGAGAGAGAAGTGTTCAGGTGTGAGGAGAATGAAATGGGGATGACCTCTTTATATAGTCGTAAAACCTGTGTATTGGGCGAGATTTATTACTAGTATTAATATTGCCATAAATTATCGGTATTAATTCTAATAATTTAATTTCGGTATTAATTCCAATAATTTAATTTCGGTATTAAATTATTTGTATTAATTTCAATAATTTAATTTAGGTATTAAATTATTGGTATTAATTTCAATAATTAAATATATAATAATTGATGGTTATTTATGATAAGCTTGGCATAAAAATTTTTGACCGAAATTTCGGGTTACAAAAAATCATACTTCCCAAGAGGTACCCATCCTTAAACTACTCTAAGGTAAGCACACTTAACATTGAAGTTCTTATGGAATTTAGTTCACCTGAACCAATGTGGTTTTTGTTTTCTAATTTGTCTTAAGTTTCTTTTCCAATATTTAATAAATCCTTTGGATCAACCGAAAGTTGTAAATTTTCATATTGCTTATTCCCAAATGTAAACCGGTTTTGTTTTCTTATTCGGTTTGACCAGTTCTTTTCCTAGTTTTCCTTAACTCAAATGTGTGGGGTTTACAGCCCTGATCGGAGGAATATTCCTCTCGTCGGAAATGGAATGTTTTTGAACTGATGAACAATGTTATCATCCCAAGGAAGAAGACGACAATGTTCCGGACTGGATTGGTTCTGTCCAACTGGGTTCAATGGTGAAAAGCGATTGATTCAGGCCCGATTCAACCGATTTTCTCAAATCTAAAAATTTCTAAATTCATCTATATTCATTTCATATCCAATGGTAATTTCCCAATTTGATCATTTCAAGCCACCAAGAAAAATGATTTTAGAGAATGGTTCATGTATAGTTCAAACCGGTTCAAGTCCGATTCACCCTGAACTAGTTTGGTTTTCTCTTCCAATTGGTTTCATGGTTCTTCCCCATGACTTTTATGACTCTTTTAGTCACTTGGGATTTTTCAATTTCTCATTTTACCATTCTTTACTGGTTTTGGTTTGTTAAATGGCTCGGTTTTCTCTTTTGAATCGACTGGTTCTTTTCCTAGTTTTCTTATCCTAAAAGAAACGAGGTTTACACAGCCCATAGACAAATTTAAGCCTATATATGCTTAAAAGATTACCATAAACAGTTGATTGTGAAACTGAGCTACTATGCCAAAGTCGAGCCATAGAACTCATTGGGTTAGCACATATTGAGCTGAAGACGAGTCGTCGAACTTGTTGGACTAGTAGTCACGGAGTCGAAGTCGGATTATCGGGCTCGTTAGGTTGGTAGCACTAAAGATAAGGGTCTTAACTAAAAAAAACTGTTGCTTGTGATTTGAAAATTTTACGAAATCAAGAAGACACCCGTTATAGGGGTAGTATTGATTATAAGGACTGTTGGGTGATCCATGAAGCATAAGGGAAGTTTTGTCATCCAGTGAGTCTCGAAGCTCGAAGAAGCTTCACGTGCATTGAGACCGAGGTCGAAGGGGGAGAGGTCTCATCCCACATTGCGAACACGGAGTAATTGTTTGGGTCTAAGGTTGGGCAAGATGTCCACTTAGACTTAGGATAGAAGTCATGTGCTTCTATCAGAGTGGACGGTAAAAGCGTTTTGATCCACAAGTGGAGCAATCGGAGACTGCTTTACAAATGTGTGAACCCATTTTTATAAATGGCGCATGTGATTGTATGCTAAATCAAGTCCAAGCAAGGTGAGAATGTGAAAATATGATTCTAATGAGTTAAAACCACTAAACCAATAAAAGTAATTATATACCCTCTTTTTTTCTTTACGAAAAGTCACTATAACCCTACTCACTAAGTTGTATAACTCACCACTCCCCTAAATTATTTTTTTAGAAAAAATCTTCAGTCAAGAAAAGCATGGAGCTAGGGAAGTAAGTCAGAGGTATCGTGAACATGTAAATTCATATTTAGTTATTTTGTAAATTTTATTATGAAAAATATGTGTACTTCTACACATTTACCTTCTCGGTCAAATTAATAGGAATACTAATTTAGAACAGGGAAGGGTGATAGGTTAATTACGGGGTTCCAACCAAATCAGGTTAGTATGTGACAATTTGAGTGGTATTAGAATCTGTGTTTTCCAAACAAAGTTTTTAAAACTAAATTTTAGGAACATGACCGATAATACCCCTTCACATTGAAGATATGACCCATAAAAGATAGATCAAATAGACCCATACTACCACTTCCCTCAAATGGACTAGATGGACAAGATAAATAGACCTATTGATCAAAGTAATTTGTGAGGCCACTTTTGTGTTTTTATTTGTCCATGCAAGTATGAGATTCATTCCTTGGAATCAATTGGTGGTGAGGGTAATGCAAAAGCAAGGTGCAACATGACTTTGGTGACTAAGGCGTAAGGAAGCAAGAATCAATTTTGCAATCAATAAATGATGGAGAAATATAGTGATAAAAGTGGATTCTCATATATTTGTAAATTCTCAACATGTACGGTGTACTTGAAAACTTTCATAATCAACGTATACATTTTGAATTTTTACCAATGATACACATAAGAAAAGAGTAGAATACATGTTAATTTTCACTACGGTTTTTGTTCAATTTTTAGTTTTCTAGATATAAATGAACATAAATCTTTAAAAATATATAAATTATGATTAATGATATTAATCCTTATTTTCATAGAAAAAATAATGATACTACATCCACTACTTTAACTAGTTTACTTGTATTGGCCTATAGTTGTAATATTTAAGAGAAATTAGTCAAAACTTTTTATTTAATTATTATGTATTTTTTAGGATTTTTTAATATTCTCAGTATTCAATTTTAAATTTGTATAATACAATTGATATAGAAAACTCTCGAGTATTTTATCACCAAAGAAGGGAATTGGAGATCCAATCCCGTTTTACATATAATAAGGTATCCGCATAGTGTACCTCTATGGAAGATTTCCTTGGAATACGGGACCTTAATGAGGAAAAACTCGTGTTAAGTCCTTTAATTGCAATATCTCAAAAATATAGGGGCAACTACAAAGAGCGTCCGCCCACGCCCCACCGGCAACAAGTCGCAAAGGCGGCAGCGGGAAAATTCCTCTGGTACTTCCTTTCTTGGGACGGTGGTCTGGAAACCATGAGATTAGGCTCAATCGCTTCGTCAATCACTTCGATTTGGTTTCCTTGCCGCCGCCGCCGCCTCAGTTTCCTCTCCCCCCAGCTCGTTTCGTTATCTCCTTCACCTTTCCCTTCCGCCGGAGGCGTTAATAGTAAGAATAGGAGGATAATGTTGCAGAGTATTTCCACTTCTTTTAGCCCGTTGACCCCAGTCGCTTCGTCCGAATTGCCCAGCGTGGAGGTTAAGAAGCAGCATCCATGGTTGGTCGTCGGCCTGGGGAATCCCGGGAAGAGGTACCAGGGCACTCGCCATAATGTCCGTACTCTCTCTCATACAAAGTTCTATATTCCTTATTTACCAAGATTTTTCTTTTGGAAGCACGGTCCCTTTTCAGCGTGTGAATCAATAACAGATTTCTTGAGTTTCAGTAAACGAAAAATTTGAAGTAAAGGGTTGAAATATCAGCTTTTGTAACTCAAAACTTTTCAATGTATACATATGTTTGCTTTGTTTTATCATTTATTTATCTATCTGATGTTGCAGGTTGGTTTTGAGTTGCTAGATGCTATTGCTGAGGCTGAAGGGATCCCTGTGAAAAGTGTTAATTTCAAATCTTTATTCGGAAAAGGTATTGCAGAATGTTTTGATCTCTTTGCTTTCTAGGCCTGCTATGGTTTTCTGCAGATTCACTCTTTGGCCATCTGACTTTTATTCCGCTGAACTTATCCTTGCAGGTTTTATTGGAAGTGTTCCGGTTATACTTGCTAAACCTCAAACATTCATGAATGTTAGTGGTGAATCAGTGAGTAATTAATTACATAAACATCTCCCGATTTTAGTGAAACCTTTTTAGAGCAAAACGTGATTGGTTGATCATATGGAGCTTCGTTTTGTAGGTTGCACCTATTGTTTCTTATTATAAGATACCCTTAAACCAAGTAATAGTGGTATACTTGTTTCTCTTCCCACTTTTCTTTTTTTCACCCATGTATCACTAAACAAAGGAGAAAAGAACTGTTTTCTTAGAACGTTTATTTTATATTGCAGCTTTACGACGACTTAGATTTGCCATTGGCAAAACTTCGATTGTTACCAAAAGGTGGACATGGTGGACATAATGGGTAATATTATTATCCCATATTCCTGAAAAAATTCTCATAATCCTCTATCGTGAACAAATACATTATTGATTTGATTATACTTCAACAATTTCTTCTTAATGCATTATGAAGAAGCTCTGTAGTGACATTTTTATACCTATTTAATTTGTGAGAAACATCTGCTGATTAATTGATTACCTTTTACTCTTAGGATGCGAAGCATAATAGATCGTTTCAAAGGAAGCCGTGATTTTCCCCGACTAAGAATTGGCAAGTATCTTGCAAAATATTTTTACAACATCTGCATAGCCAGATGGATACCTATGCCCCTCATTTTAATTACTACAATATCTGCATATCCAGACTGATATCTATGCCCCTCATTTTACTTACTCCATAGGCATTGGGCGACCTCCTGGAAAAATGGATGCAGCAAACTTTGTTCTTGCCTCATTCAATAGACCAGAGCGTGAAGAGGTTAGTAAAAGATTTTCATTTTCAAAAGAGAAATAAAATCACATTTATGTGATATTTACATCAGATCCTTAAAAATGATTCTCTGCAGTTGGATTTTGCATTACAACGAGGTGTAGAAGCAGTGAGGATTCTTGTTCTTGAGGGGTTCAACAAAAGCGCTACATTTGTCAACACTGCCAAATCTATGGAACAACTTAGTTAATCAACTAAGATTGGAACATCACAGGTAGCTTAAGCAGCTAACTTGATCATTTGTTCTGCATTTGCTTAGTTTTGAAGATAATGTTAATTTAAAGAAGTCACATTTTGGTGGAAGTTATTCAAAACGGTTTTGGAAGGGAATATTCCATGAAATTAGAAGATGATATACCAATTCATAGTCCATATTGTTGTCTCATTTGGTTGTCAATTATGAACTTGGAAGAGAAATCCCCTTTTGGGGTATGATCAGTTTTGTATGTGCATTCTCTATACAGTTTTTCCTTTTCAATTTGCTTTGCCCTGATCAACTTCCTCTGGTCTTGCCTACTCTTGCATTGCATTCACTTGAATGACCTTGTCCCATTTGTTGCATCCCCACCTACCAAAATAATACCTCCTTCCAATTATAACTCCCAGAGGATACAAATACCTTAGGAAAAATAGCTAAAATAACCATGAACTTCCATTTTACCCTGGCATACACCATATTCCATTATTGCCTTAAGATTTTCCAAGGGATGGAATTACCAAGTGCCCACCTGGGCATCCTTCTCCATGTAGTCTTTTTTTCCTCAAGTCCATTCAGTCTTCTTTAACGCCACAAAAAGTGTCCCTTTTGCTGCCCTCCATCTCACTACTCTACATTACTCCATGGTACCCTCCTACCGAACAAAATTCAGCATCTTGTATATGAGGGGCTCACACTGGAAAAAAAATCAGTATCTTGTACTTGGGTGAAAAGATGTGAATAAAAGAGGGCCGGCCAGTGCTACTAACAAGCTAGCTGATAAGAGTCGTGCCCTTTTTTCTTGAGGCAAGGTTCTTGATGGATCTCAAAATTGTTCTGGGGATGAGGAGGCATCATTGAGAAGGTTGATGCTGAAGATGGGTCGACCACAAGAGTCAGGGCTGGTTCACCTAGAGCTTCTTCAGGTTCAACAACAAGAAGGTCAAGCTAGCTAATAAGAGGACCTGCATTGTGCCCTTTTCTTGAGGTAAAGTTTTTGGTTGGTGTGATCCAAGTAGGCCATGGGAACTTTATTGATTACTCCAATCTATTAGGCATGGAGTGAGCTTGGTATCACTACCACCAGGCATATCTGCTTATAGGTCAGCTTCTTCTATGTTGAGCGACAATTGGAGCACCTCAACTAACCGTGGTGTGAGCCAGTCAAGAAGTAGGAAAGATCGTGGTCATCCATCATTTACTAGAAGAGAGACTTGTGATTTAGGATTAGTCAACACGAAACTATGTCCTTATTTTTTGAAAGAGATTATATTTAATGCATTATGCACGAGTTTCCATGAGTTAATGACTTTTTGCTCAAAATTTTGATAAATATTAATGAGAGTATCAATATAAGACCGGAAATTTTGAAGGAGACATAATATGAGAATTTTGGCATGTACTAGTAAATTAAATCGTGTCATCCAGTCAACTCAGGGTGAAAAATGCTTTCTTCTTTCGTTTAAACATATTGTGGGCTTTTTTTTATTTGTTATGATTTTATTTGCATCACTTTCATTGTTTTAGTGCAAATGAAGCGCAACTAATTATTTATTTATTATCTAAATAATCAAGAAATTTAGCTCAATTTCTCTTTTATATATTGTAACCATTTTTCAGAGTATGTTTTTAAAAAATTATGTCAAAAAAATTATCAATGATGAAATTAACCTCGACTTGGCCTAAAATTAAAGTCAAAATTTCTTCACCTAAAAAGTTGTTAAGTGAATTGACCTAAACTTATTCAATTTAGTTCGAAATTTTGAAATCAACTCGAAAACCATCTTTAAAATCACTTGGTAACATGCCTTGTTTCAATAAGTTTCATCCCAGTTTTTTAACTGCTCAATTTCAGGTAAAAGGGACACCCATTGGTGATTTTTCCATATAGGAAATACCCTAAATGGCCACTCGACCCTTCCCTACCTCCATTGTCATGGTCTTATCGGCTAGAGTGAGTCTAACATATTTTTTTGACGATACTCTATTTTATTGAACATAAAACCCAATTTTAAGCTCAAAAAATCATAGTAAAATAACTAAAAATCGATTGAACAACGTTATAAAGACAATGAGATCTATAAAGATGAATTTTCAAGGTTTAAAAATTGATTTGAGTAATTTTTTAGTGTAAGAACTAAATTGAATAAGTTTTGAAAGTTTAGTGGTTGTTCTATAAAAATTGAAAGTTAAGTGATTGTTTTGCAAAAAATATAAAATTGAGGTATATATACTTGAAATATGGATAATAGGGTTGAGTTTATGAAAATAAAATAATTTGGGGATAAAATTATAAATAAAAAATAGGGACTAAATTATAAATATTTAAAGTTCGAATACCAAATTATAAATTTTTAGTAATCAATCCAAAATTGTATACTCATATGAAAAGCGAACATTATGAAGTATTTATGATATTTAAAAATTAAAATACTAAATGACAACAAATAGAAAGCTTTAAAAAAACCCAACACAGACCGATATAAATGTATTTGAATAACTTATAATTATACACAATATACTATTGGTGGATGAGTGGTATATACTCTACATTAGATGAGAAACGTGTACTCACTTAGACAAATATATCCTTACTTAAGATGAATGTGTTGAGTCCTATTGTACTCTTTTAAGACCCTTATAAAAAGTCGAACTTATTTTACTGAAATTATGGTTTTTATGTGATTCTTGTGTGATTACTTGAGTTGATGTGTTATGTGAAAGTTGAGTGTGAATTGAAATGATTTTCTAAAAATGAAAGTAAGAAAATCCATTTTTGGAACTAAATATTTTATGAGAACTAGTATGTATGTTACATGACTCGAATTCATTAACCTTATGAACTAAGAAGTATCTGTCCTCATATTTGGGTTTTTAAAATCTTTTTCCTCAATTACACATTAGATGTGTTTAGTAGACAACACACGCGTTTCATCAGGAAGGGAACACACATTCGCAGGTGCAGACCGTCTAATGCACACACTTGTGGCTAAGAGCATCTTTACCGACCACTAAGATGGAAGCTTATCCACTTCTACCCTAGGTTTGAGTGGATGTTCTCGACATCTAACCCTTAGACCCGAAAGCAATTCCGTGTCTGTATGAGGATAGAGACCTCATTCTGACCCCACCACAGTCTCATGCACAAGAAGTTATGTCGAGCTTCTCGACTGCTGGCATGATAAACTGCCCTTATCTCCACCATGTCTTCCAGTAGCCCTTAAGACACATCACTACCACTCTTGGGCATCTCGGTGGTCATGTACCTCAAGTGCATGCACAAAATAATAATTTTCACAATTGGCCATTTATCTTTGGTGCCACTTCTCCAACGAACCCGACCTACAACTATTTGTCTAGGCTGGTCCGTCGACCTGGCCCTTACGCACTACTGCCAGTCCATCGAATACTGTCGGTCCTAACTTGGTACCATGGTGAAATCACATAACTATTTCATTAAGAATTTTCATAGCTTTCATATCTCATATTTGTTTACGAGCTCCTCCTCGTGCCCATTGTATGTTATTTTCAAAACCAGGCATTTAGCCACACAAGTTTAAAAATCGAGGCCTCTAACCTATCTAAGCTATTCTAGCTCTTGTCAAGAAGGTCTCCTAAAGAGTTTAAGCATTGACACATAGTTAGGGGATAACACTTCTAATAAAAAAATGTATTTTTCACTTTATCACACCAATTAGGTGTGATGATACCTCTGCTTACAACTAGTAAACGGGTTTTTCCTTTTGTCCAAGAAGCCCATCATACCAACTAGATATGATTTCTGATACTTACAACTGATGAGTAGGTTTTAGCCTAAATCACCCATCACCCCATCCGAGTATGATGTAATCTCACTTATAAGTGACTTTTCGTTTCTAAAATGCTCACCATCCCAACCGGGTATTATGTAAATAAGTTCACTTACCTAATAATCGTGACGTTTTTGTCCTCGATTGGTTTTCCATGTCGACACAAACTTTCTCTTTCTTGCACTCCGATCACACTTATCCCTACACAATTTGGGCAGCATTATCACTTACAGTTTGGCACAAAAGCCTAGGCTCACAAATTATTGATAAATTACATTTAGGTCCCTAAAGTTTATTTTTCTTAACTTTAGGTTCCTAATGCCAATCTTTGCCAAATTTGAGTTTCAAAATTCTCAAATTCATTATAAGTCCTCATTTTACTCAAAATTATATAAGGGGTTCAAATTTTCCAAATTTTCAATTTGGTCCTCCAACTTTTAATAAATTACCATTTTGCCCCCAAAAATGGGAATTTGAACCCAATGTTTCTAAAAATTGACCAATTGGTCCTCCAACATCTTTTCCGTGGCCAATTGACCCTAAATTTTGCGAAATTGCAACGAGATCCCTCAATTTTACGAATCCCCAATTTCCCCAAATGTTTCCTCCAATTTCCCACTTTCAAAACTAGCTGAATATGATTTCTTCAAATTGATCATTCAATCGAGGTTAATTGCTTCAATTGGAGGTGTAAATCAGTTCCTACACTTCCATATGATTCAATTGAGCTTTGAATCACATGAATTAAGGCCAAAAAGAGCTCAAATGGAGCTTCATCGGAAAATTGTGTGTAGAGAAAGAAAGCTTCGAAAGCTTACTGTCGGAGGTGCAGTAGTCCGAGCTCTCTATCGGGGAAGGTAGCTCTCTTCCTAAGGTACATTCTAGGATAAAGAATTCCTACAATTCACCTCGAATCAAGAGAGAATTTTATTAGTTAAATTTCATCGTTTCTCTCTCAAACTACGGCCTGCAACGACTGAGGAGGGCCCAATTGGCTTACCTTTCAGATCAGTTGAGGTCGTTTGAGAGCTGTGGGGATGTTGGGATGACTTGGTTTGGGCGGAGATGATTGAATTTGGCCAATTTTAGCTCGGCCTAAACAAGGCAGCTTCGGTCCTTTGGAGTTGCTTCACTGTTTGATTCCACTGGCGCTTCTTTAGTGGTCCTCGGGTCGAACGGAGATTGTCATCAGGTAGTTGACTTCACCAGAATCTAAAGAACTCAACCTCACCCTCTAAGGCTTGGAAAGCTGCCTAAGTCAGAGCTTTAGTTTGAGCTTCATAGAAAAATGGAGTAGTTGAGAGAGAATGAAGATTTCAGGTGTGAGGAGGATGAATGGAGATGAGCTCTTTATATATGGAGCTTGAGGACTGTAAACCCCACCCTTTTTAGTTAAGGAAAATCGGGAAAAGAACCGGTCAAACCAAGTAAGAAAACCGAACCGGTTCATGTACCCGATCAATTGGGAATGGACAATTTAGAAATTTACAACTCTTGGGTAATCCAAAGGGTTCATAAAACCTTGGAAAAGAACATTAGGACAAATTGGAAGAGAAAAACCAGATTGGTTTAGATGAATCGAATCTAACCGGATAGAACTGATTTATGAACTGAGTTGATTTGTGAACTTAAACCGATAGAGAATGGGTAAACCAAGAAATTTATGGATCCCTTGTGATCCAAAGACTCTTATAAACCTTAGGAAGGAACATTAGAACAAAGTGGGAGAGAAAAACCAGACCGATTCGGGTGAACTGGACCCAAACCGGATTGAACCAGTTTAAGGATCGAGTCGGTTTATGAACCGAAATCGATAAAGAGATGGTAAACCGGAAATCTTATGGACCCTAAGTGACCTAAGGAGTCACAAAAGTCTTGGAAATGGACTTGTGAAGGAATTGGTGATGAAAACCAAACCAGTTCAGGTGAACCGGATTCAAACCGGTTCAGGTGAACCGAATTCAAACCGGTTTGGACCGGTTTGAACCACTATTGAACTGAATCCTAAATTCATTTTTCTAGGTGGCTTAAATAATTCAAATTTGAGATTTGAGGCCACCATTGCATAGAGAATGAATTTAGAAATTTTTAGATTTGAAAAACTCGATGGAATGAGGGGTGAATCGGTCGATTTAAGCTTCGAACCTAGTTCAGACCGGTCCGGTCCAGTTCAAAACAGTGTCATCTTCTTCCTCCAGATGAAAACATTGTTCACTCACCGAAAAATGAAAGTAGTGTCGAGGAAGAGGAAACGTCTCCGTTCAATAGGACATGAAATGAAGGACTATCCCACACCACTAGGATTTAGAACAATACTTTCCAATAATAAACACCCTACAACTATAGGAAATTTGAAAAGATACCATCCCAAGGAACACAACTCTCGCTTGTAATGTCAACCACAGACAGGAGGAAACTTTTCAAGATCATAGCAAAGTGGCAAGAAGGAAAAAGGGCTGAAGGTAGGACCTCGATAAAACCATAAACAGAACCAAAAGTAGCTAAAGAGAACTTTTCCTTAAAGAAGAAATTTCTAATAATTTAGGAGAAAAGGAGGGAGTGCATCCACAAGAGAAGACAAGCCAAGTGTTTGATTACAAATGGGATGTCTTGGGATTTCAAGTACGACTTCCTTTGGAAAAAGTAGGGAAGTCAAATTGGAGATTCGAAGCAACATAGCAGAAGTAAGCAAATTGTGACAGCAAAATAGTCAAAGAAAATAAATGACAACTTAAGGAAGACCAGAAGGTAGAAAGAACTGCACCCTAAAAAGGGTTAGTGAGATGGACGTTAACGATTAGAGTACTCGAGAAACAATTGCCCAAAGAAACTTAGACCAAAGGAATGGTGGAGGTGAGGCAGTTAATGAACTAATACATGGAAAAACCGACTCGGTCAAGGTTCATGAACTGACTTAGTTTTTTCTTTGGAAATGACCGGTTCTTTTCCCAGTTTTCTTATCTATAAAGGGATGGAGTTTACAACTCTCCCATCCTTTTAGGGGTTTTATCCCCAAAACAATTACATGTCAAAACAACTGAGGGTAACCATCCCTCATAACGCTCTCAGCTTCCGAAGTCTCCTCTTGCATAAGTTTGTTCGGCCAAAGAACCTGACCATAGGAATCTTCTTGTTTCTCAGTTTCTTGTCTCTCTGGTCATTGATTTGCACTGGTTCTGCATGATAAGTCAGGTTCTCTTCTAATTTTGGTGGAGGTCGGTCTAACATGTGGCTAGGATCAGGCTAGTACTTCTGAAGTATTGAGATTTGGAGTAAATCATGTATTCTTTGTAAGTCTAGAGGCAGTTCTAGTTTATATGCCATCGGCCCTATCCTTTGGACTATGGTGTAAGGACTGATGTACCTTGGTTTCAACTTCCCCCGTTGTTGAAACCTAAGTATTCCCCTCCATGGGGATACCTTTAGGAACACTTGGTCTCTCACATCAAATTCTAGATCCCTTCTTCGATGGTCCGCATAGCTCTTTTGCCTATCTTGAGCGGCCTTAAGTCAACTCCTTATGATCTTAATTTTCTTAGTGGCATCCTCGATTAGCTCGACTCTTTCCAGCTTTCTTTCTTCTACTTCTTCCCAAAATAAGGTGGTATGACATGGTCATCCATAAAGGACCTCATAAGGAGCCATTTGAATACTGGCATGATAACTGTTATTATAAGCAAATACCATTAGGCACAAGTATTCTTTCCAATCCTTATTCATGGTGAGTACACATGCCCGTAACATGTCATCCAAGGTTTGGATCGTATGCTCAGACTGTCCATCGGTTTGAGGATGAAATGCTATGCTCATATGGAGTTTGGTCCCCAAGGCACTTTGCAAATTGGGCCAAAATCTTGAGGTAAATCTAGGGTCTCTATTTAATACTATGCTTACCGGGATGCCATGGAGTCTCACAATCTCCCTTATGTATAAGACAACCAGTTGTTCCACCGAATCCGTTACTCTTATAGGTAGAAAATGGGCGGACTTGGTCAATCTATCCACAATGACCCATATTGCGTCTCGCCCCTTTCTAGTCACAAGTAATCTTGTGACAAAGTCCATAGTGATATGTTCCTAGTTTCATTCGGGGATTGGTAAGGGTTTAGCAGTCATGAAGGTTTTTGATGTTCAGCTTTGATTTGCTGACATGATAAGCACTGGGCTATATATTCCGCAATCTCCCTCTTCATCGCTTTCCACCAATATCCTTGTTTGAGGGTGCAGTACATTTTGATACTGCCCAAATGCATTGCATAGATAGAGTCATGTGCCTCTTCCAAGATTAATCTATTTAGTTCCTTATCTTAACGTGCACACACTCTACTCTAATAGGTTAGCACCCCATCGCTGCGAAGACCATAGTCCGATTTCGTCACTCGAGTGACCGGGTCCAAATAGGGTTGTAGTTCCTTATCCCCTTTTTATTGGACCTTAATTTGCTCTATTAGGCCGGGTCTTACCACTACGTTAGCCAACAAGCATTTCTCCCTCTTATCTACTTTAAGGTCCACGTCCATTCTTCCCAACTGTTGCAATAAGGGTAAGTAGCTGGTCTTGATCTACGCCACCTCAGTTTGGTGCTTTCGAGAAGAAGTACTTAAGACTCTTGTGATTAGTATATATACTACATTTAACCCCGTATAGGTAGTGTCGCTAGATCTTTAGGGCAAACACTATTGCGGCTAACTCCAAGTCATGGGTAGGGTAGTTCCGCTCATGTACCTTTAATTGTCACGAAGCATAGGCTATAACCTTTCCTTGTTGCATTAATACACATCCAAGTTCCTGTCCGGATGCATCACTATAGACTGTATACTCCCCAACACTTGGGTCAGGCAGGGAAAGTACAAGTGTTGTTGTCAAACAGGTCTTCAAATCCAAGAAGGATTTCTCACAACTTTTATCCCACTTATACTCTACTTCTTTCCTTGTGAGATGAGTCAAAGGGGCAGCTATTTTAGAGAAATCTTGCACAAACCCTCTATAATATCATGCCAAGCCCAAGAAACTTCATATATCCAAGGGATTCTTGGGCACCTTCCAATCAAATATGGCTTCCACCCTTGCTGGGTCTACCTTGACTCCATCTTTGGACACTATGTGCACTAAGAACCCTACTTCCTGCAACCATAACTCACACTTGGAGAATTTTGCATATAAGCGGTCTTCTCGTAGTATCTCCAAGGTGATAGCTAGATGTTATTTGTACTCCAGCCTAGTTCTTGAGTATATAAGAATGTCGTCTATAAATACTATCACGAACTTATGCAAGTGTGGCAGGAATGCTCGATTCATTAAATCCATGAAGGCTGCATGGGCATTTGTCAAGCCAAAAGGCATCACCCTAAACTCATAATGTCCGTATCGGGACCGAAATGCAGTCTTAGAAATATCTTCCTCTCGGATCCTAAGTTGGTGGTATCCTGACCGAAGGTTTATCTTGGAGAAGTAGGTTGCTCCTTTTAGTTGGTCGAACAGGTCATCAATACATGGAAGTGGATACTTATTCTTTATGGTAACCTGGTTCAACTTTTGATAGTGTATGCACAACCTCATGCTCACATCCTTTTTCTTTACGAATAGGACTAGTGCACCCCATGGAGATTGACTAGGGCATATGAAATCCTTCTCCAATAGTTCATCCAGTTGCTCATTTAATTCCCTTAACTCCACTGTATCCATGCGATAAGGGGCTTGGGATATGGGATGTGTTCTTGGGATAACCTCTATGGTCAACACCAATTGTCGGCCTAGGGGTAATCTGGGTAATTCTTCTGGAAATACTTCTGGGTAGTATTCAACTACCAGAATGCCTTCTAGTCCCTTCTCCTCAGACTTCTCTTTGATGATCATTGCCACAAAAGCCTTACAACTTTTCTGTATCATCTTTTTGCTCCTATGTGGGACACCATTTATACTTCTCCCTTCCTCCTATCTCCTTGGAATTGCAGCCCGAGTGTTTCGGGAGTGTGAAAAGTTACTATCTTCTTTCCATAGTCCATATTAACTCTATGGGTACTTAGTCAATCGATCCCAAACATTATTTCTACCTCCCTTAGAGGTAAGGAGATCAAATCCGCCTCTAGTTTAATTCCTCCAATCGTAATCTTGCATCCCTTTAACTATTGGTCCCTATTCAGCCCTTCTCCTAAGGGTGTGAGGATGTTGATACTTCGCTCTAGGGGAATAAGTTCTATGAAAAAGCTTGGGATTAGATCCTCCTTTATAATGGATCTCTCTACTCCTGAGTCGAAGAGGGTGTAGACTTTTCTTCCCCACAAGTGTAGTACCCTGATTGACGAAATGCATGTTTATAGAAGAAAAATTCATTTATTGAATGAAATATGAATTACATGCTTATCTCAATCTTAGTTGGGAGGGTTTTGGGAAGTACCTGCTATGGTACTAAGATCTTTTCTAGCCTCTTCCTGGGTGAGGTTGTATACCCTAGCTGGTACTCTAGTTCTAGCATCTTGCCTGAGAGTCCTTGGGTTCCCATGGGGTGGTCCAAGTGTGTTCCGTTGCTTGTTCTCCCTAAGAGTGGGGAATTCCTTTACAAAGTGCCTCACTTGCCCACATGCAAAATAGGACAAGCAAGCTCCCTCGTGATACCTTTGGCACCTAGGGCAGCGAGGTTCTGAATCGAACTAGACCAATCCGAACTCGGTTCGACGCTTATACCGGGCGGTTCAAGCCAGATTCGAACGACTTTTTCAAAATTAAAAATTTGTAAATTCATCTAAATTCATTCTCTATCAAATGATTGTCTAAATTCTCCAATTTAAAACATCTAAATCACCTAGAAAAATGAATTTAGAAACCGGTTCAATAGTGGTTCAAACTGGTTCAAACCGGTTCAATCTGGTTCAAGTTCGGTTCACGTGAACTGGTTTGGTTTTCACCTCCAATTCATCCTAAAGTCCTTTCTTATGACTTTTGGGACTCTTTAGACCACTCAAGATTGATAAATTTCCTGGTTTGCCCTTTCTCTATCGGTTACTATTTATAAACTGACTCAGTTCTCTCTTTGGTAATGACTAGTTCTTTTCCAGAATTTTCTTATTATCAAAGGATGGTGTTTATAAGAGGAAACATTCTAGGAATGGTAGGAAGGTTGAACATGTAGTTCCTAAGGTGGAAGTCTCTACTTTGAAGGACATAGTAGAGAATGAAACCATCAAAAGGGAACTTCCCAACCAAAGGAAATCGACACGTAGACCAAAATGGATCAACTCGGAATAAAGAATCGTGAAATGGTCAGGAACAACTTAGAGTGGATTGAAGAAAGAAAATTCATTGAGTAAAGGACGCCATTAGAAATGAGGAAGGATAAAAGAGAGGAAGAATACCAACATGTCGGCAAGTTGTCGAGAAACCCAATGGTTGGAACCGGGGAAAAACAATAAGGAAGTTGGTAAGGAATGAGTAGATAAGGAAAAATTGACACTATCACGATGTCAAAATGTAAGTGGACGATTGAATAATGATAAAGGTAGTCGAGAAATGCTACCAAATGAAAAGAAGGGGTGTAATTATGTGATCCTCGAAAGGTTGGAAAGTTGAGAACAACTGTCAAGGAAATGTTCTAGAATTATAACGGACAAGGATAAGTTCTAGAACATGTCATGCTGTAAAGGACATGTAGGCCCAACAGTCCTGAGAAAAATGTGACTCAAGTAAGAAAGAGTCCGTTAGTTACACATGACAAAGTCAATCCTAAAATCTGAGACAAGAGTTGTAGTAAAAAAATGTTGGAGGATGGACCAAATTAAGATAAAAAGGAAATCCCATCAAAACCCATGAGGTTAAGGACGAAAAGTCCGAAAGGATGTTGAGCTAAAGAGCATCAACGACCAAGGAAATAAATGGAAACAGAGATGATCAGATGTTATGGAACATCCAACCTAATGACCTGGATAAAAAGACCCTCAAGTAGAATAGTCTTACCCTTATCAGAGTAAGAAGTAGACCTAAGGGTGTACCTTTGGATTTGTGGGTTAAACATACCTAATCAGAATACACTCCATAGAGTGAGCAAACCTAAGCATGAGGTTTAAAGGGCTATGTGAAGAAACAACCAAAGGGGTAGCATGTCAAGAAAACCCCAAGTTGACATCAAGGAAAATTATTCCGGATGTAAAGGATACGTAATCATGTTTTGGGGAAAAAACTCCAAAAAGGAGGTGAGAGTTGCGAAACCCGTCCTCTTGGTCCAAGGAAACCGGGAAAATAATGGGCAACTCTCATGAGAAAACCCAGCCACTAAATGAACTGAAGATGGTAAATAAGAGCTAAAATGGGAATTTGGAAAATCCCAATGAACAAAAAGTCATGGGGAATAACCATGAAGTAAAATGGATGGGAAAACTGGAGCGGTTCATGGTGAATCAGACTTGAACTAGATTGAACCGATTTGAACTATACATGAACCAATCTCTAAATTCATTTTTTTGGTGGCTAAAAATCTCAATATTGAAAATTGTGGCCAACATTAGATAGAAAATGAATTTAGATTTATTTAGAAATTTTTAATTTTGAGAAAACCTATCAAATCAGGCCTGAACCAGCCAATTTTCGCCATTGAACCTGGTCAGATCGGTCCGAACCGGTTCAGAATAGTGTCGTCTTCTTCCTTAGGATGACAACACTGTTCATATGGCAAAAAAACTTTCCTTCTTCGACGAAGGAATATTCTCTTTGATTTGGGAATTTTTCTGAAGAGGATACGCTCGACCAATATAGAAACTGGTACGACAGAGGGTTCTTGAGCTCCCTATATAAAGAGCTCCCCTACATTCATCCTCTACACACCTCAAATCCTCTCCTTCCCTGTAGTGCTCCATTTTCCGGTGAAGCTCAAACCAGAGCTCCAACTTGGGCACTTTTCTTAGCCTCAGAAGGCAAGGTCGGGTTCTACAAACTCTAAGGGAAGTTAGCTACCTAACAGCAACCTTCCATCTACTCGAGGATCGCCGGAGAAGCGTTGGTGGAATCAAACATTGAAGCAGCTCCATCGGTTCGAAGCTGCCATATTTTGGTCGAGTTGAATCCGGCCAAATTTAGACCCCTTCCAGCCAAACCAAGTCTCCCCAATGCCCACACAACCCTCACACAACATCCATATAGGTGAAAGGTAAGCAAATTTGGCCCTCCTCCGTCATTGTGAATCGATGTTAGAGAGATAAAGTGATGAATTTCACTAATAAAATTCATCCTCATATGGATTCAATTGTAGAATTTCTTAATCCTAGAAGGATCCTAAATATGAGGGCTATCTCCCCAGATTGAGAGCTCCGACTATCGCACCTATGACAATAAGCTTTCGAAGCTTTCTCTCTTTACAAACAGTTTTCTGACGAAGCTCCTTTTTAACTCGTTTCGGACTCAAATTTTGCAATTCAAAGCTCCATTTGATTGTATGGAAGTGTAGTAACCAATCCATGCCATCATTTGGAGCAATTAACCCCAATTGAATAACCAATTTGAAGAAATCAAATTCGGTCAAAAAAGGGGGAAGAAATTTTGGGAAAATTGTGGATATCAAAAAATTGAGGGACCTCCATGCAATTTCTCAAAATTGAAGGTCAATTGGCTATGAGAAAGATGTAAGGGACCAATTGGTCAATTTTTGAAAGATTTGGGGCCAAGTGGCTATTTTTGGAAAGTAGGGGCAAAACCATAATTTTTGGAAAATTGGGGACGAAATTAGAAATTTGTAAAACTTGAGCCCCTTACACAATTTTGAGTAAATTGAGGATTTAAAGAGAATATTGGAAACCTTGGGATTCAATTTGGGGGAAATTTTAGCATTAGGGATCTAAAGTAAAGAAAAAATGAACTTTAGGGACCTAAGGGCAATAAACCAAGAACTTTGGGCCTAGTCGATCATACGTGAGAAAATGAAGGTTGTCATGCTGAATCTTTATAGATAATAATACCCAAATCATGTAGGGACACGTCAAAACAAAATCTATGCAAGAGAAAGCTAGCTTGGACTGGAAACTGGCTAGGGATGAACACGTCACGTTCAATGGGTGAGTGAGACTTTTATACATCATACCGTTTGGGATGATGAGCACTATTTTTAATGAATAAAACCTATTTACCGATTATGAGTAGGAATGAACAAACATCATACATGATTTGTCATGCCCCAACCCAGTTTGGTCGGATCCCCGTGATCAACTCGCCACTCTCTCAGTTTATTAAAGGCTTTCCCCTTATTATAAACCGTAAAGAGTAAAGCATCCATTAAACATGCACCTTTCCTAGAATAACATAAATCAAAACTACATAAAATTTTAAATTTATCATACCTATCTCACAGGCATCTTAGTTGATGGTCTCTAATTGTAGGTTTTCTGGAATTTTCTGAAAAGGATATAAGGGAGGGGGTCAATACAACAACTCAGTGAATGGGTTTTCGAAATTTAACTTTTAAGAAAAATATTTGTTTTGGAGTGTCTCAGACTCCTTATTTCCTTTCAAAAATCTATTCATTTCAAATCTCTGTTTTTATCACCATTTCTTTTAAATCACGGTGTGTCATCACCCAACACACATCATTCATCATGAAGGTCAATCATACAATCACAGGCCATCGCATCCACTGAACCCACTTGTGGCATCAGAGCGACTTTACCAACCACCTATATAGAAGCACGTCCACTTCTACCCTAAGAATGAGTCCGTATGTGACATCCACCCTCAACCCTGAAATCAATTCTCCGTGTCTATATGAGGATAGAGACCTCATCCCGATCCCACCCCAGTCTTGTGCGCATGAAGCTACATCGAGCTTCCATGACTGCTGACACGACAAATAACCCTTATCTCCACCATGTCATCCAGTAGCCCCTAGGATGCATCACTACCCCTCTTGGGCGTCTTGATTGTCCCAAACCTTAGTGCATGCACAAAACAATAATTTTCCATATAATTCATATAATATTTGGTGCCACTGGTCCAATAGCCCCGACTCTCAACTTGACCTGCAGTTGTTTGTCATCACCTCGGGAGGGCTAATGTGGTGGCAGATTATCTAAGTTGCAAATATTAAATCAAGGCAACTTAGATAAAGACAAACTACCTGTTGTTACTACAATAGTTGGGAAGAATGCAAGTGGTCCTTAAGGTAGAAAAAGAAGAATGATGTCTGGTGGCTGATGTAGTTGTAAAGCCTCGCCTAATGGAGCAAATCAAGGACCACCAAAGAGGGGACAAGGAACTCCAGCCCTACTTGGACCTGACCAATGAGGGAACAACCCTAGACTACAACCTTCGAGGCGATGGAATGTTGACCTATAAAGGTAGGGTGTGTTTGCCTCAGGACAAGGAATTAAAGAGACTGGTTTTGGAGGAGGCACACAACTTTGTGTATATGATGCATCAGGGCAGTACCAAGATGTACCGCACCCTCAAGCAGGGTTATTGGTGGAAAGGGATGAAGAGGGACATCGTGGAGTATGTAGCACGATGCTTGTTGTGTCAACAGATGAAGGCTAAACACTAGAAACCCTCAGGACTGCTACAACCCCTACCAATTCTTGAATGGAAATGAGAACACATCACTATGGACTTTGTCAGGGGACTACCCATGACTAGGAAAGGGAGAGACGTTATTTGGTTCATTGTGGATAGGTACACCAAATCTGCCCAATTCTTACCAATAAGGTGTGACCGATTTCGTGGAACAGCTGGTCGCCCTATACATAGGAGAAATTGTGAGATGCCATGGTGTCCCCATAAGCATATTGTGTCAGATAGGGACCCTAGGTTTACCTCAAGGTTCTGGTCTAGCCTACAAATTGCCTTAGGAACCAAACTCTACATGAGTACGGCATTCTATCCTTAGACCGAGGGACAGTTTGAGCAGACAATCCAAACCATAGAGGATATGCTATGAGCATGCGTAGTTACCATGAACAAAGGTTGGGAGAAATACTTGTGCCTGATGGAGTTTGCCTACAATAATAGTTACTAGGCCAACATTCAAATGGCCCCTTATGAGGCTCTCTATGGATGACCATGCCATACTCCCTTATTTTGGGAAGAGGTGGGAGAAAGGAAGCTTGAAAGGGTCAAGCTAATAAAAGACGCCAGCGAGAAAATTAAGATAATAAAGAGTCGACTTAAGGCAGCTCGAGACAGACAAAAGAGCTATGCAGACCATCGGAGAAGAGACTTGGAATCCAGAGTGGGAGACCAAATATTTCTCAAGGTACCCCGGAGAGGAATACTCAGGTTCCAACAACGAGTGAAGCTAAAACCTAGGTATATCGATCCCTACACCATAATCCAAAGGGTAGGGCCACTGGCTTATAAACTTGAACTTCCTCCTGACTTACAAAGAATACATGACATATTCTACATCCCGGTACTTCGAAAGTACCAGCCTGACCCCAGTCATGTGTTGGACCAATCCCTACTCGAGTTAGAAGAGAATCTGACTTATCAAGCAAAACCGGTGCAAATTATCGACCAAAGAGACAAATTTGAGGAACAAGAAGATTCCCATGGTCAAGGTTCTTTGATAGAACGAATGATTATAAGAGGAGACCTAGGAAACTGAGAGTATTATGAGGGATGGGTACCCCAACTGTTTGGGATGTAAATGTTTTGGGGATAAAATCCCTAAAAGGATGGGAGAGTTGTAAACCCCATTCCTTCAAGAATAAGAAAATCGGGAAAAGAACCACTCAATTCAAAAAGAGAAAATCGAGCCATATAATGAACCGAAACCGGTAAAGAAGGGTAAAATGGGAAACTGGAAAATCCAACGTGACCAAAAGATCATGAAGATCATGGGGAAGAACCATGGAATGAATTGAAAAGAAAAACTCGACCGGTTCAAGGTGAACCAAACCTGAACCAATTTGAATTATACATGAACCGACTTCTAAATTCATTTTTCTTGATGGCTTAAAAAAATTTGGAAATTGAGGCCACCATTGAATAGAAAATGAATTTAGATGAAGTTAAAAATTTTTAGATTTGAGAAAACCTGTCAAATCAGGCCTGAACCGGCTTATTTTCGCCATTGAACTCGGTCAGACCGAACCGGTCCGATCCGAAACAGTGTCATCTTCTTCCTCAGTATGACAGCACTGTTCATTGGTTCAAAAAACTTCCTTTCCTAGTGAAAGGAATATTCTTCTGATCAAGGCATTTTTGAACGAGGATAAGCTCGACCAGAATGGAAACTGGTGGAGCAGAGGGTCCCTGAGCTCCCTATATAAAGAGCTCCCCTCCATTCATCCTCTACACACTTTAAATTATCCTCCTCCCCTAAGTGCTCCATTTTCTGGCGAAGCACAAACTAGAGCTCCGATTTGGGCACTTTTCTCAGCCTCAGAAGGTAAAGACAGGTCTTACAGACTCTAGGTGATGTCTATTACTTGACAACAACCTCCCTTCGACCCGAGGATCACCCGAAAAGCACGGTGGGATCAAATAGTGAAGCATCTCCATCAGTTTGAAGCTACCCTATTGTAGCCGAGCTGAAATAGGCAAATTTAGCCATTCTACAGCTGAACTGAGCCTCCTCAAAGTCCCCATGGCCATCACACGACCCCATAGAGGTGAAAGGTAAGGCAATTCGATCCACCACCATCGCTGCAAATCGATGCCACAGAGAGAAACTACCGAACTTCAATAACAAAATTTCCTATGATATGAACATCAATTGTAGTGATTCTTGATCCTAGAAGTACCCTAAGGATGAGAGCTACCTCCCAAGATAAGGATCTTGGACTGCCACACCTCTAACGGTAACCTTTCGAAACTTTCTCTCTCTACGAATAATTTTCTAGCAAAGCTCCATTTGAACTCATTTTAGACCCAAATTCTACAATTTAAAGCTTAATTTGATCGTATGGGAGTGTAGAAATTGATCCATGCCATCAATTGGAGCAATTAACCCCAATTGAATGACCAATTTGAAGAAATCAAATTTGGTCAGTAAAGGGGGTACAAATTGGGGGAAATTTTTGGGATTTCGAAAAATTGTGGGACCTCCATGCAATTTCTCAAAATTGAAAGTCAATTGGCAATGAGAAAGATGTTGGGGGACCAATTGGTAAATTTTTTAAAGAATGGGGGTGAATTGGCTATTTTTGGAAAGTATGGGTAAAACGGTAATTTTTGAAATTTTGGGGACAAAATTGAAAAATAGGAAAACTTTAGCCCCTTATACAATTTTAAGTAAATTAAGAACCCTAGGATGATATTGGAAGCCTTAAGACTTGATTTGGGAAAAAGTTAGCATTAGGAACCTAAAGTCACGAAACATGAACTTTAGGCCCTAATTGTAATAAACCAAAGATTTAGGCATAGTTGCTCATACGTGAGGAAATGAAGGTTGTCATGTCGAACCCTTATTGATAATGATACCAAACCATGTAGGGACACTTGGGACCGAAACACAAGCAAAAGAGAGCTAGCATGGACTTGGAAACTCACTAGGAATGAACACATCACAGTCAACGAGTGAGTGGGAATCTTATACATCAAATCGATTAGGATGATGAGCTCACTTTAATGAAAGGAAAAACCTACTTACTAGTTGTGAGTGGGAATCTTATACACCATATTGGTTGTGATGATGATCTCACTTTGATGAAGGAAAAACCTACTTACCGACTGTGAGTGGGGCATTTTAAGTATCATTACCGATTGGAGTGATGAGCACGTTTTAAAAGCTAAAAACCTACCTACCGGTTGTGAGTAGGATCCTTTAAATATCATACCCGGTTGGTATGATGAGTTTCTGAAAGGAAAGAAAAAACCCACATACAGGTTGTAAGCGGGCCTATCATCACACTCGGTTAGTGTGATGACTTAAAAGAGAATTTTGTCAGAAGTGTTCTCTCCTGACTATGTGCCACTGCTTAAACCATTCGGGAGACCTTGTTGACGTGAGCTAGAACAACTCTAACAGGCCAGGTGCCTCAATTTTGAGCTCATAGGTCTCAAGGCCCAGTTTTGAAAAACACATGTAGTAGGACCAAGGCCAATGGGCATGAGCTGATGCACGTAAACAAACATGATTAGGAAAAGCCATGAAAACTCTTACTTATAATGGAAAATAATAGTGTTATTCGCCACGGTACTGAGTCAGGACAAACATTGCTCGATGGGCTAGCGGCAGTGCATTAGGGCCAGATCGACGGACCGACCTAGACAAACAGTTGCAAGCCGAGTGGAGTGTCAAGGTTGTTGGCACCAAAGAGAATGGCTTAATCAAGAAAAATTATTGTTTGTGCATGCACTCATGTATACGAGACCATCAAGATACCCTAGGGATAGTGATGGGTTCCAAGGGCTGCTAGATGATATGGTGGAGATAAGGGTAGTTCATCATGCCAGATAGTCATGAAGCTGTGGTAGCTTCTTGCGCATGAGACCGGGGTGGGGTCAGATGAGGTCTCCATCCTCATACAAACATGACGTGGATTTTGGGTCTGAGGATCGGACATCTAGGATGTCCACTCAGACTCAGGGTAGAAGTTTAGGACTTCTATTAGGGTGGACAACAAAATTGCACTAATCCCTAAGTGGGTGCAGTCTGAGACTACCCTACGAATGTTTGTACCCTTTTTTATAAAGGGCATGTGTTTGTTTGCTAAATGCCTCCTAAGGCAGGGGGATGTTCTAAGAGAGCTAAACACACCTAATATGGAAGTGTAAAAAGGCCTAAGATTTGAGAAAAATCCTAGAAAATGAATGTTAAACCTTGGCATGATTTTGATAACATAAGCATTTTGAAAACTCACACCTAACACCCGCTCACTGAGTTGTAGAAACTCACCCACTCTCTTTAACCCTTTTTAGAAGAAAGGAAGACCAACCTTAAAGACCCCTCCATAGTTAAACTCTAAGTTAGGTATGTAAATTTTTAATATATTGAGTTTTGTATAATGCTATTCTAGGAAAAATGGGCAAAAAGGACATCTAACTTCTCACAGTTTAGAAGGCGTGAAACCCTCTTGAACCAAAGGGAGTGATGAGTTGCACACAAGAAACCGACCAAACCGGGTCGGGGCATGACAAACCGACCAGAGGATCGTCGAAGAAGCGTCGACGAGCCCAAATAATGAAGCAGCTCTGTTTGTCCAAAGCTGCCCTATTTTGGTTAATCTAAATTCAGTTAATTTAGACCTTCTGTGGCCTAATCGAGTCCTCCCTTAGCCCCAATGCCATCACATGACCTCCCTAGAGAAAAAAAGGTAAGCCAATTCTACCCTTCTTTGTCGGAACATTTCGGTTCTAAAGAGAGAAAGTGCTAGATTTCATTAACCAATTCCCACTTATTCTGATACCAATTATACTAATTCTTGATCCAAGAAGGACCCAAAGGATGAGAGCTACCTTCCTAGATCAAGAACTCGGATCATCATGCCTCAAATGATAAGCTTTCGAATCTTTCTCTCTCTATGTCTAGTTTTTCGGCGAAGCTCTGTTTGAGCTCATTTCGAATCCAAAATCTGCAATTCAAAGCTCAATTGGATTGTATGGAAGTGTAGAAACCGATTCATGCCACCAATTGAAACAATTAACCGTGCTTGAATGGCCAATTTGAATAAATCAAATTCGGTCAGTAGAAATGGTTGAAATTGCAGAAAGAATTTATGGGAAATTGGTGATTTCAAAAAATTGAAGGACCTTAATACAATTCTTCAAAATTGGAGACCAATTGGCAATGTAAAAGATGTTTGAGGACCAATTGGTCAATTTTTGAAAGAATTGGGACTAATTGGCCAATTTTGGAAAGTTAGGGGCAAAACAATAATTTTGGAAAAGTTGGGAACCAATTTGGAAAATTTGAGCCTCATTTACATTTTTATGAAATATTAAGGACCTAAGGAGTATATTGGAAACCTTGGGTCTTGATTGGGGGAATAATTGGCACTAGGGACCTAAAGTCAAGAAGTATGAACTTTAGGGACCTAAGAGCAATAAAACCAAAGATTTGGGCTTAATTGCCAATACGTGAGAACAAGGAGGCTTTCACACCGAACCCTTCCTTATAAAGATTTTCAAACCGTGTAGGAACACTTTGGACTAGGAAGTGAGCAAAAAGAGGAGCACAACTCGTACTTGGAAAATAGACTAGGGACGAACATGTCACAGTCATTGGGTGAGTGGAACATTTTAAACGTCATACCCAATTGGGGTGATGAGCACACCTTCATTAAATTAAAAACCAACTTACCGGTTGTGAGTGGGACCTTTTATACATCTTACTAGATTGTGGTGGTGAGCACCATTTTAAAGATATAAACCTATTTTCTAGTTGTGTGTGGGCTTATTAACGTCATATTTGGTTGGGGGTGATGTGTATAATTTTAGAAATGAAAAACCAGTTGTGAGTGAGAATTTTCAACATCATACCCAGTTGGGATGATGAATAAAATTTTAAGTTAAAAACCTACTTGTCAATTGTGAGTGGGCTTATTAACGTCATACCCAGTTGGTATGATGAACACTATTTGAAATGGAAACCACCTACCGATTGTGAGTGGACATACCTCTATCATCATACCCGATTGGTGTGCTGAGTACTTTGAGCTAAAAACCATTTTGTCGAAAATGTTCTCCCCTGACTGTGTGCAAATGCTTAAACTATTTGGGAGACTATTCTAATGAGAACTAGAACAACTACAACAAGCTGGAGGCATCGTTTTTGAACTTAAAGGGTTTAAAGCCCAGTTTTGAAAAACTTGTGAAGTGGTCCCAAGGCTAGTGGGCATGGGTTGGAGCCCATAGACAAACATGAGTAAAAGAGTCATGAAAAGTCTCATTAAACTGGAAATTTTATGTGATTTTCCACGGTACCAAGTCAGAACTGACAAGGCTCGATGGGCTAGTAGCAGTAAGTCAAGACTTGGTCGACGGACTGGTCAGGCAAACAACTACAGGCCAAGTCGAGTGTTAGGGCCGTTGGACCATCGACACAAAAGATGATGGCTATTATTTGAAAACTTTATTGTTTGTGCATGCACTCTAGTTCAGGACAATCGAGATGCCCATAAAGGGTAGTGATGGGTTCCAAGATCTAATGGATGACTTGGTGGCAATAAGGGCAATTTGTTGTGCCAGTTAGTCATGAAGCTAGCCGAAGCTTCTTGTGCATGAGACTTGGGTGAGGGCGGGATGAGGTCTCCGTCCTTATATGGACACGAAGTGATTTTGGGTCTAAGGGTCGGGCGCCTGGGGCGTCACTCAGACTCAAGGTAGAAGTGGTTGGACTTCTATCAGGGTGGATAGTAAAGTTGCGTTAATCCCCAAGTGGGTGTAGTTTGGGACTGTCCTACGAACGTGTGTACCCTTTATGATAAAGGGCGTGTGTATGTTTGCTAAACACCTCTTGAGCAAGGGGAAGTAAAGAGCTAAACATGCATAATATTAAAGGATTTATGAAAAGGATGAAAGGATTTGAAGAAAGATTCATGGAATGGTTTTAATAAACTATTTTTAAATTTCACTCCTAACACCTGCTCACTGAGTTGTAGAAACTCACCACCTCCATTTTTCTCTTTTTCCCTTTTTCAGGAAAAAGGAGGCCACACTTAGAGATTCCACAAAGATGAACCCTAAGTCAAGTACGCTCAAAGTTCTTTTAAGCTTTTCAGGGAAAAAGGGAGGCCACACTTAGAGATTCCACAAAGATGAACCCTAAGTCAGGTACGCTTAAAGATCTTTTAAGCTTTTCTTTAGTTTGTGTAGTGCTATTCTAGGGAACAAGTTCAGAAATTATGCCTGACTACTCTTGGTCTTGAAAAGGGGTGACCCTTCTTAAGCCAAAGGAGTGGCGGGTTGCACACGAGGACTTGACCGAGTTGGATTGGGATGTGACATAGGTACCTTCACCAAGATAACTCTAGCCGAACAATGGCTCAGAACTATGAAATCATGAAAACAATAGTGGAAACTTTGAACTTTTTCTAATATGTCCCTTGTGAGGGCTACTCACAAACACTTGGTTTAAAATCATGTGAATAGTAGAGTCATGAAATGATAGGGAATTCAAACATTCATAGAAAAGGGGTACTCACTTTGTGGTAATGGGTCTTGGCTTTGACTTTCCCTTCTACTCTTGCTATGTTTCCTAAGCTTATCTGCACAATGGTTAGGGGAGGGGTGAGATCACATCTTAGTGAGTGGGACAATGACATCACGCCACAACATGACTTATGACCTAGACCTTTTGTAAACCCCGCCCTTTGAAGTTAAGGAAAATTGGGAAAAGAACCGGTTAAACAGAGTGAGAAAACCTAATCGGTTCACAAACCCGATCATTAGAGAACGTGCAATTTGGGAAATTTACAACTCCTAAGTGACCCAATGGGGTCATAAAAACCTTTGAAGAGGGCCTTAGGAGAATCTAGGAGAGAAAACCATACTGGTTTAGGTGAACCACATCCGAACCAAATCAAACCGATCATTTCAAAAGAGAAAACCGAGTCTTTTTATAAACCAGAACCGAGAGAGAAAGGGCAAACCGAGAAATTTATGGACTCCAAGTAACCTAAAGAGTCACAAAAGTCATGAAAAAGAACTTTAGGATGAATTGGAGATGAAAACCAACCTAGTTCAAGTGAACCGGATTGAACCGATTTGGACCAGTTTGAACCACTATTGAACCAAATGCTAAATCCATTTTTCTAGGTGGCTTAGAAAAATTCAAATTGGAGAATTGAGACAATCATTTGATAGAGAATGAATTTAGATAAATTTAGAAATTTTTAATTTTGAAAAATTCGGTCGAATCGGGCCTAAACCCACTGATTTAAGCTTTGAACCCTATTCGGACCAGTTGGGTCCAGTTTGGAATAGTGTCGTCTTCTTCCTTCAAGTGAGAGCACTATTCACTTGCCAAAAAAGTGAGCAGTGCCGGAAATGATGAAGAGTCTCTGGCCAGGGAGTTTTAAGCAATGAATGATTGTTATTAATGTGCCAATTGGACGGCCAAGAAGTCTCTGAGCTTCCAATATAAAGAGGCCCTCCTCATTCATCCTCCTTACACTTGAAAACTCCACTCTTAACCTACTGCTCCATTTTTTGGTGAAGCTCGAACCAAAGCTCTAACTTGACCATTTTTTTTAGCCAAAGAAGGCCTGGTTAAGTTCTTTAGAATCGGGGAGAAGTCAACTACACGCATGTAGTCTCCATTTGCTCCAAGGGTCACCGAAGAAATGCACGCGTGATAGAACAATGAAGCAGCTCCGACGAACCAAAGTTGCCCTATTTTGGCCAAGCTGAAAACAGCCAATTCGAGCCCTCCTCAGGGCAAACCAAGCCCTCCCAACACCTCCATATCCCTTCTACATCTGAATTAGAGCAGAAAGGTAACCCAATTTGGCTCCTCTCTATATTTTCCAATCAGTGCTAGAGAGAGAACCGTGAAACATCAGTAAACCCTGCCCTTTTGAGTTAAGGAAAACCAGGAAAAGAATTGATCAAACCGAGTGAGAAACACCGAATCAGTTCACAAACCCGTTTATTGGGGAATGGGTAAATTAGAGAAATTTCAAATCCTTTGTGACCCAAAGAGATTTATAAACCTTGTGAAGGAACCTTAGAACAAAGTGGGAGAGAAAAACCAGACCGATTCAGGTGAACCAGATCCGAAATGGATTAAACTGGTTTATAAACCGAGTTGGTTCATGAACTAGAACCGAAAGAGAAAGGGCAAACTAGGAAATTTATGGATCCCAAGTGACCCAAAGAGTCCCAAAAGTCATGAAAATGGACTTGAGAAAGAATGGGAGATGAAAACCAAATCGGCTCAGGTGAACTAGATCTGAACTGGATTGAACCGATTTGGACCGGTATGAACCATTATTGAATCGTATTCTAAATTCATTTTTCTAGGTGGCTTAAAAAATTTAAATTTAAGATTTGAGGCCACCATTGGATAGAAAATGAATTTAGATAAATTTAGAAATTTTTAGATTTGAAAAACTCAGTTGAATGGCGGGTAAACCAGCCGGTTTAAGCTTTGAACCTGGTTCGCACCGATCTGGTTCAGAACAGTGTCATCTTTTTCCTCCAAATGACAACACTGTTCACCCGACGGAAAATTGCTTAGCACCGACAAAGCTGAAAAGTCTCCGGCCAGAGAGTTTCAGGCAATGAATGACCGCCATTAAGGCACCAATCTGACGGCCAAGAAGTCCCTGAGATTTCTATATAAAGGCCTCCTCCCCATTCATCCTCACCAAACTTGAAAAGCTCACTCTCTCTCAGCTGCTTAGCTTTTCGGCGAAGCTCAAACTAGAGCTCCAATATAGGGTCATTTCTAAGCCAAAGAATGTGAGGTTGGGTTTTTTAGAACCGGGGAGAAGTCAGCAACACGCCTATAGTCTCCATTTGCTCCGAGGGTCGCCGGAGAATCGACGATGTGATGGAATAGTGAAGCAACTCCGGCGGACCGAAGCTGCCCTATTTCGGCCGAGCTGAAATCAGCCCTTTTGAGCCCTCGTTAGGCCAAACCAAGCACTCCCAACACTTCCTCAACCCTCCCACGACCGAATTAGGACTGAAAGGTAAGCCAATTCGGCTCCCCTCTACAATTTCTAACCAGTGCTAGAGAGAGAATCGACAGAATTTCGATGATGAAATTCTAACTCAATTCGATATCAATTGATGCAATTCTTGATTCTAGGATGAACCTCAGGAAGAGAGCTATTTGCCTAGATAGAAAGCTCAGACTGTTGCGTCCTCAATGGTGAGAAATCAAGGCTTTCTCTCTCTACAGTCTATTTTTCGGTGAAACTCCATTTGAGCTTGTTTCGACATCAAAACTTGCGATTCATAGTGCTGTTGAATTGTATGAAGATATGAGATCTCAATTTTAACTTCAATTTTAACAATTGGATGTGTTTGATCTGTAAATTTGATGAAATCAAATTCGGCTATGTTAAGGAGTTGAAATTGGAGGAAATTTTGGTGAAATATTGGGGAAAATTGGGGATTTTTTAAAATTCGAAGGACCAAGATTCAATTCTATAAAATTGAGGGTCAATTAGGCATGATAAAAATGTTAGAGGGCCAATTGAGGAATTGTAGAATTCTTGGGGTGAAACTTACCATTTTTGTAAAGGAAGGGAAAAATGGTAATTTTGGAAATGTTTGGGGACCAAATTGGAAATTTGGGAAATTAAACCCCTTTTTGTGAATTTGAATAAATTGAGGTCCTAAGATCAATTTTAAAAGTTTTAGGACTCAATTTTAGGAAAAACCGGCATTATCGACTTAAAGTTAAAGAAAAATAACTTCAGTGACCTAATTGCAAATAAATAAAAGTTTGGTTTTCTCATTCATTTGGAATGAATGATGGCTATTAGGCCGAGTGATAATAAACCGAGATATTCATATCATGTAGAAACACGAGGTATTGGGAACGCCAGCAAGGACAAGCTCGCATGAATACAAAGAACCGGTCTAGTAGAATTCACTACATTAACAGGTGAGTGGGATTTTATATCATACACGGTTGGGAATGATAAGCACCTTGAAATGAAAACCCACTATTGAGTGGTATTTTAAACATCACAACTTAGAGAAGTGATGTGAAAATCACGCGGAAAAACTACTTACCGGTTGTAAGTAGATCATACCCGGTTGGTATGATAAAACTTCCTCGAAGGAAGTGGAAAACCCGTTCTTCGGTTATGAGCGGAGATGTCCTCATACTCGATTGGTATGATGGACAGTAAAAAACATATTTTGTTGAAAGTGCTCTCCCCTGACTGTGTGCCATTGCTTAAACAATTTGGAAGACCTTCTTAACGGGAGTTCGAATAGCTCTTATAGGCTAGGGGACTCAGTTTTGGAACTTGGGGGCTATTATGCCTTGTTTTGAAAATCTCAAACAAGTGGGTCATAGGTCAGTGGGCACGAGTAGGAGCTTGTAATAAAACATGAGATATGTGCCATAAAACTTTAATAATTGAATTGTTTGACCATGGTACCAAGATAGGACCGACATATTCAATCAACTAGTGGTAGTGCGACATGACACGTCAATGGACCAGTCAAGACAAACAGCTACGGGTTGAGTTTAAGGTCGGGCCTGTTGGACCAGTGGTGCCACAAATTATATGGCATGATAAGAAAATACTGATTGTGCATGCATTGTGATTATGGGACCGTCAAGACGCCCAACATGGGTAGTAATGCGTTCTAAGGGCCTTGGACGACCTAGTGAGTATAAGGGCAGCTCATCGTATCAAGTGACAGTGCAAAATTTGGAGTAGCACCAAGCGCATGAAACTGGGGTGGGGATAGGATGAGGTCTTTGTCCTCATACAGACACAGAGAATTGATTTCAGGATTGAGGGTCGGATGTCACGCACATCCACTCATTCTCTGGGTAGAAGTGGATGTACTTCTATCTAGGTGGCCGGTAAAGTCGCTTCGACATCACAAGTGGGTTCAGTGGACGTACTGACCTACGAATGTGTGTTTGACCTTCATGATGAAGGATTTGTGTTAGGTGATGACACACCATGATTAATAAGAAATGGTGGTAAAAACTGAGATTTGAGATGAAAGGATTTTTGAAAGAAAGGAATCTGGCATACTCCAATACAAATCTTTTTTTCCTAAAAAGTTTTGAAAACCCATTCACTAAGTAGTCATACCCATCCCCTCCCTAATACCCTTTCAGGAAATTTCGAAAAGCCTACCGTTAAAGATCATCAACTAAGATGCCTGTGAGAAAGGTATGATAAACTTAAATCATTATGCAATTTTGATTTATGTTATTCCAAGAAAGGGTGGATGTTTAAAGGACGCCTTACTCTTTATAGTTTTTAATAAGGGTCGGGGCCGTTGGACCAGTGGCACCACAAATTAAATGGCTTATGTGGAAAACTATTGCTTTGTACATGCACTGAGGTACGGGACCTCCAAGACACACAAGAGGGGTAGTGATGCATCCTAGGGCTACTGGACGTCATTGTGGAAATAAGGGCAGTTTGTCATGCCAGCAATGTGGGAAGCTTGATATAGCTTCATGCGCATGAGACCGGGGTGGGGTTGGAATGATGTCTATGTCCTCATACGGACACGAAGTTTTATTTAAGGGATTGAGGGTTGGACGTCACGTACATCCACTCATTCTCAGGGTAGAAGTGGACGTGCTTCTATCTAGGTGGCCGATAAAGTCGCTCTAACACTACAAGTGGGTGCAGTGGACGTGCTGCCCTGCGAATGTGTGTTCCCTTCATGATGAAGGGCGTGTGTTGTTTGCTAAACACACTGTTTGTGGTTGATGATGAAGAAATGGCTTTAAAAATAAAAAAAATAAGGAAGAAAGAGTTTTAAAGAAAATAGGGAGTCAGACACACTCCAATTTAAAAACCATTTTGTTGAAAGTTTATTTTTAAAACATCCTTTCACTGAGTTATAGAAACTCACCCACCCTTTTTTATCCATTTTCAGAAAATAGAGAAATGACTAGGGATAAAACAAAGCCTTACCCTCTGTCAGGTATGCTTAATTTTTCTTAATCTTGCATTTTATTTGATATATGTTATTTTAGGGAACAAGGTTGAAATTACGCCTGACTCCTCTTAAATTAAAGAAGGGGGAAATCCCTTTAGAACCAAGAGAGCGGCGGGTTGTTCCTAAGGATCTGACCAAATCGGGTCGGGGCATGACAACTTGAGTGATATTAGAGCTAAGTTCCCTTGAAACATTATCAATATTATGCCCTAACATTAATTAAACTTCAACTATTGTGTAGGAAGGAGAATCCCTAGGAAGTTCACTATGAAATCCAACCCTCCACCCATAACCTTGAAAATCACACATAACCCAAGGGAGGAAACCGTTCAAAGATTCTTAAAAGGTGAGAAAAGAGTACCCAAAGACATGGTGGAAGACTTCCAGAAACTGTTAGTAGCCTTATTGGAACAAGAAGGCATCACATACCCTCCTCCAAGACAAGAGGAACTTGTACCTCCTCCTAGGAGCCCAACCCCTCCTCCAGCCCCACAACAATCGGAGAGGAATTCAACCAAGAAGGAGGCTTGGGACAACTATTAGGATGCGTATGTCACCTTCATGAACGTCCACCAAGTACCTCCACCTACTCAACTCGACTTCAATCCATCCCAATGGATGAAGTGGACCTATGAGTGTGAGGTCGAGATACTAAGATGGTATGGATCGGAGGCCATACAGGAGATTTGTCCTATAAGGGAATACGAGTAGACCCCAACTTGTTCCTCAAAGCCTTCAGATCAAGAATCCCACAACTGCTCTAGGGCTAACTCTCGGCCTATGACCCCAAGGGATTAGGGGGTAGAAAATTCTGTAATAAGCCAAGTATGGCAGGAAATTTTCTTGAATGAATGAAGTGAAATTTTTCTTGATAAAATTTCTAAGTTTCCTTGATAAATTCAAACAATAAGGGTATGATAATCAACATAAAAGGATAGGAAATCACCCAAAGAAGGAAAATGAGTTATTTCTAGTTAACCTTAACCTTTAAAAAAATTCCTCAAAGTACAATGAAATTTGGCAAGGAAGAAACTCTTAGAGTTCGCAAAAGGAAGACGAATTCTAATTATAGGAAAGAAGAAGAAAGTTAGAAAAAGAAGGAAGTAAGCATCTAAGAGTAGAGGATTAGTCTGAGTTAAGGAAAGGTTCAAAGAATAAGGTTAAAGAAAACAAATAGACTATTCCAAAGAAAACCAAAGGAATGGGAGTTGATCGGAAAGAAAGGAAGAAAGTTAAGGAAAGCACAAAAGACAAGAAAGGACAAGGAAAAGAGAAGAGAAAAGAAGTATGATAGAAAGAAAACTCTAGGAATAATACCAACACTTGGAAAGAACTAGGACACACACCCTTAGGAACCCAATAGAAATAAAGGACTTGTTTGGAGATAAGGATGGGAAACAAAAAGGAATAGAAGATAGGGGAGAAAACTAGAGTGAATCACCATGCAAAGGTCGAGAAGCATAAGAAAGAATGAAGGGACAACTTTCAAGGAGTAGTCAGGAAAATGAGCATGAAAATCCCAATATGAAAGCCCCTAAAAGAATAATGAAGATATGAAGTGGAATGGTAGAAAAAGTTTAATCAACAAATGAGATATCATAAACTAGGGCAAGAACTAGGACCTCATTAAAGGACATAGGTGACCAAGTAAATACCTAGAAGGCCAAGCATGATCTGATTTCAGGAGAGCAACGAGCCAAATGGGAATTTTAGATAGATCCAATTGAGGGAAATAACTCCTATTGACCAAATTGTCCGAAAGAATAAACTAAGCTCTAATAAGAACTAGGGAGTATTAAGGACTACACTCTAAATGAGGTAAAGGGAGGGATACCAAGGACATGAAGACACTAGAGATTTTGACACAAAGAGGGATATGAAATTCACCTTAAAAGAATAAACGAGTACTGAGAGCAAGTAAAAGGAGGTGAGATAGACGAAAGATACTCATAGGATCTCAATAGTAAAGGTAAGAAGGAGAAGATAACATTAAGGAAGGACATTCAAGGTTGAATATTCACAATGGTAAAACTAGAAGGAGATTTTGGGAGAAAAGGAGTGTAAAACTTACCAATGAAGGGAATCTTGGAAAAACATAGGTGTACCAATTAGTAGGTAATGGAACCAATGGAATTGGAAAGAAAATAAGCTCCTCAAAGACGAGCTGCTGGAGATGAAAGGATCAAGTACAATGGGAAAGTAATCGTGAAGGTCCAAGGAATAAGTCAAACCCAATTAATGGGTATGTATGAAGACAACATCAAAAGACGCCATACGAGTAAGAAAGGAACTAACTCAGAATAAAGGATCATGAAATGATCATGAGTGAGTAAGAATGGATTAAGAAATAGAGGAGACCATAAAAAGGAAGGACACCAGTGGGAATGAGGAATGAAGTAAGAAAGGAAGAGTTTTAGTACGTCAGTAAGTTATCGGGAAGCTCAAGGAATTGAAAGTTGAATGACCGAATAAAGAAGTCTGAAAAAGACGAGTAAGTAAGGAAACCAATACGGTTAAAGGGATGTAAAGTCAAAGTCAAGTTTTGAAGAATGTCATGCGATAAGGGACATGTATGCCCAACTGTCCTAGGGAAATGTGACTTAGGTAAGGTAGAGTCTATGATTAAAGCATGATGAGGTCAATCATTAAAATGTGGAACGAAGAAGTAATAACCAAAGAATGATGAAAGGATCCATGCAGGATGAAAAGATGATAACGCCAAAACCCGTGGAAGAAAATAACTAGAACTCCTAGTCTTGAAATCTTAGGTAAAGGAGTTTGGAATGGATAAATAGTGCCTTGGGAAAAAAGGGATGTAAATTTAAGGATATGATCCTAAGTCTTCCAAGGAGATATGCTTAGCTAAAGTAAGCTCCATGGAATGGGCAAGGGATGTGAATGAAATGAAAATCTTAGGTATGTGATGTAAGGGATAAACGAAAATAACCGAGAAGGTGGTAGACCAATAAAATACAAAAATTAATATCAATGAAGGTTCATTCTAGTACAAAGGAGTTGGAGAAAGTTTTGGGGACAAAACTCCTAAAAGGAGGGGAGAGATGTAAACCCCACCCTTTGGAGTTAAGGAAAACCAGGAAAAGAACTGGTTAAACTGAGTGAGAAAACCAAACCTGTTGACAAACCCGATCATCAGAGAATGGGCAATTTGGGAAATTTACAACTTCTAAGTTACCCAATGGGTTTAGAAAAACCTTGGAAGATGGCTTTAGGACAATATGGGAGAGAAAACTAGACCGATTCAGGTGAACCAGATTGAATCGGTCATTTTCAAAGAGAAAACCGAGTCGGTTTATAAACCAAAATCGATAGAGAAAGGGCAAACCGAGAAATTTATGGACCCCGAGTGACCTAGAGTCACAAAAGTCACGAAAAAGGAATTTAGAATGAATTGGAGATGAAAACCAAACCGGTTCAGGTGAACCGAATTCGAACCAGATTTAACTGGTTTGGACTGGTTTAAACCTCTATTTAACTGAATTTTAAATATATTTTTCTAGGTGGATTAGAAAATTCAAATTGGAGAATTGAGAGCACCATTTGATAGAGAATGAATTTAGATAAATTTAGAAATTTTTAATTTTGAAAAATTCGGTCGAATTTTGGCCTGAATCAACCGGTTTAAACTTTGAACTCGGTTCGGACCGGTCCGGTCCGGTTCAGAACAGTGTCGTCTTCTTCCTTCAGATACATCACTGTTCACTCACTGAAAAATCGAGCAGCGCCGGTGAAGATAAAAAGTCTCCCGCCAGAGAGTTTCAGGCAATGAATGACCATCATTAAGGCGCCAACCGGACGACCAAGAAGTCCCCAAGCTTCCTATATAAAGAGTCCCTCCTCATTCATCCTCCTCACACTTGAAAACTCTAACTTGGGCATTTTTCTGAGCCAGTGCTCTGACTTGGGCATTTTTCTAAGCCAAAGAAGGCGTGGTCGAGTTCTTTGGATTCAAGGAGAAGTCAGCTACATGCATGTAGTCTCCATTTCTTCTAAGGGTCATGGGAGAAACGTTAGCGTGATAGAACAGTGGAGCAGCTCTAAGGGACCAAAGATGCCCTATTTTGGCCAAGTTGAAAGCAGCCAATTCAAGCCCTCCTCAGGACAAACCAAGCCCTCCCAACACCTTGACGGCCCTCCTACAGCTAAATTAGAGCGGAAAGGTAAGCTAATTTGGCTCCCCTCTATATTTTTCGATCAGTGCTAGAGTGAGAATCGGTGAAACTTCACTGACCAAATTCTCCCTCAATTTGGCATCAATTGATGTGATTCTTGATCCTAGGATGAACCTTAAGGGAGAATTAACCTTAAGACAAGAGCTATTTTCTGGTCCAACGATTAGACCGTCATGCCCCTGACGGTAAGCTTTCGAAGCTTTCTCGCTCTAAGTGTAGTTTTTCGGCGAAGCTCCGTTTGAGCTTGTTCCGGTATCAAATCTTGCGATTCAAAGTGCAATTGATTTTTATGAAGGTGTAGGAACTCCAATCTAACTTCAATTTCAACAATTAAACTCATTTGACCGGTTAATTTGATGAAATCAAATTCGCTTGAGTTGGAAGGTTGAAAATGGGGGAAATTTTGGGGATTTAAAAAATTCAAGGGACTAAAGTGCAATTTCATAAACTTGGGGGCCAATTGGGCATGATAAAGATGTTGGAGGACCAATTAGTTAATTTTTGGATTTTTCGGGGTAAAACTTACCATATTGATAAAGTATGGGCAAAATGGTAATTTTGGAAAAGTTGGGGACCAAATTGGAAATTTTGGAAACTTGAACCCCTTTTTGTAATTTTGAATAAATTAATGTCTTAAGTTGAAATTTAGAGGTTTTTAGACTCAATTTGGGGGAAAATCTGCATTAGGAACCAAAAGTTAAAAAAAAAAGAACTTTAGGGACTTAATTGCAATAAATTGAAAAGTTTGAGTATTTTCTTCATTCGTGGATAATGAAGGCTAATAGGTCAAAGGATAATAAACAAGGATGTTCGTATCATGTAGGAACATGAAATACTGGGAATGCCAGTAAGTACAAGTTCACATGGAGGCAAATACGAGTAATTCACTACACGATCGGGTGAGTGGGACTTTTATATCATAACCGGTTGGGATGATAAGCACATTGTAAATGAAAACCCACTACTAAATGGAATTTTAAACATTACCTCTGGATGGAGTAATGTGGAATTTACGTGGAAAGACTACTTACCGGTTGTAAGGAGATCATACCCGGTTGATATGATAAACTTCCTAGAAGGATGTAGAAAACCTGTTCATCGATTATAAGCAAAGATGTCCTCACACCCAGTTGGTGTGATGGACGATTGAAAGATTATTTTTGTTGGAAGTGCTCTCCCTTGACTGTGTGCCACTGCTTAAATGTTTTGGGAGACCTTCTTGACGGGAGCTCAAATGGTTCAGATAGGTCAGAGGCCTCAATTTTTAGAACTTTGGGGCTAATATGCCCAATTTTCAAAATCTCGTACAGTGGGTCCAAGGCCAATTGGCATGAGTAGGAGCTCATAAAAAAATGTGAGTTTAAGTCATGAAAACTTTAAATGAATGATATGTATGGCCATGGTACTAAGATAGGACTGACATACTCGATGGACTGGTGGCAGTGCGACATGACAGGTCGACGGACCAGTCAAGACAAATAGTTGTAAGTCGAGTTAAGGGTCGGGGCTGTTGGACCAGTGGCACCACAGATTAAATGGCTTATGTGGAAAATTGTTGCTTTATGCATGCTTTGAGGAACGGGACCTTCAAGATGCCCAGGAGGGGTAGTAGTGCATCCTAGGGCTACTGGACAACATGGTGGAGATAAGGGCAATTTGTCGTGCCAACGGTCTGGGAAGCTCGACGTAGCGCATGAGACCAAGGTGGGGTCGAAATGAAGTCTCTGTCCTCATACTGATATGAAGTTTTATTTACAGGATTAAGGGTTGGATGTCACATACATCCACTCATTATTAGGGTAGAAGTGGGCGTGCTTCTATCTAGGTGGCCGATAAAGTCCCTCCAATGCCACAAGTCGGTGCAGTGGACGTGTTGCCCTATGAATATATGTTCCCTTCATGATGAAGGGCGTGTGTTGTTTGCTAAACACACTATTTGTTTTGATGATGAAGAAATGACTTTGAAAACTAAGAAAAATAAGGAAGAAAGAATTTGAAAGAAAATAGAGAGTCTGGCACACTCCAATTTAAAAACCATTTTATTAAATGTTTATTTTTAAAACACCCATTCACTGAGTTATAAAAACTCACCCACCCATTTTATCCCTTTTTAGGAAATAGAGAAATGAATAGGGATAACACAAAGTCTTACCCTTTGTCAGGTATGCTTAATTTTTCTTAAGTTTGCATTTTATTTGATATATATTATTCTAGGGAACAAGGATGAAATTACGCCTAGCTCCTCTTGAATTAAATAAGGGGAAACCCCTCTTAAAACTAGAGAGCAGCGGGTTGTTCATGGGGATCCAACCAAACCAGGTCAGGGCGTGACACATTTCCCATAAACCACATTGCATACAAGGTATACTCTAATTGCTCATATCCCTCAAATGACCCTCACGTATTACTTCCTCCCCTTTGAGACAGTCTAGGACATCCGGCTCGCCTCTATCTCATAGTTGGGATATTCTCAGTCTCCACCTTATCGAGTATTCATGTACTAACTTTAAATATTTTAAACATGGGACTCGGTCCCACACAATCATTCGGACTACGTTCGGGCAGTGCCTCCGGGTTATCGCGAGCTAGGGCTGAACCCGACAACTTAAGTGAACAACGTAAAATAAGGGGCACTGATGGCCTTAAAAACACGAACACAATTCCGATAATGGATTGCCATTTGGAAAATCTTAGACCAGGACTAGTAGTGTGGGAGGCCCTAGAGCGTTCATCCCCACCACTGGCACCTTATATCGCTTTCCAGCTCGAAGCCATAGCACCCTAGGGTCCTGGCGGAACTCATGCCACTCTCCCGCACACTTTTTGGATTTAGGCCCACACACAAATGGGCTACTCAGCCCCCACATAGACATAATGATCTCCCCATAAAGCACTGCCCCCTCGGGATGACACCATCCTACTAAATCGGATGCTAAATTCATTTTTCTAGGTGGCTTACAAAATTTAAATTTGAGTTTTGACACCATTGGATAGAGAATGAATTTAGAAATTTTTAATTTCAAAAAACTCGGTCAAATCGGGCCTGAACTAGCCGGATTATGCTTTGAACTCGGTTCGGACTAGTCCAGTCCTGTTTGGAATAGTGTCGTCTTCTTCCTTTAGATGGTAACAATGTTCACTCGTAGGAAAATCTAGCAGCGCCGGTGAAGCTAAAATGTCTCCGGACAGGGAGTTTCAGGTAGTGAATGACCGCCTTTAAGGCACCAATCGAATAGCCAAGGAGTCCCCAAGCTTCCTATATAAAGAGCCCCTCCTCATTCATCCCCTCTACACCTGAAAACTCCATTCTCTCTCGACTGCTCCAATTTCTAATGAATCTCGAGCTAGAGCTCTGATATAGAGTCTTTTCTAAGCCAAAGAAGGCGTGGTCAGATTCTTTGGATTCAGGGAGAAGTTAGCTACACACCAGTACTCTTCATTTGCTCTGAGAGTCATCGGAGAAACACCGGCATGAAAGAACAGTGAAGCAGCTCTGGCAGACTGAAGTAGCGCTGTTTTAGTTGGGCTGAAATCAGAAAATTTGAGCCCTACTCAAGCCAAACCAAGCTCTCCCAACACCTCTACATCCCTCCTACAACAAAAATAGAGCGGAAAGGTAAGCCAATTTGGCTCCCCTCTGTAAATTTCGATCAGTGCTAGAGAGAGAACCGATAGAAATTGAATAACAAATTTCTCATTCAATTCTACATCAATTGATGAATTCTTGATCCTAGGAGAAACCTCAGGACAAGAGAGATTTGCCCATATTGAAAGCTCTGGACCGTTGTGCCCATGATGGTAAGCTTTCGAAGCTTTCTATCTCTAAGTCCAATTTTCAGATGAAGCTCCGTTTAAGCCCATTCCTTCATTAATTCATGCAATTCAAAGTGCAATTGAATCGTATGAAGGTGTAGAAACTCTAATCTAACTTCAATTTCAACAATTAAACTCATTTGATCAGTTAATTTGATAAAATCAAATTCGGCTGAGTTAGAAGATTGAAATTGGGGGAAACAATGGGGTAAATTTGGGGATTTCAAAAATTTGAGTGACTAAAGTGTAATTTCATAAAATTGAGGGCCAGTTAGGCATGATAATGATGTTGCAGGACCAACTGGGCAAATTTTGGAATTTTTGGTGCAAAACTTCCCATTTTGTAAAGTAGAGACAAAATGGTAATTTTGGAAAATTTGGAGACCAAATTGGAAATTTGGGAAATTGAACCCCTTTTTGTGAATTTGAATAAATTAATGTCCCAAGGTGAATTTTAAAAGTTTCGGGACTCAATTTGAGGAAAAATCGGCATTAGGGACTTGAAGTTAAAGAAAAATTACTTTAGGGACATAATTGCAAATAAATGAAATGTTTATTTTTCTCATTCATTTGGAATGAATGAAGGCTATTAGGCCAAAGGATAATGAACAAGGATGTTTATATCGTGTAGGAACATGAAGTACCGGGAACACCAGCTAATACAAGTTCGTGTAAAGACAACAAACCAGCTAAGAGGAAATTCACTACATTATTGGGTGAGTGGGATTATTATATCATACCCGGTTGGGATGATAAGCACCTTGAAAATGAAAACCCACTGCTAAGTGGTACTTTAATCATCACACCTGAGAGGAGAGATGTTGAAATCTCACTAAAAAACTATTTACTGATTGTAAGTAGATCATACCCATTTGGTATGATGAAACTTCCTCGAAGGAAGTGGAAAATTCGCTTATCGGTTATGAACGGGGATGTCCTCATAATCGGTTGGTATGATGGATAGTAGAAAAATATATTTTGTTGGAAGTCCTCTCCCGTAACTATGTGCCACTGCTTATACATTTTGGGAGACCTTCTTGACAGGAGCTTGAATAGCTCATAAAGGTCGGAGGGCTCAATTTTGGAACTTGGGGGCTATTATGCCCAATTTTTAAAATCTCAAACAGTAGGCCCTTGGCCATTTTGCACAAGCAGGAGCTCATAAACAAACATGAATCTGAGCCATAAAACTTTAATGAATGAATTGATTGGCCATGGTACCAAGATAGGACCAACATACTCGATAGACTAGCGGTAATGCGACATGTCAGGTCGATGGACTAGCCAAGATAAATAGCTGCAGGTCGAGTTGAGGGTCGGAGCCATCGGAAAAGTGGCACCAAAGATTAAATGGCTTTTGAGGAAAACTTTTTGTGTGCATGCACTTGAGGTTCAGGACCATTAAGACACCCAAGAGGGGTAGTGATATGTCCTAAGGGCAGCTGGATGACATGGTGGTGATAAGGGAAAAGAGAAGCTATTATGTTTGTGTTTCTCGTCATACCAGTTAGTCATGGAGTTCTGTGTTTGTAGTCCACAGAGTTTTGTATTTGTACTCCATGAAGTTTCGTGTTTGGACTCCACGAATCTACTGTGTTTGGGACTTCCTCAAGCTTATGGGTTTGAGTTTCATGCATACGAGACTAAGATATAGTCTCTATCCTCATACAGACACGGAGTTTTATTCATGTGTGTTCCCTTCATGATGAAGGGTGTGTGTTGGTTGATAAGCACACCGGTTATGGTTGAGGAGTGAGTAATGTCTATGAAATCGACATTTTGAGGATGAATTATTTTAAAAGAAAATAAGGAGTCTGGCATAATCTAATTCAAATATTTTTCCTAAAAGTCAAACTTTAAACACCCATTCACCGAGTCGTTGAACTCACCCCCTCCCTTATATCCCTTTTTAGGTAACTAAGGGAAACCTACCCAAAGACCTCTTGTTAGTCACACCTACAAGACAAGTATGTAAGTTAAAATTTTTATGCAGTTTTCATTTATGTATTCCATGAAAGGTACAGGTTTAAAGGACGTCTTACTCCTCTCGGGTTAAAGGAGAGGAAAACCCTTAGTAAACCGGGAAGAGCGGCGGGTTGATCACGAGGATCCGACCAAACCGGGTTGGGGCGTGACATCTTAAGTCTATCCAATTGGTCCCTATCATTTCTTTGGGTCAAAATAGGCATTGGAAATGATCCCAAGCCTTATTTCTATTTTATTGCCAAGGGGCCCTAAGTTTTGGTAAATTTACAATTTTGCCCCTATACTTGAGGACTTAGGTTCCCACATCTATTTGACCCCAAATCTTCTCATATGGGTCCCTAAACTTCTCTTAACTATGTTTATGTCCATGTATTACCCAAATGTCACATTGGCCATTTAAAAGTTCATATTTGCACTTTGACCCCAAACTTTGCCTTTATTGCAAAAAGTCTTTAAACCTTTCCCAATATGAAAAACGGGTTCCCACCTTTGACCCATAACTCAAGTGCCTCCAAAAATTCTCAAATTAAGTGGGGGAGATCCCCCAAGCCTCCCTCTACCCAGTCGTAAGCCTAGCTTGGCCAGTGTCAATCGGAGTTGCTCTGACCGAGCTTGATTAATCATAACGATATAACACATAGTGATTCGAAACAATGTCATAAACTCACCGAAGGTGGCACGTCGGTTATCAAGGCTAGTGGAGTTGAAAAGCTGACACTCCCAGGAGTTTGTGTTCACTTGAACCAACTCTAATGGTAGTTTGTAGCTCTTGCAATTAGTGTTTTAGTCAGCTAGATGACTTTGCTTGTCATATGATAGTTTGAAGATTTAATTCATACACTTTTCTTGATCAAATCAGGTAATTCTAGTGGCTATGGAAAGCTGGTAGTACAAGGGACAAACCTAATTTTTCTCAGCTCACGAGCATCGTTGAGGCCAATAGAATTGGCCCCGAAAACAGGTGCTCTGTTTGGGTTCGCCTGACATCGATTATTGTGCAATTTCACCGGCATCGGTAGAGAAAGAGTTGGAGGTTGAGAGAGTGGTAGTGGAAAGTTGAGGACCTCAACTTTTCAGGGATACTAAGAATGTTATCAGAGGTGGTTGGACAGTGAAGTTATGTTTTCTAGTAGCATGGTTGTCAGAGTTGGGAGTAGTTGGTGTTTGGGAGAGATTTCCAAGCAATTATCAGTAAGGTAGCAACCCCAATTTATATGGTTGTGATCTAGACCTCCGAATCAATCTATCCATAGCTTCATTTGATTAATTCATAGCTTGTGTTTCTAATAATTAATTAATTTCCACATGCAGTGGAGTTAGTGGGTCAACGGAAGAGGTGTCGGATAAAATAGGGGAATCCAGATAGGGAGTCGGGCGAGAAAGATAACACACGTGTGCATGGCTGTGAGGGCGTGCTCCCCATTCCACACATGCAGCACTTGCATATGCCCAACTTCACTCTTGAATGGTTCGGCACTGTAGCGAACTAGTTTCTGACAAATTTCTCAGTCGGTTAAGCAGGTTTTTGCCCGCTTCACCCTATTATCGATTGTTCTTGAGAAAATAAAAATATCTAAAATTTCTTTATTCTATTTCCTATTGAATGGACTCAAGAACTAGTTAATTTGGATGTTTTTTGACCCCTTAAAAATTTGGGGGCTTTTGTGACTCCATAGAGCTTTAATTCTGTTTGAACCGGTTTTGTGTCCCGCAACCCTCCTAAGGGTTTCTCCTAACCCTTTTTCATCCCTTATAGCCTCTCATTGACCTCTTTCTTCCTTCCGGTTCAATCTACTCCTCAGTTACCCATCGGTTCCTGATTTAATCCCACTTCCCGGTTCGGTTCAACCAGTTTATGAAGTTGGGCTTTTTCTTGGTCATACAGGGAAGGTCATGACCGAGACCCCCTTACTATGAGGTGAGCACACCTCCCTCCTATGAAGGTTTGAGTTCCCAATCATATCATGATGCTACTATTCTTGTAATTTTTATCTATTCCATTTCATGAGCCTCCACAATACAAAAAAAGTTTGAAACTTCCACTGCTATTTTAGTAGTTACATAGTCCTGAGCCTTGGTTATGCCTATGTTACCTCAATGAAGGTACCCAACTCTATGATATCGGGGGGATTAGCGGTGTGCATGGGACCTTGGCTAAGGCAACATCGGGTCATGACATGACATCTTCTCTACCTCTCTATGAGCATTTCCATCTTAGATTCATCCAATTTGGCTTATAATTTAGTTTAAACAGGGCTTCGCCGGATAATTCTTCTAAAGAGAGAAAGCTTCAATTTTTTACCGACAATGGTACGACTGTCATAATTCTTAATATGTGATGCTAACTCTCTTCGAAGTGATCCTCTTAGGATCAAATTGTACCTCAACTAATGGTCTGAGCAAGGAGAATTCGATTTGTTATGTTCTAATGAAATTTGTTCTATAAATTTACTTTTACAGTGAAGGGTGGTGGTAAAGGCTTGCCACGAGGACTTAAGGAGGATGGGGCTCGGCTTGGATGGATGAAGGGTGATGGGCTTGGTTGTAAGAAGTCTGAGGGCGGCTCGAATTTAGCCCAATATAATTTGGTCGTAGTTAGTCAGTGGAGTGGCAATATTGTGTGGTCTCACCAATGCTTCTCCAGTGATCCTTGAGCTGAATGGAGTATGTGGTTGGATGGTGGACTTTCTTAGGAATTCAGGGAGACTAATTTCACCTTTGGAGGTGAAGAAAATGTTTGATGTCAGAGCTCTGGTTTGAGCATGGTTAGAATTTGGAGTAGATTAGATTTTATGAGCTTTAGAGGTGTAGAGAAGACGAATGGAGGGGAGCTCTGAAACTAAAGGTTCTATCCATTCTACCATCAGTCGGCCATTAAACTCCGATTTAAGGCCTTGCGAGAGCAATTTATGGCCGGATGAAGTTAAGGCGACCTTCCATCTCCTCATCTATTCAAAAGTGTGACGGAAGAAGACAATAATGTGCATGTATGTGTGAGTTTCACAAATGTGAGCTGCCACGTAGCGCATTATGATTGGTTAGCATTGCTGACGCAACATCCCACTCAGCATCTAGGTCATACGTTGACCCATTAACTAGACACGTGGCACCCTCCCATTGGTCGCTCTATCAAATGTGGCAGTTGACCAAGTGTGTTCGTTATAGACTATCTCACGTGGCATCCTATGATTGGTTAATTTAAATACATCATCTTTCCTACCTAATGCATTGTTCCATTGCCACGTGTGCTCTTCATATTGGTTGTGCCCATCTGATGGGGCTTTGCCACGTGTGGATCACTGGTTGTTTGGTCCTTCTCGGTCATCCTAGTTGCTTGCTAACCTGGTGCACTTTCCACGTGTCACCCTCTCATTGGTCTGCCCAGCTGATAAGGATTTCTTCGATTGACCACTGACTTAGGACATGTGTCACGCTATCATTGTTCAATTCCCAATGACCTGTAATTTCATAAATTGACCATTGACGAGGGAGACGTGTCACTTTCGGATTTGTTATCGCTTCCAAACTGTGACCTAGCAACATATCGGGCATGCTTCGCCATGCGTCGCATGCTCATTGGTCACACGTATTGATGGGCCACTGATCTAAAAGGTTGTCTGTTGACTAGTTCAATTGGACTGGGTTCAGTGGCCTAAAATAAAAAATCAGCCAATTCATTCGCGATTTGACAAGTTTTCTAAAAATTAAAAATTTATAAATTATTATAAATTCATTTGCAACATGGTGGTGACTTGAATTTTTTAATTAGACATTTTTAAATAACCCCAAAAAATGAATATTTCATTTGTTCTTCTTAATTCAATCTGGTTTGGTCTTAGTTTGCCCTAAACCAGTCTAGTTCTCGCTCCCAATTTGATTTCTCTTCACAATTCCAATTTACTTTTAACCACGGTTTTCTTTTCAAAAATTTTTTATTCTACTATTAGCCTTTCTTATATTCTAAAAACAGGGTTTTCATACATATTTTAATAAAATACTCTATGTATTATTGGGTGTGCGATGATTGTAGGAAATGAGTTCAAACGAATTTTCACCGGAAAACTTACTCTTGAGAGAGAAAGCTTTGATATCTTACTAATGAAGGTCTGATGACCGGAGATCTTGCATTCTCTGAATTGCTCTCCTCTTGGGAATCCTTCCTAGATCAAACCACGCCTCTATTGGTGGCCTGAAGAGTGCAAATTTCCTAGTTTAAATTTTTGCATAAATGCATTGTGAATAATATTTTCCAACAAAGGGCGGTGGAGGGGACTTACTAACTTAGCTCAGGGAAGGTAGTGGAACCTCTAGGTGTGGTCTACCAAGCTTGGTTTGGCCGGAATTGGTCTGGGGATGGATTGAACTTAGCTCAAGCAGCTCGGGTTGCCGACTGTCATGGAGCGATGGTACTATGCGACCTTACCAACTCTTCTCTAGTGGTCCTCGGGTTGAAGGGAGGGTGTAGCGAGATAGAGAACTTCCTTCTAGTTCTAGGGTCACCAAATGCAGCTTCAAAGGTTCCCGTTGTCAGAGCTCTAGTTTGCTGCTCGCCAAGAAATGGAACACTTCACCTTCTTCGCTCGTTTTGGGGATGGGAAAGACAAGTGGAGGGATGTTCTTTATATAAGGAGCTTGACAACTGACTGGGCCACCTGTCAACATAGGACTCAGCCCTAGACTCGGCCCCTGGTGGTCATATCGGAGCTTTTCCTAAGTTGTCGGAGGACTAGCCTTTCCCTTCTCTCTCTCATTTCTGTAGGAAGAAGACAATGACCTAGCGGTCATGCCACATGGCACACTATGATTAGTCAGTTTTTATGACTTGGCATCCCCATTCAATCGTAGCATTAGCCATTGACTAGTTGACCAAACACATGGTAGCCTCCGATTGGCTACTCGTGTCTATGTGACATGCTCATCAGGCGTCCACTAACCATTGGTCGGACACATGGCAGACTCCCATTGGCTGCTCGTGTCTGTGTGACCATTGATCGAGCACCCGCTAATCATTGACTGGTGTTGTCCATTGACAGGCTGGACTGTTGACCGGTCTGGTCCGTTGATCGTTCCAAACCATTGACCAGTCCATTGATCGATCCGGACCGTTGAACAGTTCGGCCAATTCAAGCCCAATTCAACTAGTTATCTAAAAATTAAAAATTTCTAAATTAATCTAAATTAATTTTCTATCTAATGGTGGCCTCAATTTTCCATATTAACATTTTTAAGCCACCTAGAAAAAGGGATCATTGAACCGTTTCACCATGGTCAATCTGGTTTAGGTCTAGCTCACCCCGAACCAGTCCGTTTTTCCCATCCAATTCACTTCAAGGTTCTTCCCTATGATTCTTATGACTTCTTGGTCACTTGAGATTTTCCAATTTCTCATTTTAACCCTTCTTTACCATTTTTTATTTGCTTAACGGCTTAGTTTTCTCATAAAATTAGACGGTTCTTTTTCCGATTTCCTTGTTCCAAGAGGATGGGTTTCACACTTCCTATGGTCGCTACACTTTTTAAGTTTCCTCTTTCTGGACCTAAGACTTTTCTTAATTCTTTTCAATCAGTAACTAAAGTTCATTTGGGTTCCAGTAAGCATTGGAAATGATCCCAAGCCTTATTTCTATTTTATTGCCAAATGGCCCTAACTTTTGGAAAAATTAAAAATTTGCCCCTCTACTTGAGAACTTAGGTTTCCAGATCTATTTGACCCTTAATCTTCCCACATGTGTCTCAAAACTTTTCTTGACTATGTTTAGGTCATTCCAAAAGTCCACTTTGGCCATGCAAACGTTCATATTTGCACTTTGGCCCCAAACTTTGCTTTCATTGCAAAAAGGTCTTTAAACATTTCCCAATATGAAATGGGTCCCCACCTTTGACTCATAACTCAAGTGCCTCCAAAATTTCTCAAATTAAGTGGGGAGGTCCCCCTAGCCTCACTCTACCCAGTCGTAAGCCTAATTTGGTTGGCGTCTGTCAAAGTTGCTTTGACCCAACTTGATCAATCATAATGATACAACACGAATTAAGTCTGGTCAATATTGAAAACTCACTGGAAGTGGCATGTTGGTAATCGAGGCCGGTGGAGTTAGAAAGCTGACACTCCCAGGAGTTTGTGGCCACTTGAACCAACTCAAATCGTAGTTTATAGCTCCTGCAATTAGTGTTTTAGTCAACTAGGTCACCTTGCTCATGCTATTATAGTTTGAACATTTAATTTAAACAAATTTCTTTATCAAATTGGGTAATTCTGGTTGCTATGGAAAGCTGATGGTACAAGGAACTCACCTAATTTTTATAAACTCACGAGCATCGTCGAGGCCAGCATAATTGGCCATGAAAACAGGTGTAATGTTTTGATTCACCCGAGATCGATTATTTTGCTATTTCACCGACCCTAGTAGATGAAGAGTTGGAGTTTAAAAGGTGTGGTAATGGAAAGTTGAGATCCTCAACTTTCTAGGGATACAAAGAATGTCATCGGAGGTGGTTAAACAGTGAAGTTATGTTTTCTAGTAGCAAGGTTGTCGGAGTTAGGAGCAGTCTATGTTTGGGAGAGAATTCTAAGAAATTGTCGGTGAGATAACAATCCCAATTTATAAGGTTGTGATATAGACCTCTGTGTCAATCTATCCAAAGATTCATTTCATTAATTCATAGCCTGTGTTCTGACAATGAATTAATTTCCCCAATCAATGGAGTCGGTGGGTCAATGAATGAGGTGTTGGGTGAGAAAGATGACACACGTGTGCATGGTCGTGAGGGTGTGTGCCTCGTGCTTCGTGCATGCAGTGCGTGCATATGCCCAGCTTCCCTACTGATTGGTTTAGCACTATAGCAAACCAATTTCTGGCAAATTTCTCAGTTGGTTAAGTGGTTTTTGGCCCAATTCACCCTCTTCTCGGCAGTTCTTGAGAAAATATAAAAAAAACTTAAATTTACTAGATTTAATTTGCTATTGAATGGACTCAAGAACTATTGTGACTTCATCAAGCTTGAATCCGGTTTGAATCGATTTACTCCCAATCCTTGATTCTAAGTACCACAACCCTCCTAAGGGTTTCTCCTAACCCTTTTTCATCCCTCATAGCCTCTCATTGACCTCTTTTGTCACACCCCGATTCGGTTTGGTCAGAACCCTAGGATTAACCTGCCATTGCCTTTGGTCTAAGAAGGATTTCTCTTCCTTCTAAATCACAAGGAGTCGTGCGTCCTTTTCACCTAGTTTCCTAGAATGACATTATAAAAAACTTGAATAATTTAAAAAAATGTACCTGACTATTGACTCAGCTTCGGAAAATCCTTGGAGCGTTTTGTCTCCTTCCTTGAAAGGGGTAAAAGGGATGGGGTGAGTTTCTAAAACTCAGTGAGTGGGTGTTGGGAGTGAGTTTTTAAAATATGAAGCATATTAAAAACCATTTCATAAATCCTTCTTCGAATCCTTTCGTTCCTTTTAAAATTCCTTACTTTTACTATTTTCACTTATTATGTGTATTTAGCTCTTTTAGCACATCTCCTTTCCTCATGAGGCATTTATCAAACATACACACGCCCTTTATCATAAAGGGTACACAGATTCACCAATACAGCACACCCACTTGTGGATAGGAGCATTTTTACCGTCCACCTTGATAGAAGTCTCTAACTTCTACCTTGGGTCTAAGTGACACCCTAAGCATCAGGCCCTCAGACTCAACCTCTCTTCGTGTCCGTATGAGGACGGATACCTCATGCCACCTCCATAGTAGCTTCATGACTATCTGGAATAACAAGAAGCCCAAACATAATAGTTTTTCCTTCTCTTATCACCACCATATCATCCAACAGTCCTTGGAACCCATCACTACCCCTTATGGGCGTCTTGATGGTCTCAAATCAAAGTGCATGCACAAATAATAGTTTCCACATATAACCATTATCTTTGATGTCGATGGTTTAACGACCCCCAGACTTGACCCGGCTTGTAGTTGTTTACCTAACCGATCCGTCGACCTAGTCCTGATGCACTGCCAATAGCCCATCAAGCCTTGTTGGTCCTAACTTGGTACCACGGAAAATCACACAAACATTTCCATTTTTATGAGAGTTTTCATGGCTCTACTTATTCATGTTTGTTTATGGGCTCCAGCACGTGCCCACTGGTATTGGGCCCACTTCACGTGTAAACCCCACTCTTTGGAGTTAAGGAAAACCGGGAAAAGAACCGGTCAAACCGAGTGAGAAAACTGAACCGATTCATAATACCGACCTTTGAGGAATGGGAAAAATGGAGAATTTACAACTCTTGAGTGACCCAAAAGGATTCATAAACCTTGGAAAAGAACCTTAGGAAAAATTGGGAGAGAAAAACTAGACGGTTCGGGTGAACCAGATTATGAACTGAGTCAGTTTATAAACCAGAACCAATAGAAAGAGGGCAAACTGGGAAATTTATGGATCCCAAGTGACCCAGAAAGTAATAAAAGTCATGAAAAGGACTTTAGGATGAATTGGAGATGAAAACCAAACTGGTTCAAGTGAACCGGATCCGAACCGGATTGAACCGGTTTGGACCGATTTGAATCACTATTGAACTGGATGCTAAATTCATATTTCTACATGGCTTAAAAAATTCCAATTGGACAATTGAGGCCACCATTTGATAGATAATGAATTTAGAAGTTTTTAATTTTGAAAAATTCAGTCAAATGTGGCCTGAACTGGCTGGTTTAAGCTTTGAACTCATTTCGGATCGGTTTGGTCTGGTTCGAAATAGTGTCGTCTTCTTCCTTCAAATGACAACATTGTTCACTCATCGGAAAATCAAAGCAGTGCCAGTGAAGAGGAAACGTTTTCATTCAGTATGTTTCAAGCCATCAATGACTATCATAAAGGTGTCAAACAAACGGCCAACAAATTAGGAGCTCCCTATATAAAGAGCCCCTCTCTATTCATCCTCTCCAAAACCTCACTCTCACTCAACTACTTTGTTTTCTAGTGAAGCTCAATCCAGAGCTCCGAAATAGGGTTTTTTTTAGCCAAATAAGACATGGTCAGATTCCTTAGAACCGGGGAGAAGTCAGCTACACGGTGGTAGTCTTCAATCACTGCGAGGGTGGCGGGAGAAGCGCCGGCATAATCGAACAGTGAAGTAGCTCCGATGGACTGAAGCTGCCCTATTTCTATTGAGTTAAAATTGGCCTATTCGAGCCCTTCTCAGGCCAAACCATGCTCTCCCAACACCTTCTCAGCCCTCCTTCGGTCGAATTAGAAGTGAAAGGTAAGTCAATTTGGCTCCCTTCTGTAATTTTCGACGGGTACTAGAGAGAGAATCGGTAAAATTTCGATGATAAAATTCTCACTCAATTCGACATCAATTGATGCAATTCTTGATTATAAGAGAAACCTCGGGAAGAGAGATATTTGCCCAAATTGAAATCTCGGACCACCGCACCTCTGACGGTAAGCATTCGAAGCATTCTCTCTCTACGTTCTGTTTTCTGATAAACCTTCGTTTGAGCTTGTTCTGGCATCAAAACATGCGATTCAAAGTGCAATTGAATCATATGAAGGTGTAGGAACTCAAATTTAACTTAAATTTCAATAATTAAACCTTTTTGATCGGTCAATTTGAATAAATCAAATTTGATTGTGTTTCAAAGTTGAAATTAAGTGGAAAATTTGGGAAATTTTGGGGGATTTTGAAAATTCGAGGTACTAAAATGAAATTTTATAAAATGGAGGGCCTATTGGACATGATAAGAGTGTTGGAGGACCAATTGAGCAAATTTTGGAATTTTCGGGGTAAAACTTACCATTTTTGTGAAGGAGGGCAAAATGGTAATTTAGGAAAAGACCAAATTGGGAATTTGGGAAACTTGAACCCCTTTTGTGAAATTGAATAAACTGAGGTTCCAAGGGGAATTTTAAAAATTTTGGGACTCAATTTGGGGAAAAACCAGCATTTAGGGCCTAAAGTAAAAGAGAAATAACTTTAGGGACCAAATTACAAATATTTGAAAAGTTAGATATTTTTAGTCATTCATAATAAATGAAGGCTATCATGCCAAATTATATTGAACAAAGATGTTCATACCGTGTAGGAACACGAGATATCGGGAATGCCAGCTGAGGCAAGGCTCGCAAGGGACAAAAGTCGATTTAAGATACAATGCACGATTGGTTGAGTGAGAATTTAATATCATAATCGGTTGAGATGATAAGCACCTTGAAAATGAAAATCCACTGCTAAGTGGTATTTTAATCATCACATCGGATAGGAGTGATATGGAAATCATGCAGAAATACTACTTATCAGTTGTAAGTAGATCATACCTAGTTGGTTTGATGAAACTTCCTAAAAGGAAGTGGAAAACCCGCTTATTAGTTATAAGCAGAGATGTCCTCACACTCGGTTGGTGTGATGGACAACTGAAAAGGTTATTTTGTCGAAAGTGCTCTCCCCTAACTATGTGCCACTGCTTAAAACTTATGGGAGACCTTCTTAATGGGAGCTCGAAGAGCTTAGATAGGCCGAAGGCCTCGGTTTTGGAACTTGGGGGCCAATATGCCTGATTTTAAAAATCTCAAACAGTGGGCCCTAGGCTCGTAAACAAACATGATTATTAAGCCATGAAAACTTAAGTAAATGAGTTGTTTGGCCATGGTACCGAGACAGGACCGACATACACGATGGACTAGTGGCAGTGCAAGATGATAGGTCTACGAATCAATCAAGACAAATAGCTGCAGGTCGAGTTGAGAGTCGGGACCGTTGGACCAGTGACACCATAGATTATATGGCTTATGTGAAAAATTGTTGATTGTGCATGCACTGTGTTACGGGACCTTCAAGATGCCCATGATGGGTAGTGATGTGCTTAGGGCTCTAGACCACCTGTTGGAAATAAGGGCAATTAGTCGTAATAGAAGTCTTACGAAGCTTGACGTAGCTTCATTGCGCATGAGACTGGGGTGGGGATGGGATGAGGTCTTTGTCCTCATACAAACATGAAGTTTTATTATGGGATTGAGGGTTGGATGTTACGAACATCCACTCATTCTCATGGTAGAAGTGGACGTACTTCTATCTAGGTGGTCGATAAAGTGCTCTGACGCCACAAGTGGGTACAATGGACAGGCTGGCTAGCGAATGTGTGTTTTCCTTCATGATGAAGGACGTGTGTTGGATGATAAACACACCATTGTGATGAGAAATGATTTTAAAAACTGAGATTTGGAAATGAGAAAATTTAAAGAAATTAAGAAGTTTAGCACACTTCAATTTGAAAATTTTATATTTATCGAAACTTCATTTTTGAAAATACTCATTCACTGAGTTGTAGAAACTCACCCCTCTTTTTATCCCTTTTTAGGAAATAGAGAAAATGACTAGGAATAGCACCAACCTTACCCTCTCTTAGGTATGCTTAATTTCTTTTAAGCTTGCAATTTATTTGATGTATGTCTTTCCAAGGAACAAGGTTGAAAGTACATCTGGGTCCACTTGAGTTAAAGAAGGAGAAAACTCCTCTTGAACCAGGAGAGCGAAGGGTTGTTCACAGGGATCCGACTAAACCAGGTCGGGGCGTGACATCACGAGTTTTTCAAAACTAGGCCTTGAGCCCTATGAGTTCAAATTCGAGGCCCCAAGCCTGTTGGAGCTATTTTAGCTCTCATCAGAAAAGTCTCCCAAATAGTTTAAGCAATGGCATACAGTCATGGGAGAACATTTATGACAAAAAAAATTTTAGTTCAAAGCACTCATCACACCAATCGAGTGTGATGATGGAGGTATGTCCACTCATAAGTGGATTTTCACTTCAAAACTCTTGCTTATCACTCCAAAGGGGTATGATAGTTAAATATGCCTATTCACAACCAGTAAGTAGGTTTTTCACTTAAAAATGGTTCTCATCATCCCAACTAGAAAAGAAGTGTAAATAAGCCCACTCACAATGGTCTTTTATTTAAAACGTACTCATCATCCTAATTTGTATGATGTATAAAGTTCTCATTGACCCGATAATTGTGATGTGTTCATCCCTGGTCAGCTTTCCAAGGCAGGCTTGAGCTCCTTTGCTCACGTCCTTATCTGAATTTGTTCCTACATGGTTTGAATATCATGTATAAGGAATGGCTTAGCATGAATAGCCACTCTATTTCTGGGTATTTACATTTGGGCCCTTATTTTTGTCTTATTGCAATTAGGTCCCTAAGGTCCAAAATCTTTGACTTTAGGTCCCTAAATGCTTAATTATTTTGAATCAAGTCCCGAGGCTTCCAATATCCCTTAGGTCCTTAATTTTCTCAAAATGGTATATGGGGCTCAAATTTCCTCAATTTCCAAATCCCAGCTTTTCAAAATTACAGTTTTGTCCCTAAGTTCCAAAACTGGCCAATTGGTCCTAATTCTTTCAAAACTTGACCAATTGATCCTCCAACATCTTTCTCATTGCCAATTGACCTTCAATTTTGTAAAATTGCACTTAGGTCATTCAATTTTTCAAAATTTCAAATTTCCCTCAAATTCTTCCCTAGTTTCACCATTTTCTACTTACCGAATTTGATTTCTTCAAATTGGCCATTCAAATGGGCTTAATTGCTCCAATTGATGGCATGGATCAGTTTCTACACTTTCATACAATCCAATTGAGCTTTGAATTGCATAATTTGGGTCTGAAACGAGTTCGAACGGAGCTACGCTGGAAAATTGTACGTAGAGAGAGAAATCTTTGAAAGCTTACCGTCGGAGGCGCGATGATCCGAGTTCTTAATTTGGTGAGTTGGCTCTTGTCCTCAAGGTAATCTTATGATCAAGAATTGGGACAATTGCTGTCAGGATTAGTTGGAATTTGATCAATGGTATATGTTACTTTTTCTCTCTAGAACCGAACTACAACAATGGAGTAGGGCCAAATTGTCTTACCTTTCTCCTCTAAAGAAGACGTGTGATGGCCTTGGGGGCCAAGGGAAGGCTTGGTTTGGCCATAGGAGGTTTGGATTGGCCGAATTCAGGTTGGCCAAAATAGGGCAGCTTCAAACCATTAGAGTCGCTTCACTATTCGATTTCATTGGCACTTCTTCGTCGATCCTTGGGTTGAGGGGAGGTTGTTGTCATGTAGCTAACTTCTCCCGAAGTTTCTAGGACCCGAGTTTGCCTTCTAAGACTAAGAAAAGTGCCCAAGTTGGAGCTCTAGTTTGAGCCTTGCCAGAAAATTGAGCACTTTGGAGAGGGAGGCGATTTGAGGTGTGTGGAGGATGAATGCAGGGGAGCTCTTTATATAGGAAGCTCGGGGACTCTCTACTCTACTAGTTTTCATACAGGTCAAGCTTATCCTCACCAAAAAAAAGCCCAAATCATAGGGAATATTCCTTCGTCATGAAAGGAAAGTTTTCTACATTGAACAATATTATCATCCCAAGGAAGAAGACAACATTGTTCTAGACTGAACAGGTCCGGTCCGACCAGGTTCGGTGAAGATAATCAGCCGGTTCAGGCTCGATTCGACCAGTTTTCTCAAATTTAAAAATTTCTAAATTAGTCTAAATTCATTTCCTATCTAATGGTGACCTCAATTTTCTAATTTTAAATTTCCAATCCACATAGAAAAATGAATTATCCAATCTAGTTCATTATGGTTCAAACCGGTTCAGGTCTAGTTCACCCTGAACCGATCTAGTTTTTCCATCCAATTTACTTCATGTTTCTTCGCCATAATTTTCATGACTTTTTGGTCACTTGGGATTTTCAAATTTTCAATTTTAACAATTCTTTACCATTTTCGGTTCATTAAATGGTTTGGTTTTCTCGTTAGAATCGACCATTTCTTTCCCGGTTTTTCCTCATTCTTGAAAAGATGGGGTTTACATCTTTCCACCTTCCAGTACAATCTACTTTGTGGTTACCCATCGGTTCCCAATTTAATCCCACTTTCCAATTATGTTCGACCCATTTATGAAGTCATGATTTTGCTTGGTCTCATAGGGAAGGTCAGGACTGAGAGCCCCTTACTGCGAGGTGAGCACACCTCCCGCCTACGAAGGTTTGAGTTCCCTATCATATCTTGTTGCTACTATTCTTGTGATTTTTAACTATGTGATTTTAGGAGCCCCAACAAGGGACTTTGAAAGAAAAAAAGTTTGAAACTTTCTCAATCATTTTAGTAGTCACACAGTTCTGAGCCTTGGTCCTACCAGTGTTACCTTGGCAACAGTAACCACCTCTATGATATCGAGTGGATTGGCAAGGTGCATAGGACCCCCGCTGAGGTGACATTGGACCAGGGCATGACATCTTCTCTACCCACCCCCCCCCCCCCCCCTCAAAAGCAATTCAAGCTTTGATTCATCCAATTTGGTTTGCAATTTATCTTAAATGGGGCTTCGCCTAAAAATTCTTCTAGAGATATAAAGTTTCAATTTTTTTTATAATCATACGATTGTAGGAATTCTTGATATGATAAGCTAGCTTTCTCCAAAGTGATCCTCTCAAGATCAAATTGCACTTCAATTGATGGTCTGAGCAAGGAGAATTCGATTTGGTAAGTTTTATAAATTAACTGTTATGGCGAAGGGCGGTAGTAAAGGCATACCACTAGGAGTCAAGTAGGAAAAGGCTCGGCCTAGATGAATGGAGGGTGGTGGGCTTGATCGTAGGAAGTCCAAGGGTGGCTCGAATATAGCCTAAAGTAATTTGGTGGTAGTCGGTCCTCGGAGTGGGAATATTATGAGATCTCACTGGTGCTTCTCCAGTTATCCTCGAGCTTAATGGCATATGTGGTTGGATGGTGGACTTCCTTAGGAATTTAGGGAAGCCAATTTTACCATTGGAGGTGAAGAAAATATTTGATGTCAGAGCTCTGGTTTGAGGATGGTTAGAATTTGGAGTAGTTCAGGTTTTATGAGCTTTAGAGGTGTAAAGAGGACAAATTGAGGGGAGCTTGAAAACTGAAGTTTCTATCTGTTCCACCATCGGTCGGCCATTAACACTCTGATTTAAGGCCTTGCCAAAGTGATTTATGGCTCGTCGGAGTTAAGGCGACCTTCCCTCTACTCATCCGTTCAGAAGTCTAAAGGTAGAAGACGACAATGTGTGTGCATGTGTGAGTTTCACTCATGCAAGTTGCCACGTAGTGCACTTTGATTGGTTAGCATTGTTGATGCAACATCCCACTTAGCATCTAGGTCATGTGTTGACCCATTGATTGGATACGCGACACCCTTCCTTTGGTCGCTCAATCAAATGTGACAGTTGACCAAATATGATCATTGTTGACTTTCTCACATGGCATCATTCGATTGGTTAATTTAAATACATCATCTTTCTCACCTAATGCATTGTTATGTTGCCACGTGTGCTCTTCATATTGGTTGTGGCCATCTAATGGGGCTTTTCCATGTGTGGATCGCGGATTGTTTGGTTCTTCCCGGTCATCCAAGTCGATTACTAACCTGGTGCAGTTTTCACGTGTCACCCACTCATTGGTCAGTCCAGTTGACGTAGATTTTATCGATTGACCACTAACTAAAGACACGTGTCACGCCCTCATTGGTCAATTCCCAATGACATGGAATTTCTTTAGTTGACCATTGACTAAGGAGACATGTCACTTTCTAATTGGTGATCGCTTCGAAACGGTGACTAGCAGCTAATGGGGCGTGCTTCATCACATGACACACACTCATTAGTTGCACGTGTTGATGGGGCGCTAACTTGGAAGGCTGTCAATTAACCAGTTCAATTGGACCGGGTTCAATGACATGAGATAAAAAAATCGGCCATTTCATTCTCGATTCGAATGATTTTCTAAATTTTAAAAATTTATAAATTGATATAAATTCATTTTCTACATGGTGGTGACATAAATTTTTTAATTTGACATTTTTAAGTAAACCCAAAAAATGAATATTTGAATCGTTCTTCTTAGTTCAATTCGGTTTAATCTGATTCGGTCTCGGGTCGACCTAAACTGACCTAGTTCTCACTCCCAATTTGATTTCTCTCAACAATTCCGGATTATTTTAAACCACAGTTTTCTTTTCAAAATTTTCTCATTCTACTTTCAGCATTTATTATTTTGAGAAAGCTGGGCTTTCATACATATTTTGATTAAATACTCTATGTATTATTTTAATACATGTTTTCCTATTGTCTTTGATAATAAACACTCATAATTTTATAAAAGCTTGTAAAGACATTCAGTCAATCTAATCAAACTTATCTTCATAAATCGCACTCACCTTTTATCAAATATTTTGGGTGTTCACTTCACATGACTATCAAGAAAGTTGGCATAAACAAACATACAGCCATGCATATCTTACTCAAGTATTTAGGTTACTCAAGTATTTAGGTTGGATCCTTTCAGTACATCTCGTTATGTCTCTTAATGTTTTTAAAATTACTAATTTGTCATTATAGCTCACTTCGCTCGATTTAAGTCATCGCCAAACCGATCCTACCAATACGTTTGTTCACCTTCTCATTATTATCAATATTACCCTATATTACTTTTATTTCCAATTAGGTTATCATATTTTTCCATAATAGCAATGTGATCCCTAAGTTTTACCAAAATTATAATTTGACTTTTAGACTTTTTTCAAATATTTCATTCAAAACTCTATATTTTTCAAGCTTTTCACTTAAGTCACTCATCTTCTTGTTATTCCATTTGGGTCCCTAAACTTTAATTATTTGTGGTTTAGTTTCCAAATTTATTAAAAATTTACATTTTATTCTCCAATTTTTCATATTCGTCAAAACTAATCTTTAAGCATTTGAATGAATCCTAACATGATCCTAAATATCTTTCCCATATTTACACGGTTATTTCTCAACTTTTTTTTTTACTATAATGGTGTATTTTAAGTTATTTTTTAATGTCATCAAAAAACTATAATTCTTGAAAAAATGGTCAGAATATCATCGGAGACCACAAATTGGATGAAGCTTAGGGTAGGGGAAGATAGTTAACTTTTTGATTCTCTCCTAGCATCAAATAGTGTCTCAAATGATGGTCAAAGTTAGTTGAAATTTATGTTTAACTAATTTGAGTCAAAGGTTAACAAAAAACTAATTAGCACGATAATTTGTGGTCACTTGACTTATCTTTGGTGTGCGATAATTGTATGAAAAATTAGAGAACATTGATAGGAGTCTATGGAAGTTTGCCCACCTTATTTTGGTTGTTGGATGCTTCATAATTAAACTCGAAAACAAGTGATCGCCTTTTGGGTCATTGGATAAGATAACTATTTTATCTAGTGGTCGATGCTATAGTCGATGTAGACAAGGGTGGAAGTGGCTAGAGTAGGCCAAGAGGAAGTCTCACGTATGAATGATTTATTGAGCCGTTTTATTCTAATTACCTGATTCGATCAAAATTTGTTCTATTTAGGGTTAATTCGACTAATTTTTCTAATATCTTTATATTTTAAAAAATATCTAAAATAGTTTATTTTTACTTAGAACCTATAATTTTAATTTTCTCTTGGGAAATTAATTATTTATTCAATTTTTGTTTCCAATTTTTTATTTAATTTCAAATAAAATGATATTCAATTTGTGATTTCCCATCAAAGAGGTTTGTTTATGTTTGATATAATTGCTTTTGACAAATTCTAATTCATCAATATTACTGGTTCGATAGGGTTACATGACACGGTTTTATATTTGGTCCACGGATTGATGTTGTTGAGGAAGTTATGGTGTTTACATGAACAGTCGTTGTGGTATAACAACATTCCTATAAGTGATCGATAACTAATTAATACATCAAGATGTAATGATTGTATCATTCGAGTGTGTGTAAGTTGGCATGAGACTTTTTAGTTTGATAGTTAGTGTCGAAACAATCTAAAATATTATGATAACAGCTGCTTTTAAAAGGAAAATATTTATTAACTATCATATGTGATTTCTTAGAATGGGTAAAAAAGAAAATTTTTGTATTAAATTTTGATTAGAAACTTAGATCAATAATATAATAATCAGTGTCAGTCATATCACTTACAAATTGAAAACCCTAAACTCACTTCCACATGTTTACCTGAATGATAACTCACGAAAACATTATTTTTTAACTCTACATATTTTATATGATTTGTAAATGTTTACCTTTAGTATCATGAAAACTTTAAATGACCCAAAATGATAGGGTAGTTAGAGTTTCAATGTCGTAGTATAAGGAACCTCGTTATGTGGTTCCAAAATTAGACTGAATCATAAAACATGTTATATTGATATATTATAAGTGATATTATATAATAAATATAAAATACATGGGATGAATCCTTTATTTACCTTATAGTGGTAAAAAAGTGGATAATTTTTTTATCAAAAAAATAAATTAATATTTTTGTTGTTTTTAAAAGTAAATATATGTATTAACGAAATATTTATTGAAGTATTTAGGAAATATATTTTTTTTCTGAAAAATATTGGGTTATTCACATTCACAATATTGTTAAATTTTACAAGAAGCATTTGTGAATAATATTTTAGTTATGAGCTATATTGATATATATATATTTTAGTTATGAGCTATATTGATGTTATATATGATTATTAGTATTTGTAAGATTATATTATTTATTAACTAATTATAATTTTGAGGTAATATAATATTGAATCTTAGAATTCAACGTTCACTCCAGCTAGATCTCTGCATCATGAATGTTGGGTGGCTCCAAAAAGTCAACTTTGATGATGGTCAACAATTTCAATTAGGCTCTTCGAATGGTCAGCACACTTCTTCTATACTTGGCATTTTCATAGTTAACTATAAATTTTAATAGTTATTTTTAAATAGGTTCAAGAATCGAATCATTCTTGATTTGTCCGGAACAATGGGCCTTCAGCAACAGAATAGGATTGATCTGTCATGGAACCCCACCACGGCTGGTGACTGGCCGCACCACCTATCAATATGTTTGACTTGGTGGGTGACAACTGGATCCACACTTCATTCGAGAGGGAGGCTGAATTACTCCGTCCAGGCCCGCCCAGGGGTTAAAAGGGTCGAGTCAACTCTGCGTCAAGATGCCCAGAAAAATTTTAAAGTAGATGGAATATCTTGAGAGACACGGAATAATTAAGAAACATTATAACATGTGTCTAAAAAGTGATGGGATAATGATTAAAATAACGGGGTGAATGACTCAGCACCATCTTTATACATTAGCATCATTCATCAGTTTTTTTTCGAGAAAAAAAAGTATTTCATTCAACATGGATCAATAAGACGGTTTGTCAGTTGTACGTCTCTGATATTACTACACTAGCCATATCATACAATATGGACATCACATATGTAAGTTATTTATAAGAATAAAAGAGATGACATGAGTGCGAAGAGATAATAGTCACCCTTATAGATAAAAAAATGATAATACTTTATTTATACATTAGCATCATTCATCAGTTTTTTTTCGAGGAAAAGAAAGCATTTCATTCAACATGGATCAATAAGACGGTTTGGTAGTTGTACGTCTTTAATATCACTACACTAGCCATATCATACAATATGGACATCACATATGTAAGTTATTTATAAGAACAAAAGAGATGACATGAGTGCGAAGAGATAATAGTCACCTTTATAGATAAAAAAACGATAATACTTTATTTATACATTAGCATCATTCATCAGTTTTTTTTCGAGGAAAAGAAAGCATTTCATTCAACATGGATCAATAAGACGGTTTGTCAGTTGTACGTCTCTAATATCACTACACTAGCCATATCATACAATATGGACATCACATATGTAAGTTATTTATAAGAACAAAAGAGATGATATGAGTGCGAAGAGATAATAGTCACCCTTATAGATAAAAAAACCATAATACTTTATTTATATGTCAAAAGTTGACTTTGTCTTGGTCAATTTTTGCTAGCAAAAATACAATGGGAAGAAAATTTCTTGAATTATAAATCTATGCACAAGGATGACTATATATACGTTATGTATATCCACTAGAGAGATAAATTTCAGTCCACAATCATCCTCCCTCCTAGCTTGCACTCTATTTGGCACCTAAATTAGTTGTAAAAAAAATGACCTAAATATGTTTTAGAGAGAGCAATAGTATAGTTGAATATATACCAATCTTAATTGGAGACGGAGTCCAATTTTATGATCCTAGACTGACTATAAAATTCAAATTATTATGCTATTTTTGAATGGGATAGTTTGCAGTGATTTGTTGGAAGAGCTTTTGAATAGGTGGAGTAATCACTTATTTGTTAAAAAAGTGGAGCATTTTAAAGAGGTTTAAATGGATGGAGAATTATTTTCAAACTATTATAAACTATGACGCAATACTACTCGATGGTAGGTATTATGTAATTTATTGTTTAAATTATTTTAATATATTATTTATTGTTTATATTATTATTAATATATAAATTTATATAATATAAATATATAAAACAATTATTATATATAAAAAATTAATTATATAAAAATAATTAATAAATTATTTAATTTAATTAAATATTAAATTTATTTTTTAATTTTTTTATTAATAATTATTTAACTCACTTCACGTTCTTTCCAAAGTTGAATTATTAAAATTTTTTAATACATTCAAATCCATCACTTTATTTTTCTTACTAATACTTTATCTCCAAATAATTACTAACCACTAAATACAAAAATAGCATTACGCTCAAATGTGAATACAAGTAAGGTTGATGATAATAAATTTTATTATTGTGATAAGATAGGAGTAGGAATAAATAAATACTCCACCCACACATTCTTTAAATACACATGAACCCATTATATACTAATATATTTCTCATATTTTTTTTAGATATTTACATATTTTTATAATATTTTAATGTATTGGATATAGTAATTAAAATATTTCATTAAAATCACATAAATCTCACCTATTCTAAAAATTTATTATTTAGTATTATAACAACATTAAATACATTATTTATATCATTTATCTATTTAATATTTTATTTTGTGATATCATATATTTATTAATAAAAACTCCTTAAATATAATTATGTTAGTTTCTTCCATGCACATATTATTTCTCCAATTATCAACTTTATTATTTCATCACTTTCATTATAATATTAATAAATAAATATTTAATTTCTAAGAAAAACACAACCCCACTTCATTATACTTTTTTACACTCTTAGAAATAACTTCTCATTTTTAATATATTTATTCAAAATTAAGTCAAATATACACATAATTTAATTATTTTTAAATATATTTATTTTTTTCTATATTAATAGCGGATTTTCTCTTCTAATTGACATTTTTTTAATAATTTCTTATTTTAAAATAATTATTATTTTTCTGAATCGCTCTATTAAAATTCAACTCAATTTTTTTATTTTTATATCTCAACAAAAAAGATTAATCATTATATTAATTATGTTTTCAACTGTCTTTAAGAATTATTCTCATTTGACCCATTTTAACTTAAATGAATTTCTTACTCATTTTTTCTTAACATATTCAATTCATCTAAATCTAAATTTTAGTATAAACTACCCACTAAGTTTGTTATTCTAGTTTTTACTCATGGGTCTCTTCTTCATCAAGCTCAAATAATTTAATTTACAAAGTATTAACTCTTCAAAAATCTTATTTATATATAATTTCAAGAGAAATGAACCCCTTTAATTTTTTTAAATATTATTATGTTCTCTTCATAACATTTCAACATATTGTGTCCATTTATCTAAAATATTCATTAATCTTATATAATTTTTTCAAATTGTACAAATATATCATTTAATATTAAATGAAAACCTTTAATATTCTTTTTAAATATTGTTATGCAATGTAATTCTTTATAAGGAAGATGGAAAAAAATTTTGGTTAGTAGTATCCAAAATCTAGATTATGCATGACTAGATAATGATTTGAAAAATAAATATGAACTAATAATAGTTAAGTTATTATTTTCCTTTCTATTATGCTTAATAATAATAATCCTAATAAATTAGGTTAGTAGAGTAATTGTAATACTAAAACTTCTAAAATGAGAATTTAAGTCAATTAGACTAAACACTATGGTTGAACTAGGAATGAAATCACAAATTAGAAGGCAAATAGCAAGTTAGTGGGTTGTCCCAACACTCTTATTCAGTCATGTATATCTAAGAAGAGACCATCAACAAACCTCTAGAAAATCAACAAACCTCTAGAAAATATGTGGAGGGCTTGCAAAATCTGAAACTAACAGTTAAAGCTCCTTGAACCAATCATCTATTCAATATGGAGCTCAAGCCTTATAAAAACGGAACAAATTCTTACTTTTTCTCATTGATTAGATGCGAGACTATGTATTCCTCAATAAGTGTTCGCTCAAACTCTTCCAAAGTTAGAAGACTTGGTTTCAATACTCGGTTGTTCTCCCACTAGCACTTTGCATCGCTTTCCATTAAGAACTTCCAAAGTTAGAAGGCCTGGTTTCAATACTTGGTTGTTGTCCCACTAGCACTTTGTGCTGCCTTCCATAAAGAACTCAACCATGGTTTCCATTTTTGCTAATGAAAGAATGATTACTCCCATTAGTCATTTGGTACCTTTCATCTAATCCATGGTTGCTCCAATATGTTTATTGCCTTTGAATGCCCCACCCTCCACTTTTCGGAGTGTCTTCAAGCATCTTGGTGTGTAAAAGGTGGGGTCCTTAGGGTTTGGTACTAGAGATGCTACTTGTAAAGGCAACTCTTTATCCCTTCCCTTAACATGAGTTTCAGTGGGTACTAGTATCTTTATAGAGCCCATGTTTGGTATATCAAATACAAGAACAAAATCTCGTTAGAGCTTTAGGTGCTCTTAGTTCAACTGAGGTGATTATGATAGTTTGGTTCGACCCTCTCTCGACTCTTATTCTTGTTGTTGTGATTCTCCTCTTGGGGTTGGATTTCCTATGGACACGATGGTGTGTTATTCTTCATTAGGGTGAGTATATTTGGTTCCTCTATTGGAAGCCATACATACCAATGTGAACTTTCTTTATCAATACTCTATCTACTAATTTCTTTAAGCAATTATAAGGTGATTTTGGGACAAATCGAGGTGTCTAAAGTCATTTTTAGAAATTTGAGGAGTAAAATTGTAATATTTGGTAAAAGTGGGGAAAATGGTAATTTTGCTCAAATATGGACAAAATAGTAATTTATGTACAATGTAGGATAAAATAGTTCATTTTGAACTATCGAGGTCATTATGGTAATTTCCCAAAATTAATGAGGCAAAATATGAATTTTTGCTATTAAGAGGCAAAATTGTAATTTTACTCATATTAGGGAACAAAATATAAACTTTGGGAAAGTTAAGGATCTATCAAGGCCTAGATTCTCCTAACTCTAGTGATCACTTGGCTGGCCACCACAGCAAAATAACTCTTATAGATCTTGGCTTCAAAATGCCTCAACTTCGGTCATTCTTCGACCATCTCTGGTGAGAAGTTTCAACAACTGCTCTTGTAAATCTATTTAAGTCAATTTTAGAAAACGTTCAAGTTTGGCCAGGGTAAAACCCTCTACTCCTTTTATGAGCCATTATAAATATAATGAAATTATTTGAAAGTGATCTGTACAAATAGAAGTTGATCTATTTGATTTTCAAAGTTTGGAGACTAAAGTGCAAAGATTGAAAAGTTTGAGGCCGATTAGAAAAATTGGAGAAACTTATGAAAATAGTCCATGATGGTATCCTAGGACCGAGTAGTAAGTCATATCGTGGCTTAACGCTAGTAGACATATTTACTAAGCTGTGAGCTTGACCCTTCCCTAACCCTTTTATGAATGTGCAAGGTACGGGGAAGATCACACATCAGCCTCAACATCTAGACACATATAACTGAGGTATGAAGCATGAGAAGCGTGCATGAATGTTATCTTTACTTATTAGTCGCTTAATTCGTGAGGAAAATATTGTAAATTTATTTGGGATTACTATATGCTTTTAAAATTTTAAATTTTCGTTGAATTCTATGATTTTTTTTATTTTGAACCTTTGTCTTGTTGGATCTATTTTGTTGAAGGTATCTACCTTTATAGTATCGAGGGGACGTGGTGGGTTGTCATTTGACACCAACTCAAGAAATCAGGTGGAGAAGTGACACACACACTATGAAGAATGGGTCCAATTGCGTAAAGTTTTGACCAAATTGCATGCCATAAAATGCCAAGATAAGTTGATAACTGACCTATTGATCTCCTTTTGAGTTTAATTGCATTAGCCCTCCCTAAGCATATTGAATCTATCATCCAAGTAAAAAAAATGTTACTTAAAACCTTCCCGATACCCAAGTGATGGGGATCCAAATTATCTCTCATCGACCACCAAATGAGGCAATCTTGGTATAAAAATGTCGGTAAAGGTCTATTTTGAGTTATGTGTCGGGCTCAACATGAAAGTGATTGGAGAATGTCGCACAAGGGCCATTTTGGCCTACCCAAATTCGAAACAGAAAAACTATCGGTGGAGCTGTTGTAAACCTCGTCCCTTAAAGATAAGAAAACTGGGGAAAGAACCATACAACTAAACAAAGAAAACTGAACTGGTTCATGAATTGTAACTAGTAGAGAAAGGGCAAAATGGAAAATTGACAAATTCTAAGTGATTAAAAAAGTCATAAAAATCATGGAAAAAGGCATTAGGACAAATTGGAAGAGAAAACCAGACCAGTTTAGGTGAACCATACCTGAACTGGATTGAACCGGTTACTAAATTTATTTTTCTTGATGGCTTAAAATATTCAAATTGGAGCCACTATTGGATAGAGAATAAATTTAAATAAATTTAAAAATTTTTAATTTTGAGAAAATTGGTCTAATCGGGCCTGAACCAGCCGGTTTAAGCATTGAATCCGGTCAGACCAGTCTAGTCCGGTTTAGAACAGTGTCGTCTTCTTTCTTCAGATGACGACACTATTCATTCAATGTAGAGACTAACTGCGTCGGTGATGGAAAAACATCTTTGTTCAAGGCATTTTAGGTCGAGGATAAGCTTGACCAAGATGTGAAACGGTCGGGTAGAGAGTACCCGAGCTCCCTATATAAAGAGCTCCTCTCCATTCATCCTCCTCACACCTGAATTCTCCATTCTCTCTCAACTGCTCCATTTTTCGGTGAAACTTGAACTAGAGCTCCGACTTGGACATTTTTCTCAACCTTAGAAGGCAAGGTTGAGTTCTTTAGACTTCAGGGAGAGTCAGCTACCTGTAAACAACCAACGTTCGATCCGAGGACTGTCGGAGAAGCACCGGCAGAATCAAATAAAGAAGTAGCTTCGAAGGACCAAAGCAAGCCCTCCCAACATCTCCATAGCACTCATATGACTTCAACTGAGCTGAAAGGTAAGCCAATTCGGCCCTTCTCAATAGTTACAGGTTTGAGTTAGAGAGAGAAACTACGAAATTTAACTAATAAAATTCTCCCTCGATTCGATGCCAATTGTAGAAATTCTAGATCCTATAAGGTATCTCAGGGAGAGAGCTACTTCCCCCGATAGAAATTTTGGACCATCGCACCTCCGACAGTAAGCTTTCAGAGCTTTCTCTCTCTACACACAGTTTTCCGACAATGCTCAGTTTGAGCTCATTTCGGCCTCAATTCATGCGATTCAAAGCTCAATTGAATCGTATGGAAGTGTAGGAACTGATTTACACCTCCAATTGAAGCAATTAACCCTGATTAAATGGTCAATTTAAAAAAATCAAATTCGGTCAACTTGAAAGGGAGAAATCGAGGGAAAATTTTGTGGAAAATTGGGGATTTCATAAATTGAGGGACCATTTTGAAATTTACCAAAATTGCGTGCCATTTGGTAATGAAAAAGATGTTGAAGGACCAATTGGTCAATTTTTGAAATAATTGGGGTCAAATTGGCATTTTTGGAAAGTAGGGGCAAAATGGTAATTTTTGAAAAGTTTGGGACCAAATTGGAAATTTGGAAAACTTGAGCCTCTTAAATAATTTTGAGTAAATTGAGGACCCAAAGAGAATTTTTGGAAGTTTCGAGACTCAATTTGGAGAAAAGTTAGCATTAGGGCCTAAAGTCAAGAAAAATGAACTTTAGGGATCTAAGTGCAATCAACTAACAAATTTGAGCCTAGTCGTTCATATGTGAGAAACGAATATTGTTTTTCCAATTTTAATAAATAAGGATGTCCAAATTGTGTAGGAATACTAGAGATCAGAATGCCAGCAAGGATAAGCTGGTATGGAGACGAAAACTGATTGGAAAGGAATATACCATCATTATCGGGTGAGTGGGCTTATTTATATCATATCCGGTTGGGATGATGAGAACTTTACAAATGAAAAGCCACTTGAAAGTGGGATTTTAACATCATAATTAGATGGGATGATGGGTGGATTAAGCTAAAAATCTACTTACTAGTTGTAAGTAGAGGCGATCATACTTGATTGGTGTGATGGTCTTCCTTGAATGAAGAAGAAACCCACTTGTCAATTATAAGTGGAGATATCATCCCACCCAGTTGGTGTGATGAAGTGAAAATACATTTTTTTGTTAGAAGTATTCTCCCCTAACTATGTGCCAATGCAAAATCTCTTTGGGAAACTTTCTTGATGGGAGCTAGAACAGCTCAGATAGGCCAGAGGCCTTAGTTTTTGAACTTGTGGGGCTAAATGCCCGATTTTGGAAAAATCACATGCAATGGGCCCAAGGCCAGTGGGCATGAGTAGGAGCTTGTAAACAAACTTGAATTGAGAAAGCTATGAAATCTCTAATGAAACTGATGTGTGATTTTGCCATGGTACCAAGTTAGGACCAACAATACTCGATGGACTGGCGGCAGTGCATCAGGGCCAGGTTGACGGACCAGCCTAGACAAATAGCTGTAGGTCGGGTTGCGAGTCGGGGTCGTTGGACTAGTGGCACCAAAGATAAATAGCTATGTGAAAAATATTGTTTTGTGCATGCATATGAGGTACAGTACCATCAAGATGCCCAAGAGGGGTAGTGTCACGCCCCGACCCGGTTTGGTCGGATCCTCGTGATCAACCCGCCACTCTCTCGGTTTATTAAAAGGTTTCCCCTTATCGTAAACCGTAAAGAGTAAGGCGTCCTTTAACTTGCACCTTTTTCCTGGAATACCATAATCAAAACTGTATAAAATTTAAAACTTTACATACCTGTTTTACAGGCATCTTAGTTGACGGTCTTTAAGGGGAGGCTTTCCGGGATTTCTTGAAAGGGATATAAGGGAGGGGGTGAGTACGACTACTCAGTGAATGGGTTTTTAAAAGCTTTTGACTTTTAAGAAAAACATTTATATGGAGTGTGCCAGACTCCTTTGTTTTAAAAAATCCCATCATTTAAAAATTTGGATTTTTCCATTTTTTCTTAGTTACCACGGTGTGTCATCACCCAACACACATCCTTCATCATGAAGGTTACACACATTCGCAAGTCAGTATCACTACTGAACCCGCTAGTGGCTTCGAAGAGACTTTTCCTACCACCCGGATAGAAGTACGACCACTTCTACTCTGGGAATGAGTGGATGTACATGACATCCTACCCACAATCCCAAAATCACTTCTTCATGTCCATATGAGGACAGAGACCTCATCCTGTCCCTACCCCAGTCTCATGCGCTTCGTGCTACTCCAAATTTCACATAGACACCTGGAACGACAAAACTACCCTTATAGCCACCAGGTCGTCCAATGCCCTTAGGACGCATCACTACCCCTCATGGGCGTCTTGATGATCTCGTACTCACAGTGCATGCACAAACAATGTTTTCTTATATTGCCATGTAATCTGTGGTGCCACTAGTCCAACGGCTCCGACTCTCAACTCAACCCACAGCTGTTTATCTTGACTAGTCCGTCGACCTGTCATGTCGCACTGCCGCTAGTTGACTGAGCATGTCGATCCTATCTTGGTACCGTGGCCAAACAATTCACTTATTAAGTTTTATGGCACATATATCATGTTCGTTTACGAGCTCCTGCTCGTGCCAACTGGCCTTGGGCCCACTGTACGAGATTTTCAAAATCGGGCATTTAGCCCCCAAGTTCCAAAACCGAGGCCCCTAGCCTATCAGATCTATTCGAGCTCCCATCGAGAAGGTCTCCCAAATTATTTAAGCATTGGCACACAGTCAAGGGAGAGCACTTCCGATAAAAATAGGTTTTTACTGTCCATCATACCGACCGGTATAAGGATATCTCCGTTCATAACCGATGAACGAGTTTTCAACTTCCTTTGAGTAAGTCTCATCATACCAACCGGGTATGATCTACTTACAACCATTAAGTAGTTTTTCCGCATAACTTTCACATCACTTTCTCTAAGTAGTGATGATTAAAATAACACTAAACAGTGGGTTTTTATATCGAGGCACTTATCATCCCCAACCGGGTATGATGTTAGTAAACCCACTCACCACCGGTAAGTGGTTTTTAAATTATAAGGTGTGCTCATCATCTCAACTGGGTATGATGTTAGTAAACCCACTCACCTGTTAATGCCGTGATTTCCACTAGACTGGTTCTTTGTATTCACGCGAGCTTGTCCTTGCTGGCGTTCCTGGTATTTAATGTTCCTACACGATATGAACAACCTTGTTCATTATTACTCGGCATAACAGCCTTCATTCATTAATGAATAAGAAAACCCAAACTTTTAGTTATTTGCAATTAGGTCCCTAAAGTTATTTCTCTTTAACTTTAAGTCCCTAATGTCGGTTTTTCCTCAAATTGAGTCCCGTAACTTTTAAAATTTCTCGTGGGACCTCAATTTATTCAATTTCACCAAAAAGGGGTTTAATTTTTTCAAATTTCCAATTTGGTTCCCCAATTTTTCCAAAATTACCATTTTGCCCTTCTTTCACAAAAATGGTAAGTTTTTCCCCAAATTTTCCAAAATTCCTCAATTGGTCCTCCAACATTATTTTCATGCCCAATTGACCCTCAATTTCATAAAATTGTATTTTGGCCCCTTTGAATTTCGAAAATCCCCAAATTTCCCCCCAATTTCAACTCTTCAACACTCTCGAATTTGATTTCATCAAATTAACCGATTAAACACTTCTAATTATTGAAATTGAAGTTGAAATTGAGTTCATGTATGTTCATACGATTCTAAGAAACTTTGAATTGCAGATTTTAACGTCGGAACGAGCTCAACGGAGCTTTTCCGGAAAATAGACTGTAGAGAGAGAAAGCTTCGATTACTCACCAGTGAAGGCACGACAGTCCGAGCTTTTGATCTGGGCAGATAGGTCTCGTCCTGAGGTTCATCCTAAAATCAAGTATTGTATCAATTGATGCGGAATTGGATTAGAATTTCGTCATTGAAATTCGGTCGATTCTCTCTCTAGCACCAATCGAAAATTATAAAGGGGAGCTGAATTGGCTTACCTTTCGGTCCTAATTCGGCCGTGGAAAGGCTGAGGAAATGTTGGGAGGGCTTGGTTTGGCCTGAGGAGGGCTTGAAATGGCCGATTCTAGCTTGGCCGAAATAGGGCAGCTTCGGTCTGCCGGAGTTGCTTCACTATTCCATCATGTCGGCGCTTCTCCAACGATTCTCGGATTGACTGGAGTTTGCTATCAGATAGCGTCTTCTCCCCGGTTCTAAAGAGCCCGACTTTTGTTCAAGTCGAAGCTCTGGTTCGAGCTTTACTAGGAAATGGAGCAGTAGAGAGAGAGAGAGAGAAGTGTTTAGGTGTGAGGAGAATGAAATGGGGATGACCTCTTTATATAGTTGTAAAACTCGTGTATTAAATAGGCGAGATTTATTAATTTAAAGTTCTTATGAAATCTAGTTCACCTGAACCAATTTGGTTTTTATTTTCTAATTTGTCTTAAGTTTCTTTTTCAATGTTTAATAAATCCTTTGGATCAACCGAAAGTTGTAAATTTTCATATTGCTTATTCCCAAATGTAAACCGGTTTTGTTTTCTTATTCGGTTTGACCGATTCTTTTCCCGATTTTCCTTAACTCAAATGTGCGGGGTTTACAGGTAGTGATGCGTCCTAAGGGCTATTGGACGACATGGTAGAGATAAGGGTAGTTTGTCATGCCAGCAGTCGTGAAGCTCGACATAACTTCTTGCACATGAGACCGGGATGGGTTCGGGATGAGGTCTCTGTCCTTATGCAGACACGAAGTTGCTTTCAGGTCTAAGGGTCAAATGTCGTGAACATACTCAGACCCAGGGTAGAAGTGGATGGGCTTCTATCTTGGTGGCCGGTAAAGATGCTCTGAGCCACAAGTGGGTGCAGTGGACGGGCTACACCTGTGAATGTGTGATCCCTTCCTGATGAAGGGCGTGTGTTGACTGTTAAACACATCTAATGTGGAAATGAGGAAAAAGGTTTTGAAAAACTGGAATTTGAGAAAAGATCATTTTTAAAAGAAATAAGGAAACTAACACACGTTGATTAAAACTGTTTTTATGAAAACTCACTCCCAACACTTATTCACCAAGTTGTAGAAACTTACCCACTCTTTTATATCCATTTTCAGGAGTAGAAGAAAATGACTAAATAAAACACCAAGATCTACCCTCTGTCAGGTATGCTTAAAAGTTCTTTCAAGCTTGCATTTTTATTGATATATGTTGTTCCAGGGAACAAGGTTTAAATTATGTTTGGCTTCTCTTGATTAAAGGAAGGGGGAAACCCTCTTAAACCAAGGGAGCGGCGGGTTGATCATAGGGATCCGACCAAACTGGGTAAGGGCGTGACAACTTGAGTGGTATTAGAGCCATGTTCCCTTGAAAGCATTATCAATACTAGGCCCTAACACTAACAGAAACTTAACTACATTGTAGGAAGAATAGTTCCTAGGAAGTTCACCGTGCAAACCAAACCCCCACATGAAATCGGGAAAAAGATGCCTACCTCCAAAGAGGTAGCCATTTAACGATTCCTGGAGGGTGAGAAGAGAGTGCCCAACGACATGGTCGAGGACTATATGAAATTGGTTGGAGCCCTATTAGAGCCAAAAGGCATCACATATCCTCCTTCATAGTAGGAAGAACCTATCCCTCCTCCAAGGAGCCCAACACCTCCTCTAGCCCCACAATAGCCAAAAAGGACTTTAACTAAGAAGGAGGCTTGGGATAACTATTGTGATGTCCACGCCACCTTTATGAAAGTCCACCGAGTACCCCCACTAGTTCAATCCAACATCAAACCTTTCCAATGAATGAAGTTGACATACAATCGCAAGGCTGAGGTGTTGAGAAGGTACAGAGTGAAGGTCATTCATGAAGTTCGTCCTATTAGGGAAATCCAAAAGGACGAACTTGGTACCATAACCAAACAATTCAATTATTCAAGTTTTCATGGCATATAATTCATATTTGCTTACGAGTTCCAAAACTAGGCATAATAGCCCTCAAGTTCCAAAACCAAGGCCTCCGGCCCAACAGAGCTATTCAAGCTCCCATCAAAAAGGTGTCCCAAATCGTTTAAGTAGTGGTACACAGTCATGGGAGAGCACTTTCGACAAAAATATATTTTCAACTATCCATCATACCAATCGAGTATGTGGATATCTCCGCTCACAACTGATGAACGGGTTTTCCACTTCCTCCGAAAAAGTTTTATCATACCAACCGGGTATGATCTACTTACAACTAGTAAGTAGATTTTCTGTGTCATTTTCACATCACTACTCTAAGTTGTGATGTTTAAAAATACCACTAAGTAGTGGGTTTTCATTTCCGAGGTACTTATTAACCCAACCGGGTATGACATAAAAATCTCACTCACCCGATCGTGCAGTGAAATTCCATTAACTTTTTTTTCGTCCATTGTGAGCTTAACCTCAGCTGGCGTTTCCGATGTCTCGTGTTCCTACACGAAATGAACATCGTTGTTCATTATCATTTGACTTGGTCACCTCATTTAGTATAAATGACGTAATTCATAATTTTTTCAATATTTGCAAATTGCTCCATAAAGTTATTTTCCTTTTACTTTTGGCCTCAATTGCTGATTTTTCCTTAAATTAAGTCCCAAAACTTTTAAAATTCCTCTTGGGACTTCAATTCACTCAATTTCATAAAAAGGGGTTTAAGTTTCCCAAATTCTTAATTTGGCCCCCAAATTTTCCAAAATTACCATTTTGGCCTTCCTTTACAAAAATAGTAATTTTTACCCTAAAAATTCTAAAATTTGCTCAATTGGTCCTCTAACACTCTTATCATGCCCAATTGGCCTTCAATTTTACAAAATTACATTTTGGTCCCTCAAATTCTTAAAAATCCCCAATTTCCCCCAATTTTAACTTCCTAACACAACCAAATTTGATTTCATCAAATTGACTAATCAAACACTTCTAATTTTTGAAATTAAAGTTAAAATTGAGTTTCTACATCTTCATATGATTCAATAGCTCTTTAAATGGCAAGTATTAATGCCAGAACGAGCTCAAACAGAGCTTCGCTGGAAAATAGACCGTAGAGAGAGAAAGCATCAATTGCTCACCGCGGGGGGCACGACGGTTTGCTTTCTATCTGGGCAGATAGCTCTCCTCTTGAGATTCTTCCTAGGATCAAGAATGACATCAATTGATGCCGAATTGGATTAGAATTTTGTCATTGAAATTTTGTCAGTTCTCTCTCTAGCACTGGTAAAAAATTGTAAAGAGTAGTCAAATTAGCTTATCTTTTAGTCCTAATTCAACCGTATGAGGGCTGAGGAAGTGTTGGGAGAGATTGGTTTGTCCTAAGGAGGGCTCAAATTGACCAATTTCAGCTAGGTCGAAATAGGGCAGCTTCGGTCCGCCGCAGCTACTTCACTGTTCAATCACACCAGCGTTTTTCCGATGATTTTCGGAGCAAATGGAAACTACATGCGTGTAGCTGATTTCTCCCTAATTCTAAAGAACCGAACCTCGCCTTGCTTGGCTCAGAAAAGTGCCTAAGTCGGAGCTCTGGTTCGAGCTTCACCTAAAAATGGAGCAGATGATAGAGAATGGAGTTTTCAGGTGTGGAGAGGATGAACGAGGAGGGGCTTTTTACATAGAATGCTTAGGGACTTCTTGATCATCCGATTGACGCCTTAATGGCAATCATTCATTGCTTGAAACTCCCTGGCCGGAGACATTTCAGCTTTGCTTGCGCTGTGCGATTTTTCAGCGAGTGAACAGTGATGTTATTTGAAGGAAGAACACGACAATGTTCCAAACCGAACTGGACCTGTGCGAACTGGGTTCAAAGCTTAAACCGGTCGGTTCACCCCCCATTTGACCGAATTTTTCAAATATAAAAATTTCTATATTCATATAAATTCATTTTCTATCCAATGATGGCCTCAAATCTCAAATTTAATTGTTTAAGCCACCTAGAAAAATGAATCTAGCATCTAGTTCAATAGTGGTTCAAACCGGTCCTAACTAGTCAATTTGGTTCACCTGAACCGGTTTGATTTTCATCTCCAATTCATTCTTAAGTCCATTTCCATGACTTTTGAGACCCTTTGGGTCACTCGGGATCCATAAATTTTTTTATTTTCTCTTTCTCTATCGGTTCCGATTCATGAATTGACGGTTCTTAAATTGGTTCAATCTAGTTGGATCCGGTTCATCTGAACCGGTTTGTTTTTCTCTTCCATTTTGTCCTAAGGTTCTTTTCCAAGGTTTTATGAACTCTTTGGATCACCCGAGAGTTGTAAATTTCCAAATTGCCTATTCTCTAATGATTAGATTTATGTATCGGTTCGGTGTTTCTCACTTTGTTTGACCGGTTCTGTTCCTGATTTTCCTTAACTTAAAAGGGCGGGGTTTACATGGTCAAAGTGTATTCCTCTGCCTGTTCTCCCTAAGGGTGGCACAATCCTTTGTGAAGTGTCCCACTTGCCCACATGCAAAGTAGGTATGGCATGCTCCTTCATGGTTTCTTTGACACTTTGGATAGCGAGGGTTTCCTCGGGGTAAGGTAAGGACTACTCTGGGAGGAGATGGTGGCATATCCCTTCTCCTTTGGAATGCCATTCTGTTCCCCATCTTGGACCGTTATTCTCTTTCTATCCTCCCTGACAGTTTGGACCCTTATCCTTCTATCTCATCGCCTGCTCCATTTGACGACGTTGGGTCTACACCAGCCGCTCACATTCCTGAGCCATACTAATTATAGCTGCCAGGTCAGTGGGGGCATCTCAGTACCCCCATATGGTCTTGAATATTCATATTGAGGTCGTCCACAAACCTTTGGCATATATCTTCTGGCCTAGCTAGGTTATGAGCAAAGGGTCTTAACTCATTGAATTTTGTCTCATACTCCGATATGGAGTTAAGCCCTTGCCAAAGCCGGATGAACTCTTGCTACTTCTCGTTTATCAAATGGGGTGCCAGGTACTCTTTCGAGTACCTCTCCTCGAATTGTTCCCAAGTGGGGATGGTGGTGTGTAGGTTTTGGACATTATCCCACCACCATTTAGCGCTTCCCTCCATGAAGAATTCCATCAGGATCACCATATCCTTTGGTGGTATCCTGACGATTCCTATCAGCTTCTTGATGTTGGCCAGCCAATCCATGGCAGCTCCAACATCCTTTTCTCCAAGAAAAGGTTTACATCATAGTTGTGGGAGAGTTTTGAGGTTTTTGGGAATGTCCATTGGAGTGGGTGGATTAGTAGGGGGGGGGGGGGATTACACTTCTTCTGGTTCAACCCGAGAGTTGGTGCCTAACTCAGGGATGAGGTTAGGTTGCCCAAATACATAGGTGAACTCCTCGTACAATCTTTGGTGCTCCCTGCTAAGTCTAGGAGGAGTTGTTTGGGCTTCTCTGGGAGTTTCCACAAGCAGGGGTAGTTGGGCAGTGTTGGAGACTGCAACCCTATTTCTCTTGGTTCCTTTCTTTCGAACCATTTCTGAAAATTTTAAAATAGATCCTATTAGTTACTATATTTTCTAGTCTTGATTATGTATTCGAGAAAACAGGCTTTGATACTACTCAAGTTGTCATGCCCCAACCTGGTTTGGTCGGATCCACATGATCAACCCACCACTCTCCTGATTTATTTAAGGGTTTCCCCTTGTTATAACCTATAAAGAGTAAGGCATCTTTTAACTTGCACCTTTCCTAGAATAACATAAATCAAAACTATATAGAATTTTAAATTTATCATACCTGTCTCATAGGCATATTAGTTGGTGGTCCTTGAGGGTAGGCTTTCCGAGATTTCCTAAAAAGGGAAATAAGGGAGGGTGTGAGTACAACGACTTAGTGAATAGTTTTTTAAATTTGACTTTTAGAAAAAAGATTTGTTTGGAGTGTGCCAGACTCCTTATTTCCTTTGAAAAATCCTTTCATTTATAATTTCTTATTTTATCACAATTTCTTATTATTCACGGTGTGTCATCACCCAACACATATCCTTCATCATGAAAAAAAATCACACTAGTCTAATGGCTCCGACCCTCAACTCAACCTACATCTTTTTGTCTTGACTTGTCATGTCGCACTGCCACTAGTTGATTGAATATGTCAGTCCTGTCTTGGTACCATGGCCAAAAAATTCATTTATTTAAAGTTTTATGGCATATAACTCATGTTTGTTTATGAGCTCTTGCTCGTGCTAACTCGCCTATGGCCCACTATTCTAGATTTTCAAAACCGGGCATATTAGCCCCCAAGTTCCAAAACCGAGACCTCAAGCCTAATAGATTTATTCGAGCTCCCATCAAGAAGGTCTCCCAAATCGTTTAAGTAGTGACACACAGTCAAGGGAGAGCACTTCCGACAAAAATATATTTTTAACTATCCATCATACTAATTGAGTGTGTGGATATCTCTACTCATACCGGATGAACGAGTTTTCCACTTCCTCCGAGGAAATTTCATTATACCAACCGGGTATGATCTACTTACAACCGGTAAGTAGTTTTTCGGCATTATTTTCACATCACGCCTCTATGTTGTGATGTTTAAAATACCACTAAGTAGTGGGTTTTCATTTCAAGGTGCTTATCATCCCAACTGGGTATGATATAAAAATCCCACTCACCCGATCGTGCAGTGAATTCCTCTTGACTGATTCTGTGTATTCACATGAGCTTGTCCTTGCTAGCGTTCCCGGTACTTCATGTTCCTACATGATATGAACATCCTTGTTAATTATCTCTCTGCCTATTAGCCTTCATTCATTCCAAATGAATGAGAAAACTAAACTTTTTATTTATTTGCAATTAGGTACCTAAAGTTATTTTTCTTTAACTTTCAGTCCCTAATGCCAATTTTTCCCAAAATTGAGTCCTAAAACTTTTAAAATTCACCTTGGGACCTCAATTTATTCAATTTCCCAAAAAGGGATTCAAGTTTTCCAAATTCCCAATTTGGCCCCCAAATTTTCCAAAATTACCATTTTACCCTTCATTTACAAAAATGGCAACTTTTACCCCTAAAATTCTAAAATTGCTCAATTGGCCCTCTAACATCCTTATCATCCCAATTGAGCCTCAATTTTACAAAATTGCATATTGGTCCCTCAAATTTTTGAAAATCCCCAATATTTCCCCAATGTAACCTTTCTAACATAGCCAAATTTGATTTCATCAAATTGATCGATTAAACACTTCTAATTATTGAAATTGAAGTTAAAATTGAGTTCGTACATCTTCATACAATTTAGTAGCACTTTGAATCGTAAGTTTTGACATCGGAACGAGCTCAAACGGAGCTTCACCAGAAAACATACTATAGAGAGAGAAAGTTTCAATTATTTACCGTCGGGGGCATGGTGGACCGATCTTTCGATTTGGGCAGATAGCTCTCATCCTGAGGTTCATCTTAGAAACAATATTTGCATAAATTGATTTTGAATTGGTTGAGAATTTTATCATCAAGCTTCTGTTGGTTCTCTCTCTAGCACAGGTCGAAAATTGTAGAGGGGAGCTGAATTGGCCTACCTTTCAGCTCTAATTCACTGTAGAAGGGCTGTGAAGATATTGGGAGATCTTGGTTTGGCCTGAGGAGGGCTCGAAATGGCCGATTTCACCTCAACCGAAATAGGGCAGCATCAGTCCGCCGGAGCAGCTTCACTATTCCATCACGATGGCGTTTCTCCGGCTACCCTCGGAGTAAATGGAGACTACAAGCGTGTAGCTAACTTCTACCTGGTTCTAAAGAACCTGACCTCACCTTGTTTGGCTCAGAAAAGTGCCCAAGTCGTAGCTCTGGTTCAAGCTTGAGAGAGAGTGGAGTTTTTAGGTGTGGAGAGAATGAATGAGAAGGGGGTCATTATATAGGAAGCTCGGGGACTTCTTGGTTGTCCAATTGGCACCTTAATGGCGGTCATTGATTGCCTAAAACTCCTTGGTCGGAGAATTTTCAGCTTTGCCGGCGCTGCACGATTTTTCGGTGAGTGAACAGTGATGCAATCTGAAGGAAGAAGATAACACTGTTTCGAACTAGACTGGACTGGTCCAAACCCAATTCAAATCTTAAACCAGTTGGTTCACCCCCCACATTCGACCAAAATTTTTAAATATAAAAATTTCTAAATTCATTTTCTATCCAATGGCCTCAAATCTCAAATTTGAATTTTTTTAAGCCACCTAGAAAAATGAATTTAGAATCGGTTCAATATTGGTTCAAACCGGTTCGGATCTAATTCACCTGAACCGGTTTGGTTTTCATCTCCAATTCATTCTCAAGTCCATTTCCATGACTTTTGAGACTATTTGGGTCACTCGGGATCCATAAATTTCCCGATTTGCCCTTTCTCTATCAATTTCGGTTCATGAACCAACTTAGTTCATAAATCGGTTTAATCCAGTTGGATCCGGTTCATCTAAACCGGTCTAGTTTTTCTCTTCCAATTTATCCTAAGGTTCTTTTCCAAGGTTTTATGAACTCTTTGGATCACATGGGAGTTGTAAATTTCTAAATTACCTGTTCCCAAATGATCTAGTTTATGAACTGGTTCGGTTTTCTTACTTAATTTGACCGGTTCTTTTCCTGTTTTTCCTTAACTCAAAAGTGCGGGGTTTACAACTGTCCCCTCCTTTTAGGAGTTTTGCCCCCAAAACTTAATTAGCAACCTTGCATGAGGAACCAATTCCTTTGATGTCCATTTTGTATTTGCTTAACATGCAAACTCTTATCTTGTTGTTTCAATTAACACTTTTTACATCATTCACTAAAGGAATTTATTTCTTTTATTTTATTTGCTCCCTCCATGGAGTTTATCATACCTAGACATATCTTACTTAAGGGTATATCCTTAGATTTGCATCTTTCTTTGCTTAGAGCAACATTTTTCCCTTTGAGGGCCCGTACTCAGGATTGGGAATTCCAAGATACCTAACCATTCCTGTGTCTAGTTAACCCCCTGGTTGTTGAAACCCTTAGCTCGATGTCCTTTAGAACATTACATACCTACTTCTCAACTTTCTTATTGAGTCTTTCTGATTCCAATGATTGGGTTTTCCAATAATTTACCGAGAAATTGGTATTCCTTTCTTCTTAAGTCCTTGGCCTTCTTTATCTAAGGATTTTTCCTTATCCCTTTATCCACTTTTACTTAATCGTAATCATTTCATGATTCTTTGTTCTACAATAATTGCTTTCAATCTATGTGTCAATTCCTTTGCTTGGGAAGGTTTCCTTCTTCCGGTTTCATTCTCTACTATGTCCATCACAATAGAAATTTCCATTTTAGGAGTTACATGCTCAACCTTCTTATCATTCCTTGTAGGGTTTTTTCTCCCTTTCTTCACACTCCTACTATGTTAGGGCATTTGTCTACTTTGGATCCTTCTCTATCCACAACTTCTATTTCATCCCTTATTCCTTACTTGGGATACTTCCAATTATTGGTTTTATTCCATGCATTCCACACTATGCTTAGTCATCCACTCTTTAGGTTTCATATGCACGTGTGGACTATGAGCCACTTACCAATTGGGGTTTTTCCTCCTTAGCCACATCTTATTTGGAGGGCTTACTTTCCTAATGTTTCTTTGATGTTCTTTCCTTTATTATCTTAGTACGGGTACTCCACTCATTCTTACTTGTCACAACATCTTTTGATGCTAACTTCTTATTTACCCAATAACTTATTTTCTTTTATGAAGGGTTCATATCCTCCTTGTTTCAAAATCTCTTGATCATCCTTCGTGAGGCTCACTTAACCGTCTCAAGACTTTTAAAATATAAATCCAGTTTTGGCCATTAATTTCTTTAAGGTTTTCCTTCGTCCTTCTTTTCCAATGTTTTGGCTTTTTTTCATTTATCCCTTCTTTGTCGCGGTTTAAATCCATGGTTCTCTTGAAGTCCAGTTCTTTTACTATCTCCTTCTTACTATTTTTCTTGTCTAATTGTCTGAGTAGTTGTATCACTCATCCTTCATGCCCATCCTATTGTCCTTCATAGAGAGTAGTCTTTACTACTTCCAAGCCTTTCTTAGGGTTTTGTTTATTCTCTTTGACCATTCCGTTACTACTAGTTTCTTATTTCTACTTGGTTCTCCTAGAATTGTTATTTGGTTCTTCTAATCTCTCCAAACAGGTCACACTTGGTCATCACGATACCTTATTCCTTTGAAAAGTTTCCTAATTAAGGGTTGGTTCCTTGCACTCCACATTATGTTCATCCGCCCATCAATGATTCCTTCAAGGGTATTTAGTCATATGCATGCCTCCAAATTTTCCTCTCATATTGTATTTCTTCTCCTTTTCACTCTTACTGTGTCGTACCCCTAGAGTTTTCAGAGGACGTTTTTCCGTGTTTGCCCTTTGTGAGGGGTTTCTAGGTATACTTTCTTACCTCCATCCTTGCGGTATCCTTCTCGGCTTGACCTTCTTAAGAAGAAGTTTAAATTTGGTTTTTACCTCGTCATTTCTTGACCTCTTTGTGAACTGCTTACTTAACCTGTTCCATGGTTTTGGTCACCAGCCCTTCCTATTTTCCATGACCTTTGAGGAGGTATTGCCCTAAATCTATGAGGTGTAGAACAGTCCTTCTTTATCTATCCTATTCCCTTACACTTATGACAGGTTGGGTACTTGTCCTTAGTAGGGTTGGGTACTTCTTCACATAGTGTCCCCATTTTTCACACTTATAATAGCTTATTCCCTTGCGTGGACCGTGTAGTTCCTCCTTTTATTCGAGTATTGTGAGGCCTTTCTAGGGTTTACTGGTAGTTTTGTGCTTTGTCGTCCTACCTTGAGAGTTTTCTTGTTAAGTCTACCTTTCCAAATGGTCCATCTAGGAGTCCTCCTATATTTCTTAATTCCCTAATTCAGCTTACTTAACTGGGATGGGATTCTTCCAAATTTTTATGGTGAATGGGGTTTATTTATTTACTATTCTTAGGACCATCTTCCTAGCAAGATCACTTCATCGAGAGATAAGATTTTAGAAATTTTGAGTACTTTATTAATAGAGTAGTACAATATGTTGGGGGGTTTTAGCCCTATTACAAAAATGATCACAAATAAATAGGGAGCTATGGGATTCATGATAAGCATCCTACTAGGTAAGTTTATACACCATTTGCAGGCATTTAGCTTCAAGATTGGCTTCCTTTGTACTTAGAGTTGTGCCATCAATAGGTTCTAGCACCATCCTCTTGGATACTTCCTCTGTAAACCCTGCCCTTTTAGGCTCAGGAAAACTAGGAAAAAGAATCGGTCAAACCGAGTGAGAAACCGAACTGATTCACAAACCTGATCATTTGTGAACAGGTGATTTGAGAATTTACAACTCCTGGGTGATCCAAAGCATTCATAATACTATGGAAAAGAACCTTAGGACGAATCGGAAGAGAAAAAATAGACCGGTTTAGATGAACCACATCCAACTGGATTGAACCAGTTTATGAACCGAGTCAGTTCATGAACCGTAACCGATAGAGAACAGGCAAATCAGAGAAATTCAACCCCCTTATCCTCCAAAGAAATTCATAAACCTTGGGAAGGAACCATAAAACAAAGTGGGAGAGAAAAACCATACCAGTTTAGGCGAATCGAACCCAAACCAGATTAAACCGGTTTAAGAACCGAGTTAGTTTATAAACCAGAATCGATAAAGAGATGGTAAACCGGGAATTTTATGAACCCTAAATGACCTAAGGAGTCACAAAAGTCATGAAAATGGACTGTTTGAGGATGAAAACGAAACCAGTTCAGGTGAACCGGTTTGGACCAGTTTGAACCACTATTGAACCGAATCCTAAATTCATTTTTCTAGGTGGCTTAAATAATTAAAATTGGAGATTTGAAGCCACCACTGGATAGAAAATGAATTTAGAAATTTTTAGAATTGAAAAACTCGGTCGAATGGGGGGTGAACCAGCTGGTTTAAGCTTTGAACCCGGTTCGGACCGGTCCAGAACAATGTCATCTTCTTCCTTAGGATGACAACACTGTTCACTCACCGAAAAATTGAAGCAGCACCAGCGAAGAAGAAATGTTTCCATTCAGTACATTTTAGGTCATCAATGGCAGTCATAAAGGTGCCAAACGGATGGCCAACGAGTTCCCGAGCTCCCTATATAAAGAGACCCTCCCCATTCATCCTCTTTACACCTAAAAACTTCATTCTCTCTCAACTGCTCCATTTTCCAATGAAGCTCGAACCAGAGCTCCGACATGGGCACTTTTCTAAGCCAAACAAGGTGAGGTCGAGTTCTTTAGAACCGAGGAGAAGTCAGCTACATGCCTATAGTCTCCGTTTGCTCTGAGGGTCGCCAGAGAAATGCCGACGGGATGGAACAATGAAGCAACTCCGGTGGACTGTAGCTGCCCTATTTCGTCCAAGTTGAAATCAACCATTTTGAGCCCTCCTCAGGCCAAACCAAGCCCTCCCAACACTTCCTCAGCCCTCCCACAGCCGAATTAGGACTGAAAGGTAGGCCAATTCGGCTCCCCTCTATAATTTCCAGCCGGTGCTAGAGAGAGAATCGAAAGAATTTCATTGATGAAATTCTAACTCAATTCGGCATCAATTAATGCAATTCTTAATTCTAGGATGAACCTCAGTACGAGAGCTATTTGCCTAGATCGAAAGCTTGTACCGCCGTTGTCATGCCCCTACCCGGTTTTGTCGGATCCCCATGATCAACCCGCCACTCTCCCGGTTTATTAAAGGATTTTCCCATATTGTAAACTGTAAAGAGTAAGGCATCCTTTAACCTACACTTTTTCTTGGAATAGCATAATCAAAACTGCACGAAATTTATAACTTTACATACATGTCTTACAGGCATCTTAGTTGACGGACTTTAAGGGTAGGCTTTCCGAGATTTCCAAATAGGGATATAAGGGAGGGGGTGAGTACGACTACTTAGTGAATGGGTTTTTAAAAACTTTTGACTTTTAAGAAAAACATATTTATGGAGTGTGCCAGACTCCTTTTTTTTTTTTTTACAAAAATCCCTTTGTTTAAAAAAATTCGAGTTTTTCCGCCATTTCTTAGTTACCGATGTGTCATCACCCAACACACATCCTTCATCATGAAGGTTACACATATTCGCAAGTTAGTATCACTACTGAACCCGCTAGTGGCTTCGAAGCAACTTTTCCTGCCACCCGGATAGAAGTACCACTTCTACCCCAGGAATGAGTGGATGTACGTGACATCTGACCCACAATCCCGAAATCACTTCTTCATGTTCGTATGAGGACAGAGACCTCATCCTGTCCCCACCCTGGTCTCATGCGCTTGGTGCTACTCCAGATTTCGCACAGACACCTAGAACGACAAACTGCCCTTATAGCAACCAGGTCGTCCAGTGCCCTTAGGACACATCACTACCCCTCATGGGCATCTTGATGACCCCGTACTCATAGTGCATGCACAAACAATGTTTTCTCATATTGCCATGTAATTTGTGGTGCCACTGGTCTAACGGCCCCGACTCTCAACTCAACCCGCAGTTGTTTGTCTTGACTGGTCCGTCGACCTGTCATGTCGCACTACCGCTAGTTGACTGAGCATGTCGGTCCTATCTTTGTACCATAGCCAAACAATTCACTTATTAAATTTTATGGCACATATGTCATGTTTGTTTACGAGCTCCTACTCGTGCCAACTAGCCTTGGGCCCACTGTACGAGATTTTCAAAATCGGGCATGTAGCCCCCAATTTCCAAAACCGAGGCCCCTAACCTATTAGAGCTATTCGAGCTCCCATCGAGAAGGTCTCCCAAATTATTTAAGCATTGGCACACAGGCAAGGGAGAGCACTTCAGACAAACCATATGTTTTCTATATCCATTATACCGCCCGGTATAAGGACACCTCCATTCATAACCAATGAATGGGTTTTCAACTTCCTTCGAGGAAGTCTCATCATACCAACCAGATATGATCTACTTACAACCGGTAATTAGTTTTTTTGCATGATTTTCACATCACTTCTTCTAAGTAGTGATGTTTAAAATACCACTAAATAGTGGATTTTCATACCGAGGTACTTATCATTCCCAATAGGGTATGATATAAAATTTTCATTCACAACCGATAAGTGGTTTTAAAATTTTAAGTTGTGATCTTCATCCCAACCGGGTATGATGTTAGTAATCCCACTCACCCGTTCATGCTATGAATTCCACTGGACCGGTTCTTTGTATTCACGTGAACTTGTCCTTGCTGGCATTCCTGGTACTTCGTGTTCCTACACGATATGAACATCTCGGTTCATTATCCGTTAGCCTAATCGCCTTCATTCATTCCAAATGAATGAGAAAGTCAAACTTTCATTTATTTGCAATTAGGTCCCTAAAGTTATTTCTCTTTAACTTTAAGTCCCAAAACTTCTAAAATTTATCATAGGACCTCAATTTATTCCACTTCACTAAAAGGGGATTAATTTCTCAAATTTCCAATTTGGTCCTCCAACTTTTCCAAATTACCATTTTGCCCTTCCTTTACAAAAATAATAAGTTTTGCCCCAAAAATTCCAAAATTTCTCAATTGGTCCTCCAACATTATTTTCATGCTCAATTGGCCCACAATTTCATAAAATTTCATTTTGGTCCTTCGAATTTCAAAAATCCCCAAATTTCCCCCAATTGTTCCCCAATTTTAACTCTTCAACACTGCTGAATTTGATTTTATCAAATTGACCAATCAAACACCTCTAATTGTTGAAATTGAGTTCCTACATGTTCATACAATTCTAAGGAACTTTGAATCGTAGATTTTAATGTCGAAATGAGCTCAAACGGAGATTCGCCAGAAAACAGATTGTAGAGAGATAAAGCTTCGATTTCTCACCGGTGAGGGCATGACGGTTTGAGCTTTCGATCTGGGCAGATAGCTATTATCTTGAGAATCATCCTAGAATCAAGAATCGCCTCAATTAATGTCGAATTGAGTTAGAATTTCATCATTGAAATTCCGCCGGTTCTCTCTCTAGCACCGGCCGGAAATCGTAGAGGAGAGTCGAATTGGCTTACCTTTCAGTCCTAATTTGGCCGTGGGAGGGCTGAGGAAGTGTTGGGAGGGCTTGGTTTGGTCCGAGGAGGGTTTGAAATGGTCGATTTCAGCTTTGCCGAAATAGGGCAGCTCCGGTCCGCTGGAGCTGCTTCACTGTTCCATCATGCCGGCACTTCTCTAGCGATTCTCGGATTGACTGGAGTTTTCTATTAGATAGTTGTCTTCTCCTCGGTTCTAAAGAGCTCGACCTCCTTCCGAGGTTAAGAAAAATGTTTAAGTCAAAACTCTGGTTCGAGATTCACCAGGAAATGGAGCAGTAGAGAGAGAGAAGTGTTCAGGTGTTAGGAGAATGAATGGGAATGACCCCTTTATATGGGTGTAAAATCGTGTATTAAATAGGAGAGATGTATTACTAGTATTAATATTGTCATAAATTATTGGTATTAATTTCAATAATTTAATTTCAGTATTAAATTATTTGTATTAATTCCAATAATTTAATTTAGGTATTAAATTATTGTCATCACACTACTATCGAGTAAGCACGCTTAACTTAAAAGTTCTTATTGAATCTCGTTCACATGAAGCAATTTAGTTTTTATCTTTTATTTTGTCGTAAGTTTCTTTTACAAGGTTTAATAAACCCTTTGTATCACCCGCAAGTTGTAAATTTTCAAATTTCTTGTTCCCATATTATCGGGTTTGTAAATTGGCTCGGTTTTCTTACTCGGTTTGACCGGGTCTTTTCCCGATTTTCCTTAACTCAAAAGTGCGGGGTTTAGAGTCGTGCCCTCACTGGTTAGTAATCGAAACTTTCTCTTTATACTGTCTATTTTCTAGTGAAGCTTCGTTTGAGCTCGTTCCGTCGTTAAAACTTGCGATTCAAAGTTCTATGGAATCGCATGAACATGGAGAAACTCAATTTCAACTTCAGTTTCAACAATTAGAGGTGTTTGATTGGTCAATTTGATGAAATCAAATTCAACTGTGTTAAAGAGTGGGAATTGGGGAAAATTGAGGATTTTCGAAAATTCGAAGGACCAAAATGTAATTTCCTAAAATTGAGGGTCAATTGGGCATTATAAAAATGTTAGAGGGTCAATTGAGAAATTTTATAATTTTTGGGGTGAAACTTACCATTTTTGAAAAGGAAGGGCAAAATGGTAATTTTGGAAAAGTTGGGGGACCAAATTGGAAATTTGGGAAATTAATCCCCTTTTTCTAAAACCGAATAAATTGAGGTCCTATGATAAATTTTAAAAGTTTTGGGACTCAATTTGAGGAAAAATCGGCATTAGGAACTTAAAGAGAAATAACTTTAGGGACCTAATTGCAAATAAATGAAAGTTTGACTTTCTCATTCATTTGGAATGAATGAAGGCTATTAGGCCAAAAGATAATGAACCGAGATGTTCATATCGGGTAGGAACATGAAGTACCGGGAACGCCAGCAAGGACAAGCTCGTGTGAATACAAAGAACCGATCTAGTGGAATTCACTGCATTAACGGGTGAGTGGGTTTAATAACATCATACCCGGTTGGGATGATGAGCACAACTTAAAGTTAAAAACCACTTACCGAATGTGAGTGGGATTTTATGTCATACCTGTTTGGGGATGATAAGCACATTGACATGAAAACGCACTACTATGTGGTATTTTAAACATCATGACTTAGCGTAGTGATGTGAAAACCATGCAGAAAAACTACTTACCGATTGTAAGTAGATCATACCCGGTTGGTATGATGAAACTTCCTCGAAGGAAGTTGAAAACTCATTCATCAGTTATGAACAGAGATGTCCTTATATCGGGTCGGTATAATGGACAGTGAAAACATATTTTTGTCGGATGTGTTCTCCCTTGATTGTGTGTTAATGCTTAAACAATTTTGGAGACCTTCTCGACGGTATCTCGAATAGCTCTTATAGGTCGGGGGCCTCAGTTTTGGAACTTGGGGGCTAATATGCCCGGTTTTTGAAAATCTCGAACAGTGGGCCATAGGCCAATGGGCACAAGCAGGTGCTCGTAAACGAACATAATATATGTGCCATAAAACTTTAATGAGTAAATTGTATGGTCATGGTACCAAGGCTGGTCCGACATTCTCAGTCAACTAGTAGCAGTGTGACATGACCGGTCTCTGGATCAATCAAGACAAACAGTTGTAGGTTGAGTTGAAAGTCGGGACTGTTGGACTAATGACACCATAGATTACATGGCATAATAAGAAAACATTGTTTGTGCATGGACTATGAGTACGGGATCATCAAGAAGCCCATGAGGGGTAGTGATGCGTCCTAAGGGCCCTAGACGACCCGATGAGTATAAGGGCGGTTCGTTATTCCATGTGACCATGCGAAATTTGGAGTAGCACCAAGCACATGAGACCGGGGTGGGGACGGGATGAGGTCTCTGTCCTCATACGGACATGAAGAATTTATTCTAGGAATGAGGGTCAAATGTCGCAAACATGTACTTATTCTCAAGGTAGAAGTGGATATACTTCTATCCGGGTGGCTAGTAAAGTTGCTCCGAAGCGACAAGTGGGTTCGGTGGATGTACTGACCTGCGAATGTATGTTTAACCTTCATGATGAAGGATGTGTGTTGGGTGATGACACACCATGATTAAATAAGGAAATGGTGATAAAACTCTAGATTTTGAATGAAATGATTTTTGAAATAAAGTAGTTTGGCACACTCCAATACAAATCTTTTTCATAAAAGTAAAAGTATTGAAAACCCATTCACTGAGTAGTTGTACTCACACCCTCCCTTATATCCCTTTTAGGAGATTTCGGAAAGCCTACCCTTAAAGACCTTCAACTAAGACGCCTGTGATACAGGTATAATAAATCTTTATACAATTTTGCTTATGTTATTCCTGGAAAAGATGTAGGTTTAAAGGACGCCTAACTATTTACGGTCTATAATAAGAGGAAACCCCTTATAAACTGGGAGAGTTGCAGGTTGATCACGGGGATCTGACCAAACAGGGTCGAGGTGTGACAACTAGAGTGGTATCAGAGTCTGTTTCCTCAAATATATAATGAAGACAAGAAAATATAGTAACTAATAGGATTTATCATAAAATTTTCAGATGGCTCCCAGGAGAGGAACCAAGAAAACTTTGAATGACTCTACTCAGTACCATGTCCTCGTAGGAAGACAACTCTAGAAGCTTCCCAAATGCCTGGGGCATGGTAGAAATTCCCAAGGACCAAATGATAAAGTATCCAACAGGATGATGCTTGGACCTGTTGAGGTCACACCCCCGAGTACAAAGGGAACCAAGCCTAAAACCAGGAACACCATCTAGGGCTTATAACCTTACCATGGAGGTTGCTTATCAAACATTCTGTAACCCTCTATCTATTTCATAACCACCTCTTTGTAATATGGTTAAGACCTTAACATATTGTACTCCTTCTCCATTAATGAAGAATTCCAAGTTCCTGAAACCACATCTCAAAAAAAAAAGATGTAAGCCTATGCCTCAACTGTAGGAAGATTGCCTCAAGAAAAGTAACCAAACAAACCGTGAGGACCGAGGAGAATCCCATCCCAAATAAGGAAATGAACCAAAAGACTAAAGAGTCTAAGAGAACTCTTAGGGGAAAACTAGTAGGCAGAGAAGGCTTGACAAGAAAACCGACAAGGAGGCTAAGGAGTGAGAACTCTGGTAGTAACTACTAGGCAAGGAAATGACATATTACAAGGTGAGGACAATAGGAACACTACTCAAGAAAGTGCTCAACACTACTAAGGACAAGTATCATGATAACCTTTTATAGGTGTAAGGGAAATGGGGCATGAAGTGAAGGATTGCCCCACATCGCAAGGATATAGAACAATACCTTCCAAGAACAACGCCTCTACAGCTACATGAATCCGAAAGTATTCCACCCCATGAAATATGACTCCTGCTCAAAACTTCAACCAAAGGGGAAGCTCTTCAAGATCCTAGCATAGTGGCGAGTACTTCCCGACCCAATCTCCTTTAAGAAAAGCTAAAGCCCCAAGTTGGTACTTGTATTTCGAAAGTAAATTTTGAGTTCCTAAAACTTTTTGTCCCTCAATGATGGTGTAATGGTGTGCCTCAACTAGATGAGGGAGGAAAAGGACTGAAGGTAGGACCTCGATCAACTGCAAATAAAATAAAGTGTAGATGAAGAAAATTCTTCCTTAAGAAGAAATTTCCAGCCATGTAGGAGCAAGGAAGGAAGCACCTCTACAAGAAAAGGGAAGCCGAGCATTAAATGACAAATGGGATGTTTTGGGATGATAAGTATGACTTGCTTTGGGAAAAGCAGAGAAGTCAAGTTTCGGACCAACATAGCGAAAATAAGCAAATCGTAACAAGATAGTTAAGGAGAATAAACGACGCCCTAAGGAGGATTGGGAAGTAGTAAGGACTATACCCTAAAAAGGACAATGGGATGGGCATTAAGGTCAAGAAGACTCGAGAGACAACTATCTCAACATAATTAACAAGGAGAATAGTAGGGATGAGTCAGTTAACAAACTAACCTTCATGAATGTCATAGATTTAATCTCTAGTAAAGAAGGGAGAGGTGGAAAGGCCAAATATTTGGAAAATAAGAATGGAGGAAATCCTTAAAGAAATCAATGGCCAAGAATGGAATGACGATCAAACTCAAAGACAGGAGAAGATTAAGTAAGCCTCTCGCAGGATGATTAAGAGATCTGAAAATAAGGAGGATTTGAACTCTACTTAAAGGAAATAGACGTGTACAAGGGTACAAGTTGGAATGAGGATGGGGTACAAAGGATGTACTCACAAGATTTCAAGAGTAAAGGTAAACGAAAGGGGATGACATCAAAGGACGTCATTCAAGGGTATATACATATGAAAACGAATGAAGCAGGAATTCCAGGAGCAAGGGAAAGAATCTCACCAATGAAGGAAACCCTGAAGAGGGATACATATCCCAATTAAGAGGTAATGGGACCAAATGACGAGGGATGAGGAAACGAACTAGCAAATGAAGTGCATGGTGAGGTGAAAGAACCAAGGGAAACATACTAGGAGAACCTAAGGAGTAAGCTAAACCTAAGGAACGAGTAGGTAGAAAGATAGCATCAATAGATGTCGTAACAAGTAAGAATGGGTAGACTACCGATAATAAGAAAATAATGGGAAGAACGTCCGACAAACCTTGGGAAAGTAAGCTCCCTAATTAAGAAGTGGTTAAGAGGGAATAACCACTAATATCAAGATGGATTGTGGTCCACACTCACATAATAGAGCCTAAAGAGTGGATGGCTAGGCATGGGGTGGAGAACACAAAATAAGACCGATAATCGGAAGCTACTCAAATAAGGAATAAGGAATGTAATGGAAAATTTAAGACAATGGAGGATTGAAAGTGGGCAAATGCCCCAATATAGAAAGGGTGTAAGGAAATGAAGAAAGGAAACCTTCAAGAAATGGTAAAAAGGTTGAACATGTAAATCCTAAGGTGAAAGTCTCTACTTTGAATGAAATAGTAGAGAACTAAACCATAAAAAGGGAAACTCCCCAAACCAAGCAAATCGACATGTAGACCAAAAGGAATCAACTCGGTATAAAGAATTGCGAAATGATTACAAACAAGTAAGAGTGGATTAAGGCCAAAGTAAAATCCTTGAGTAAAGGATGTCATTGGGAACGAGGATGGACCTAAGAAAGGATGAATCTCAGCTTGTCGGTATAGTATTGGAAACCCAATCAATTGGAACCAAAAACACCCAATAAAGAAGTTGGGAAAAGATGAGTAGGTAAGAGGAATCCATGCGGTTATGTGAGAAATAACTTCAAAGGCATGATGGGGGAGAGGATAATGGTAAAAAGGACAGTAGAGGAATGCTATCAAAAGAAAAGAGGGATGAAGTTATACGATCCTTGAAAGGTTTAAAAGCTAAGAGAGACACTCAAGGAGATGTTTTAGAAATCAAATGGACAGAGACAAGTTCTAAAAAATGCCATGTTGCAATGGCATGTAAGCCCAACAACCCCGAGGAGAATATGACTCAAAGTAAGGAAGAGTCGGCTAATAAGCATGACGAGGTCAAATATAACAATTTGGACCGAAGTTATAATGGACAACTAATGGAGAAAGGGTCAAAATAGGACAAAAAAATGATTATAAAGAAAACCATGGAAACAAGTATGTAACGCTCGAAAGACCATCGAGCTAATGGTTTCAATGACCAAAGGGTTAACTAGACACAAGAATGATTAGGTATCTTGGAATTCCCAATTTTGACTACAGAACCTCCAAGGAAAGAATGTGCTCTAAACAAAGAAAAATATCAATCTAAAAATATACCCTGAAATAAAGTATGTCTAGTTACAATAGACTCCGTGGAGGAAGTAAATAATATAAAGGAAAAGGAATTCCTTAAGTGAAGGTTGTAAACAGGGCTAATTGGAAGGACAAAGAGAAGAGTTTGCATGTTAGGCAAACACCAAAGGAACATCAAAGGAAATGATTGCTTATATAAGGTTGATAATTAAGTTTTGGGGATAAAACTCCTAAAAGGCAGGGAGAGTTATAAACCCCATCCTTTTGAGCTAAGGAAAACTGGGAAAACGAACCGGTCAAACCCGGTGAGAAACCGAACCGGTTCACAAACCCGATCATTTGTGAACGGGCGATTTGAGAATTTACAATTCTCGGGTGATCCAAAGGGTTCATAATACTATGGAAAAGAACCTTAGGATGAATTGAAAGAGAAAAACCATAACAGTTTAGATGAATCAGATCCAACTAGATTGAACTAGTTTATGAACTGTGTCACGCCCCGACCTGATTTGGTTGGATCCCCGTGATCAACTCGCCACTCTCCTAGTTTATTAAAGGGTTTCCCCTTATTATAAACCATAAAGAGTAAGGCGTCCTTTAAACCTGCACCATTTCCTGGAATAGCATAATCAAAATTATATGAAATTTTAAACTTTACATACCTGTCTTACAGGCATCTTAGTTGATGGTCTTTAAGGGTAGGCTTTCCAAGATTTCTTGAAAGGGATATAAGGGAGGGGGTGAGTATGACTACTCAGTAAATGAGTTTTCAAAGGTCTAATTTTAAAAAAATATTTATATGGAGTGTGTCAGACTCCTTTCTTTTCAAAAATCCCTTCATAAAAAAATTCAGGTTTTTCCATTATTTCTTAGTTACCGGTGTGTTATCACCCAACACACATGCTTCATCATGAAGGTTACACACATTCACAAGTCAGTATCACTACTGAACCCGCTAGTGGCTTCGGAGCGACTTTTCCTGCCACCCGTATAGAAGCACGACCACTTCTATCCTGGGAATGAGTGGATGTGCACGACATCCGACCCTCAATCCTAAAATCGCTTCTTTGTGTCTATATGAGGACACATGCGCTTGGTGCTACTCCAAATTTCACACATACACCTCATCCCGTCCCCACCTCGGTCTCATGCGCTTGGTGCTACTCCAAATTTCACACATACACCTGGAACGGCAATCTGCCGTTATACTCACTGGGTTGTCTAGGGCCCTTAGGACACATCACTACCCCTTATGTCTTTTGTGACTCCTTGGGTCACTTAGGGTCCATAAAATTCCCGGTTTACCATCTCTTTATCAATTTCGGTTCATAAACCAGCTTGGTTCTTAAACCGATTCAATTCGGTTCGGGTCTGGTTCACCTAAACCGATCTGGTTTTTCTCTCCCACTTTATTCTAAGGTTCCTTCCCAAGGTTTATGAATTTCTTTGGAGTATAATGGAGTTAAATTCCTTTGTTTCACCTAATCTCTATCGGATTAAGTTCATAAGTCGATTCAATCCTGTTGGCTCCGATTCATCCAAACCGATCTAATGTTCCTCTTCCAATTCATCCTAAGGTTATTTTCCATAGTATTTTGAACCCTTTGGATCACCTGGAAGTTGTAAATTCCTAAATTACCCATTCACCATTATCAGTTTTGTGAACAGGTTCAGTTTTCTCACTTGGTTTGACCGGTTCTCTTCTCGGTTTTCCTTAGCTCAAAAGGGCAGGGTTTACAACTCTCCCCTCCTTTTAGGAGTTTTGTGCCCAAAACTTATTTAGCAACCTTGCATGAGCAATCATTTCCTTTGATGCCCCTTTGGTGCTTGCTTAAGATGCAAACTTTTCTCTCGTCCTTTCAATTAGCCCCTTTTACAACCTTCACTTAAGGAATTCCTTTTTTTTCCTTTATATTATTTACTCACTCCATGGACTTTGTCATAACTAGACATACCTTACCTCAGGGTATGTTCTTAGATTTTATCTCTCTTTTTGCTTAGAGCAATATTCTTCCCTTAGAGGTCATGTACTCAAGATTGGAAATTTCAAGATAATTAACTATTTTCGTGTCTAGTTAACCGCTTGATCATTGAAACCCTTAGCTCGTCGTCCTATAGAGCATTTCATACTTATTTCCACAGATTTCTTTATCATCACATTTTCGTCCCATTTCGACTCTTCCTTCATTCGTTGTTCATTACAAATCGGTCCAAATTATGTTTGACTTTGTCATGCTTATGAACCGACTCTTCCTTATTTTGAGTCATGTTTTCATCGGGATCCTTGGGTTTCTTGTCCCTTATAGCATGACATTTTCTAGATCTTATCTCTATATCCATTAGATCTCCAAAACACCTTCTTTAGGGTTATTTTTCAACCTCTCAGGGATTGCATAACTCCATCCCTCTTTTCCTCTGGTAGTATTCCTCGACTACCTTTACCGTTATTGACTCATTTTACACAACTGTGTCGGTTCTCCTTACCCACTCATCCCTTTTTGTCTTCCTGATTGAGTATTTCCATTTCCAATTATTTGATCTCCAAATGTTTTACTGACATGCTGGGACTCGTCCATCCTTAGGTTCATCATCACTCCCAATAACATCCTTTACTCAAGGATTTGCTTTGGCCTTAATCCGCTCTTACTTGTTTGTAACCACTTCATAGTTCGTTATTCCCATTTGACCCTTTTCAGTCTATTGTTTTGTTTCGGGGAGTTCACTTTTTACTTTTTCATTCACTAATGTGTCCCTCAAAGTAGAGACTTTCATTCTAGGAGCTACATGTTCAGTCTTCTTACCATTGCTTGAAAGTCCCCTTTTTCTCCCTTTCTTCGTACCCTTATCTGTGTTAGGGTATCTGTTTTGCTTTGGATCCTTCTCTATCCACTACTTTTCTTTTACCCCTTGTTCCTTACATAGGACACTTCCGATTATTAGTTTTATTCTGTGCATTCCACATTATGCTTGATTGTCCACTCTTTAAGCTTCGTATGCATGTGTGGGTTATGACCCGTCTTACCAATTGTGGTTATTCCTTCTTAGCTACACCTTATTAGGGGGTTTACTTTCCCAACAACTTCTCAAACATTTTTCCTCTAGGCTCTGTTACCACTCTAGTTGTCATGCCCTGACCCAGTTTGGTCGGATCCTTGTGAACAACCTGCCGCTCTCCCGGTTTATTAAAGGGTTTCACCTTATTATAAATCGTAAAGAGTAAGACGTCCTTTAAACCTGCTCCATTTCCTGGAATAGCATAATCAAAACTGCATGAAATTTTAAAACTTTACATACCTGTCTTACAAGCATCTTAGTTAATGGTCTTTCAGGGTATGCTTTCCGGGATTTCCTGAAAGGGATATAAGGGAGGGGTGAGTACGACTACTCAGTGAATGGGTTTTCAAAGGTCTACTTTTAATTTTTAAGAAAAACATTATATGGAGTGTGCCAAACTCCTTTCTTTTCAAAAATCCCTTCATTTAAAAAGATTCGGGTTTTTCCATTATTTCTTAAATATTGGTGTGTCATCACCCAACACATATCCTTCATCATGAAGGTTACACCCATTCACAAGTTAGTATCACTATTGAACCCGCTAGTGGCTTCGTAGCGACTTTTCCTGCCACTCGTATAGAAGTAAGACCACTTCTACCCTGAGAATGAGTGGATGTACGCGACATCTAACCCACAATCCTGAAATCACTTCTTCATGTCCGTATGACGACAGAGACCTCATCCTGTCCCCACCCCGGTCTCATGCGCTTGGTGCTACTCCAATTTCGCACAAACACTTGGAATGACGATCTGCCCTTATACTCACTAGGTCGTCCAGGGCCCCTAGGACGCATCACTACCACTCATGGGCGTCTTGATGATCTCGTACTCACAGTGCATGCACAAACAATGTTTTCCCATGTAATATGTGGTGCCACTAGTCCAACAGCCCCGACTCTCAACTTAACCCATAGTTATTTGTCTTGACAAGTCCGTTGACCTGTGATGTCGCACTGCCGCTAGTTGACTGAGCATATCAGTCCTATCTTGTACCATGGCCAAACAATTCACTTATAAAGTTTTATGGCACATATATCATGTTCATTTACGACCTCCTGCAAGTGCCAACTGGCCTTGGGCCTACTGTATGAGATTTTCAAAATTGAGCATTTAGCCCTCAAGTTCCAAAACCGAGATCCCCGACCTATTAGAGCTATTCAAGCTCCTATCGAGAAGGTCTCCCAAATTGTTTAAGCATTGGCACACATTCAGGGGAGAGCACTTCCAACAAAACAGATGTTTTCTCTATCCATTATACCGCCCGAGAATAAGGACACCTCCGTTCACAACTGATGAACGGGTTTTCAACTTCCTTCATGGAAGTCTCATCATACCAACCGGGTATGATCTACTTACAACCGATAAGTAGTTTTTCCACATAATTTTCACATCACTTCCTCTAAGTAGTAATCTTTAAAATACCACTAAATAGTGGGTTTTCATACCGAGGTACTTATCATTCCCAACCGGGTATGATATAAAATTTTCACTTACAACCGGTAAGTGGTTTTAAATTTTAAGTTCTCCTCATCATCCCAACCAGGTATGATGTTAGTAAACCCACTCACCCGTTAATGTCGTGAATTCCACTAGACTAGTTCTTTGTATTCACGCTAGCTTGTCCTTGCTGGCATTCCCGGTACTTCATGTTCCTACACGATATCAACATCTCGGTTCATTATCCTTCGACCTAATCGCCTTCATTCATTCCAAATGAATGAGAAAGTCAAACTTTCATTTATTTGTAATTAGGTCCCTAATGTTATTTCTCTTTAATTTTAAGTCCCTAATGCCGGTTTTTCCTCAAATTGAGTCCCGAAACTTGTAAAAATTATTCAAAGGACCTCAATTTATTCTATTTCATGAAAAGGGATTAATTTCCCAAATTTCTAATTTGGTCCTCCAACTTTTCCTAAATTACCATTTTGCCCTTCCTTTACAAAAATGGTAAGTTTTGCCCCAAAAATTCTAAAATTTCTAATTGGTCCTCCAACATTATTTTCATGCCCAATTGGCCATCAATTTCATAAAATTTCATTTTGGTCCTTCGAATTTCAAAAATTCCCAAATTTCCCCCAATTTCAACTCTTTAACACTGCCGAATTTAATTTCATCAAATTGACCGATCAAACACTTTTAATTGTTAAAATTGGAGTTTAAATTGAGTTCCTACATATTCACACGATTGTAAGGAACTTTGAATCGTAGATTTTAACGCCGGAACGAGCTCAAACGAAGCTTCGCTAGAAAATAGACTGTAGAGAGAGAAAGCTTCGATTTCTCACTGGTGAGGGCATGGCGGTCCGAGCTTTCGATTTGGGCAGATAGCTCTCATCTTGATGTTCATCCTATAATCAATAATTGCATCAATTGATTCCAAATTGAGTTTGAATTTTATCATTGAAATTCTGCTGGTCCTCTCTCTAGCACCGGCCAGAAATTGTAGAGGGGGGCCAAATTGGCTTACCTTTTAGTCCTAATTCGGAAGTAGGAGGGCTGAGGAAGTGTTGGGAAGGCTTGGTTTGGCCTAAGGAGGGCTCGAAATGGACAATTTCAACTCGATCGAAAAATTGCAGCTTCGGTCCATCGGAGCTACTTCACTGTTTCATCACGTCGGCATCTCGTTGGCGACCCCCAGAGTGAACGGAGACTACAGACGTGTAGCTGACTTCTCCCCGGTTCAACCAAGTTTTTCAGATCTAAAAATTTCTAAATTCATCTAAATTCATTCTCTATCCAATGATGCCCTCAAATCTTCAATTTGAATTATTTAAGCCACCTAGAAAAATGAATTTAGGATTCGGTTCTATAGTGGTTCAAACCAGTCCGAGCCGGTTCTGATCCGGTTCACCTGAACCGGTTTGGTTTTCATCCCCAATTCATTCACAAGTCCATTTCCATATCTTTTGTGACTCCTTGGGTTACTTAGGGTCCATAAAATTCCCAATTTACCATCTCTTTATTGATTATGGTTCATAAACTGGCTTGGTCCTTAAACTAGTTCACTCCGGTTTAGATCCGATTCACTCGAACCGGTCTAGTTTTTCTCTCCCACTTTGTTCTAAGGTTCCTTCCCAAGGTTTATGAATTTATTTGGAGTATAATGGAGTTGAATTCCTTTGTTTTGCATGATCTCTATCGGTTCCAGTTCATGAACCGACTCTGTTCATAAACCGGTTTAATGCAGTTCGACCCAGTTCATCCAAACTGGTCTAATTTTCCTCCTCCAATTCATCCTAAGGTTCTTTTCCATAATATTTTAAACCCTTTGGTTCACCTGGGAGTTGTAAATTCCTAAATTGCCCATTCACCATTATCGGGTTTGTGAACTGGTTCAGTTTTCTCACTTGGTTTGACCGGTTCTCTTCTTGGTTTTCCTTAGCTCAAAAGGGTGGGGTTTACAGTTTAAGCATTAGCACACGGTTAGGGGAGTAAACTTCTGACAAAAATAGGTTTTCACTATCCATTATAACGATCGGTATAAGGACATCTCCGTTCATAACCGAGGAACGGGTTTTCAACCGGGTATGATATTAGTAAACCCACTCACCCGATAGTGTAGTGAAATTTCACTTAGTCGGGTTCCATCCTAAGCAAGCTGAACCTCGACTGGCGTTCCCGATGTCTTATTCTCCTACCTTAAATGAACATAATTGTTCATTATTTTTTGGCCTAATAGCCCTCATTCATTCCAAATGAATGAGAAAACCCAACTTTACATATATTTGTAATTAGGTCCCTAAAGTTATATTTCTTTAACTTTAAGTCCCTATTGCGAGGTTTTCCCTAAACTTGAGTCCCGAAACTTTTAAAATTTATCTTAGGACCTCGTATTATTTTATTTCGCACAAAGGGGTTTAATTTCCCAAATTTCCAATTTGGTCCCCCAATTTTTCCAAAATTACCATTTTGCCCTTCCTTTATAAAAATGGTAAGTTTTGCCCCAAAAATTCCAAAGTTCCTCAATTGGTCCTCCAAAATTATTTTCATGCCCAATTGACCCTCAATTTCTTAAAATAGCATTTTGGTCCTTTGAATTTCGAAAATCCCCCATTTTCCCCCAATTTCAACTCCTTAGCACTGCCGAATTTGATTTCATAAAATTGACCAATCAAACACCTCTAATTATTGAAATTAAAGTTAAAATTGAGTTCCTCAATCTTCTTATGATTCAATAGCACTTTGAATCGCAAGTTTTGACGCCGGAACGAGCTCAAACAAAGCTTCGCCGAAAAACGGACTATAGAGAGAGAAAGGTTTAATTACTCACCGGTGAGGGCATGGCGGTCCGAGCTTTCAATCTGGCTAGATAGCTCTCATCCTGAGTTTCATCCTAGAATCAAGAATCGCATCAATTGATACCGAATTGAGTTAAAATTTCATCATTGAAATTGTGTCGGTTCTCTCTCTAGCACCAACCGGAAATTGCAGTGGAGACCGAATTGGCTTACCTTTCAGTACTAATTCGGCCCTGAGAGGGCTGAGGAAGTGATGGGAAGGCTTGGTTTGGCCTGAGGAGCGCTTGAAATGGCCGATTTCAACTCGGCCAAAATAGGGCAACTTCAGTCTATCGGAGCTACTTCACTATTTTATCATGTCGGCGACCCTCGGAGTGAAGGGAGACTATAGACGTGTAGCTGACTTCTCCCCAATTTTAAAGAACCTGGCCTCACCTTGTTTGGCTCAGAAAAGACCCCATGTCGATGCTCTAGTTGAGCTTCATCGGAAAATGGAGCAGTTGAGAGAGAATGGAGTTTTCAGGTGTGGAGAGGATGAATGGGGAGGGGCCCTTTATATAAGGAGCTTGGGGACCCGTTGGCCGTCCGTTTGGCATCGTTATGACTGACGTTGAAGACCTAAAACGCCCCGAACAGAAGTGTTTCTTCTTCAGCGGCATTTCTTCAGCTTCCTGACAAGTGAACACTGTTGTTGTCTTGAGGAAGAAGATGACACTGTTCCGAACCAAATCGCACCGACCCGAACCAGGTTCAAAGCTTAAACCGACGATTCACCCCCAATTCCTTCAAATCTAAAAATTTCTAAATTCATATAGATTCATTTTCTATCCAATGGTAGCCTCAACACTCCCAACACTCTCTCAGCCCTCTTCAGGCCAAAACAAGCTCTCCCAACACTTCCTCAACCCTTATACGATCGAATTAGAGCGGAAAGGTAAGCTAATTTTGCTCCCCTCCATAATTTTTTATCAGTCTTAGAGAAATAACCGGCAAAACTTTACTAACCAAATTCTCCCACAATTTGACATGAATTGAGGTGATTCTTGATACTTGGAGGAACCTCAGGATGAGAGATACCTGCCCCGATTGAAAGCTTGGACCGCCACACCCCCGATGGTAAACTTTCGAAGCTTTTTCTATCTAAGTCTAGTTTTCTGATGAAGCTCGGTTTGAGTTCGTTCCAGCATCAATTTATATGATTCAAAGCTCAATTGAATCGTACGGAAGTGTAATAACTCAATACCTTCAATTTCAAGTATTAACATCAATTGATCGGTCAATTTGATGAAATCAAATTTGGCCAGTTTGAATGGGGGAAATTAGGGGGGAAATTGGGGAAAATTGGGAATTTCGTAAAATTAAAGGACTAAAGTGCAATTCCCCAAAATTGAGGGCCAATTGGCCATGAAAAAGATGTTGGAGGACCAATTGGTCGAATTTTGGAATTATTGGGGGTCAAATTGCCATTTTTATAAAGTATGGGCAAAATTATAATTTTTGAAAAATTAGGGATTAATTGAAAATTTGGGAAACTTGAACCCTTTTTGTGATTTTGAGTAAATTGAGGTCACAAAGTAAATTTTAGAAGTTTCGTGATTTAATTTGGGGAAAAATTAGTATTAGGGACCTAAAGTTTAGAAAAAAGAACTTTAGGGACCTAAATTCAAATAATTAAAAAGTTTGGCATTTTGTTCATTCATGAGTAATAAAGGTTATTAGATCAAATTTTAATGAACAGGAATGTTCATATCGTGTAGGAACACGAAGGACCGGGAATGCCAGCAAGGATAAGCTCGCGTGAAGGCAGAAAGCAGCTATAGGGAAAATACACTACACTTATCGGGTGAGTGGGATTTTTCACAACATACTCGGTTGGGACAATGAGTACTTCAGAAAGGAAAAACCACTACTAAGTGGAGATTTTAACATCACACATGATTGGGGTGATGTGAGAAAGACACAAAAAAATAACTTATCGGTTGTAAGTAGATCATACCCGATTGGTATGATGAACTTCCTAGATGGAAGTGGAAAACCCGCTTACTGGTTATTGAAACTTTTTTTAAAATACCCATTCACTGAGTTGTAGAAACTCACCTACCCTTTTTATCACTTTTTCAGGAAAAGAGAAATGTCTCGTGATAACACCAGAATTTACCCTTTGTGAGGTATGCTTAATTTATGTTAAGCTTGTTTGATATATGTATTCCATGGAACACAGTTGAAATTTCGCCTGGCTTATCTTGACTAAAGAAAGGGGGGAACCCTTCTTGAACTAAGGGAATAGCAGTTTGATTACAGGGATTCAACCAAACTGGGTTGGGGCATGACAACTTAAGTGGTATCAGAGTTAATTCCCCTTGTAACATTATTAATACTATGCCCTAACATTAATAAAACTTTAACTACCGTGTAGGAAGGAGAATCCCTAGAAAGTTTGCTGTGAAATCCAATTATCCACACATAACCCTGAAAAAGACACCTACCCCAAGGGAGGCAGCTATTCAATAATTCTTAAAGGGCGAGAAGAGAGTGCCCAAAGATATGGTGGAACATTATCGAAAACTCGTGGGAGCCTTACTATAACCAGAAGGCATTACATATGCTCCTACAAGGCAAGAGGAACATGTTCCTTCTCCCAAGAGCCCAACCCCTCCTTAAGCCCCACAACAACTGGAGAGAAATCCTACCAAGAAGGAAGCTTGTGACAACTATTGGGATGCATATGCCACCTTCATGAAGGTTCACTAAGTACCCCCACTTACTCAGTCCAGCTTCAATCCCTCTCAATGGATGAAGTGGACATATGAGTGTGAGGCTGAGGTATTGAGGCGGTATGGACTGGATGCCATACATGAAGTTCGTCCCATAAGAGAATATGAATGGACCCCAACTAGTTGCTCAAAGCCATCTGATCATGAATCCCACAATCGTTCCAAGGCTAACTCTTGGCCTATGACCCCAAGGGACTAAGGGATAGAAAATCTTTTTAATAAGCCAAGTATGGTGAGAAACTATTTCTTGATGAAAGAAAGTCTAAATTTCTTGATAAAATTTTTGGGTCTCTTTGATGAAATCAAACAATAAGTGTATGTTAATAAGGAACAGAGTAAAAGGGTAGAAATCACCTAAGTAAGGAAAAACAAATAGGTAATTACTAGTTAACCTCAACCTTTATAGTAAGATTTTCCTCTTGAAAAGGGACAATAAGACTTGGTAAATAAGAGTTCACCTAAGGAGGACAAAACCTAAAGTAAGGAAAGGAAGAAGAAGCCTAGAACAACGGAAGTGAGCGTCAAAGAGTGCGAGACTAGTGAAAGTCTAAGGAGTTAAGGAAAGACTCCATGGATAAAAGTAAGGAAGCAGGAAGGATTAGACTATCCAAGGAAAACCAAAGGAATGGAAGCTAACCCGAAAGAAAGTAAGAAAGGAATGGGAGCGATGAAGATGTTAAGTCAATTGAAGTATGATAAGGAGAAAGGAAAGAAGTACGCTAGGAAGAAAACACCAAGAATAATACCAGTACATAGAAATAGTAAGATACGGGTTCTTAGGAACTCAATAGTAATAAGGAAATTTTTTTAAAGCAAAGAGATGGAATAAAAAGGAATAGAACATATGGAAGAAATCTAGAGTGAATAATCATACAAATCTCAAGAAGTATAGGAAAAGAATAAAGAAAGAACTTTCAAGGAGCGGTAGTAAGATTGAACGTGAAAGTAACAGAACAGAAGTCCCTAGAAGAAGGATAAAGATAGGAAGTGGAACCATAGAAGAAGAAAGTTCCAAGAGCAGGTAACTAATAAGAGAAACGACATGAGACTAAAACTGCAATAAGGACATTATTAAAGGATACTGGTGACGAAGAAGATACCTGGACGGCCAGGTGTGATCTACTTTCAAAAAAGTAGAGAAACCAAATAAGGATCTCAGACATACCCAATTGAAGGAAGTAACTTATAGCAACAAGATAATCCGGGAGGATAAATGATGCCCGAAAATAGACCGAGAAGTAGTGAGTGTTACGCCCTAAAGAGGAAAGTGAAAGGGATATTAAAAATAAGAGGACTCAAGGGACGATGGCCTTAGGATCGCTTGATAGGGAGAATGCTAGGATCAATACATTCAATGGATGGACTCTTGTGAGGGTCAATACTCTAATTAAGAAAGGGGAAGTGGAAATGCCAAAGACACGTGGGGAAAAGAGAATGAGGAAAATCCTTAAAGGGATTAATTGTTGAGACGGGAGTAATGATCAAAAGCCATGAGAATGCTAAACAAAGCCTCGTGTAGGATGATCAAGAGATCGTAAAACTAAGAAAAAAGGAAATCCAACTAAAAGAAATGGGTGGGTACTAGGAATGAGTGAGAAGAAAGAATAGGTATACAAGAAGTACGCATAAATTTTCAAGAACGATGGGAAACAGGAACAAATGATATCGAAGAAGGTCATTTAAGTATTGATGTTTTATTAGCAAAAATTTAAGAGAATTCAGAGTAAAGGAGCATAAATTTTATCAAAGAAGGAAGTCTTGAAAGGGAAATATATGTCCCAACCAAGAATTAAGGAAAACAACCGAAGTGGAAAACAAGATGAGAAATGATCTATCGATGGAGGTAGAAAGGATGAGTACAAAGGAAATGTATTCAAGAGAACCCAAGGAGTAAGTAAAGTTTAGGTAAAGTATAAGTAGGAAAATAGTATTAAAAGTTGTCGTGTGAGTAAGAAATGGGTGGGTTGCCCATAAAATAAGAAACAAAGGAAAGTACATCTAAGAAACTTTGGAAAGTTAACCCCTCACCTAGCAAGGGATTTAAGTGAAGGATCACTGACATCAGGACTGGTCGTGATCAACGCTCAAATTAATAAAGCCTAAAAAGAGAATGACTAAACATAGTATGGAGTATCTGGAACAAGATTGATGATTGTAAATGTCTCGGGTAAGAATAAGGGAAGATACTGAAATTTCAGTTAGAGAAGGATCCAAAAGGAAAAATGCCCTATTATAAGAAGGGGTATGAAGGAAGGAAGGAATGAAACCTTCAAAGAAATGACAATAAGGTTGAGTATGTAGTTACAAAGGTGATAGTCTTACTGTGAGGGACATAGTAGAGAACAAAATTGTATTAAGGGAACTTTCCCAAACAAGTAATTGACACTTAGACCAAAGCGGATTAACTTGAAATAAAGAATCGTGAAGTAATCATGAGTGAGTAAGAGTGGATTTAGAGAAAGGAAAGTCCTTGATATCAAGGGAAGTTCTTTCTAGTGCGAAGGATTTTGAATAAATTTTGGGGACAAAAATCCTAAAAGGAGGGGAGAGTTGTAAACCCCGTCCTTTGGTGTTAAGGAAAACCGAGAGAGAACCAGTCAACCCAAGTGAGAAAACAGAACTGATTCACGAACTCCAACCACTAGAGAACGGACAAAAGGGGAAATTTACAACTCCCGAGTGACCCAAAAAGTCATTAAAAACCGTGGAAAAGGACTTTAGAACAATTTGGGAGAGAAAACCAGACCGGTTTAGGTGAACCAGATCCAAACTGAATTGAATCAGTTTAGACCAGTTTGAACCACTATTGAACCGGATGCTAAATTTATTTTTCTAGGTAACTTTGAAAATTCAAATTGGGGAATTGAAGCACCATTGGATAGAGAATGAATTTAGATGAATTTAAAAAATTTTAATTTTGAAAAACTCAATCGAATTGGGCTTGAACCGGCCGGTTTAAGCGTTGAACCCAGTTCGGACCGGTCTGATTTAGAACAGTATCGTCTTCTTCCTTTAGATGACAGCACTATTCACTCACCAAAAAATCAAGCAGCTCCGGCAGAAAGGAAACATTATCATTCATGATATTAATGACACTTATTGATGGCCCGAATTATCATTCATGATATTTCAGGCCATCAATGAGTGTCATTAAGGTGCCAAACGGACAGCTAGAGAGTCCCCGAGCTCCCTATATAAAGAGCCCCTCTCCATTCATCCTCCACACACTTGAAAACTTCACTCTCTCTCAGCTATTCAGTTTTTCGATGAAGCTCGAAGGTGTGGTCGGGTTCCTTAGACTCGGGGAGAAATTAGCTACCCGATGGTGATCACCATTCGGTCCGAGGATTGCTAGAGAAACGCCGGCATAATCAAACAATGAAGCAACTCCGGTGAATCGAAGCTACCCTGTTTTGGCCGAGCTTAAGACGATCGAATTGAGCCCTCCTCAGGCCTAACCAAGCTCTTCCAACACTCCCTCAGCCCTCATACAACCGAATTAGAGTGGAAATGTAAGCCAATTTAGCTCCCCTCTATAATTTTCGATCAGTGTTAGAGAGAGAAATGGTGAAACTTTACTGATCAAATTCTTCCTCAATTCAACATGAATTGAGGTGATTCTTAATCCTAGCAGGAACCTCAGGACGAGAGCTACCTACCACAATTGAAAGCTCGGACTGCCACACCCTAGTAAGCTTTCGAAGCTTTCTCTCCCTAAGTCCAGTTTTCTGGTAAAACTCCGTTTGAGTTCGTTCCGACGTCAATTCATGCTATTCAAAGCTCAATTGGATCGTATGGAAGTGTAGGAACTCAATTTTACCTTTAATTTTAACAATTAACCTTGATTGATCGGTCAATTTGATGAAATCAAATTCGGCTAGTTTGAAAGGGGGAAATTGGGGAAACTTTTTTGGGGGAATTGGGGATTTCGTAAAATTGAGGGACTAAAGTGCAATTTCTCAAAATTGAGGGCCAATTGGCTATGAAAAAAGATGTTGGAGGACTAATTTGTCAATTTTTGGAATTATTGGGGTCAAATTGCCATTTTTGTATAGTAGGGTCAAAATGGTAATTTTTAAAAGTTAGGGACCAAATTGGAAATTTGGGAAACATGAACCCTTTTGTGATTTTGAGTAAATTTTAGAAGTTTTGGGACTCAATTTGGGGAAAAATTAGCATTGTTCATTCATGAGTAATGTTAAGAGAAAAGAACTTTAGGGACCTAAATAAAAATAACTAAAAAGTTTGGCATTTTGTTTATTCATGAATAATGAAGGCTATTAGGCCAAATGTTAATGAACAAGGATGTTAATATCATGTAGGAACATGAAGGATCAGGAATGCCATCAAGTATAAGCTCACATGGAGGCAGAAAGCCGATATAGGGGAAAATACACTGTATTTATCAGGTGAGTGGTATTTTTCACACCATACCCAGTTGGGATGATGAGAACCTCAGAAAGGAAAAACCGCTACTAAGTGGAGATTTTAATATTATACATGATTGGGGTGATGTGAGAAACACGCAGAAAAACTATTTAACGGTTGTAAGTAGATCATACCTGGTTGGTATGATGAACTTCCTAGAAGAAAATGGAAAATTCGCTTACCAATTATAAGCGGAGATGTCATCACACCCAGTTGGTGTGATGGGTAAGTGAAAAAGTATTTTTGTCGGAAGTGTTCTCCTCTAACTATATGCCACAGCTTAAAAATTTTGGGAGACGTTCTTGATGAGAGCTTGAATAGCTCATATAAGCCAGAGGCCTCAGTTTTTGAACTTGGGGGCTAAAATGCCCGGTTTTAAAAATTTCGTATATTGGGTCCAAGGCTAGTTGGCATGAGCATGAGCTCATAAACAAACATGATGTTAAGCCATGAAATTTTTAATGAATGATGTGATTTGGCCATGGTACTAAGACAAGACTAACACACTCGATGGGCTGGTGGTAGTGCGAAAAGACTAGGTCAATGGACCGATCTAGGCAGACAGCTGCATGTCGAGTTGAGAGTCAGGGCCGTTGGACCAGTGGCACCAAAGATTAATGGCTTATATGGAAAAATTTTGTTTGTGCATGCACTGAGGTTTGGGATTATCAAGATGCCCAAGAGGGGTAGTGATGCGTTCTAGGGGCTACTAGATGACATGGTGGAGATAAGGGCAATTTTTCGTACCAGCAATTAGGGAAGATCGACGTAGCTTCCTGCACATGAGACCGGTGTGGGGTCGGGATGAGGTCTTTATACTCATATGGACATGAAGTTTCTTTTCAGGTTTGAGGGTCGAATGTTGCGAACATCCACTCATTCCTAGGGTATAAGTGGATGGGCTTCTATATAGGTGGTCGGTAAAGTCGCTCCGATGCCACAAGTGAGTGCAGTGGACGGGCTGCCTTGCGAATGTGTGATCCCTTCATGATGAAGGGCGTGTGTTAGTTGTTAAACATACCGTTTGTGGTTAATGATGAGTAAGGGTTTGGACAATCGAGAAATTGAGGAAGAAATTATTTTAAAGGAAATAAGGAGTTTGGCACACTCCAATTCAAAATTATTTTATTGAAACTTTTTTTTAAATATTCATTCATTAAGTTGTAGAAACTCACCCACTCTTTTATCCTTTTTTTAGGAATAGAGAAATGACTAATGATAACACGAGAATTTACCCTCTATCATGTATGCTTAATTTTTGTTAAGCTTACATTTTTTTTATATGTATTCCAAGAAACACAATTAAAATTTCATCTGACTCCTTGTAACTAAAGAAAGTGGAAAACCCTTCTTGAACCAAGGGAGCGGCGGGTTGATCACGGGGATCCAACCAAATCAATTCGGATGTGACACATCTCCACTTTCGCTGACATGTGGAGAAAGTTGGACACTTTTTTTTCTTTCCAAATTTGTATAGTAAGAGCTCATTAACCAACAATGGCATGCTCTCAAAGGGGATCTCTCTATGCAAGCCTACTTGACCTATGTGGCATCCATCACAACCAGCTACACCTAAATTGGGAAACCTAATTCCAAAGTTGAACTAAGGATCACATATCGATGACTTAGGGCACGATTATAAGGCACTCAAACTCATGCTTGCACCCACAATCAGCGGGATGCTCATTAACTGATTCAAGTCTCTCCTACTATGGTTATTGATGGAGAATAATCATTGGTGGAATAGATATTTTACCTCATTTTACCTCGAGTCCACTATGGTTTTGACTCCCAATGAGCTTTCGAACAATATGCTTTTGACACTCTCAGACATATTGCTCTCCATTAGCTTAAAATCTCTCTGAAATCTCTAACCATTTGAGAGCGTCTTTAGCAGACAATGGAGTTTCTTAACCATTCCATGAGCGAAACTCCTCCAATGTGCATAAGGGCTCTCCAGGTTTTCAATTTGATCCAAATCGTTTTGCCACAACCTATGTCTCATTATAGGAAAATTTCAGCCCATAATACTTGTACTAGTTTTTCTTAGTATTCAGATTGCATAGCACGCAATTACTAGTCTTTCGTTCATGCATCTATCTACCAAATATATCAACAATTGGACATATAACCCTAAATTGCCTACACTTTCATGCACCTTTCATCCACCACATATTAATGTGGTGAAAAGTACGAACTCGCGTGCTCACACACTAGAATGGTTCATCAACTCAAGAGTCACACATTATGCCAACAATAATTTGTCCAATCTTTCACTACAAGAAAAAATTACTCATACTGGGCACAAATCAATTTTACCAATTATCTAACCATTATACCTCCATTTCTACCTCTTATCATATCTTCTCTTTAACTAATGTCTTTTATTATATTTTATCTATCTATATGAATCTTTTGTTTGCTTTTCAATTTAATGGCAATTATTTTTATTATTTTAAAATTTACCCTAGACTCGTCATAATGAGATCATCCACGAGTAAAATAGATAAGGATGGGACACTCTACAAGTTAGGTAGTCATCAACAATTAGTCCAAATACTTTTAAATATTCAGTTATCTTATTTTAATAGTCACCAAAGAATAGAACATCCTACTAATTGGATTGTTTCCTAAATTTTATATCAGCATTAAATAAAAAGTTTACCATCTAATTCTAAATTATAACTTTTTTTTATTCACTCTTCAAACTTACTATTTTCAACTTATTCATAATATTTATGGGTTGACCCCTATTAAATCTTATATAATTGATACCTACCGTATAGATTATATGGATAATTATAATATGTATTAATAGTTTTATATTATTAAAAATTAGTGGAATCTCTTACAAATATTTGAGTGGATAATTCCTTGATAGCAAGATTAAAGCATTTAAAATAAATGGTACTAAAATTATCTTTATTTCTATTCATTACATTTTATACTATCACAATCTACAACAAAATGGTATATTATAAAAAAAAAAATAACGTTATAAGGTGTATACGAGTTTTCCTCTTCTTTCCCTCTCTCATTTTCCACTAAAGTTTTGAAATTTAACTTATAAAATAATAGTTTTTATCATATATTGTTTCCCTACTAAATCTCTCAATTTTCATATTATTTAGTACACTTGTCATCAATCCCAAGATTACATCCATAATCAAACTATAAATTTTAACATATCTCAAAACCATTATGTATTGGGACCTAATTTTATTGGATATAAGTTAACCTAGCATATTCTTATCTATCAAAATGTTTAATTGAATTAATCTATTTTTTATTTTGAGGTGTATAACCTTGCTTGCCCCCAACAAGATCCACTATTTCTATCACCTTCTAAATTAAAGTATAATAAGAGTAAACTAAACAATAAAATGAAATGCAATGTAATTGTGATTGTATTGGTTAAAGAAAAGATGCCAAGTGCACAATATATATGACTGAATGTGAATTGCCATATATAATGTATTGTTGATACCTCCTAGTATTATTTTATTGTATATTTCCCGGTAGTTCTTGGTGCAATGAGATGAGGTATGTTCCTGGATCTTGGGAAGTAGGGGATGTAACTTTTGTGGGGTCTGTTGTGATAAGGTGCAATTTCTCCTATTAGTTTTATTCCATCACGGCTGGCCAACTTTTATGGAGTGTTTTCATGAACATTCATTTCCTATCAGTATTTCGCCAGCAATACGAGCACATGGGTACATGATACATCTACCCACCGTTTAGTGCGTGTTTGCGCGTGGTTTTGACATAGTCAAAGTAAACGCTTTGTTTGTATTTATATTGGCCTTCATACTTCTGACATGTTGACAATATTTTTGCAAATCAAAATAATAGTTTCGTGAGAAGGAAAAATCATGATATATTATGTATGGTATATTAATATTTTGGACCTAGTTGGCATTCTCACTTAACTCTTGTATCATTTTGTATTTCGGATGCGTGTTTGTGTGTGTATATATATATATATATATATAATTATTGGGGATTACATAATGTATCATTTAACTCGCGTTTGGATCATTTAATCCTAACTTTGGTAGACTTTTATAATGGTAGGACCCACGTTACACATCATCAATGCTACCTTCCAAATTTGTAATATATCGAGAGCAAATTACATTATTGTCCCCGTCCCCCCTATAAAGTCCCATCCTGGAGAGAACACACTTCAAAGTGAAGTCCTCTCTCTCTCCAGTTAGCTTGACAAGCGGAGGAAGAGAGCCGAGAAAGGTGCATCAGATAATACAATGGGCCGTCCAAATGAAGAGTCCGGTAATACGCCCTCGGACATGCCGTCGTACGACCCAGCCTCTGCCGCCAACGTGCAGTCGTACGACCAGCCTTCCACCCCCAACATGCAGCCGTACGATCGCCAACCACCTCAGCCGCAGCAACAGCCGATGTTCGACCAGCCGCCTCCGATGACAAACCCGTCACCACCACCACCGATGGGATACCAAACACCGCCGACGGGGCCACTCCAATACCCTCCTCCCGGCTCTCAGCAGAACCCCATCAACCCTCAACAGAAGTCTGCTGCTCAGTACCCTCCTGCAGCTCAGCCTGCATCTTACCATCCTCCTCAGACCACAACTTACCCGCCGCCCCATCCCGCAGCTTACCCACCCCCCCAGCCCGCAGCTTACCCGCCCCCCCAGTCCGCAACTTACCCCACTCAGGCCCCGCCGCAGTACGCTCCGCCGCCGCCTCCTCCACAGGTAAACTTCCAGCCGGTGCAGTACCCGCCCCCCGCAGCGAACGTGCAGTACGCGCAGATGCCTCCGCAGTCGCCAATGAAGCCGGCGGCCCAGGGGATACCGATCATGCAACAGGCTCCGTTGCCCAACAGCGAAGGGTGGAGGACTGGACTTTTTGACTGCATGGAAGACCCCGCGAATGGTACGTTCGATTAGTCATATGCATATAACCTAAATATATAACTTAATTGTGTTCTTAATAAAAAGATAAAAAGAGACAATACTATACGAGCACATATATATATATATATATGGGCTTCTATCTAGTGAAGTACACTATTTGCCCTGTGATCTATCTTCGGGAGAATGATGTTCTGTTTTTATTCATGTACTTGCCAGCGGTCATAACCCTACTGTTCCCCTGCTTGACGTTCGGCCAAATCGCCGAGATTATTGATCACGGCCAGACCAGTAAGTCAAAAAATCATGAAATCCTATAATTTTATGAGAAAATTCCATTTTTCCCTAGTTTTTGTTTTTGCGCTGTCATTTTTTCCCTAGTTGGATCCATGGTAATGGCAAATGTATATTGTGTTTAAATTAATAATATTATACACTAATACGTACACAAGCAGCATGTGCGACGGGTGCAATAATGTACGCCTTGATTTCGTCGTTCCTGGGGATGCCGTGCATATATTCGTGCACTTACCGGACGAAGCTGAGGGCAAAGTACGGTCTGGTGGAAGTGCCGGCGCCGGATTGGGCTATCCACTTCCTCTGCGAGCCCTGCGCTCTCTGCCAAGCCTACAGGGAGCTCAACCACCGTGGCCTCGACCCTTCAATAGGTATACTACCCACTCTTTTACATGGGATCCAAATGTAGATCCCATCCAAAACATTAAACATGAAATTTATTTCAAAGTCAACCTGCTTTTGATGGAAAGACAATGCCTAAATTTGCTTCCCTCCATAGTAATATCATTTTCCATAGTAATATTAAAAATTATATTTTATTATAACTAATTCAACTGCTAAGGGATTTTCAGTTTTTGAACTACGGTGAAACTCACATGTTAGTTCTTTTAGAAATTTATGAATGGAGCAGTAATTATTTGATTTTGTATAACAGGGTGGATGGGCAATTTAGCAAGGAGTCAGCAACAGGAGCAGCAATATGCAATGAAGGCCCCGCAACCACAAAGAATGATGTGATGATGATGGGTCCCCATAATTGTCGCCACTTTTATTCTCCACTTTTCTTTGTCGAGGGTATTTTGGGATTTTCCTTAAGTGTGGCTCTGCAAACATCTTAATGTTAATCGTGATTTTAATGGTAATTTATGATTTTCCACTTTTATGTTAGTTAAATCGTGAAGGGATTATTAAAGTGTGGCTCTCCAACATCTTAATATTTATCTTCATTTTCGTCTTTTTTCTATATTTGGGAATTTTATTGACAGAAAAAACTCACTATGTATGAAGTGGGTTGGTGTCGGAGCCCCATATTCAATTCTTAATAAGTTAGCAGTCCTGTGATGACAAAAAATTAAGTTAGCCGTGAGAGAATGTGCTCATTAGATGCTTCTACTATGACAAAAATTTCATAGGTTAACATTTGAGGTTTGATAATGGTCCACAAAAGAATTTGAACGCAGCAAATACTTGAAAAAAGTCTAGTTTGGTAGATTCCACTTTAATGTGACTGTTGAGAGTAAATTATTATTAATACAAATATCAATATATAATAAATAAATTTAATATAATAATTAAACCTGATTTATTAAGTAACCTGTTCACTATATTTTCAGTATTACTGTATGACATATTATTATAATCGTATATATATTTTACATATCAAATCTTATGAGAAGTGAATTAAATTACTTTATGCCACAATTTTTACATGTTATTTACTTGGAGAATTTTAGTCTATTATTCACTTGCAAACTTTATCTGTAATCTTCTAAATTCTTTATCGGGACTGCAATATGGAGTTTTTAAAATTCTTTCTTCATCATTGTCATTGTATCTTAGCGAGTTCCTCAAAACACTTGTAGACATCTTTTTAGCGGGCTCTTGTTAGGATTTTTTTTGTTGAGTGGGTAAGGTGTAGATAAAGAGATTTTACGTTCTATTGGTTTGCCAAGTTTGTTAGGGATGTAGGGATACGTAGGAGAAGATTCTTGAAACTCAAGAAATCATCTTAATGTAAATTATTTTTTTCAGAAATTATCTCTATGGTTTACATGCAAATTTAACAATGGGATATAAGGAATATCAGTAATAAATTATAATTTGGGAAGAAAAATAAAAAATATTAATTTTGGCCTAAACTACTTCGTACACTATTACACTTATTTAAAATTTTGTGACTATATTTATTAACACCGAGTTACAATAGGGCATACTACCCAATTTTTAATATTTTATCTCTATTTATATAGATCTTTTTCCATTTTAATTATCACAATTTTCTGCCATTGGTTGATTTAAATTTTATTTTTTATATCACATTTAATACAATACAATAATAAACATAACATTTTTGGTCCCCCATTTGCGACCACATGATTAGTGTACTAATCATGTGTACGTATTTCTCACTTGTGGGGTAATCCTATATAATTTTCCAACTCAATGTTGTCATTAATATAACTCATGTCATGTCGACTTCACACACGATGGTCCGACTACCGTATTATCGAGCGCTAACACATGAGCCACCGTGTGTGAGTTTAACCATAATACCCATTCTAATCGAACCAGTCAATAGTCCAGCTTGTTAATGGAACTACTGTATTATTGAGCGCTAACACGTGAGCCACCGTGTGTGAGTTTAACCATAATACCCATTCTAATCGAATCAGTCAACAGTCCAGCTTGTTAATGGGACTACCATATCATCGAGCGCTAACACATGATGAGCCACCATGTGTGAGTTTAACTATAATACCCATTCTAATTGAACCAGTCAATAGTCCAGCTTATTAATGGACCACCTGCTATATTAGCACTCAATCAGCTCATACGACCAATTAGCGTGTGGCACGTGGCGAAACATGCCCAGCCATCCGCTCAGTTAGTATTTAAAAGCACACACCAATCAGAACATGACACGTGTACACAATCAACCATCAGATAAAGAAAATTCATGTTATTAGAAACTGACCTGTAATACATGTACTCAGTGAATAGTCAACCAATCATAGTGCGACATGTGGCAGCTCGCATGTGCGAAACTCGCACACACGCGCATAATATCATCTTTTTTCTTAGGATAGCTAAATAGGGGAGGAGGGCGAAGGTCGCCATAACTCCAACGACCATTAATCCTCTCCAACAATGGAGTAATCGGGGAGTCAATGTATGGCCGATGGATGACTGGATAGGAATAAAAGTTCTTGAGCTCACTATATAAAGAGTTCACTTCCATTCATCTTATTCATCACTCAAAAACTTGAAAAACACGAACTGCTCCATTTTTCGATCACACTCGAACAAGAGCTCCAACTGGGGAACTTTTTTTTACCTTAGAATGTGAATTTGAATTCCCTGGATTCTTGCATAAGTTCTCTACACGGTTGCACTCTCCAACTAAATTGAAGATCATTGGAGAAGCGCCGACAAGCTCGTATAGTACAAATGCTCCCTCGGCTATTGCAACCAAAGAAATTCAAACTCAATTTGAGCCACATTCGGGCCAACCACGGCCAAACCAAGTCCTCCATACCTTCACAAGTTGAGTCCACACCTCCCCTGAACTGCCGCCCTTTGTCGAAATTTACTATTTACAGTGCGTTTTTGCCCAAAGACTAAATTGAGAAATTCACACTTCTCAAGCCATCAATTGAGGTGTGGTTTGATTAATGAAGGATCCTCAAGAGGAGAGTAATCCATTGGAATCAAAAGTCCCGACAATCGAACCCTCACCAGTGAGTAATCAAATCTTTATCTCTAGAACGATTGTTTCAGTAAATCTCCGTTTAAGCTCATTTCTAAGCCAAATTAAGTGATTCAAAACTTAAAATGATCCTGGGAAAATAGGGGAGATGATTAGAATCATGCTAGGACTCAATGGGGAAGGTTTAAGGTCGAATTGATAATAATCAAAGGAGGAGTAAATGACAATTTTTGAAACTTTGGCGACTTAATTATATTTTTTGAAAAATTGGCGATTTTCTGCAATTAGCGAGAAATTATGTACACAATTAGAAATTATGAGAAATTATGGACCCAAATGGAGGATTTGAAAATTTTAGGGAACTAATTGGAATTAATGTATAACTTAAGTAGTAAATCGTAACTAATGGAAAGTGATGAGTTTTAAGTATAAATAACTTATGGGTTGTGACTTAATTGCCTAATTTGGCATAAAAACCAATTGTAAACCCTGTTATTTGGAGTTAAGGAAAATCGAAGAAGAACTGGTCAAACTAAGTGAGAAAACCGAACTGGTTCACGGAACCTAATTAAGTGGGAACGGGAAAATTGGATAAATTACAACTACCAAGTGACCCAAAAAGGTTTATAAACCTTGGAAAAGAACTTTAGGACAAATTGGGAGAGAAAAATTTGACTGGTTCAGGTGAACCAGATCCGAACCGAATTGAACCAATTTATGAATCGAGCCGATTTATGAACTAGAACTGATAGAGAGAGGGCAAATGGGGAAATTTATGGATCCCAAGTGATCTAAAGAGTCACATAAGTCATAAAAAAGGATTTAGGATGATTGGGGGATGAAAACCAAACTAGTTCAGGTGAACTAGATCCGAATCGAATTGAACCAGTTTGGACCGATTTGAACCACTATTGAACGGGATGCTAAATTTATTTTTTCTAGTTAGCTTAGAAAATTCCAATTTGATAATTGAGACCACCATTTGATAGATAATAAATTTAGATGAATTTAGAAATTTTTAATTTTGAAAAACTTGATCGAATCGGGCCTAAATCAGCTGGTTTAAACTTTAAACCCAGTTTAGACCTGTCCGGTCTGGTTCGATTCAGAATAATGTCGTCTTCTTCCTTTAGTTGATAGCACTATTCACTCGTTGGAAAATCGAAGTAGCGCTGGCGAAGAGGAAACATTTTCATTTAGTAATTTTCAAGCCATCAATTACTGTCATAAAGGTGTCAAATGGACGGCCGACGAGTCCTCGAACTCCCTATATAAAGTGCCCATATCCATTCATCCTCTCCATAGCTAAAAACCTCACTCTCTCTCAATTGCTTAGTTTTCCGGTGAAGCTCAAACTAGAGCTACGATTTAGGGTCTTTTTTAAGCCAAAGAAGGCATTGTCAAGTTTCTTAGAACCGGAGAGAAGTTAGCTACATGATGGTAGTCTGCATTCGCTCCGAGGGTCGTCGGATAAGTGGAGGCGTCATAGAATAGTGAAGTAGCTCCGACAAATCAAAGCTGCCCTATTTTTGTCGAGCTAAGATCAGCCAATTCAAGCCCTACTCATGCCAAACCAAGCTCTCCCAACACATCCTTAGCCCTCCTACGGCCGAATTAGAACTGAAAGGTAATCTAATTCGGCTCCACTCTATAATTTTTTATCGGTGCTAAAGAAAGAACCAACAGAATTTTGATGATAAAATTTTCCCCTAATTCAATAGCAATTGATGCAATTCCTAATCCTATGAAGAAGCTCAGGAGTAGAGCTATCTGCCCAGATAGAAAGCTCGGATCACCGTGCACCCGATGTTTGGCATTTGAAGCTTTCTCTCTCTATGTTCTATTTTCCGGTGAAGCTCCGTTTGAGCTCGTTCCGGTGTCAAAAGTTACAATTCAAAGAGTAATTGAATCGTATGAAGATGTAGAAACTCTAATTTATCTTCAATTTCAACAATTAAACTTGTTTGATCGATCAATTTGATAAAATCAAATTTGGCTGTGTTGAAAAGTTGAAAGTGAGGGAATAATTAGGGAAATTTTGAGGATTTCAAAAATTTGAGGGACTAAAATGCAATTTTATAAAATTGAGGGCTAATTGGACATGATAACAGTGTTAGAGGACCAATTGAACAAATTTTAGAATTTTTGGGGGTAAAACGTACCATTTTTGTAAAGGAAGTGCAAAATGGTAATTTTGGAAAAATTGGGGACCAAATTGGGAAATTGGGAAACTTAAACCTCTTTTGTGAATTTGAATAAATTGAGGTCCTAAGGAGAATTTTTAAAGTCCCGGGACTCAATTTGAGGAAAAACCGGCATTTGGGGCCTAAAGTAAAAGAAAAAGAACTTTAGGGACCAAATTGCAAATATTTGAAAAGTTAGATATTTTAGTCATTCCTAATGAATGAAGGCTATCGAGCCAAATGATAATAAACAAAAATGTTTATTTCGTGTAGGAACACGAGATATCGGAAATGCCAGGTGAGATTAAGCTCGCAAGGGACGGAAGCTGACTTAAAGGAAATACACTGCACGATCAGGTGAGTAGGAATATATTATCATACTCGATTGGGATGATAAACACCTCAAAAATGAAAGCCCACTACTAAATGGTATTTTAATCATCACATCTAAGAGGAGTGATGTAGAAATCAAGTGGAAAAACTACGTACCGGTTGTAAGTAGATTATACCCGGTTGGTATGATGGAACTTTCTCGAAGGAAGTGGAAAACTCGTTAATCGGTTATGAGCGAAGATGTCCTTATACCCGGTTGGTATGATGGACAGTTGAAAAGTATATTTTGTCGTGAGTGCTCTCCTCTAAGTGTGTGCCACTGCTTAAACATTTTAGGAGACTTTCTTGATGGGAGCTCGAATAGCTCTGTTAGGCTGGAGGCCTCAGTTTTGGAACTTGGGGGCTAATATGCCCGATTTTGAAAATCTCAAATAGTGGGCCCTAGGCCAGTTGGCACGAGTAAGAGCTCGTAAACAAACATGATTAATATGCCATGAAAACTTAAGTAATGAGTTGTTTGGCCATGGTACCAAGACAGGACCAACTTACTCAATCAACTAGCGGCAGTGCAACATGACAGGTTTCTGGACTAGTCATGATAAACAGTTGTAGGTTGAGTTGAGTGTCGGGGTCGTTGGACCAGTGGCACCACAGATTATATGACATGATGTGAAAGTTGTTGATTGTGCATGCACTGTGTTTACGGGACCTTCAAGACACCTAAGAGGGGTAATAATGCGTCCCAGGGTTTTGGACGACCTGGTGGATATATGGGCAGTTAGTCGTTCGAGAAGTCTTGTGAAGCTCGAAGTAGCTTCAAGTGCATGTGACCGGGGTGGGGATAGGATGAGGTATTTGTCTTCATACAGACATGGAGATTTGTTACGAGATTAAGGGTTGGATGTCACGAACATCCACTCATTCTCAGGGTAGAAGTGGACATGTTTCTATCTAGGTGGCCGGTAAAGTCGCTCCGACACCACAAGTGGCTTTAGTGGATGGGCTGGCCTGCTATTGTGTGTTTTACCTTCATGATGAAGGATGTGTGTTGGGTGATGACACACCGTGATAATAACAATTGATTTTGAAAACTGAGATTTTGAGATGAAAAATAAAAATAAAGGAATTAAGGAGCTTAACACACTCCAACTTGAAAACTATTTTTATTGAAATTCCATTTTTTTAAAATACCCATTCATTGAGTTGTAGAAACACACCCCTCTTTTTATCCCTTTTCAGGAATTAGAGAAAATGACTTGGGATAACACCAAGCCTTACCATTTGTCAGATATGCTTAATTTCTCGTAACCTTATATTTTATTTTATATATGTCTTTCTAGGGAACAAGGTTGAAAGTACGCCTGGCTCCACTTGAGTTAAAGGAGGAAACTCCTCTTGAACCAAGAGAGCGGTGGGTTGTTCATGGGGATCCGACCAAACCGTGTCGGGGCATGACAACTTGAGTGGTATAAGAGCCTAGTTCCCTTTAAACATTATCAATATTATGCCCTTACACTAATCCAACTTAAACTATCGTGTAGGAAGGAGAGTTCCTAGGAAATTCACGGTTAAATCTAGTCCTCCACCTATAACCTTAAAAAAGATACCCAACCCAAGGGAGGAAGTTGTACAAAGATTTCTAAAGGGCAAGAAACGAGTACCTAAGGACATGATGGAAGACTACTGGAAATTGGTAGGAGCTTTACTAGAACCAGAAGGCATCATATACCCTCCCCCCTAACAAGAGGAACTAGTATCACCTCCTAGAAGTCCAACCCCTTCTCCTCTAGTCCTGCAACAACCAGACGGAAATCCAACCAAGAAGGAGGCCTGGGATAATTACTGGGATGCATATGCCACCTTCATGAAGGTCTACCAAGTACCTCCACCTACTCAACTTGGCTTCAATCCCTCCCAATGGGTAAAATGGACCTATGAGTGTGAGGTTGTGGTACTAAGGCAGTACGAATTGGAGGCCATACATGAAATCCTTCCTATTAGGGAATACGAATGGACCCCAATCAATTCCTCAAAGCCTTCTGATCAAGAGTCCCACAACCGTTCTAGGGTTAATTCTAGTCCTATGATCCCAAGGGATTTGGGGGTAGAAAATTCCTATAATAAGCCAAGTATGGCAAGAAAATATTTCTTGAATGTATGAAAGTGAAATTTTTGTTAAAACTTCTAAAGTTCCTTGAAAAATTAAAAAAAAAGAGTATGAGAATAAAAATTTAAGTAAAAGGTAGGAAAACATTTAAGGAAGAAAAGACGGGTTATTTTTAGTTAACCTCAACCCTTATGACTACCCTTGGAAATAAGAAAAGGAAGAATCCATCTAAGGGAGATCTTAAGAAAAGAAGTTAGAACAAAGGGAAGCAATCATCAATGAGTATAGATTTATGAAGAGGTCAAGGAGTTATAGATAAGCTCAAGAAAAAAAGAGTAAACAAAAACAAGGAGGAGTAGAACATTCCAAAGGGAACCACGAGAATGGAATCTGATCGAGAAGAAAAAGAAATAAATATGGAGAAATACCAAGGATGTCAAGACCACCAAGGAAAGATGAGAAGAATTACTTGTAAAGAACTAAGATATAGTTCCTTAAGAACTCCATAAAATATGAGGACTTGTGGAAAGCAGAGGTATGGACCAAAAGAGGAAGAAAAGTAGGAGTGGTGAACCATACAAGATCCTTAAGTTAGGTGGAAATTTTAAAGAGAGAAATTTCTAAAGAATGGTAGGGTGATCAACCAAAAGAATTCCAGAATGGAAGACACTAGAAGGAGGATGAAAATATGAAGTTGGATCGCAGAAGGAGAAAGCTCCAGGTCAGGAAAAATAATTGAGGAAATGTCACAAAATCGGAGCCAAAATATGGACATCAGTAAGAAGTATGAGTGGCTAAGCGAGTGCTTTAGAAGGTTAAGTATGATCTATTTGCAAGAAGACACGGAAACCTAAATAGAAATTTTAAATGGATCTGATTGAGGGAAATAACTCCAACTGACCAAATTATTCTGAGGAGTAAACAAAGCTCTAATAAGAGCTGGGGAGTAGTAAAGAATACACTATAATCGAGGCAAAGGGAGGAATACCAAGGGTACGAAGATACGAAATATTTTGACACAAGAGGGATGAGAGGTTCACCTCAAAGGAATAAACAAATGCTAGAATAAGTAAGAATGAAGCAAGAAAAACAAAAGGTACTAGTGGATCCAAAGAGTAAATGTAAGCTGGTGAAGATAACGATAAAAGACATTCCAGAATTAAATGATTGTAATAGTAGAACCGGAAGGAAATCCCGAGAGAGAAGGAATGTAAAGCTCACTAGAGAAGGGAATCTTGGGAGAATATAGGTGTATCAATGAGGAGGAAATGGAACCAACATAATAGGAAAGAAAATAAGCTCCTCAAGAACAAGATGCTGGAGATGAAAGGATTAAGTACAAGGGGAAAGAAATCGTAAAGATCCAAGGGATAAGTCAAAGCCAAGTAACGTGTAAGTAGGAGGACGACATCAAAAGATGACATACAGATAAGAAAGGAACTAACTCGGAATAGAGGATAATAGAAGGATCATGATGAGAGTAAGAATAGATTTGGAAAGAGAAGAGATCTTAAAGAGGAAGTACGCTAGTGGGAATGAGGAATGAAGTAAGAAATCAAGAGTTTTAAGATGTCAGTGAGTATTAGGAAGTTCAGGGATTTGAAGGTTGAATGACTGAATAAGGAAGTTTTGAAAAGACGAGTAAGTAAGAAAACCAATATGGTTATAGAGACATGAAGACAAAGACATAACGAAGAATGTCATGCGATAAGGGGTATGTAAACCCAACTGACTTAGGGAAATTTGACTTAGGCAAGGAACAGTCTATGAGTAAGACATAACGAAGTCAAGCATAAAAGTGATAACCAAAGAATGAGGAAGGGATCCATGCAGGATAAAAAGGTGATAAATGCCAAAACATGTGGAAGAAAAATGATCGAAACTCATAGTTCTGAAATCTTAGGCAAAAGAAGCTAAGAATGGGAAATGGTGCCTTGGGAAAGGAAGGATGTAACTAAAGGAAATGATCCTAGATCTTCCAGGAAGATATTCTAGGCTAAATTAAGTTTCATAGAATGAGGAAAGGATGAGAATGAGATGAGAATCTTAGGTAGGTGATGAAAGTGATGAACGAAAACAACCGAGAAGGTTCTAAGACGATAAACAAGAAAATGTATCTATGAATGAAAGGTTTAATCTAGTACGCAAAAAGTGTGAAATAAGTTTTGGGGACAAAACTCCTAAAAGGAGGGGAGAGTTGTAAACCCCGCTCTTTGTAGTTAAGGAAAACCGGAGAAGAATCAGACAAACCGAGTGAGAAAATCGAACCAGTTCACAAAATTGGATTGGAAAAATTGGAGAAATTACAATTCCCAAGTGATCCAAAAATGTTTATAAACCTTGGAAAAGAACTTTAGGACAAATTGGAAGAGAAAAACCAGATCAGTTCGGGTGAACTGGATCCAAACCATATTGAACCGGTTTATAAACCAAGTCGTTTTATGAACCAGAACCAATAGAGAGAGGGCAAACCAGGAAATTTATGGATCCCAGGTCACCTAAAGAGTCACATAAGTCATGAAAAAGAACTTTAGGGTGATTGGGGATAAAAATCAAACCGGTTCAGGTGAACCAGATCCAAACTGGATTGAACCAGTTTGGACCGATTTGAACCACTATTGAACCGGGTGCTAAATTCATTTTTTCTAGGTGGCTTAGAAAATTTCAATTTGAGAATTGAGGCATTTGATAGATAATGAATTTAGATGAATTTAAAAATTTTTAATTTTGAAAAACTTGGTCGAATCAGGCCTGAACCAGCCGGTTTAAGCTTTGAACCCAGTTCGGACCAGTCCGGTTCGGTTCAGAACAGTGTCGTCTTCTTCTTTCAGATGACAACAATGTTCACTCGTCGAAAAATCAAAGTAGCACTAGCAAAGAGTAAATGTTTCCGTTCAATACATTTCAGGCCATCAATGATTGTCATAAAGGTGCCAAACGGACAGCCGGCGACTCCCCGAGCTCCCTATATAAATAGCCCCTCTCCATTCATCTTCTCCACACCTAAAAATCTCACTCTCTCTTAGTTGCTTAGTTTTACGATGAAGCTCAAACCAGAGCTTCGATATAGGGTCTTTTCGGAGCCAAAGAAGGCATGGTCGGGTTCCTTAGAACCGGGGAGAAATCAACTACACGGTGGTAGTCATTCGCTTCGAGGGTCGCCAGAGAAGCGGCTACGTGATCGAATAGTGAAGTAGCTCTGGTGGACCGAAGCTGCTCTGTTTTAGTTGAGCTGAAATCAGTCAATTAGAGCCCCCCTCAGGCCAAACCAAGCTCTCCCAACACCTCCTTAGCCCTCCTACGGCCGAATTAGGACTGAAAGTAGCCAATTCGGCTCCCCTTTGTAATTTCTCACAGGTGCTAGAGAGAGAACTGATAAAATTTTGATGATAAAATTCTCACCCAATTCGGCATCAATTGATGCAATTCTTGATCCTAAGAGTAACCTCAGGAGGAGAGCTATTTGTCCAGATTGTAAGCTCAGACCGTCGTGCCCCCGATGGTGAGCATTTGAAGCTCTCTCTCTTTTCATTCTATTTTCTGGTGAAGCTCCATTTGAGCTTGTTCCGATGTCAAAACTTACGATTCAAAGTGCAATTGAATCGTATGAAGATGTAGAAACTCTAATTTAACTTCAATTTCAACAATTAAACTTGTTTGATCGATCAATTTGATAAAATCAAATTCGACTGTGTTGAAAAGTTGAAATTGGGGGAAAATTGGGGGTTTAGAAAATTTGAGGGACTAAAATACAATTTTATAAAATTGAAGGCCAATTGGGTATGATAAAAGTGTTAGAGGAGCAATTGAGCATATTTTAGAATTTTTGGGGTAAAACTTAAAATTTTTGTAAAGGAAGGGAAAAATGGTAATTTTGGAAAATTTGGGGACCAAATTGGAAATTTGGGAAAGTTGAACCCCTTTTTGTGAATTTGAATAAATTGAGGTCCCAATGATAATTTTTAAAGTTTCGGGACTCAATTTGGGGAAAACCAGCATTTGGGGCCTAAAGTAAAAGAAAAAGAACTTCAGGGACCAAATTGTAAATATTTGAAAGTTAAATATTTTAGTGATTCCTAATGAATGAAGGCTATCAAGGAAAATGATAATTAACAAAAATGTTCATTTTGTATAGGAACACGAGATATTAGGAAGGTCAGCTGAGATTAAGATCGCAAGGGACGAAAGCAGACTTAGAGAAAATATACTGCACGATTAGGTGAGTGGGAATTTATTGTCATACCCAGTTGGGATGATAAGCACCTCGAAATTGAAAATCCACTACTAAGTGGTATTTTAATCATCACACCTGAGAGGAATGATGTGGAAATCAAGCGGAAAAACTACTTATTGGTTGTAAGGAGATCATACCCGATTAGTATGATGAAACTTACTCAAAGAAAGTGGAAAATCTGTTCATCGGTTATGAGCGGAGATGTCCTCATACCCGGTTAGTATGAAGGACATTTGAAATGTATATTGTAAACCCCGCACATTTGAGTTAAGGAAAACCGGGAAAAGAACCGGTCAAACTGAATAAGAAAACCAAACCGGTTTACATTTGGGAATAAGCAATATCGAAATTTACAACTTTCGGGTGATCCAAAGGATTCATTAAACCTTGGAAAAGAAACTAAAGACAAACTAGAAAACAAAAACCAAAATTGTTCAGGTGAACTAGATTCCATAAGAACTTCAAAGTTAAGCGTGCTTACCTAAGAGTAGTGTGAGGATGGATGACCTCCAGGGAAGTATGATTTTTTGTAACCTAAAATTTTGGTAAAAAAATTTTATGCGAACGTACGGCTTATCATAAATAGCCATAAATTAATATATATTTAATTATTGAAATTAATACCAATAATTTAATACCTAAATTAAATTATTATAATTAATATAAATAATTAAATACCGAAATTAAATTATTGAAATTAATACTGAAATTAAATTATTGGAATTAATACCAATAATTTATGGCAATAATAATACTAGTAATAAATCTCGCCCATTTAATACACGAGTTTTACGACTATATAAAGAGGTCATCCCCATTTCATTCTCCTCACATCTGAACACTTCTCTCTCTCACTACTGCTCCATTTCCCGGTAAAGCTCGAACCAGAGCTTCAACTTGAACAAAGGTCAGGCTCTTTAGAACCGGGGAGAAGACAGCTATCTGATAGAGAACTCCAGTCAATATGAGAATTGTTAGAGAAGCGCCGACGTGATAGAATAGTGAAGCAGCTCCGGCGGACCAAAGTTGCCCTATTTCGGCCAAGCTGAAATCAGCCATTTCAAGCCCTGCTCAGGCAAATCCAAGCCCTCCCAACACTTCCTCAGCCTTTCCACGGTTGAATTAGGACCGAAAGGTAAGCCAATTCGGCTCCCCTTTATAATTTTTTATTAGTGCTAGAGAGAGAGTCGACCGAATTTCAATGACAAAATTCTAATCCAATTCCACATCAATTGATGCGATTCTTGATACTAGGATGAACCTCAGGATGAGAGCTATCTGTCCAGATCGAAAGCTCGAACCGTCGTGCCTTCACCAGAACGCGAAATACCGGGAACGCCAACAAGGACAAGCTTGCGTGAATACAAAGAACCAGTCTAGTGGAATTCACGGTATTAACGGGTGAGTGGGTTTACTAACATCATACCCGGTTGGGATGATGAGCACAACTTAAAGATAAAAACCACTTACCGGTTGTGAGTGGAAATTTTATATCATACCCGGTAGGGGATGATAAGTACCTCGGTATAAAAACCCACTGTTTAGTGGTATTTTAATCCTCACCACTTATAGAAAGTGATGTAAAAATTACGCGAAAAAAACTACTTACCAGTTGTAAGTAGATCATACCCGGTTGATATGATGAGACTTCCTTGAAGGAAGTTGAAAACTCGTTCATCGGTTATGAACGGAGATGTCCTTATACCGGTTGGTATAATGGACAGTGAAAACCTATTTTGTCGGAAGTGTTCTCCCCTGACTATGTGCCAATACTTAAACTATTTGAGAGACCTTCTCGACGGGAGCTCGAATAAGCTCTGATAGGCCAGGGGCCTCGATTTTGGAACTTGGGGGCTAAATGCCCGATTTTGAAAATCTCGTACAGTGGGCCCAAGGCCAGTTGGCACGAGCAGGAGCTCGTAAACGAACATGATATATGTGCCATAAAACTTAAAAAGTGAATTCTTTGGCCATGGTACCAAGATAGGACCGACATGCTCAGTCAACTAGCGGCAATGCGACATGATAGGTCGACGGACTAGTCAAGACAAACAGCTGCGGGTTGAGTTGAGAGTCGGGGCCGTTGGACTAGTGGCACCACAGATTACATGGCAATATAAGAAAACATTATTTGTGCATGCACTATGAGTACGGGATTATCAAGACGCCCATGAGGGGTCCTAAGGGCACTGGACGACCTGGTGGCTATAAGGGCAGTTCATCGTTCCAGGTGTCTGTGCAAAATCTGGAGTAGCACCAAGCGCATGAGACCGGGGTGGGGACAGGATGAGGTCTCTGTCCTCATACGGACACGAAGAAGTGATTTCGGGATTGTGGGTCGGATGTCACGTACATCCACTCATTCTCAGGGTAGAAGTGGTTGTACTTCTATCCGGGTGGCAGGAAAAGTCGCTCTGAAGCCACTAGTGGGTTCAGTAGTGATACTGACTTGCGAATGTGTGTAACCTTCATGATGAAGGATGTGTGTTGGGTGATGACACACCGGTAACTAAGAAATAATGGAAAAACCCAAATTTTTAAATGAATGGATTTTTTTGAAAAGAAAGGAGTCTGGCACACTCCATATAAATGTTTTTCTTAAAAGTTAAAAGTAGACCTTTGAAAACCCATTCACTGAGTAGTCGTACTCACCCCCTCCCTTATATCCCTTTCAGGAAATCCCGGAAAGCCTACCTTGAAAGACCATCAACTAAGATGCCTATAAGATAGGTATGTAAAGTTTAAAATTTCATGCAGTTTTGATTATGCTATTCCAGGAAATGGTGCAGATTTAAAGGACGCCTTACTCTTTACAAATTATAATAAGGGGAAACCCTTTAATAAACCGTGAGAGTGGCGGGTTGTTCACAGGGATCCGACCAAACCGGGTCGAGGCGTGACATATATTTTGTTGGAAGTGCTCTTCCCTGACTGTGTGCCACTGCTTAAACATTTTGGGAGACCTTCTTGACGAGTGCTCGAATAGCTCTATTAGGCTAGAGGCCTCGGTTTTGGAACTTGGGGGCTAATATACCCAATTTTGATAATCTCAAACAGTGGGCCCTAGGCCAGTTGGCACGAGCAGGAGCTCATAAACAAGCATGAATAATATGCCATGAAAACTTAAGTAATGAGTTGTTTGGCCATGGTACCAAGACAGGACCGACTTACTTGACTAGCAGTAGTGCAACATGACAGGTCTCCGGACTAGTTAAGACAAATAGATGCAGGTTGAATTGAGGGTCGGGGCCATTGGACCAGTGGCACCACAAATTATATGGCATTATGTGAATACTGTTGATTGTGCATGCACTATGTTTATGGGACCTTCAAGATGCCTAAGAGGGGTAGGGATGCATCCTAGGGCTTTGGACAACCTGGTGGATATAAGGGCAGATAGTCTTACCAGAAATCTTGCAAAGCTCCGAGTAGCTTCAAGTGCATGAGATCGGAGTGGGGATAGGATGAGGTCTCTGTCCTCATACGGACACGGAGATTGTTATAGGATTGAGGGTCGAATGTCGTGAACATCCACTTATTGTCAAGGTAGAAGAGGATGTGCTTCTATCTAGTTGGTTGGTAAAGTTGCTCTAATGCCACAAGTGGGTTCAATGAACGGGTTGGCCTATAATTGTGTGTTTGACCTTCATGATGAATGATGTGTGTTGGATGATGACACACCGTGGTGATAAGAATTGATTTTTGTTTTTTGAAAAACCAATATTTGAAAATGAGAAAAATTAAAAGAATTAAGGAGTCTAACACATCCAACTTAAAAACTATTTTTATTGAAACTTCACTTTTTTTAAAAAAAATACTCATTCACTAAATTGTAGAAATTCACCCTTCTTTTTATCCATTTTCAGGAATTAGAGAAAATAATTAGGGATAACACCAAGTCTTACCATCTGCCAGTTATGCTTAATTTCTTTTAAGCTTGCATTTTATTTGATATATGTCTTTCCAGGGAACAAGGTTGAAAGTACACCTAGCTCCACTTGAGTTAAAGATGGAGTAAACTTCTCTTGAACCAAGAGAGCGGCAGGTTGCTCACGGGGATCTGACCAAACCGGGTCGGGGCATGACACTCAAGGTCCATTCTACGAATGTTTGATCCATTTATTAAGAAAGTGTATTTGTGAGTTTGTCTAATACAAACCTATAGAAATTAAATAAAAGGCTCTTCCAGATATGAAGTAACCAATATTTAGGTTGTGAGACACAAGTCGTGAAAACCCCTTTAATAAAAAAAGAGTGATTGTTGTTTGTCTAACACAAGTATGTGAAAATTAAATAAAAAGTTATTTCGGGTAGGAGATAACTAAGTTTTATCTTGTGAGATACTAAATAAAGTTATGAAATTAACTTTTAAATGATAAAAAAAAGTTGGAGATTGTTTATTTTCCAAACCTATTGGAGTGAAGGAAAATGAAATACATATATTTTTTGAGGATGCACTAAATTGTGGACATGACGTCACGTTTTCAGCTAACACTCTCACTGAGTTATAGACTCACCTCCTCCGTTACCTTTTTTAGGGCACGAAATGTCAAGTAGGATATTAGGAGACGAACTATCAAAGTGGTATATCAAATCATTTTACAGATTTATGTACATCACTATATACATTCCAATATATTTTGAAAAATATAATCTGATACACTATTTTTCTCGTTATTTGAGCATTGCTCCTGTTAATACTATGATCACGAAGGTGGTTTCTATTATAATATTGGGAGGAGTGGAGGGTTGTTCACATAGTTTCGTCCAAACCAGGTCAGAGTGTGACAAAAGGTATTGGTAGTCTAAGATAAAGCGAGAAATCGTTGAACATGTAATCGAGTATTTATTTTAAAAATAGATTAAGACAGAACACCAGAAGGCTATATGACTACTGCAACCTCTCTCCACTATTGAATTGAAGTGGGAATAGATCACAATGGATTTCATAACCGATCTAACCCTTCGTCCGAAGTACATGATACAATATGTGTGATTCTAGATTGTCTCACCAAGGCATCACATTTCTTATATTTCTGATTGAAAAATTCAGTGAAAAATCTAGTCAAAATATAAATAGTAAAGATTGTATGTATACATGTAGTACCCATGTCAATATCGATAGTATCTTATCGATATCCTCGGTTCTTGTCCATATTTTTTTCTAGCTTACAAAAATCTCTATAAACAAGTTTATATGAGCACTACCTAAATCTTAAGTTACAAACCCATTTTTTTCTAAAACTTGAATTTCAAAAATTATTTCTATGATATTTGGCCTTTGCTCAGTTTCTAACATCACATAATAATTTTTTTCTGAAAATTTACTTTTTAAGTTTTCAGTTTTCATAACAATGTTATGAATTGGTTGAGTGGAAATTTTATTTATTCAATTATATTCAAATCAGTAAACTTAATTACCTAGTTAGGGAAGTTATATGTGTGGGAAATTGAATAAATACTGATTTGAATATGTCAAGATTTACAAAATTGAAAGTGCAAGTTAAATTTTCCAATAGATTCAAGTATGGGAAAAAGTACTTCCTCGCAATTCTTCCACACACTTGGAATTTTCCATAAGTTAACAACAGTTGTGCTAGCTGTTAATTATGAAAATATGTAGTTTTTTATCTATAATAATACAATAAAAATATTTTGAAAAGATATAAAAAAAAAAGCATATTGTTCATTGTGTCCCTCAAATAATGGGGAAGGCGTACTCTCTCTAATTGAACAAATTTAAATGCTCAACTTCCCATTACTCCAACTATTGACAAGTTTGATTTTGAGTTCTTATGACAAATATTTGGTTGGTAAGGAACCTCCCTATAAAATAACAGCTATTATCTTACTCTCAATATCCCTCAATTAACTATTGAAGTCCATTGACCCATTTTTAGCGAGTTATCTTATAGAACTCTGGCTTGATATTTTTCTCATCCAAATTAGTAGATTCTCCATACGTTGAAATCCTACATAAATACTATTTCTAAATGTGATAAATCTGTAAATCGATGACCTGTGATTATAGTGTTGTAGAATTAAACATTGATGTCGCATGTGAAACCGAATATTGAGCAAATCTTCATAAGTTGATTATAACTTTTTTCTAAAAGTAAAAATGGGAAAGATGTGACTAATATTTCTCCATATATTTTGCTTGGTCTTGGTAGCCTAATTCCTGTCCGGACCATAGTAAAGCTCTAGTTTTGCGTGGTTTTGGTCTATTTTTTTTATCGAGACCAATTTTTAGACACTTCATGTGGCCTAATTGAACCCCGGTTAATCCTAAGAGATCTTTTAGAATATAAGCTAGTTTCTCATACTTTAAACTTGAATCAATTTATCGAAATTCATATTATCTCACTATTTTCTTTCTATAGAATTATTTGTAGGTGAAACTTTGATCTTGACCAATTCTAAATCATGTCGATTGGTACAAAGCTTAGAACGATCCTAAGAACATAAGGGAGTCAATTAAGATCATGTTTGGTTCAAGTTCTATAAGTTAACATGAGTTTTAAAGGAATAAAAAAATTTGGGAACTAATTTACAATATTAAGAAAGTTGGGGATCAACATATAAATAAAAAAATTACGAGGACTCATATGAGATAAAAGAAAGTCTAAAGACTTAAAATAAATGTTTAGAAAAGATATTGATTGAAATGAGGTGAAAGGAAATATTAGAGAGCTAAATATAAATATTAAAACGTTCAGGCACCTAATGTAAATATTTGAAAGATTAAGTGAAAAAAAGTAAATAAAGAAAAATTTTGAAAAAAAATTTGTAAGTTGAGAAATTTTGAATTGATTAGTAAAATAGATTTTGAAAAATTGTGTAATGGGATAAATCGAGCCTTAGGGAATAAAATCATAAATTTACAATATATGTTAAGGAATGATACAAAATATATTAATTTAACTTATCTCCATATATTAATAAAATATATCAATGTTTGTATTTTTACCTTAGTAAAATTGGATGGACTAAACGTTCAAATAAAAATCGTTCTATGTTTTTCTGCAGAAAATTGAAACATTTCTTAGGAATGTAGTGTGCCCAAATGGTTTGCATAACACCACATGAATATAGTAGTTGATAAATAGTAAATTACAATATTTGTAAAGAAGTAAAAAAGCATACCTTAAGTTGGGCTTGTTTGGGGATGCTTCCCTACTCGTGCCTTGAATTTCAACGGCTTTTACCTACAATGGTTTGGGGGAGTAGTGAGCTCGCATCTCAGTGAATGGGGTATTGACACCGAGCTACTACATGGCTTACAACTTCATATATCTCATGAAAATTCATAGCATTAAGGTTTATTATTGGTGTAAAAACCATTTATTTAACATTATTTTATTTAGGCCCTTGAGACTGCTGTATCAGACGACTTATTATCGGTTTACAAACCCTTCATTTCACATTTTTTTATTTGGCCCCTCGAGATTACTGTCTCGGGCCGCCCATAACCGTAATCTCATCTTATGGTTAGGTCCACTTTCATTTCCCCCAAACAATTTAACAAGATCTAATTCATGGTATGTATAACACAACATAAACTGAGCACTTATGGTCCTCACACATGGGAAACTTGTGGTCTGATTCAATTCACTCCCGAAAGGTATGTCGTAATATCGATAGAGTTCTATGAGAGTATGAGAGCCACATGTGCTCTTCCACAACTAATACCCCTCGGGTTTGTCTCTTAGTGGGATGACTTTACATCGGGGTGATGGCCAACATCACACCAATAGCCTCACACATGCCCATTACACATGTGACTCAATCCTAACTCTTCTTATCACAATGATGTGACTGGGAAAGTACACGTACATCAATTGGGTGTCCCGGGAAATCTATAGCAAACAATTCAATATCCCCTTATCCACACTTTCTAATTTCCCTTGACATCGACACTAATTTGCTAGGTGTGATGTCAATGCCCCCATATAATACCGATATACATTAATCACAAAATGAATTTCAAACATATGCACAAGCTAATTTAGGCATATCACTATTTTCCTCGAGTATGTTCCTTTTATCGATCATCTCCATTCATATACAAATATGACGCAACAAATATGATGCAAACTCAAATTAACATCGAGAGTTTGGCATATTATTCAACCAACTCTCATCAATAGATATAACATGACTAAGGCCTTAATCACAAAAACTAAGCATGCGACTATAGTTTAATAATACATGTCACGCACCGATCCAATTTGGTCAGATCCTCGTGAACAACCCACCACTCTCCCAGTTTATTAAGGGTTTTCATCTTCCTTAAACCATGAGAAGTAAGGTGTCCTTTTCACCTGTATCTATCATGGAATAACATTAATCAAAATTGAATATATTAACCTTGTATACCTGTCTTGCAGGTTCAGCTATCGAAAGGTCTTTAAGTGGGTTTTCCCTCAGTTACTTGAAAGGGGTAAAAAGGGGGGAGTGAGTTCTGTAACTCAGTGAGCAAGTGTTGGGAGTGAGTTTTAAAGATTGACATGCCAAGGTTATCATTTCTTTAAAAAGAAATTTTTTTCTCAAAGTTCGGTTTTTCAAAATCTTTACCTTACCAAGGGTGACATTTTTCTTTTATCAGGGTTTTCCTCAATTTCAACTTCTTTTCAACAAGCCTCTTCCCAAGGTTTACAAATTCTTTCCCAAGGATTCTTAAATCCTTTTCAAGGTTCTCAAAAACTTTTTCCCATCTCTATATTAGATGTGTTTAACAAACAACACATGCCCTTCATCAAGAAGGGTACACACATTCGCAGGTGCAACATGTCCACTATACCCACTTGTGGCTTAGAGCGTCTTTACCGACCACCAAGATAGAAGTCAATCAACTTCTACCCTTGGTCTGAGTGAATGTTCGCAACATCCGACCCTCAAACTCGAAATCAATTTCGTATCTATATGAGGACAGAGACCTTATCCCGGTCTCCTATGCATGAAGCTCAAAAACAATAGCTTTAGGAAGCCACAAACACAGTAGCTTAATGGAGTCCAAACATAGTAACTCCGTGGAGTCCAACCACAGTAAATCTATGGAGTCCAAACTCAGTAACTCCATGACTAACCAGTACAACGAGAAACCCACACACACCAACTTCTCATTCCCTTTTCGCCACCATGTCGTCCAACAGCCCTTAGGACCCATCACTACCCCCTAGGGCGTCTTGATGTCCCGTACCACAAGTGCTTTAAAAAATAATAGTTTTCATTTTTATTAGCCAATCTCTTTGGTGTCTATGGTCCAACAACCCCGACACTCAACCCGGCCTACAATTGTTTATCTATCTGGTCCGTCAACCTAGCCCTAACACACTACCGCTAGCCCATTGAACCTTGTCGGTGCTAACTTGGTACTGTGGCAAATAACACAATAAATTCCACTTATTAATGAGAGTTTTCATGGATCTTCCTATTCATGTTTGTTTACGAGCTCCTAAAGTTCTTTTTCTTTGACTTTAGGTCCCTAATGCTAACTTTTCCCCAAATTGAGTCCCAAAATATCTAAAATTCACATTGGGTCCTCAATTTATTCAAAATCACTTAAGGGGTTGAAGTTTCCCAAATTTTCAATTTGCTCCCAAACTTTCCAAAAATTACCATTTTGCCCCTACTTTAGAAAAATGGCAATTTGACCCCAATAAATTTAAAAAATTGACCAATTGGTCCTCCAATATCCTTTTCATGGCTAATTGGCCCTCAATTTTAGGAAATTGCACTTTGATCCCTCAATTTTACGAAATCCCTAATTTTTCCCTTTTAAACTGACCAAATTTGATTTCATCAAATTGACCATTCAGTCGGGGTTAATTGATCCAATTGTAGGTATGGATCAGTTCCTACACTTCCACACGATTCAATGGAGCTTTGAATCACGTCATTTGTGTCCAAATTGAGCTCAAACAAAGCATTGTCGGAAAATTGAACTTAGAGAGAGAGAAAGCTTCGAAAGCTTACCGTGGGAGGTGCAATGATTCGAGATTTCAATTGAGGCAGGTAGCTCTCATCCTGAGAATCCTCCCAAGATCAAGAATTTCAACAATTCATGTCAAATTGAGTGAGAATTTGGTCAGTGAAGTTTCACCATTTCTCTCTCTAATGCTGATCAAAATTTACAGAGGGGAGTCAAAGTGGCTTACCTTTCAGCTCTAATTCAGTCATCTGAGGGTTGTGGAAGTGTTGAGAGAGCTTGGTTTGGCCAGAAAAGGTCCTTTGGTCCTGTTAAGGATTTCTTTTATCCTTCTTTTCTCGAGTATTTGGCCTTTTTGCCCCTCTCTTCTCTGTTGGAACTCAAATTATGGTTTTCCCTTGTATTTGTTCGTTAACTACCTCACCTCCACCATTCCTTTGGTCTAAGTTTCTTAGGGAAGTTGTTTCTCGAGTACTCCTATCCTTAACATCCATCTCACTGACCTTTTTAGGGTGTAGTCCCTTCTACCTCTCGGTCTTCCTTAGGCTGTCATTTATTTTCTTTAACTATTTTGTTGTCACAGTTTGCTTACTTCTGCTATGTTGCTCCGAATCTCTAATTTGACTTCCTTTTTCCTTCCTACCATATTGCTGTTATCTCGAAAATGTTTCCTCCTGTCTATGGTTGAAATTTCAAGCAGGAGTCGTGTTCCTTGGAACAGTATCCTTTCGAATTTCATATAGTTGTAGGGTGTTTATTCTTGGAAATTATTGTTCTAAATCCTAGTGGTGTGGGACAGTCCTTCATTTCATGTCATATTTCCTTTGTACTTTATATTAGGTTGTTCCTTGTTTAGTTACCCCAAAATTCTCCTACACTCCTTACCATGACAATTTTCTTGTCATGACTTCTTTGCATAATAATCTCCTTCCTTTATCCTTGTGATTGGATACCTTGAGAGCTTCTTTTGGAGTCTTCTTTGACAATTGATTACTCTAAGAGTCCTTCTAGGTTTCTCGATTCCCTAATTCTGTTTCCTTAACTTGGATGGGATCCTCCTTAGTTTTTATAGTAGTACAGACTTATTTGGTCACTTTCTTTGGGGCCATCTTACTTGAAGATCACATCATTTTAGGGACAGGGTTTTTAGGAATTTGGAGTACTTCATTAATAGAGGAGTACAGTATTTTGGGTGTTTTGGCCCTATTACAGAAAATGATAACCAAATAACTAAGGAGCTACGAGATTCTTGATAAGTGTCCTCCTATCTGAGGCTATATGCCCCTTTTCTTGCGTTTATGACTTCACGCTTGGCTTCTTTTATACTTAGAGTTGTGCCCTCAATAGGTCCTGGCACCATTCTCCGTGATACTTCCCCATTTGGTCTTTTGAGATTCCTGCCATGCCTCAAGTATTTGGGAAGCTTCTAGGGTTGTCTTCCTACAAAGATAGGGTGTTGAGTAGAGTAATTCTTAGTTTTATTTGTTACTCTCCTGAGAGCCATCTAAAAATTTTAGGATAAATCCTATTAGTTAATATTTTCTAGTCTTGATTATGTATTCAAATAAATAGGTTCTGATACCACTTTAGTTGTCATGCCCCGACCCGGATTGGTCGGATCCCCGTGAGCAACCCGCCACTCACCCGATTTATTAAAGGGTTTCCCCTTATTATAAACTGTAAAGAGTAAGGCATCCTTTAAACCTGCACCTTTTCCTGGAATAACATAAATCAAAACTGCATAATAACTTAAATGTTTGTCATACTTGTCTCATAGGCATCTTAGTTGATGGTTTTTAAGGGTAGGCTTTCCGAAATTTCCTGAAAGGGATATAAGGGAGGGGGTAACTATGACTACTCAGTGAATTAGTTTTTCAAAACCTAAAGTTATTTCTCTTTATCTTTAAGTCCCAAATGCCGGTTTTTCCTCAGATTGAGTCTCGAAACTTCTAAAATTTATCATAGGATCTCAATTTATTCCATTTAACAAAAGGGGCTTTAATTTCCCAAATTTCCAATTTGGTCCCCCAATTTTTCTAAAATTACCATTTCACCCTTCCTTTACAAAAATGGTAAATTTTGCCCCAAAATTTTCAAAATTCCTTAATTGGTCCTCCAACATTAGTTTCATCCCCAATTCACCCTCAATTTCATAAAATTTCATTTTGATCCTTTGAATTTCATAAATCCTCAATTTCCCCCAATTCCAACTTCTTAACATAGCCGAATTTGATTTTATCAAATTGACCCATCAAAAATTTCCAATTGTTGAAATTGAAGTTGAATTTGAGTTTCTACATGTTCATACCATTCTTTAGAAATGTGAATCGCAAGTTTTAACGCCAGGACGAGCACAAACGAAGCTTCGCTGAAAAATGAACTATAGAGATAGAAAGCTTCGATTACTCACCGGTGAAGGCACGGCGGTCCGAGCTTTTGATCTGGGCAGATAACTCTCATCCTAAGGTTCATCCTAGAATCAAGAATCGCATCAATTGATGTAGAATTGGATTAGAATATTGTCATTGAAATTTGGTCGACCCTCTCTCTAGCACCGATCGAAAATTGCAAAGGGGAGCCGAATTGGCTTACCGTTCGGTCCTAATTCAGACGTGGAAAAGCTGAGGAAGTGTTGGGAGGGCTTGATTTGGCCTGAGGAGGGCTTGAAATGGCCGATTTCAGCTTGGTCGAAATAGGGCAGCTTCGGTTCGTCGGAGCTGCTTCACTATTCCATCATGCCAGCGCTTCTCCAACGATTCTCGGATTGACTGAAGTTTGCTATCAGATAGCTGTCTTCTTCCTGGTTCTAAAGAGCCTGACCTCTCCTTTCGAGGTTAATAAAAATGTTGAAGTCGAAGCTCTGGTTTAAGCTTCACCAGGAAATGGAGCAGTAGAGAGAGAGATAAATGCTCAGGTGTGAGGAGAATGAAATGGGGATGACCTCTTTATATAGGCGTAAAACCCGTGTATTAAATGGGTGATATTTATTACTAGTATTAATATTTCCATAAATTATTGGTATTAATTCCAATAATTTAATTTCGGTATTAATTCCAATAAATTTAATTTCGGTATTAATTCCAATAAATTTAATTTCGGTATTAATTCCAATAATTTAATTTAGGTATTAAATTATTGGTATTAATTAAAATAATTAAATATATATTAATTTATGGTTATTTATGATAAGGCGTACATACAAATTTTTGACCGAAATTTCAGATTACAAAAAAATTCATACTTCCCAAGAGGTCACCCATCCTCACACTACTCTCGAGCAAGCACACTTAACTTTAAAGTTCTTATAGAATTTAGTTCACCTGAACCACTTTGGTTTTTGTTTTCTAATTTGTCTTAAGTTTCTTTTCCAAGGTTTAATGAACCCTTTGGATCACCCGAGAGTTGTAAATTCCCAACTTGCCCGTTCAGAAATAATCGAGTTTGTGAACCGGTTCTGAATCCTCACTTGGTTTGATCGGTTCTTTTCCTGGTTTTCCTTAGCTCAAAAGGGCGGGTTTTACATGGCTCCTTGCACATCCGCCAACTAATGATTTATTTTCACAGAGTATTCCTTCTCTTCTTCACTCTCACTGTGTCATTCCCTACAGTTTCGGGGGACGTTTTTCTGTGTTTGCCCCTTACAAGAGGGTTCTAAGTATCATTCTCATGTACCTTATCCTTATTCATGAGGCATCCTTCTCGATTTGACCTTCTTAAGAAGTTTTTGTATTCACCTCGTCTTTTCTTGACATCTTTTTGAATTGTTTATGTAACCCGCTCCATGGTATCAGTCTCTTATCCTTCATGTCCTTCATGACCTTTGAGGAGGTATTGCCCTGAATCTATGAGGTGTGAAAGACCCCTTCTTTCCTTACACCTATAATAGTACAACTTGGTATTTGTCCTTTAGTAGGGTTGGGCATCTCTTCAGGTAATGTCCCATCGTCATTCCCTTACATGGATTGTTGTGATTCTTACTTTCCTTCGAGTGGGGCTTTTTCCAGGGTTACTATTGGTTTGGTGCTTACTGTTCTTGAGTCTGATCACTTTGACAGTTTTCTAGTTGAATCACATTTGCTAAGGGTCATGGTAAGAGTCCTCCTAGGTTTCTTGATTCATCTTCCCTCACTGGATTGCGACTCTTCCTTAGTTTCTAGGATAGTGCGGGTTTGTTTTATTTTCCTTATGCCATATTCCTAGTAAGATCACATCCTCAGAAGATAGATTTTTGGGGAATTTGAATCTTTTATTAACATGGGGATACAAAAGGTTGGGCTCTCAGCCCTATCACAGAAAATGGTTGCAAAATAACTAAGGAGCTATGGAATTTTGATAAACGTCTTCCTCCATAATTAGAGTTGTGCCACCAATAGGTCCTAGCACCATTCTCCAGGATACTTCCCCATTTGGTCTTTTGACATTTCACCCCGGTCTCAAGCATTTGAGAAGCTTCTAGGGTTGTCTCCCTACGGAGGTAGGGTGTTGAGTTGAGCCATTCCAAGTTTTCTTGGTTTCTCTCCGGGAGCCATCTAAAAATTTTAGGATAAATCCTATTAGTTACTATATTTTCTAGTCTTGATTATGTATTCGAGGAAACAGTTTTTGATACCACTCTAGTTGTCACGCCCCAACCCGGTTTGGTCGGATCCCCGTGATCAACCCGCCACTCTCCCGGTTTATTAAAGGATTTCCCCTTATTGTAAACCGTAAAGAGTAAGGCGTCCTTTAACCTGCACCTTTTCCTGGAATAGAATAATCAAAACTGCATAAAATTTAAAAATTTACATACCTGTCTTATAGGCATCTTAGTTGACGGTCTTTAAAGAGACGCTTTCCAGGATTTCCTGAAAGGGATATAAGGGAGGGGGTGAGTACGACTACTCAGTGAATGGGTTTTTAAAAACTTTTGACTTTTAAGAAAAGCATTTATATGGAGTGTGCCAGACTCCTTTGTTTTCAAAAATCCCTTCATTTAAAAATTTGGGTTTTTCCACCATTTATTATTTACCACGGTGTGTCATCACCCAACACACATCCTTTATCATGAATGTTACACACATTCGCAAGTCAGTATCACTACTGAACCCGCTAGTGGCTTCGGAGCGACTTTTCCAGCCACCTGGATAGAAGTACGACCACTTCTATCCTGGGAATGAGTGGATGTACGTGATATCCGACCCAAAATCCCGAAATCACTTCTTCGTGTCCATATGAGGACAGAGACCTTATCCTGTCCCCACCCCGGTCTCATGCGCTTGGTGCTACTCTAGATTTCGCACAGACACCTAGAACGACAAACTTCCCTTATAGCCACCAGGTCGTTCAGTGCCCTTATGACGCATCACTACCCCTCATGCGCGTCTTGATGATCTCGTACTCACAGTGCATGCACAAACAATGTTTTCTTATATTTCCATGTAATATGTGGTGCCACTAGTCCAACGGCCCCAACCCTCAACTCAACTCGCAGCTGTTTGTCTTGACTAGTCTGTCGACCTGTCATGTCGCACTGCCGCTAGTTGATTGAGCATGTCAGTCCTATCTGGGTAACATGGCCAAACAATTCACTTATTAAGTTTTATGGCACATATATCATGTTCGTTTACGAGCTCCTGCTCGTGCCAACTAGCCTTGGGCCCACTATACGAGATTTTCAAAATCGGGCATTTAGCCCCCAAGTTCAAAATCGAGGCCCCTAACCTATCAGAGCTATTCGAGCTCCTGTCGAGAAGGTTTCCCAAATAGTTTAAGCATTGGCACACAGTCAGGGGAGAACACTTCCGACAAAATAGGTTCTCACTGTCCATTATACCAACCGGTATAAGGACATCTCCGTTCATAACCGATGAACGGGTTTTCAACTTCCTTCGAGGAAGTCTCATCATACCAACCGGGTATGATCTACTTACAACTGGTAAGTAGATTTTTTCGCATAATTTTCACATCACTTTCTCTAAGTGGTGATGATTAAAAAATCACTAAACAGTGGGTTTTTATACCGAGGTACTTATCATCCCCCACCAGGTATGATATAAAATTTCCACTCACCACCACTAAGTGGTTTTTATCTTTAAGTTGTGCTCATCATCCCAACCGGGTATGATGTTAGTAAACCCACTCACAACCAGTAAGTGGTTTTTAAATTATAAGGTGTGCTCATCATCCCAATCGGGTATGATGTTTGTAAACCCACTCATTCGTTAATGCCGTGAATTCCACTAGACCGGTTCTTTGTATTCACACGAGCTTGTCCTTGCTGGCGTTCCCAGTATTTCACGTTCCTACACAATATGAACAACTTTGTTCATTATTATTCGACATAACAACCTTCATTCATTTCCAATGAATGAGAAAACCTAAACTTTTAGTTGTTTGCAATTAGGTCCCTAAAGTTATTTCTCTTTAACTTTAAGTCCCTAATGTCGGTTTTTCCTCAAATTGAGTCTCGTAACTTTTAAAATTTATCTTGGGACCTCAATTTATTCAATTTCACCAAAAAGGGGTTTAATTTCCCAAATTTCTAATTTGGTCCCCTAGTTTAACCAAAATTACCATTTTGCCCTTCTTTTACAAAAATAGTAAGCTTTGCCCCAAAAATTCCAAAATTCCTCAATTGGTCCTCCAACATTATTTTCATGCCCAATTGATCCTCAATTTCATAAAATTGTATTTTGGCCCTTTGAATTTAAAAAATCCCCAATTTTCCCTCAATTCCAACTTCTTAACACAGCCGAATTTGATTTCATCAAATTGACCCATCAAACGTTTCCAATTGTTGAAATTGAAGTTGAAATCGAGTTTCTACATGTTCATACGATTCTTCAGAAATGTGAATTGCAAGTTTTAATGCTGGGACGAGCTCAAACGAAGCTTCGCCAGAAAATGAACTATAGAGAGAGAAAGCTTCGATTACTCACCGATGAAGGCACGGCGGTTCGAGCTTTTGATCTAGGCAGATAGCTCTCGTCCTGAGGTTCCTCCTAGAATCAAGAATCACATCAATTGATGCGGAATTAGATTAGAATTTTGTCATTGAAATTCGGTTGATTCTCTCTCTAGCACCGATTGAAAATTGTAAAGGGAAGCTTAATTGGCTTACCTTTTAGTCCTAATTCGGTCGTGGAAAGGCTGAGGAATTTTTGGGAGGGCTTGGTTTGGCCTGAGGAGGGCTTGAAATGGCCGATTTTAGCTTGGCCAAAATAGGGCAGCTTCGGTCCACCAAAGTTGCTTCACTATTCCATCATGTCGGCGCTTCTCCAATAATTCTCGGATTGACTAGAGTTTGCTATCAGATAGCTATCTTCTCCCTAGTTCTAAAGAGCCCGATCTTTGTTCAAGTCGAAGCTCTAGTTCGAGCTTTACTGGGAAATTGAGCAGTAGAGAGAGAGAGAGAAATGGTCAGGTGTGAGAAGAATGAAATGGGGATTACCTATTTATATAGGCATAAAACCCGTGTATTAAATGGGCGAGATTTATTACTAGTATTAATATTGTCATAAATTATTGGTATTAATTCCAATAATTTAATTTTGGTATTAATTCCAATAAATTAAATTTTGGTATTAATTCCAATAATTTAATTTCGGTATTAAATTATTTGTATTAATTACAATAATTAAATATATATTAATTTATGGTTATTTATGATAAGGAGTACATACAAATTTTTGAACGAAATTTTGGGTTACAAAAAATTTCATACTTCCCAAGAGGTCATCCATCCTCACACTTCTCTCGAGCAAGCACGCTTAACTTTAAAGTTTTTATGGAATTTAGTTCACCTGAACCACTTTGGTTTTTGTTTTCTAATTTGTCTTAAATTTCTTTTAAAAGGTTTAATGAACCATTTGGATCACCCGAGAGTTGTAAATTCTCAACTTGCCCGTTCAGAAATTATCGGGTTTGTGAACTGGTTCTGAATCCACACTTGGTTTGACCGGTTCTTTTCCTGGTTTTTCTTAGCTCAAAAAGGCGGGTTTTACATGGAGTGTGTCAGACTCCTTTCGTTCAAAAATCCTTTCATTTTTAAATATCGGGTTTTACCACCATTTGCTTATTTAATCATGGTGTGTCATCACCCAACACACACCTTTCATCATGAAGGTTAAACACACATTCACAAGCCAGTACATCCACTGAACCCACTTGTGGTGTCGGAGCGACTTTACCGACCACCTAGATAGAAGTACGTCCACTTCTACCCTGAGAACGAGTGGATGTATATGACATCGAACCCTCAATCCCGAAATCAATTCTCTATGTCCTAATGAGGACAAAGATCTCATCTCATCCCCACCCCAGTCTCATGCACTTGGTGCTACTCCAAATTTTGCACTGTCACCTGGTCCGACAAACTGCCAAACTCACCAGGTTCCACTTACTCCGAGGAAGTTTCATCATACCAACCGATTATGATCTACTTACAACCGGTAAATAGTTTTTCTGTGTGATTTTCACATCACTTCTCTAAGTTGTAACGTTTAAAATACCACTAAATAGTGGGTTTTTCATTTTGAGGTACTTATCATCCTCAATCAGGTATAATATAAAATCTCACTCACCCATTATTGTAGCGAATTCCACTTGACCAGTTCTTTGTGTTCACGCGAGCTTGTCCTTGCTAGAGTTCCCGGTACTTCGTATTCCTACATGATATAAATATCCTTTTTCATTATTCCTTAGCTTAATAGCCTTCATTCATTCCAAATAAATGAGAAAACTAAACTTTTTATTTATTTGCAATTATGTCCCTAAAGTTATTTTTCTTTATCTTTAGGTCCCTACTGCCGGTTTTTCCTCAAATTGAGTCCAGTCCCGAAACTTTTTAAAATTTATCTTGGGACCTTAATTTATTCAAATTTACAAAAAGGGGTTTACTTTCCCAAATTTCCAATTTGGTCCCCAAAATTTCCAAAATTACCATTTTGCCCTTCCTTTACAAAAATCGTGAGTTTCTCCCCAAAAATTCTAAAATTTCTCAATTGGCCCTTGAACATTCTTATCATGCCCAATTGAACCTCAATTTTATAAAATCACATATTGGTCCTTCGAATTTTTGAAAATCCCCAATTTTTCCCCTAATTCCAACTTCCTAACACAATTGAATTTGATTTCATCAAATTGATCGATCAAACACTTCCAATTGTTGAAATTGAAGTTGAAATTGAGTTTCTACATGTTTATATGATTCTCTAGCATTTTGAATCGCAAGTTTTAACGTCGGAATGAGCTCAAACGGAGCTTTGCCGAACAATGGACTGTAGAGAGAGAAAGCTTCAATTACTCACTAGTAAGGGCACAGCGGTCTGAGCTTTCTATCTGGGCAGGTAATTTTTTTCCTAAGGTTCTTTCTAGGATCAAGAATGGCATCAATTGATGTCAAATTGGATTATAATTCTATCATTGAAATTCGGTTGACTCTCTCTCTAACACCGATCGAAAATTGTAGAGGGAAGCCGAATTGGCTTACCTTTTCGTCCTTATTCAACCGTGGGAAGGCTAAGGAAGTGTTGGGAGGGCTTGGTTTGGCCTGATGAGGGCTCGAATTGTCCGATTTCAACTTGGCTGAAAAAGGACAACTTTAGTCCGCCGAAGCTACTTCACTGTTTGATCACGCCGATGCTTCTGTGGCGACTCTCGGAATGAATGGATGTCACCACCGTGTAGCTGACTTCTCCCCGATTCTAATGAACCTAACCTCGCTTTCTTTGGATAAGAAATGATCCTATATCGGACCTCATGTTCGAGCTTCACCAGAAAACTAAGCAGTTGAGAGAGAGTGAGCTTTTCAGGTATGCAGAGGATGAATGGAGAGAGGCTTTTTATATAGGGAACTCAAGGACTCGTCGACCATCCATTTGGCACCTTTATGACAGATATTGATGGCCTGAAACATATTGAACGAAGACGTTTCTTCTTCGTCAACACTGCTTTAATTTTCTAGCGAGTAAACAGTGTTGTCATCTGAAGGAAGAAGACGACATTGTTCCAAATCAGATCGGATTGGTTCGAACCGGGTTCAAAGCTTAAACCGGCCGGTTCACTCCCAATTCGACCGAATTTTTCCAATATAAAAATTTCTAAATTCATTTTCTATCCAATTTTGGCCACAAATCTCAAATTTGAATTATTTAAGCCACCTAGAAATTGAGTCCCGAAACTTTTTAAAATTTATCTTGGGACCTCAATTTATTCAAATTTACAAAAAGGGGTTTACTTTCCCAAATTTCCAATTTGCTCCCCCAAATTTCCAAAATTACCATTTTTCCCTTCCTTTTCAAAAATGGTGAGTTTCTCCCTAAAAATTCTAAAATTTCTCAATTGGCCCTCGAATATTCTTATCATGCCCAATTGAACCTCAATTTTATAAAATCACATATTAGTCCTTCGAATTTTTGAAAATCCCCAATTTTTCCCCAAATTCCAACTTCCTAAAATAATTGAATTTGATTTCATCAAATTGACCAATTAAACACTTCCAATTGTTGAAATTGAAGTTGAAATTGAGTTTCTACATGTTCATACAATTCTCTAGCATTTTGAATCGCAAGTTTTAATGTCGGAATGAGCTCAAACAGAGCTTTACCGAAAAATGGATTGTAGAGAGAGAAAGCTGCGATTACTCACTAGTGAGGGCACGACGGTCTGAGCTTTCTATCTGGGCAGGTAATTCTCCTCTTGAAATTCTTTCTAGGATCAAGAATGGCATCAATTGATGTCGAATTGGATTATAATTCTATCATTGAAATTCGGCTGACTCTCTCTCTAACACCGATCAAAAATTGTAGAGGAAAGCCGAATTGGCTTACCTTTCCATCCTTATTCGACCGTGGGAAGGCTAAGGAAGTGTTGGGAGGGCTTGGTTTGGCCTGAGGAGGGCTCAAATTGGCCGATTTCAACTTGGCCAAAATGCAAATATTAAAAAGTTAGGGATCCAAATGCAATTGAGATTTTTATGGGATCTTTCTAAGTGGTAAAATAAATTTTTGGAGTTGATAGGAAAGTTTGGGGAAGGTTGGGGATCAAGGTTGCCTATTTTTAAAGGATTAGGGACTTATTTGCAAATAATACAAATTTATGGACCTAAATGCAAAAATATGGTTTTTTTATGGGTAAACGGTAAAATTTTGGAAAACTTAAGGACCCAAACGTGGTTTAAAATAGTTTGAGTGCTTGAAAGAGAAATTTGAGGGGTTGAGAAACCCCGAAACCTAAGTGTTAAAGAAGGGCAAAAGTGTAATATTGCTAAAATTTAGGGGCGTTTTAGAAATTTCAAGTGTGTCTTGAAATGTTTAAATTGGTCATTAAGGACCTCAATTGGACTAAAGGGAACTTGGGGGCCCAAATGGAATATTTGGAAAGGTCTAAGTTCCAAAAAGGGAAAGTGTTAAGAGGAAAGTGCAAAACAATAATTTTTGTCAAATAGGGGGACCAAATTGTAATTTGGTAAAATGAAGCCCCTAGATGATCAATAAAAAATGGTAATGACTTAGTGAGTGCTCAATGGAATGAGACTAGGTATTGATATAGGAAGGTCCCATAGAAAAGGCTTGGCTAAGAGGTGAGCCATCTGTCATCGAACTGGTTAGCTTGAACTCCATAAATGACTTAGACATGAGTCCGTAGGAATGGGTATGGTAGGCTAAGTGTTGTGGTCAGAATGAACCTAACCTTGGTTGGCTACCCCTGCAGATAAAGTGAAGATTATTCAAGCGTGATTCTAGAGTGAGATTTGCGGGATACCCCACAAGATAAACACATTTCGTGAATGGGTGAGTAGGTTTTGGTTTAATATCAAAGTTGACGGTATGTCCTATTGGACCAACTAATCAACCGAGTCATTGTGTGATTTCGTGTGGAATTGTGTGATATTTAATTTACAATTTGATAATTGATATAAGAAGTGTGAACTGGTAAGATGCATGCCCACTAAATCAAATAGCATTTTGAACGTAAAGGAAGTAAACGATCATGAGAACCAGAGGTTAGATGAATGCTAGTTTTTTAGAAACTGAGAAAAATCATAGCATTGGCTTGCGCATTATGTGAAATTTGGGGAGAGAGTTGCAGAGGGTCGGACTCCCGATATGTGTGCTATGCTTGTTGTGATTGTGATCAAGTCAGGTTTATGGGGTAAAACCCGACATCAGGGCCGTTGGACCGTTTGCTTGAATTGGGAAGTCGGCTCACATAAAGTTGAGCTCCCTGTGTTTGTACATTCATAAAAAGAAAAGGGGAGACGTCTGAAGATATCCGACATCTCGTGCTTAAGGCACGTTTTTAGTATAAAAATCATGAAATACATTTGATATGTTAAATGATGGGAAAATAGCATGTGTTGCACAAGCTCCTAGTAACATTGTGCGAGTGAGACCATTACCAATAATGGCGATGAGTGTTATATCATGATTGTGAAGTATATGATTTATACCGGTATATGGGGATGGGAGTGACAGAGGGGCACCTAAGCGGTCGTGTTGTCATTCTAGGGAAAATGGAGAGGTGACTAGAGTAGATATTCTGTGTGATTTTCATGTTTTTTCGGGACACCCGGAACACGTACAGGTACCATCACAGCACACCTCTATGACATGTATATGGTGGGATGAGTCATATGATCATACGCCGGCGAAAAGCGATAATGCGGCTATAACCCAGTGCTTAGAACACCAGCTATGAGTGCGAAGAAGGTTTGCAACTCATTCACTCCAGTCACTATTTGGTATCGGCCAGCGAGTCGGTGCATTCTTGAGTGCTTTATATTTCCTATGTGGGACCTAAGTCGCCCACTTGTGTGCGGTCCTAAAAATCCAATGTATACGAAAGACTGGCATGAGTTCTACTAAGACATTAGGATGCCAAAACATCAAGCAGAAAAGACAGTGCATATGAAGTGTCAGGTGATGGGGATGAGAGCTGTAGCGTCTCCCATGTAGCTCCAATCTGGGATAGGCCAAATAGCTATCCATTCCAAGTAGATATGTGTTTATGGGTTTGGGGTTATAAGCACCCCTTATTTGTTTTAGTTGCCTAAGTTGTCGGGCTAGGACACATGTCAAGATAACATAGGGGTGCCGTTCGAGCGGAGGCCATATGAATTGTTAAGGATCGCGTCACTTCTTTGAATTGTATGAATTAGATATAAGAATATCAAGTAAAATGAGACCGAAAATACCCAACTATAAGATAGAACGAGCTGAATAACTCGAAATTATATATCAAAGAAGAGTAAGTAAACCATGAAACTTGTACCAGGATATGAGAAGTATGAGATATTAGTTTATGGAAAATATTTAAATGGTAAATCATGTACTAAATTATAAGCTTATCCACTTACCAAATCATATTTGAGGTGTTTAGAATTTTACATCCAATGCACCCAATTGCTCATACATATTCATGACTTGCACACGAATTATTATTTATTATTTTACTATTTATTTCCTAGTTTTGTAATAATAACGAGCAATTTGAACTTATTTCGCTATTTATAAAAAGTTAAAATTTAGCTAAGTTATAAAAATAGTTATGGGTGTAAGATTAGATTCGTCAATTTTAGTTTGACGAAAAATCCAGATTTCGAGGTCTCGATCAAGAAATTCAAATCGGGGCATAATAGTTTTAATTGCCATCAAGTTGTCGACATCGGTCAATGCTAGTCAATACTTCTCATCAACATCTAGTAAAAAATCAACTTGGTCGGTATTAACCTGGTCAACTTAACTTGTTAACCTAGTCAACACAGCCTAAATGGGCCCATACAAGACCATTTATTTCGCAAAAGAATTAAGGAATGTCCGTATCAATGACCTTAGAAATTAAGGGAAATGGGAACAAATAGGCATTAAAATTCCTATTCACCAAGACTGTTTTCACATACTCTCAATTTTGATTCCTATATTTGATTAAGCCCGTCTCCAATTGGTCTGATCATGCCCGGCTTCCAGTTCAGCAGGTGATTTCATTGTTGGGTACCCACGACCCACCTCAAATATGAACTGCAAGTCTGATGTCGGCATTGTACTACATCCAAGCATGATGATAGAGAGCCTGGTTTGTTATGCCTTGATCGACTCCCACGGATGGACTGCAATATGTGTCTGAACACTCACTGCTTGGTTAGCTTACTATGTAGTCTACTAAAGATCCCATTCTGCTCTTCAACCTGCCCAATGTTTGGCTCCTTATAGTTGGCCTTGATGCTCAGCTCCTCAAACGCATCCACCAGATTCTGAAGCCTTGCCACAAACTCGATGAGAAGAGATACAAATGTAGCCAGTGACAAAGCACTTGCACTCTCGTATGTCTTCGAGGATTCCATGATTTGCCCATTGAGGGCTGAGATCCCAGCAGACCAAAACATCTGTTTTTCCACCTGTAAAGGACTAGCTGCCCCTGTAGGACTTGGCTTTTCTGAGTCCCAAGCCCCACTTGAAGGAAGGGACCGGAGATCCAATACAGCTTCACTGCGGGACTTGTGCTCTAAGATCCTCTTCTCATCATAATCAAAGTCGATCAAGTCTTCTAGCTGGCCATCCCGGTGCACCTTTGTTGCTCTATTGCCAATTTCCCAGCTCTCCGAATTGACTAGGATGAAGGACTTTTTGTCGATCTTGTTTTGCAGGTCCTCTGCAGCCTCCTGCACTTCACAGAGGATATCCACAGGACTTAGTTTTTCCATTCTTTTCACCTTACCCCCCAGCTCACGCAGCACTTTGGCACCTTCAATGCCTACCCTTCTTAGCTCGTTGAAGAAGACCTGTCTCCTCTCAGGAGGTGCCTGAACAAACAAAGATAATATAAGTCTTCACCTATTTGTTAAAATATAGAATAAACTTCTCCATATATGATAAACATGCACACACTTGCCACCAGTTTATGAAATCTAGCATATACCAGCATGCTTATATTATACCAATTGAGAAATTTTGATGGAAGAAATTATGCATACTAAATTTATTAAACAAAAGTCTGATTATGGATATTTAAGGTATCCGAAACAGTTATTTCTAGAATTGGAATAATGACAAAAGTTTGTTTTTGAATAGGCTGTCTTCCCAAAAGTGAGGGAAGTGTGAAATCATGGAAAGCCCTGAATTGGCTTGCACAAGGCCAACATCAGATCATTGGTTTTAACTTAGAATTGTTTTCTCAAACCTATTGCTTATTAGAATCTTTATTCCAACTCTCACTAGCAGCTTCACTAGGGGAAACTCATTGAGGATTCATTATGAAGTAGGCATCAGTTTCAAGTTTAATGAAAGATGATGGAATGAGAAATCTTCTCAACCTTGCTGTGTAGAGAAGTAAATGGTTATTATTGATAAAAAGAGAAATATAGATAAACAAATACCTGTATTTCTGAAAGTATGCATCCATGTAATGCCATGACCATGAAAGCGCAATGCCGGAGTGACCCACTTACTTTGACATAGTTCTTCCATGGATACCCGAATCCTCTGTATGGACCATGTGGTGGCTCCCAGATAGCAAATCCAAGCTTCCCATGGGATAATATCAAACAAGAAAACCAATTATCAGAACTCTATTAACCAGATTTGGGTATATAAAAGTAGAGGAAACCCACCAGAGCATCCTCTTGGCTTGTGGACTGGACAGCAGCTCGATAGCCATTATAGCAAGGATCATCATAAGCCTCGTAAGTTAGAATTTTTGAAGGGATCCTTTCATATTCAATACAGTTAAGATACCCGTTAACACAACCTGAAATGAAGACGCATGTAAGAGATAGTTATGTAATAAAAAGATAATTGAGGTTAAAAGTTAATGTAAAAGTTTTGAACTTGGCCTGGACCTTCAAGTGAAGTTGCCACGCCCATGAAATTCTTCACAACCAAATTGTGTAAATCCTCACCAGCCCAAATGGGATAAATCAGCAGATTGATCCCAAAGCCAACACTGGCTCCCAATGCGATAAACAGGAATCGGGTGATCGCAGTTTGTATGAATTCCCTGGTCCGATTTCCCGAAACCATTACTATAACGTATGTCAACAAAAATACCCGAAATCCATATTCATAAGGCTTCATTGTGGGGTACAACTTTATATAAGTTACGAAGAAACCTGTCAATCAGAAACAGATCATCCTATGTTAAAAAGCAAAGACTTGCCAAGAAAATACATTGCACAGTAGCAAGATCAAACCCGTGCTGAAGATACTGATGATGATGAATGCTTCTTCCCACTCTCCAGCCAACTGGGACAGATGGGCCATTCCCAGCCCCAACCCACCAGCTGATAACGTACCAACTGCACGGTTAAACCCCTTGCTAAGTGTGGCACCTGCAGGAAACAAGATAAAACTAAGACTGAAGAGAACTATATAATCCAGAATGTATGGATCCATAAGCATACAAGGATCTGTTCATCCATAGGAAGGTGTGGCCCTTGCAGCAAGCTGAAGAAGATAATTTAACAAAATACTGATAAGATCAGAAAAATTATATAAAAATCTTCTAGCTGCTCCCATATTAGCAAGAGTCACAAAAGTAGCTTAATTTCAACCAAAAATAGTCTAGTGTCAATAGCGCATCAGACTAACCCAAATTTCAAGGAAACAAGAACACAGTATTTCAACGTTCTCGTACATGTGCATGTTTCTCATACGTTTACTATGTGGAAGCACGAAATTTTCAATGCATTGCATGCCAGAAAAGGAGAACACTATTCAATGGTGATTATTTCACAATTTCTCATTAATAGATGAATTGAAAGCTAATAATCAGAAGCAAAAAAGCCTGGGTGACTGATTAAAAACTCAGGCGATGAATAGCCAAATCTGAGCTCACCTATACTGAACTCGAACACAACAACGACCGTGATGATGGCCCAAACGGAGTAGCGGCTGAACTCCTTCAGCGACTCTTTCAAGTAGATCAGAAACGAGATCAGCATCAGCGCGAGGCCCATCTTCACGGAGAAGATGATCTTCCTGTGGTCGGACCTCCCCATTTCCACGGCCTTGGTTACCATATCCTGCAACTGCTGCCAGGAGCTCACGATTCCGTCGACAAGGCAGCGGTAGGAGCATCGGCAGTTGATACGGTCCTCTAGGGACTCGATGTCATCGAAATTAATCTCGGAGCCACCTCTCATAGAGAGAAGCTTCTCCCGCAGTGATCCCATTTTGGCAGCCATCTCTGTCTCGGCCACAACGGCAAGTGCTTTGCAGATGCTAAGGCGGATAATGATCGGGACTGTTCAGACAGAACGATCCAATAATGGAAGAAGAAGCCCTTTCTGTTGTGGAGATCGCAGGAGCTTCAATCGATGAAGACAAACAGAAGCAGAGATGTATGAGAGGAAGCACGTTCAACGCCGCCGCTTTTGCAGGCAGGGTGTACCGGTGCCTGCGAAAACAGCTACTAAAACCTTGACACGTATCCAAGATATCGACGTGGACCCCGTTTATCTCTACCTCTCTCTTTTTTTTTTAATTCAAATCTATATCTTTACACATTTGGGATTCGTTATCAATCAATTTTTTTTTATATTAAATATTATTAAATTTTGTTTATTTAAATAATTAATAAAATTAATTATGAATAAAAAATATTTTATATGTTTTATACCCTGATCACTTCACATAAATTCCAAGAACTCTCGTTTAAGTTTAATTTTCTTTCAAGCTCCCTTTCTCCAATTAAAAAAATTAACTCTATAATCTTGATAACTGACTTGATTATTGCTCCGTATTTTCATGCTATAATTTCTTGAATGATTTTGCCTCATCTTTCCTCATCAACATCAAACAATAGTTTTATCTTTTCTTACGTCTACTATGTTGCTTTAGTAAACTACTATGTGGCCTATGGATTAGTTTTTCCTAACCCATAAAATATCTTAGAGTCTGCCCGAGGTTGATGATATGTGCACGCGTTCCTTTTGCCAACATTAGCCCATAGCTTGTTGCCATTGCATCTAATTCTAATGTTCTTCAGCAAACATTTCATATTCAAGCCACTTTCCTTAATAATGATTCATCTCTTACCATAATTATTATGTAAACTACGTCCAATTCAATATAAAAAAATATAATTTATTTTTATACTTCTTGCTTTTTTGTTTACCAATTGCATGGTCTTCTCTTTGATTAGGGCATTGAGGACAATCTATTCTATGTTGTCTCTATCTTCTTAAAATCTATAAATGTCATTGAACTTTCTTCCACCACTTTCCTTATAATTCTATAGGGTTGAAATTAATTGTAGATTTTTCTCTTTTCTCATATGTCACATGACCATATCAATAACTTTCTGTGATATTTTGTCAATAATCCATATTTCCAACCTATCAAACTTGTTAAATAAGTGTTCATCCTTTTGAATGTCACTCATTGTAAGATAAATCAGAAAAAATTCAACTACGTTATATTATGCTATATTCAATAGTTTCTTCTAAGACAAAAGTATAAATATATTGTGGAGTAACATGTCATGTATCCAATGGTCATATAATTTTATCACATGAGAACATACCCAACAAAAGGATAACCCTATATTATCCTTTTCAAGTTGGGTAATCTTATCATTCAATGGTTAAGATTACAATTACATGTTCATATGTATATAAAGGAGCAAACCCTAAGTTCTTCCAATCATTTAAGTGCAACATCTTCCCCTCCTTTGTTGTGGTATACATATACTTGCATACTCATATCAACCATTACCACGTAAATTGCTTTCCTAAATTTATATATTTTGTCATCCCTCTATGAATAGTTCGTTCATATTGTACTCTATCTCAACAAAAATTTAACAACCTCAACATATACTTTAATATATAAATAGTTCATAGTTGTTCCTAATATTACTTGCAGACTATACAAAAAATTTGACGTAACTTGTTTCACGATTAAACACGATTGATATAGGGGTAAGTTCACATTTTATGTTATATATTATCCTACTAGTTTATTTACTAAGTCTATTAGCCGAATGGCGAGAAAATGTGCGGCCTTGTAGAAGATGTCAATTGGGCGGGTCGCGTTGGGCTTTCGTATACTCGAATCCTACCCCACGCGGACCCAAACTTCGAACCTATGGTCCTTGCATCGAGACTCGAACCCGAGTTTGGGTCTTGGCCGAGGGACTCGAACTCGTGTTCGAGTCCTAATCAAGTAATTCGAATCTGTGTTCGGGTCTTAGTCCTGGGACCCGAATTCGTGTTTGGGTCATCAACCCTCAGGTCATATATTAAAAGTGTATTTTGAGAATGTATTAAACTCCCATAAAAATGCATTAATTAATTTATATTTATATGTAACTCAACAACAAATTTGGGCAACTATTTGACAACTAAATTACTAGTGAAAGATTATGATTTTTCTACGGTGAGTTTGTTCTAATGTTGTTAATTTAAATATGTATAAATAATTTTTAAGACTATTTAGCATGTATGTTTTGTGGGGAATTAAATTTGTTGAACATATATTATTGAATTATCAATGAGCATGCCTTATCGTTTAACTATTGTTGTAATATGCATATTGACCATTTTTATAGGTTAGTCAGATTTGGTTACGTCTGAAACGGACAATTTTGATATTGATTAAGCAATAAAAATAACGTTTGAGCAAAAAAAAAAAAAAAGAGAGGATGACCATCCTCATCGGTTGGGCAAAAAAAACCATTGCTGTCGTGCTGGTAACACGTGGTGCGTACCCAGTTGATTTCTACGGAAAGCTGAAAACCCTCCTCAAGGTCCCTTGATGAGGCCCCTTGATGACAGAGAACCCACAGCATGCGGGAGGCCAATCATCAGCCTCCCCAAAGAAAAATAGAGACACTTGAGGAAAGTTCTTAAAAAACAAAAATTAAGAAAAAAAAAATCCGACCTTTGCATCTCTTTCATACACACTTGGACGTGCCAAGCTCTCTCTGTTCTTTGTGGAAATGGATTTGGTCTTCTTCTGTTAATATGCTTCTTACAATCATGATTTTCCCTGCGGAAAGTTCGACGGGTGATTAGGAAGGAAGAATCAGTTTCATCATCTTTGATCAGTAGGAAACCGAGTATGTCCGTCGAACTTTTTATGACTAGGAGTCTCTGCTGTTAATGAACACATAAACGATTGAAGCTCTCCCTTGGTTGTCTTTGCATCTACTATAAACGTTTCTTTGGGTACAATTCATAGCTGCCCTGCATGTATTTCCATATCAAATTTTGTTGGGGCTTGTTGGTAGACTTCGTGTTTTAGCCTTTAATTGACCTTTGAGCAAGTTCAGTTCATTCAATGTTAGCAGTCTTGTTGCTTAAGAAGTGCAAAGAGTCTGATGTTTAAGTGCATTTTATCTGTTAGTTCTAATGTCTCAGTGTTGCAATTTGAGCCGTTTTAAGCTACCAATTCGGAAATATAATTAGGATTATTAGACATGTTGCACTAACTTTGCATGTAATACCACAATGGTGCTTCATAGGAGTCATTGCAGTTCTTTGCTTTTCAAATGCTCCCTTCTTGATGTTACAGAAATGTTCATGCACCAATGTAACAATGACTTCACCTGGGATTGCTTATCTGGTATTGTTCCTTGAAAATCGAGCATAATACTCGAGTGATAGTTTGGAGTATCTGAGAATGGATTCCTTAGAGGCAAAGGGTATGAAAGAGGATGATGGGCCTATTAATTCCAATCTCTTCTCATCGGACGGCAGCGACCTTCAAGGTTTACCCATACGCGTTGTTTCACCTTGATCCTCCTCCTTTACTTATAATGATAAGCTCACACAGCAGTATTACTTTTCTCCAGCAAGAGAGAGGGCTTCTCTCATCGGGTGGTTAAATAGCAGCCATCCCGATCTGAAATTGCACTTACGGGCTTCGGATGAGGAGCTAAGATCTTTCTTGCTTGACGGGACCTTCTTTATCCATATCTTGAAATTGCTTAGACCAGATGAGGTTGTTGAATATTGTCATTTACCTTGATAATCATGTTGACTATCCTTAAATAGCGGCCATCATCAGTTTGCTTTTTCTTGACCATCCAAGGGCGACCAATCACCAATGCCTCAATCAGAAGGTATCAGAAAGTTTGTAAAAGCTTTGGGGGAAATGGATATTCCACGGTTTTCTCCTGATGATTTGGAGAAGGTAATATATTTCTCCAGAATATCAAATTATGTTTTAAATCTTTGATAAGTTTAGGTGCATAGAAATGTTGGATTGCTTTTTAAGCTTATTGGTATCACCAACCTACATGTATTTATTCCTTTACTATAAGGCAGAAACCTATATTTTTTATTTTGATAGTGCAGAATGTCTCTGCTTAGCATTATTCTCTATGTTTCTCTGATTTTTCAAGATCTAATTCATGAAGGGTTCTATGAAGCCTGTCATAGAGTGCCTTTTGTCAGTTAGAACACATCTATTGTCAAGTTCCGTGGGAGGTAAGTCTTTTACATGATGAATTGGTCTCCATACTTTTCAACCATTCCTTTACATTCAATTGTAAATTGTCATGATATTCCACTGTTTTGTAGAAGATAGAAGAAAAATTCTCTCTAAATCAAAATCTCAAAGAAGTATGGGAAGCCCTGTCCTCTCAGGTCCTTGCTCTTAAATTTGTAATGCTCAACAGTAATTTTTTTTCTCTACATTAACTTACCTATGATTTTCCCCCATTATAGAGCCGTCACCTGCATTACTGCAATGCTCTTCAGTCAAACTCCATGAGGTTTTTCAACTTAAGCAAGGGCAGCATTCAGACATTTCACCAACTCAAATCACAGAGATGATGAAATTAAAAAGTTTGGACGTGGGTATCTAAAAGCTTCAATTCACAGAGATTTTAAAGAATTTTTCTCTTATTTTGTAGTCCAATTGTTTGTATGTTTGTAGAGTGCCCCAACACAGTCGCTTCTGAGTCTAGCTAATGGAATTCTTGGTGAGAGCAATGATTGGAAGAACGGTCAAATACCCCAAGTAATAAAGCTGCAAAGTTTCAATTTGCTTGGATACTTTTCTGCATGGATAATAATTTGGGAGGTTGCTAGCTTTAACATGTGCTTATTCATTCAGCATGTAGCCAGCCTGTTGAGGAATGTCGTGCAGGAGATTGAGCGGCGAATATCAACTCATGCTGATCATCTGAAAACTGTATGTTTAACTTACTTGGTAGTTTACTTTTCCCCCTTTTTTTAATCTTTCTAATTGGTTGATTTGTTGCTTCATCAGCAAAACAACCTTTTCAAGGCTCGTGAAGAAAAGTACCAGTCGAGGATAAAGGTGCTTGAAACTCTTGCTGAAGGAGTTCCTGATGAAATAGAGGTATGTGGATCAATCAGATCAAATTTCTTACTCTGTAAACATTGCCCTCCCCTTTTTGTTTGGGCTGAAAGTTCATCTTTCTGTATCAGGTTGGCAGGGGCAAGTTTCGACAAATTAAGGTACATCTGGAACATTGTGTCCCCTCATCAATTTACTTATTGATTCCTTATGTTACACATTTTGTGGTATTCAAATTTGCAGGCATGGATTTGCTGTCAGGTGGCTCTTGTTCTTATCTGCAGCAGGGGTTTCTTTTTTCCCCACTAATGCTATATCCTTATTAAATCACCAAATTATTACAGATAATTTTGATATCGAGAGACTGTTTCATTAGTTGTATATTAACTTGGAAATTCTACTGATTTCTTTGCAGGCAGATAAGGAGAAGATTGAGGACAGGAGCAAGCTTGAGGAAGAAGAATTTGAAAGATTGAAATTGTTAAAAGAGAGAGGGGACCAAGAAATGTTGGTACTGAGGCGGGAATTTGAAAGGTTGAGGCTAGAAAAAGAGAGAGAGAATGAAGAAAGCTTGGCACTCAAGCAAGATTTTGAAAAGTTGAAAATAGAAAAAGAGAGAGGAAACCATGAAATGATGGCACTGAAACAGGAGTTGGATGTGATGAAGAAGACGGTGGAAATCCGATGCCAGAAGATGGAGGCTGAATCCGAGGGATCAAAGGTGGCATTTGATGAGAGGGTGAAGGAACTCGAGCAGGAGCTAGCAGCTTCAAAAGGTAAGTTGAGAGATCTCGAGGCAAGTACAGAGTCCACTAATAAAATGGCCCAGGAACAAGAACTCCAACTGAAAGCTTCGAGGAAGAAGGTGAAACAACTCGAGATGTACTCAGAGTCTAAGGATCATCTGTGGCAAAAGAAGGAGCTTACTGTCAGAACTTTCATGGACTCCCAGTTTCATACACTGCAAGTAGGCTTCATGATATTTTTTTACAGTTTCTAACTTCTCTCCTTTTTTGGTTTAACTGCTGTGATTGACAAGTTCATAAGCTTCTGATGGCATATAGGAGCTAAGGCTTTCATCTAACTCAATCAAGCAAGATGTTCTCAGAACCCATAGGATTTATTCAGAAGAATTCAATCAGTTAGGTGTGATTACCACAAAAACTCTCAATGCTTACTCAGTTTGTTAATATAGACTTCACAGGAACCAGTCATTGTTCTGCAGGAGTAAAATTTAAGCCAGTAGCAGAGGCAGCACAGAACTATCATGCAGTTCTAATGGAAAACAGGAGGTTATTTAATGAGGTTCAAGATCTAAAAGGTCCAGTAATCAAGTTTGCTCTCAGATACCTTCGTTTATCAAATGCAAATCCCTCTAAAGTCTTTGCTTCTTCTTCTTTTTTTTTCCCTTTTCTTGGGTACAGGTAATATTAGAGTATTCTGCAGGATTAGGCCATTTATTCCTGGGCAGGCGGGAAGAGAAACCATCCTTGAGCATATCGGTGACGATGGTGAACTGACGGTTGCAAATCCCTCTAAACCAGGGAAAGAAGGCCATCGAATGTTCAAGTTCACCAAAGTCTTTGGTCCTGATGCTAGTCAAGGTTATCATCCCTGCCTCTAAATATTTTTCAACAATTACATATCAATCTCTACAATTTTTAAATTGCAACAAACTAGCAATACAATTATTTTTATAAGAAATTAAATTTTGTATCAAATATGAAACAATTTGTCTCAGTTTAAACAAACGAAACTGAAGCTCATTTTTTATTGTGGCATAATGTAAGCCTTTATCCGCAAAGAAGGCCATCGAATGTTCAAGTTCACCAAAGTCTTTGTCTCAGTTTAAACAATCGATATTTGGCAGTGGACGTTTATTCCGACATCCAAGCCTTTATCCGTTCAGTTCTTGACGGTTATAACGTGTGCATATTTGCGTACGGCCAAACTGGATCTGGGAAAACTTACACTATGGTAAGGACATAAACCTAGTTTCTTTATAACCAAGTTATTGTCTGTGGTTGTATTGTTGGGTCTCATTGGTTGCAATGTCCATGTCTAGACTGGTCCAAACCTTGCAACTGAAGCTACCTGGGGGGTCAACTATCGAGCTCTCAATGACCTCTTCCAGATCTCCGAGACGAGAAGCAGCACCATCAAGTATGAGATCTTGGTTCAGATGGTGGAGATATACAACGAGCAAATTCGTGATCTATTGTCCAGTGGAGGCACGCAGAAGAAATATCCTATTCTCTAAGCATTAACTTTTAATGTACTTTTCCGCAGCATTTCTATCATCAGCTTTCCTTGACATGCGCACGCTCGGGATCTCGACGGCCTCTCAGTCGAGCGGTCTTGCGGTTCCTGATGCAAGCATGCATCCCGTTAGATCCACCTCGGATGTAATGGATCTGATGGATATTGGATTCAAGAATAGGGCTGTAAGTGCGACATCAATGAATGAAAGAAGCAGCCGTTCTCATAGGTATCCTGCCAATCTAATAATAACCTCATAAGCGATGCTGCCTCTTGTGATCGGATGGCTCACCTCTTAGGACTATGGATGATGCAGCATCCTGACAATTCATGTTCGTGGGAATGATCTAAAGACGGGAAGTGCGCTCCATGGAAATCTTCACCTGGTAGATCTTGCAGGGAGCGAGAGAGTCGACCGTTCGGAGGTGGTGGGCGACAGGCTTCGAGAAGCCCAACACATAAACAAGTCTCTATCTGCTCTTGGAGATGTCATATTCGCACTAGCTCAGAAGGGTGCACACATACCCTACCGAAATAGCAAGCTCACACAAGTCTTGCAGAGCTCACTAGGTAAGTAATTGGATATCTTTATTAAGCATTTTAGGGTTTTGGAATCAGTGGTATGGTTTTTTTTATCACAAAATTTACAATCTACAGACATACTCCTAGTAATATATTGACTGAGGAGACAATGATGCTTTCACCATATTTTTGTCTCCCTTTTTTTTATTCTAGGAGGTCAAGCAAAAACTCTAATGTTTGTGCAACTCAATCCCGATAATGTTTCATATTCTGAAAGTTTGAGCACGTTGAAGTTTGCGGAAAGGGTTTCAGGAGTTGAGCTTGGTGCTGCCAGGAGCAGCAAAGAGGGGGGAAGGGATGTGCGAGAGCTATTGGAGCAGGTGGTATTCTTCTTCTTTCTCTTGTGAGCGAGCTTATCATTTTGATCTCTTTTAAACCCCTTTTTGGAAATAAATTAGGTGGCATCCCTCAAAGAGACTGCATCCAAAAGAGAGGAGGAAATCGAGCGATTGAAGCTCCTCGGGAACTTGAAGAGTGTGAATCATGATAGGTACGGCTCAAGCTTGTCCTTGTCGAGGTATGGTCTCAATCAAAACCTAAATTTCTTATAATTTTATAATATATTTTTATTAATATATAACATTGTTTTAGAATTGACTACTTTTTTCGAGTCATGCAGTGATGGCTCTAATCTCGTGGGAGGTTCCGAGGACTATGAAGGGAGAACAAGTAGTGCTTCCGAGGCTGAAGATGAGGGTCTTGCAGATGTATCAGTGGAGACAGAACATACTGATAGCATAGAGAGGTAAAACTGTCGGCTAATTCAAACTAAACCCTTCAACATTGGTACGTTTAAAGGTTTGTTCATAATCAAGGGTCTATTTTTCACAGGCCTAAGGCGGTGTCTAAAGTGACCCGGCCATCAGTGCTGAAGTCTGTACATAGTTCATCATCTCTATCTTCTAAGGTGTCGGCTGGTATTAAGAAACCGGTCAGCGGGAGCTCTACTATGCTAAAACCATCAAGACGACGGGCATAATCCAAATGTGAGTGGGGAGGATCGCATTATTGTGGTTTCGTTTTTTTTTGCTCTCTTACGTTCCAAAATGTGTAGCATGTGAAAGGCCAATTCTTTATATAGATAGGGAACCCGAAGCATGTCATTCATCGCAGTACCGGTACTGTACATGATGAAATAAGCAGCATATATATATATTATTAATATTTTACTCTTGTATTAAGTAGATTAATAAATTTATGAAGCATTTGGTTCTATGAAAAATAGAAATTTTCCTCTAAAGTTGAATGGGTTCCAATTTGGATTATTTGGTAGTAAAAGAATAATAAATTAAGAATTATTTTTTTTCTCACCAATAAAATAATTTTTTAATTTTAAATAATAGATCTAAAATTATCGGGTAAAATAGTATTTAAATTGCTTTAATCCCAATTTTTTTTTATAAAAATACTAATAAATCTTCACAGTAGTTATTTAAACGTTTAACTAATATCACTTAACACTTAAAAAACCTTATTTAATGTAATGATTCATTAATATAAGTGCATAAAATCCATAAAATTTCTAGTTACTGCTTCTAAAACATAGTAAATAGTATATGAGATTCAGATTAAAGTATGATTTTGAGCTATATTTATACTTATGCAAGTTTTAATTGTTCTAATACAGCTTTTGCCTCAGCTTTCAATGCATGTGTGTAATAAAACTGCTGTTTATTTCTAACTATAATTTATGTCTCTGCATTTATTGTTAATGGATCAAATGAGCCATCCAAATTGATATTAGCACTGTCACCTAGTGGCCGCTTTCATACTAATTCAATTTTCATAAGTGAATTTGACTCATTTTTAGTGCGACTTTAATTTTTATTGACACCCGCATATTTTTCAATCGAACCCATGATGTTACCAATCGGTTTTTCAACTTATGGAACGCGTTCTAGTAATAGAGTTCTATTCCGTTCCTTTTATATCCCCAACATGTTGTGGTAAATATGTACTTAATTGTTTCCTTCTCATGTTTTTTCTATTTTAAATTAAATAAACAAGATTTAATCCATTCAATTAATTACAAATCAACAAACTATTCAATTATTACCGACACTAATCTAGTCCATAGGTATTTAACTAATAAATTATGTATGATTTTAACTTCATTAAATATGAGACATGCATTAAAAAATATGAATTTTCTAAAAAATAAGTTGTAATTAGCAGACAAATCATTCGAAATTACTCTCCAGATAAAATTCATAATTTTTGGAATACAATTAATATAATAAAGTGTTGTCTCGATTTTTTTTACTTATAAATAAGAAAGAATTGGTTGAAAAATGTAAATATAACTTAAAATTGATATTATAAATTAAAAATAATAGTTAAAATTAAAATGGATCAATATTCAATATATTATTATTTAATTTATATATGAAATAATGTGAGATGAATATGAATATAAGCATAAATATTAGGGTTTGAATTGAGTTCTCTTTTAATATCTATATACACTAGAGAGAAAAATAAATTCACTTTGATAAGAACTATCCACTAATAAAATGATAAAATATGTTAGAGATAAACATTTTGTTGAATTTATCAATGCTTTTGAATTTCAAAGATATTGGAGAAAAAAGTAGTGGGTCCGTCTAACTTAGAGAAAAGTTCACCCATGGAGACAAAAAAAAAAAAAAAAGAGGTGGGCATCCGAAGAGAAGAGAGATAGATGAAATAGTTAATCATTTGTTTTTGGAAAATTAAATCCATTGATAAAAATATAAGATTAAATCAACAAGTCCCCCATTTTCCTATTGTTGCCCTTAAAATGGAGCTTCAATATGGCCATCATCACAGGTTCAAGTACTAAGCATTCATATGCTAATTGTCTAATTTAAAAAGCTTTATTTGGCAAAATTACAAGGCTCACTTGTACTAGTATTCTTTCCTAAATTAAGAGAATTCGGAGTGTCACCATAACTAAACTTTTGTTCCTAATTTTACATAATTCGAGAAATTTCTCTTTATTTCATTTCTCTCACCCAAATACAATTATAGATCAAAATGCCAATCAAATTTCCATTCATTAGTAGCATTACTCTATGCAAATCATCTTTCCAACTACGAAACCTTCTAGTGGTTCTCAAAATTGATAGAATCATCTTCTAATTGTTCGAGGTCAGAGACGGGCCTATGAATATGTGATGGTTGGTTTCAAGTTATTATTTGCATATAAATAGTAAGGAATGATAAGGGGATGAGGTCTCCGGTCATTGGAAGAATATGTGACCCATGGTTTCAAGTTTTTATTTGTATAAATGGTAGGGGGGAGATGGAAATGTTCCATTTTGAGAGCATTTCAAAAGTTGCTAGCACATTGTCTGATGCAATATGATATTTAAACTAATTGGTAGGAGACTATGAAATTGATTCCATCATTAAAATAGCTTATGTAACAACATGGGTGTTGTTACAAGGGGGTGACAACGGAACCTAGTGACCGAGTCCCATCGAATCTCAAGAGCCAAAGGATTTGAGTGCATGGAGAAGAACCCGACATGAATGCTCAAGTTTCGACCATACCGGCTTGGACTCGATGGTCGGATTCAAATGTAGGACAGAGACATGATGAACTCACCCCTTTTTGTTATTATAGATTGACCAAACAAAGTTATTTGATCCATCGTGACAAAAAAAAACTTAAGTAATCTTGAGAAACTTTTATATTATAAATTTTATATTTTTAATAAATAATAAAACTGATTTTAAAGATATGTTACTAGTTTTCTTAGATCACAAAAATATATTTGGGTTTTGGGTTTGATTTTTTAGAATTTAATTTGGTTGACTAGTACTTGATCAAACTCACTCTTTCCCATAGTTGTTACGCCTTGATTTGAGTCCATATGTCGATCTTACATAACAACTTGAATCACGCTATGACCTAGAGCTTAGGTGTTAACACAATATAGTTGTGGTACGACTACGGATACTACAATAGTTGACGTATAACATTTTCCATAAAATTTAAACATTTACAAGATACATATACTTCACAAATAACATAAAATATGATAATTTATAATGATGACCAGTAGCCAAGTCTTAGTGAAATTTTCTTTAGAGTCTTATACATCAATCGTGTAACTAGAACTCATGACATGTTTTGACTCCAAGTTCTCTTGAAGGTATACTTTCAAAAGTGGTTAGGAAGTGGTAAGCTTTAAACTCAATTAATGTGAAGTAGTTAGGGAGGGGTGAGATTTAAGCTTAATGAATGTAAAAATTAATTGATTAAGTGTCATGTCTCAATCTCAATCATTATCTAAATATGCATTACAAGGAAATTTTCATAAATAAAATCTCAGGTTATCTCAAAGTTTTAAATCCTATGTTTCCCCATATATTGTTAGTACATAAAATCATTTATGATAATTTATTTTTCCAAGAAAATATATTAAATATATCTAGTAAGTTATAAACTCCAACATCAAAATAAATTATGTATAAAAATAGTTTTGTTGGCATAAAATCCATTATCAGTACTAATTGTCTCATTAATGTAGGCACGAGGCCAAAATCTCATTTTTTCTATTAAAACAATTTTGATAACTTGAAGTTCGTCACCGATATTGTTACACTCTGACTTGATTCTCGATCAATGGTCACGTACAACTTACCAATTCTCTCAATATTAAAGTGGTGAGTACATTTACCAAAATAAAAAAGGAGTGACTAATGCTTAGAAAAAATGCTATCTCGAGGTTTAGTGAAAATTTAAAACTTTTCTTAGAAATATAGTGTGCTCAAATAGTTTACATAAATAATATGAGAATATAACAATTGATAAACAATAATTAAAAACCTTCACACACCAACTTCGAGATCTACATCAAGGCACATTTGTTATGTTGGTGCGAAGTGGCTCATACCTTAGTAAATGAGATAATGATATCGGGCCACTACACAACTTCCGATTTTAGGCTTCACATAAAATAATTATCAACGAATATTCATTTGATAATTTTTATATTTAGGTAACTTTTAGTTTTTCTTGACCCTTATGACTTGGGCTTAGGGTTTCACATTTTATCACAACACAAAATAAATCATACAACTGGTTCCCAATAGAACAGACATGATCTCACCATGTTCCAAACCATACATAAGATTCATGTGGATGTTGATGATATGTCCTAATCATCTGTATACTCTAGCTATCCCCTCCTATCACGCACTAAAGTATACAGATACCCTGGTCGTTCCATGCTACCACACACATGAATATACATGTAACCCAAGGCTATATGGAGGCACAACTTATACCCTTCTTATCCACCACCTCCAATATTACCCTAGAAGTCGTTACTACCTCGATAGGCATTCTAACGACACCCATATTCACAACCAAATGTACATACCAAATACATGTTCAATTAGAATATCATAGAGCCTTGTCCTCAAATCGACCAACTCCATCTATCATATGCATAATAAAACTTAGCAAGCATCAACCATGTTCAATTCATATTCAAGAGGAGTTTTGTTGTAAACCCCGTCCCTTATAGATAATAAAAATAGGAAAAGAACCGGTCGTCTGAAAAAAGAAAACCGAGCCGGTTCATGAACCTTAACCGATAGAGAAAGGGCAAATCGAGAAATTTATAAATCCCAAGTGACCCAAAGAGTCATAAAAACCATGGAAAGGAACTTTGGGATGAATTGGAAGAGAAAACTAGACCGATTCAGGTGAAACGGACCTGAATTGGATTGAACCGGTTTGAACCATCATTGAACTAGTTTCTAAATTCATTTTTTTAGGTGGCTTAAAATATTAAAATTGAGAAATTGAAGCCACCATTGGATAGAGAATAAATTTAGATAAATTTAGAAAATTTTAATTTTGAGAAAATTGGTCGAATCGAACCTAAATCAGCTGATTTAAGAAATGATCCCGATCAGACCAGTTTGGTCTGGTTCGGAACAGTGTCATCTTCTTCTTTCAGATGACGACACTATCTAGTGAAGAAGAATCATCTTTATTCAGTCCGTTTCAAGTCATGAATGAGCTTGACCAAGATGCTAAATGGTCGGGTAGAGAATCCCCGAGCTCCCTATATAAAGAGCTCCTTTCCTTTCATCCTCCCCACACATGAAATCTCCATTCTCTCTCAACTACTCCATTTTCTAGTAAATCTCAAACCAAAGCTCCGATTTGGGCAGTTTTCTTAACCTCAGAAGGTGAGGTCAGATTCTTTAGAATTCAGGGGAAGTCAACTATCTGATAGTAACATCCGTTCGATCCGAGGGCTGTCGAAGAAGCGTCAACGAAATCAAATAGTGAAGCAGCTCCAAAGAACCGAAGTTGCCCTGTTTCGATCGAGCTGAAATTGGCCAAATTCAGCCCTCCTCTAGCCAAACCAAGCCCTCCCGACACTCCTATGACCCTCATATGACCTCAATCGAGCTGAAAGGTAACCCAATTCGGCCCTCCTCAGTCATTGTAGGTCGGAGTTAGAGAGAGAAACTTTGAAATTTCATTGACGAAATTCTCCTTCGATTTGGGGTCAATTGTAGGAATTCTTAATCTTAGAAGATACCTCAGGAAAAGAGCTACCTTCTCCGATAGAGAGCTTGGACTGTCGCATATCCTACGGTAAGCTTTTGAAGCTTTCTCTCTCTATATTTAATTTTCCAGTGAAGCTCCATTTGAGCTCATTTCAGCCTCAATTCTTGTGATTCAAAGCTCTATTAAATCGTATGGAAGTGTAGGAACTGATTTACACCTCCAATTCAGTCAATTAACCCCAATTGAATGATCAATTCAAAGAAATCAAATTCGGCCAGTTTGAATGGGGGAAATTGATAGAAACATTTGGGGAAATTTGGGAATTTTGTAAAATTGAGGGACCATTTTGAAATTTTATAAAATTGAGGGCCAATTAGCCATGGAAAAGATGTTAGAGGACCAATTGGTCAATTTTTGGAGCAATTGGGGCCAAATTGCCATTTTTGGAAAGTAGGGGCAAAATGGTAATTTTTGAAAAGTTAGGGATCATATTGGAAATTTGGAAAACTTTACCCCTTATACAATTTTGAGTAAAATGAAGACTCAAAAGGAAAATTTGGAAACCTTGGGGATCAAATTGGGCAAACATGGGCATTAGGGACCTAAAGTGCAAAGAGATAAACTTTAGGGTACTAAGTGCAATTAATTGAAAATTGTGAGCCTAAACTTTTATGCCAAACCATGATTGATAAGGTTGCCCAAATTGTGTAGTAACACATGTGACGAGAACACGAGCAAGTGAAAGCTCATGTAAAATTGGAAAACCGACGGAGGACGAACACGTCATGGTTATTAGGTGAGTAGACTTATTCACATCATACCCGGTTGGGATGATGAGCACTTTAGAAATGAAAATCCACTTATAAGTGGGATTTTGACGTCATACGCAGATGGGATGATGGGTGAACTAAGCTAAAAACTAACTTACCGGTTGTAAGTAGAGGAAATCATACCCGGTTGGTATGATGGACTTCCTTGAAGGAAGAATAAACCCACTTGCCAGTTGTAAGCGGAGATATCATCACACCCGGTTGGTGTAATGAAGTGAATATGCATTTTTTGTTAGAAGTGTTCTCCCTTGACTGTGTGCCATTGCTAAAACTTTTTGGGAGACCTTCTTGATGGGAGCTAGAACAGCTCAAATAGGCTAGAGGCCTCAATTTTGAAACTTGTGGGACTAATTGTTTGATTTTTGGAAAATCACATGTAGTGGGCCCAAGGCTAGTTGGTATGAGCATGAGCTCGTAAACAAACATGAGATATGAAATCCATGAAAATTTCTAATGAAATGAATGTGTGATTTCACCATGGTACTAAGACAGGACCAATAGTACTCGTTGGTTGGCGATAGTGCATTAAAGCCAGGTCGACGGACTGACCTAAACAAACAACTACAGGTCCTGTTAAGGGTTGGGGTTGTTGAACCAGTGGCACCAAAGATAAATGGCTATGTGGAAAAACTATTGTATGGGCATGCACTTGTGGTACAGGACCATAAAGACTCCCAAGAGGGGTAGTGATGCGTCATAAGGGCTACTAGACGACATGGTGGAGATAAGGGTAGTTTGTCGTGCCAGCACTCGAAAAGCTTGATTTAGCTTCTTACGCATGAGACCGGGGTGGGGTCAGGATGAGGTCTCCATCCTCATATGGATATGGATTATTTTGGGTATGAGGGTCAAATGTCTGGGACGTTTACTCAGACTCTAGGTAGAAGTCAGAGACTTCTATCAGGGTGGATGGTAAAGACGCTCTGATCCACAAGTGGGTGCAGTCATCGTAACTGCATCTCACGAATGTGTGTGTACCCTTCTTGATGAAGGGTGTATGTTGTTTGTGAAACACACCTAATATGGAAATGGAAAAAAGGTTTTGAAAACCTTGTAAAGGATTTGAGAATCCTTAGAAAAGAATTGGTAAACTATGGAAAAAGGTTTTAAAAAAGACAAAAAATTTAAGGAAAGTCCTCTTAAAGGAAATAAGAATTTTGGCACACTTTGATTAAAGTTGTTTTCACGAAAACTCACTCCCAACACACTCTCACTTAGTTGTAGAACTCACCGCCTCCCTTTATCCCTTTTAGGTACCTAAGAGGAAACCAAAATTTAAAGACATCCTTGTAAGACAGGTATGTTAGTTTTAGAATATTCAGTTTTGTATAATGCTATTCCCGAAAAGACAGTAAATAAGGACACCTTACTCCTCGTGGTTTTAAAAGGGTGAAACTCTTTACGGACCAAAAGGAGTGGTGAGTTGCTCATGGGGATTCGACCAAACCGGGTTGGGGCATGACCCATTTTGGTGGGAACCCCATGACCAACCCGCCACCCTTCTCTGTGCTACATTAGCATTTCTACTAAATAGACTGATGAAAGTAAAGGCTTAGAAGCACACATATTTTCCATAACAAATTTAACAAAATAACTAATTAAGGGTTTGCGTGTTCATGATACCTCTGGCTTGCTCCCCTAGCTTTCACTTTGCTTGACAGGAGGTTTTTCCCAAAAAATGGTTTAGTGGAGGGGGTGTGTTCTACAACTCAATGAGTGGGTGTTGGGGTGACTTTTCATAAAAAAACTTTATAATTACTATCATTTTTGTTTACAAGTTTTGTGGGTTTAACTCCTTCTTAGAAAAATGTTTCAATACTTCCACTTGCTCGGGTTTGGTTTAGAATACAACCACACTCGCCCTTTATCAAAATGGTTCACATGTTCGTAGAGTAGTCTCCGACTGTTGTACTTGTGGACCAGAGCATCTTTATTGTCTACCCTAATAGAAGTCTGTGACTTATACCCTAAGTCTGAGTGGGCATCAATTGCCTGACCCTCAGACCCAAATAATTCTCTGTGTTTGCGATGTGGGATGAGAACTCTCCCCCTTCGATCTTGGTATCAATGCACATGAAGCTACTCTGAGCTTCAAGACTTTCTGGATGACCAAACTTCCTTTATGCACCTTGTGTCATCCAATAGCCCTTAGCACTAACACTACCCCATGTAGGGCTCCTTAATGGTTCCATATCTTAGTATGCACAAATAAAAGTCGACTTCGACTTGGTAATTTATCTTTGATGCCACCAGCTCAACGAATTTGATGACCCGACTTTGGCTTGGTAATTACTAGCCCAACGAGTTCGACCACCCGACTATGTCTCGGTAGCTACTAGCCCAATGAGTTCTACGATCCAGCTTCATTTGGTGGCTTTATCACACAACTTAACCATTTTTGGTGCCATAATGTGTATGGATCAAGATTTTATCTATGGGTTTAAGCCCATTCCCATTGGCCTTGGGCCCTATTAGTTTCAAAACCGTGGCCTTAGGCCTACGAGAGCAATTTCAGCTCTTACCAGAAACATCTCCCAAAAGGTTTAAGCAGGTTCACACAGTCAAGAGCAGGCATGTCAATGGGACCTGGGACCCGAGACCCGAGTCCCTACCGGACTTGAGCAGACCTTAGGAGCCTCAGGTTTGCTCGGGTTCACCCTTGGGTTTAGGTCCATAGATTGGACCCAAGACTTGAGCCTTGGGTCAATTTGGCTAGAATTGAGGTTCAATTCCAGTGGGCTCAAGTTTAGAAAAGTGGATCCGAGGCTTGGGTCCAAAAGGACCTGAAGGGTGGATCCAAAAACTGGACACACCCTTCAGATTGTTCATCTGTAGACCCACCCTTTATATTGTTCATGTGTAGATTCAAACAATGGAGACTACCCTAGCTGCCGTCACCAACGCCCGAGCTGCCGTCGCTACCCTAGGTGCCGCCACCGCCACAACTATCGTCGACGCTTGAGAACTGCATTATCTCCTCCTCTGTTGGTTTTTGTATCGCGTCCCTCCACATCCAGTCTGTCATGCCCTGACCCAGTTTGATCGGGGTTCGTGATCAACCCGCCATCCTTTCTTGTATCATCTAGGTATTCCTACCTTAATGATACAGGGAAGGTAAAGGCGTATCTACGTTCAAACCCTTACTATAAGAGGGGGTAGGAAACGTACCTTAAGGGTCCAAGCTCATCCGATAACTTTCCATCTGGGTGCTAGACCTGAAAGGGTGAGAGGAGGGGAATGAGTACAAAATACTCAATGAGGGAAACTACTATAATGTTTATTTTAATTCATTTATTTGTCTATTAAATTTCTCCATTTGTCATTGTTGACACTTTTCACATGATAAACAACTGCTCTCCTATCATAGGAGGGATCACACGTTCATAGAACGGTCCCTGATCATTCTACTTGTAGATTAGAGCGCCTTTGCCATCCACCCTGATAGAGGTGCATTGCCTCTACCCATAGTTTGAGTGGACATCAATAGTCCTACCCTCAAATCCTGATCACTTTATCATGTCTGCTTAGTGGGACGAGACCTCCTTTCCCCTACTGCTTGAGATTCCATGCATAGGAAGCTCCTCGAGCTTCATGACCTACTGGATGGCATAATGCCCTTATACACCCTGGGTCATCTAGCAGTCTTTGGGTTCCATCACTATCTCATGCCAGGTGTTCTGATGGCCTTAACATCATGGTGCATGCAGAATCAACAATCTTTTAAATTATTGGCCGTTATCTTTGGCCCTCCAACACAACGGTCTACCGGCTTGGCTTTGGCCCATGCATATTGGCCCAACAGGTTCGACGACCTGGCTTCGACAGAGCAGTGGTTTGGCCAAACAAGCTCGACAACTCAAACATGGCTCGATGGGTATCACACAAATTTCCCATTATTTGGATCTTTTAGCATCATTCATTATGTACTAGTTCTGGACAAGTCCATGCCCGTATCCATCGGCCTAGGTCCCACTAGCATACTGATCCTAAGCTTGGAATTAGCTCCCAAATGTTTTAAGCAGAGTCACCTAGTCAAGGGAGGCTAATTCTGAGAAAATCATTTTCAAAAGAACTGTCCTTTCAATCGAAATAGACGTTATAGTGATTCCTACTCATCTAGTGATTTGAGCGGGGTTGCACTAGCGGAGTCTCTCTCCTCGGTGTGCTTCTAGGGACCGACGCTCGAGTAATTTATTCCTACAGGGTACGAGGATTCGTATCAGGACGTGGTGACGAAGAGGTCACACACTTTCTCATATTTGCACTTAGGGCCTCGCACTTTGCTTATATTGCACCTGGGTCCCTAATTTCTCTTTAATCTCTATTAATCCCCCTTGGGTTTCCAATTATTCTTTTTGGGTCCTTAACTCTTTTAATTTCACCAATTTGCCCTTAATTTACCAAAATTTCCCTTTAGTCATCTATTACTCAGGCTACCCGCAGGTGTAAGACTCGGTCTCCGACTCGTCCATCGGCGTCCTAACCAGAGAGTTTTTTGAGTCGCCAGAGACTCCAGCTTTTCCGGCATCTCCCTCTCCTCCGTTCTCTTTGTCAGTGTCTAAAGGTTGAAGATGATGACGTGACAGTTGTGCCACATGGCGCATTGTGATTGGTTAGTTTTTCTAACGTGGAGTGATAGCTTGGCTGCCACGTCAACCGTTGACCAAACACATGGCAACTTCTCATTGGCTGCTCGTGTGTGCATGGCATGCTGATAGGTTGCCAGCTAGCCATTGACCGGACACTTGGCAGCCTCTCATTGGTTGCCCATGCCTGTGTGGCTGCTGATTAGGCACCATGGACCATTGACCAGTCTAGTTCCCTGACCAGTTTGACCATTGACCTGCCCGGTACGTTGACCAATCAGACTATTGACCGGTCCGGTCCGAACGGGTTCACTGTCTTGAATTACAAAATCGGCCGATTCGAACTCGATTCGACCAATTTTCTGAAATTAAAAAATTTCTAAATTTATCTAAATTCTTTTTCTATCTAATGGTGGCCTCAATTTCCCAAATTGACATTTTTAAGTCACCTAGAAAAATAAATTTGTGAACCGGTTCACTATGGTTCATCCTAATTCAGTCCGGTTTGGGTCTGGTTCACCTTGAACTATTTCGGTTCTATCCTCAATTCCACTTCCCGGTTCTTTCTCACAATTTTTGTGAATTATCGGTCACTTGGCATTTTCCAATTTCACATGTTAACCCTTCTTTTCTATTTTCTATTGATTAAGTTGGCTTGGGTTTTTTTCGACAATAGCACTGGATCTACTCCCAGTTTCCTTAGTCTAAGGGGACGAGTTTCACAACTCTCCCATCCTTTTAGGAGTTTTGTCTTCAAAACTCTATTGTTCCTCTTTTCTCTCGGAAGGAATCTCTACACGACCCCCTTGGGATATGAGTCGATACCCTACCATTTTTGGCCACTTCCTTTGCCTCACTTCCTTGACTCTCCAGAACTTAGTTAGTTTGAATCGTCTCTTCACCTGGTGTTCTTGAAGCCCCTTGGGTTCGATACTTCCCACAACTTAAGGTTAAGCTTTCGTTCCAGGGTTTTGTTTGGACTTGGAGTTCTGACATCTAATCGTACTTGGGTTCATTTACTCCCTTGTCTGTTAGGACTCTTTGGCACTTCACCCTCTTTGGGCTATTGCGTTTGTCCTTCTCGATGTTATTTCCATTTCTTGGTCCTTTACTTCGTCCTTTCATGCTCGGTTTCCCTTTTTGGTTTGCTGTTGAACTTAATAGTCCCTAGTAGTAGGACCCGACGTTTCGTTGCTCCATCCTGGGCTTGAGGCCCGACCTGGTTTGCAGTTTGGACCGCATCCTCAAGCACTTGTCATTAGGGCATACTTCTTGTGATTCTAGTCTTTGTCTTTATCTAGGTTACCTGGTTACTTAACCACTTTAGTCTAGGGTTCCGATGTCCCTTCCATACCCCAATGTCCATGGAATATAGATGTCAGACTCCTTATACGAGTTTGGGGTATCTTGTGTTGATTCGTTCTATTCCGTCTTCGTTCTATTCCATCTCCGTTTTGTTTGGACTCGGTGTTCTAGTTGACCCTATTGACCTATTTGTTCTCATGCCTCCGTCTGTTCTTACGTTTGCTAGCGTTCTCCGGTTAGCGAGGGGCCCTTTCCTTTTTCTTATCCCTCTCTTCTCTATTGGCCTAGGGGTTATTACATTAGCCAATCTATAATAACTGGACTCTTTTGGATTTATCTCTTTCTTTAGCTCTAGGTGGCGAGGCTTGGTGTTTAATTTTGCGATTACCTTCCGGATTAGTTCTTATTGAAGTCGTCCTTGAGGGACTTCTCCCTCTTTTGATGTCCATCTTTCTCGTGGGACCGGTGAGGGTTTCCAGAGATTTCTCCACTTGTTCTGTGGTATGGTCTCAGGTTCCGTCCTTGATGACTCGGGGATGGGTCCTCCCTTGCTGGTCCTCGGTGGCTCTATTTGGATCGTCGTATCATTTCAACTCATCTGGCTACCCACTCCTCACTTGATGTTGTCTTGCCTATATGTCGGTCCTTCCATCCTTGGTTTGTGCCGCTCTTTAGGTTTGGGGTCCGTGCCCCTCCCGCGCCTTCCTTCTTATGGTGTAATTTGCCCCCTCGATCTGGTGTCCTTCTCGAGTTTTGAGTTTCTCGATATAACTTCCTTATGTAACCGCCTAATCCGACTTTATAGTCTCCACTCTTTCCTGCTCCTTCTTCTTTATTTTTCCTTGATCTCGGGTGTCAGGATGTTCCATGCCTTCGTCCTGGGCTTGCTTCTCAGTCCATCATTGTTGGGATACATCGTTGGTATCTCTCGATTATCTTGGCTGTTCCCCGCTAGGGTTCTATGGGGTGGTTAGGTCTTTTCTCATTTTATCCTTGACTTGTCTTCTATTTTTCTAGGGTTCTTGTCTTCGGGCTTTTCATGTTTGGCCTTCACCCTAATGCCATTCCTGGTCCGTGTCCTTCCTTTCTATCTTGACCTATTCCGTCATCTTTCTTGATACGACTCCCTTTGTGTCATCGGGTCTTTTCTAGGGTATTAAAGTTAAAGAAAAAGAACTTTAGGGACCTATATGCAAATAACCAAAAGTTTGAGCAATTTATTCATTCGTGATGAATGAAGACTATTAGGCCAGAGGATAATGAGTAAGGATGCTCATATCGTGTAGGAACACGAAATACCGGGAACACCAGCAAAGACAAGCTCGCATGGAGGCAAAGAGCCACATAAGAGGAATTCACTACACTATCGGGTGAGTAAGAATTTTCACATGATACCCGGTTGGAATGATAAGTATCTTAGAATTTAAATCCCACTATTATGTGGAATTTTAACATCACACTTGATTGGGGTGATGTGAGACAACACGCGGAAATACTACTTACCGGTTGTAAGTAGATCATACCCGTTTGGTATGATGAACTTCCCGAAAGGAAGTAGAAAACCTGCATAAGCGGAGATGTCCTCACACCTGGTTGGTGTGATGGACAGATGAAAAGTGATTTTTTTTAGAAGTGATCTCCCCTGACTATGTGCCACTACTTAAACATTTTGGGAGACCTTCCTAACGGGAGCTTGAATAGCTCTAATAGGCCGGAGGCCTCGATTTTGGAACTTGGGGGCTAAAATACCCGGTTTTGAAAATCTCGTATAGTGGGCCCAAGGCCAGTTGGCACGAGTAGAAGCTCGTAAACAAACATAATATTAAGCCATGAAAACTTTAATTAATGATGTGTTTGGCCGTGGTACCAAGATAGGACCGACATACTTGATGGATTGGTGGTAGTGCAACAAGACAGGTTGACGGACAAGTCGAGATAAACAGGTGTGGATCGAGTTGAGGGTGTAGGCTGTTGGACTAGTGGCACCAGAGATTAAATGGCTTATGTGGAAAATTATTGTTTTGTGCATGCATTAAGGTTCAGGACCATCAAGACGCCCAATAGGGGTAGTGATGTGTCCTAGGGGCTACTGGACGAAATGGTGGAGATAAGGGTAGTTTGTCATGCTAGCAGTCAGGTAAGCTCGACGTAGCTTCATGCACACGAGACTGGCATGGGGTCAGGATGAGGTCTTTGTCCTCATATGGACACAAAGTTTCTTTTCGAGTTTGAGGTTCGGATGTCACGTACATCCACTCATTCCCAGTGTAGAAGTGGACATGCTTCTATCTAGGTGGCCGGTAAAGTCGCTTCGATGACAAAAGTGGGTATAGTGGATGGGCTGCCCTGCGAATGTGTGATCCCTTCATGATGAAGGGCGTGTGTTGATTGTTAAACACACCGACTGTGGTTAATGATGAATAATGGTTTTGAAAATTGAGAAATTTAGGAAATGGTTTTAAAGAAAATAAGGAGTCTAACACACTACAATTCAAACTATTTTTCTGAAAATCATGTTTGAAACACACATTCACTAAGTTGTAGAAACTCACTCACCCTTTTATCCCTTTTCAGGAATAGAGAATGACTAGGGATAACACCAGGATTTACCCTCTCTCAGGTTCGCTTAATTTTCTCTTTATCTTGCATTATTATTGATATATGTTATTCCAGGGAACGAGGTTGAGATTACACATGACTCCTCTTGAATTTAAGAAGGGGAAACCCCTCTTGAACCAAGGGAGCAACAAGTTGTTCACGGGGATTCGACCAAATCGAGTCGGGGCGTGACAATTTGAGTGGTATCTTAGCTAAGTTCCCTTGAAACATTATCAATACTATGCCCTTACATTTGTAAAGCTTTAACTATCCTATAGGAAGGAGAATCCCTAGGAAGTTTTCCGTGAAATCTAATGCTCCACACATAACCCTGAAAATGACACCTACCCCATAGGAGGCAGCCGTTTAATGATTCTTAAAGGGTGAGAAAAGAGTACCTAAGAATATGGTAGAAGATTGTCAGAAACTTGTGGGAGCCTTACTGGAACTAGAAGGCATTACATACACTCCTCCAAGGCAAGAGGAACCTGTATCTCCTCCTATGAGCCCAACCCCTCGTCCAATCCTACAACAAATGGAAAGGAATCCAACTAAGAAGGAGGCTTGGGACAACTACTAGGACACGTATGCCACCTTCATGAAGGTTCACCAAGTATCCGCACCTACTCAGTCTAGCTTTAATCCCTTCAAAAGGATGAAGTGGACATATGAGTGTGAGGCGGAGGTATTGAGGTGGTATAGACTAGAGGCCATACATAAAGTTTGTCCCATAAGGGAATATGGATGGACCCCAACTAGTTCCACAGAGCCATCTGATCAAGAGTCCCACAACCGTTCTAAGGCTAATTCCTGGCCTATGACCCCAAGGGATTTGGGGGTAGAAAATTTCTGTAATAAGCCAAGTATGGCAAGAAAATATTTCGTGAATGAAAGTCTAATTTTCTTGATAAAATTCTGAATCTCCTTGATGAATTCAAGCAATAAAAGTGTAAACACCACCCTTTGGAGTTGAGGAAAAACCAGGGAAAAAACCGGTCAAACCGAGTGAGAAAATCAATCCGCTTCACAAACCCCAATAATAGAGATCGAACAAATTGGGAAATTTACAAATCCCGAGTGACCCAAAGGATCATAAAAAACCTTGGAAAAGGACCTTAGGACAATTTGGGAGAGAAAACTAAATCGGTTCTTGTGAACTGGATCCGAACAAGATTGAACCGGTTTGGACCGGTTTGAACCACTATTGAACCGTATGCTAAATTCATTTTTCTAGGTCGCTTAGAAAATTCAAAATTTAGAATTGAGGTCACCATTTGATAGAAGAATTTAGATGAATTTACAAATTTTTAATTTTGAAAAGAGCAATCGAATCAGGCTTGAATGAGCTAGTTTAAGCATTGAACTTGGTTTGGAACATTGTCGTCATTGACAACACTATTCACTCACCAGAAAATTTAACAGCGGCGGAGAAGAAGAAACATTTTTGTTCAGTATGTTTAAGGCCATTAATGACTATCATTAAGGTGCCAAATGGACGGCTGGAGAGTCCCCGAACTCCCTATATAAAGAGCCCATTTACATTCATCCTCAACATAGCTGAAAACCTCACTCTCTCTCAGCTACTCAGTTTTCCGAAGAAGCTCAAACCAGAGCTTCAATATAATGTCTTTTCTGAGCCAAAGAAGGCGTGGTTGGGTTCCTTAGACTCAGAGAGAAGTCAGCTAAACGGTGATAGTCTCCAATTGCTTAGAGGGTCGCTAGAGAAATGTCGGCATGATCGAACAGTGAATCAACTCCGGTGGATCGTAGCTGCCCTATTTTTGTCAAGCTGAAATCAGCCAATTCAAGCACTCCTCAGGCCAAACTAAGCTCTCCCAACACCTCCTCAGCCCTCCTACGACTGAATTAGAGTGGAAGGGTAAGCCAATTTGGCTCCCGTTTGTGAATTCCGATCGGTGCTATAGAGAGAACCAATAGATTTTTATTGACCAAATTCCTTGATTCTAATAGGAACCTCAGGACGAGAGCTATATGCCTAGATTGAAAGCTCGGACCGCCGCACCCCTGACGGTAAGCTTTCGAAGCTTTCTCTCTCTACATTCAATTTTTTTTTGGTGAAACTCCGTTTTAGCTCGTTCCAGCGTTAAATCATGCGATTCAAAGTGCAATTGAATCTTATAAAGGTGTAGGAACTGAAATCTAACTTCAATTTTAACAATTAAACTCATTTGATTGGCCAATTTAATGAAATCAAATTCGACCAAGTTGAAAGGTTGAAATTGGGGGAAAATTTGGGGATTTCAAAAATTCGATGGAATAAAGTGCAATTTCCTAAAATTGAGGGCCAATTGGGCATGATTAAGTTGTTAGAGGACCAATTGGTTGATTTTTGGAATTTTTGGGGTGAAATTTACCATTTTTGTATAGTAGGGGCAAAAAGGTAATTTTTGAAAAATTGAGGACCAAATTGGGAATTTGGGAAACTTGAACCCCTTTTTTTCATTTTGAATAAATTGAGGCCTCAATGTAAAATTTTGAAGTTTTGGGACTCAATTTGCGGAAAAATTGGCAATGAGGACCTTGTGTTAAAGAAAATGAACTTTAGAGATCTAATTGCAACTAAATAAAATGTTAGGTATTTTACTCATTTGTGATGAATAAAGGTTGTCAAGCCAAAGAATAATGAACAAAGATGTTCATATCGTGTAGGAATGCAAAGTATCGGGAACGCCAACTAAGGCCAAGCTCGCGCAGGGACAAAAATCTAGTTAAAAGGGATTCATGGCACTTATGGGTGAGTGAGATTTTTATATCACACCCTATTGAGATGATAAGCACCTCAGAAATGAAAGCCCACTACTAAGTGAAATTTTAAATATCACACCTGAATGGAGTGATCTGGAAATTACGCGGAAAAACTAATTATTGGTTGTAAGTAGATCATACCCGTTTAGTATGATAAATTTCTTGGAAGGAAGTAGAAAACCTGTTCATCGATTATGAGCAGAGATGTCCTCATACCCGGTTGGTGTGATGGGCGGCTGAAAGATCATTTTGTCGGAAGTGCTCTCCCCTGACTGTGTGCCATTGCTTAAACTTTTTGGGAGACCTTCTTGATGGGAGCTTGAATAGCTCAGATAGGGCGGAGGCCTCAGTTTTGGTACTTGGGGGCTAATGTGCCCGATTTTGAAAATCTCGTACCGTGGGCCCAAGGCCAGTTAGCACGAGCAGGAGCTCTTAAACAAACATGAATTTAAGCCATGAAAATTTTAAATGAATGATGTGTTTGGCTATGGTACCAAGTTAGGACCAGCATACTCAGTGGACTAGTGGCAGTGCGGCAAGATAGGTCGACGGACTAGTCGAGACAAACAACTACATGTCGAGTTGAGAGTCAAGGTTGTTGGACCCGTGGCACCAAAGATTAAATGGCTTATGAGGAAAAATATTATTTTGTGCATGCACTGAGGTACGACACCTTCAAGATGCCCAAGAGGGGTAGTGATGCATCCTAGGGGCTACTAGATGACATAGTGGAGATAAGGGCAGATCATTGTACCAATAGTCAGGAAAGCTTGGTGTAGCTTCATGCGCATGAGACCGGGGTGGTTTCGAGATGAGGTCTTTGTACTAATATGAACACAAAGTTTTATTTATGGGATATAGGGTCGGATGTCGCGTACATCCACTCATTCTCAGGGTAGAAGTGGACATGCTTCTATCTAGGTGGACGGTAAAGTCGCTCCGACACCCTAAGTGGGTGTAGTGGACGTGCTGCCCTTTGAATGTGTGATCCCTTCATGATGAAGGGCATGTGTTGGTTGATAAACACACCGTTTGTGGTTAATGATGAGAAATGGCTTTGAAAACCCAGATTTTGAGGATGAAATATCTTAAAGGAAATAAGGAGTATGACACACTCGAAATCAAAAATTGTTTTATGGAAACTTTATTTTTTTAAAATTACCCATTCACTAAGTTATAGAAACTCACCCACCCTTTTTATCCATTTTCAAGAAATAAAGAAATGACTAGGGATAATACCAGGCCTTACCCTTTGTGAGGTATGCTTAATTATTTTAAGTTGCATTTTTATTGATATATGTTATACCAGGTAACAATGTTGAGATTACGCCTGGCTACTCTTGAGTTAAAAAGGGGGGAAACCCTTCTCAAACCAATAGAGTGACAAGTTTTTCATGGGGATCTAACCAAATTGGGTTGGGGTGTGACAAAATGTATGCTAATAAATGATCAAAGTAAAGGGAGGAAGTCACGTACGAAGGGAAAAACATGCCATTTCTAGTCAACCTCAACCTTTAAAGTAAGATTTCCTTCAAAAGGACAATAAGACTTAACAAATAAGAGATTCCTAGAGTTCACACAAGGAGGACAAATCCTAACTAAGGAAAGGAAAGAGAAGTTTAGAGCAGAGGAAGAGAACATCAAAGGGCATGGGACTAGTGAGAGTCTAAAGGTTAGGGGAAGACTTAAGGAATAAAAGTAAGGAAACAAAAGAGATTAGAATATCCCAAGGAAAACCAAAGGAATCAAAGTTGAACAGGAAGAAGGTATGAATGAAATGGGAGCATTGTAGAGGTTAAGTTGAATAAGATAACACAAGGAGAAAAGGGTGAAAGGAAATAAGTACAATAAGAAGAGAATTCTAGGAATAATACCTTCTTGGAAAGAATTAGGATACAAGTTCTTAGGAACTCCATTAAAATAAGAGGACTTGCGGAAAACAAAGGAATGGAATATGAAGGTAGAAATCCAGAGCGAATAACCATACAAATGTCTGTAAATATAAGAAAAGAATAAAGAAGAACCATCAAGGAGCAGTAGGAAGATCGATCATAAAAATCTTAAAAATGGAAGACCTGAGAAGAAGGATGAGAATAGGAAGTGGGATCGTGGAGGGAGAAAGTTCCAAGCTAAGGTAATCAACAGAGGAAATATCGTAAAAAAAACTGGAGCTGAAATAAGGACCTCATTAAAAAGTATAAGAGGCTAAGAAAGTGTCTGGAGAGGCTAAGTGTGATCTACTTGCAAGAAAGTATGGAAATCAAATAGGGATTTTTAGATGGACCCATTTGAAGGAAATAATCCATAACCACCAGATCATCCAAGACAATAAACTACGCTCTAAGAAGCATTGGGAATTAGTAAAGACTACACCCTAAATAGGGCAAAGGGACGGATACTAAGTGTAAATCCCGCTCTTTAGAGTTAAGGAAAACTGGAAAAGAACCGGTCAAACCGAGTGAGAAAATCGAATCGGTTCACAAACCTAATTATTGGGGAACATGCAAATTGGAGAAATTATAACTTTTGAGTGACCCAAAAGGGATTATAAACCTTTGGAAAGAACCTTAGGACAATTTGGGAGAGAAAAACCAGACCGGTTTGGATGAACCGGATCTGAACTAGATTGAACTAGTTTATGAACCGAAATCGATAGAGAGAGGGAAAATTGGAAAATTTATGGATCCCAAGTGACCTAAAGAGTCACATATGTCATGAAAAAGGACTTTAGGATGAATGGGGGATGAAAACCAAACTGGTTCAGATGAACCAATTTCAACAATTAAACTTATTTGATCGGTCAATTTGATAAAATCAAATTCGGCTGTGTTGGAAAGTTGAAATTAGGGGAAAAACTGGGGAAATTTTGGTGATTTCAAAAATTCTAGGGACTAAAATGTTATTTTATAAAATTGAGGGCCAATTAGGCATGATAATAGTGTTAGAGGAACAATTGAGCAAATTTTAGAAAATTTCGGGTAAAACTTACCATTTTTGTAAATGAATGGCAAAATGGTAATTTTGGAAAAATTGGGGTGCAAATTGGGAATTTAGGAAACTTATACCCCTTTTGCAAATTTGAATAAATTGAGGTCCCAAGGGGAATTTTTAAAGCTTCGGGACTCAATTTGGGGAAAAATCAGCATTTGGGGGCTAAAGTAAAAGAAAAAGAACTTTAGGGACCAAAGTGTAAATATTTGAAAAGTTAGATATTTTTAATCATTCATAATGAATGAAGGCTATCATGCCAAATAATAATGAACAGGGATGTTCATACCATGTAGGAACACGAGATATTAGGAATGCCACTTGAAGCAAAGCTCGCAAGGGACAAAAGCCAATTTAGAGGAAATACACTACACGACCGAGTGAGTGAGATTTAATATCATACCCGGTTGGGATGATAAGCACCTTAGAAATTAAAACCCACTGCTAAGTGGTATTTTAACCATCACACCTGATAGGAGTGATGTGAAAATCACGCAGAAAAACTACTTACCGGTTGTATGTAGATCATACTTGGTTGGTATGATGAAACTTTATGGAAAGAAGAGGGAAACCAGCTTATCGGTTATAAGTAGAGATGTCCTCATGCCCGGTTGGTATGATGGACAGTTGAGAAGTTTATTTTGTCGGAAATTCTCTCCCCTTACTATGTGACACTGCTTAAAATTTTTGGGAGACTTTCTTGACAGGAGCTCGAATAGCTCATATAGGCTGGAGGCCTCGATTTTGGAACTTGGGGGCTAATATGCCTAATTTTGAAAATCTCGAATAGTGGGACCTAGGCCAGTTGGCACGAGCAGGAGCTCGTAAACAAACATGATTATTATGCCATGAAACCTTATGTAAATGAGTTGTTTGTCAATGTTACCGAGCCAGGACTGACATACTCAAAGGACTAGTGGTAGTGCGAAATAACAAGTGTTTAGACTAGTCAAGACAAACTGCTGTAGGTCGAGTTGAGGGTCAAGGGCTTCGGACCAGTGGCACCACATATTTTATGGCATTATATGAAAAACTATTTGTTGTGCATGCACTGTGTTACGAGACCTTCAAGATGCCTAAGATAGGTAGTGATGCGTCCTAGGGCTCTGGATGACCTGGTGGAAATAAAGGGCAGCTAGTCGTACAAAAGTATTGTGAAGCTTAACGTAGCTTCAAGCGCATGAGACCGGAGTGGGGACAAGATGAGGTCTCTGTCCTCATACGAACATGGAATTTTGTTACAGGATTGAGGGTTAGATGTTGTGAACATCTACTCATTCTCAGGGTAAAAGTAGACATGATTCTATCTACGTGGCCAGTAAAGTTGCTCCGACGCCATAAGTGGGTTCAATGGATGTTCTGGCTTGCAATTGTGTGTCCTTCATGATTAAGGGCATGTGTTGGTTGATTTATACACCGTTGTGGTGAGAAATGATTATGAAAAGCAAGATTTAAAAATGGAAAATTTTAAAGAAATTAAGGAGCCCGTCACACTCCAAATTGAAAACTATTGTTTATCGAAAAATTCACTTTTTGAAAATACCCATTCATTGAGTTGTAGAAACTCACTCTTCAAATGACTACGGATAACATCAAGCCTTACCCTCTATTAGGTATGCTTAATTTCTTTTAATCTTGCATTTTATTTGATATCTGTCTTTCTAGGGAACAAGTTTGAAAGTACGCCTGGCTTCTCTTGAGTTAAAGAAGGAGGAAACTCCTCTTGAACCAGGAGAGCAGCGAGTTGTTCACGGGGATCTGACTAAACCGAGTTGGGGTGTGACAACTTGAGTGGTATCAGAGCCTAGTTTCCTTGAAACATTATCAATATTATGCACTGACATTAATCCAACTTTAAACTATTGTGTAGGAAGGAGGGTTCTTAGGATGTTTGCAGTGAAATCCATTCCTCCACCCATAACTCTAAAAAAGATACCAAACCCGAGGCAGAAAGCTGTACAAAGGTTCTTAAAGGGTGAGAAACGAGTACCTAAGGACATGGTGGAAGACTACCGGAAACTGGTAGGAGCCTTGTTGGAACCGGAAGGCATCATATACCCTCCTCCAAGACAAGATGAACCATTATCACCTCCTAGAAGCCCAACCCCTCCTCCTCTAGTCCCACAACAACCGAAGGGGAATCCAACTAAGAAGGAAGCCTGGAATAATTACTGGGATGTGTATGTCACCATCATGAAGGTCCACCAAGTACCTTCACCTACTCAACCTAGCTTCAATCCCTCCCAATGGGTGAAGTGAATCTATGAGTGTGAGGTTGAGGTACTAAAGTAGTACGGATTGGAGGCCATACATGAAAATTTTCCTATTAGGGAATATGAATGGACCCCAACCAATTCCTCAGAGCCTTTTGATCAAGAGTCCCACAACCATTCTAGGGTTAATTCTAGTCCTATGACCCCAAGGGATTTGGAGGTAGAAAATTCCTATAATAAGCCAAGTATGGAAAGAAAATATTTCTTGAATGAATGAAAGTGAAATTTTTGTTAAAACTTATGAGTTCCTTGATAAATTCAAAGCAAAAAGAGTGTGATAATAAAGATTAAAATAAAGGTAGGAAATCACCTAAGGAAGAAAAGACGAGTTATTTATAGTTAACCTCAACCCTTAAGACTTTCCCTCAGAAGTACAATAAGGAAGAATTCAGCTAAGGGAGATCTTAACTAAAAAGGGAAGAAAAAGTTGGAACAAAGGGAAGTGAACATCAAAGAGTACATATTTATGGATAGTTGAAGGAGTTAAGGATAGGTTCAAAGAATAAGAGTAAGGAAAAACAAGGATTAGAATATTCCAAAGGGAATCAAAAGAATGGAAGCTGATCAAGAAGAAAAGGAAGTAAGTATGGGGGAACACCAAGGATGTCAAGACCATCAAGTAAAGATGGGAAGAAAGAAGAATAGCAAGAAAGCCCAAGTATGACAACAACTTGAAATGAACATAAAATACGGTTTCTTAGGAACTCAATAAAATAGGGAGACTTGTGGAAAGCGGAGATATGGGACCAAAAGAGGAAGAAAAGTCGGAGTGGATGAACCATACAAGATCCTTAAGTTTAAGTGAAGATTAAAAGAGAGAACTTCTAAACAACGATAGAGTGATCAAACGAAAGAACTCCAGAACGAGAGACATTAGAAGGAGGATGAGAATAGGAAGTTAGATTGAGGAGGGAGAAAGCTCCATGTTAGGAAAAACAATGGAGGAAGTGTCGCAAAAGATCGTGTCGAATAAGGACCTCAGTAAGATGAATAAATAACTAGATGAGTGTTTGGGGAAGGTTAAGTTCGACCTACTTGCATGAAGACGTGGAAACCTAAATAGGAATTTAGGCAGATCCAATTGAAGGGAATAAACTTCTATTGACCAAATTGTCCGCAAGAGTAAATGAAACTCTAATAAGAACTGGGGAGTAGTAATGAATATACCCTAATAAAGACAAGGAAGGAATACCGAGGACACGAAGATACAAAAGATTTTGATACAAAAAGGATGGGAGGTTTACCTCAAAGAAATATATAAGTTGTGAGAGCAAAGGAGGGTGAGGTGAGATAAACGAAACGTACTCGTAGGATCTCAAGAGTAAAGGTAAGCAGGTGAAGATAGCGGCAATGAAGGACATTTAAGAGAGAATATTCGCAATGGTAAAAGTTAGAAGGAAATTTTAGGAGAAAAGTAGTGTAAAACTTACCAAGAAAGGAAACCGTGGAAGAACACAAGAGTACCAGTTAGGAGGAAATGGAACCAACAAAAATTGAGTAGAAGATGAACTCCTCAAAGACAAGCTGCTAGAAATGAAGATCCAAGGGATAAGTCAAACCCAAGTAACATGTAAGCAGGAAGATGACATCAAAAGAGATCATACGAGTAAGAAAGGGACTGATCGGAATAAAGGATCGTGAAATGATCATGATGTGATTAAAAATGGATTTAAAAGGAGAAGAGTCCTTAAAAAGGAAGGGCGCCAATGGAAATGAGGAATGAAATAAGAAAGGAAGATCTTTAGTATGTCAATAAGTTATTGAAAGTTCAAGGGCTTGAAGATTGAAAGACCAAATATAGAAGTCGAAAAAGACGAGTAAGTAAGGAAATCAATACAACTATAGTGATTTGAAGTCAAAGACAAGTTTCAAAGATTGTCATGTGGTAAGGGGCATGTAAACCCAACTATCCTAGGGATAATATGACTTAGGCAAGGAAGGATATAGGATTAAGGCATAACGAAGTCAAGCATAAAGGTGATAACCAAAGAATGAGGAAGGAATCCATGTAGAATGAAAAGGTGATAAACGCCAAACCTGTGGAAGAAAATGACTGGAACTCATAGAACTGAAATCTTAGGTAAAAGAAGTTTGGAATGGAGAATTGGTGCCTTGGGAAAGGAAGGATGTAACTAAAGGAAATTATTCTAAGTCTTCTAGGGAGATATGCTTAGCTAAAGTAAGTTCCATGAAATGATGAAAAGATGAGAATGAGACGAGAATCTTAGGTATGTGATGTAAGGAATGAACGAAAATAACTGAGAAGATAGCATAAACCTTGGGAAAGAACCTTAGAACAAATTGGGAGAGAAAAAGTAGACCGGTTTGGGTAAACCAGATCCAACCGGATTGAACCGATTTATTAACCGAGTTGATTTATGAACCATAATTGATAGAGAGAGGGCAAACCGAGAAATTTATGGATCCCAAGTGACCTAAAGAGTCACATAAGTCATGAAAAAAGACTTTAAGATGAATGGGGGATGAAAACCAAACTGGTTTAGGTGAACCAAATCAGAACTGGATTGAACAAGTTTGGACCAGTTTGAACCACTATTAAACTAGATGCTAAATTCATTTTTCTAGATGACTTAGAAAATTATAATTTGAGAATTGACACCACCATTTGATAGATAATGAATTTAGAAATTTTTAATTTTGAAAAACTTGATCGAATCGGGCCTGAACCGACTGGTTTATGCTTTGAATTCGGTTCGGACCGGTCCGGTCCAGTTCGGAACAGTGTCGTCTTCTTCCTTGAGATGGCAGCACTGTTCACTTGCCGAAAAATAGAACCAACATCGACAAAGAAGAAATATTTCCGTTCGGTACATTTTAGGCCATCAATAACTATCATAAAGGTGCCAAACGGACGACTGATGAGTCCCCAAGCTCCCTATATAAAGAGCAACTCTCCATTCATCCTCTCCACAGTTGAAAACCTCACTCTCTCTCAGCTACTCAGTTTTTCGGTGAAGCTCAAACTAGAGCTCTAATATAGGGTCTTTTTTAATCCAAATAAGGTGTGGTTGGGTTCCTTAGAACTTGGGAGATGTTAGCTACTCGGTGGTAATCTCCATTCGCTCCGAGGGTTGCTTGAGAAGCGCTAGCGTGAACGTACAGTGAAGCAGCTTCGACGGACTGAAGATGCCGTGTTTCTGTTGAGCTAAAAATGGCCAATTCGAGCCCTCTTCAAGCTAAACCAAGCTCTCCCAACACCTTCTTAGTCCTCCTACTGCTGAATTAGAATTGAAAGGTAAGCCAATTCGGCTCCTTTTTGTAATTTTCGATCGGTGCTAGAGAGAGAACCGACATAATTTTGATGATAAAATTCTCACCCAATTCTGCATCAATTGATGCAATTCTTGATCCTAAGAGGAACCTCAGGAGGAGAGCTATCTGCCCAGATTGAAAGCTCGAACCGTCGGGCCTCCAACGTGAGTAATTGAAGCTTTCTCTCTCTACATTCTATTTTCCGGTGAAGCTCCATTTGAGCTCGTACTAGCGTTAAAACTTGTGATTCAAAATGGAATTGAATCGTATGAAGATGTAGGAACTCCAATTTAACTTCAACAATTAAACTTGTTGGATCGGTCAATTTGATGAAATCAAATTTGGTTGTGTTGGAAAGTTGAAATTATGGGAAAAATTGGGGATTTCAAAAATTTGAGTTACTAAAATGCAATTTTATAAATTTGAGGGCTAATTAGGCATGATAAGAGTGTTAGATGACCAATTGAGCAAATTTTAGAATTTTTGGGGGAAAACTTATCATTTTTGTAGAGGAAGGGCAAAATGGTAATTTTGGAAAAATTGGGACCAAATTAGGAATTTGGGAAACTTGAACCCCTTTTTGTGGTTTTGAATAAATTGAGGTCCCGAGGGGAATTTTTAAAGTTTGGGGACTAAATTTGGGGAAAAATCGGTATTTTGGGCCTAAAGTAAAAGAAAAAGAACTTTAGGGACGAAATTGCAAATATTTAAAAAGTTAGATATTTTTAATCATTCATAATGAATGAAGGCTATCAAGCCAAATAATAATGAACAAGGATGTTCATACCATGTAGAAACATGAGATATCAGGAATGCCAGCTGAAGTAAAGCTCGCATGGGATGAAAGCCAATTTAGAGGAAATACACTGCAAGATCGAGTGAGTGGGATTTAATATTATAACTGGTTGGGATGATAAGCATCTCAGAAATGAAAACCCACTTTTAAGTGGTATTTTAACCATCACACTTGATAGGAGTGATGTGGAAATCACGCAAAAAAACTACTTATCGGTTGTAAGTAGATCATACCCAGTTGGTATGATAAAACTTTCTAGAAGGAAGTGAAAAACCTGCTTATCGGTTATAAGCGGAGATGTCCTCATGCCTAGTTGGTATGATTGACAGTTGAAAAGTTTATTTTGTCTAACTGTGTGCCACCGCTTAAAAGTTTTAGGAGACTTTTTTGAAGGGAGCTCGAATAGCCCATATAGGCCAGAGGCATTAGTTTTGGAACTTGGGGGCTAATATGCCCAATTTTGAAAATCTCAAATAGTTGGCCCTAGGCCGTTGGCATGAGTAGGAGCTCATAGATAAACATGATTATTATGCCATGAAAAATTAAGTAAATGTGTAGTTTGGCCATGGTACCGAGACAGAACAGACATACTCGATGGACTAGTGGCAGTGCGACATGACATATCTTCGAACTAGTGAAGACAAACAACTATAGGTCTAGTTGAGGGTTGGGGCTTTCGAACTAGTGGCACCACAGATTATATGGAATTATGTGAAAAACAGTTGATTGTGTATGCATTGTGTTACGGGACCGTCAAGATGCCCAAGAGGTGTAGTGATGCATCCTAGGGCTCTAGACTACTAGGTGGAAATAATGGCAGTTAGTTGTACTAGAAGTCTTGCGAAGCTCGACGTAGCTTCAAATGCAAGAGATCGTGGTGGTGATAGGATGAGGTCTCTGTCCTCATACGGACACGTAGTTTTGTTATGAGATTGATGGTCAGATGTCGCGAATATCCACTCATTCTAAGGGTAGAAGTGGACGTGCTTCTATCTAGGTGGCCGGTAAAGTCGCTCCGATGCCACAAGTTGGTTTAGTGGATGGGCTGACCTGCGATAGTGTGTCCTTCATGATGAAGGGCATGTGTTGGTTGATTTATACACCATTGTGGTGAGAAATGATTATGAAAACCAAGATTTAAAAATGGAAAATTTTAAATAAATTAAGGAGTCTGACACACTTCAAATTGAAAACTATTATTTATAAAAAAAATTCATATTTTGAAAATACCCATTCACTGAGTGGTAGAAACTCACCATTCTTTTTATCCCTTTTTAGGAAATAGAGAAAATGACTAGGGATAACACAAGCCTTACCCTCTATCAAGTATGCTTAATTTCTTTTAAGCTTGCATTTTATTTGATATATGTCTTTCCAGGGAACAAGGTTGAAAGTACACCTGGCTTCTCTTAAGTTAAAGAAGGAGGAAACTCCTCTTAAACAAAGAGAGCGGTGGGTTGTTCACGGGGATTCGACCAAATTGGGTTGGGGCAAGACACTAAGGACAAGAAGATTCGAGAGATGACCATCTTGAAATAATTTAAACTAAGAGGATAATACTGGTGATGCAATTAACAAACAGACCCTTGTGAGGGTCACAATCCCAGTAAAGAAGGAAAGGATGAAAAGGCCAAAACCTTTGGAAATAAGGGCAGAGGAAAGTCTTAAAGAGATCAATGGCTAAGACTGGAGTAATGATGCAAAAGCTATGAGAATGTTAAATAGACTTTCTGCAGGACAAACGAGAGATTGTGAAACAAAGGGGACGTGAACTCCACCTTAAAGGAATAGATGAGTAATAGGAGCAAGTGAGAATGAGATGAGATAGATGAGAAGTACTCGAAGGATCTCAAGGGTAAAGGTAAGCAGGAGAAGATGGCATCAAGGAATGTCATTTAAAGGTAGATATTCGCAATGGTAAAACTAGAAGGGAATTCAGGGAGAAAAGGAGTATAGGACTTACCAAGAAAGAAACCTTGGGAAAACATATATGTTCCAATAAGGAAGTAATGGAACCAATAGAATTGGAAAGAATATAAGCTCCTCAAATACTAGCTGTTGGAGATGAAAGGATCAAGTGAAAAGGGAAAGTAACCGTGAAGGTCCAAGGGGTAAGTTTAACCCAAGTAATGGATAAGTAGGAAGATAACATGAAAAAGATGTCGCACAAGTAAGAAAGGAACTAACTCAGAATAAAGAATCGTGAAATGATCACGAGTAGGTAAGAGTGGATTAAAAAAAATGGAAAGTTCTTGCAGAAAGAACGCCAATGAAAAAAGGAATGACGTAAGTTTCATTAGGTCAGTAAGTTATCAAGAAACTCAAAGACTTGAAACTGTAGATGTCACGCCCCGACCTGGTTTGGTCGGATCCCCGTGTGCAACCTTCCACTCTCCCAGTTTATTAAGGGTTTTCCCCTTCTTTAAACAGCAAGGAGTAAAATGTCCTTTAAACCTGTACCTTTCTTGGAATACCATAGATCAAAACTTCATGAAATTTTAAACTTTACATAACTGTGTTGCAGGTGTAGTTATTTGGGGTCTTTGGGTAGGTTTTTCCCTGGTTTACCTGAAAAGGGATATAAGGGAGGGGGTGAGTATAACGACCCAGTGAATGGGTTTTTAAAATTGACTTTTTGGAAAAATGTTAGAATCGGAGTGTGTCAAACTCTTTATTTTCTTTTAAAAAAATTTCATTCTCAATTCTTGGTTTCCATAACTATTTCTCATCATAACGGTATGTTTATCAACCAACACATACCCTTCATCATGAAGGAACACACAATCATAGGCCAGCCTATCCACTGAACCCACTTGTGGCATCGAAGCGACTTTAGCGACCACTAGATAGTTGTACATCCACTTCTACCCTGTGAATGAGTGGATGTTTGTGACATCCGACCCTCAATCCAGTAACAAAACTTTGTATCTGTATGAGGACAGAGACCTCATCCCATCCCCACCTCGGTCTCATGCGCATGAAGCTATGTCGAGCTTCACAAGACTTCTGGTATGACTAATTGCCCTTATTTCCACCAGGTCGTCTAGAGCCCTAGGATACATCACTACCCCTCTCTGGCATCTTGAAGGTCCCGTAACACAGTGTATGCACAATCAATAGTTTTTCACATAATGCCATATAATCTATGGTGCCACTGGTCCGACGACCCCGACCCTCAGCTCGACTTGCAAATGTTTGTCTTGACTAGTCCGAAGACTTGTCATATCGCACTGCCACTAGTCCATCGATTATGTTAGTCCTGTCTTAGAAAAATGGCCAAACAACTCATTTACTTAAGTTTTCATGGCATAATAATCATGTTTGTTTACAAGCTCCTGCTCGTGCTAACTAGCCTAAAGCCTACTGTTCGGGATTTTCAAAATTGACATATTTGCCCCAAGTTCCAAAATCGAGGCCCGTCAAGAAAGTCTCCCAAAAATTTTAAACAATGACACATAGTCAAGGGAGAGCATTTCTGACAAAATAGACTTTTCAACTGTCCATCATATCAACCGGGTATGAGGACATCTCCGCTTATAATCGGCAAGCGGGTTTTCCAGTTCCTTCCAAGAAGTTTCATCATACCAACTGGGTATGATCTACTTGCAACCGCTAATTAGTTTTTCTGTGAGATTTCCACATCACTCTTCTCAGATATGATGATTAAAATACCACTTAGTAGTGGGTTTTCATTTCCGAGGTGCTTATCGTACCAACTGGGTATGATATCAAATCCCACTCACCCAATACTACAGTGAATATCCTCTTTGCCGGCTTGTTGTCCTTACTCAAACTTGTCTTAGCTGGCGTTCTCCGTAGTTTGTGTTCCTACATGATATGAACACTCTTGTTCATTATCATTTGGCCTAATAGCCCTCATTAATCCCAATTGAATAAGAAAACCAAACTTTTCCTTTATTTGCAATTAAATCCCTAAAGTTATTTTTCTTTAAGTCCCAAATGCCGATTTTTCCTCAAATTGAGACTCGAAACTTTTATAATTCACCTTGGTACCTCAATTTATTCAAATTCACAAGAAGGTGTTTAATTTCCCAAATTTCCAATTTGGTCCCCTCAATTTTCCCAAAATTACCATTTTGCCCATACTTTACAAAAAATGGTAAGTTTTGCCGGTTCTCTCTCTAGCACAGGTCGGAAATTACAGAGGGGAGCCAAATTGGCTTACCTTTCAGCTCTAATTCAAATGTAGGAGGACCGTGGAGGTGTTGGGAGGGCTTAGTTTGGCCTGAGAAGGGCTCGAATTGGACGATTGTAGCTCAGCCGAAATAGGGCAGCTTCGGTCCATCGGAGCTGCTTCTCTGTTCTGTCACGCCGACATTTTTTCGATGATCCTCAAAGCAAATGTAGACTAGAGCATGTAGCTGACTTCTCCCCGAATCCAAAGAACCTGACCATGCCTTCTTTGGCTTAGAAAAGACCCTATATTGGTGCTCTGGTTCGAGCTTCACCAAAATTTGGAGAAATTAAGAGAGAATAGAGTGTTCAAGTGTGGAGAGGATGAATGAGGAGGGGCTCTTTATAATGGAAGCTCGGGGACTTCTTGACCATTCGATTGACGCCTTAATAACGGTCATTCATTGCTTGAAACTCACTGGCCGGAGACTTTTCAACTTTTCCGGCGCTATTCAATTTTTTGGCAAGTGAACAGTACTGTCATCTGAAGGAAGAAGACGACACTATTTCGAACCTGGCCGGACCTGTTCGAACTGGGTTCAAAGCTTAAACTGCCCAGTTCAAGCTCGATTCGACCGAATTTTTCAAAATTAAAAATTTATAAATCCATCTAAATTTATTATCTATCAAATGGTGGCCTCAATTCTCAAATTGGAATTTTCTAAGCCACCTAGAAAAATGAATTTAGTATCCGGTTCAATAGTGGTTCAAACTGGTGTAAACCGGTTCAATCTAGTTCGGATCCGGTTCACCTGAACTGGTTTGGTTTTCATCTCCAATTCATCCTAAAGTCCTTTTTCATGACTTTTGGGACTCTTTGGGTCACTCGGGATCCATAATTTTCTCGATTTTCCCTTTCACTATTGGTTCCGGTTTATAGACCGACTCGGTTTCCAAATAGAAAATGACTAGTTCTTTCCCCGATTTTCTTATTATCAAAGGGCGAGGTTTACAAATCTCCCCTTCTTTTAGGGGTTTTGTCCCCAAAATTTTTACATGCCAAATAATTGAGGGTAACTATCCCTCATCACTTTTTCGATTTCCCATGTCTCTTCTTTCACGGGTCCGTTTTGCCATAGAATCTTGACCATAGGAATCCTCTTATTCCTTAAATTCTTATCCCTCCGGTCGATGATTCGTACTGGTTCTATTTGTTAGGTCAGGTTCTCTTCTAGTTCTAGTGGAGGTCGGTCCAATATATGGCTAGGATCAGGCTAATACTTCTAAATTATAGAGATGTGGAATACATCATGTATTCTCTATAGGTTTGGAGGTAGTTCCAATTTATAGGCCACCAGTCTTATCCTTTGAATGATGGGATATGGACCAATATACCTTGGTTTCAAATTTCCTCTCTATTGAAACCTAAGTATTCCCCTCCATGGTGATACTTTGAGAAATACCTAATCCCCCACCTCAAACTCTAGATCTTTCCTTCGATTATCCGCATAACTCTTTTATCTGTCCTGTGCGATCTTAAGGCGACTCCTGATTTGTTTTATCTTCATTGTGGCATCCTTGATTAGCTATACCTTTTCCAGCCTTCTTTACCCCACTTCTTCCCAAAATAAAGGGGTACGACATGGTCGTTTATAAAGGGCCTCATAGGGAGCCATTTGAATACTGGCCTGATAACTATTAATGGAAGCAAATTCCATTAGGCACAAGTATTCTTCCAAGCCTTTGTTCATGGTGAGTACACACGCTCTTAACATGTCTTCCAAGGTTTGGATGGTTTGCTTAGATTGCCCATCTGTCTGAGGATAAAACACCGTGCTCATGTGGAGCTTGGTTCCCATGGCACTTTGTAAGCTTAGCCAGAACCTTGAAGTAAATCTTGGATATATATCTGATACTATACTCACCGGAACGTCATGAAGTCTCACTATCTCCCTCATGTATAAGACGACTAGTTGTTCCACTATATCCATCACTCTTATATGAAGAAAATGAAATGATTTGGTCAATCTATCCACGATGACCCAAATTGCATCTTGACCCTTTCTTATCACCGCTAGTCCTATGACAAAGTCCATGGTGATGCACTCCCATTTCCATTTCGGAATTGGTAAGGATTGTAGCATTCCTGATGGTTTATGATGCTCTGCCTTTATCTGCTAACAGGACAAGCATCGAGCTATATATTTCGTAATGTCCCTCTTCATACCTTTCCACCAATATCCTTGTTTGAGGGTGTAGTACATCTTGGTACTGCCCGGGTGCATTGCATACACCAAATTGTGTACCTCTTCCAGAATTAACCTCTTTAGTTCCTTAATTTGAGGCACACATATCCTACTCTTGTAGGTCAGCACTCCATCACTTCATAGGTCATAGTCCGATTTAGTTTCTCTATTAACTGGATCCAGGTAGGGTTGAAGCTCCTTATCTACTTTTTGTTGAGCTTGGATCTACTCAGTTAGACTGGGCCTCACTACCACGTTGGCCACCAGGCACCTTTCCTGCTTGTCCATTTTCAGGTCCACCTCCATTTTTCCCAATTATTGCAATAGGGTATGTAACTCATCTTTACTTGTGTCGCCTCAGTTTGTACTTGCTACTTAAGGCATCTACTACTACATTTGCCTTTTCGGGGTGATATTCTATCACAAAGTCATAGTCCTTAACCAATTCCAGCCATCTTCTCTGGCGGAGATTTAACTCCTTCTGAGTTAGGAAGTACTCAAGACTCTTGTGATCTGTGTATATCCTACACTTAACCCATAAAGGTAGTGTCACCAAATCTTTAGGGCAAACACTATTGGATCTAATTCCAAATCGTGAGTTGGGTAATTTCTTTCATGTATCTTAAGTTGTTGCGAGGCATAAGCGATAACCCTAGCTAGTATTCATGCTATAGCGTTTGGACTAGGGTTCCTAGGGTTCCCTTGTGGTGGTCCAAGAGTATTCCTCTGCTTGTTCTCCCTAAGAGTGGGACAGTTCTTGGCAAAGTGCCACTATAAACCCCGCTCTTTGGAGTAAAGGAAAATCAGGAAAGAACCGGTCAAATCGAGTGAGAAAATTCACAAACCTAATTATTGAGGAATGGGATAATCGGAGAATTTACAACTCCCATATGACCCAAAAAGGTTCATAAACCTTGGAAAAGAACTTTAGAACCAATTGAGAGAGAAAAACAAGACCGGTTCGGGTGAACCGGACCCAAACCGGAATGAACATATTTGTGAATTGAGATGGTTTATAAGTCAAGATAAAGGACTTTAGAATGAATGGGGGATGAAAACCAAACCGGATCAGGTGAACCGAATTCCAACTAGATTGAACCGGTTTGGACCAGTTTGAACCACATTGAACTAGATGATAAATTCAATTTTCTAGATGGCTTAAAAACATTCAAATTTGAGATTTGAGGCCACCATTGGATAGAAAATGAATTTAGAAATTTTTAGATTTGAAAAATTTGGTCGAATCGGGGGTGAACCGATCGATTTAATCTTTGAACCCGGTTCGGAACAGTGTCGTCTTCTTCCTTCAGATGACAACATAGTTCACTCGCCAGAAAATTGAAGCAGCACCATCGAAGAAGAAATGTTTCCGTTCAGTACATTTCATGCCATCAATGACTGTCATAAAGTTGACAAACAAATGATCGATGAGTCCCTGAGCTCCCTATATAAAGAGCTCCTCCCCATTCATCCTCTTCACACTTGAAAACCTCATTCTCTCTCATCTGGTTAATTTTTTGGCAAAGTTCAAACCAGAGCTCTGATATAGGGTCTTTTCTGAGCCAAAGAGGTGTGGTCGGGTTCTTTAGAATCGGGGAGAAGTCAGCTACACGGTGGTAACATCCATTCGCTCTGAGGGTCGCCGAAGAAGTGGCGACGTGATCGAATAGTGAAGTAGTACCGGTGGACCGCAACTCCCTTGTTTCGACCGAGCTGAAATTGGCCAATTCGAGCCCTCTTTATGCCAAACTATGCTCTCCCAACACCTCTTTAGCCCTCCTACGGTCGAATTAGAACTGAAAGGTAAGCCAATTTGGCTCCTCTCTACAATATTCGACCGGTGCTAGAGAGAGAACCGATAGAATTTCGATGATAGAATTTTCACCCAATTCTGCATCAATTGATGCAATTCTTGATCGTAGGAGTAACCTTAGGGGGAGAGATATCTACCTAGATTGGAAGCTTGGACCGTTGCGCCCCCGACAGTGAGTAATTGAAGCTTTCACTCTCTACATTTTATTTTCCGGCGAAGCTCCGTTTGAGCTCGTTTCAACGTAAAATGAGCTCAAACAGTGTGTTTATGAAGGAACATTTAATTCTCAATTCTTGTCTCCATAACCGTTTCTCATCATAACAGTGTGTTTATAAACCAACACATGCTCTTCATCATGAAGGAACATACAATTGCAAGCTAGCTCATCCACTGAACACACTTATGGCATTGGAACGACTTTATCGGCCACCTAGATAGAAGTATGTCCACTTCTACCCTGAGAATGAGTGGATGTTCGTGACATCCGACCCTCAATCCCGTAACAAAACTCTGTGTCTGTATGAGGATAGAGACCTCATCCAGTCCCCACCCCGATCTCATGCGCTTGAAACTATGTCGACCTTCGCAAGACTTTTGGTACAACTAATTGCCCTTATTTCCACCAGGTCGTCTGGAGCCCTAGGACACATCAGCCATCTTGGTCGTTTTGAAGGTCCTGTAACACAGTGCATGCACAATCAATAGTTTTTCACATAATGCCATATAATTTATGGTGCCACTAGTCCGATGGCCCCGACTCTCAACTCGACTTACAACTGTTTGTCTTGACTAGTCCGAAGACCTGTCATGTCGCACTGCCACTAGTCCATCGAGTATGTCGGTCATGTCTCGATACAATGGCCAAACAACTAATTTACTTAAGTTTTCATGGCATAATAATCATGTTAGTTTATGAGCTTCTGCTCGTGCCAATTGGCCTAGGGCCCACTGTTTGATATTCTCAAAATTATCATATTAGCCCAAAGTTCCAAAACCGAGGCTTCTGGCCTACATGAGCTATTCAAGCTCTCGTCAAGAAAGTCTCCTAAAAATTTTAAGCAGTGGCAAACAATTAGGGGAGAGCATTTCCGAATAAATAAACTTTTAAAATGTCCATCATACCAACCGGGTATGAGGACATATTTGCTTATAACCAGCAAGCGGGTTTTCCACTTCATTCTAGGAAGTTTTATCATACCGGCTGGGTATTATCTACTTACAACAGGTAAGTAGTTTTTTCTGTAAGATTTCCACATCACTCTTCTCCGATATGATGATTAAAATATCACTTAGTAGTGGGTTTTCATTTCTGAGGTGCTTATCGTCCCAACCGAGTATGATATCACATCCCATTCACCCGATAGTGCAGTGAATATCCTCTTAGCTGGCTTGTTGTCCTTACTCGAACTTGTCTTAGCTGGTCTTCTGGGTACTTCGTGTTCCTACACGATATGAACACTCTTGTTCATTATCCTTTGGCCTAATAGCCCTCATTCATCCCAATTGAATGAGAAAGCCAAACTTTTCCTTTATTTGTAATTAGGTCCCTGAAGTTATTTTTCTTTAATTTTAAGTCTCAACTACCGGTTTTTCCTTAAATTGAGTCTCGAAACTTTTAAAATTCACCTTGGGATCTCAATTTATTCAAATTCACAAAAAGGGGTTTAATTTTCCAAATTTCCAATTTGGTCCCCCAACCTTTCCAAAATTACCATTTTGCCCCTATTTTACAAAAATGGTAAGTTTTGCCCCAAAATTCCAAAATTTGCCCAATTGATCATCCAATATCTTTATCATGCCCAATTGGCCCTCAATTTTATGAAATTGCACTTTAGTCATTCAAATTTTTGAAATTCCAAAATTTCCCTAAAATTTCCCCCAATTTAACCTTATAACTCAACCGAATTTGATTTCATCAAATTGACTAATCAAATGAGTTTAATTGTTGAAATTGAAGTTAGATTGGAGTTCCTACTACTTCATACGACACAATTGCACTTTTAATCGCATGATTTGTTGCCAGAATGAGCTCAAAGGAAGCTTTGCTGAAAAATTGGACTTAGAGAGAGAATGCTTTGAAAGCTTACCGTCGGGGGCGTGGCAGTCCGAACTTTCAACCTAGGCAGATAACTCTTGTCCTGTGGTTACTCCTAGGATCAAGAATTACATCAATTGATGTCGAATTGAGTGAGAATTTTATCATCGAATTTCTCCCAGTTCTCTCTCTAGCACCAGTTGAAAATTACAGAGGGGAGCCAAATTGGCTCTTCTCTCAACTCTAATACAACTGTGGGAAGACCGTGGAGGTGTTGGGAGGGCTGGCTCAAATTGGCCGATTTTAGCTCAACCAAAATAGGGCAGCTTCGGTTCGCCAGAGCTGCTTCATTGTTCTATCACGCCAGCATTTCTCCAACGATCCTTGGATCAAATGGAGACTATAGGTGTGTAGTTGACTTCTACTTGAATCCAAAGTACCTGATCACACCTTCTTTGGCTCAGAAAAGACCCTATATCGAAGCTCTGGTTTGAGCTTCACTAAAAATTGGAGCAATTGAGAGAGAATGGAGTTTTTAGGTGTGAAGAGGATGAATGAGGAAGGGCTCTTTATATAGGAAGCTCGAGGACTTTTTAGCCACCCGATTGGCACCTTAATGAAGGTCATTCATTGCCTGAAATTCCCAAGCCAGAGATTTTTCAGCTTTGTCGACGCTATTTGATTTTTCGGCTAGTGAATAGTGCTATCATCTGAAGGAAGAAAATGACAATGTTCCAAACCAGATCGGACTGATCCGAACCGGGTTCAAAGCTTAAACCGACTTGTTCATGCCCAATTCGACCGAATATTTCAAAATTAAAAATTTCTAAATTTATCTAAATTCATTATCTATCAAATGTTGGCCTCAATTCTCAAATTGGAATTTTCTAAGCCACCTAAAAAAATGAATTTATCATCCGGTTCAATAATGGTTCAAACCGATTCACCTGAACCGGTTTGGTTTTCATCTCCAATTCATCCTAAAATCCTTTTTCATGACTTTTGGGACTCTTTGGGTCACTCAAGATCCATAATTTTCCTAGTTTTCCCTTTCTTTATCAGTTTCAGTTTATAGACCGACTGAGTTTCCAAATTGAAAATGACTAGTTCTTACCACGATTTTTTTATTATCAAAGGATGGAGTTTATAGGAGAGACCCAATAAAGAAGTCAAGGAAAGATGAGTACATAAGGAGAAACCCATATGGTTATATAGGATATAATGCCGAACGCTAAATGGACGAGTGGATAATAGTAAAGATAATCAAGAAATACTACTAGACAAAAAGAGGGATGGAGTTATACTATTCCTGAAACGAAGGAAGGTTGAGACAATCATTATGGAAGTGGTTTAAAAATGTTAAAAGGGTCAAAGATGAGTTCTAGAGAATGTCGTGCGGTGAGGGACATGTAAGCCCAACAGTCACATGGAAATATGACTCATGTAAGGAAGAGTCTGTTAGTTAAGCATGACAAGGTCAAGCATTAAATTTGGAATGAAGTTGTAATAACCAACAGATGAGGGAAGGATCAATATAGGATGAAAAGGTGATAACATCGACACATGTGGAAGCATGTACGTAGTGCTTGAATGGACACGGAGCTAAGAAGGTCAACAATAAGAGAATAACTAGATACATGAATGATTGGGCATTTTGGAACTCCCAATACTGAATCTTAAGTAAAGAATCTCGGGATGGAGAAATTGTACTTTGAGGAATGAAGGATGTGAATTTAAAGATACGACCTTAAACCTTCTAGTGAGATATGCTTAGCTAAAGTAAGCTTCATGGAAAGAGAAAGTGATGGAAAAGAAAAGAAAATCAAAAGTGTATGTTATATAAGGAATAGATGGAAATAACCGAAGGGGTTGTATGTTGATAAACTACAAGTTGATATCAAGGGAAGTTCATTCCGGTACAAAAGATGTGAAATAATTTTGGGAAGTGGTTTAAAAATGTTAAAAGGGTCAAAGATGAGTTCTAGAGAATGTCGTGTGGTGAGGGACATGTAAGCCCAACAGTCACAGGGAAATATGACTCATGTAAGGAAGAGTCTGTTAGTTAAGCATGACAAGGTCAAGCATTAAATTTGGAATGAAGTTGTAATAACCAACAGATGAGGGAAGGATCAATATAGGATGAAAAGGTGATAACACCGACACATGTGGAAGCATGTACGTAGTGCTTGAATGGACACGGAGCTAAGAAGGTCAACAATAAGAGAATAACTAGATACATGAATGATTGGGCATTTTGGAACTCCCAATACTGAATCTTAAGTAAAGAATCTCGGGATGGAGAAATTGTACTTTGAGGAATGAAGGATGTGAATTTAAAGATACGACCTTAAACCTTCTAGTGAGATATGCTTAGCTAAAGTAAGCTTCATGGAAAGAGAAAGTGATGGAAAAGAAAAGAAAATCAAAAGTGTATGTTATATAAGGAATAGATGGAAATAACCGAAGGGGTTGTATGTTGATAAACTACAAGTTGATATCAAGGGAAGTTCATTCCGGTACAAAAGATGTGAAATAATTTTGGGAAGTGGTTTAAAAATGTTAAAAGGGTCAAAGATGAGTTCTAGAGAATGTCGTGCGGTGAGGGACATGTAAGCCCAACAGTCACAGGGAAATATGACTCATGTAAGGAAGAGTCTATTAGTTAAGCATGACAAGGTCAAGCATTAAATTTGGAATGAAGTTGTAATAACCAACAGATGAGGGAAGGATCAATATAGGATGAAAAGGTGATAACACCGACACATGTGGAAGCATGTACGTAGTGCTTGAATGGACACGGAGCTAAGAAGGTCAACAATAAGAGAATAACTAGATACATGAATGATTGGGCATTTTGGAACTCCCAATACTGAATCTTAAGTAAAGAATCTCGGGATGGAGAAATTATACTTTGAGGAATGAAGGATGTGAATTTAAAGATACGACATTAAACCTTCTAGTGAGATATGCTTAGCTAAAGTAAGCTTCATGGAAAGAGAAAGTGATGGAAAAGAAAAGAAAATCAAAAGTGTATGTTATATAAGGAATTGATGGAAATAACCGAAGGGGTTGTATGTTGATAAACTACAAGTTGATATCAAGGGAAGTTCATTCCGGTACAAAAGATGTGAAATAATTTTGGGAAGTGGTTTAAAAATGTTAAAAGGGTCAAAGATGAGTTCTAGAGAATGTCGTGCGGTGAGGGACATGTAAGCCCAACAGTCACATGGAAATATGACTCATGTAAGGAAGAGTCTGTTAGTTAAGCATGACAAGGTCAAGCATTAAATTTGGAATGAAGTTGTAATAACCAACAGATGAGGGAAGGATCAATATAGGATGAAAAGGTGATAACACCGACACATGTGGAAGCATGTACGTAGTGCTTGAATGGACACGGAGCTAAGAAGGTCAACAATAAGAGAATAACTAGATACATGAATGATTGGGCATTTTGGAACTCCCAATACTGAATCTTAAGTAAAGAATCTCGGGATGGAGAAATTGTACTTTGAGGAATGAAGGATGTGAATTTAAAGATACGACCTTAAACCTTCTAGTGAGATATGCTTAGCTAAAGTAAGCTTCATGGAAAGAGAAAGTGATGGAAAAGAAAAGAAAATCAAAAGTGTATGTTATATAAGGAATAGATGGAAATAACCGAAGGGGTTGTATGTTGATAAACTACAAGTTGATATCAAGGGAAGTTCATTCCGGTACAAAAGATGTGAAATAATTTTGGGAAGTGGTTTAAAAATGTTAAAAGGGTCAAAGATGAGTTCTAGAGAATGTCGTGTGGTGAGGGACATGTAAGCCCAACAGTCACAGGGAAATATGACTCATGTAAGGAAGAGTCTGTTAGTTAAGCATGACAAGGTCAAGCATTAAATTTGGAATGAAGTTGTAATAACCAACAGATGAGGGAAGGATCAATATAGGATGAAAAGGTGATAACACCGACACATGTGGAAGCATGTACGTAGTGCTTGAATGGACACAGAGCTAAGAAGGTCAACAATAAGAGAATAACTAGATACATGAATGATTGGGCATTTTGGAACTCCCAATACTGAATCTTAAGTAAAGAATCTCGGGATGGAGAAATTGTACTTTGAGGAATGAAGGATGTGAATTTAAAGATACGACCTTAAACCTTCTAGTGAGATATGCTTAGCTAAAGTAAGCTTCATGGAAAGAGAAAGTGATGGAAAAGAAAAGAAAATCAAAAGTGTATGTTATATAAGGAATAGATGGAAATAATCGAAGGGGTTGTATGTTGATTAACTACAAGTTGATATCAAGGGAAGTTCATTTCGGTACAAAAGATGTGAAATAATTTTGGGGACAAAACTCCTAAAAGGAGGGGAGAGTTGTAAACACCACCCTTTGGAGTTAAGGAAAAATCGGGAAAGAACTGGTCAACCCAAGTGAAAAAAACCGAACCGGTTCACAAACCTGATCATCAGAGAACGGGTAAATTGGGAAATTTACAACTCTCGAGTGACCCAAAGAGTCATAAAAACCTTGGAAAGGGACTTTAGGACAATTTGGGAAAGAAAACTAGACCGGTTCAGGTGAATCGGATCCAAACCGGATTGAACCGATTTGAACTAGATGATAAATTCATTTTTCTAGGTGGCTTAGAAAATTTAAATTGGAGAATTGAAGCCACCATTGGATAGATAATGAATTTAGATGAATTTATAAATTTTTAATTTTAAAAAACTTGATTGAATCAGGCCTAAATCGGCCTGTTTAAGCATTGAACCCAGTTTGGACCGGTCTGACCCGGTTCAGAACAGTGGCATCTTCTACCTTTAGATGATGACATTGTTCACTTGCCGAAAAATCAAGCAGCACCGATGAAGATGAAAAGTATTCAGCCAAGGAGTTTTAGGCAATGAATGACGAAGAAGATGAAGAAGTCCCCGAGCTTCCTATATAAAGAGGCCCTCGTCATTCATCCTCCTCACACCTAAAAACTCCACTCTCTCCATTTTCTGGTGAAGCACGAAATAGAACTCTAACTTGGGCATTTTTTTGAGCCAAAGAAGGAGAGGTTGAGTTTTTTAGTTTCGGGGAGAAGTCAACTACCCGACAGTTGTCTCAATTTGCTCCGAGGATCATCGGAGGAACGCCGGTGTGATAGAACAGTGAAATAGCTTCGACAAACTGAAGCTGCCCCATTTTGGCTTAGCTAAAAATGGCCAATTGAAGCCCTTCTCATTTTAAACCAAGCTCTCCCAACACTTCCACAACCCTAATACAACTGAATTAGAGCGGAAAGGTAAGCCACTTTGGCTCCCCTCTGTAATTTTCGATCAGTGTTAGAGAGAGAACTGATGAAAATTCAATGACCAAATTCACCATCAATTTGACATGAATTATTGCGATTCTTGATACTAGGAGGACCCTAAGGACAAGAGATAATTTCCCAGATCGAAAACTCAAACCGCCACACCCTCGACGGTAAGCTTTCTCTCTCTAAGTGTAGTTTTCTGGTGAAGCTCCGTTTGAGCTCATTTCGGCGTCAATTTATGCGATTCAAAGTGCAATTGAATTGTATGGATTTGTAGGAACTCAATTTTACCTTTAATTTCAATAATTAACCTTAATTTATTGGTCAATTTGATGAAATCAAATTTGGCCAGTTTGAATGGGGGAAATTGGAGGAAATTTTGGGGGAAATTGAGAATTTCAAAAATTCGAGGGACTAAAGTGCAATTTCCCAAAATTGAGGACCAATTGGCTATGGAAAAGATGTTGGAGGACCAATTGGTCAATTTTTGGAATTATTGGGGGTAAATTTTACCATTTTTGTAAAGTAGGGACAAAAAGGTAATTTTTAAAAAGTTGGGAACCAAATTGGGAATTTGGTAAACTTGAACCCCTTTTTGTGATTTTGAATAAATTGAGGCCCTAAGTAAATTTTAGAAGTTTTGGGACTCAATTTAGGGGAAAATTGGCATTAGGGACCTAAAGTTAAAGAAAAAGAACTTTAGGGACCTAAATGCAAATAATTAAAAGTTTGGTCAATTTATTCATTCGTGATGAATGAAGGCTATTAGGCCAAAAGATAATGAAAAATGATGTTCATATCGTGTAGGAACATGAAATATCAGGAACGCTAGCAAAAACAAGTTTGTGTGGAGGAAAAGGGCCACATAAGAGGAATTCATTGCATTATTGGGTGAGTGGGAATTTTCACATCATACCTGATTGGGATGATGAGTACCTCAGAATTTAAAACCCACTATTATATGGAATTTTAACATCACACCTGATTGGGGTGATGTGAGAAAACACGTGGAAAAGCTACTTATGGGTTTTAAGTAGATCATACCCGGTTTGTATGATGAACTTCGTGGAATGAAGTAAAAAACCTGCTTGTTGGTAATGAGCGGAGATGTTCTCACACCCGGTTGGTATGGTGGACAGGAGAAATGTTATTTTTGTCAAAAGTGCTCTCCCATGACTGTGTGCCACTACTTAAATATTTTGGGAGACTTTCTTGACGGGAGCTTGAATAGGTCATATAGGCTACAGGCCTTGGTTTTGGAACTTGAAGGCTAAAATGCCCGATTTTGAAAATCTTGTATAGTGAGCCCAAGGCCAATTGGCATGAGTAGGAGCTTGTAAACAAACATGATGTTAAGCAATAAAAACTTTAATGAATGATATGTTTGGCCATGGTACAAAGACAGGACCGACATACTCGATGGACTGGCGGTAGTGCGACAAGACATGTCGATGCACTAGTTGAGACAAACAACTGCAGGTTGAATTGAGGGTTGAGGCCGTTGGACTAGTGGCACTAAAGATTAAATGGCTTATGTGGAAAATTATTGTTTTGTGCATGGTATAAGGTTCAGGACCATCAAGACGCCCAAGAGGGGTAGTGATGCATCCTAGGGGCTACTGGATGACATGGTGGAGATAAGGGCAGTTTGTCATGCCAACAGTCAGGGTAGCTCAACGTAGCTTCATGCGCACGAGACTGGGGTGGGGTTAGGATGAGGTCTCTATCCTCATATGGACACAAAGTTTCTTTTCGAGTTTGAGGGTTGGAGGTCACGTACATTCACTCATTCCCAGGGTTGAAGTGGACGAGCTTCTATCTAGGTGGTCGGTGAAGTCGCTCCGATGCCACAAGTGGGTGCAATGGATAGGCTACCCTATGAATGTGTGATCCCTTCATGATGAAGGGAGTGTATTGATTGTTAAATACACTGACTGTGGCTAATGAGGAATAAAGGTTTTGAAAACCGAGAAATTGTGGAAATGATTTTAAAGAAAATGAGGAGTTTGGCACACTCCACTTCAAACTATTTTTTTTGAAAATCATGTTTCAAACACCGATTCACTAAGTTGTAGAAACTCACCCACCCTTTTTATCCCTTTTCAAGAATGGAGAATGACTAGGGATAACACTAGGATTTACCCTTTGTCAAATACACTTAATTTTCTCTTAAACTTGCATTATTATTGATATATCTTATTCCAAGGAACAAGGTTGAGATTACGCCTGACTCCTCTTGAATTTAAGAAGGGGAAAACCTATCTTAAGCAAAGGGAGTGGCGAGTTGTTCACGGGGATTCACCAAATTAGGTTGGGGCATGACATCTTAGCTTGTCCAATTGGTGGCCTGTAAGTCCTTAATTTCTCCAATTCTTGCCTCAATTCGTCTCCTCCATCTCTCCTTGATCACCCTACACTTCGAATTTCTCAATTTTGTTGAGTTTCAAGCCTTGTCGGAGCTTCGACGAAAAATTTACAATAGAGAGGGAAAGCTTGTGTATCTTACTAATGAAGGGGTGAGGGTCGAAGCTTGAGGTGGGGGCAACTAGTGTCAGTTGAGGGGAATCTACCAAGATTGGATTCCGCTGCAATTCACCGCTTTTTTGAGGGAATTTGAAGAGAGAAGTTTTGCAGAGGGGAGGTGAAATTCTAGTCAACTCTGAAACTCAGAAACTCAATTATCTCTCAATTGCTCCAATTTTTGGCGAAGCTTGAACCAGAGCTCCGACTTGGGCATTTTTCTAAGCCAAACAAGGTGAGGTCAGGTTCACTAGATTTGGGGAGACGTCAGCTACACGCCTGTAGTCTCTATTTGCTTCGAGGGTTTCCAGAGAAGCGCTAGTGTGATTGAATAATGAAGCAGCTCCAGCGGACTGAAGCTACTCTAGTGTAAAGTTGCTTCGACGCCACAAGTGGGTTCAGTGGATAGGTTGGCCTGCAATTGTGTGTTTTATCTTAATGATGAAGGATGTGTGTTGGGTGATGACACACCGTGGTAATAAGAAATGGTTATAAATACCGAAATTAAGAATGAAATGTTTTTAATAGAAAATAAGGAGTCTGACACACTCCGATTCAAACATTTTCCCTAAAATTTAAAATTTGAAAACTCATTCATTGAGTCATTGTATTCACCCCTCCCTTATATCCCTTTCTGGTAACCCTTGAAAGTTTACCCAAAGATCACTACCTAACACACCTGTAAGGCAGGTGTGAAAAGTTTAAAATTTAATGTGGTTTTAATTTATGTTATTCTGCGAAAGATGCAGGTACAAAGGATGCCTTACTCCTCACAATTTAAAGAAGGGGAAAACCCTTAATAAACCGGGACAGTGGCAGGTTGCTCATGGGGATCTGACTAAACTGGGTCGGGGCGTGACACCACTTCTCTGGTAGGTCTTGGTTCATTCTGAGAATGTCTGGAGCTTGAGTATTCTTCTCGATTCTAATGCTACCCTCGAGAGCTTCTTTGGTGGAGGTTTCGCCTGTCGTCGGAGCTCCGGTTTGTTGTTCACTGGAAAATGCACTCTTCTTCTTCTTCGCTTGATTGTGGGATGCTAAGAATGAATGGAGTGGTGCTCTTTATATAGGGAGCTCAAAAACTGCTCAGGCTACCCTCCATTGTAAGACTCAGCCTACGATTCGTCCACCAACAATGTGATCGGAGAGTTTTTTGAGTTGCTGGAGACTCTAGCTTTTCCGGTGTCTCCCTCTCCTCCGTTCTCTTTGTTAGCATCTAAAGGTTGAAGACGATGACATGGCGGTCGTGCCACATGGCGTGTTGTGATTGGTTTTTTTTTTGACGTGGAGTGTCATCCCGGTTGTTGCATCAATCGTTGACCGTTGATTGGACACGTGGCAACCTCTCATTGGTTGCTCGTGTCTGCGTGGCAAGCTGACGGTCATTCGCTGCCCGTGTCTACCTGGCTTTTGATGGGGCATCATGGACCATTGACTGGTCTGGTCTGCTAACCAGTCTAACCGTTGATCGATCCAGTTCGTTGACCGATTAGACCATTGACTGGTCTGGTCCAAATGGGTTCGTTGTCTTGAATTAAAAAATCGGCCGGTTTAGACCCGATTCAACTAGTTTTCTGAAATTTAAAAATTTCTAAATTTATTTTCTATTTAATAGTGGCCTCAATTTTCCAAATTGACATTTTTAAGCCACCTAGAAAAATGAATTTGTGAACTGGTTCACTATGGTTCATCCTAGTTCAGTCTGGTTTGAGTTCGGTTCAACATGAACCGGTCCGGTTCTATCCTCCATTCCACTTCCCGGTTCTTTCTCACAATTTTTTGTGAATTTTTGGTCACCTAGGATTTTCCAATTTCCCATGTTAACCCTTCTTTAATATTTTCTATTGATTAAGTTGGCTCATTTTTTTTTACAATAGCATTGGTTCTTCTTCCGGTTTCCTTAGTCCGAGGGGACGGGTTCCACATAGTCTCTATTGCTAATCGATGTCTTCCGTGCTGACTTGGTCTTAGTTGCTATAGCTTCTATCCAACCTTTACTCAGCACTTTGGCTCTTTACTACTGTTTGACCATGTTTTTTTTTTCTAAGCGGCTGTATGGCTCTATGACATCCAAAAACTTACTCTGGTTTGTTGTGGAAAGCTGGTATATTTTCAGTGCCTTCACTATCCAATCTACTTGTTCCTCTTATTGAATGCCCTTCTACTATGCTGATGTATTGCTTTTTTTGTGAATTTTCTACTGCATGTTCTAAAGCTGTTAATTCCCTCGCTTGATCTTCTTTGAGTGGCTCAACTACCACTACAATGTCGGTGTTTATACAATTGCTTGCCAACTTATTGCTTTGCTTATGTTAAGTGTGTGATCGAGTAATGGAAATAAGATTTTCTTTGCCCATAAACTATTAGTGTTTAATTTATCGAACACATGATATTCGACAGGTTTTGTCTTAATCCTAGGTACCTATTTTGAAATGTTTCAGTTAAAATTTGAATTCATGCTAAAATCCTACTAAAACAATTTCAATCTGCTGGAACGTTCAACGTTGAAAGAAAATTTGTATTTGATATATCTAGTTTGATTCTTGCTGATTGTTTAAGTTGATTTACTTAGTGCTGACACTCAATTCCTTTTTAGATCCAAATTGCCTATTGAAATTACCATGTTTAGTTGTTATTCTTGATGTCCCCTTAGTCAATTCTAAGGGTGCTAGTAAAATTACTAGCACCATGATCTAATGATGGATCATGGTACTAGTATTTGTTCTAATACTGGAACACAATCCCGATTTTGTTGATTTGTAAATTATAGTTTTCTTTTTTATTTATAATTATATTTATTATTGTTTTATATAGTAATACACTATGACAGATGGTGATGAGTCAACACCGACTAATGTGCAATCACAATTAGTGGTTGGATCTATATCTATGGGTGTTGTAGGTACCAGATATACATTTGGTACTCCTAATACTAAAATCCAAAATGCTCAACAGGGTAAATTTACTTCTAATGTTTGGGGTCATTACACGAGAGTTACAGTTTACAGTAGATTAAAAGCAAAATGCAAATACTGTGGAAATTTGTATGTTGGAGATGGTAAACAAGATACAAATCATTTGAGGAAACATATGGGGAAATATTCAAGAAGGACAATACCCGATATTCGTCAACATTTTATGAGATATGTTGATGGAAGTTTGCAATTGGAGAAAGGCCATGTTGGGGACTGTATTTTTTATCAACAGGACTGTCATTCATCACTTGCACAAATGCTTATACTGCATGGATATTTGATGAACACGATAGAGTATTATAGATTTAGAGAGTTAGTGGGGAAGTTACAACCATAATTCAAGATAATGTCATGAAATACAATTAGAAATGATTGCATTAAATTATATAGAGTTGAAAAGAAGGCGTTACAAGAGATTTTGTAGAAGTTGAATAGTCAAATTGCTATCACGAGTGGTATTTGGACTTCGGAGACACAGAAAAAGGGTTATATGGTGATAACCGGTCATTATATTGATAATAATTGGACATTACAAAACTGTATATTGAGGTAATGATTCATACAATAATGTGTGTAATTTTTCGGTATTTGTTTGGTACAATTGATTTATTAATTTTCTTATATTTATTTTAGTGTAGGCTATTGCATGTACTGTGTCCACACACAAGTGAGGTATTGTGTGAAAAAATATCAACCTCTCTTATTGATTGGAATATTGATTCCAAACTGTCTATCCATCACTTTGGATAATTGTTTTATAAATGATAATATGATACAAATTTTGACTGAAATCTGCTTTTGAATTCAATGATATTGGGAGGACATATACTACATATGCAGTATTGTGCACACATTCTGAATATAATTGTGAAAGCAGGATTGGATACAATTGTAGAAAGCATTGCGAATATATGCGAAAGCGTATTATATTGGACTAGTACACCAAAGAAGTGGGAGAAATTTGAGGAAACTGCCCGTCCACTACATATTGAATTGGGTAAGAAGCTTACTCTTTATTCTAAGACCCGTTGTGTAAACCCTGTCCTTTGCTAATAAGAAAACAAGGGAAAGAACCAGTAATTTTCAATTGGAAAACCGAATCGGTCTACAAACCGAAACCGATAGAGAAAGGGAAAACTGGGAAATTCAAGGATCCCAAGTGACCCAAAGAGTTCCAAAAGTCATGGAAAGGGACTTAAGGATGAATTGGAGATGAAAACCAAACCGGTTCAGGTGAACCAGATATGAACCGGATTGAACTGGTTTGACCACTATTGAACTAGATGCTAAATTCATTTTTCTAGATGGCTTAAAAAATTCAAATTTGAGATTTGAGGCCACCATTGGATAGAAAATAAATTTATAATTTTTAGATTTGAAAAATTCGGTTGAATCGAGGGCAATCTGGCTGGTTTAAGCTTTGAACCCGATTCGGACCAATCTGATTTGGCTCAGAACAGTGTCGTCTTCTTCCTTTAGATGACAACACTGTTCACTCGCCAAAAAATCGTAGAGTGCCAGTGAAGTGGAAAAGTCTCCGGCCATGTAGTTTTAGGCAATGAATGATCGCAATTAAGGCACCAATCGGAGACCAAGAATTCCCTAAGCTTCCAATATAAAGAGCCCTTCCTCAATCATCCTCTCCACACCTAAAAAAATGCATTCTCTCTCAACAGCTCCAATTTCCAGTGAAGCTCGAACCAGAGCTTCGATATATGGTCTTTTTTTAGCCAAAGAAGGCATGGTTGGATTCTTTAGAACTAGGGAGAAGTCAGCTACCCAAGGTAGTCTCCATTTGCTTCGAGGGTCGCTGGAGAGACGCTGGTGTGATAGATCAGTGAAGTCGCTCTGACGAAGAAAACCTACCCTAATTTGGCCGAGTTGAAAATGGCCAATTCGAGCCCTTCTCAGACCAAAACAAACCCTCCCAACACATCCACAGTCCTCCTACAACTGAATTAGAGTTGAAAGGTAAGTCAATTTAGCTCTATAATTTTTGACCGGTGCTAGAGACAGAACTGATAGGACTTTGATGATAAAATCCTCAATCAATTTGGCATCAATTGATGCAATTCTTGATTCCAGGAGAAACCTCAGGACAAAATCTATCTGCCCAGATCGAAAGCTCGGACCGCCGCGCCCTTGATGGTAAGCTTTCGAAGCTTTCTCTCTCTAAGTCCAGCTTTTTGGCGAAGCTCCGTTTGAGCTCATTCTGACACCAAATCGTGTGATTCAAAGAGCAATTGAATTGTATGAAGGTGTATGAACTCCAATCTAACTTCAATTTCAACAATTAAACTTATTTGTTCGGTTAATTTGATGAAATCAAATTTGGCTGAGTTAGAAGGTTGAAATTGGGGGGAAATTTAGTAATTTCAAAAATTCGAGGAAATAAAGAGAAATTTCAAAAAATTAAGGGCCAATTATGCATGATAAAGATGTTAGAGGAACAATTGTGCAATTTTGGAATTTTTGGGGCAAAAGTTGCCATTTTTGTAAAGTTGGGGCAAAATGGTAATTTTGGAAAAGTTGGGGGACCAAATTGAAAATTTGGGAAATTAAACCCCTTTTTGTGAAATTGAATAAATTGGGGTCCTAAGGTGAATTTTAGAGTCCGAGTGAATATAGTATCAAATAGAGATCCAAGATTTACCTCAAGGTTTTGGCCAAGCATACAAACTGCTATGGGAACCAAACTTCACATGAGCACGCGTTTCATCCTCAGACAGATGGGCAGTCTGAGCGAACCATCCAAACCTTGAAGTACATGCTAAGAGTGTGCGTACTCATCATGAACAAAGGCTAGGAAGAATATTTGTGCCTGATGGAATTTGCTTACAATAATAGTTATCAGGCTAGTATTCAGATGGCTCCCTATGAAGCCCTTTATGGACGACCATACCATACCCCTATTTAGAAGTTGCCTTAAGACCACATAGGATAGGCAAAAGAGTTATGCAAACAATCGAAGGAAAGATTTGGAGTTTGAGGTGGGAGATCAAGTATTCCTCAAAGTGTCCCCATAGAGGGGAATACTTAGGTTTCAGCAAAGAGGAAAGTTGAAACCAAGGTATATTGGTTCATATCCCATCATTCAAAGGATAGAATCGATGGCCTATAAATTGGAACTACCTCCAAACATGCAGAGAATACACGATGTATTCCACATCTCTGTGCTTCAAAAGTATCAACCTGATCCTAGTCATGTATTGGACTGACCTCCATTAAAGCTGAAAGAGAACCTGACATATCAAATGGAACCGATACGCATCATTGACCAGAGGGACAAGAATTTAAGGAATAATAGGATTCCTATGGTCAAGGTTCTGTGGCAAAACGGACACATGCAGGAAGAGACATGAGAAACCGAAAGTGTGATGAGGGATAGTTATGCTCAATTATTTAGCATGTAACTATTTTGGGGACAAAACCCTTAAAAGGAGGGGGAGAGATATAAACCACGTCCTTTGATAATAAGAAAATTAGGGAAAGAACTAGTCATTTTCAATTTGAAAACCGAGTCGGTCTACAAACCAGAACCAACAAAGAAATGGCAAATTGGGAAATTTATGTATCCCGAGTGACACAAAGAGACCCAAAAGTCATGGAAAGGGAATTAAGGATGAATTGGAGATGAAAACCAAACTGGTTAAGGTGAACCAGATTCGAATTGGATTGAACTGGTTTGAACCAATATTGAACCGAATGCTAAATTCATTTTTCTAGGTGGCTAAAAAAAATTCAAATTTGAGATTTGAGGCCAACATTGGATAGAAAATGAATTTAGAAAAATTTAGAAAATTTTAGATTTAAAAATTCGATCGAATCGGGGGTGAACCGACCAGTTTAAACTTTAAACCTAGTTCAACCAGTCTAGTCCGGTTCAGAATAGTGTCATCTTCTACCTTTAGATGACAATACTATTCACTTGCTAGAAAATTGCGCAGCGCCAGCGAAGCTGAAAAGTCTCCGACCAGGGAGTTTCAGGAAATAAATGACCGCCATTATGGTGACAATCGGATGACCAAGAAGTACTCGAGCTTCCTATATAAAGAGTCCCTCCTCATTCATAGTCTCCACACATGAAAACTGCATTCTCTCTCAATTGCTCCAATTTGCAGCGAAGCTTGAACCAGAGCTCCGATATAGGGTCTTTTTTTAGCCAAAGAAGGCATGGTCAGATTCTTTAGAACTGGGGAGAAGTTAGCTACCCGACGGTAGTCTCCATTTGCTCCGAGGATCACCGGAAAGACGCCGGCGTGAGAGAATAGTGAAGCAGCTCTAGAGGACTATAGTTGCCTTGTTTTGGCCGAGTTGAAAACGACCAATTTGAGTCCTTCTCAGGCCAAACAAAGCCCTCCCAACACCTCTATAGTTCTCCTACAGCTGAATTAGAGCTGAAAGGTAAGCCAATTTGGTTCCCCTTTGTAATTTCCGACCGGTGCTAAAGAGAGAACCAACAGAATTTTGATGATAAAATTCCCACTCAATTCAATATCAATTGATGTAATTCTTGATCCTACGAGTAACCTCAGGACAAGAGCTATCTACCAAAATCGAAAGCTCAGACCACCGTGCCACCGACAGTAAGCTTTTGAAGCTTTCTCTCTATAAGTCCAATTTTTCGGCGAAGCTCTGGCACCAAATTGTGTGATTCAAAGTGCAATTGAATTGTATGAAGGTGTAGAGTCTCCAATCTAGCTTCAATTTCAACAATTAAACTCGTTTGATTGGTCAATTTGATGAAATCAAATTCGGTTGAGTTAGAATGTTGAAATTGGGTGAAAATTTGGGAATTTAAAAAATTCGACGGACTAAAGTGCAATTTCATAAAATTGAGGACCAATTGGGCATGATAAAGATGTTCAAGGACAAATTGGGCAATTTTGAAAATTTTGGGGCAAAACTTACCATTTTTGTAAAGAAGGGGCAAAATGATAATTTTGGAAAAGTTCGGGGACCAAATTGGAAATTTGAGAAATTAAACCGCTTTTTGTGAAATTGAATAAATTGAGGACCCATGGTGAATTTTAAATGTTTCGGGACTCAATTTGAGGAAATACTAGCATTAGGGACATAAAGTTAAAGAAAATAACTTTAGGGACCTAATTGCAAATAAATGAAAAGTTTGGTTTTCTAATTCATTTGGAATGAATGAAGGTTATTAGGCCAAGTGATAATGAACAAGGATGTTCATATTGTGTAGGAACACGAAGTACCAAAAATGCCAACAAGGACAAGCTCGCGTGAAATACAAAGAACTGGTCGAGAGAAATTCATTGCATTAATGTGTGAGTGAGAATTTAATATCATACCTAGTTGGGATGATAAGCACCTCGAAAATGAAAACCCACTACTAAGTGGTAGTTTAATCATCACACCTGAGAGGAGTGATGTTAAATCAAGTGGAAAAACTACTTACAATTTTTTAAGTAGATAATACCCAGTTGGTATGATGAAACTTCATTGAAGGAAGTGGAAAACCCGTTCATCGGTTATGAGCGGAGATGTCCTCATACTCGATTAGTATGAGTATGAGGACATCATACTCGATAGACATTTGAAAAGTATTTTTGTCGGAAGTGCTCTCCCTTGACTATGTGCCACTGCTTAAAATTTTTGGGAGACCTTTTTGATGGGAGCTCGAATAGCACTATTAGGCCGGAGGCCTAGGTTTTGGAACTTGGGGACTAATACGCTCGATTTTGAAAATCTCAAACAGTGGGCCCTAGGCCAGTTGGCACGAGTAGGAGCTCTTAAACAAACATGATTAATATGCCATGAAAACTTAAGTATGAGTTGTTTGGCGGTAACAAGACAGGACTGACTTACTCAGTTTACTAGCGATAGTGCGACATGATAGGTCTCCCGACTAGTCAAGACAAACAGTTGTAGATCGAGCTGAGAGTTAGGGCCGTTGGACCAGTGGCACCACAAATTATATGGCATTATTTGAAAAATTGTTGATTGTGCATGCACTGTGTTTACGGGACCTTCAAGACACGCAAGAGGAGCAGTAATTTGTCTTAGGGCTATGGACGACTTGGTAGATATTAGGGCAGTTTGTCGTACCAGAAGTCTTACGAAGCTTGGAGTAGCTTCAAGCGCATGAGATTGGGGTGGGGACAAGATGAGGTCTCTATCCTCATACAGACACAGAGATTTGTTACAAGATTGAGGGTCAGAAGTGTTCTCCCTTGACTGTGTGCCAATGCTTAAACTATTTGGGATACCTTCTTGACAGGAGCTCAAATAGCTCTTGTAGGCCGGGTGCGTCGATTTTGGAACATGAGGGCTAGAATGCCCAGATTTTTGAAAATCTCGTACAGTGGACCCAGAGCCAGTTGGCATGAGCAGGAGCTCGTAAATGAACATGATATATGTGCAATAAAACTTAATAAGTGAATTGTTTGGCCATGGTACCAAGATAGGACCGACATGCTCAGTCAACTAGCAGCAGTGCGACATGACATGTCGATAGACCAGTCTAGACAAACAATTGCGGATTGAATTGAAAGTCGGGGCCGTTGGACCAGTGGCACCATATATTACATGGCTTGATAAGAAAATATTGTTTTTGCATGCACTATGAGTACGGGATCATCAAGATGCCCACGAGGGGTAGTGATGTGTCCTAAGGACCCCAGACAACCCAGTGAGTATAAGGGCAGATCGTCGTTCCAAGTGTCTGTGCAAAATTTGGAGTAGCACCAAGCGCATGAGACCAGGGTGGGGAGAGGATGAGGTCTCTATCCTCATATGGACACAAAGAAGCAATTTCAGGATTGAGGGTCGGATGTCGCAAATATCCACTCATTCTCAGGGTAGAAGTGTTCGTGCTTCTATCCGGGTGGCAGGAAAAGTTGATCTGGAGCCACTAGTGGGTTCAGTAGTGATACTGACTTGCGAATGTGTGTAACCTTCATGACAAAGGATGTGTGTTGGTTGATGACACACCGGTAACTATGAAATAATGGAAAACCTCGAGAGAAATTTTAAATGAATGGATTTTTGAAAAGAAAGGAGTCTAGCACACTCCATATAAATATTTTTCTTAAAAGTTAAAAGTAGACCTTTGAAAACTCATTCACTAAGTAGTCGTACTCACCCCCTCCCTTATATCCCTTTTAGGAAATCCCGGAAAGCCTACCCTGAAAGACCATCAACTAAGATGCCTGTAAGACAGGTATGTAAAGTTTAAAATTTCATCCAGTTTTGATTATGCTATTTCAGGAAATGGTGCAGGTTTAAAGGATACCTTACTCTTTACGGTTTATAATAAGGGGAAACCCTTTAATAAACCAAGAGAGTGGCGGGTTGTTCATGGGGATCTGACCAAACCGAGTCGGGGCATGACAGAAGCACCTTTACCATGCACCCTAATAGAGACGTGTGGCCTCTACCCGAAGTTTCAATGGAGTTTAGTTCCAACCCTCAAACCCTAGCCATACTTCATGTCTGATTTGTTAGATGAGACCTCTTTCCCCCTACTACCTCAGTCTATGTGCACATAAAGCTCTCGGAGCTTCTCGACATACTGGATGACGGATCGCCCTTATGCTCCATGGGTCGTCCAACAATCCTTGGAACCACCACTACCCCATACTAGGCATCTCGATGATCCTGCATCTCATGCATGCACAATCAAGTACTTTTATTCATTATGGCCATCTTCTATGGCCCACCAGCCCCAAAGGTCCATTGGCACGGCTTCGGCCCCATGCATACCAGCCCAACAGGTTCAACAACCTGGCTTCAGCTTAGCAACTACTTGCCCAATGACTTACTCTTGGCTAAGTGAGTAAAACTAACAATTACCCATTTTGAAAGTCTTGATGGACTCGTTATTAACAAATTCTCAATGGGTATGTGCCCATGCCCATCAGCCTTGGGCCCACTTGTATCATCTAGCCCAACACAATAATTGTCTCCCAAATTGTTTAAGTAGAGTCACCCAGTCAAATGAGGCCAATTATGGGAAATTTTTTTAAAATCTTAAGAGCATGACCATCGCCCCAACCGGGACCGATGCTAGAAATTCCCACTCACCTAGTAGTAGTGAAGTGTTCGCCTAACTAGGTTTCGATCTAAGGCGTGCTATCTGGCGTAGGTCCTCATGTGGTTCATTCTACATGATCGGGGCCTCCAATTATTCGCAATTGCAATTAAATTCTAACTTTTCTGAAACTTCTTAATTGGCCCCAATTTTTCAAGAATTACTAAATTGCACCGAAGCGGGTTTTCCTATTCCTTCAAGGAAGTCCATAATACCAACTAGGTATGATTTTCTCTACTTACAACCGGTAAGTACTTTTCTGCTTAGTTCTCACATCACTCCAACTGGGTGTGATGTTAAAATCCCACATATAAGTGGTTTTTCATTTCTGATGTGCTAATCATCCCAACTGAGTATGACATGAATAAACCCACTCACCCATTAATCGCGACGTGTTCATCCTCGGTTGGTTTTCCAAGTTGATGCGAGCTTACTCTTGCCATTGTTCCAATCACACTTGTACCTACACGAATTGGGCAGCCTTTTCACTTAAGGTTTGGCATAAAAGCCTTGGCTCACAATTTATCAATAAATTGCATTTAGGTCCCCTAAAGTTTATTTTTCTTGACTTTAGGTCCCTAATGCAAACCTTTTCCCAATTTGACTCCCAAAGTTTCCAAAATTCCATTTGAGTCCTCATTTTACTAAAAATTGTATAAGGGGCTCAAGTTTCCCAAATTTCCAATTTGGTACCCAACTTTTCAAAAATTACCATTTTGCCCTTACTTTCCAAAAATGGCAATTTGACCCCAAATATTCAAAAAATTGACCAATTGGTCCTCTAACATCTCTTCCATGGCCAATTGGCCCTAAATTTTGTGAAATTGCAATTTGGTATCTCAATTTTACAAAATCCCCAAATTTCCCCAAAATTTTCCCCCAATTTCCCCCTTTCAAACTAGCCAAATTTGATTTCATCAAATTGACCATTCAATCAATGTTAATTGCTTCAATCGAAGGTATAGATCAGTTCCTACACTTCCATACAATTCAATTGAGCTTTGAACCACATCATTTGGGTCCAAATTGTGCTCAAACGGAGCTTCACCGGAAAACTGTACGTAGAGAGAGAAAGAATCGTAAGATTATCATCGAGGTGTGATGGTTTGAGCTCTCTATCAGGGAAGGTAGCTCTCTTCCAGAGGTACCTTCTAGTATTAAGAATTCCTACAATTGACCCCAAATTGAAGGAAATTTCATCGGTGAAAATTCAGTAATTTCTCTCTCTAACTTCGACCTGCAACGATTAAGGGGATAGAATTAGCTAACCTTTCAACTTATTTGAGGTCATATGACGGTTGTGGGGATGTTGGAAGAGCTTGGTTTGGCCTGGGGATGGCTGTGTTGAATTCAGCTCGGTCGAAATAGGTCAACTTCGGTTCGTTGGAGCTGCTTCACTATTAGATTACGCCGGCGCTTCTCTGGCGGTCCTTGAATCGAGCGGTGGTTGATATCATATAGATGAATTCCCCCAGAGTCTAAAGAACTTAACCTCGCCTTCTAAGGTTGAGAAAACAACCCAAGTCAGAGCTCAAGTTCGACCTTCACCGGAAACTGGAGCAGTTGAGAGAATGGAGTTTTCAGGTGTGAGGAGGATGAATGGAGATGAGCTCTTTATAAAGACAGCTCGAGAACTCTTTGTCCGACCATTTGGCATCTTTATGGTGCTCATTCATGGCCTGAAATGCCCTGAACAAAGGCAATTCAATTTTGTCAGCGCTATCCGTTCTTCCGGTGTATGAACAATGTCGTCATCTGAAGGAAGAAGATGACATTGTTCCAAACCGGACCTGTCCAAACTGGGTTCAATACTTAAATCAGCTAGTTCAGGCCTGATTTGACCAAGTTTTTCAAAATTAAAAATTTCTAAATTCATTCTCTGTCCAACGGTTGCTTCAATTTCCCAATTTGAATATTTTAAGCCATCTAGAGAAATGAATTTAGACACCGGTTCAATGATGGTTCAAACCTGTTCAATCTGGTTCACCTGAACCGGTTTGGTTTTCCTTTCCAATTTGTCCCATAGCCCTTTTCCATAACTTTTATGACTCTTTAGGTTACTCGAGATCTGTAAATTTCCCTTCTTGCCCTTTCTCTATCAGTTAAGGTTCATAAATTGACTCGGTTTTCTCTTTGGAAATGATCGGTTCTTTTCCTGGTTTCCATATTATAAAAGGACATGGTTTATAGCCTAAACCTCCTTAATTTCTCCCACTCATGCTACTATTCATGTCACACCCTGACCTGGTTTGGTCGGATCCCGTGAGCAACCTACCACTCCCTTTGGTTCATGAAGGGTTTCGCCCTTTTCTAAACCGCGAGGAGTAAGGTGTCCTTTTTCCCATCTTTCCTAGAATAACATTATACAAAACTGAAAATCTTTTAAACATACATACCTGCATTTACATTTCCCAAATATGAAGGTCTTTAAGTATGGTTTTCCCTTGGATACTTGAAAGGGGTAAAAGGCAGGGGGTGAGTTCTACAACTTAGTGTGCGGGTGATTGGAGTGAGTTTTCAAAATAGCCTTAGTTTATACTAACTACGCCAAGGTTATCATTTCCTTTAAAAAGGATTTATTCCTAAATTTTGGTTTTCAAAATCTTTACCCTGCTAAGGGTAATATTTTCTTTTGAAAGGGTTTTCCTCAAATTTAATTTCCTTTCCAAAAACTTTTTCCAAGGTTTACCATTCCTTTTCCAAGGATTTTGAAGTCTCGAAATTATTTTCCCATTTCCATATTAGATGTGTTTATCTTTCTTAGCTCATCCCCTTGCCTCGGGAGGCGTTTAACAAGTAAACACATGCCCTTCATCAGGAAGGGTACACACATTCGCGAGATGCATTTACGACGACTGCACCCACTTGTGGATTGGAGCATTTTTACCATCCATCCTGATAGAAGTCCATGACATCTACCCAAAGTCTGAGTGAACGTCCCATACGTTCGACACTTAGACCCAAAATACTTTGTGTTGTATGATGACGGAGACCTCATCCCAACCCCATCCTAGACTCATGCGCATGAAGCTATGTTGAGCTTCCCTGACTGTTGGCATGACAAATAGCTCGTATCTCTACCAAGCCATCTGGTAGCCATTAGGACACATCACTACCCCTCTTAGGTGTCTTAATGGTTATGAACCTCAAGTGCATGCACACACAATAATTTTTTCACAAATCCATTTATCTTTGGTGGCACTGGTCTAATAGACACGACCCTCAACTCAACCTGCAATAGTTTGTCTAGGCCAGTCCGTTGACCTAGCCCTGACGCACTACCACCAGTCCATCGAGTATGTCGTCCTGTCTTGTTACCATGGCGAAATCAAAAAATCCATTAATTAAGAATTTTCATGGCTTAAATATATCATGTTTATTTACGAGCTCCTGCTTGTGCCAACTGGCCTTGGGCCTATTTTATGTGATTTTCCAAAAAATCGAGCATATAGCCCCACAAGTTCCAAAATCGAGGCATTTGGCCTATCTGAGCTGCTCTAGCTCTCGTCAAGAAGGTCTCCCAAAAATTTAGGCATTAGCACACAGTCAGGGGAGAACACTTCTGACAAAATTATCTTTCAATTCATTACACCAACTGGGTGTGATAATATCTCTGCTTACAATCGGCAAGAGGATTTTCTTCTTCCTTCCAGGAAGTCCATCATACTAACTAGGTATAATTCCCTCTACTTACAACCGCTAAGTTCTCACATCACTCCAACTGGATATGATGTTAAAATCCCACATATAAGTGGTTTTTCATTTTTGAGGTGCTCATCATCCTAACTAGGTATGATGTGAATAAACCCATTCATGGTGGCTTCCAATTTAGAAAAGGCGCTCATCATCCCAACCAGATATGAAGTGTAAATTAGCCCACTCACCTTTTATCCAGAGATATGTTCATACTTAAGGGATTACCAAGTACTTGTCCCTGATTAGACTTATTGGTGTTTCTCTGCTCTGATACTTCCCCATTTTCCTTAAATTTGGTTGTTGCATGGTGGATGTCGAGAATGAGAATTTCATAGGTATGAATTATTAATCTAGTAGATCTAATGTGATCATGGCAAAGATGATGTTTGAGGTGTGAACAAAGACTAGCGGACCATGTAGCTCTCTTCTACTTGAATTGCTCTCTTAGCTCAGTTAGTGTCGCTCTGATAAATTGTTCTAAGCTCCTTATATAGCTATAAAATTGTTTGTTAAATGGGGATGATTTATTACTATATTATGGGTATTTATGGGTATTGATGTTGTAAGTTATTCTTATTAAATTGGAAAATTTATGGTTATTTATGGGTATTAATTCCAATAATTGAATATAGGTATTAATTTATGGTTATTTACGGTGGGGCATAGGACTAATATTACAAAGTGCTAATAATTCCAAATTCACATAATTATCTCATTATTTTTACCTAAAGGAATTTACTAAGTATTTATCATATCCATTCCATTTCGATAAGGTATAATAAAATTGTAAATATGTATGGTTGGATTTTCACATGACCTATGCTCTTTAGGACTCTTTTAATTCCACAACTGTTATTTTCTATTGTACAACATTATATAAATCTATGTTTTATATCGGCATGAACTTAGTAATATGATGGAGTGGAATTGTTATTTAAGTTTCTCATATAGGCTTGGGTTTCATTCCTTTTTGTATAACATAAAATTATGTTTGTAATTATTTTATAATGGTACAACCTCAACTCTCGAATCCCTTTCTCCTTTATATTTGGTTGGAAATTAATTTTGAATAGGTATATATATATATACACCCTTATATGTTAACATCTATTCAACATTTATATATATATATATATAATATTTAATTTTCACTTAAATTCAACGGACTTAAATCATTTCCGTCAAAACAACACTTTTCATTTTATTTTAAATCAAATTTTTTCCAAATATATCAATTGAATTTTAAACTTATAATACAATTCCATAAAAATTTCCGACCGAAATTTCGAGTTACTAAAAACACGGTGTGACAACTACTCCACACCTTTTTAGGAGTTTTGTCCCCAAAACTCATGCAACATTAGTCTCTACTTCTTACCCTTTTTTGTGCACTTATTTGGTTTCATTTTCAATAACTTTCTATAGAGAAATATATTTACTTTACCACAATAACTTCTCAAGATAATGTTATCTTTTCTCAAGACTATTTATTTTATTGGACAATTTTACTCAGGTTCTCTTATCTAATTCATCCAAAGCAAATTGGGTATTAAGCCATACATTCTAATCGATTAAAATTTTTTATTGGGGCTTCCTTATAAGGTTGAATTGCACACCATGTTAATGGTATCTTCGAATCTTAATTGATCAATTAGTGTTTAAATAAAACTTTTTCCATCTTTAGCAAGTATTGTTTATACCATTCAAAAGGAAATAACACTTTCAGTGTATTTTCAAATACCTCTATCTCATTAGAGAATTGATGTTCTATGATGACATGGTCTTTATATTTACTAGTTGTTCATTTGCTTCTCCATCGGTTCATGCATCCATCATTGGACTATATCTTCCCATTTCAGGGTCCTTTTTCCATAAAGATTGTACCAACTTATTGTATCTACAATACCATGTACTTTTTTATTTACTCCATCTTTCATCATCATACCCTTCCTCATAGCAAGACATGTTGGTATACCATTCTCCATGATTTTCCATTCTTCACATACTTTTGTATTGATATATTTGTTTATAATCATTTCGTTGTTCTCTATTACGACTTATTACTTTATAAGTCGTTCTTGTTTTTAGACTTTCATCTCATTGGACTTTTTTTTTACATTTGATTCTATTACTTTAGAAAATTTTATCTCTGTCATATGTGACCGTCATTCCTTTAATGCCCTCCCAAGGAATTTTCCACTTTAGGAACTAATTTCATTGGTATTTGAGGATTTCACTCTCGTTCAAATTTTTCATTGGTTGCATCCATTAATCCAAATCAATGTATTTTATGTGTATTGCATTAGTGTTTGGTTTATTTAACCTTTTCTCACATTTCCTAGAACCTCTTATTTTAGACTCATGTTCTAGATCCGTTACATCTCATCAACTTGGTTAGGCTCTTATAAGTTTTCCACAACATCCATGCGGTTAACATTGGTAGTCAAACAAGTTTCTTATTACTTGCAATAAAATTTTCCTTCATGGGTTTCATTTAGTAAAAAAGTTTGGTACTTCAAATTAAAGTACTTATATTTATGGTGTTCTAAATGTAAAGGTTTGAGGTAAGGAAATAACATATTCCTTTTTATTTCCTTCGGCTCATTTGTCGAGTATCATTCATAAGGTTTCTTATATATCTTTTCAGCTTTCCAAACTTTTGATAAATCCTTTATAAGGATATTTTCCGATTTCTCCCTGAAATCCACATATCAAATTCTTAATAACACTCATGTTACTCTTGTGGATGTTTTCCCACTATAGGTTTCCCGATATCCCTTTTCATTCACCCTTGAGGACATCCAACCTTAAATGACATCCTTTGATGCCATCCTCTCATGCTTACCTTTACTCTTGAAGCCTTGTGGGCACGTCTTTTGTACCACATCCTCATTTCCACTTGTACCCTAGTACATGTCTATTTCTTTTAGGGAGAGCTCAAATTCTCCTTGTTTCAAGATCTCTTGATCATCTTACGAGAGACTTAACCTTCTCATGGCTTGATTTTGGTCGTTAAACCGATCTTGGCCATTGATCTCTTTAAGGATTTCCTTCATCCTTATTTACCAAATGTTTGGCCTTTCCATCTCTCCCTTCTTTGCTAGAGTTTAAATTTATGATCTTCCCGAGGGTCAGTTCATTAACTGCCTTGTCCCTACTATTCTCCTTGTCTAATTATCTTGAGACAATTGTCTCTCGAGTCTAGTTGTTCTTAATGCCCATCATAATGCCCTTTAGGGTGTAGTCCTTATTACTTCCTGGTCCTTCTTAGGGCGTCGTTAATTCTCCTTGACCATCTCATTGTTACTAGTTGCTTCCTTCCACTAGGCTCGTCTGAAGTCTCTATTTGACTCCTCTGCTTTTCCAAAGTCAGTTACATTTGGCCATCCCGATACATCCTTAACCACGTATGCTCCTTTATGAGATTCCTTATTTTGGGTTAATCCTCTTATGATCCATCTGTCAATTTCTTAGTTTGGGAATTTCCCCTTTTTTATGGTCTCACTTCCTACCTTTATCCTTCTACCTAGGAACTTCTGTCCTGTGAGTTTTACATTCAACCTCCCTAACACTCCTAGAAGGCTTTTTCTTCTTTCCTTTCTTACACCCATCAATCATCCGCACTTAATCCTTCACTGTCCTCCAATTCCCTTTTTGTTCCTTATCCTTCCTTCGAGGAGTTCCTGATTATGGGTTGGTTCCTTGCACTCCACGTTATGTCCAACCATCCATCAATGGTCCCTTCAAGGGGTACTTAGTCGTATACATCCCTCAGAGTTTCCCTTTCCTAGCACATTTCTTGCCTCTTCACTCTTTCTATGTCCTACCCTAAAGTTGCTAGAGGATGTTTTTTACGTTTGCTCTTTCTGAGGGGGTTCTAGGTGTACTTTAGATGTACATTACCTCAATTCTTATGGTATTCCTCTCTTGTTTGACCTTCTTAAAAAGAAGTTTGAATTTTTTTTCTTTATCCTACTATTTCTTGACTTCCTTGCAAATAGCTGACTTAACCTCCTCCATAGTTTTAGTCGCCGGTCCTTCCTTGATCCTTGCATTTCTCACCCAAGACATTCCTCCTACTTCTCTTTTCCTTTTATCTATATTTTGCTTCGTTGTATTTCCTCTGGTCCTTCTTATCTTCCGTGACCCCTCCTCATATAGCTGAGGTATGAGAACATGACTTTGTTTGAGTGATAGAGTTTTGGAAAAATTAGAATTTTTATTAATAAGGGGTACAATACGTCTTGGTTATAAGTCTCTTACGATGTCCTTGGTGTTAGGTTGGCTCTCCTCTTACTGATGGATGTGACCTCAACAGGTGTTGGCACTACATTCCTTGGTGGCATTAGGTACTTCCCCATAATGCCTCTTAGTCTTTGTGACTTCTACTACACCTCATGCATTGGAGAGTTTTTAGGGTGGTCTTTCTATGGGCACATATTGTTAGGTAATGTTGGCGACATCAATCCTAGTTTTATTGGTTCCTCTTTTGGGAGCCATTTGAAAATTTTAAAACTTTCTCTTAGTTACTATATTATATAGTCTTGATAATGTATTCGAGGAAACATGCTCTAATACCACTCAAGTTGTCACGCCCTGACCTGCTTTGGTCAGATCCCCGTGAGCAACCCACCACTCCCTTTGGATCATGAAGGGTTTCGCCCTTTTCTAAACCGTGAGGAGTAAGGCGTCATTTTTCATTTCTTTCCTTGAATAACATTATACAAAACTAGAAAATTTTTAAACAGACATACATGTCTTTATAGTTCCCATACAGGGAGGTCTTTAAGTTTCGTTTTCCCTTGGTTACCTGAAAGGGGTAAAAGAGAGGGGGTGAGTTCTACAACTCAGTGAGCGGGTGATGCGAGTGAGTTTTCAAAATGGCCTTAGTTTATCCAACCATGCCAAGGTTATCATTTCCTTTAAAAAGTATTTATTCCTAAATTTTGGTTTTCAAAACCTTTACCCTGCCAAGGGTAACATTTTCTTTTAAAAGGGTTTTCCTCAAATTTCATTTCATTTCCAAAACCATTTTCCAAGGTTTACCATTCCTTTTCCAAAGATTCTCAAGTCTCAAAATCTTTTTCCCATGTCTATATTAGGTGTGTTTAGCTTTCTTAGCCCATCCTCTTACCTCGGGAGGCATTTAACAAACAAACACACGCCATTCATCCGGAAGGGTACACACATTCGTGAGATGTAGTTACGATGACCGCACCCATTTGTGGATCGAAGCGTATTTACCATCCACCCTGATAGAAATCCCTAACTTCTACCTAGAGTCTGAGTGAACATCCTAGACGTTCCATCCTCAGACCCAAAATACATCGTGTCTGCATGAGGATGGAGACCTCATCCCGACCCCACCCCGGTCTCATGTGCATGAAGCTATATTGAGCTTCCCTAACTGCTGGCACAACAAACTGCCCTTATCTACACCATGTCATCCAATAGCCCTTAGGATGCGTCACTACCCCTCTTGGGTGTCTTAATGGTCCTGAACATCAAGTGCATGCAAAAATAATAATTTTTCCACGAAGCTATTTATCTTTGGTACCACTGGTTCAACGGCTGCGACCCTCAACTCGACCTGCAGCTGTTTATCTAGGCCAGTCTATCTACTTAGCCCTAACACACTGCCGCTAGTCCATCGAGTATATCGGTCCTATCTTGGTACCATGGTGAAATTACATAATCCATTCATTAAGAATTTTCATGGCTTAAATATATTATGTTTTTTTTCGAGCTCTTCCTTGTGTCAATTGGCCTTGGGCCCACTGTATGTGATTTTCCAAAAACCTAGGCATATAACCCCACAAAGTACCAAAACAGAGGCATATAGCCTATTTGAGTTGTTCTAGCTCTCGACAAGAAGGTCTTGCAAAAAAGTTTAAGCATTGGCACACAATCAGGGGAGAACACTTTTGAAAAAATTATCTTTCAATTCATCACACCAAGTAGGTGTGATAATATCTCCGCTTACAACCGGCAAGCTGGTTTTCTTCTTCCTTCTAAGAAGTCCATTATAACAACCAGGTATGATTCCCTGTACTTACAACTGGTAAGTAGTTTTTCGTTCAGTTCTCACATCACTCCAACCGGATGTTATGTTAAAATCCCACATATAAGTGGTTTTTCATTTACGAGGTGCTCATCATCCCAACTGGGTATGATGTGAATAAACCCACTCAGGGTGGCTTCCAATTTAGAAAAGGTGCTCATCATCCCAACCGGGTATGGAGTGTAAATTAACCCACTCACCTTTTATCCAAAGATATATTCATCTTGGAGGGATTCCTAGGTACCCTACCCTAATTGGTCTTATTGGTGTTTCTCTGCTCCAATGCTTCCTCATTTTCCTTAAATTTTGTTGTTGTATGGTGGATGTCGAGATTGAGAATTTCATAGGTAGGGAGTATTAATCTGGTAAATCTAATGTGATCATGTCAAAGATGATGTTTGAGGTGTGAATAAGGACTAGTGGACCAGGTAGCTCTCTTCTACTCGAATTGCTTTCTTAGCTTAGTTGGTGTCGCTCTGATAAATTGTTCTAAGCTCGTGATATTGTTGTAAAATTGTTTGTTAAATGGGGAAGATTTATTACTACATTATGGGTAGTTACGTGTATTAATATTTTTAGTTATTCTCATTAAATTGGAAAATTGATGGGTATTTATGGGTATTAATATTGTCCATTATTCTCATTAAATTGGGAAATTGATGAGTATTTATGAGTATTAATTTCAATAATTGAATATAGGTATTAATTTACAGGAATTTATGGTAGGGGCCTAGGACTAATACTACAAAGTGCTAATAGTTTCATACTAAAATGAATTCACATAATTATCTCATTATTTTCACCTAAAGGAATTTACTAGGTATTTAGCCTATCCATTCCATTTCAATAAGGTAGAATAAAATTGTAAATATGTATGGTTGGATTTTCACATGGCCTATGCTCTTTAGGACACTTTTAATTCCACAACTATTATTTTCTATGGTACAACATTATATGAATCTATATTTTATATCGGCATTCACTTAGTAATATGATGGAATGGAATTGTTATTTAAGTTTCTCATATAGGCTTGGGTTTCATTCCTTTTTTGTATAATATAAAATTATGTGTGCATTTATTTTATAAGGGTACCACCTCAACTCTCGAATCCCTTTCTCCTTTATATTTGTTTGAAAATTAATTTTGTACAAGTATATATATACCCTTATATATTAACATCTGTTCAACATTTATATATATATATATACATAATTAACAATTATATATATAATATTTAATTTCCACTTAAATTCAATGGACTTAAATCGATTACATCGAGTTATTTATTTTAGTCAAAACAACACTTTTAATTTTATTTTAAATCAAATTTTTTCCAAATATATTAATTAAATTTTAAACTTATAATGCAATTCCATAAAAATTTTCGACTAAAATTTTGGGTTACTAAAAACATGGTGTGACAATTCACCACCTCCAACTCCCTACGATCATCCTGCACTTCGAATTTTTTAAATTGGTTGTGTTTCAAGCTCCGTTGAAAAACATACTTAGAGAGAGAGAGCTTCACGTTCTTACAAATGAAGGAGTAGTTGTCTGGGCTTCGAGTTCATGGAGCTAGCCCTCATTGGGAGGATCCACGAGGGATAGGAGTTCACCCAATTTAGGTCCTAGGCTAGGGAATTTTTGTTAGTAAGTTCCGGCCACTTTCTCTCTCTAGGAACATTGGATGTAGGTGAATTGAGGGTCGAGTGGCTTACCTGGGAACTAGAAGAGGCCATAAAGTACCTCAGGGGAGTTGAGGAAGGTCAATTCTAACTGTAGGGGGTCGAAGATGTCCCAGTTTCAGCTAGTCAGAGTTTCACTTTTTCAAGCCGTCAGATCAGCTTCACTATGCAATTTCTCCGGTGCTCCTTAGGGGCTCCTTAGGTCTGGTTGAGGTTTCTTCTAGCTGGAGGACTTCTTCCTGGTTCCATTGCCACCAATCGAAACTCCTTTGGTTGAGAAAAGGTCTATCGTCAGAGCTTTATTCTGCACTTCATCGAAAAATGGGATGCCAGTCTTCAGAGGGCGCTCGAGCAGTGGGGAGGTTAAATGGGAGGGTGCTCTATTTATAGAAAGCTTGGCAACTAACAGGGCTACCGGTCGACGGTGGTTTCAGCAACTAACTCACCCTATTCCATCGACGGTGACTGATTTTCTAGAGGCAGAGGATAAGGTCTTCCTTTGGCAGTCGCGGGTCGTTTGTCAACCTGAGGTTAAAGACAACACTATTCTGCATGTGTGAGCTTCGCAGGTGCGGAAGTGCCACGTGGCACCTCATGATTGGCTTTTTTTGCTGACTCAACATCCCACTCAGCATCTCGGTTAGCCTTTGACCCATTGACTGGACACGTGGTAGCCTCCCATTGCCTTCTCTCACTAGCGTGGCTACTGACCGGATTCCTTTGACCACAAACCGTGACATGTGGCTTACTCTGATTGGTTGTTATAAATGAGTCAAATTTCCCTCCTAACACACAGTGTCACTGCCATGTATCGGCTTCTAATTGGCTGGGGTCATTCAACGTGACACTGCCACGTGTCGGTCTCTAATTGGTCGGTCGTTTCTTCGACATCCTTGTCGAATGCTGACATGGAAATTTTGCCATGTGTGAGCTTCTCATTGGTCGATCTTTGCTTACGAGGCCTTTTTGACATTGACCATTGATCGAGACACGTGTCGCTCTCCTATTGGTCAGTTGTCGCTAAGGTGGAGTTTCCTCCTTTGACCGTTGACTAGGGACATACATCATGCTCTAATTGGTCGATGCTTTCAGGCACTGACTGAGCGAATGATTGGGCACACTTCACCAGGTGTCACATGCTAATTGTTCATGCATGTTGACTCAGCACTAACCTAGCAACGGTCCATTGACCGGTTTGGTCCGACTAGGTCTGGTGACCCAAAATAGTAAATCAGTCAATTGAGGCTTGATTCGACTAGTTTTCTAAAAATTAAAAATTTCTAAATTCACCTAAATTCATTTTCTATCTAGTGGTAGCTTCAATTTTCTAATTTTATATTTTTAAGCCACCTAGAAAAATAAATCTTTGAACTGGTTCTTCACGGTTGAACACAATTCACTTTGGTGCAATCTGATTCAAGTTCGGTTCATTTTTAACCGATCTAGTTTTCACACCCAATCCACTTCATGGTTCTTCCCCATGAGTTTTGTGATTTATTGGCTAATAGGGATTTTTCAAATTCCCGTCTTGACCCTATACCAACTTCCGTTTCACTTAAGCTCACGGTTTCTCTCTCTCTCTCTCTCTTGAAAACTTCCGGTACTCCTTTCCAATTATCTTGGTCCTAGGGGACAGGGTTTACAACTCTCCCCTACTTTTAGGAGTTTTGTCCCCAAAACTTGCTCCTCACGTAGGGAGCGATCTCTTTTATGGTCAACTCTAGACCCATTCCGACATGATGTCTCGGGCACATCCCTTTCTCGGCTGCATCCCTCATGCATGTCCGACCTTTAGGCATCTTTATTTCCCCATGTCTTGGTCGTGTATTATCCCGTTGTCTATTTCTCCTTATTCCTAATGGTGCGACATGTCCCTATCATGTGATAAGGAAATTTTTTGGATGATCTGACTCTTATTCCCTTTTGTTTGGGGCATTTTCTTACGCATTCCTTTTTCTTTGGTAATATATCCCTAAGGTAACTTCTTGCCTTAATCCCTTAAGTGACGACTTAATGGGGTCCCCTTTCTGCCCCAAATGTCCACCTAATCCATGGGACCATTATGAACGGCTAGTCCTAACCATTTACTAGGGTACTCCCCTAGCTCCATGTCGTATTCTCCCGAGGTAGGGCTCTCCCCCTTAGGGTTTGTTTAATCATTAGCCCAGATCACCAGATAGGCGGTTCTGAAAGGTTTAGCTGCCTTATTAGTTGCCAAAAGTTCTTAGCTCGAGTCCTTTCAAGTTTTTTTGTCCCAGTTTTTGTGGGTCTCTATGTCACATTTTCATTGCTTTCCTCCTATCTTGTATTGGTCCTCTAATTATTTACTAATACATGGGTCCACCCTACCCTTCATTTGGCCTCGTTATCCTGAGATAAACGACCCTTATTCCTTTGAGTCATACCTCTCCGCAACTTTTGGACTGGCATGCCCCCTAGTAGTGGGATAGGTTCTATAACTATCTTGGTCCATCATACCCCTAGGGTATTTCCTTGCCATAACTCTTTGATTTCTAATCATTTAGGGATCAGGGGCCCCGTCATTCCTTACCAGCGGTGTAGTGTTTCTAAAGTACTTTGGGTGTTATCCAAGCACCCCTCGTACACACCACGATTGGGTCATTTTCTCCTTACCTCATGGGTCTCTATCTCTTGTAATTTGGACTTTTTCACTATCGGATCCTCACCATTAGATGGTATTCCCTATGCTTTTCTTCTTATGTTGGTAGAGTGTTCAAGCATTCATTTCGAGGTCTCCCTAAGTACTAAACTTCTCTTTACATCATACTTCAATCAACCTCTATTATGGCCTCTATGCTTGTTCTCCCAATCTCCCTTATCGTTTAAATGACATTTTGGTTTTTCCAAGAATTCTATGCATGGAATAATTGGCGTAGGCCTCCCAAAGGTTTCTCTCTGCCTCTTCTTGAGCATGTGCCTGGTCTGGTCCTTGGGGTGGAGAGATCTCACCTTCCACCGAGCGGGGAGGGGTCCCCCTTCAGGGTTCACTCCATGGGACATACTCTTCGTCTTCTTCTATTCTTCATTCGGTAGCATTTCTCCAAGGAATATATTCTCTGTTTGTGTGTCCATTCATGCTTCTCTACAAGGTTTCGTGGGTTATGGCCTATGGTTTGGAGGGACTTATTCAAAAAACTATGCTTTAATACCACTCAAGTTATCATACCCTGGTCTGGTCCTCTGAGTAACCCGCCACCCTTCCATGAACCATCCTAGCAATCCTACCTTGATGGTTAGAAGAAGGTAAAGATGTGCAGATATATGTTCCCAAAATATGATTAAAATTTGTGATGTGGGACGTACCTTGAGGGTTTGAGCCTTCTCTTGGGGCTTTAATTACTCCTGACCCGACTACTCTTAAGTGTTCCTGAAAGCAGTGAAAGGAGGGGAATGAGTATACACTTAGTGAGGAAAATTTTCTACAATGATTGTTTTTTCAAATTCATTACATATTTCATTATCCCAAGATTCACATAGGGTTCACACATCAACCGCCCTTTTTATCATAAAAATGGATCACACCATCGCAGACCAGTCCCCAGCTGATCTACTTGTGGACCGATGCACCTTTTCCATCCACCTTGATAGAGGCCTGTGGCCTCAACCCCGAGTTTGAGTGAACTTCAGTCGTCCAACCCTCAAACCCTAGCCATACTCCATATCTGCTTTGTGGAACGAGACCTCTTTCCCCCTACTGCCTCAGTCTTTGTGTGCATGAAGCTCCCAGAGCTTTTCGACATACTGGATAACGAACCACCCATATGCTCACTGGGTCGTCAGTAGCCCTTGTAACCACCACTACCCCATATCGGGTGTCTTGATGGTCACACATCTCATGCATGCACAATCAAGTAGTTTTATTCATTATGGCCATCTTCTGTAGCCCTCCAGCCCCAAGGGTTTGTTGGCTCAACTTTGGCCCCACGTGCACCAGCCCAATGGGTTCAACGATCCGACTTCAGCTTAGCAGCTACTTGGCCCAACAAGCCCAATGACCTACTCTTGGCTCAATGGGTAAAACACACAATTACCCAATTTGAAAGTCTTGGTGGACTCGATATTTTCAAATTTTCAACGGGCATGTGTCCGTGCTCATCGGCCTTGGGCCTACTTGTATCATCTATCCCAACACTGAAATTGGCTCCCAAATAGTTTAAGTAGAGTCAACCAGTCAAAAGAGGCCAATTCTGAGAAAATTGTTTTTTAAATCTTAAGAGCATGACCATTGTCCCAACCGGGACCGATACTAGAAATTCTCACTCACCTGGTAGTCACAACGTGTTCACCCGACTAGGTTCCGATCTGAGGCATGCTCTCTAGCACAGGTCCTTGTGTGGTCCGTCCTACACGATCCGGGCCTCCAATTATTCACAATTACAATTAAATCATAACTTTTCAAAAACTTCTTAATTGGCCCAAATTATTCAAGAATTTCTAAATTGCCCCAAAATTTTCCAAAATTACTAAAATGCTCCTATTTCAAGAAAGTTGTCAATTTGGTCCTCATAATCCTTTAAAACCACCAATTGGCGCTAAATTCCTCATTTTTCCAAATTGGCCCTTAGATTTCAAAGAATTTGCACAAAAACCCACATATTTTGGAGAATTCCAAAATTGCCCCCAATTTCTCCCCCAAAGTGAGCTTTTGGATTTCTGATTATTACCTCATCCAATTGACCGTCTAAACCTCCTTAATTTCTCCCCTATGCAGCTATTCACCTCCTCCAACTCCCCACGATTGTCCAACACTTTGAATTTTTTAAATTGGCTAAGTTTCGAGCTTCTTTGGAGCTTCATTCGAAAATAGACTTAGAGTGAAAGAGATTCTCGTTCTTACCAATGAAGAGGTGGTTGTCTAGGCTTTGAGTTCATGGAGCTAGCCCTCGTCGAGAGGATCCTCAAGGGATAGGATTTCACCTCCAATTGAGGTCTTAAGCTGGGGAATTTTGGTTAGTAAGTTTCGGCCACTTTGTCCCTCTAGGAACATTGGGCGCAGATGAATTAAGGGTCAAGTGGCTTACCTAGGAACTAGAAGAGGTTGGAAAGTACCTCGGGGGAGTCGAGGAAGGTCGGTTCTAACCGTAGGGGGTCGAAGATGTCCCAATTTCAGCTGGTTAGAGTTTTGTTGCTTCGAGCCATCGGAGCATCTTCACTATGCAATTGCTCCAATGCTCCTCAGGGAGTCCTCAGGTCTGGTTGAGGTTTCTTCTAGCTAGAGGACTTTGTCTCGATTTTGTTGCCACAAACCGGAGCTCCTTTGGTTGAAAAAAGTTCCAACATCGGAGCTTTAGTCTGCACTTCGTTGAAAATTGGGCTACTAGTCTTCAAAGGGCGTTTGAGCGATGGGGAAGCTGAGTGGGAAGGTGCTCTTTTTATAGGGAGCTCGACAACTGATAGGGCTACTAGCTGGCGGTGGTTTTAGCATCTATGTCACACCCCAACCTGGTTTGGTCAAATCCCCGTGATCAGCCCGTTGCTCCCTTGGTTTAAGAGGTGTTTCCCTCTTTCTTTAATTAAGAGGAGCCAGGTGTAATTTAACCTTGTTTCATGGAATAACATAAAACAATAAATATGTGAGCTTAAAAATAAGCTTTAAGCATACCTGACAGAGGGTAATATCAGGTGTTTTCCTTAGTTATTTTCTATAAACCCCGCCCTTTTGAGTTAAGGAAAACCCAGAAAAGAATCGGTCAAACCGAGTGAGAAACACCGAACCGGTTTACAAACTTGTTTATTGGGGAATGGGCAAGTTAGAGAAATTTCAACTCCCTTGTGACCCAAAGAGATTTAAAAACCTTGGGAAGGAACCTTAGAACAAAGTGGGAGAGAAAAACGAGATCGGTTCAGGTGAACCAGACCCAAACCAGATTAAACTGGTTTAAGAACCGAGCCGGTTTATGAACCGGAACAGATAGAGAGATGATAAAATGGAAAATTTATGAATCCCGAGTAATCCAAAGAGACCCAAAAGTCATGGAAATGGACTTGAAAATGAATGGAAGATGAAAACTAAACCGGTTCAGGTGATCTGGATCCGAACCATATTGAACCGGTTTGGACCGATTTGAACCACTATTGAACCGGATTCTAAATTCATCTTTCTAGGTGGTTTTAAAAATTCAAATTTGAGATTTGAGGCCACCATTGGATAGAAAATGAATTTATATGAATTTAGGCATTGACTGAGCGGCGTGCTTCACCACATGTCACTCACTGATTGGTTGCGTCTGCTAAGTAGGTGATGACCTAGCAACGGTCCATTGACCAGTTGGATTGTTGACCGGTTTGGTCTAACTGGGTCCGATGACCTGAAATCGTAAATCGACTGGTTCATAATTGATTCGACTAGATTTATAAAAATTAAAAATTTTCTAAATTCACCTAAATTCATTTTCTATCTAATGGTGGCTTCAATTTTCCAATTTGATATTTTTAAGCCACCTAGAAAAATAAACCTTTGAACTAGTTAATCATGGTTCAACCCAATTCACTCTAGTCCAATTTGGTTTGGGTCTGGTTCACCTTTAACCGGTTCGATTTTCACACCCAATCCAATTCTTGGTTCTTCCCCATGAGTTTTGTGATTTATTGGCTACTAGGGATTTTCCAAATTCCCATCTTGACCCTATTTACCAACTTTAGTTTCACTTAAGCTCTCGGTTTCTCTCTCACTCTTGAAAACTTCTGGTTCTCTTAGTCCTAAGGGATGTGGTTTACAGAGTTAATAAAATTAACTTCATATGGGGATCAGTAGGTAAGTTGCCAGTTAATCCCTACATTTTGTGGCATGTAATTTGGTCTAAATTGAATCAATTCGACTTATTTCTCTAAAGGTGTGTAGCTGCAATCCGCCGTGCGAGAAGGGGGCGTGCGACGATTTTAGGCAAGTCAGATCGACTTGACTTGCTTTCTTCTCCCATTTATTTTTTGTAAGTTAAATTACATTTTTACCATATTGGGTCCCCTTGGCAATTAAACCTCAAATCCTGGTCCCGATTGGTCAAACATATGTTTTTTCCAATAATCTCGATTTTTTTGCTCGGGAAACTGATCCCTTATCCAATTGGATCTCTATTCTCGGCTCGAGTTCCCATTCTTGTTTCCGACCTCAATTTTTAATCCGATTCATTTTCTAATCTCAATTCAGGGTTCCATTCCTGGCTTAAGGTTCCATTCTCAGCTTAGGTTTTCATTCTTGGTTTGGAATTACATTCCCTATTCGAGGTTTCATTCCAAGTTTAGGTTTTCATTCTTGTTCAAGGTTCCATTCTTGATTCAATTTTGGCTTCCGGTCCAATTGGACTTAACACCAGTTATGTAAGTTCTAATGTTACAACTACTCCACTCCTTTTAGGAGTTTTGTCCTCAAAACTAAATCATTTCCTGGGAAGAGGAATTTCATTCGTAGCCCACTCGGGTCCTTACACTTCCTCTAATTCACAAGGTCGTAATACTGTTGTGTATTATTACCGCCTTTCATTTACATTCTTATTCCAACTTCCTTTTTCCTTATGTCCTTATTCAACTTAGCCCTATCATTTATCTTAGGCTTCGGGTAACCCTTTTTCAATATGTCCATCAGAAATATCATTTCATTACCTATAAGTCTCCTTCTCGAGTCATCATCATGAGAGGTTCCTGCTAATTATCTAAGATTATATATCATATCTCTCGGTTATCCATATACTCCATCATTTATGACATTCTGATTACCATGGATATCTTTGGTTAGCACCAATATCCTGGGTCTTAGCATAAACTTGCAAACTTACTAATATAAGTACTATTTTTAATTACTATTATGGGTGTTTCCTCATTTCTTTGTCCTATTTGTCATGAACGCGGGTCTCAATGTTTTACCCTAGTCAAATCCCAAAACTTGTTCCAAAAGTGTCTGTTTGAGATCATGTGTCTAAGGGTATAACTAACTCTACTAGTTTCTAGTGGTTGTACAAGTTTTCACAGTCATACCAACACTACAATAATTACTCCTCTATCACATCTTATCTCCTTGTGTTGTCCTCATCAATACTGATAGAAGTGTAACTATTGGGTTTTTCCCAAGACTTTCTCTTTTACCAACTTAATTTCGTTCATTTGTTGTACTTAAGATTCATGCCTCTCATAGCGCTCCTTAGGGTCAAATTCATCTCATGGATCTTGACAACTTGTAACATACCTAAAGGTCTAGAACATTTGATCTTTTCTCCCTTTAACATAATCATCTTATCACGGTCCAGTTATTCAAATCCTCCTATTTACTCTATTTTGTCTCCCAAATTTGTTATAATAATTATGTACCTTTACTCATAACATCCTAGTTACAATGGTATGTTCCTCATAACCTTGGTGATTATCATTCTATTTCTTCAACCCTCAAGTCTCAATGTTTATTATGTCATGAGGTTTTTTTAGGCATTATCTCACTAGTATCCTTATCTAACAATTTTTAATATTAAGAAAACATCATTTGCTTCTCGGTACGTATCTACACAGGCTTAGTAACCATCATAATATGTTATCCTTAATATCTCACTTTTGCCCTCGATTAAACGTATCTTATGTTATGTTCTGTTATGTTTGAATGTTGTTCAAGGTCTTAATCCAAAGTGAGATTTTGTAATGACCTTCGAGTATTTGTTCAATATAGGCACTTGCTCTAGAAAATCTCATTTTGTGGTTAGACAGATCTCATGACTAGAGTTGTTCATCATTCATTACTCATTATCTTTTGATCCTTAATGCTTTAACTCTCATGAAATTTTTTTGTTACCGTTCTTCTTGGAACATCGTTCATGCTTATCTCTCTTTAGCTTTAGAGGAATTATCCTCGCATCTTGACAATTAATGGGCGTGGTGCCTCGGAAATCTATTTGATTCCCTAAGTGATTGATTATATCATATAATTGTAAGAGTTTGGTATTCGCATTTGATATTTCTTCCTTCATCCACATCTAATAACATTGGGAAGTTGATCTCTCATTACATAGTTGCCTTTTGGAATATTCCTTGCTATAATTTGGCCTAAAGAAATTTTTTTACTATGTCCCTACTATTGTTTGGTACATCATTCAATCATCCAAATTATTCTATAGTGTAACTTGTTGTCTTAATAACAACTTTATCTATTCACTCAACTGATCCCACATCCACTACGACTCTTGCACTTCATTTCCATAGGCCTTACTTTCGTCTGTTAATACCATCCATTCATCATTTCCATTACACTTAGGGCTTTAGACTTTTCATTTACCTCAATAGGGTATTGCCTCGATTCATTTTGAGTGTGTCGGGTTCCCCTTTCACGTTCATATGCCTTCTAACGTTTTATTACACAATTCTTATAAATATAAGGTTCTCACCTCTTTTAGGGAAAGTCAATTTGAATCCCTATTTCCAATATTCGTAACTTGGGATTCACACATCTTACTCCAAATAATTTACTACGACATTCCTCTTGTGTAGTAAGTTACCAAACAATTTACAATAATACTTGGTGGACCATATCCGCACACTTAGTCCAAAAGTTTCCTTTCTCATGAACAATCCAAATTTTTAGCAAGAGGTTTATCAATTTACTCTTTATCATGTCATAGACTACTTCGACTTCCTCGTGCATTAGATTATGCCCTAGTGTTGGCACCATTTACTACACATAGGAGGTTGTTCAGTCATGTCACTCCTTGGGTTGCTACCCGATGCATTCTACGACCTATGCGAAAGATTGTATTATCATGTTCCTACATGTATGCTCACCACAATCCTAGGTGGGGTGTCATCCATGCATTCTTAAATAAAACATGTCAATGTTATCTTCCTTAATAGTAGAAAACCTCTTATAAATAGTACTTCCACATTCTTTGATACCAAGGTTGAGTCTCTCTTGTTTGTTCCATAATGCAGTTGATACCTTGTCGTTCATGGCATTCACCGCCTATGAATACAATTTCATCGCATCATTTATCCAATGATACTAGAAATACACCATTTCCAACTTATGGTTAACTTTTTTGAAGACATTTACGACACTTACTTTCCCCATTGACCCTTTTTGATTTATTTAGGGAACTATCCATCATACTGTATATTATCTTATCATTTCCACTAGTATATCCTCATAGTCTTTTAGTCAAATGTGTATTGCATATTTTCCCATATACACTCTCTTATGTCAAAGCTTCCATCCTATAGCTTTGTTACTTATGAGGTGATAAGCCTCTACCATTAAGATAATCAACCTTACTAAGAGTCATGGGTCATAATAGCAGCATGTGACGTATCCGCTCTATTTGTCCAATGGGTCCAATCATACATTTACATCGGTACCTTTCCCATATTCAAGGGTTACTAGGACTCATCACTTCTTACATACTTACCATTCAACCCTATCCAATAGGTCTTATATTAAATAAGTACTTTTTTCCTTTTCAAAGTATATTACCATCTTGTCAAGGTGTACACCACATAGTTTTCTTATATATGGGTGTACATCCCTTGCTTGCTAAATTAAATAATAACATAACATTAGTTAAGGTTCTAAGTTGTACTAGTGACTTCCTTCGTGTCCATACCAACTTCTCACTAAATTAGGTCATACTGCTCTCTCCTCAGTACTCTCTACTGGTTTGGGTCGCTTAAATGCACTATCATTTGGGTAAGTTCCTTGAACATTATTCTTGTCCTCATAAAAACTTACCCACATTGACCATCTTGATCACTAACAATCCTAGGACACTTATGTGTCTTTCCAGTTTCTCGAGTTATCCATTGATGTGACTACATCATCCTATTATATTTAGGATTCACAGTTTAAATCTAACTAGAGACTTCATTTACTTTAGTACATTGAATTAGTCTTCATCACGATCCCATATCCAGGTGTTCTCATAGGTGCATGCACTCTTAGCGTCTCATCTTGATGGTTTCAATTATATCAATATATTATTTCTTGTCCCTTGGGGTATGTTATAGGTTTCTTATATAATTGAGTTATACTCTTAAATGTTGGTTTCCTTAATTGAAAGCTCCATTCTCATAGTCTAAGTAGTCCATATCCATGGCTACCTGAGTCATGTGGCCCATTGATTATATAGCGTGACCCATGGGGATATTTGACAAATTGTCATTTGTACCTCATATGGTACTCCCTTAGCACCATTTATAAAAGATCTTTTAACTCTCTTCCATTTGTGTTTTGAGTACTTCCTTACTTAAGAATCTTTTATGTTATAAATGAATATTTTGTCAGTGTTATTCACATTTGCTCACCCATTCCAAATTCATTTTGCTCCCAAAATACCATGTTTTAAAAACGTGGGCTCTAATAAAACTAAAGTTGTCACGCCACTGCCTGTTTCAAGGTCGGCGGTCTCGTTCAACCCACCACATCCACTCAATTTTACAATGGTGGGTACCTTCACCAAGGAAATATCGAAGGGATCAAAGCACATAATAAAAATGCATACACAAGTTTTAGTGGAAACTTGAATTTTTCCTTCATAAATAGTGTGACAAAAAAGTTATACAAATAACCTAGAAATATAACAACTGATAAGCAATAATTTAAAATCTTAGTATGCAAACTTCAAGATCTACTTCAAGTCGTGCTCGTTCATTAGGTGATGTCACACCTTGTGCCTCACGGAACATCAGCTCTAACATGTAATTGTTTGGGGAAGGGGTGAGCTCACAACTCATGGAATAAGGTACTATTGGTCATTACATAGCTTACTGTTTCAATTATCATAAAAACTATATACATGGAGATTTAGTCATAATTTCATTTATTATGTAGCTTTCATTATTTCTTGTCCCTTAAAACTTATTGCTTAAGCATTCTGCACTCATGCATATCTATGTAGACCTCCCACTCATCATTTACCATATAATCAATCATAGGTATTCACACACCACAAATAACATATTCATGCCATGCCTTAAAATCTACTCACACACAATCGGGTACATAAGTGCAAGTGAGTAGTGTACTCGCACTCACCCGATACTATAAAAGTTTGTGAACTCATATGAATGTCAATATTGTGATATCGATCATCTGCATACTAGCATTCCCCACCATTCATGCAATAATATGTGTATATTTTGACATTCCTTGCCATCCACATCACAAGTATAATTATACATTGCATTCCCTGCCATCCAAGCAGTAGGTATCTACATACCTTTGCATTCCCCACCATCCACATCATAAGAATGGTTATGACTTGCATTCACCACGATCCACAGAAAAACATTTATATGCATTGGCAATCCCCACCACAAGTACACATGTACTGGCATTCCCTGCTATCAATGTGCACTGACCAGTTTGCATTGTAGTGAACTGGTTTCCAACGAATTTCTCAATCAATTCGGTCGTTTCTTGGCTAGCTAACCCCTTTCTAATCGGTTCTTGGCCAAATAAAAATACTTAAAAATCTTCATTCAATTTTCTATTGAATGGACTTAAGAACCACCTTATTTTAATTTATTTATCCCTCTCTAAGAATCAGAGGGTTTTGTGACTTGAGCTAGCCTAAACCCAGTTTGTATCGGTTCTTTCACGAGTCTTCCTCGATCCTTGATTTCGAACCTTAGGATGTTTTCTAATGTCTTTTATGACCCTTCTCATCACCTTAAGGTTGCATCTCAAACTTATTTTCCATTCTGGTTCAGTGCGGCTTCGTTCCTAGTTTGGAGTTTCATGTTTGGTTTTAGTTTTTGTCTCTAGCTCGGGATTTCGTTCTTGATTTCTAATCTCATTCCAGGTTTAAAATTTCATTCCCAATTTTAGTTCTCATTTTTACTTCGAGATTTCATTTCTCAGCTTATGGTCTTATACTTAGTTTGGGGTTATATTTTCGGTTTACCCTCGGTTTCTGGTCCACTTGGGCTTAACTTGGGTTTTGGAAGTTTTGGTGTTACAAAACTAGTTTCTAATTAATTAATCAATCAGTTAGATCAATTTTTGTCATTTATTGGTCGATTACCATCAATTCAGCCAGTTTTTGGTCCAATTTATTTTTATAAAAATCTATTGTTAAATTTCCTACAAATTGAACTCAATAACTCTCCCCCTATTTTTTAATTTATCTAGCCCTTTGTAAAAATTCGGGATTTTTACTTCTATAAGTATGTTTCATTGGTTTTGACCGTGTTTTGGTCAGTTTAAATATGATACGATTGGTTCTTATCCCAATTCATTTTCTAAAAATCACTCGTCTAATTATATATCAATTTGACTCAAGAATTTCAATTTTTTTACTTGTATAACTCTTCCTAAAAACCAAGTAATTTTTGTCAAGTCAGTTCGGCTCAAATTCGAACTGGTTTTCACTTTTATTTTTTTTCAATATTTGATCTCCGATCAAATGAGATTTTTTAGAGTAATTTTATGAATCTACCAATTGTCTAAGTATATGGTCTGAATCAATTTCTCAATCCGATCCAATTCTAATTTCGGTTTTCGAGTATTTATTTCCAATTCAATATTAATTTCTAACTCAATTGGATTTAAATTTTAATTTTATAAATTTCAGTGTTGCAAAAATCCTAAGGTATAATTAATTTTAATTTTAGTAATTTTTTAATCATTTAACGGAAAAGGTAAGAACATACTTAGTAGCACGAAAAGATAAAAGTAACTTTATAATCATAAATGAGATGCATATTGAAGTAGATGTCCTAGAAGTACAAGGTATGACAATTATACAATTTAAATTTAAGTCGAACAAGGTCATAATAGAAATGGATGTCAAACCTCTTTTTGAAGCACTAATAAGAGAGAAAGATACTTTACTCGTAAATTCAATCTATAGTGAAAGACATTCAACGTATGTCAACAATAATCCAAAAACTAATGATAAATTTAGTGAGTATAAATTCAAATTACCATATCGATGCTATTGTGTAAATCTATATGGATGATTAGAAAGTAAATAGTTCTTTTACTATTATTTATGATCAATTGTGTAATTTAATTTTATTTAAATATGGAGTGATTGGAGTATAAGGTGTTCCTAGTTAATTAATAAAATAAATATATTTTTTAGGGAAAAACTATTCGTCCATCCATGTTTCACCATGAAATATAAATTCCATCAGTGTTTGACATTTATATTGATGGATATGATGGGCACGATGGGAAAATAAATATACATATGTTCTTGGAGACAAATGGTAAAGATAAGGTATTATGGGTAGCCATTGAATCTACCAAATACTTCTTCTAACTTCAAAATGAGATATAATTAAACATGTCTAGGGAAATTTAACTTTACTCCAATGTAAGATCCAAATATGCACATTTTATCCACCTTAAGTCAATCAATTGACTTAAGAATTTGAAAGAGTTGAGTTGGGTTTTCACTCTCAAGCAACATTTTGGTTTAAAAAAACCCCAATTTTATAAATCTTCAAGTTTAAAGGTTACAATGGCACAAGTTCATGCAAATTTCAAGAATCTTTGTTCCATAATTCAACTGTTTAAAAAAAAGAGGGTTTTATCTCTATTTTTCATAGATGAGATGGTATATTCAAGACTTCCAAGTAAGAAGGGTTACCTTTAAAAATATTTAATTGATGAATTTGAATCAAATCCTTGATACTCAATTCCCCTTTATTCTTGGGATACCTGATCAAAACTGTCATACAAAGATAAGGGTCTATACAATATCCCAAAACAAATATTAGTAGAGATTACAAACTTGATTCTTGATGTGACTCCACGAGGGCTTTGGATCACAAGTCTTTCATTTCTTAGCGAATATGGATCACCTGATTTTTAAGCCATATGAAATTACAACTGATTAATCAAATAATATTTTTGCAAAAATAAAGGAAAAAAGATGGCCTCAATTTATTTTTCTTCCTTATCAGAAACAAATAAACACCAACCGCTCTTCATCCGATCAATGATATACCTTCCACATAAATTTTAGTGGGCAGAGAGTTCCAATATCTGATAACTATAAAATATTTAGGGTTTCAAAAATTTTCAAAAGCCAATGATCCTCATTTCAACAACTTTGATGCATGATATGATCATCTCTATAGGTAACCCGACCTGAAAGACAATCATGTGATCACCCACTATCCATTCACGAGAGATGTAAAACGAAAAAGTAAAGGGGAAAAAATAATATTTCATGTTTCTAAGCATTGATTACTTATTTCAATTTAGAAATGTGTATTATCGCCTACCCAACTTACACTTTTAGGTTTGGGCAAAAAAACTTAGTTTTTTTAGGTGAAAGTAAGTATAATATCTTATGACCAAAATAAATTTCTCCTTGCTCATTTATAGCATCTTTCTAGCCTACATTTTTTCTTCCATTGTTAAAAAAATCATATATTGTTTTTTGAGATGAAAAAAGGAATGTCAATTGTATATTAAATACCTAATAAAAAAACAATTAAAAAAAAAGAGGAACGGTACATCGGATATATGTTATTTATAGAATATGCTTTTTGAGATTTTGATTATGAAAGGCCTTACTTCCATTTTTTTCTTGTGAAAAGAAAATGGACAAGACATTACATAGTAATGGAATTGAAGGAAATGCTTAAAATATATGGCCGCAGGACGACCAGGTCACTTCAATTTTTACGTTCTCATTGTAGATAAGGGTGTAGGGTCATAATGCCACGCGTGAGTAGAACAGTGGTTGCAGCCGATAAGAAATGATATCCAACTGAATTGCGTGCTCCATCACTGACATAATCAACGGCCAGCACATACCAAAGGGAGAGCTATCGCCCATGCTCAGCCGTCCGATGGAGAAGATCATGGAGACTGGTAAATCGCAGTGTGTTAGTGTGGAGAGCATCTTATAAAAAGGTCACCCCACCACAACCGACTCAGTAACCAGCCAGCTAGCCGAGCAGTCTGTTGCGAGAGGTTAAAGGGGGTGGTTCTAAGTCAAAGAAAGAAGGAAAGAAATGGCTTCCTCCATGCTGTCTAGCGCCACCATGGCCGTGAACCGCACCACCCCGGCTCAGGCCAGCATGGTGGCTCCGTTCACTGGCCTCAAGTCCACCGCTGCCTTCCCCATCTCCCGCAAAACCGTCGACATCACCTCCCTGGCAAGCAACGGCGGCAGAGTCCAGTGCATGCAGGTATAAAGAACAAAAAAGTTGCATTACAGCACCGCGAGATGTCATATAGCTGGAACCACCAGAGCCGATCCGAATCTGGTGTACACATGAAGATGAAGATGAAGATGAAGATGGAAGATATATTATATATATACCTTTCTGCTCATAAAATTATATTATATTAGTTATCTGACTTGGGAATAAAAAAAACCAGATCTCTACAGTAGTTTCCTAGGTTTTCTTGTGACAGATTGCCTGTTTTTTAGGAAATTGTCTGTCGGGTTTTTTTACTATTGTTTTCTTTTGTCATTAGTGTCTTGATCAATTAACTAATCAGCTTACCAGCAATCTTTAATATATTGATTACAGGTGTGGCCACCGGAGGGGCTGAAGAAGTTCGAGACACTCTCCTACCTCCCACCGCTCACAAGGGAGCAGCTACTTAAGGAAATCGAGTACCTCATCCGCAACGGGTGGTTCCCTTGCTTGGAGTTCTCCGCCCCAGAGGTACTTTCACCATACCTCCTCCGACACCATTATAATTCGGTTGGTCCAATGGGTGGATGATCACCGATTTACCGTGATGATTAACAATTCTTTTTCTTCTTCTTTGTGAGTCTTGTATAGTTTGCATACCCATACAGAGAGAACCACAGGAGCCCCGGGTACTATGACGGAAGGTACTGGACCATGTGGAAGCTGCCCATGTTCGGGTGCACTGACCCCGTCCAGGTCCTTAAGGAGCTCGATGAAGGCATCAAGGCATACCCCGGCTACTTCTTCCGCATTGCTGGCTTCGATGCTGTCCGTCAAGTCCAGTGCTGCAGTTTCATCGCCTACCAGCCCCCGCTCTAAGCAAGCCTCTTATAATACAATAAATTATTCCAGCAATCAATTTGGGGCGGCCCTCAACATGACATTTCATAATATATCCAATATTTACATGGCGGTGGTCGACATGGAGGCAGGAGGCAGCTGGGACTTTAATTTCGTCAAGTTGTTCATTTTCTTATTCTTAGTGTAATATCTTCGTTTCCCGGATCGGACCGTCTCACTCGTTGGATTTGTTTCCGGCGTTTGCCAAACGGACGAGAAGAGTGTCGAAGCGCATGGTTGTTTTTGGTATATGATCGTATGTACAATGCTTTCTAATCGAATAAAATTTGTGGTTCCTTTCTTTCTAAAAATTATTTGCCTCTGCACAATTCTTTATCTTGGATCATAAGAATAAAAGTAGCCATTGATCTAGTGGAGTACTGATTGAAGAACTCGGACGCTAATAATAGATGGCACGACCGAACAAAAGTTGTGACTACATCAAGGTGTGAAGCTTATCCCTTCCTCTCAAGTGGATAACGGGGAAAAAGAAGTGACCACGAAGTGTGTGGTCATTATTCATGTAACTTACATGGATATCTATTGTGTTATCCCAAGATCTTCTCCATCATGTCCTTCCTTGGGGACCAGCCCCCTGTGGTAAGTGTCTGTTTCTAGTATTAAGTGCTCCCCTCCCAGCGTTGAATGAAGACAACTCCATTTGTTAAATCATGCCATTTTTATTTTTTCATCCCTCATTTTAGGTTTTTTATTAGTTAAAATCTCAAATATAATATTATTTTACTAATATTTCAATTTATATAAATATATTTTATTTTAAATATTAAATTATTAATCAAATATTTATTATGAATTGGGCCAAATAAAATATTTAATTTTAAAGTCCACAGTTTTATTTATTATTTGAAATTATACTATTTATTTTTTTAATAATATTTATCATATTTTTATTATAAATTATATTATATCAGCCGACAAAATAAGAAAAATTGTGATATAAAAGTTCATCCATGCAAGTAGAATGTGAAATCCCAAACTCTATTCAATGTTCTTTCCGACATTCTGGACTTGTAAATGTCTGCCCTTAATTGTATGTTAATTTATTTATATTTTCCTTTTTTTATTCCGGTTATGTGGTACGTCGAACATGACCATCAATTATTTCTACATTGGCCTATATGTCCAGACATTCTAATTTTGGCGGACTTACAGACGATTAGGTGAGAGAAGAAATGGTGTCACATACACTTTCCCTTAGCAAAAGGACGGAGGGAGACAAAAGCCCGATTAAATAAAATCTAATCAATAAATTAGATAAAAGGTGACGATACCTATACTTGTGTTGAAACTCGAAACTGTAAACCTTAATAGGAAGAATTTAATATTAGATAATTCACACACGTCCAATAAATGGATCATACATAAATATAAATTAATTGTAATTTAATATTTAAAAAGTTGAATTTTTTTATATAGTAAAAAGAAGGTGGGATGGTTTCTTTATTCACATATAGGGGATTTCTGGACACCCTCGGACCGCTGTCTCATCCTTGTGATGCAAGATGGGCTACAAATGGCATAATTAATCGGAATAAGTGTAGAACAAAATCCACTCAAATATAGGTGGTGCTAAGAAAAAGCAAGATTACTCTAATTGAACAAGACCTTTACATTTATAACTTCTAATACTATATCTAGTAGGGACAGTCTAGTTTGTTCTTGAAGGTTGTGAACAGGGCATATGGGATTCCATTTAACTATGCATAAATAATACCATTTTAAGATAGAAAAATAAACCAATAAAATAGTTACTCCATTGGACTAAGAATGATGTCCAATAGTGGATATTACCCTACCCGAGGGAGAGTGTCCGTATGAACTTGGAACCATATGGGTTAACTATAACTTTGAATTAAAACAAAATTTTGAGAAAAAAGAAAAAATATATAAAAAAAAGAAAATAGAATAAAATTTATAGATAAGGAGAATAAAGATGAAAATTTGAATAATATTAATTTTATACTAATTAATTTATTTAATTGCAATAAAATGGTACACTTATATTAATTTTAACTGATTGAACTATTTATATGATTATAAAATTAAATTATTTAAAATAGTAAAAAATTAAATTGAAATCTTTCGGAAGAATATCCGTCCATAAATGGTCCTGTGTTAAAATGAGAGTCTATAAAATTTAGTACTAACCATTTCTACTTCATAATTTCCACTTAGTTGGTAAAGTAAGCTTAATATTAGTTATTTCCAATCCTACAAGTTTAAACAGAAATTAACATGAAAATAAAGTGGTTTTTGGGTTGGTAGGGTTATAACATAATGGATACTAGTATAAAAGAAATTAGTAAAATCTATAGCACTCAATAAAATAAATGAGAATTATAGAGAGAATAAAATAAATGAGAATAATAGAGAGAGAATTGAGAGATTATTGTAAATTTTTGTTAATACATTTACCATTCTTAGTTTTTACTCGCCTTGTATTCGTTTCTCATCATTTTCATAATTTTTCGATTAATTATTTGTCACGACTCGACCCGAAATTAAATGCCGAGTACATGTGAGACTCCTGCCGATTCACTCAATTTTGCAAATGCAGGATCTATTATCATGTCCTGACTTGATTTGATTGGAGTACATAATCAACCCACCACCCTTTCCTAAATCATACGGGTATTCCTACTTGTATGAGGCAGGGAACATAAATGCGTGTTTACGTTCAAATCATTACTTTAAGTTGAGGGTAGAAAACATACCTTGATGGTTCAAGCGCGTCTCAGAACTTTCTGTATAGGTGCTAGCCTAAAAAAGGGTGAGAGAGAGGGGATTAGTACAAATACTCAGTGAGGAAAACTACTATAACGATTACTTGATTTCATGTTTTCTGTCTTTTAAATTATTGTTTTGTTATTTCACACATTCCACATAGTCAACAACCGTCCTCCCATCATAGGAGTGATCGCACATTCGCAGAACAGTCCTCAACCGTACCACTTGTAAATCGGAGCACATTTACTGTCCACCCTAATAGTGGTGCACTGCCTCTACCCAAAGTTTGAGTGGACATCAATAGTCTGACCCTCAAACCCTGATCACTTCACCCTGTCTGTATAGTGGGATGAGACCTCATTTTCCCTATTGCCTTGGTCTCAGTGCGTAGGAAGCTTCCTCGAACTTCATGATCTACTAAACGACAGAACCGCCCTTATGCACCCTGGGTCATCCAACAATCCTTGGGCTCCATCACTACCTTATTCCAGGTGTCCTCATGACCCGAACATCACAGTGCATGCATAGTCAATAGTCTTTTTAAATTATAGCCTTTATCTTTGGCCCTCCAATGCAACGGTCTGTCGGCTTGGCTTTAGCCCATGCATACTAGTCCAATAGATTCGACAACCTAGTTTCAGTAGAGTAGCGGTTCGGCCCAACAAGCTCAATAACTCAGACTTAGCTCGATGGGTATCTCACAAAGTTCCCATTATTCATATCTTTTAGCATCATTCATTACATATTTATTCTGGACATGTCGATGCCCGTATCCATTGGCCTTGGGCCCACTAGCATCTCGTGCCTAAGCCCAGAATTAACTCTCAAATATTTTAAGCAGGGTCAATTAGTTAGGGGAGGCTAATTTTGAGAAAATGGTTTTCAAAGCTGAACGTCATTCCAACCGGAATGGACATCATAGCGGTTCCCACTCACCCGTTAATTTCGGTGAGGTTGCGCTGACAAAGTCTCTCTCCTTGGTGCGCTTCTGGAGGCGGTGCTCGAGAAGTCCTTCCTACAGGGTACGAGTGTTCATATCAGGGCGTGGTGATGAAGAGGTCATACACTTTCTCATATTTACACCTAGGGCTCCGTACTTTGCTTAATTTGCACCTGGGTCCCTGATTTATCTTTACTCTCTATTAAGCCCCTCGAGTTTCCAATTATTCTTTTGGGTTCTTAACTCTTTCAATTTCACCAATTGGCCCTTAATTTCTCAAAATTGCCCTTTAGTTCTCAATTTTTCAAAAATTGCAATTTGGTCCCCCCGCTTTTAGAAATTTTCCAATTTGCCCTCTATTTTTCCCAAATTCCCTAATTGACCCTCAATTGGGGTGAATTTCATGAAAACACACTCAATTTTGTGAAATTGCCGTTCATTCCTCCAATATTTTGAAAATTGCATACAAGTCCTCAAAATCCCCAAATTGCCTCTTTTTCTTCCCCAATTCAAGCATATGAACCTTTAGATCTTACCTCGTCCAATTAGTGGCCTGTAAGTTCTTAATTTCTTCTATTCTTGGCTTAATTCGTCTCCTTCAAGTCCTTTCGATCGTTCTACACTTTGAATTTCCAAATTTGATTGAGTTTTAAGCCTCATTAGAGCTTCACCAGAAAATTTACAACAGAGAGAGAAAGCTCGCGTATCTTACCGAAAGAGGGGTGGTGGTCGGAGCTTGAGGTGGGGCAACTAGTGCTCCTCGAGGGGAACCTAGCAAGATTGAATCCCGCTGCAATTCGCCATTGTCTTGCAGGAATTCGAATAGAGAAGTTTTGGGGGTTGCAGCTATGAAACTTAGAAATTCCGATGAGGAGAGGTGAAATTGAGCTTACCATGGTCTATAGGGCTGTTGCGAAGGGTCTTAGGCGATCAAAGATGGCCAATTTAGGCGGCGGAAGGGCCGAGAGGGTCGAGGTTGGGTCGGGCAGGAGCCTGTTGTTTCGAGCTCTAGAGCAACTTCATTGTGCGATCCCTTGTACACTTCTTGGGGTGTCCTTTATTCGTTCTGAGAGTGTCTGGAGCTAGAGCACTCTTCCCCATTCCAATGCCACCCTTCAGAGCTTCGTTGGTGGAGATTTCACCTGTCATCGAAGCTCTGGTTTGCAGCTCGCTGAAAAATGCACTATGGGATGTTGAGGATGAATGGAGGGGGTGCTCTTTATATAAGAAGCTCAGTAACTGTTCAGGTGTAAACCCCTCCTTTTAGAGTTAAGGAAGACCGGGGAAAGAACTGGTCAACATGAGTGAGAAAATCGAACCAGTTCACAAACCCCGACCACTAGAGAACGAGCAATTTGAGAAATTTACAACTCCTAAGTGACCCAAAAAGTCATAAAAACCTTGGAAAGAGACTGTAGGACAATTTGGGAAAGAAAACCAGATCGGTTCAGGTGAACCAGATCCAAATTAGATTGAATCAATTTGGACCGGTTTGAGCCACTATTGATCCAGATGCTAAATTCATTTTTCTAAGTGGGTTAGAAAATTTAAATTAGAGAATTTAGGCCACCATTGGATAGATAATGAATTTAGAAATTTTTAATTTTGAAAAAATCGGTAGAATCGGGCCTAAATTAGCCGATTTAAGCATTGAACCCGGTTCATACTGGTTCAGTCCGATTCGGAACAGTACATTTTTCATACAGAAAATTGTGAACAGCACGGGTGAAGAAGAAACGTTTATGTTCAGTATATTTCAGGCCATCAATGATTGTCATTAAGGTGTTAAACGAATGACCAGAGAGTCCCCGAGCTCCCTATCTAAAGAGCTCTTCTCTATTCATCCTCCACACACCTGAAAACTTCACTCTCTCCCAACTACTTAGTTTTTCGACGAAGCTCAAACTATATCTCCGACATAGGGGTTTTTTTTTAGCCAAAGAAGGCATGGCCGAGTTCCTTAGACTCGGGGAGAAGTCAGCTACCCGACGGTGGTCTCCAATTGCTCCGATGATCGCTGGAGAATCGCCGGTGTGATCGAACAGTGAATAAGCTCCGACGGACCGAAGCTACCTTATTTTTGTCGAGTTGAAATCGGCTGATTCGAGCCCTCCTCAGGCCAAACCAAGCTCTCTCAACACTCCCTGAACCCTCATACGATTGAATTAGAGTGGAAAGGTAAGCCAATTTGGCTCCACTCTGTAAATTCCAATCGGTGTTAGAGAGAGAACCGACGAAACTTTATTGACCGAATTCTCCCTCAATTTGACATGAATTGAAGTGATTCTTGATTATAGGAGGAACCTCAAGATGAGAGCTATCTACCTATTGAAAGCTCAGACCGCTGCACCTCTAACGGTAAGCTTTCGAAGCATTCTCTTTCTAAGTCCAGTTTTCCGGCAAAGCTCTGTTTGAGCTCATTCCAATGTCAATTCATGCGATTCAAAGTATAATTGAATTGTATGGATGTACGAGAACTTAATTTTACCTTCAATTTCAATAATGAACCTTGATTACTCGATCAATTTGATGAAATCAAATTCGACCAATTTGAAAGAGTTTAACAGGGGGAAATTGAGGATTTTGAAAATTCGAGGGACTAAAGTACAATTTCCTAAAATTGAGGGCCAATTGGCCATGAAAAAGATGTTGGAGGACCAATGGATTGAAATTTGGAATTTTTGGGGGTCAAATTGCCATTTTTGCAAAGTAAGGGCAAAGTGGTAATTTTTGAAAAGTTAGGGACCAAATTGAAAATTTGGGAAACTTTAACTCTTTTTGGGAATTTGGATAAATTGAAGACCCACAATAAATTTTTGAAAGTTTCGGGACTCAATTTGGGAAAAATGGCATTAGGGACCTAAAGTTAAAAAAAAAAGAACTTTAGGGGCATAAAGGCTATTAGGCCAAAGTATTGGGACACAAAGTATTGGGAACGCCAACAAGACTAAGCTCGCGTGGAGGCAAAAACTGCTTTAAGAGTAATTTACTACACTAACGGATGAGTGGGAATTTTCACATCATACTCGGTTGGGATTATAAGTAACTCGAAATAAAAAACCACTACTAAGTGGAATTTTAACATCACACTTGAATGGGGTGATGTGGAAACTACGCGGAAAAACTACTTATTGGTTGTAAGTAGATCATACCTGGTTGGTATGATGGACTTCCTAGAAGGAAGTGGAAAACCCATTTACCGATTATAAGCGGAGATGACATTACACCGGGTTGATGTGCTTGACGGATAAAAGGATATTTTTGTCATAAATGTTTTCCCTTCATTGTGTGCCACTGCTTAAAGATTTTTGGAGACCTTCTTGATGGGAGCTCGAATAGCTCAGATGGGCCAGAGGCCTCGGTTTTGGAACTTGGGGGTTAGAATGCCCGATTTTGAAAATCTCGTACAATGGGCTTAAGGCCAGTTGGTACGAGCAAGAGCTCATAAACAAACAAGATGTTAAGCTATGAAAACTTTAATGAATGATATGATATGGCCATGGTACTAAGACAGGACTGACATACTCGATGGACTGGCAGTATTGCGACAAGACAGGTCCATGGACCAGTCGAGACAAACAGCTGCAAGTCGAGTTAAGGGTCGGGGCCGTTGGACTAGTGGCACCAAAGATTAAATGGCTTATGTAGAAAATTATTGTTTTATGCAAGCACTGAGTTTTGGGACTATCAAGATGCCCAAGAGGGGCAATGATACGTCCTAGGGGCTACTAGACGACATGGTGGAGATAAGGGCAGTTTGTCGTGCTAGCAGTTAGGGAAGCTCGACGTAGCTTCATGTGCATGAGACCGGGGTGGGGTCGGGATGAGGTCTTTGTCCTCATACGGACATAGAGTTTCTTTTTGGGTTTGAGGGTCGGATGTCACGTACATCCCCTCATTCCTAGATTAGAGGTGGACGTGCTTCTATCTAGGTGATCGGTAAAATCGCTCTAACACCACAAGTGGGTGTAGTGGACGGGCTGCCCTGTAAATATGTGATCCCTTTATGATGAAGGGCGTGTGTTGATTGCTAAACACACTAAATGCGAAAAAGTTTTTGAAAACCGAGAATATGAGAAAGGAATAATTTTGAAAGGATATTAAGGAGTATGGCACATTCCAAATTATTTTATTGAAACTTTTTTAAATCTCCCATTTATTGAGTTGTAGAAACTCACCCACCATTTTAATTTATTTTTAGGAATAGAGAATAACTAGGGATAACACCGGCATTTACCCTCTATCAAATAAGCTAAAATTATTTTTTTAGCTTGCATTATTATTGATATATGTTATTCCATGGAATGAGGTTGAGATTACGCTTGGCTACTCTTGAATAAAAGAAGGGGGAAACCCCTCTTGAACCAAGGGAGTGGCGGGTTGTTCATGGTGATACGAACAAACTAGGTCAGCGTGTGACATTAGGCTACCCGCTGGCGTAAGACTTGGCTTCTAACTCAGCCGTCGACGACCTAACTGGAGAGTTTTTCGAGTTGTCGGATACTCCTACTTTTCCGACATCTCTCTCTCCTCCATTCTCCATGTTAGCGTCTAAATATTGAAGACGATGACATGGTGGTCGTGCCACATGGCACGCTATGATTGGCCAATTTTTCTGACATGGAGTGCCTGTTCGGTTGCCATGTCAGCCGTTGACCCATTGACCAGACACATGGCAACCTCTCATTGGCTGCTCGTGTCTGCATGGCGTGTTGACGGGCGGCAACTATTTGTTGACTAGACATGTGGCATCCTCCCATTGGCTGCCCATTTCTGCATGGCAATTGATGGGGCACTAGCTATCCATTGACTGTTGACCGTTGACCAGTATGGTCCAACTGGGTTCGCTGCCCAAAATTCGGAAATTGGCCGGTTTGAACTCGATTTGACCTGTTTTCTGAAATTTAAAATTTTCTAAATTTATCTAAATTAATTTTCTATCTAATGGTGGCTCAATTTCCCAAATTGATATTTTTAAGCTACCTAGAAAAATGAATTTGTGAATCGCTTAACTATGGTTCATCCTAGTTCAGTCTGATTCGTGTACGGTTCACCCCAAACCTATCACGCGCTGACCCAGTTTGGTCAGATCCCCGTGAACAACCCACCGCTCTCTTTGTTCAAGAGGGGTTTATCCCTTCTTCAATTCAAGAGAAGACAAACATAATCTTAATCTTGTTCCCTATAATAACATATATCAATAAAAATGCAACTCAGAATAATTAAGCATACCTGACAAAGGGTAAGGCTTGGTGTTATCTTAATCATTTCTCTATTTCTTGAAAAGGGATAAAAAGGGTGGGTGAGTTTCTACAACTAAGTGAATGGAAAATTTAAAAAAACTGAAGTTTTAATAAAATAGTTTTTGAATTGGAGTGTGCCAAACTCCTTATTTTGTTTAAAATATTTCATCCTCAAAATCTCGATTTTCATAGCCATATCTCATCATTAACCACAAATGGTGTGTTTATCAATTAACACACGCCCTTCATCATGAAGAGAACACACATTCATAGGGTAGCACGTCCACTGCACCCACTTGTGGTGTCGGAGCAACATTACCAGCCACCTAGATACAAGCCCATCCACTTTTACCTTGAGAATGAGTGGATGTACGCGACATCTGACCCTCAATCCCATAAAGAAAACTCAATGTCTGTATGAGGATAGAGACCTCATCCTGATCCCACCCCGGTTTCATGTGCATGAAGCTACATCGAGCTTTTGTAACTGCTAGCACGACAATCTAGCCTTATCTCCACCATGTCGTCCAGTAGCCCCTAGGACGCATAACTACCCCTCTTGGGCGTCTTGAAGGTCCCATACCTCAGTGCTTGCACAAAACAATAGTTTTCCTCATAAGCCATTTAATCGTTGGTGCAATTGGTCCAATGGCCCCAACCCTCAACTCGACCTATAGCTGTTTGTCTCGACTGGTCCATCAACCTGTCATGTCACATTGCCGCTAGTCCATCGAGTATATTGGTCCTATCTTAGTAACATGGCCAAACATATCATTCATTTAAAGTTTTCATGACTTAAACTCATGTTTGTTTATGAGCTCCCACTAACTGGCCTTAGGCCCACTATACGAGATTTTGAAAATTAGGCATTCCAGCCTCTAAGTTCCAAAACCGAGGCCTTTGGCCTATATGAGCTCCCATAAATTAGGTCTCCCAAAAAGTTTAAGTAGTGGCACATAGTCAGGGGAGAGCACTTCCGAAAAAAATAATCTTTCAGCCGTCCATTACACCAACTAGGTGTGAGGACATCTCCGCTTATAATTGATGAACGGGTTTTCTATTTTCTTACTGGAAGTTCATCATACCAACTGAGTATGATCTACTTACAACTGGTAAGTAGTTTTTTTCCGTGTGTTTTCTCACATCACCCCATATGGGTGTGATATTAAAATCCTAGATTTTTAGCAGGTTTTCATTTTTGAGGTTCTTATCATCCCAACCGGGTATGATATAAAAATCTCACTCACCCGATAACGTAGTGATTTACTCTTAACCGGTTCTTTGTCTTCACGCGAGCTTGTCCTTACTAACATTCCCGGTACTTTGTGTTCCTACACGATATGGACATCCTTGTTCATTATCCCATGGCCTAATAGCCTTCATTTATCATGAATGGATAAAATACTAAAACTTTTCAATTAATTACAATTAGGTCCCTAAAGTTCTTTTTCTTTAACTTTAGGTCCCTAATGCCGATTTTCCCCCAAATTGAGTCTTGAAACTTCTAAAATTCACCTTGGGACATCAATTGATTCAAAATTACAAAAATGGGTTCAAGTTTCCAAAATTCCTAATTTGGTCCCAATTTTTTCCAAAATTACCATTTTGCCCCTACTTTACAAAAATGGTTAGTTTCACCACAAAAATTCGAAAAATTGATCAATTGGTCCTCCAACATCTCTATCATGCCCAATTGGCCATCAATTTTAGGAAATTGCACATTAGTCCCTCGAATTTTTGAAATCCCCAAAATTTCACCAAAATTTTCCCCAATTTCAACCTTTCAACTTGGCTGAATTTCATTTCATCAAATTGAATGATCAAATGAGGTTAATTGTTGAAATTGAAGTTAAGTTTAAGTTCTTACACCTCCATATGATTCAATTGCACTTTGAATTACACGATTTGACGTCGGAACGAGCTCAAATGGAGCTTCGCTGAAAAACTGAACATTGACAAAGAAAGCTTCGAAAGCTTAACTGTCACGCCCCGACCCGATTTGGTCGGATCCTCGTGATCAACCTGCCACTCTACCGATTTATTAAAGGGCTTCCCTTTATTATAAACCATAAATAGTAAGGGGTTCTTTATACCTGCACTTTTCTTGGAATAACATAAATAAAAACTGCATAAAATTTTAAATTTATCATACCTATCTCACAGGCGTCTTAGTCATTGGTCTTTAAGGGTAGGCTTTCCGGAATTTCCTAAAAGAGATATAAGGGAGAGGGTGAGTTCTACAACTTAGTGAGCAGGGGTTGGGAGTGAGTTTTCATAAATAGAACAAGTTTAATCAAAGTGTGCCAATCTTCTTATTTTCTTTCAGAAATCCTTTCCTCAAATATTGGTTTTTAAAACCTTTACCCTATCGAGGGTGACATTTTCAAGTTAGAGTCTGCTAGACTCCTTAACCTCTTTTCATTTCAAATGGAGCTCAAATGGAGCTTCTCAGTTTTTTACCACCATTTCTTATAAGTGTGCCAATCTTCTTATTTTCTTTCAGAAATCCTTTACTCAAATATTGGTTTTTAAAACCTTTACCCTATCTAGGGTGACATTTTCAAGTTGGAGTCTACTAGACTCCTTAACCTCCTTTCGTTTCAAATGGAGCTCAAATGGAGCTTCTCAGTTTTTTACCACCATTTTTTATTAATCACGGTGTGTCATCATCCAACACACATCCTTCATCATGAAGGTCAAACACACATTCGTAGGTCAGTATGTCCACTGAAACCACTTGTGTCGTCGGAGCGACTTTACCGGCCACCTAGATAGAAGTATGTCCACTTCAATCCTAAGAATGAGTGTATGTTCGTGACATCTGACCCTCAATCTTGAAATCAATTCTCTGTATCCATATGAGGACAAAGACCTCATCCCGTCTCCACCCCGGTCTCATGCACTTGGGGCTACTCTAAATTTTGCATGGTCACCTGGTACGACAAACTGCCCTTATACCCACTAGGTCGTCTAGTGCCCTTAGGATGCATCACTACCTCCTCTTGGGTGTCTTGATAGTCCTGTAATCATAGTGAATGTACAATCAGTATTTTACTATCATGCCATATAATTTGTGGCACCACTAGTCCAACGGCCCCAACCCTTAACTCAACCTGCAGCTATTTGTCTTGACTAGTCCGTTGACCTGTCATGTCGCACTGCCGCTAGTAGGCTGAGTATGTTGGTCCTGTCTTGGTACCATGGCCAAACAATTCCTTTATTTAAAGTTTTATGGCATATAACTCATGTTTGTTTACGAGCTCCTGCTCATGCCAATTGGCCTTGGGCCTACTGTATGAGATTTTTAAAATTAGGCATATTAGCCCCCAAGTTCCAAAACTGAGGCCCCCGGCCTATGAGAGCTATTTGAGCTCCCATCAAGAAGGTCTCCCAAATCATTTAAGCATTGGCATATAGTTAGGGGAGCACTTCCGACAAATTATGTTTTCAACTCTCCATCATACCAACTGGGTATAAGGACATCTCTGCTCATAACCGATGAACGGGTTTTCAACTTTCTTCGAGGAAGTTTCATCATACCAACCGGGTATGATCTACTTACAACCGATAAGTAGTTTTTCCACATGTGTTTCACATCACTTCTCTAAGTTGTGATGTTTAAAATAACACTAAGTATTGGGTTTTCATTTCAAGGTACTTATCATCCCCAACCAGGTATGATATAAAATCCCACTCACAACCGGTAAGTGGTTTTTAACTTTAAGTTGTGCTCATTATCCCAATCGGGTATGATGTTAGTAAGCCCACCCACCCGTTGATGCTGTGAATTCCACTAGACCGGTTCTTTGTATCCATGAGAGCTTGTCCTTTCTTGCATTCCCAATACCTCGTGTTCCTGCATGATATGAACATCTCGGTTCATTATCCCTCGACATAATAGCCTTCATTCATTCCAAATGAATGAGAAAACTAAACTTTTATTTATTTACAATTAGGTCCCTAAAGTTATTTTTCTTTAACTTTAAGTCCCTAATGTTGGTTTTTTTCCTCAAATTGAGTGCCAAAACTTTTAAAATTTATCTTAGGACCTCAATTTATTCAAATTCACAAAAAGGGGTTTAATTTCCCAAATATCCAATTTGGTCCCCCCAACTTTTCCAAAATTATCATTTTGCCCTTCCTTTACAAAATGGTAAGTTTCACCCCAAAAATTATAAAATTCCTCAATTGGCCCTCTAACATTTTTATCATGCTCAATTGACCCTCAATTTCATAAAATTGTATTTCGTCCTTCGAATTTCAAAAATTCCCAATTTTCCTCAATTTTCCCCAAATTTTCCCACAATTTCAACTCCTTAACACAATCGAAACTGATTTCATCAAATTGACCAATCAAACACTTCTAATTGTTGAAATTGAAGTTAAAAATGAGTTTCTCCATCATCAAACGATTCAATAGCACTTTTAATCCCAAGTTTTGACGCCCAAACGAGCTCAAACGGAGCTTCGCCGGAAAACAGACTATATAGAGAGAAAGCTTCGAAAGCTTACCATCGGGGGCATGGCGGTCCGAGCCTTCAATCTTGCCAAATAGCTCTCATCCTGAGGTTCATCCTAGAATCAAGAATCGCATTAATTGATGCTTAATTGAGTTAGAATTTCATCATTAAAATTTTATCGGTTCTATCTCTAGCACTGGTCAGAAATTGTGAAGGGGGGCCAAATTGGCTTACCTTTCCATTCTAATTTGGTCGTGGGAGGGCTTAGGAAGTGTTGGGAGGTCTTGGTTTTGCTTGAGGAGGGCTCAAAATGGCTGATTTCAGCTCGGCCGAAACAAGGCAGCTTCGGTCCACCGGAGCTGCTTCACTGTTCCATCATGCCAGCATTTCTCCGGCGACCCTCGGAGTAAACGGAGACTATAGGTGTGTAGCTGACTTCTCCTCGGTTCTAAAGAATCTGACCTCACCTTCTTTGGCTTAGAAATGATCCTATATCAGAGCTCTAGTTTGAGCTTCGCCGAAAAATGGAGCTATTGAGAGAGAGTGAGCTTTTCAAGTGTGGCGAGGATGGATGGGGAGGGGGTCTTTATATAGGAAGCTCGGGGATTTCTTGTCCATCCGATTGACACCTTTATGACAGGCATTGATGTGCAGAAATGTATTGAATGGAAACATTTCTTCTTTGCCAGCGCTGCTTCGATTTTTCGGTGAATGAATAGTGCTGTCATTTGAAGGAAGAAGACAACACTGTTTCGAACCGGACTGGACCGATTTGAACCGGGTTCGAAGCTTATCTGGCCAGTTCATCCCCCATTCGACCAAATTTTTCAAATGTAAAAATTTCTAAATTCATTTTCTTTCAATGGTGGCCTCAAATCTAAAATTTGAATTTTTAAGCCACCTAGAAAAATGAATTTAGAATCCGGTTCAATAGTGGTTTAAACCGGTCAAAATCGGTTCGAATCCGGTTCACCTGAACCAGTTTGGTTTTCATCTCCAATTCACCCTAAAGTTCTTTTTCATGACTTTAATGACTCCTTAGGTCACTTAGGGTCCATAAATTTCCTAGTTTACTATCTCTCAATCGGTTCCGGTTCATAAACCGGTTTAATCTAGTTGGATTTGGTTCATCTAAACCGGTCTGGTTTTTCTCTTCCAATTTGTCCTAAGGTTCTTTTTCAAGGTTTTATGAACCCTTTGGATCACCCGGGAGTTGTAAATTTCCAAATTGCCCATTTCTTGATAATCGGGTTTATGGATCGGTTCGGTTTTCTCACTCGGTTTGACAATTTCTTTTCTCGGTTTTCCTTAGCTCAAAAGGTCGGGGTTTACAACTCTCCCCTCCTTTTAGGAGTTTTGTCCCCAAAACTTAATTAGAACCTTACATGAGGAATCATTTCCTTTGATATCCATTTGGTGTTTGCTTAACATTCAAACTCTTCTCTTGTTCTTCCAAATAACCCTTTTTCATCCTTCACTTAAGGAACTTCTTTTCCTTTATATCATTTACTCCCTTCATGGAGTTTATCATAACTAGATATACCTTACTTAAGGCTATATCATTAGATTCACATCTCTCTTTGCTTAGAGCAACATTTTTCCCTTTGAGGTCCCGTACTCAAAATTGGGAGTTCCAAGATACCTAACCATTCCCGTGTCTAGTTAACCACTTGGTCGTTGCAACCCTTAGCTCGATGTCCTTTATAGCATTACGTACATGTTTTCATGGATTTCCTTGTCATCACCTTTTCGTCCTATTTCAACTCTTCCTTTATCTGTTGCTCATTACAATTTAGTCCAAATTTTATGTTTGACATTGTCATTTTTACTATCTAACTCTTCCTTATTTTGAGTCATGTTTTCCTCGGGACTGTTGGGTTTCCTTGCCCCTTACAACATGACGTTTTCTAGATCTTGTCTCTATGTCCATTAGATTTCCAGAACACCTCCTTTGGATTATTCCCAGCTTTCCAACCTCTTAAGGATTGTATAACTTCATCCCTCTTTTCTTTTGGTAGTATTCCTCTAATACCTTTACTGTTGTCCACATCAACTTACAAAACTGTGTGGTTTTTTCTTACCCACTCGTCCTTTTTCAACTTCCTTATTGTGTCTTTCCAGTTCCAATTATTTGATTTCCAAATGTTTTACTGACACGCTGAGATTCATCCTTTCTTAGGTCCATCCTCATTCCCCATGACATCCTTTACTCAAGGATTTCCTTTGGCCTCAATCCACTCTTACTTGTTCGTAATAATTTCATAGTTCATTTTTCCCATTTGACCCTTTTCAGTCTATTGTTTTGTTCGGGGAGTTCCCTTTTTACGATTTCATTCTCTAATGTGTCCCTCAAGGTAGAAACTTTCATTCTAGGAGCTATATGCTCAACCTTTTTACCATTCCTTGAAGGTTTCTTCCTCTGTTTTCCTTACTTTTCCTTCTATACTGTGGCATTTGCCCGCTTAGAATCCTTCCCCATCTTAAAATTCCATTTCGTCCCTTATTTTTTATTTGAGGAGCTTATTAGTCTCATTTCGTGTACTTCATACTATGCTAGTCGTCCACTCCTTAAGCTTCATATGCGCGTGTGGACTATGACTTGTCTTACTAATTGTGGTTATTCCTCCTTAACCACAACTTATTTGGAGGATTCACTTTCCCAACATTTCTCTGATGTTCTTTCCTTCATTACCTTATTATGGATAGTTCACTCATTCTTACTTGTCAAAGTATCTTTTCATAGGGAGATGAGAGAGAGTGAGGTTTTTAGGTGTGTGGAGGATAAATGGAGAGGGGCTCTTTATATAGGGAGCTTGGGGACTCTCCGATCATCCGCTTGGCACCTTAATGTCAGTCATTAACGGCTTGAAATGTACTAAATGGAAACGTTTCCTCTTTGTCGGTGCTGGTTCAATTTTTCAGCGAGTGAACAGTGTCGTCATCTAAAGGAAGAAGACGACACTGTTCCAAACCGGGTTCAACACTTAAACCGATCGGTTTAGGCTCAATTCGACCGATTTTTTCAAAATTAATTTTTTTAAATTCATCTAAATTCATTCTCTATCAAATGGTGGTCAATTCTCAATTTGAATTTTCTAAGCCAACTAGAAAAATGAATTTAGCATCCGGTTCAATAGTGGTTCAAACTAGTCCAAACCGATTCAATTCGGTTCGGATCCGGTTCACATGAACCGGTCTGGTTTTCTCTCCCAAATTGTTGTAAGGTCCCTTTTCAAGGTTTTTATAACTCTTTGGGTCACTCGGGAGTTGTAAATTTATGAATTTGCCTGTTCTTTAATGATTAAGGTTTATGAACTAGTTCGATTTTTCTCACTCAATTTGACCGATTTTTTCCCGATTTTTTCTTTAACTTCAAAGGGCGGGGTTTATAGGACCGGTCTGGTTCTATCCTCGATTCCACTTCCCGGTTTTTCCTTAGAAGTTTTGTGAATTTTTATCACTTGGAATGTTCCAATTTTCCATGTTAACTCTTCTTTACTAGTTTCCATTGATTAAACTGTCTTGATTTTTCAATAGTGGGGTCGGTTCTCCTCTTGGTCTTCCTTGGTCCGAGGGGGCAGGTTCCACAACTCTCCCCTCTTTTTTAGGAGTTTTGTCCTCAAAACTTTCTTATTCCTCTTTTCTCTTGGAAGAAATCCATGCACGGCCTCCTTGGGGTACAAGTCGATATCCTACCATTTTGGGTCAAACCCTTTTTCCTCGTTTTCTTAACTCTCCGGGACTTAGTTTAACCCATTCCTTCGCCAGATGTTCTCAATGTCCCTCGGGCCCAATACTTCTTGCAACCTAGAATAACATGTATCAATAAAAATGCAAGCTTAAAAAAATACTTTTAAGCATACCTAACTAGAGGTAGGTCCTAGTGTTTTCCTTAGTCATTTTATCTACTCCTGAAAAAGGATAGAAAAGAGGGGTAAGTTTCTACAACTCAGTGAATGGGTGTTGAAAATGAGTTTTCATAAAAATAGTTTTTAATTGGAGTGTTTCAGATTCCTTATTTTCTTTATGATCATTTCTTTCCTCAAACTCCTAGTTTTTCAAACACTTTTCCTTATTATCCACCATAGGTGTGTTTAATAATTAACACACGCCTTTCATCATGAAGGGAATCACACATTCGCAGGGTAGCCTGTCCACTGCACCCACTTGTGGCGTTGGAGCAACTTTACCAGCTACCTAGATAGAAGCCTGTCCACTTCTACCTTGGGAATGAGTGCATGTTCACAACATCCGACCCTCAAACCTGAAATCAACTTTGTGTACATATGAGGATAGAGACCTCATCCCGACTCCACCCCGGTCTCGTGCGCATGAAGCTACGTCGTGCTTCATTGACTGCTGACATGAAAAACTGCCCTTATCTCCACCATGTCGTCCAGTAGCCCTTAGGATGCATCACTACCCCTCTTGGGCATCTTGATGGTCCAAAACCTCAAGTGCATGCACAAACAAAAGTTTTCCACAAACCCTTTTATCTTTGGTGTCATTGGTCCAACGACCCCGACCCTCAACTCGACTTGCAGCTTTTGTCTAGACCGGACCGTCGACCCGATCATGTCGCACTATTGCCAGTCCATCGAGTCTGTCGGTCCTGTCTTGGTACCATGGCAAAATCACATAATTCATTCATTAAAACTTTTCATGGCTTAAACATCATGATTGTTTACGAGCTGCTGCTTGTGCCAACTGGCCTTGAGCCCATTATACGTGATTTTCCAAAACCGGGCATGTTAGCTCTCAATTTCCAAAAACCGAGGCCTCTTGCCTATTTGAGCTATTCTAGCTCTCTTCAAGAAGGACTCCCAAAATTTTTAAGCATTGGCACACAGTCAAGGGAGAACACTTATTATAAAATAACTTTCCATCCATCACACTAACCGGGTATGATGACATCTCAGCTTACAATCGGTAAATAGGTTTTCTTCTTCCTTCCAGGAAATCCATCATACCAACCGGGTATGATATCTCTACTTACAATCGGTAAGTAGTTTTTCCGCATAGTTCTCACATCACCCCAACCAGGTGTGATGTTAAAATTTCACATAAAAGTGGTTTTTCATTTTCAAAGTGCTAATCATCCCAACCGGGTATGATGTGAATAGATCCACTCACCCGATATTCACAGTGTTTTCCTTCTTAGTTGCCTTTTTTTTTCCTCCATGTGAGCTTATCCTTGCTGGCACTATTGTCCTTTGTGTTCCTACATGATTTGGACATCCATATCTATTAATTTATTTTGGCATGGCAACATTTATTCCTCACGTAAGAACAATAAAGCCCAAAAATATTTTTCAGTTAATTGCATTTAGGTACATAAAGTTCTTTTTCCTTGACTTTAGGTCCCCTAATGCTAACTTTTCCCCAAATTGAGTCCCAAAACTTCCAAAAATTCACTTTGGGTCCTCAATTTACTCAAAATCATTTAAGGGGTTCAGGTTTTCCAAATTTCCAATTGGTCCCCAACTTTTCAAAAATTACCATTTCGCCCTTACTTTACAAAAATGGAAAATTTACCCCAATTATTTTCAAAAATTGACCAATTGGTCCTCCAACATCCATTTCATGGCCAATTGGCCCTCAATTTAGGAAAATTACAATTTGGACCCTCAATTTTTTGAAATTCCCAATTTCCCCCAAAAATTTCCCCCAAAAATTTCTTCTAATTTCCCCCTTTCAAATTGGCCGAATTTGATTACATCAAATTGATCATTCAATCGAGGTTAATTTTTTAAATTGAAGGTATAATTGAGATTCTACACATCCATACAATTCAATTGAGGTTTGTGTCGCATGAATTGAGGCTGAAACGAGCTCAAACGGAGCTTCACCAAAAAATTGTGCATAGAGAGAGAATGCTTCGAAAGCTTACCATAGCAGGTGCAGCGGTCCAAGGTTTCGATCGGGGTAGCTCTCATCCTGAGGTTTCTCCTAGTATCAACAATTGCAACAATTCATGTCGAATTGAGTGAGAATTTGGTCAGTGAAGTTTCACCGTTTCTCTCTCAAACACAGATGGGAAATTACAGAGGGGAGTCAAATTGGCTTATCTTTCAGGTCTAATTTGGTCATGTGAGGATTGTGGGAGTGTTGGGAGAGCTTGGTTTGGCCTAAGGAGGGATGAATTCGGTCTATTTCAACTCGGCTAAAACTAAATTCAGTTTGGCCTAAATTCATCTATAATCATTCTCTATCCAATGGTGGCTTCAATTCTCCAATTTGAATATTTTAAGCTACCTAGAAAAATGAATTTAGCATCTGGTTTAATGATGGCTCAAACTGGTTCAATCTAGTTTAGATCCGTTCACCTGAACCAGTCTGGTTTTCTCTTCCAATTTGTCCTAAAGTCCCTTTCCATAGTTTTTATGACTGTTTGGGTCACATAGGATGTGTAAATTTTCCAATTTGCCCTTTCTCTAATGGTTGGAGTTTGTGAACCGGTTTAGTTTTCTCACTGGAGTTTACTGGTTTTTCCCCGGTTTCCTTATCTTCAAGGGATGGGTTTCCAACTCTCCCCTCCTTTTAGGTGTTTTTTCCCCAAAACTTATTCCACATTCGTTGCACAAGAAATAATTTCCTTTGATGCCAATTTAATGTTTGTTGACATGCAAACATTTCAGTTATTTTCACTTAGCTCCTTTATAACATGCACTTTAAGAAATTTCTTTTATTTTGCATTACTTACTCATTCCATGGAGCTTATCCTAGTTAAGCATACCTTACTTAAGGGTATATCCTTAGATTCACATCTTTCTTTGCTTAGAGCAAAAAATTTCCCCTTGAGGTTTTGTACTCAGAATTGGGAGTTCCAAAATGCCCAATGATTCCTATGTCTAGTCACTTCCTTCATTGTTGAAACTCTTAGCTCGATGTCCTCTCAAATGCTACCTACTTGCTTTCATAGGTTTCGTTGTTAACTTCTTTTATCCAATTCTAACCCTTCTTATGTCCTTCCCCATTTTCAATGGCATCCTTTTCTCAAGGACTTTCCTTTCTCTTAATCCACTCTAACTCTCTCATGATCAATTCACGATCTTTTATTCCGAGTTAATCTCTTTTGGTCTAAGTGTCAATTACTTGTTTGGGAAAACTCCCTTATTCTTTACTTGAGACACTTCCAATTATAGGTCTTATTCCATGTACTCCACACTATGTCTAGTCGTCTTCTCTTTAGGCTCCTTCAATTGAGCGTTGACTACCACGAGTCCTAATGCCAGTGATCATTTACTTTAATCACTTTTTAACTGGAGTGTTTTCCTTTCAACGGGTTCTTAGGTATGCTTTCCTCTATTTCCTCTTTTATGGGCAGTCCACCCCCTTCTTACTCGCACATCATTCTTTTATGTGTTTTCCTACTTACACATTACTTGGACTTAATTTACTCCTTGGATCATTCTGAATACCTTTCCTTTGCACTTGATCTTCCCATCTCAACCAGAATATTTGGGATGAGTTTATCTCATTTCCACTTCTGATGGTACCATCACCTCTTAATTAGGACACTTATGTCCTACCATGGTTTCCTTCCTTGGTAGTTTATACTCTTTTCTCTCAGGGTTCTCTTCCAGTTTTTCCATTTAGAACATCTAGCCTTGAATGGTATTCTCTGTTGCCATCCTCTCCTGCTTACATTACTCTTGAAAACTTACATGTACTTCTTTTATACCTTGTCTTCATTCTCCTTTCTTTCTTATATCCATCTATTTCTTTAAGATGGGATTCACATCTTACTTATCTCAAGATCTCATGATCATCCTGCGAGATGCTTACTTAACCTTTTCATAGCTTGAGTTTGGTCGTTAATCCGGTCTTGGTAGTTGATCTCTTTAAGGATTTTCCTTCATCCTTATTTACCAAATATTTGGCCTTTCCATCTCTCCCTTCCTTGTTGGAGTTTAAATTTATGATCTTCCCGAGGGTCAGTTCGTTAACTACCTCGATCCTATTATTCTCCCTAGCAAGTGATCTTGAGGTTGTCGTCTCTTGAGTCTTCTTGTCCTTAATGTCCATCTCATTTCTCTTTTTAAGGTGTAGTCCCCACTACTTCTCAGTCTATCATAGTGCGTCGCTTATTCTTCCTAATTATTCTATTGTTATTATTTATTCCCTTCAACTAGGTATGTCTAAAATCCTTATTTAGCTCATTTGCTCTTCGAGAGCATGTCACACCTGGCCATCTTGGTACGTTCTTAACCACCTATGTCTTTTAATGAGGTCCTTATTTTACTTCTAATTTATTATGATGGTTCATCTGTCAGTTACCTTAGCTTGAAACTTCCTCTTCCCATGGTTCCACTTTCTTTCTTTATCCTTCTTTCCAAGGACTTCTGTCCTAGGAGTTTCACATTCAACCTCCCTTGCGTTTCTTGAAAGTTCTTCCTCTATTATTTTCTTACACCTTTCTAACATTTGTATGGTTATTCACTCTGGATTCTTCCATATCCTCCAAACTTTTTATTCCTTATCCTTCCTTCAAGAAGTCTCCTGTCTGTTGTTGAATTCCTAATAATTTGTGTCCTACATATCACTAACATCTTTCACGGTACTTGTATTATTCCTCCGGGTTTTCTTCTTACCATACTTCTTTCCTCTTTCCTTTCTCCTTGTCTTATCTCAAAGTGACTTTGCGTCTTCTGTGTTCCTATATTTTTCTTACTTTCCTCCTTCTTAGCTTCCATTCCCCTGGTTTCCCTTAGGGCAGCCCAATCCTTCTTGGTTTCCTTACTTTTATCCAAAGGGATTTTCCTCAACTTCTTCTAGTACTTAGGCTTTTACCTTTGATGCTCACTTCCTTTACACTGAACTTCATACCCTTCTTCTTCCTTCCCTTAGTTAGAGTATGTCCTTCTTGGGGAACTCTAGGCAGACTCCCCTAGAATTTCTCTCCCAATCTTGTTGTCTTGTTTCTCCATACTGCTAGTCTCCATAAGGGAAACTTATATGACTATCCTTAAATTTTGGGTTAACTAGAGATGACCCGTAGTTTTCTTCCTTAGGTGATCTACTACCCCGATCCTTATTGTTATACTTCATTTCTATTAGTCGTACTTGTCATCATCAAGGAGGCAAAATTTTTAATCAAGGAGAAACTAAATTTTCATTCATTCCAAGAGATGGTTTCTTGTTGTACTCGACTTATTTACAGGAAATTTTTTATTCCTTAGTCCCTTTGAGTCGTAGGTCGAGAGTTAGCCTTGGAACGGCTGCGGGATTCACGGTCTGATGGCTATGAGGAACTAGTTGAGGTCTATCCATATTCCCTTATGGAATGAATCTCATGTATGGCCTATAGTCCGTACTACCGCCTTAACACCTCTGCCTCGTACTTATATGTCCACTTCATCCATTGAGAAGGATCGAAGCTGGATTGAGCAAGTGGAGGTACAAGATGGACTTTCATAAAGGTGGCATAAGCATCCCAATAGTTGTCACATGCTTCTTTCTTAGTGAATCTGGACAGATAGCTCTCGTCCTGGTTCACCTAAACTAGTTTGGTTTTCATCCCCCATTCATCCTAAAGTCCTTTTTCATGTCTTTTGTGACTCTTTAGGTCACTCAGGATCCATAAATATCTCTGTTCACCCTCTCTCTATCGATTTCGGATCATAAACCGGCTCAGTTTATAAATCGGTTTGGTTTTTCTCTCCCAATTTGTCCTAAAGTTCTTTTCCAAGGTTTTATGAACTCTTTGGGTCACTCGGGAGTTGTAAATTCCCCAAATTGTTCATTATTTGATGATTAGGTTTGTGAACTGATTTGGTTTTTCTCACTCAGTTTGATCGGTTCTTTTCCCTATTTTTGCTTAACTCCAAAGAGCAGGGTTTACAACTCTCCCCTCCTTTTAGGAGTTTTGTCCCCAAAACTTATTTCACACTTTTTGTGTACTGGAATTAAGTTTTCATTGATATATAAATTTTCTAGTTTATCGGCTTATAGCCTCCTCAGTTGTTTCCATTCATCCCTTACATCATATACTTAAGATTTTTGTTTCATTCACATCTTTTTCTCATTCCATGGAACTTAATTTAGCTAAGCAGATCTCCCTGGAAGACGTAGAATCATATCCTTTAGTTACATCTTTCTTTTCCCAAGGCACCATTTCTTCCTTCTAAACTCCTTTACCTAAGATTTTCGGACTAGGAGTTCCAGTCATTTTCTTCCACAAGTTTTGGCATTTATCACCTTTTCATCCTGCATGGATCCTTTCCTCAATCTTTGGTTATTACTTCTTCATTCTACTTTTTAACGCTTAACTTCGTCATGCCTTAATGATATATTCTTCCTTGCCTAAGTTATATTTTCCCTGGGATAGTTGGGTTTGCATGCCCCTTACCACATAACATTCTTCAGAATTTGTCTTTGACTTCACATCAATATAGCCATATTGATTTCCTTACTTACTCGTCTTTTTCAGACTTCTATATTTGGTTATTCAATCTTCAAGTCCTTCAGCATCCGATAACTTACTAACATACTAAAACTCTTCCTTTCATATTTTATTCCTCATTTCCACTGGTGTCCTTCCTTTTTAAGGTCTCTTCTCCTTTTTAATCCATTTTAATCACATCATGATCATTTCACGATCCTTTATTCTGGTCAGTCCCTTTCTTACCCGTATAACATCTTTTGATGTTATCTTTCTACTTACACGTTACTTGGCTTGATTTATCCCTTGGATCTTCACGATCTCTTTCCCTTTGTACTTGATAATTTCATTTCTAGCAGCTTGTCTTTGAGGAGCTTATCTTTTTCTCAATTTTTTTGGTTTCATTTCCTCTTAACTGGTACTCATGTGTTCTTGCACGATTTCCTTTCTTGGTAAGTTTTACACTTTTTTCTCCCAGAATTTCTTTCTAACTTTTACCTTTGCGAATATTCAATCTTAAATGCCCTTCCTTGTCCTATCTTCACCTGTTTACCTTTACTCTTGAGATCCTACGAGTACTTTTCGTTTATCTTACCTCATTCTCATTTGCTCTCAAAACTTATTTATTCCTTTGAGGTGAACCTCTCATCCCTCTTGTATCAAAATCTTTTGTATCTTCATGTCCTTGGTATTCCTCCCTTTGCCTCGATTAGGGTGTATTCCTTACTACTCCCCAGTTCTTATTAGAGCTTCGTTTACTCTTCGGGATGATTTAGTCAATAGGAGTTTATTTCCTTCAATTGGGTCTATCTAAAATTCCTATTTGGGTTTCCATGTCTTCTTGCAAGTAGGCCGTACTTAACCTTCCCAAATACTCAGTTATTTGTACATCTTACTAAGGTCCTTATTCGACTCGATCTTTTGTGACACTTCCTCAATTGTTTTTCTTAACCTGGAGCTTTCTCCTTCCTCAATCCAACTTCCTATTCTCATCCTCCTTCTAATGTCTCCCATTCTGGGATTCTTTCGTTTGATCGCCCTACCGTTCTTTAGAAGTTCTCTCTTTTTAATCTTCCCATATACGTAAGGATCTTGTATGGTTCATCCACTTCGACTTTTCTTCCTCTTTTGGTCCCATACCTCTGCTTTCCACAAGTCTCCCTATCTTATGGAGTTCCTAAGAAACTATATCTTAGTTCTTTACAAGTAGTTGTTATACCTGGGCTTTCTTGTTATTCTATTTTCTTCCCATCTTTCCTTAGTGGCCTTGACATCCTTGGTTTCCCCCATACTTACTTTTCTTCTTTATCAGCTTCCATTCTTTTGGTTCCCTTTGGAATATTCTACTCCATGTTTTTTTCCTTATTCTTATTCTTTGAGCATATCCTTACCTCCTTGAACTCTCCATGAATCTGTACTTTTTGATGTTTACTTCCCTTTGTTCCAACTTCTTTTTCCTTTTCTTATTTAAGATCTCCCTTGGATGAATTTTTTCCTATTATACTTCTGAGGGAAAATCTTTAAGGGTTTAACTAACCCATCTTCTTTAGGTGATTTCCTACCTCTTACTTTTAAAATTTTATTATTAGACCTTTGAATTTATCAAGGAACTCTGAAATTTGATAAAAAAATTTCACTTTCATTTACTTAAGAAATATTTTCTTGGGATACTTGGCTTATTATAGAAAATTTTCTATCCCTTAATCCCTTGGGGTCATAGGTCGAGAGTTAACCTTGGAGCGATTGTGGGATTCTTGATCGAAAGGTTCTAAGGAACTAGCTGGGGTCCACCCGTATAACCTTATAGGGTGAATCTTGTGTATGGCCTCCAATCCGTACCACCATAGTACCTCAACCTCACACTCATAGGTCCACTTAACCCATTGGGAGGGATTAAAGCCAGGTTGAGTAGGTGGAGGTACTTGGTGGGCCTTCATGAAGGTGGCATACGCATCCCGATAATTATCATAGGCTTCTTTCTTGGTTGGATTCCTCTCCAGTTGTTGTGGGACTGGAGGAGGAGGGGTTGGGCTTGTAGGAGGAGATATTGGTTCCACTTATTTGGGAGGAGGGTATATGATGCCTTCCGATTCCAATAAGGCTCCTACTAGTTTCTGGTAGTCTTCCACCATGTCCTTGGGTACTCTTTTCTCACCCTTTAGGAATCTTTGTACAACTTCCTCCCTTGTGTAAGTTGTCTTTTTCAGGGTTATTAGTGGAGGGCTAGATCTTACCGTGAACTTCCTAGGAACTCTCCTTCCTACATGATAGTTTAAAGTTGGATAAATGTTAGGGAATAATATTGATAATGATTCAAGGGAACTAGGCTCTGATACCACTCAAGTTGTCACGCACCAACCCAGTTTGGTCGGATCCCAGTAAATAACATGCCGCTCTCTTTGTTCAAGAGGAGTTTCCTCCTTTTTTTAATTGAAGAGTAGCCATGCGTACTTTCAACCTTGTTCCTTGTAATGACATATATCAAATAAAATGAAAGCTTAATAGAAATTAAGCATACCTGATAGAGGGTAAGGCTTGGTGTTATCCCTAATAATTTTTTTTCATGAAAAGGGATAAAAAGAGGGGTGAGGTTCTACAACTCAGTGAATGGATATTTTAAAAAAAAAATCAAATTGAAGTGTTCCAGACTCCTTAATTCCTTTAAATTTTCTCATTTTCAAATCTTAGTTTTAATAACCATTTCTCATCACAAATGTGTGTTTATCAACTAACACATGCCCTACGTCATGAAGGAATACACATTTGTAGGCCAGACCATCCACTGTACCCACAAGTGGCGTAGGAGCGACTTTAACAACCACCTAGATAGAAGCACGTCCACTTCTACCCTGAGAATGAGTGGATGTACACGGCATCCGACCCTCAATCCTGTAACAAAACTCCGTGTCTTTATGAGGACAGAGACCTCATCCCATCCTCACCCCAGTCTCATGTGCAATGATGCTACGTCGAGCTTTCCAAGACTTCTGGTATGACTAACTACCCTTATCTCCACCAGGTCGTCTAGAGCCCTAGGATGCATCACTACTCCTCTTGGAGGTCTTGAAGGTCCCGTAACATAGTGCATGCATAAATCAATAATTTTTCACATAAGCCATATAATCTGTGGTGCCACTGGTCCAACAGCCCCAATCCTCAACTCGACCTGCGGCTATTTGTCTTGACTAGTCCGAAGATCTGTCATGTCGCACTTCCGCCAGTCCATCGAGTATGTCGGTCATGTCTCAGTACCCTAGCTAAACAATTCATCCACTTAAGTTTTTTCATGGCTTAAAATCATGTTTGTTTCGGTGCTCCTGCTTATGCCAACTGGCCTAGGGCCCACAATTCGAGATTTTTAAAATCGAACATATTAGCCCCCAAGTTCCAAAATCGAGGCCTTTGGCCTATCTAAACTATTCGATCTCTCATCAAGAAGGTCTCCCAAAAATTTTAAGCAGTGGCACACAATCAAGGGAGAGCACTTCCAACAAAATAAACTTTTCATTTGTCTATCATACCAACCGGGTATGAAGATGTCTCCACTTATAACCGATAAGCAGATTTTCTACTTCCTTCTAGGAAGTTCATCATACCAACTAGATATAATCTACTTACAACCAATACTAGTTTTTCCACGGGTAATTTCCACATCACCCGTACCAGGAGTGACGGTTAAAATACCACTTAGTAGTGTGTTTTCGTTTCCGAGGTGCTTATCATCCCAACTAAGTATGATATTAAATATCCCACTAACCCGATCATGCAGTGTATTTCATCTAAATTGGCTTTCGTCCCTTGCAAGCTTTGTATCAATTGGCGTTCTCAATATCTCGTGTTCCTACACGGTACGAACACCCTTATTCATTATCATTTGGCTTGATAGCTTTCATTCATTATGAATGACTAAAAATATCTAACTTTTCAAATATTTGTAATTTGGTCCCTAAAGTTCTTTTCCTTTTACTTTAGGCCCCAATTGTTGGTTTTTCTCCAAATTGAGTCCCAAAACTTTTAAAATTTACCTTGGGACCTCAATTTATTCCAATTCACAAAAAGGGGTTCAAGTTTCCCAAATTCCCAAATTGGTCCTTAATTTTTCGAAAATTACCATTTTGCCCCTCCTTTACAAAAATGGTAAATTTTACCCCAAAATTCCAAAATTTGCTTAATTGGTCCTCCAACACTCTTATCATGCCCAATTAGCCCTCAATTTTATGAAATTGCACTTTAGTCCCTCAAATTTTCTAAATCACCAAATTTCCCTTAATTTCCCCCTAATTTCAACCTTCTAACTCAGCCAAATTTGATTTAATCAAATTGATCGATCCAATAAGTTTAATTGTTCAAATTGAAGTTAGATTGGAGTTCCTACACCTTCATATGATTCAATTGCACATTGAATCGCACGATTTGTTGTCGGAACAAGCTCAAATGGAGCTTCACCGAAAAACATAACGTATAGAGAGAAAGCTTCGAATGCTTACTAGCGGGGGCGCGGCGGTCTGAGCTTTCTATCTAGGCAGATAGCTCTCGTCCTAAGGTTCCTTCTAGGATCAAGAATTGTATCAATTGATGCCGAATTGAGTGAGAATTTCGTCATCAAAATTTTGTCGGTTCTCTCTCTAGCACCGGTCGAAAATTAGAGGGGGGGCCAAATTGGCTTACCTTTCAATTCTAATTCGGCCGTAGGAGCGATGAGGAGGTGTTGGAAGAGCTTGGTTTGTCCTAAGGAGGGCTTGCATTGGCCAATTTTAGCTCGATAGAAACAGGGCAACTTTGGTTCGGTGGAGCTACTTCACTGTTCGATCATGTCGACGCTTCTCGGGCAACCTTCGGAGCAATTGGAGACTACCATCGTGTAGCCGACTTATCCCTAATTCTAAGGAAAAGTCCCAATATCGAAGCTCTATTTTAAGCTTCACTGGAATGGAGAGTGAGGTTTTCAGGTGTGGAGAGGATGGATGGAGAGTGGCTCTTTATATTGGGAGCTTGGGACTCGTCGGTCGTCCGTTTAGCACCTTTATTACAGTAAATGATGGCTTGAAATGTTTCCTCTTCGCCAGCGCAAGTTTGATTTTCTGACGTGTGAACAATGTTGTCATCTAAAGGAAGAAGACGACACTGTTCTGAACTGAACAAGACCGGTCTGAACCTGGTTCAAAGCTTAAACCGATCGGTTCAGGCCCAATTCAACCGAGTTTTTCAAAATTAAAAATATCTAAATTCATTCCTTATCAAATGGTGGTCTCAATTCTCAAATTAGAATTTTCTAAGCCACATAAACAAATAAATTTAGCATTCGGTACAATAGTGGTTCAAACCAGTTCAATCAGGTTCGGATCCGGTTCACCTGAACCAGTTTGGTTTTCATCCCCCATTCATCCTAAAGCCCTTTTCATGTCTTTTGTAACTCTTTAGGTCACTCGGGATCATAAATTTCCCTGTTTGCCCTCTCTCTATCAATTCCGATTCACCCAAACTGGTCTAGTTTTTCTCTCCCAATTTGTACTAAAGTTCTTTTTCAAGGTTTTATGAACCCTTTAGTTCATTTAAGAGTTGTCAATTCCCCAAATTGTTCATTTTATGATGATCAGGTTTGTGAACTAGTTCGGTTTTTTGTCACTCGGTTTGACTGGTTCTTTTCCCGATTTTCCTGAACTCCAAAGAGCGGGGTTTACAAGTCTAGTATGTTGACCAGTCTGGACAGTTGACCGGTCCGATTCATTGACCGGCTGGACCGTTAACTGATCCAGTCCGACCAGGTTCAGTGACCCGAATTCGAAAATCGACCAGTTTGAACTCGATTCAACCGATTTTCTAAATTTTAAAAATTTCCAAATTTATTTTCTATCTAATGGTGGCCTCAATTACCTAAATTGACATTTTTAAGCCACATATAAAAATGAATTAGTGAACCAAATCACTATGGTTCAATCTGGTTTAGTTTGGATAAGGTTTGGTTCACCTCGAACCAATCTGGTTCTCCCATCCAATTAACTTCATGGTTCTTCCCCATGATTTTTGTGAATTTTTGGTCACTTGGGATTTTCCAATTTCCCATTTTAACCCTTCGTTATCATTTTTTGTTCTTTTTTTGGCTCGATTTTCTCAAAACTGCCGGTTCTTTCCCCGGTTTACTTTTCTAGGGGACGGGTTTCATAGTTGGTAAGATAGCATAACATATGCCCAGATTTAAAATGGCCATTGTTTAAGACTAAAAATTTCTAACTTTGAAACCAGGCCGAGTCAAACCGGGAAGTGTGATCAAATAGGGAATATAAGGTTGAACCGAAAAATCGGAGGGATCGAATGAGAGGCCAATAAGGGTGAAAAAGGGTCATGAGAAACCCTTAGTGCAGTTATGGGATATGGAGTCATGGATTGGGGGAAAACCAGGAGAGAACTGGTTTGAACTAGGTTCAAACTAGGCGGAGTCACAAAATCCCAGAAATTTTTAAAGGGTCAAAACAATTCCAAATTAAGTGTTTCTTGAGTCCATTCAATAGGAAATTGAATGTAGAATTTCTAGATATTTTTATTTTCTCACGAATCAGTAAGGAAAGGGTGAATCAATAAAAAAAAACTGAATCAGTCAAGAAATTCCCTAGAAACCAATTTGCTACAATGCCAAACCAGTCTACTGAGACATCAGACGCACGGACACGCTACACGCGAGGTGCGCATGGTGCACTCACATGCAGCCACATGCATGCGTGTCATCTTCCTTGCCTGTCTACATACTCGAATTTGCCCTGTTTTACCCGACATATCACCGTTAAGCCACCGACTCCACCCCTTGGAAATTTTAATTAATTGCCAGCACCACAAGCTATGAAAAGGAAGCTTTGGATAGATTGTCACGAAGGTCTAGATCACCTCCATATAAATTAGAGTTGCTCCCAATCCGGAATTTGCTCAAAATCCTCTCCCAACCACCAATTACTCCCAACTCTAGCGACCCAACTACTAGAGAGAATATCTCTGTCATCCAATCACCTTTAACGATGTTCTTGGTACCCCTATAAACTTGAGGTCCTCAGCTTTCCATCACCACATCTCTCAACTCTCAACTCCACCTCATCGGTCACCGGCGTGATTTCACAATAATTGATCTCTGATGACCCAAAATAGAGTAGTTGTTTTCGGGCTCAATTCTAAAGGTCATGATGGCCCTCACGGGCTGAGAAACATTGGGTGAGTTCCTTGCACCACAATTTTCCATAGCATTTAAACTTGCACAATTTGAGCAAGAATTATATCTGAAATAATTCATATAAGTCTCATGCAAACACGAGCAGCCAATGAGAGGTTACCATGTGTATGGTCAACAGATCAACTGCTAACGTGGTGGCCAAGTTGAACCTCCACTTTAGAAAAATCAGCCAATCATAAAGCACCATGTGGCATGCCCACCACATCATCATCTTCAACCTCCAACTACTGATAGAGAGAACAGGAAAGAGAGAGAGGCCGGAAAAGCTAAAGTCTCTGATGACTTGAAAATCGCTCTGGTCAAGTCGCTAGCGGCTGAGTCGGAGGCTAAGTCTCACGCCAGATAGTAGGCTAAACAGTTGTCAAGCTCCCTATATGAAGAGCACCCCTCAATCGTGCCAAGAAGAAGAAGAGTACCACTTTTCAAAGAGAAGTGAACCAGAGCTCCGGTGATGGGACTTTTCTCAAATTCCTAAGCCACATTCGATGTCTTTAGAACTGGGAGGAAGTCCTCTACCCAGCCATACCCTTCTTTCAGCGTAAGGACCACCGATGAGAATGAGGGAGCTCAAATAGTGTTGTCACTCCTTGACCAGAAAAAACTTACCTCCCGCAACACACTTTGAGCTTTTCCCCGACCAATTGCGGTCAAGCTACACCCCCTACACCCCACCTAGAGGTGCCTCGACCCGATTTGGTCGGATACCCATGAACAACCTGACACACTCCTAGTTTATTAAGGGTTTCCCCCTTCTCTAAACCGTGAGGAGAAAGGCATCCTTTTTACTTGTATCATTCTTGGAATAACATTAATCAAAACTGAATATATTAACCTTACATACTTGTCATGCAAGTTCAATTATCAAAAGGTATTTAAGTGGGTTTTCCCTCAGTTACCTGAAAAGGGGTAAAGGAAGTGGGTGAGTTCGACAACTCAGTGAATGGGTGTTGGGAGAGTGTATTCAAAACATCTTTAATCAGAGTGTGACAGACTCCTTATTTCTTTCAAAAATATTCTTTCCTTAAATTATCGGTTCTTCACAACCATTTTTCCTCATTTGCATATTGGGTATGTTTAACAATCAACACACGTCCTTTATCAGGAAGAGAATCACACATTTGCAGGGCAGCTCGTCCACAGCACCCACTTGTGGCATTGGAGCGACTTTACTGGCCACCTAGATAGAAGCTCATCCACTTCTACCCTAGGAATGAATGGATGTTCATGACATCCGACCCTCAAACCCGAAATCAACTCTGTGTTTGCGTGAGTACAAAGACTTCATCCTTACCCCACCCCGGTCTCATGCGCATGAAGCTACGCCGAGCTTTTCTGACTGTAGGCATGACAAACTGCCCTTATCACCACCATGTCGTCCAGTAACCCTTAGGATGCATCACTACCCCTCTTAGGCGTCTTAATGGTCCCGAACCTCAAGTGCATGTACAAACAAAAGTTTTTCACAAAACCATTTATCCTTGGTGCCACTCGTTGAATGGCCCCAACCCTCAACTCGACCTACAGCTGTTTGTATAAACGGGTTCGTCGACCTAGTCATGTCGCACTACCGCCACTCCATCGAGTATGTCGGTCATGTCTTGGTACTATGGCGAAATCACATAATTCATTCATTAAGAATTTGCATGGCTTAAACAACATGTTTGTTTATGAGCTCCTACTCGTGCCAATTGGCCTTGAGCCTACTGTACGTGATTTTCCAAAACCAGGCATTTTAGCCCCCAAGATCCAAAACTGAGGCCTTTGGCCTATCTGAGCTATTCCAGCTCTCATCAAGAAGGTCTCCCAAAATTTTTAAGCATTGGCACACAGTCAGTGGAGAACACTTCTGATAAAAATAAACTTTCCATCCATCACACCAACCGGGTGTGACGACATCTCCACTTACAACCAGTAGGCGGGTTTTCTACTTCCTTCCAGAAAGTCCATCATACCAACTAGGTATGATTTACTTAGAATCGGTAATTAGTTTTTCCTCTAGTTCTCATATCACTCCAACCAGTTGTCATGTTAAAAATAATTCCACATATAAGTAGTTTTTCATTTGCGAAGTGCTCATCATCCCAACCGGGTATGATGTGTATAAACCCACTCACCCATTAACCGTGATGTGTTAGTCCTCGATTGGCTTTCCAAGTTAACGTGAGCTTCTCTTGTTGGCATTCCGATCCCTCGTGCTCCTACACAATTTGGATATTCTCATCTATTAATATTTGGCATAATAGCCTCCGTTCCTCACGTATGAACGACTAAGCCCAAAATTTTTAATTAATTACATTTAGGTCCCTATAGTTCTTTTTCCTTGACTTTAGGTCCCTAATGCTAATTTTTCCCCAAATTGAGTCCTGAAACCTCCAAAAATTCACTTTGGATCCTCAATTTACTCAAAATCATTTAAGGGCATCAAATTTTCCAAATTTCCAAATCGGTCCCCAACTTTTAAAAAAATTACCATTTTGCCCCTACTTAACAAAAATGAGAATTTGACCCCAATTAATTTCAAAAATTGACCAATTGGTCATCCAACTTCCTTTCCATGGTGAATTGACCCTCAATTTTGGGAAATTGCAATTTTGTCCCTCAATTATACGAAATCCCCAAATTTCCCCCTTTCAAACTAGCCGAATTTGATTTCATCAAACTGACCATTCATTCAGGTTTAATTGCTCCAATTGAAGGTATGGATTAATTTCTACACTTCCACACAATCTAATTGAGCTTTGAACCGCGTCATTTGGGTTTGAATTGAGCTCAAATGGAGCTTCACTGGAAAACTAAACTTTGAGAGAGAAAGCTTCGAAAGCTTACAATCGGAGGTGCGACGGTCCGATCTCTCTATCGGGGATGATAGCTCTCTTTCTGAGGTATCTTCTAGGATCAAAAATTCCTACAATGGACCTCGAATTGAGAGAGAATTTTGTTAGTGAAATTCTGCAGTTTCTCTCTCTAACTTCGACCTATAACGATTGAGGAGGGCCAAATTGGCTTACCTTTCAGCTCAGTTGAGATCGTCTAAGGGCTGAGGGGACATTGGGAGAGTTTGGTTTGGCTGGAGGAGGGCTGAATTTGGTCGATTTCAACACGGCCAAAACAAGCCGTCGGAGCTACTTCACTATTTGATTACATCGACGCTTCTCTAGCAATCCTCAGATCAAATGGAGAGTGTCGTCGAGTAGCTGACTTCTCCCCAAATCTAAGAAGCCCAACATTGCCTTCTAAGGCTTAGAAAAATGCCCAAGTCGGAGCTCTAGTACGATCTTCAACAAAAATTGGGGCAGTAGAGAGAAAAATGAGTTTTTAGGTGTGAGGAGGATGAATGGAGAGGAGCTTTTTATATAGGGAGCTCGGGGAGTCTCTAACCCTTCAATTGGTGCCTTTATGGTGCTCATTCATTGCCTGAAACACCGTGACCGGAGACTTTTTACCTTCACCGGCGATGTTCATTTTTTTGGTGAGTGAACAGTGTTGTCATCTGACGGAAGAACATGACAGTGTTTCGAACTGGACCAAATTGGTCCAAACCGGGTTCAATTCTTAAACCGGACGGTTTAGGCCCGATTCGATCGAGTTTCTCAAAATTAAAATTTTCTAAATTCATTCTCTATCCAATGGTAGCTTCAATTCCCCAAATTGAACATTTTAAGCCACCTATAAAAATGAATTTAGCAATCGGTTCAATGATGGTTCAAACCAGTCCAAACCGCTTCAATCCGGTTCGGATCCGGTTCACTAAACCGGTCTGGTTTTATTTTCCAATTCATCCCAAAGTCCTTTTCCATGACATTTATGACTTCTTAGATCACTTTGGATTTGTAAAATTTCCAATTTTCCCTTTCTCTAATGGTTGGGGTTCGGGAAACATTTTGGTTCTCTCTCTTGGGTTGACAGGTTCTTTCCCCGATTTTCTTATCCTAAAGGGTCAGGGTTTACACCGACATTCCCATGAGCTAAGAAGGTAAGCTCCCTTTGCCGCCCTTCGCCGAAAAATACTATTCACGGCCAAATTCTGATAAAACATTGACTAAGAAATTCACACTGTCAAGTCATCAATTGAAGCGTGGTTTGATATAGGGGAGATCCCCATGATGATAGCAATGCAATGATAGCCAAAGCTCCGGTCACCGGACCCCCACTAGTAAGATATCAAAGCTTTCTCTCTCTAGACTTTATTTTCCAACAAAGCTCCGTTATAGCTCAATTCCGGGCCAAATCGAGCGGTTCAAAGCTTGAAATGATGAGAAAAACATAGAAAAGATGATTCAAATCAAGAATGTGGGCAATTAACAAAGTTTTATGGGTCAATTGAATGAAATTGTGATTCGGGGACCAAATTATAATTCTTCATAAATTGGGCAATTTGGGGATTTTTGGAAAATTTAGGTATGAATTACAATTTAAGGAAATTAGGGGTATTTTCATGAAATTAACTTCCAATCAGGTCCCAATTAGGTAATTGGATGAAACGGAGGACCAATTGGCAATTTTTGAAAGTTTAAGGACCAAAATGGTAATTTTTGGGAAGTTAAGGACAATTGACAATTTTGGAAAAATTGAGAACCCATGAGGAAAATGGAAGTCCTAGGGACTTAATAAAAAATAAGTTGAGTACTAGGGGCCTAAAGTCAAAATTTATGAACTTTAGGGACCTAATCGTAATTAAGGCATAAATCAAGAACCTATATGCAAATACATGGAAGTAAGAGGTTATTTATGCCAAACTATCCTAATGTAGGCACGCGTAATACAAGTACGGGTGCCAAGTAGCACATTAAAGATTGGAAATCTAGTTGGGACGAATCCGTCACAGTACCGGCTGAGTGGGATTTTTAGCATCACACTCGGTTGGGGGTGATAAGATCCGTTTTAATGTTTGAAAAATTATTTTTTCAATAATGGTTTTCCTTGACTGTGTGAAACTACTTAAACATTTTGGGAGACAATCCTAGTGGGAGTAGAATTGCTCTGATTGGCTCAAAGCCTCAAATCTGAAAATGATAGGGCCAAAGGCCCAGTTTTAGAAAACTCATGAAGTGGGCCGAAGGCTAGTGTGCACGGGTTGGACCCGTATACAAACGTGAATTATAAGAACCATGAAAACTCTCAGAAAAAAAAACTGGAATTGTTATGTGATTTACCACGACACCAAGACAGGACTGACAAGGCTCGATGGGCTAGTGGTAGTGCGCCCAGACCAGGTCAACGGGCTGGTCAAGGCAAACAACTACAGACCAGTTCTAGTGTCGGTGTCGTTGGATCGTTGGCACCAAAGAGCATGGATAATGGATCAAAATTGTTATATGCATGCATGAGGAATATAGGAGTATCTATATGCCCGAGAGGGTAGACGATGGGTCCTAAGGGCTGTTGGACGACCTCGATGTAATAAGGGTAGTCTATCATGCCATTCAATCATGAAGCTTTAATAGCTTCCCACACACTAAGACCGAGGTCAAAGGGGAAATGATGTCTCAAGACCGAGGCCGAAGGGGAAACGAGGTCTCGAGATCAAAGCCGGAGGGGAAACGAGATCTCATCCCACAAAGCGGACATGATGAAGCACATAGACCAAGGTCGGAGGGGAAATAAGTTCACAAGACTGATGCCAGAGGGGAAATGAGGCCTCATCCCACCAAGCGGACATAATTAGGGTTTGAAGGTCGGATTATTAATGTCCACTTAAACTCTGGTGAAAGGTAAAGGTGCTCTGGTCCACAAGTAGAATAGTCGGGGACTATTCTACAAATGTGTGTTCCCTTTCTATGATAGAAAAGATGTGTGAATGTTTGCTAAAATGCCTCCCGAGTAAGGGGGGGTGCTCAAGAAGTGATGAATTCATATTACAACATACTAAATGTATAAAACATTTTGACCAACTTATTATCTTGAAAACTCACTTCCCAACCCCCACTTACTGAGTTGTAGAAACTCACCCCCTCCCATTAAATCTTTTTTAAGAGAACCACCTTGCCACAACAAGTAGGGGCTAGAGGAGAAAGCCCAAGGTATTGAAAGCAGGTAACTTTCAATCAGTTGTTTTGTAAACTTTATTATGGAAAACAGGTACTCCCATGCCTTTACCTTCCTCGGTTCATTTGGTAGAAATATTAAATTAGTACGAGGAAGGGTAGCGAGTTGATCATGGGACTCTAACCGAACCAAGTCAGGGAGTGACACATATCATGAGTAAAATGGTCGAGTTCACTAAAATGCTAATTGCAGGAGCTACAGACCACCATTTGAGTTGATTCAAGTGGCCACAAACTTTTGAGAGAGTCAACTATCCAACCCCATTGGCATCGTTAGCTGACATGCCACCTCCAGTGAGTTTGCTACTTTTACCTGATTTATAGCATAATGTGTCGATATTTCTGATCGAGCCTGATTAGAGCGATTCTCACCTACTCCAACCAAACCATGTTTACGATGTGCTAGAGGGGGGTGAGGGGGACCTTGTCACACCCTGACCCGGTTTGGTTGGATACCCGTGAACAACCTGCCGCTCTCTCGATTTAAAAGGAGTTTCCCCCTTCTTTAACTCAAGAGAAGCTAGGCGTATTTTCAACCTTGTTCCCTGGAAAGACATATATCAAATAAAATGCAAGCTTAAGAGTAATTAAGCATACCTAACAGAGGGTAAGGCTCAAAGTTATTCCTAGTCATTTTCTCTTTTCCTGAAAAAGGGATAGAAAAGAGGGGTGAGTTTCTACAACTCAGTAAATGGGTATTTTTAAAATGGTGTTTCTAAAAAAATAATTTTCAAGTTGGAGTGTGCCAGACTCCTTAATTCCTTTAAATTTTCTCATCTTCAAAATCTCAATTTTCAAAAACATTTCTTATTACCATGGTGTGTCATCACCCAACACACATCCTTCATCATGAAAGTCAAACACACAATCCCATGCCAGTACGTCTATTGAACCCACTTGTGGCGTCGGAGCGACTTTATCGACCACCTAGATAGAAGTACATCCACTTCTACCCCAAGAATGAGTGGATGTTCATGACATCCATCAATCCCATAACAAATCTCTATGTCCGTATGAGAATAGAGACCTCATCCTGACCCCACCCTAGTCTCATGTGCTTGAAGCTATATCGAGGTTCGCAAGGCTTTTGGTACGACTAACTGCCCTTATATCCACCAGGTCGTCCAGGGCCCTAGGACACATCACTACCCCTCTTAGGCGTCTTGAAGGTCCCATAAACACAGTGCATGCACAATCAACATTTTCACATGATGCCACATAATTTGTGGTGTCACTAGTCTAACAGCCACGACCCTCAACTCAACCTGCAGCTGTTTGTCTTGACTAGTCTGGAGACCTGTCATGTCGCACTGCCGCTAGTTGACTAAGAATGTTGGTACTGTCTTGGTACCATGGCCAAGAAATTCAATTACCTAAGTTTTCTTGGCATATAAATCATGTTTGTTTACAAGCTCCTCCTCATGCCAACCAGCCTAGGGCCCACTATCACACCTCGACCCGGTTTGGTCGGATCTCCATGATCAACCCACCACCCTTCCAGTTTACTAAGGGTTTCCCCTTATTTATAAATCGTGAATAGTAAGGCGTCCTTTAAACATGTATCATTCCAAGAATACATTAATCAAAACTGCATAAAATTTTAAACAATTCATACCTGTCTCACAGGCGTATTAGTTGAAGGTCCTTTGGGGTAGGCTTTTCGGGATTTCCTGAAAGGAAGATAAGGGAGGGGTGAGTACAACAACTTAGTGAATGGGTTTTCAAAAATTTAAGTTTTAGGGAAAAGGTTGATTTTGAAGTGTGCCAGACTCCTTATTTTTCTTTAAAGACCTTTCATTTCATACTTTGGTTTTTATCACCATTTCTTATTAATCATAGTGTGTCATCACCTAACACACATCCTTCATCATGAAGGTCAATCACACAATCGCAAGCCAGTACATCCACTGAACCCACTTGTGGCGTCGAAGCGACTTTACTGGCCACCTAAATAGAAGTACGTCCACTTCTAGCCTTAGAGAGAGAAAGCTTCAATTGCTTACCGTCAGGGGCACGGCGATCCAAGCTTTCTATATGGGCAGATAGCTCTCCTCTTGAGGTTTCTCATAGGATCAAGAATGGCATCAATTGATGCCGAATTGGATTAGAATTTTGTCATCAAAATTCTATCCGTTCTCTCTCTATCACCGGTCAGAAATTGTGGAGTGGAGCCAAGTTGGCTTACCTTTCAGTCCTAATTCGGCCGTGGGAGGGCTGGGGAGGTGTGAGAGTGCTTTGTTTGGCCTGAGGAGGGATCAAATTGGCCGATTTCAGCTCAGTCGAAATAGGGCAGCTTTGCTCCGTTGGAGTTGCTTCACTGTTCGATCATGCTGGTAATTCACCGGTAACTCAAAGAGAAACTAGAGACTACAGGCATGTTGCTGATTTCTCCCCGGTTTTAAAGAACCCGACCACGCCTTCCTTTGCTTAGAAAAAACCCTATATTGGAGTTCTGGTTCGAGCTTCACCAGAAAATGAAGCAGTTAAGAGAGAAATGAGTTCTCAGGTGTGGAGAGGATGAATGAGGAGGGGCTCATTATATAGGAAGCTGGGGACTTCTTGGCCATCCGATTGGTGCCTTAATGGTGGTCATTCATTGCCTAAAACTCTCTGGCCGGAGACAATTCAACTTTGCCGGCTATAAAGCCCGCCCTTTTGAGTTAAGGAAAACCGGGAAAAGAACCGGTGAAACCGAGTAAGAAAATCGAACCGATTTACAAAACAGTTTATTGGGGAACGAGCAAATTAGAGACATTTCAACTCTCTTGTGACCCAAAGAGATTTATAAACCTCGGGAAGGAAGATTAGAACAAAGTGGGAGAGAAAAACCAAACTGGTTCGGGTGAACCGGATTAAACCGATTTAAGAACCAAGTCGGTTTATGAACTAGAACCAAAAGAGAGATGGTAAACTAGGAATTTTATGGACCCTAAGTGACCTAAGGAGTCATAAAAGTCAGGAAAAAGGACTTTAGGGTGAATTGGAGATGAAAACCAAACTGATTCACATGAACTGAATCCGAACCAGATTGAACTGGTTTGGACTAATTTGAACCACTATTGAACCGGATTCTAGATTCATTTTTCTAGATGGCTTAAATAATTCAAATTTGAGATTTGAGGCCACCATTAGATGGAAAATGAATGTAGATGAATTTAGAAATTTTTATATTTGAAAAACTCAGTGGAATAAGGGGTGAACCAGTCTGTTTAAGCTTTGAACCCGATTCGGACCGGTCCAGTCTATTTCAGAACAGTGTCGTCTTCTTCCTTCAGATCACAGCACTGTTCACTCATTGGAAAATCGAAGCAGCGCCAACGAAGAAGAAACGTCTTCGTTCAATATGTTTCCGACCATCAATGCCTGTCATAAATGTGCCAAACGGACGGCCAACGAGTCCCCGAGCTCCCTATATAAAGAGTCCATCTCCATTCATCCTTTCCACACTTGAAAAACTCACTCTCTCTCAGCTGCTTAGTTGTACAGTGAAGCTCGAACTAGAGCTCTGATATAGGGTCATATATGAGCCAAAGGAGGCAATATTGGGTTCTTTAGAAGTGGGGAGAAGTTAGCTACATGCCTATAGTCTCCGTTTGCTCTGAGGGTCACCGGAGAAGCGTCGGCGTGATGGAACAGTGAAGCAGCTCCGGCGGACCGAAGCTACCCTGTTTCAGCCAAGTTGAAATCGGCCATTTTGAGCCCTCCACATGAATCAAGGCCTCCCAACACTTCTTCAACCCTCCCACGGCCGAATTAGGACTAAAAGGTAAGTCAATTCGACTCCCCTCTACAATTTTCGGTGGCTGCTAGAAAGAGAACCGGTAGAATTTCGATGATGAAATTCTAACTCAATTCGACATCAATTGATGCAATTCTTGACTCTAAGATGAACCTCAGGATGAGAGCCATCTGCCCAGATCGAAAGCTCGAACCGCCATGCCCTTGACGGTGAGAAATCGAAGCTTTCTCTATCTACAATCTATTTTCCGGCGAAGCTCTATTTGAGTTTGTTCCGGCATTAAAAATTACGATTCAAAGTGCTATGGAATCATATAAACCTGTATAAACTCAATTTCAACTTTAATTTCAACAATTAGAAGAGTTTAATAGGTCAATTTGATGAAATCAAATTCGATAGTGTTAAGGAGTTGAAATTGGGGGAAAATTGGGGATTTTCAAAAATTTGAAGGACAAGATACAATTTTATAAAATTGAGGGTCAATTGGGCATGATAAGTATGTTAAAGGGCTAATTGAGGAATTTTACAATTTTGGGGGTGAAACTTACCATTTTTGTAAAGGAAGGGCAAAATGGTAATTTTGGAAAAATTGGCGGACCAAATTGGAAATTTGGGAAATTAAACCCCTTTTTTTGAAATGGAATAAATTGAGGTCCGATGATAAATTTTAAAAGTTTCGGGACTCAATTTGAGGAAAAATCGGCATTAGGGACTTAAAGTTAAAGAGAAATAACTTTAGGGACCTAATTGCAAATAAATGAAAGTTTGGTTTTCTCATTCATTTGGAATGAATGAAGGCTATTAGGCCAAAGGATAATGAACCAAGATGTTCATATCATGTAAGAACATGAAGTACCGGGAATGCCAGTAAGGACAAGTTCGCGTGAATACAAAAATAAGTCTAGTGAAATTCACTGCATTAACGAGTGAGTGAGATTTTATATCATACCCGGTTGGGGATGATAAGTACCTCGAAATGAAAACCCACTACCAAGTGGCATTTTAAACATCACAACCTAGAGGAGTGATGTGAAAATCACGTGGAAAAACTACTTACCGGTTGTAAGTAGATCATACCCAGTTGGTATGATGAAACTTCCTTAAAGGAAGTTGAAAACCCGTTCATCGGTTATGAGTGGAGATGTCCTTATACACAGTCGGTATAATGGATAGTTGAAAACATACTTTTGTCAGAAGTGCTCTACTCTGACTGTGTGCCAATGCTTAAACGATTTTGGAGACCTTCGTGATGGGAGCTCGAATAGCTCTAATAGGTTGGGGGCCTCAGTTTTGGAACTTGGGGGCTAATATACCCGATTTTGAAAATCTCGTACAGTGGGCCCAAGGCCAATTGGCTCAAGTAGGAGCTCGTAAACAAATATGAGTTATATGCCATAAAACTTTAAATAAATGAATTGTTTGGCCATAGTATCAAACAGGACCGACATACTCAGTCAACTAACAGGAGTGTGACATGACAGGTCGACGGACCAGCCAAGACAAACAGTTGTAGGTTGAGTTGATGGTTGGGGCCGTTGGACCAGTGGCACCACAGATTATATGGCATGATATGAAAATATTGATTGTGCATGCACTGTGATTATGGAAACATCAAGACGCCCAAGAGGGGTAGTGGTGCATCCTAAGGGCACTGGATGACCTGGTGGGTATAAGGGCAGTTCATCATACCAGATGACCGTGCGAAATATGGAGTAGCACCAAGTGCATGAGACCAGGATGGGGACGGGATGAGGTCTCTGTCCTCAATGGACACGGAGAATTAATTTTGGGATTGAGGGTCAGATATCGCGTACATCCACTCATTCTCAAGGTAGAAGTGGACATGCTTCTATCTAGGTGGCAGGTAAAGTCGCTCCAACGCCATAAGTGGGTTCAGTGGATGGGCTAGCCTGCAAATGTGTGTTTGACCTTCATGATGAAGGATGTGTGTTGGTTGATGACACACTGTGATTAATAAGAAATGGTGGCAAAATTTTGAGATTTGAAATCAAAGGACTTTTGAAATAAAGGAGTTTGGCACACTCCAATACAAATCTTTTTCCTAAAGTTAAAAGTTTTGAAAACCCATTCACTGAGTAGTCATACTCACCCCCCCCCCCCCTCCCTTATACCCTTTTAGTAAATTCTGGAAAGCCTACCTGTAAAGACTATCAACTAAGATGCATGTGAGACATGTATGATAAATTTAAATTATTATACAGTTTTGGTATATGTTATTCAAGGAAAAGGTGCAATTGTAAAGGACACCTTACTCTTTACAATTTATAATAAGGGGAAACCCTTTAATAAACCGGAAGAGTGGTGGGTTTCTCTCGGGCATCCGACCAAACCGGGTCAGGGTGTGACACCGGCGCTGTGCGATTTTCTGGCGAGTGAACAGTGTTGTCATCTGAAGGAAGAAGACGACATTGTTCCGAACTGGACCGGACCAATCTAAACCGGGTTCAAAGCTTAAACCGGTCGGTTCACCCCCAATTCGACTTAATTTTTTAAATCTAAAAATTTCTAAATTTATTTTCTATCCAATGGTGGCCTCAAATCTCAAATTTGAATTTTTTAAGCCACCTAGAAAAATAAATTTAGAATCTGGTTCAATAGTGGTTCAAACCGCTCTAAACCGCTTCAATTTGGTTCACCTAAACCGGTTTGGTTTTCATCTCAAATTCATTCTTAAGTCCATTTCCATGAATTTTGGGACTCTTTGGGTTACTCGGGATCCATAAATTTCCCGGTTTACCCTTTCTCTATTGGTTCGGATTTGTAGACTGACTCGGTTTTAAATTTGAAAATGACCGGTTCTTTCCCCGGTTTTCTTATTATCAAAGGACGGGATTTACACCCACTGTTCGAGATTTTCAAAATTGGGCATAACAGCCCCTGAGTTCCAAAATTAAGGCCTCTAGCCTAACAGAGCTATTCTAGCCCTCGTCAAGAAGATCTCCCAAATTGTTTAATTAGTAGCACACAGTCACGGGAGAGCACTTCTAACAAAAAATATATTTTCAACTGTACATCATACCAACCGAGTATGAGGACATCTCTGCTCATAACCGATGAACGGGTTTTCCACTTCCTTCGAGAAAGTTTCATCATACCAGCCGGGTATGATCTACTTACAACCGATAAGTAGTTTTTCCACGTGATTTTCACATCACTTCTCTCATGTTTGATGTTTAAAATACCACTTAGCAGTGGGTTTTCATTTTCAAGGTGCTTATCATCCCAACCGGGTATGATATAGAAATCCCACTAACTCGATCGTGTAGTGAAATTCCACTTAGTCGGTTTTTGCCCCTTGCGAGCTTAACCTCAGCTGGCGTTCCTAATGTCTCGTGTTCCTACACGAAATGAATATTGTTGTTCATTACCATTTGGCTTAATCCCCTTCATTCATTATTAATGACTAAATTCTCAACTTTTCAAATATTTCCAAATTGGTCCCTAAAGTTATTTTTCCTTTTACTTTAGGCCCCCAATTGCCGGTTTTTCCCCAAATTGAGTCCCAAAACTTTTAAAATTCCCCTTGGGACCTCAATTTACTCAATTTCATAAAAAGGGGTTCAATTTTTCCAAATTCCTAATTTGGCCCCCAAATTTTCCAAAATTATCATTTTCCCTTCCTTTACAAAAATGGTAAGTTTTACCCTAAAAATTCTAAAATTGCTCAATTGGTCCCCTAATGCTCTTACTATGCCCAATTGACCCTCAATTTTATAAAATTGCATTTTGGTCCTTTGAATTTTTGAAAATACCTAATTTTTCCCTCAATTTCAACTTTCTAACACAGCCGAATTTGATTTCATCAAATTGACTGATCAAACACTTCTAATTGTTGAAATTGAAGTTAAATTTGAGTTTATACATCTTTATACAATTCAATAGCACTTTGAAACATAAGTTTTGACGTCAAAATGAGCTCAAACGGAGATTTTCCAAAAAATAGAACGTAGAGAGAGAAAGCTTCAATTGCTCACCTTCGAGGGCACGACGGTCCAAGCTTCCAATCTAGGCATATAGCTCTCCTCTTAAGGTTCCTCCTACGATAAAGAATTGCATCAATTGATGCAGAATTGGGTGAGAATTCTATCATTGAAATTATGTTGGTTCTCTCTTACACCGGTCAGAAATTGCAAAGGGGAGTCGAATTGGCTTACCTTTCAGTTCTAATTTGGTTGTATGATGGCTTAGGAGATGTTGGGAGAGCTTGGTTTGGCTCGAGAAGGGCTCAAATTGGCCAATTTCAGCTCGGCCGAAATAGGGCAGCTTTAGTCCGCCGGAGCTGCTTCACTGTAAGATCACATCGGTGCTTTTCTGGCGACCCTCAGAGCAAATGGATGTTACCACCATGTAGCTGACTTTTGCTCAGTTCTAAGGAGCCCAAACACGCTTTATTTGGCTCAGAAAAGACCCTATATCGGAGCTCTAGTTTAAGTTTCGCTAGAAAACTAAGCAACTAAGAGAGAGTGAGATTTTTAGGTGTGGAGAGGATGAATGGAGAGATGCTATTTATATAGGGAGCCTGGGGACTCGTCGGTCATCCGTTTGGCATCTTTATAACAGTCATTGATGGCCTGAAATGCATTGAACGGAAATGTTTCTTCTTCTCGGTGCTGCTTCAATTTTTTGACGAGTAAACAGTGTTGTCATCTGAAAGAAGAAGATGACACTATTCTAAACTAGACTGTACCGGTCCGAACCGAGTTCAAAGCTTAAACCGACCAGTTCACCCCCGATTCGACCAAACTTTTCAAATCTAAAAATTTCTAAATTCATAATCTCAAATTTGAATTTTCTAAGCCACCAAGAAAAATGAATTTAGCATCCGATTCAATAGTGGTTCAAACCAGTCCAAATCGATTTGGTTTCCATCTCCAATTTATCCTAAAGTCCTTTTTCTTGACTTTTGTGACTTTTTAGGTCACTCAGGATTGGTTTGCTCTTTCTCTATCGGTTTTGGTTTATGAACTAACTCGGTTCATAAACCAGTTCAATCTAATTAGATCCGATTCACCTTAACCGGTCTGGTTTTTCTCTTCCAATTTGCCCTAAGGTTCTTTCCCAAGACTTTATGAACCCTTTGGGTCACTCAGAAGTTGAAATTTCTCAAATTTCCCATTTTCTAATGATTGGGTTTGTGAACTGGTTCGATGTTTCTCACTTGATTTGACCGGTTCTTTTCCCGATTTTCCTTAACTCCAAAGAGTGAGGTTTACAGACCTCTCCACTTAATTTGATAATTTTTATAGACACTTTAGTTGTGGGTCAAAGATGGAGGGTCAAAATGCAAAGATTTGAAAGTTAGGTGACCAAAATATAATTAACCTTTTTGTGAGGTCTTTCTAAGGGGCAAAATAAAGTTTTGTGAGTGGTTGGGAAGTTTGGGGACCAATTTTACCTATTGGGAAATATTTAGGGACCTTTTTACAATAAATGTAAAGTTAGGGACTAAAGTGCAAATATGAGTATTTGCATGACCAAATGAGGACATTTGGGCATTCCAGGGTTATAAACTTAAATTTAAGAAGTTTAGGGACCAAAATGAAAATTTTAGGGTCAAATGAATCCCGAAGCCCAAGTTCTCCCAAGAATGAGAAAAAATGTAATTTTGCCAAAACTTATGGACTTGACAGGAATTCATAGAGAATAAGCTTAGAAATATTCCAATACCTACTTGGTACTATATTAGGGCTCAAGGAAACTTGATGAACCCAATTGAAAGACTTGCGAAAGTCTAAGGTCCAATAAGAAGAGATATTAAAGAATAAGGGTAAAATGGTAATTTTGTTCAAATTGGGGTCCAATGGTAATTTGGAAAATTTAACCCAATGTAGTGAGTAAATAAGATATTAGGCACTTCAATAAGCCCCAAGTGAATAGAGAATGATTTTTGGCTCAAGAGGTTATCCTTAGAGAACGTTAGACCAAGGATCGGGTTACAAACTAACGAGTGAGGTAAAATCAGGATCCGAAAGCGGTAGATAATAGAGCTGTAAAGAGAGTATTGTCGAATAAACTATTAATGGTTAGTAAAGAGTGATCGTAATATTTTTATACCTTGTAGAGAACGCAAGAAGCAGTCTCACGAAATCAAAAACTGGATTTCAAATACCCCGCGAGACTAGCAAGTTCCGTGAAAAAGAGGTGAATGGGTTTTTTTTACGACGAGTCATATTGGACCGACCAAGGCATTAAATAACATGCTTGTGTGATTTTAAGTAGCAAGATATCCCATTGCAAATAACACAAGGAGTAGTATCATGAAATCAAGAACGAGATTCTGGATACCTTATCGCAGATAACACAAGGAGTAGTCTCATGGAATCAAGAACGAGATTCTAGATACCTCATTGGACAAACAAGTTCTATGTAATTCTAAGTATCAAAATTTTCAATTTTTTTCTGATTTTCTTGATATAGAGAATACGATATAAATTTTCTATTAAGTATTTGAGACTATTAAATAATTTCTTGGAAATTGAGGTTCATGCACACTCTAATTATATTAATCTTAATTAATCTTTGTGAAAGAAGGTATGTCTAGATCTCCTTCAATGCTATACATGTCTCTCCGTAATTAAACTCGATGACACACATTTATCGTCAAATAGTTGAGTATATGAAATATCTTACCATTATCCATCCCCATATGAAGTGAATTCCACGTGAGGGGTATTTCTCTAGCATAATTCTCTTTTCAAATTGCGCTACTTTTTTAATATCGATTATATGTGTAATCTTAATTATCGTAGTTCGATAAGTGTATTTACGTTCTTTTTTGTAGCAATTTTTGTCTTAATCTTTTTTTGGTGAAGTTAAAAAAAATGAAAACTATCCTTTGTTCTAATAGAAAAGTAAAATATAGAATGTTGCCAATGTGACTCTAAAACTCATATGAATTCCATTATTACTACGCCAACTGTATTTTTTTTCTATTTCTCTGCATCTTTGGGGTAATAATTTATATTTTATTTATTTTACTATGAATCTAGTCTCACATGTAATATTTATATAGATTATCCTTGACGTATTTCTTGTGGGATATATTTATTGTGGAAACTCTATATTCGATTTATTGAGATCTGACACACAAAGTAGTTCTTTTAACCAAGAGTATTTTTACTTCTAAATTGTGTCTCAAGCTCAATATTCATCCTCCGTACCGAGGAGTATTAACCCTCAATAACAGTACAGAATTTACTTGCTTTATTCGCTCCACTTAGATTCTTAGTTTGTTATAGTTTTATTATTGTTGTTCTATCTTCTGTATATTGTACAATACATTATTAACGAAGTGTGTAGAATACATTTGATTACAACTTAATAGAAAGAAGAGATATTAAATCATGTGGCATAAACACAATGTATATAAGGCAACTTTGGCTCAATCATTCCAATTATACAGTAGTAATATAGCTCTCTTGAAACAGTGTTCATGGACAAGCGTAGGAAAGGTCCTGGCCCACAGAGCAGGCGATCAACATCAGAAGTCAAATCTTCCCGGACAGAATCCTTGTGAGGGCCGCCATGGTTGACTCCACTTTCGTGAATCAATCATTTAATTTTCAAATTGTACAAGTTAAACTGAGACATTTTTTTTCTTTAATTAGAAAAAACAAACTAAGAACGACAATTTCATAGACATCACCCGATCACACCTGCCCTGCCAACCCACTACTCCGCCTAGCCTTGATCCGTCCCTAGTTGTCCCGTTTACCTGTGTAAAAAAAATAAATAAAGTAGACCATCCATAGAACTTTGTCGGAAGAGATCCGGCTCAATCAAGGAACGGACCACCCCATTTGGAGTTCGGATGGCTAATTGGGGCCCCTTGGACCAGGGACCTTGCCAGAGGTTTCCTCGCATCTGCTCGTCTTCTTTTTGGCTCAGGTGTGAGCATATGAGGCCCGCGAATCTCTTCTAACTGATGCAAGGGAAGCTGAACCGGTCCCATTTGGATAGATTCAGTCAAATGGTCATCCATACCCGTAATTTTGGAACTCGGTAGATTCCGGAATTTTGGAACTCGGTAAATTTTTGTAAGTTTCAAATACAAAAAAAAAAAGGAACAAATATTTTTTGCTGGATTCCAAATAAAGTGTGGAAGCTATCCGCATCCAAATTTATAACCAAAATTTTATAGTATTAACTTTAGTATTTTATAAATTATTAATTTATTCTTCTATCCTTATACCCTATACCGTTTGAATTATTGTACTTGTTGGGCAAAAAAAATTATTGTACTTCAAATGTGATGAATTCTTATTTGATATATAATGTATGTATTATTTTAAATAATAATATATAAAATTATTTTTTGAAATTAATATAAAATAAACATTCCCCTACTATTGATATTGCAAACTTGATTTTGATTAAATCAATATAATACGTGAAAAAATAATTTATTTTATTGATTATAAATAATTAAATATTAAAATAAATCATAAACCAGAAGTATAATACAACTTCAACACCTTAGCAAACATGTAGAATGATCAAAGCGTTTCCCTTATGGACTAATACTGGCTTAGTAATGGAATATTCGTCGGTTTTGACGAAGAAAAAAAATTAACAATCAAAGTATTTGCCGAGTAATTTGACAATCCTACTTGGGTTGTAAAAACAGGCGTTACTATCATGGAGAACGGAAAAAACAGAGGGGAAAACCTTCAAAACCATGAATCACCACCACCATCATCATCATCATCATCTTGGTCATGTCCTCTTCTCCTTGCCCCAATTGGATAAACACCCGAACCTGAAGATGCTCGGGATGCATCTCGAGGTGTGACAGACTTGGACTTTTAGCACTGGAGCCACCTTGACGGTCTCTTCAGGGAGACCCTTTCTTGGCAGTGGAAATGAGTGATCACTTGTCGTAGGGACCACCAATCCGGCAATAGCACTGGCTGGCGGAACAGAACACGACCTTGCCAGTTTTTGCTTCTTCAATGGCTTCCGTCTCTCATCCTGTGCAGTGGCAGCAGCTGAATTCGCCGACCTGCTCCTCGGCAGGAGAAAGCACATTCTCTTAGAATAGATGCTGCAGCTACAGCACCTCATACAGCTCCGGGACGGCTTCAGCTGGACCTTCTTATCGGGCTTCGAGTTGGACTCGTTCATCATCCTTCTGTCTTCATGTTCCGCTGTCTGTTCCTCCACCATTGTCTCACCATAATGACTATGACTAGGAGGGCAGAGATGGAGCGGTGTCAAAAATGGGAGAGGCAGTGGCGGCCTCGTTCTATCTTGGCCTTGAGCTTCTCCTTGCTCTTCGCATTGGAAGAAGACGGCTTCGGAAGTGTACTGCTCATCTGCTGCTGAAGTCTGCCCGAACTTCAAGCTGCCATTGGTTGCAAACTCGAAACCGAGACTTGAGAACGGATCAGGCGATGAAGGGATATTAAGGGCATTCTGGATCGGTAAATGATCGGATTGACGATCGAATTCGAGGGAGTAGGAAATCCGAGGAGTGGCCGGATTCGGAAACATGCTAATCATCCTCGCCTCCCCAAAAAAACTATGGGAAAACTAGTGAGGCGAGGAGTTCTCTTCGCGGAGGGTTTCTATGAATTTATAGTACACGTAGTCTCTGGTCAAAGAAAATAATTCAAACATAATAAAATATTAAAAAATAATGAAAGAAAGTTGAACTAGATTAGTTCGAGTCACACGTATTCTGAGTCTCGGTTTTGTGAACTTATAAATGAAATAAATTTAATTTGGAAAAAATATTATTCAAGTGTGTTAACTCATTTCGACTTTTTCTGGAAAAAAAAACTCAGTTCTTGTTAACACTCATTAGCAAGAGAACAAAGAGAAAATTCGTCAACCGGAGTTGTCGAAGCTGTGCGAAGAAAGCATAACAGAGCGGCGTCATCGATTCTAACTGCTACTTTGGCATTGGCAGGAGGAAACATTGAACCTTCCAACCATAATCTGTGCCAGCTGGTGGTTTAGATTGAGAGCTCTAACGACAAAATTTAGGTATGGGAAATCTTTATTTCATATTTTAATCAGACTCAATTCGAATAAATTAAATCACAATTTTCCAATTTGGAGGTCAATTAACAGATGAGAAAAAGAGAAATGAATAAATTATTATATAATCACCTTTAATTGGTTGTCATTGATTATGATGAATGCGAATTTCTTCTGCTTAAAGAAGAGCTGTTTGTAAATGAATAAAAAGTGACAATTGATATATTTTCTTTTGATTAAACTTTGTCCCACTAATTAAGATTAGTCAAAGACTAATTTATCCCAAGAATCAAGATTAGTCAAAGTCTAATAAATTTGTGGGAAATTGTTGTAGTGGCAATTTTTTATTATCAAGCTGGGAAAATGTTCCCATATCAAATTAATCATACTTTGGTTGGAAAATACTATGATAATTAATAATTAAGTTCAAGTTCACCGATCATATCTTATGTGCATTCGTTGTTTGTTCACTAATCATATCTTATGTGCATTCATTGTTTTTTAATAAGAGAATGCATGATAATAGCCGTCATGTGATCATCTATCTATATCTCGAGGGACTTAAGCCTTGATAGTTCCCTCCATATTAGGCCTTTCTTTTCCTTCGTTTTGAATTCTTATGCTTAGTTTCACTACCTAGCATTACACCGTTTGTTCTTTCTCTATTGCATGATCAACATTAGCCTAACCAATGTGGCATTACCGATGGAAGGAACATGCCAATATGGCATTACTAATTGGCAAAATTGCGGCTGAAAGTAAAACAACTGGTGCTCTAATGGGTGTTGTACCCTCAAAAATGTGAAAGCCATAGATTTTAATATATTATCTGAATTTGATGATGGTACTACGGCTGCACATATCCTAGAAGGGAGTCCTAGTTGATTGTTATAGTACGCTTTTATATGATTGAGAATGAGATACTAATCTCACAATATTAGAGTAGAAATAAATGCTAATGGGTTATAGGAGACCCTTAAGTTATGTTTGAATTGAGAGGTTTAGAGAGAAGGTAAGAGATGGAAAAATCTCTTATTTAATAAAAAAAAATGAAGAGGTAATTTGGAGGGGCTAAGAATTAGCTTCAACCCCTTATTTTACCTACAATCCTTCTAATAGTCTAGAGATTTGGAGGGATTGTTTTATTTAATGTTTAAATTATTTTAATACCTTCATTTATTTTTTATATTATTATTTATTTATTTTTATATACTTTAAATAGATTTATATATTAATAATATTTTATATAAAATTATATAATACAAATATTATAAATAAAAGATTATTGAAAAAAATATTTTTAATATAATTTAATTACATATAATAGCTAACAAATTATTTAATTTAATTAAAAAGGTAAATTTTTCTTTCTTATTTTTCATTAATAATCCTTCCCCTCCATCCAAACGATGGATTATTAAAAAATTTTAATACCTCCAAACCTCTCGCTTCACCTCCCCTCCAAATTCCTCCAAACCCCTCAATCAAAACATAGTATTAGGAGTGTCTCAAACACGAGGCATAGGATTAGGAGAAAATGAGGAAATAACCTATATGTACTAGGCTCGGGCTAGATGGAATCATAAAACCCTCCGAATGTTTAATGGATCAAAACAAATCCAAATTGAATAGTTTTTGAGTCCATTCAATAGAAAATTGAATGTAGAATTTTTTTAGTATTTTTATTTTCTCAAGAACTAGCCGAGAAAAGGGTGAACTAGACCAAAAACCACTAAACCGATCAAGAAATTCGTCAGAAACCAGTTTTCTATATTGCCAAATCAGACCGCTGAGATGCTTGGCGCATGCACGCATAACATGCATGACCATGCACAAACGTATCGTCTTCCTCACCCGACAGCTTACCCGAATTTTCCTGTTTTACCCAATGACTCATCCAGACAACCAGAATCCATCTCTTAGGGAAAATTAATCCATTCCCGAGGCCTCAGGCTATGAAATGAAGAAAGAAGCATATGAATAGATAGTCACGAAGGTCTAGATCACCGCCATATAAATTGGGGACACTCTCTCACTAGATTCTAATAAGAATTCGCTCTGAAAGTGAAACAACTACCAACTCTGATGACCTGATTACCAAAGAGAATGTCTTCATCATCTGACCACATCCGACAACATTCTTGGTACCCCTACCATCACCACCCATCTCGACCATCAACTCCACCTGCTGTCACCGGCGAGATCGCACATTACTCGATCTTTGGTGACTGGAAATAAAGATACTATTTCATAGGCCAATTTCGACGGCCACGATGACCCTCGTGGGCTAAGAAACATTTGATGAGTCACTTGAACCACCAACTCTCCATAGTCTCTAACCTTTCCCGATTTATTTAAGATTTGAGGAGGAATTAAATCATCTAATTTCTAAAGCATGGGTCTAGTGGTCGAGCTGACTAAAACGTTGATTGAATGAGTTATAAACCATCATTTTAGGTCATTCAAGTAGCCACAAGTTCTTGGGAGAGTCATTCTAGCTCCACTGGCCTCGATGACTAACGTGTCATTGCTGGTAAGTTCCTAACTCTAACTCGTCTACATAAAAGATTCTGATCAAGCCTGATTAGAGCACCTCCAACTAACCTATACCAAACTAAATTTATAATGGTTACAAACCTCGCCCTTTTTAGTTAAGGAAAAACTGGAAAAATAATTGGTTGAACTGAGTGAGAAAAGCCGAACTGGTTCACAAACTCGATCATAAGAGAACGAGCAATTTGGGAAATTTACAGCTCCCAAGTGACCCAAAAGGGTTCATAAAGTCTTGGAAAAGAACCTTAGGACAAATTGGAAGAAAAAAACCAAACTGGTTCAAATGAACCAAATCCAACTAGATTAAATCAGTTTATGAACCGAGTCGGTTCATGAAGCGAAACCAATAGAGAAAAGGCAAACTAGAAAATTTATGCATTCCGAGTGACCTAAAGAGACACAAAAGTAAAAAAAAAAAAGGACTTATGGATGAATTGGAGATGAAAACCCAACCTGTTCAGGTGAACCAGATCCAAACTAGATTGAACCAGTTTGGACCGGTTTGAACCACTATTGAACTGAATGCTAAATTCATTTTTCTAGATGGCTTAAAAAATTTAAATTTTATATTTGAGGCCACCATTTGATAGAAAATGAATTTAGAAATTTTTATATTTAAAAAATTCGGTTGAATTGGGGGTGAACCAGCTGGTTTAAGCTTTGAACCTAGTTCAGAACGGTTCGGACCGATTCGGTCCAGTTCGGAACAGTGTCGTCTTCTTCCTTCAGATGACAGCACTGTTCACTCACCGGAAAATCATGTAGCACCAACAAAGCTGAAAAGTCTCTGGCCAGAGAGTTTCAGGCAATAAATGACTGCCATTAAGGTGCCAATTGGACGGGCAAGAAGTCCCCAAGCTTCTTATATAAAGAGCCCCTCCTCATTCATTCTCTCCACACCTAAAAACTCCATTCTCTCTCAACTACTCCATATTCCGGTGAAGCTCGAACTAGAGCTTCGACTTGGGCACTTTTCTAAGCCAAACAAGGTGAGTTCAAGTACTTTAGAACTAGGGAGAAGTCAGCTACACGCCTGTAGTCTCCATTTAATCCAAGGGTTGTTGGAGAAGCGCTGGTGTGATCGAATAATGAATTAGCTCTGGTGGACTGAAGCTACCCTATTTTGGTCGAGCTGAAATCGGCCAATTTGATCCCTCCTCAGGCCAAACCAAGCACTTCCAACACCTCCATAGTCCTCCTATAGCTGAATTAGAGCTAAAAGGTAAGCCAATTTGGCTTCTCTTTGCAATTTCCAACTAGTGCTAGAGGAGGAGAGGGGGGAATTAGGGGAAATTTAGGAATTTAAAAAATTTGAGGGACTAAAGTGCAATTTCATAAAATTGAGGACCAATTGGGTATAATAAAGATGTTGGATGACCAATTGGACAATTTTGGAAATTTTGGGGCAAAACTTACCATTTTTTTAAAGTAGGGGCAAAATGGTAATTTTGGAAAAGTTGGGGGACCAAATTGGAAATTTGGGAAATTGAACCCTTTTTTTGTGAAATTGAATAAATTGAGGTCTTAAGGTGAATTTTAAAAGTTTTGGAACTCAATTTGAGGAAAAACCGGCATTATGGACTTAAAGTTAAAGAAAAATAACTTTAGGGACCTAATTGCAAATAAATGAAAAGTTTGGTTTTCTCATTCATTTGGAATGAATGAAGACTATTAGGTCGGGGGATAATGAACAAGGATGTTCATATCATGTAGGAACATGAAGTATCGTGAACGCCAGTAAGGACAAGCTCGCGTGAATACAAAGAACCGGTTGAGAGGAATTCAATGTATCAACAGGTAAGTGGGAATCTTATATATCATAGCGGTTGGAATGATGAGAACTTTTATTTAATGAAAAACTAATTACCAGTTGTAAGATGATCATACCCTGTTGGAATGATGAAACTTACTTGAAGGAAGTGGAAAACTCATTCATCGGTTATGAGCGGAGATGTCCTCATACTCGGTTGGTACGATGGATAGCTAAAAAGTATATTTTGTCGAAAGTGCTCTCTCTTGACTGTGTGCCACTGCTTAAAAATTTTGGAAGACCTTCTTGACGGGAGCTCGATTAGCTCTATTAGGCTGGAGGCCTCGGTTTTGAAACTTGGGGGCTAATATGGCCTAATTTTGAAAACTCGAACAGTGGGCACTGGGCCAGTTGGCACGAGTAGGAGCTTGTAAACAAACATGATTCTAAACCATGAAAACTTAAGTAAATGAATTGTTTGGCTATGGTACCAAGACAGGACCGATATACTCGATAGATTGGCAGTAGTGCGACATGACAGGTCGATAGACCAGTCGAGACAAACAGGTACAGGTCGAGTTGTGGGTTGGGGCTGTTGGACCAGTGGCACCAAAGATTAAATGGCTTATGAGGAAAATTTTGTTTGTGCATGCACTTGAGGTTCATGACCATTAAGATGCCTAAGAGGGGTAGTGATGCATCCTAAGGGCTGTTGGATGACATGGTGGTGATACGGGAAAAAGAGAAGCTATTGGGTTTGTATTTCTCGTCATACTGATTAGTCATGGAGTTTTATGTTTGTACTCCATGGAGTTTCTATGTTTGGACTCAGCGAAACTGCTGTGTTAGGAACTTCCTGAAGCTTCTATATTTGAGTTTCATGTGCACAAGACCGAGATATGGTCTCTGTCCCCATAGGGACACATAGTTTTAATCATGTGTGTCCCCTTCATGACGAAGGGTGTGTGTTAGTTGATAAATACACCGGTTATGGTTGAGGAGTGAGTAATTACAATAAAACTGAGATTTTTGAAAATGAGAAATTTTAAAATAAGAAGTTTGGCACACTCCAATTTAAATATTTTCCCCTAAAAGTCAAACTTTAAACACCCTTTCATTGAGTCGTTGAACTCACCCCCTTCCTTATATCTATTTTTAGGTAACCAAGGGAAGCCTATCCAAAGACCTCCTGTTAGTCACACCTGCAAGACAGGTATGTAAGTTAAAATTTTTATACAGTTTTGATTTATGTATTCCAGGAAATATACAAGGTTAAAAGATGCCTTACTCATTCTGGGTTTAAAAGAGGGGAAACCCTTAGTAAACTGGGAAGAGTGGCAGGTTGCTCATGGCGATCTGACCAAACCGGGTCTGGGCATGACATTATCAAGACTAGAGAACATAGTAACTAATAGAAATAATTTTAAAATTTACAGATGGCTCCCAAGAAAGAAATCAAGAGAATTAGAGACGTAGTCTCCGACACTACCCAACCAACCCTCCATATGGAAACTCCTCGAGGAGCCCAAACAATCCCACCTAGATTAAACTTGGAACATTAGAGATTGTACGAAGAGTTTACCAGAGTGATTGGACAACCTAACCTCACTCCTAAGGTGGACACTAACCCTCGAGCTGAGCCTGAGGAAGTACAATCCCATCTCCCTCCTACTAATGTTCCTCCTCTAGTGGACATTCTCAAATACCTTAAAACCCTCCAACAATTAGGATGTAAACCATTCCTAGGAGAAAAGGCTGCGGGGGCTGCTATGGACTTGCTAGCTAGCATCAAGAAACTAATGGGTATAGTCAGGATTTCACCAAAGGATATGGTGATCCTGGTAGAGTTTTTCCTGGAAGCTAGTGCAAAGAGGTGGTGGGATAATGTCAAAAACTTGCATGCCACCACCTCCACATGAGAGTTATTCAAGGAAAGATATACGGAGGAATACCTAGCTCCACATCTAATCAATGAAAAGAAACAAGACTTCCTCCGACTCTGACAAGGGCTTAACTCTATCTCGGAGTATGAAACCAAGTTTAACGAGTTAAGACCCTTTCCCCCCAACCTAGTCAGACCTACAAATGTTTGCCAACGAATTTTGGACAGTCTTAATATGGACATAAGGGATCGAATGGGAGTACTAGGATGTCCCCACGGATTTAGCTGTTGTCATCAGCATGGCCCATGAATGTGAGCGTCTAGTACAGATGAGACACTGCTGGGTAGAACAGACCAGTAGGAAAGGGGAAGGAGGCCATGGCAGCTGAGGAAGACAAAAGGAGCTAGGTGGACAGAAATGGAGAACAAGAATGGGGTTCCCTAGGATAATGGAAGGCTATCATATACAATGGGAGACAAATACAGTGCCGCCAAGAAGAAGCCCCTATTATTCCAAGTGCCAGAAAAACCATGAAGGACTATGTCGAATATGCTATTAATGTAGACAGCCGGGCCACTTTGCGAAGAACTGTCCAACCCTTCAGGGAAATACATAACGAAGTACCCACCTACCACTTCAAGTAAACCCAAGGGTACTAGATAGAGAGCAAGACATCACCACTACATCGAAGGTCCCAACCAGAGTATACAACCTCACCCAAGAAGAAACCCCGAAAGACCCTAGTACCATAGTTAGTACTTACCAAAATTCCTTTGAATAAATATAGCAAAAAAATCGTAATTCATTATTATCATAATGAAAGTTATATTTTCTACAAAGATAAGATTGTGATACAAGTAGGAGAAAATACAAAGGGCGTACCCACAAAATTTCAAGGAGGAAAAAGGAAAGGATGGCATCTAAGTATGTCACCTTTAGGATAGATACACTCAAGGACACTTAGAATTTCAGAAGAAAAGGGGAAGAATACTACTAAGGAAGGAAACCCTAGGGAATCATACATATCCTAACTAGGAGGTAATGGAACCAGGTGACGAGGGATAAGGAGATGAGTTTGCAAAGGAAGTGCATGTTGAGGTGAAAAAAATTAAAGAAGGCATGCTAGGATGATCCAAGAAAGTAAGTTAAACCCAAGGGAACGATCAGACAGCTTGGAACTCTAAATCTTGAAATTTTGAGCAAGAACCCTCAAGAGGAAGAATCCTGCCCTAAGTAGAGGAAGATGTGAACCTAAGGATATCCCTTTGAACTTGAGTAAGACATGCCTTGTTATGATAAACTCTAGGAAGTGAGTAAACAACAGAAAGGAAAAGATATTCCTTAAGTGCGTGATTCATAAGGGCTTAATGAAAGAACAACCAAAGTGTTGGCATGTCAAGCAAATCTAGAATTAAAATTAAGGGAAATTATTTGCAATGCAAAGGAGGTTAATTAAGTTTTGGGGACAAAACTCCTAAAGGAGGGGAGAGTTGTAAACCCCGTTCTTTTTAGTTAAGGAAAATCGGGAAAAGAACTGGTCGAACGAAGTGAGAAAAATCGAACCGGTCCACAAAATCGATAATTAGAGAATGGGAAATTTACAACTCCCGAGTGACCCAAAGGATTTAAAAAGTCTTGGAAAAGAACTTTAGGACAAATTGGAAGAGAAAAACCAGATCGGTTTAGATGAACCAGATCCAACTAGATTAAACCAGTTTATGAACCAGAATAGATAGAGAAATGGCAAACCATAAAATTTATGGATTCCGAGTGATCTAAAGAGTCACAAAAGTCAAAGAAAAAGGACTTATCGATGAATTGGAGATGAAAACCAAACCGGTTCAGGTGAATTGGAACCAAATTGGATTGAACCGGTTTGAACCACTATTGAACCGGATGCTAAATTCATTTTTCTAGGTGGCTTAAAAAATTCAAATTTTATATTTGAGGCCACCATTTGAGAGAAAATGAATTTAGAAATTTTTAGATTTAAAAATTTTAGTTGAATTGGGGGCGAACCGGCCAACTTAAGCTTTGAACCTGGTTTGGACCAGTTCGGTCCGGTTCAGAACAGTGTCGTCTTCTTCCTTCAGATGACAGCACTGTTCACTCGCTGAAAAAACTCCGGCCAAGGAGTTTTATAGAATGAATGACCGCCATTAAGGTGCCAATCGAACGGCCAAGAAGTCCCCGAGCTTCCTATATAAAGAGCCCCTTCTCATTCATCCTCTCTACACCTAAAAACTCTATTCTCTCTCAACTGCTCCATTTTCCAGTGAAACTCAAACCAGAACTACGAACTTGGAAACATTTCTAAGACAAACAAGGTCAGGTCGGGTTCTTTAGAACAGAGGAGAAGTCAACTACATGACTGTAGTCTCCATTTGCTCCAAGGGTCACCGGAGAAGTGTCGGCGTGATCGAACAGTGAAGCAGCTCTAGCGGACCAAAGCTACCCTATTTCGATTGAGCTAAAATCGACCAATTTGAGCCCTTCTTAGGGCAAACCAAGCCCTCCCAATACCTCCACAATTCTCTTACATTTGAATTAGAGCTAAAAGGTAAACCAATTTGGCTCCCCTCAGCAATTTTCGACCGGTACTAGAGAGACAACCAACAGAACTTTGATGAAAAAATTCTCACTCAATTCTGCATCAACTTGTGCAATTCTTGATCCTTGGAGAAACCTTAGGATGAGAGCTATCTGCCCAGATCGAAAGCTCGGACTGTCTCGCCCCCAACAGAAAGTTTTTGAAGCTTTCTCTCTCTAAGTCTAGTTTTCCGATGAATCTACGTTTGAGCTCATTACGACACCAAATCGTGCGATTCAAAGTGCAATTGAATCTTATGAAGGTGTAGGAACTCTAATCTAGCTTCAATTTCAACAATTAAACTTATTTGATCGGTCAATTTGATGAAATCAAATTCGGTTGAGTTAGAAGGTTGAAAGTGGGGGAAAATTAGGGGAAATTTGGGAATTTCAAAAATTCGAGGGACTAAAGAGTGCTTTCATAAAATTGAGAACCAGTTGGGCATAATAAAGATGTTGGATGATCAATTGGGCAATTTTGAAATTTTTGGGGCAAAACTTATAGTTTTTTTAAAGTAGGGGCAAAATGGTAATTTTGGAAAAGTTAGGGGACCAAATTGGAAATTTGAAAAATTGAACCCCTTTTTTGTGAAATTGAATAAATTGAGGTCCTAAGGTGAATTTTATAAGTTTCGAGACTCAATTTGAGGAAAAACTGACATTAGAGACTTAAAGTTAAAGAAAAATAACTTTTGGGACCTAATTGCAAATAAATGAAAATTTTGGTTTTTTCATTCATTTGGAATGAATGAAGGCTATTAGGCAAAGGGATAATGAAAAAGGATGTTCATATCGTGTAGTAACATAAAGTATTGGGAACGCCTGTAAGGACAAGCTCGTGTGAATACAAACAACTGGTCGAGAGGAATTTATTGTATTAATAGGTGAGTGGGAATCTTATACATCATACCGGTTAGAATGATGAGCACTTTTATTTAATGAAAAACTAATTAATGGTTGTAAGTAGATCATATCTAATTGGTATGATGAACCTTACTCGAAGGAACTGAAAAACCAGTTCATCGGTTATGAGCGGAGATATCTTCATACTCGGTTGGTATAATGGACAGTTGAAAAGTATATTTTGTCGGAAGTGCTCTCCTCTGATTGTGTGCCACTACTTAAACATTTTGGGAGACCTTCTTGATGGGAGCTCGATTAGCTCTATTAGGCCGGAGGCCTCAATTTTGGAACTTTGGGTCTAATATGCCCGATTTTAAAAATCTCGAATAGTGGGCTAAATGTCAGTTGGCACGAACAGGAGCTCATAAACAAACATGATTCTAAGCTATGAAAACTTAAGTAAATAAATTGTTTGGCCATAGTACTGAGACAGGACCAAAATACTCAATTGACTAGCAGTAGTGCGACATGACAAGTCAATAGACCAGTTGAGACAAATAGCTGCAGGTCGAGCTGAGGGTCGGGGCCATTGGACTAGTGGCACCAAAGATTAAATGACTTTTGAGGAAAACTTTGTTTGTGCATCCACTTGAGGTTTAGGACCATTAAGATGCCCAAGAGGGGTAGTGATGCATCCTAAGTGCTATTGGATGACAAGGTGGCGATAAGGGAAAAAGAGAAGCTACTGGGTTTGTGTTTCTCATCATACTAGTTAGTCGTGGAGTTCTGTGTTTGTACTCCACGGAGTTTCTGTGTTTAGACTTCACGAAGTTTCTATGTTTAGACTTCACGAAGTTTCTATGTTTGGACTCCATGAAGTTGTTGTGTTTGGGACTCCCTAAAGCTTCTGTGTTTGAGTTTCATATGCACGGGACCGAGATATGGTATATGTCCTTATAGGGATACAGAGTTTTAATCATGTGTGTTCCCTTCATGATGAAGGGTGTGTGTTAGTTGATAAACACACCTGTTATAGTTGAGGAGTGAGTAATGATGATAAAATTGATATTTTTGACAATGAGAAATTTTAAAATAATTAGTCTGAAACACTCCAATTTAAATATTTTCTCTTGAAAGTCAAACTTTAAACACCCATTCACTGAGTCGTTGAACTCACCTCTCTCATATATCCCTTTTCAGGTAACCAAGGGAACCCTACCTAAAGATCTCTTGTTAGTCACACCTGCAAGAAAGGTATGTAAGTTAAATTTTTTATACAGTTTTGATTTATGTAATCCACGAAAGGTACATGTTTAAAGGACGCCTTAGTCATCTCGGGTTTAAAAGAGGGGAAAACCCTATGTAAACCAGGAAGAGAGGCAAGTTGCTCACGGGGATCCGACCAAACTGGGTCGGGGCATGCCAATGGCCTTGAGTGAGGCCAGGGGCACCTCTACACTTAGTTTGGTTGTGAAACTCGTTTTCTCAAAATAAGAAGTTGAAAATGAGATTCAGAAATTTTTGAGAAAAAATCGAGGATCAAAGTGATCTAGAATTTGTAAAGAAGAGACAAAATAGGAATTTGGAAATATCTAAGAGGTCAATGAGGATCCAAAATCCATGGAAAAGAATCATGAAGTGAATTGGAGGTGAAAAATGGATTGATTCAGGGTGAACGAGACCTAAATCGGGTTGAACTAGACCGAACTAGAAGGAATCGATTTGAAGATTTATTTTTCTTCAAATTAGGAAATCGATGTCGCAAGAATATAAAAAAGAATTTAAACAAATTTTGAAAATTTTGATTTTTAGAAAATTGGTCGAATCAGGCCTGAACCGGTTGATTTTCAATTTCGGGTTAACAAACCCGGTTTGACCAAACCGGTCAATGGACCGCCTACCAAGCTAGCGTCCAGTCAGTACGTGTTACATTTGGCGAAGTGCGCCCAATCAGTCGCTCGGTTAGTGCCTGCAAGCACTGACCAATCATAGTGTGATATGTGTCACATGTCAACAGTCAAAGAAGGTCACTGATGACTGACCAATGGGAGAGTAACATATGTCCTTAGTCAAACGATCAACTAAGGAGAAGCCTCGCTAGTAGAGTTGACCAATGAAGACATGGCAAAGGTGCCACGTTAGTGGCCAACTAGGATGTAAGAGAAATGGTTGACCAATCAGAGATTGACATCTAGCAGAGCCACATCGGATGATCCCAAGTAATCAAAGTCTAAAACGTAGCATTGATTGTAAACACCACCCTTTAATAATAAGAAAAATTGGGAAAAGAACCGGTCATTTCCAAAGAGAAAACCGAGTCGGTTTATAAATCGTAACTAGTAGTGAAAGGGAAAACTGGGAAATTTATAAACCCCGAGTGAACTAAATAGTCACAAAAGTCATGGAAAAGGACTTTAGAATGAATTGGAAGAGAAAACCAAACCGGTTCAGGTGAACTGGACTTGAACCGGATTGATTTGGTTTAAAACACTATTGAACCGGTTTGGATGGAAAATGAATTTGGAAAATTTTAATTTTGAAAAACTCGGTTAAATCGAGCATGAACTGACCGTTTGAAGCATTGAACCCTGTTCAAATCGGTCCGGTTCAGACAGTGTCATCTTCTTCCTTGAGATGACAACATTGTTCACTCGCCGAAAAAGTGAGCAGCGCCGACGAAGATGAAAAGTCTCCGTTCAAGGCACTTTTGGCCATGAATTATCACCATAGATGTGCCAATCAGACGGCCAGAGTGTAAAACCCGCCCTTTTGAGCTAAGGAAAATAGGCAAAAGAACTAGTCAAACCAAGTGAGGATTCAGAACCGATTCACAAACCTGATCATTTCTGAATGGGCAATTTGGGAATTTACAACTCTCAGGTGATCCAAAGAGTTAATTAAACCTTGGAAAAGAAACTTAAGACAAAATAAAAGACAAAAATCAAATTGGTTTAGGTGAACGAGATTCCATAAGAACTTTGAAGTTAAGCGTGTTTACTCGAGAGTAGTGTGAACATGGGTTACCTCCTGGGAAGTACGATTTTTTTTGTAACCCGAAATTTGGGTCAAAAATTTTTATACGATAAATTTTTATGCGAACGTACGTCTTATCATAAATGGCCATAATATATATTTAATTATTGTAATTAATACAAATAATTTAATACTGAAATTATATTATTGAAATTAACACCAATAATTTATGTCAATATTAATATTAGTAATAAATCACTCTCATTTAATACACGATTTTACACCTATATAAAGAGGTCATCCCCATTCATTCTTCTCCCCCTCTCTCTACTGCTCCATTTCCCGTTGAAGCTCGAACTAGAGTTTCAACTTAAACATTTTTCTTAGCCTCGTAAGGAGAGGTTGAGCTCTTTAGAACCGGGGAGAAGACAACTATCTGATAGCAAACTCCAGTCTATCCGAGAATCGTTGAAGAAGCGCCGGCATGATGGAACAGTGAAGCAGCTCCGGCGGACCGAAGCTACCCTATATCAGCCAAGCTGAAATCAGCCATTTTAAGCCCTCTCAACACTTCCTCAACCTTTCCACAACCTAATTAGGACCGAAAGGTAAGCCAATTCGACCCCCCTCTACAATTTCCAGCTGGTGCTAGAAAGAGAACTGATACAATTTCAATGATAAAATTCTAACTCAATTCGACATCAATTGATGCGATTCTTGATTCTAGGACGATCTTTAAGATGAGAGCTATCTGTCCATATCGAAAGCTCAGATTGTCGTGCCCTCACCGGTGAGAAATCAAAGCTTTCTCTCTCTACAATCTATTTTCCGGCGAAGCTCTGTTTGACCTCGTTCCGGCTTTAAAATCTGCGATTCAAAGTTCTTTAGAATCGTATGAACATGTAGGAACTCAATTTCAACTCAAAATTCAACAATTAGAGGTGTTTGATCAGTCAATTTGATAAAATCAAATTTGGCAGTGTTGGAGAGTTGAAATTGGGGGAAATTTAGGGATTTTCAAAATTCGAAGGACCAAAATGAAATTTTATAAAATCAAGGGCTAATTGGGCATGAAAATAATGTTAGAGGACCAATTGAGAAATTTTAGAATTTTTGGGGCAAAACTTACCGTTTTTGTAAAGGAAGGGCAAAATGGTAATTTTGGAAAAGTTGGAGGACCAAATTGGAAATTTGAGAAATTAATCCCCTTTTTGTGAACTGGAATAAATTGAGGTCCTATGATAAATTTTAGAAGTTTTGGGACTCAATTTGAGGAAAAACTGGCATTTGGGACTAAAAGTTAAAGAGAAATAATATTAGGGACCTAATTGCAAATAAATGAAAGTTTGACTTTCTCATTCTTTTGGAATGAATGAAGGCAATTAGGCCGAAGGATAATGAACCAAGACGATCATATCGTGTAGGAACACGAAGTACCGAGAACGCCAGCAAGGACAAGCTCGCGTGAATACCAAGAACCAATCTAGTGGAATTCACGGCATTAACGGGTGAGTGGGTTTATTAACATCATAACCGGTTGGGATGATGAGCACAACTTAAAATTAAAAACCACTTACCGGTTGTGAGTGGAAATTTTATATTATACCCGGTTGGGAATGATAAGTACCTCGGTATGAAAACCCATTACTAATTGGTATTTTAATCATCACCACTTAGAGAAAGTGATGTGAAAATATTGCGGAAAAACTACTTATCGGTTGTAAGTAGATCATACCTAGTTGGTATGATGAGACTTACTCGAAGGAAGTTGAAAACTTGTTCATCGGTTATGAACGGAGATGTCCTTATACCAGTCGGTATAATGGACAGTGAAAACCTATTTTGTCGGAAGTGCTCGCCCCTGATTGTGTACCAATGCTTAAACAATTTGGGAGACCTTTTCGACGGGAGCTCGAATAGCTCTGATAGGCTAGGGGCCTCGATTTTGGAACTTTGGGACTAAATGCTCGATTTTGAAAATCTCGTACAGTGGGCCCAAGGCTAGTTGGCACGAGCAGGAGCTTGTAAACAAACATGATATATGTGCCATAAAACTTAATAAGTGAATTTTTTGGCCATGGTACTAAGATAGGACCGACATGCTTAGTCAACTAACGGCAATGCGACATGACAGGTCGACGGACTAGTCAAGACAAACAATTGCGGGTTGAGTTGAGAGTCGGGGCTATTGGACCAGTGGCACCACAGATTACATGGCAATATGAGAAAACATTGTTTGTGCATGCACTGTGAGTACGGGATCATCAAGACGCCCATGAGGGGTAGTGATGCATCCTAAGGGCACTAGACGACCTGGTTGCTATAAGGGCAGTTCGTCGTTCCAGGTGTCTATGCAAAATCTGGAGTAGCACCAAGTGCATGAGACTGGGGTGGGGACAGGATGAGGTCGCTGTCCTCATACAGAGATGAAGAAGTGTTTTCAGGATTGTGGGTCGGATGTCGCGTACATCCACTCATTCCCAGGGTAGAAGCGGTCGTACTTCTATCTGGGTGGCAAGAAAAGTCGCTCCGAAGCCACTAGCGGGTTTAGTAGTGATACTAAGTTGCGAATATCTGTAACCTTCATGATGAAGGATATGTTTTGGGTGATGACACATCGGTAACTAAGAAATGGTGGAATAACCCAAAATTTTAAACGAAAGGATTTTTGAAATAAAAAGGAGTCTGGCACACTCCAATAATAATTATTTTCTTTAAAGTCAAAAATTTTTAAAAACTCATTCACTGAGTAGTTGTACTCACCCCTCTCTTATATCCCTTTCAGTAAATCCTGGAAAGCCTACCCTTAAAGACCGTCAACTAAGATGCCTATAAGACAGGTATGTAAAGTTTTAAATTTCATACAGTTTTGATTATGTTATTCCAGGAAAAGGTGCAGGTTAAAGGATGCCTTACTCTTTACAGTTTACAATAAGGAGAAACCCATTTAATAAACCGAGAGAGTGTCGGGTTGATCACGGGGATCCGACCAAACCGGGTTGGGGCGTGACTACTAGAGTGGTGTTATAGCTTGTTTCCTCGAATACATAATCAAAACTAGAAAATATAGTAACTAATATGATTTATCCTAAAATTTTCAGATGGCTCCTAGGAGAGGAACCAAGAAAACTTGGAAGGGCTCTACTCAAAACCCTACCTTCGTAAGGAGACAACCCTAGAAGCTTCCCAAATGCCTAACACCTGGCAGAAATGTTGAAAGACCAAATGGGGAAGCATCCTAAAGAATGGTGTTAGGACCTATTGATGGCACAACCCTAAGTATAAAGGAGGATGCTTATCAAGAATTCCATAGCTCCCTAGTTAATTTGTGACCATTTTCTGTGATAGGGCTGAGAGCCCAACCTTTTGTATCCCCATGTTAATAAAAGATTCAAATTCCCCAAAACTCTATCTTCTGAGGATGTGATCTTACTAGTAATATGGCCTAAGGAAAATAAAACAAACCCACACTATCCTAGAAACTAAGGAAGTGTCGCATCCCAGTGATGGAAGATGAATCAGAAAACCTAGGAGGACTCTTACCATGACCCTAGCAAAGGTGATTCAACTAGAAAACTGTCAAAGTGATCAGATTCAAGAACGGTAAAGCACCAAACCGATAGTAACCCTGGAAAAAGCCCCACTCGAAGGAAAGGAAGAACCACAACAATCCATGTAAGGGAATGACGATGGGACATTACCTGAAGAGATGTCCAACCCTACTAAAGGACAAGTACCAAGTTGAACTATTATAGGTGTAAGGAAAGAAGGGGTGTTTCACACCTCATAGATTCAGGGCAATACCTCCTCAAAGGTCATGAAGGATTCGAGACCGATACCATGGAGTAGGTTACATAAACAATTCAAAAAGTGGTCAAGAAAAGACGAGGTGAATACAAAAACTTCTTAAGAAGGTAAAACCGGGAAGGATACCTCATGAATAGGGATAAGGTACATGAGAAGCATACTTAGAACCCTCTCATAAGAGGCAAACACAGAAAAATGTCCCCCGAAACTCTAGGGAATAACACAGTGAGAGTGAAGAAGAGAAGGAATACGTTGTGAAAAGGAATCATTGGTTGGAAAATGTGCAAGGAGCCAACCCCTCATTAGAAACTACTTGAAGGAAGGAAGTATCAGAGGCCAAGACTAACCTGCTTTGGAAAAGTGATATAATTTTAAAGTACTACCTCTTTTGGAAAAAACAAAAAAGTCAAAAATCGAAGTCTCTGACCAACATACCTAAGGAAGACAGGGAAGTTGAAAGGACTACACCCAAAAAAGGTCAGTGAGATAACATTAAGGACAGGAGTACTCAAGAAGACAATTGCCCTAAGAAGACCTAAACCAAGGGACTGGTGGAGGTGGGACAGTTAACCAGCTAATACGCGGAAGAACCATGATGTAAGTTCCGACAAGGAAGAGAGGCAGAAAGGTCAAATACTTTGAAAGAGAAGGATGAAAGAAATCCTTAAAGGGACCAAAAGGCCAAATTAACAACCAAACTCAAGCCAAGAAAGAAATAGGCAAGCTTCTCACATAATGATCAAGAAATCTTGAAACAAGGATGATTTGTACGCTCCCTAAGGAAATAGATAGGTATTGGGTATGAATGAGGATGCAGATAGAGTATAAAATATGTCCTGCAAGACCTGAGGAGTAAAGGTAAACAGGAGAAGACAACATCAAGAGTAGAAATCCCCTAGAGCAAATGTAAAAAGGTATGTCCAAAGAAAGGGAAAGAAGTCTACAAAGGAAGGAAGCCCCGAAAAGACATGTGTATCCCAATTGAGAGGAAATGGAACCAACCAAAATAGAAGGAACGATAAGCTCACAAATGAAATGTTGGTTGAGATGGAAAAGTCGAGTACTAAGGAAAAATGAGATCCTAAGAAGGAAATTAAACTAAAGTAATTATTGATGGGCGGATGGACAATATGGAATGAAAGGAACCAACCCTTAATTAGGAAATGTTTCCAAGGAAGGAAGTATTGTAATGGCCCAGGCTGACCTGTTTGGAGGGAACAGGAGAACCAAGTAGAAAGAGCAAAACTAATAACGACAGACAGCCAAATAGAATAAACAAAACCCTAAGAAGGAATGAGATGTAGTAAAGACTACACTCTATGATGGACAATAGCATGGGCATGAAGAACGAGTGATATAGCTGCCTAGACGATTGAACTAGAAAAATAAAGAATTGTGAAATGGTTGCGAACAAATCAGAGGGGATTAAGGCCAAAGGAAAACCCTTAAGTAGAGGATATCATTTGGAAGGATGATGGATCTAAGAAAGGATGAAACCTAACATGTCGGTAAAACATCTAGGAATTTAATTAATTGGAAACCGGAAATACTCAATAAGGAAGTAGAGAAGGAATGAGTGGGTAAGAAGAACCCACACAATTGAGTAAGTGGAGTTAATAATGGTTAAAAAAAAGGGATAGTTGAGGAATACTATAAAAAGAAAAGAGGAATGAAGTTATACGATCCCTGAAAGGGCTAAAAGCTAAGAGAGACACTTTAGGAGATGTTCTAAAAATCAAATGGACAGAGACGGGTCCTCGAAAATGCCATGCTATAAGGGCATGTAAGCCTAACAACCCAAGGAGAATATGACTCAAAGTAAGGAAGAGTTGGCTAATAAGCATGACGAGGTCAAATATAACAATTTGGACCGAAGTTATAATAGACAACGAATGGAGAAAGAGTTGAAATGGAATAAAAAGGTGGTGATAAAGAAATCCGTGGAAATAAGTACGAAATGCTCTATAGGACGACGAGCTAAGGGTTTCAATGATCAAGCAGTTAACTAGACACGAAAATGGTTAGTTATCTTGGAATTCCCAATCTTGAGTACAGGACCTCAAGGGGAAGAATGTTGCTCTAAGCAAAGAGACAGATAAAATCTAAGAACATACCTTGAGGTAAGGTATATCTAGTTATGAAAAACTCTATGGAGGGAGTAAATAATATTAAGGAAAAGGAATTTCTTAAGTGAAGGTTGTAAAAGGGACTAATTTCAAGGATGAGAGAAAAGTTTATATCTTTAGCAAACACCAAAGGGTCATCAAAGGAAATGATTGCTCATGCAAGGATGTTAATTAAGTTTTGGGGACAAAACTCCTAAAAGGAGAAAAGAGTTGTAAAACCTGCCCTTTTGAACTAAGGAAAACAGGGAAAATAACCGATCAAACCAAGTGAGGATTCAGAACCGTTTCACAAACCCGATCATTTCTGAACGGGCAATTTGGGAATTTACAACTCTCGGGTAATCCAAAGAGTTCATTTAACCTTGGAAAAGAAACTTAAGACAAAATAAAAGACAAAAACCAAATTGGTTTAGGTGAATGAGATTCCATAAAAACTTTGAAGTTAAGCGTGCTTACTCGAGAGTAGTGTGAGCATGGGTTACCTCCTGGGAAGCATGATTTTTTTTTATAACTCGAAATTTGGGTTAAAATTTTTTATCATAAATGGTCATAATATATATTTAATTATTGAAATTAATACAAATAATTTAATATTGAAATTAATACCAATAATTTATGTAAATATTAATACTAGTAATAAATCTCTCCCATTTAATACACGATTTTACACCTATATAAAGAGGTCATCCCCATTCATTCACCTCACCCCTGAACACTTCTCTCCCTCTCTCTATTGCTCCATTTCCCGGTGAAGCTCGAACTAGAGTTTCGACTTAAACATTTTTCTTAGCCTCGTAAGGAGAGGTCGAGATCTTTAGAACCGGGGAGAAGACAACTATCTGATAGTAAATTCCAGTCTATCCGAGAATCGTTGGAGAAGCGCCAGCATGATGGAATAGTGCAGCAGCTCCGGCGGACCGAAGCTGCCCCATATCGGCCAAGCCGAAATCGGCCATTTCAATCCCTCCCAACACTTCCTCAGCCTTTCCACGGTCGAATTAGGACCGAAAGGTAAGCCAATTCGACTCCCATCTGCAATTTCCGGCCGGTGCTAGAGAGAGAACCGATAGAATTTCAATGATAAAATTATAACTCAATTCTACATCAATTGATAAGATTCTTGATTCTAGGATGATCTTCAAGATGAGAGATATCTGTCCATATTAAAAGCTCATACTGTCGTGCCCTAACCGATGAAAAATCAAAGCTTTCTCTCTCTACAATCTATTTTCCGGTAAAGCTCCATTTGATCTCGTTCCGGCATTAAAATCAACGATTCAAAGTTCCTTAGAATTGTATGAATATGTAGGAACTCAATTTCAACTCAAAATTCAACAATTAGAGGTGTTTGATCAGTCAATTTGATGAAATCAAATTTGGCGGTGTTGGAGAGTTCAAATTGGGGGAAATTTGGGGGAAATTTAGGGATTTTTTAAATTTCTAGGACCAAAATGAAATTTTATAAAATTGAGGGCCAATTGGGCATGAAAATAATTTTGGAGGACCAATTGAGAAATTTTAGAATTTTTGGGGCAAAACTTACCATTTTTGTAAAGGAAGGGCAAAATGGTAATTTTGGAAAAGTTGGAGGACCAAATTGAAAATTTGATAAATTAATCCCCTTTTTGTGAACTGGAATAAATTGAGATCCTATGATAAATTTTAGAAGTTTCGAGACTTAATTTGAGGAGAAACCGGCATTTGGGACTGAAAGTTAAAGAGAAATAACATTAGGGACCTAATTGCAAATAAATGAAAGTTTGACTTTCTCATTCCTTTGGAATGAATGAAGGCAATTAGGCCGAAGTATAATGAACTAAGATGTTCTTATCGTGTAGGAACGCGAAGTACCGGGAACGCCAGCAACGACAAGCTCGCGTGAATACTAAGAACCGATCTAGTGGAATTCACAGCATTAACGGATGAGTGGGTTTACTAACATCATAACCGGTTGTGATGATGAGCACAACTTAAAATTAAAAACCACTTACCAGTTGTGAGTGGAAATTTTATATTATACTCGGTTGGGAATGATAAGTACCTCGGTATAAAAATCCACTATTAAGTGGTATTTTAATCATCACCACTTAGAGAAAGTGATGTGAAAATATTGCGAAAAAACTACTTATCGGTTGTAAGTAGATCATACCTAGTTGGAGATGTCCTTATAACAGTCGGTATAATGGACAGTGAAAACCTATTTTGTCGGAAGTGCTCTCCCCTGACTGTGTACCAATGCTTAAACAATTTGGGAGACCTTTTCGACGGGAGCTCGAATAGCTCTGATAGGCTAGGGGCCTCGGTTTTGGAACTTGGGCGCTAAATGCCTGATTTTGAAAATCTCGTACAGTGGGCCCAAGGCCAGTTGGCACGAGCAGGAGCTTGTAAACAAACATGATATATGTGCCATAAAACTTAATAAGTGAATTGTTTGGCCATGGTACTAAGATAGGACTGACATGCTCAGTCAACTAGCGACAATGCGACATGACAGGTCGACAGACCAGTCAAGACAAACAACTGCGGGTTGAGTTGAGCGTCGGGGCTGTTGGACTAGTGGCACCAAAAATTACATGGCAATATGAGAAAACATTGTTTGTGCATGCACTGTGAGTACGGGATCATCAAGACGCCCATGAGGGGTAGTGATGCATCCTAAGGGCACTGGACGACCTGGTGGCTATTAGGACAATTCGTCGTTCCAGGTGTCTGTGCGAAATCTGGAGTAGCACCAAGCACATGAGACTAGGGTGGGGACAGGATGAGGTCTCTGTCCTCATACGGAGATGAAGAACTAATTTCGGGATTTTAGGTCGAATGTCTCGTACATACACTCATTCCTAGGGTAGAAGCGGTCATACTTCTATCCGGGTGATAGGAAAAGTCTCTCCAAAGCCACTAGCGGGTTCAATAGTGATACTGAGTTGCGAATATGTGTAACCTTCATGATGAAGGATGTGTGTTGGGGGATGACACATCGGTAACTATGAAATGGTGGAAAAACCTAAAATTTTAAACGAAAGGATTTTTGAAAAAAAAAAGGAGTCTGGCACACTCCAATAATAATTATTTTCTTAAAAGTTAAAAGTTTTTAAAAACCCATTCACTGAGTAGTCGTACTCACCCCTCTCTTATATCTCTTTCAGGAAATCCCGGAAAGCCTACCCTTAAAGACCGTCAACTAAGATGCCTGTAAGACAGGTATGTAAAGTTTTAAATTTCATGCAGTTTTGATTATGTTATTCTAGGAAAAGGTGCAGATTAAAGGACGCCTTACTCTTTACGGTTTACAATAAGGAGAAACCCTTTAATAAACCGGGAGAGTGGCGGGTTGATCATGGTGATCCGACCAAACCTGGCCGGGGTGTGACACAGAGAGACCCCGAGCTCCCTATATAAAAAGCTCCTCTCCATTTTGTCTCCTCACACCTGAAAACATCTCTCTCCCTCTACTGCTCCTATTTCTAGTGAAGCTCGAACCAGAGCTCCAACATTGGGGTATTTTTGGCTAAAGAAGGTGAGGTTGGGTTCCTTAAATTCAGGGAGAAGTCAACTACCCGACAGTAGTCTTCATTTGCTCCAAGGATCATCAGATTAGCATCGATGTGATCGAATAGTGAAGCAAATCCGACGAACCGAAGCTACCTTGTTTCGGTTGAGCTGAAAATGACCAATTTGAGCCATTCTTAGGCCAAACCAAGCTCTCCTCACACTTCGACAGCCCTCATACGACCGAATTAGAGTGTAAAGGTAAGCCAATTTTGCTCCCCTCTGTAATTTTTTATCAGTGTTAGAGAGAGAACTGGTGAAGCTTCACTCACCAAATTCTCCCACAATTCAATATGAATTGACGCGATTCTTGATCGTAAGAGTAACCTCAGGACGAGAGCTACTTGCCCCAATCGAAAGCTTGGACCATCGTTTGAGCTATTTCCGGTGCTAATTCATGTGATTCAAAGCACAATTGAATTGTATGGATGTGTAGGAACTCAATTTTACCTTCAATTTCAACAATTAACCTCGATTGATCGATCAATTTCATGAAATCAAATTCAACAAGTTTAAAAGGGGAAATTGAGGGAAACTTTTGTGTGAATTTGGGGATTTCAAAAAATTGAGGGACCAAAGTGTAATTTCCCAAAATTTAGGATCATTTGGCCATGAAAAAGATGTTGGAGAACTAATTGGGGTTTGACCAGTTTGAAAGGGGGAAATTGGGGAAAACAATTTGGGGAAATTTGGGAATTTCATAAAATTGAGGGATCAAAGAGGAATTTACCAAAATTGAGGGTCAATTGGCCATGAAAAAGATGTTGGAGGACCAATTGGTCGATTTTTGGTATTATTGGGTTCAAATTGCCATTTTTGTAAAGTAGGGGCAAAATGGTAATTTTTGAAAAGTTATGGACCAAATTGAAATTTGTGAAACTTGAACCCCTTAAGTGGTTTTGAATAAATTGAGGAGCCAAAGTGAATTTTAGAAGTTTCGGGACTCAATCTTGGGGAAAAGTTAGAATTAGGGACCTAAAGTCAAAGAAAAAGAACTTTAGGGACCTAAATACAATTAATTGAAAAGTTTGAGAATTTTTATTAATACATGAGGAATGATTGCTATCATGCCAAATGGTAATAAACAAGGATTCCAAATCATGTAGGGACACGAAGGACCGGAAAGCCATCAAGGATAAGCTCGTGTGGAGGCAAAAAGCTGATTAAGGAGGATTACACTGTGAATATGGGGTGAGTGGGTTTATTTACATCATAACCAGTTGGGATCATAAGCACCTCAGAAATGAAAAACCACTACTATGTGGAATTTTATCATCACATCTGGTTGGAGTGATGTGAGAACTACACGGAAAAACTAGTTATCAGTTGTAAGTATATCATACCTGGTTGGTATGATGGACTTCCTAGAAGGAAGTAGAAAATCCATTTACCGGTTGTAACCGGAGATGTCATCGCACCTAGTTGGTGTGATGGATGAAAAATTAATTTTGTTAGAAGTGTTCTCCCCTAACTGTGTGCCAATGCTTAAAACTTTTGGGAGACCATCTTGATGAGAGATCGAATAGCTTACATAGGCCAGCGACCTCGATTTTGGAACTTGGGGGCTAAAATGCCCAGTTTTGGAAAATCACGTACAGTCGTCCCAAAGCCAATTGGCACGAGCAAGAGCTCGTAAACAAATATGATGATAAGCCATGAAAATTTTAATGAATGAATGATGTGATTTGGCCATGGTACAAAGATAGTACCAACATACTCGATGAACTGGCATTTGTGCGACAAGACTAGGTCAATAAACTGGTCTAGACAAACAGTTGTAGGTCAAGTTGAGGGTCGGGGTCGTTGGACCAACGGCACCAAAGATTAATGGATTTATGGAAAACTTTGTTTGTGCATGCACTTGAAGTTCGAGACCATCAATACGTCCAAGAGGGGTAGTGATGCGTCCTAGGGGCTACTAGACAATATCATCGAGATAAGGGTAATTTGTCGTGCTTGCTGTCAGGGAAGCTCGACGTAGCTTCATGCACATGAGACTAGGGTGGGGTCAGGATGAGGTCTCCATCCTCATATGGACATGAAGTATTTTGGGTATGAGGGTTAAACATCAGAGATGTTCACTCGGACTCTAGGTAGAAAACAGAAACTTCTATCAAGGTGGATGGTAAAGACGCTTTGATCCAGAAGTGGGTGCAGTCGGCATAACTGCATCTCGTGAATATGTGTGTACCCTTCCTGATGAAAGGCATGTGTTGTATGTGAAACACACCTAATATGGAAATGGGAAAAAGGTCATGAAAACCTTGGAAAAGAATTGGTAAACCTTAGAAAAAGCTTTTGAAAACCAGAACTTGAGTAAAGAATGTTTTTAAAAAAGAAATAAGGAGTTTGGCACACTCTGATTAAATTTATTTTTGTGAAAACTCTCACCCGACACCCATTCACTAAGTTGTCGAACTCACCCCCTCCCATTACCCCTTTTCGGGAAACCAACCTTAAAGACCTGTGGGTAGCTGAACCTTAAGACAGGTATAAAAAATTTATATTTGGTTTTTATTAATGTTATTACAGGAAAGGTACATGTAAGAAAAACACCTTACTCCTCATGGTTAAGCAAAGGGGAAAACCCTTAATAAATTGGGAGAGTGGTGGGTTGTTCACGGGGATTCGACCAAACTGGGTCGAGGCATGACAAAGGGCATGTGTTGATTGTTAAGCACACCGATTGTGGGGAAATTAGTTTTAAATAACTAGGAATTAAAGGAAAGAATGGTTTTAAAGAAAATCAGGAGTCTGACACACTACAATTCAAACTATTTTACAGAAACTCAAGTTTCAAATACTTATTCACTGAGTTGTCGAACTCACCCCCTCCCTTTACCCCTTTCCAGGTAATTGAGGGAAAACCTACCTACAGACATTTTGCTAGCTAAACCTACAAGATAGGTATGTAAATATAATTTATTCAGTTTTGATTAATATTGTTCTAGGAAAGGTACAAGTACAAATGACGCTTTACTTCTCACAGTTTAAAGAAGGGGAAAACCCTTAATAAATTGGAAGAGTGGCAAGTTGCTCACAGGGATCCAACGAAACCAAGTCAGGGCATGACAACTTGAGTGGTATCAGAGTCTGTTTACTCGAATACATTATCAAAACTAGAGAATATAGTAATTAATAGGGATACTTTCAAAATTTTCAAATAGCTCCCAAGAAATGAACCAAAAGAACTAGAGTTGTAGTCTCTGACACTGCCTAGCCACCCCTACTTGTGAAAACTCCTCAAGGAGCTCAAACAATCCCACCTCGACTTAGCTCAGAACACTAGAGGTTGTATGAGAAGTTCACCCGTGTATTTGAGCAACCTAACCTCATCCGTGAGGCAGGCACCAACTCTCGGGCTGAACTGGAGGAAGTGCAATCACATCCTCCTCCTATTAGCCATCCCCCTCTAGTTCACATTCCCAAAAATCTCAAGACTCTCCATCAACTAGGGTGTAAAGATGTTGGTGACGCCATGGATTGGCTGGAAAATGTCAAGAAGCTGATGGGGATAGTCAGGATATCACCAGAGGACATGGTGATACTGACAAAATTCTTCCTTGAGGGAAGTGCCAAAAGATGGTGGCACAATGTCTGAAGCCTGCTTAACTCCACACCCACATGGAAGCAGTTTGAGGAGAGGTACATAAAAGAGTACCTAGCTCCTCATCTAATTAATTAGAAGAAGTAGCATTTCATCTGGCTTCGGCAAGGGCTTAACTTTATATCGAAGTATGAAACCTAATTCAATGAATTAAGACCCTTTGCTCCTAACCTAGCCAGGCCAGCAGATATATGCCAGCGGTTCATGGATGATCTCAATATGGACATAGAGACCGTATGGGAGTACTAGGATGCGCCACAGACCTGGCAGCGTTAATTAATATGGCTCATGAGTATGAGCGACTGGTTCAAACCCGACGCCGTCGAATGGAGCAGACAACTTGGAAGGAGGACAAGGGCCAAAACTATCAGGGAGGATGGAAGGAGCATTATGGTCCAAGATGGGGAAATAGAGTGCCACCACTTCCCCCAGAGTAATCCCCACCTTGCCCAAAGGAAACCCTCACTGTCCTAGGTGCCAAAGGCACTACAAGGGAGCATGCTTGTCTTGTTTTCTATGCGAACAAGTGGGGAACTTTGCAAAGGAATGCCCCACTCTTAGGGAGAACAAGCAAATGAATATACTTGGACCACCATAAGGGAACCCTAGGAACTCCAGGCTAGACACTACAGTAGAGTATCGGCTAGGGTATACAACCTCACCAAGGAATAGGCTAGGAAAGACCCTAGTACTTTAGCGGGAACATCCCAAAACCCTCCCAATTAGATTAAGAAAAAATATCTGCAATTGAAATCTTATTCAATAAAAGAAATGTTTTCTCTAAAAGTATGCGTTTCTCCAACCAGGGTACGTACAATTGTGGCAATGAAAAATCTACGCCCTCTTCGACTCAAGAACTTAAAGATCTTTCATTAAAGAGGACCTTATTTCAAGTTTACCCCTATAACTCACCCCTCTAGGGCAAAGTTTCAACATTCTTACACCCTTAGGAGAAGGGTTAAGTAAGAACAAAAAGCTTAAGGGATGTGAGATAAAGATTGGAGGAATCAAACTCGAAGTAGATTTGATTTTGTTAAGTCTAAGGGGGGTAGAAGTGTTCCTTGGGATGGATTGGCTAAGTAACCATCAGGCTAGGATGGACTGTGGAAAGAAGATGGTAACCTTCCACAGTCTCGAGGCAAACGAACTAAAATTCCAAGGAGACCGAAGGAAGGTGAAGTATAAATGGTGTCCCATATAAAGACCCAAAAGATGATACAGAATGGTTGTACGACTTTTCTAGCCATGGTCATCAATAAAAAGACTGAAGAGAAGGGGCCTGAAGACATCCCAATGGTTAAACACTATCCAAAAGTAATTCCGGAAGAATTACCTGGACTAAAATTATTTTTTCTAGGTGGCTTAAAAAATTCAAATTTAAGATTTGAGGCCACCATTGGATAGAAAATGAATTTATAAATTTTTAATTTTGAACAATTTGGTCGAATCGGGGGTGAACCGACTGGTTTAAGCTTTGAACCCGGTCTGGTCTAGTTCAGAATAGTGTCGTCTTCTTCCTTTAGATGACAGCAGTGTTCACTTGCAGGAAAATTGCGCAGCGCCGGCGAAGCTGAAAAGTCTCCCACTAGGGGGTTTCAGGCAATGAATGACCATTAAAGCCCAATCGAATGGCCAAGAAGTCCCCGAGCTTCCTATATAAAGAGCCCCTCCTCATTCATCCTCTCTACACCTAAAAACTCCATTCTCTCTCAACTGCTCCAATTTCTGACGAAGCTCGAAGGAGAGCTTCGATATAGGGTCTTTTCTAAGCCAAAGAAGGCATGGTTGGGTTTTTTAGAACCGGGTATAAGTCAGCTACAAGCCTATAGTCTCCATTTGCTCCGAGGCTAGACAGAGAAGCGTCGACGTGATCAAATAGTGAAGTAGCTCCAATGGACTGAAGCTGTCCTGTTTCAGTCAGCTGAAAACGACCAATTCGAGCACTTCTCAACCCAAACCAAGCCCTCCCAACACCTCCACATCCCTCCTACAACTGAATTAGGTGGAAAGGTAAGCCAATTTGGCTACCCTCTATAAATTCTGATTGGTGCTAGAGAAAGAACTGACAGAACTTTGATAACTAAATTCTCATTCAATTCAGCATCAATTTATGCATTTCTTGATCCTAGGAGAAACCTTAGGACAAGAGCTATCTGCCCTGATTGAAATCTCGGACCGTCGCGCCTCCAACGGTAAGCTTTCAAACATCTCTCTCTTTAAGTCTAATTTTTTGGCGAAGCTCCGTTTGGGCTCATTCTGACATCAACTCGTGCAATTCAAAGTGCAACTGAATCATGTGAAGGTGTAGAAACTCCAATCTAACTTCAATTTCAATAATTAAACTCTTTTGATTGGTCAATTTGATGAAATCAAATTTTGTTGAGTTAGAAGGTTGAAATTAGGGGAAATTTGGGAATTTCGAAAATTCACAAATTTGAGTGACTAATGTGCAATTTCATAAAATTGAGGACTAATTGGGCATGATAAAGATGTTGGAGGACCAATTGGGCAATTTCAGAATTTTGGGGGCAAAACTTACCATTTTTGTAAAGTAGGGGCAAAATGGTAATTTTGGAAAAGTTGAGGGAACAAATTGGAAATTTGGGAAAATGAACCCTTTTGTGAAATTGAATAAATTAAGGTCCCAAGGTGAATTTTAAAAGTTTTGGGACTCAATTTGAGGAAAAATCGACATTAGTGACTTAAAGTTACAGAAAAATAACTTTAAAGAACTAATTGCAAATAAATGAAAATTTTGGTTTTCTCATTCATTTCGAAAGAAGGAAGGCTATTAGACCGAGGGATAATGAACAACGATGTTCATATTGTGTAGGAAGATGAAGTACTAGGAACGTCTGCAAGGATAAGCTCGCGTGAATACAAAGAACCGGTCGAGTGGAATTCAATGCATTAACGGGTGAGTGGGAATTTAATATCATACCCGGTTGGGATGGTGATCACCTCAAAAATGAAAACCCACTGGTAATTGGTATTTTAATCATCACACTTGAGAGGAGTGATGTGGATTTCATGCAGAAACAAAACTACTTATTGGTTGTAAGTAGTTCATACCTAGTTAATATGATGAAACTTCCTGGAAGGAAGTTGAAAACCCTCCTATCGGTTATAAGCGGAGATGTCCTCATACTCGGTTGGTGTGATGGACGACTAAAAAGTTATTTTGTCAGAAGTGCTCTCCCCTGACTGTGTGCCACTGCTTAAACTTTTTGGGACTCCTTTTTGACGGGAGCTCGAATAGCTCATATAGGCTAGAGGCCTCGGTTTTGGAACTTGGGGGCTAATATGTCCGATTTTTTAAAATCTAAAATAGTGGGCCCTAGGCCAGTTGACGGGAGCTTGTAAACAAACATCATTAATATGCCATTAAAACTTAAGTAAATGAGTTGTTTGGCCATTGTACCAAGACATGCCAATATACTCATTCAACTTGAGGCAATGCGACATGATAGGTCTCTGTACTAGTCAAGACAAATTGTTGCAAGTTGAGTTGAGGGTCGGAACCGTTGGACCAGTGGCACCACAGATTATATGGCATTATGTGAAACACTATTGATTGTGCATGTATTGTGTTACGAGATCTTCAAGACACCCAAGAACAGTAGTGATGCGTCCTAGGGCTTTAGACAACCTGATGGATATAAGAGCAGTTAGTCGTACCAGAAGTCTTGCGAAGCTCGACGTAGCTTCAAGCGCATGAGACCGGGGCGGAGATGGGATGAGGTCTATGTCCTCATACGGACACAGAGTTTTAGTACGGGATTGAGGGACGTATGTCACAAACATCCACTTATTCTCAGGGTAGAAGTGGACGTGCTTCTATCTAGGTGGCCGGTAAAGTCACTCCTATGCCACAAGTGGGTTAAATGGATGGGCTCGCCTGCGATTGTGTGTTTGACCTTCATGATGAAGGATGTGTGTTAGGTGATAACACACCGTGGTAATAAGAAATGGTTATAAAAATTGAAATTGAGAATGAACTGTTTTTAAAAGAAAATAAGGAGTCTGGCACACTCCGAATGAAATATTTTTCCTAAAAATTAAATTTTGAAAACCCATTCACTGAGTCGTTGTACTCACCCCCTCCCTTATATCCCTTTCAGGTAACCCTAGAAAGTTTACCCCAAAGACCACTGGCTAACACACTTGTAAGGCAGGTATGATAAATTTTAAAATTTTATGCAGTTTTGATTTATATTATTCTAGGAAAGTGTAGGTTTATATGATGCCTTACTCCTCACGGTTTATAAACAAGGGGCAACACTTAGTAAACCGGGAGAGTGGCAGGTTGTTCATGGGGATCCGACCAAACCGGGTCGGGGGGTGACAACTTGAGTGGTATCAAAGCATGTTTCCTTGAATACATTTTCAAGACTATATAACATAGTAACTAAGAGAAAATTTTTAAATTTTTAAATGTCTCCCAGAAGAGGAACCAAAAAAACTAGGACTAGCATTACCAACACCATCCAACACTCTGTCCTCGTAGAGTGATCACCCTAAAATACCCAAGAAGTCCCAAAGAATCAAGGGACATTAGTGGAAAGTTTCCAAAAGGATGGTATCAGGATCCATTGAGGTCACAATCCTGAGTACAAAGAAAGCCAAACCTAAGGCCAGGAACATCATCAAGGGCATATAACCTTACTAAGGAAGACACTTGTCAAAGAACCTAGTAGCTTCCCATTTGTTTCAGAAATATATTTGTAATGATGGCTAAGACCCTAACCTATAATAAATAATTTCAAGTTTCCAAAACCATATCTCTCAAATGATGTGACCTTGCACATTAGTTGTAGGAAGATTTCCCATGGAAGGTAATCAAACAAACTCGCATTACCTTAGACACTATGGAGACCAAGGAGATTCTCATACCAAATAAAGAAGAAATTGTCAAGGTAATTAAGGAGTCTAGGAGAAATCTTGGAGTAACTAAGCAAGAAACGACCTATTACAAGTGTAAGGAAATAGGACATGAAGTGAAGTACTGTCCCACACCACAAGGATTTTTGACAATAACTTCCAAGAATAATGCCCCCACAGTTACAGGAAACCCGAAAGGATACCATCCCTAGAAATACAACTACAACATGGAATTTTAACTAAATCCAAGAGGAAGCACTTCAAGATCCTTGCATATTGGCAGAGAGGAAAAAAAGGACTGAAGGTAGGACCTTGATAAATCGCAAACAAGAACAAAGTATAGCTAAAGAAAATCGTTGCTTAAAAAGAAATTTCCAGTCATTTAAGAGCAAAGAAGGGAGCACCTCCACGAGAAAAGACCAGCCAAGCATTTGACAACAAATGAAATGTATCAAGATGGTAAATACGACTCACTTTGGAAAAAGCAGTAAAACCAAATAGAAGTTTTTGACAAACATAGTGGAGGGAAGCAAGTCGTTACAACAAGATAGTCAAAGAGAATAAACGACACCCTAAGGAAGACCGGGAGGTAGAAAGGACTGCACACTAAAAAGGGTAGTGGGATGGACGTTAAGGACAAGAGGACTCAAGAAACAACTACCCTAAGAAACTTAGACCAAAGGAATGGTAGAGACGAGGTAGTTAACGAACTAATACTCGTGAAAGCTTTAATTTTAGCTCTAACAAAGAAGAGAGAGGTGGAAAGGCCAAATAATTGGGAAAAGAAGGATGAAGGAAATCCTTAAAAAGACCAATGGCCAAATTAACGACTACACTCAAGCAAAGAAAGGAGTAGGCAAGCCTCTCACATATTGGTCAAGAAATCTTGAAACAAGGAAGATTTAAACTCTCCCTATAAGAAATAAGATGCATACTGTAGGGATGATGATAGGGTACAAAAGATGTACCCACAAGATTTCAAGAGCAAGGGTAAAAAGAAGATGAAGACATTAAAGATACCATTTAAGGGTAGATATTCCCCAGAGTTAAGGAAAAAGGGGAGAGTCCTACCGAGGAAGAAAAACCTAGAAACACATATGTATCCCAACTAAGAGATAATGGAACCAAGTGAAAGGGACAAAGAGATAAACTTAGAAATGAAGCGCAGGCTGAGGTGAAACAACCAAGAAAGCATACTAGGAGGACCCACGGAATAAGTTAAAAGGAACGAGTAAATAGGAAGTTAGCATAAAAAGATGCTGTGACAAGTAAGAATGAGTGGACTATTCATAATAAGGTAATAGAGAAAAGAATGTTCGAGAAACATTGGGAAAGTAAGCCCTACAAATAAGATGTGGCTAAGGAGGAATAACCACAATTTGTATGACAGGTTATAGTGCACATGCGCATATGAAGCCTAAAGAGTAGACGATTGAGCATATTATGGAATGCATGGAATAAAAATGATAATCGGAAGTATCTCAAGTAAGGAATAAGGGATGAAACATAAGTTGTGGATAGAGAATGATCCAAAGCGGGAAAATGCCCTAACATAGATAGGGGTGCGAAGAAAGGAAGAAAGAACCCTACAAGGAATGATAATAAGGTTGACCATGTAGCTCCTAAGATGGAAGTATCTATTGTGAGGGACATAGTAAAGAACGAAAGCGGAAGAAAGAAACCTTCCCAAGCAAAGATATTGACACATAGACCAAAAGTGATTGATTTAGAATGAAGAATCATGAAATGATCACGAGTGAGTAAAAGTGGATTAAGGAAAAAGGAAAAAAAATCCTTGAATAAGGTGTAAACACGGTTCGGACCGGTCCAGTTCAGAACAGTGTCATTGTCTTCTTCCTTTAGAAGACAGCACTGCTCACTCATCGGAAAATCAAAGCAGCGAAGACGAAGAAGAAACATTTCCATACAGTACATTTCAGGCCATCAATAACAGTCATAAAGGTGCCAAACGGACGGCCGACGAGTCCCCGGGCTCTCTATATAAAGAGCCTTTCTTCGTTCATCCTCTCCACCCCTGAAAATTTCAATCTCTCCAAGCTACTTAGTTTTCTAGCGAAGCTTGAACCAGAGCTTCGATATAGGGTCTTTTCTAAACCAAAGAAGGCATGGTCGGGTACCTTAGAACCAGGGAGAAGTCAACTACATGGTGGTAACATCCTTCTGCTCGAAGGGTCACCAGAGAAGAGCCAGCATGATTGAACACTAAAGCAGCTCCAGCGGACCAAAGCTGCCTTGTTTAGGTCGAGCTGAAATTGGCCATTTCGAGCCCTCCTCAAGCCAAACCAAGCTCTCCCAACACTTCATCAGCCCTCGTAGGGCCGAATTGGAACTGAAAGGTAAGCCAATTTGGCACCCCTCTGCAATTTTCAACCGGTGCTACAGAGATAACCAGCAGAATTTCAATGATAGAATTCTCACCCAATTTGGCATCAATTGATGCAATTCTTGATCCTAGGAGTAACCTCATGAGTAGAGTTATTTGCCCAGATTGTAAGCTTGGACCGTTGCGCCACCAAGGGTGAGCAATTAAGGCTTTCTCTCTCTACATTCTATTTTCTGACGAAGCTTCGCTTGAGCTTATTCCGGCGTCAAAACTTACGATTCAAAGTGCTATTGAATGGTACAAAGATGTAGAAACTCAAATTTAACTTTAATATCAATAATTAGAAATGTTCTATTGGTCAATTTGAAAAAATCAAATTCGGCAGTGTTAGTAAGTTAAAATTGGAGGAAAATTGGGGGAAATTGAAGATTTTTGAAAATTCGATGGACCAAAATGCAATTTCATAAAATTGAGGGTCAATTGGGCATAATAAGAGTGTTAGGGGACCAATTGAGCAATTTTAGAATTTTTGGGGTAAAACTTACCATTTTTGTAAATGAAGGGCAAAATGTTAATTTTGAAAATTTTGGGGGCCAAATTGGGAATTTGGGAAATATGAATCCCTTTTTATGAAATTGAGTAAATTGAGGCCCAAGGGGAATTTTAAAAGTTTCAGAACTCAATTTGGGGAAAAATCGGCAATTGAGGGGCCTAAAGTAAAGGGAAAAAAACTTTAGGGACCAATTTGCAAATATTTGAAAAGTTGAGAATTTAGTTATTTCAATGATAATGAACAACAACGTTCATTTCTTGTAGGAACACGAGACATTGGGAAAGCCACCTAACGTTAAGCTCACAAGGGACGAAAACTAACTAAGTGGAATTTCAGTGCACGATCGAGTGAGTGAGATTTTTATATCATAACCGGTTGTGATGATAAGAAACTCGAAAATGAAAACTCATTGATAAGTGATATTTTAAATATCACATTTGAGAGGTGTGATGTGAAAATAATGCAGAAAAACTACTTACCGGTTCTAAGTAGATCATACCCGGTTGGTATGATGTCGAATGAAGTGGAAAATTTATTCATCGGTTGTGAGCGGAGATGTCCTCATACTCAGTTGGTATGATGGACAGTTGAAATATATATTTTGTCAGAAATGCTCTCCCCTAACTGTGTACCACTACTTAAACAATTTGAGAGACCTTCTTGATGGGAGCTCGAATAGCTCTATTAGGCTAGAGGCCTCAATTTTGGAACTTGGGGGCTAATATTCCCAATTTTGAAAATCTCAAATAATGGGCCCTAGGTCAGTTGGCACGAGCAGGAGCTCGTAAATAAATATGATTTATATGCCATGAAAACTTAAGTAATTGAATTGTTTTGCCATGGTACCAAGTTAGGACCAACATATTCAGTCAACTTGAAAACTATTTTTCATAAAAACTCCATTTTTTTAAAATACCCATTCACTGAGTTGCAGAAACTCACCCCTCTTTTCTATCCCTTTTCATGAAAATGACTAGGAATAACACCGAGCCTTACCATCTGTCAGGTATGCTTAATTTCTCTTAAACTTGCATTTTATTTGATATATGACTTTCTAGGGAACAAGGTTGAAATTACGCCTAGCTCCTTTTGAGTTATAGAAGGAGGAAACTCCTCTTAAACCGGGAAAGCGGCGGGTTGTTCAAGGGGATCCGACCAAACCAGGTCGGGGCTTGACAACTAGAGTGGTATCAAAGCCTAGTTCACTTGAAACATTATCAATATTATGTCCTAACATTAATCCAACTTTAAACTATCGTATAGGAAGGAGAGTCCATAGGAAGTTCACGATGAAATCTAGTCCTCCACCCATAACCCTGAAAAAGACACCTAATCCCAGGGAGTAAGTCGTACGAAGGTTCGTAAAGGGCATGAAACGAGTACCCAAGGACATGGTGGAAGATACCGAAAATTGGTAGGAGCCTTAATGGAACCGGAGGGCATCATATACCCTCCTCCCAGACAAGAAGAATCGGTATCACCTCCTAGGAGTCCAACCTCTCCTCCCCCAGTCCCACAACAACTGAAGGGGAACCCAATCAAGAAAGAGGCCCGGGATAATTATTGGGATGTGTATGCCACCTTCATGAAGGTCCACTTATCACCTCCACCTACTCAACCTGGCTTCAATCCCTCCCCATGGGTGAAGTGGACCTATGAGTGTGAAGTTGAGGTACTAAGACGGTATGGATTGGAGGCCATACATGAAATTCATCCTATTAGGGAACATGAATGGACCCCAAACAATTTCTTAGAGCATTATGATTAAGAGTCTCACAACCGTTATAGGGTTAATTCTAGTCCTATGACCCCAAGAGATTAGGAGGTAGAAAATTCCTATAACAAGCCAAGTAAGGCAAGAATATATTTCTTGAATTAATGAGAGTAAAAGTTTTGTTAAAACTTCTAAGTTCCTTGATAAAATCAAAACAAAAGAGTATGATAATAATGTAAGTAAAAGGTAGGAAATCACCTAAGGAAGAAAATACAGGTTATTAATCCAACCCTTAATACTTACCCTTGGGAATACAATAAGGAAGAATCCCTACAAGGGAGATCTTAAGAAAAAAAGGAAAAAGTAGTGGAACAAAGGGAAGCAATCATTAGAGATTACAGAATCATGGAAGGTACAAGGAGTTAAAAATAAGCTCAGAGAATGAAGAGTAAGGAAAAACCAAGAGGAGTAGAACATTCCAAAAGGAACCACGAGAATGGAAACTGATCAAGAAGAAAAAGAAATGAGTATAGAGACCACCAAGGAAAGATGGGAAGAAAGTAGAATAATAGGAAGGCCCAAGTGTAATAACTACTAAATAAATAACTAAGATATAATCTCTTAGGAACCTCATAAGATAGAAAGACTTATGGAAGGCAAAGGCATGGACCAAAAGAGGAAGAAAAGCAAGAGTGGATGAGTCATACAAGACCCTTAAGTTAGGAGAATATTTAAAGGAGAGAATTTCTAAAGAATGGTAAGGTGATTAAACAAAAATAATTTTAGAATGGAAGATACTAGAAGGTGGATGAAAGTAGTAAGTGGGATCGAGGAAGAGAAGACTCCAAGTCAAGAAAACCAAACAGGGATACGTCGCAAAATTGGAGCAGAAATTAGGACGTGAGAAAGAATTACGAGTGATTAAGTGAGTATTTTGGGAGGTTAAGTGTGACCTATTGCTAGAAGACCTAGAAGCCCAAATAGAAACTTTAGACGAATCCGATTGAAGGAAATAACTTCGATGGATCAAATCATTCGGTGGAGTAAACGAAGATCTAATAAGAGATGGGGAGTAGTAAAGAAAACACTCTAATCAAGACAAAGGGAGGAGTGCCAAGGACACAAAGATACAGAAGGTTTGGTCACAATAAGGATGAGAAATTCACCTTAAGGGAATAAAGAAATTCTTGAACAAGTGAGAATAAAGCAAGATAAACGAATAGTATTCATAGATCTAAAGAGAAAAATGTAAGTCGGTGAAAATTATGACAAAGGACATTTCAGAATTAAATAATTGCAAAGGTAAAACTAGAAGGAAATCCCGGGAGAGAGGGAATGTGAAGTTCACCAGACAAAAGAATCTTGGGAAAACATGGATGTATTAATGAATAGGAAATGGAACTAACAGAATAAGAATAAGCTCCTCAAGAACAAGATGTTGGATATGAAATAATCAAGTATAAGGGGAAGAAAATCGTAAAGATCCAAGGGATAAGTCAAACCCAAGTAACACGTAAGTAGGATGGGGACATCAAAAGATGCCATACGAGTAAGAATGGATTTGGAAAGAGAAGAAATCATAAAGAAGAAGGAGCTAGTGGGAATGAGGAATGAAGTAAGAAATCAAAAGTTTTAAAATGTCAGTGAGTATCAGGAAGTTCAAGGATTTGAAGGTTGAATTACCGAATAGGGAAGTTTGGAAAAGACAAGTAATTAAGGAGACCAATACGATTATAGGGACGTGAAGTCAAAGATATCACGAAGAATGTCATGCGATAAAGGGCTTGTAAACCCAACTAACTAAGGGAAATATGACTTAGACAAGGAAAAGTCTATGAGTAAGGCATAACAAAGTTAAGCATAAAGGTGTAACCAAAAAATGAGGAAGGGATCCATGCAGGAAGAAAAGGTGATAGATGCCAAAACCAATGGAAGAAAAATGATTGGAACTCATAGTTCTTAAATCTTAGGTAAAAGAAGCTTGGAATGGGAAATGGTGCCTTGGGCAGGAAGGATGTAACTAAAGGAAATGATCCTAAATCTTCCAGGAAGATATTCTAGGCTAAAGTAATTTCCATGGAATGAGGAAAGAATGAGAATGAGATGAGAATCTTAGGTATGTGATGAAAGAGATGAACGAAAACCACTGAGAAGGATGTAAGACGATAAAATAGAACATTTCATAACAATAAAAAGTTTAAGCCAATACACTAATAGTGTGAAATAAGTTTTGGGGACAAAACTCCTAAAACGAGTAGAGAGTTCTAAACCCCGCTCTTTAGAGTTAAGGAAAACCGAGAAAAAACCGGTTTAGGAACCAAGTCGGTTTATGAACTGGAACCAATAGAGAGAGGGCAAACCGGGAAACATATGGACCCCAAGTGATCTAAAGAGTCACAAAAGTCATGATAAAGGACTTTAGGATGAATGGGGATGAAAACAAAACTGGTTCAGGTGAACCAGATCCAAACTGGATTGAACCACTATTGAGCTCAATGATAAATTCATTTTTCTAGGTGGCTTAAAAAATTCAAAATTGAGATTTAAGGCCACCATTGGATAGAAAATGAATTTAGATGAATTTAGAAATTTTTAGATTTGAAAAATTCATTCGAATTGGTGGTGAACCAGTCGATCTAAGCTTTGAACCCGGTTCGGAGCACTGTCGTCTTCTTCCTTTAGATGACAGCACTATTCACTCGCCGGAAAATTGAAATAGCGCCGAAGAAGAAGAAATGTTTGTGTTCACTACATTTTAGGCCATTAATGACTATCATAAAGGTGCCAAATGGACAGCCGGCAAGTTCCCGAGCTCCCTATATAAAGAGCCCCTCTCCATTCATCCTCTCCACACCTGAAAATCTCACTCTTTCTCAGCTGCTTAGTTTTCTAGTGAAGCTCGAACCAAAGCTCTGATATAGGGTCTTTTCGGAGCCAAATAAGGCATGGTCAACTTCCTTAGAACCTTAGAGAAGTCAGTTACACGGTGGTAAGATCCATTCACTCTGAGGGTAGTCAGAGAAGAGTCGGCGTAATCGAATAGTGAAGCAGCTCTGGCGGACTGAAGCTGCCCTAATTTGACCAAGCTAAAATTGACCAAGTTGAACCCTCCTCTAGCCAAAGCAAGCTCTCTCAACATGTCCTCAACCCTCCTACGGTCGAATTAGAACTAAAAGGTAAGCCCATTCGGCATCCCTCTACAATTTTCTACCAGTGCTAGTGAAAGAACTGACAGAATTTCAATAATAGAATTCTCACCCAATTCGGCATCAATTGATGCAATTCTTGATCCTCAGACGGAGAGCTCTTTGCCTATATTGGAAGCTCGAACCACCGCGCCCCCAAGGGTGAGCAATTGAGGCTTTCGCTCTCTACATTCTATTTTTCGATGAATCTCCGTTTAAGCTCGTTTCGGCATCAAAACTTATGATTCAAAGTGCTATTAAATAGTATGAAGATGTAGAAACTCAAATTTAACTTCAATATCAACAATTATAAGTGTTTGATCGGTCAATTTGATGAAATCAAATTCGGTTGTGTTAGGAAGTTAAAATTGGGAAAAAAATTAGGAATTTTCAAAAATTTGAAGGACCAAAATGCAATTATATATTGAGGGTCAATTGGCCATAATAAGAGTGTTAGGGAACCAATTGAGCAATTTTAGAATTTTTGGGGTAAAACTTATCATTCTTTTTGTAAAGGAAGGGAAAAAGGGTAATTTTGGAAAATTTGGGCGCCATATTGGGAATTTGGGAAACTTGAACCCCTTTTCATGAAATTGAGTAAATTGAGGTGCCAAGGTGAATTTTAAAAGTTTCGGGACTTAATTTGGGGAAAAACCAGCAATTAGGGGCCTAAAGTAAAAAAGGAAAAATAACTTTAGGGACCAATTTGCAAATATTTGAAAAGTTGAGAATTTAGTCATTTATAATAAATGAAGGTGATTAAGCCAAATGATAATAAACAACAATGTTCATTTCGGGTAGGAACACGAGACATCGGGAATGCCAGCTGAGGTTAAGCTCGCAAGGGATGAAAACTAACTAAGTGGAATTTCACTACATGATTGGGTGACTGGGATTTTTATATTATACCCGCTTGGGATGATAAGAACCTCAAAAATGAAAACCAACTGCTAAGTGTAGGATATACACGGATCATAAGAGTCTTAAATACTTTCTAACTCAGAAAGAGTTGAACCTCCGCCAGAGGAGATGGCTGGAATTGGTAAATGACTATGACATAGTGATAGAGTATCAGCCTATGAAGGCAAATGTGGTGGCGGATGCCCTAAGTTGCAAATACTAAACTGAGGTGGCACAAATAAGGAAAAATTACTTACCCTTGTTGCAACAATTGGGGAGAATGGAGGTGGACAAGAAGGAGAAATGCTTGTTGGCTGATGTAGTGGTGAGACTCAGTCTAATAGAGCAGATTCGGTCTAATAGAGCATATTAAGGCTCAATAGAAGGCTGATAAGGAGCTCCAATCCTATTTTGACCCAGTTAACAGAGGGACAAAACTGGACTACAAGGGTAGAGTGTGTGTGCCTCAAGATAAGGAACTGAAGAGGTTAATTCTGGAAGAGGCACACAATTCGACATATGAGATGCATCCAAGCAGTACTAAGATGTACCACACCCTCAAACAAGGATATTGGTGGAAGGGAATGAAGAGAGACATTGTGGAATATGTAGCCCGATGCTTGTCTTGTCAACAAATTAAAGATGTCAGAAACCATCATGACTTGTACAACCCTTGCCAATTTTGAAATGGAAATGGGAGCACATTACCATGGACTTTGTCACGAGACTACCTATGATCAAGAAAGGTCGCGACACAATTTGGGTCATCATAGATAGATTGACCAAATTCGCTCATTTCCTCCCTATAAGAGTGACAGATGCAGTTGAACAATTGGTCATCTTATACATGATGGAAATAGTAAGACTCCATGGCGTCCTAGTGAGCATAGTATCGGATAGAGACCCTAGATTTACTTCAAGGTTTTGGCCAAGTTTACAAAGTGCATTGGGAACTAAGCTCCACATGAGTACGGTATTTCATCCTCAGACCGACGGACAGTCTGAGCGAATGATTTAGACCTTAGAAGATATGCTGAGGGCATGCATACTCACCATGGACAAAGGTTGGGAGGAATACTTGTGTTTAATGGAATTTGCTTACAATAATAGCTATCATGCCAGTATTCAGATGGCTCCTTATGAAGCCCTTTATAGATGACCTTGTTGTACCCCTTTATTTTGGGAAGAAGTGGGGGAAAGCAAGCTAGAAAGGGTCAAGCTAATCGAGGATACCACAGAGAAAATCAAGTTAATCAGGAGTTGCCTTAAGGTCGCTCAAGATAGGCAAAAGAGTTATGCAAATCATCGGAGAAGAGATATGGAGTTTGAGGTGGGAGACCGAGTATTTCTAAAGATGTCCCCATGGAGGGGAATACTTAGGTTTCAACAACAAGGAAAGTTGAAACCAAGGCATAACGGTCCTTATCCCATTGTCCAAAGGATAGGACCAGTGGCATACAAATTGGAACTACCTCCAAACTGGTAGAGAATATATGATGTATTCCATATCTCGGTACTTCAGAAGTACCAGCCTAATCCTAGCCATGTGTTGGACAGACCTCCACCAGAACTGGAAGAGAACTTGACCTATCAAACAAAACCGGTACGAATCATCGATCGAAGGGATAAGAACTTGAGGAATAAGAGGATTCCTATGGTCAAAGTTCTTTGGCAAAATGTACCTGTGCAAGAAAAGACATGGGAGACCAAAAGTGTAATGAGGGATGGGTACCCTCAATTATTTAACATATAACTGTTTTAGAGACAAAATGCCTAAAAGGAGGGGAGAGTTGTAAACCCCGTTCTTTGACAATAAGAAAAAACTAGAAAAGAACCGGTCATTTCCAATGAGAAAACTAAGTCGGTTTATAAACCGTAACCAGTAGAGAAAGAGCAAACCAGGAAATTTATAAACCCCGAGTGGCCTAAACAGTCACAAAACTCATAGAAAGGGACTTTAGGATGAATTGGAAGAGAAAACCAAACTAGTTTAGGTGAACCAAACCTGAACCGATTTGAACCACAATTGAACCGACTTCTAAATTCATTTTTCTAGGTGGCTTAAAAAATTCAAATTGGAGAATTGAAGCTACCATTGGATAGAGAATGAATTTAGAAATTTTTAATTTTAAAAAACTCGGTCGAATCGGGCCTGAACCGGCCAGTTTAAGCATTGAACCTGGTCAGGTCCAATTCGGAATAGTGTGGTCTTCTTCCTTCAGATGGCAACACTGTTCACTCATCGGAAAAGCTAACAGTGCTGACGAAGATGAAAAGTCTCTGCTCAAGGCATTATTTTCCATGAATGATCGCCATAAAGGTGCCAATCGGACAGCCGAGTAGTCCCTGAGCTTCATATATAAAGTGCTTCTCCTCATTCATCCACCTCACACCTAAAAACATCCATCTCCATCTACTACTCCAATTTCTAGTGAAGCTCGAACTAGAGCTCTGACATTGGGGTTTTTCTGAGCCAAATAAGATGAGGTCGGGTTCCTTAGATTCAAGGAGAAGTTAGCTACCCGATAGTAGTCTCCATTTGGTCCAAGGATCACCGGAGAAGCACTGGCGTGATCGAACAGTGAAGCAGCTCTAGCGGACCGAAACTGCTCTATTTCAGCCGAGCTAAAAACAGCTAATTTGAGCCTTTCTCAGGCCAAACCAAGCTCTCCCAACACTTCCACAGCCCTCATACAACCAAATTAATGTGGAAAGGTAAGCCAATTTGACTCCCCTCTATAATTTTCGATCAGTGTTAGAGAGAGAACCGGTGAAACTTCACTAACCGAATTCTCTCTCAATTTGATATGAATTGATGTGATTCTTGATTCTAGTAAGAGCCTCAGAATGAGAGCTACCTGCCCCAATCAAAAGCTCGGACTGCCGCACTCCCGACCATAAGCTTTCGAAGCTTTCTCTCTAAGTTCAATTTTCCAACGAAGCTCCGTTTGAGCTCATTCTGACATCAATTCATGCAATTCAAAGCTCATTTGAATAATATGGTTGTGTAGGAACTCAATTTTACCTTCAATTTCAACAATTAACTTCGATAATATGATTGGGTAATTTGATTAAATAAAATTAAGCCAATTTAAAAGGGAGAAATTGGGGATTTCAAAAAATTGAGTGACCAAAGTGCAATTTCCCAAAATTGAGGACCAATTGGCCATGAAAAAGATTGGAGGATAAATTGGTCGATTTTTGGAACTATTGGGGTCAAATTGCCATTTTTGTAAAGTATAGGCAAAATGGTAATTTTTGAAAAGTTTGGGACCAAATTGGAAATTTGGGAAACTTAAACTCCTTTTTGTGATTTTGAATAAATTGAGGTCCCAAAGTGAATTTTAGAAGTTTCGGGACTCAATTTGGAGAAAAATTAGCATTAGGGGCCTAAAGTGAAAGAAAATGAACTTTAGGGGACCTAAATGCAAATAATTAAAAGTTTGGGCATTTTGTTCATTCATGAGGAATGAAGGCTATTAAGCCAAATGTTGATGAACAAGGACATTCATATCGTGTAGGAACACAAAGGACCGAAAATGTCAGCAAGGATAAGCTCGTGTGAAGGCAAAAAGTCGCTTTAAGGAAAATACACTGCACTTATCAAGTGAGTGGGATTATTCACATCATACTCAGTTGGGATGATGAGCACCTCGAAAATGAAAAACCACTACTATGTGGAATTTTAACATCACACTTGGTTGGAGTGATGTGAGAAATAAGCAGGAAAAACTACTTATCGGTTGTAAGTAGATCATACCCAGTTGGTATAATGAACTTCCTAGAAGGAAGTGGAAAACCCACTTATTGATTATAAGTGGAGATGTCATCACACCTGGTTGGTGTGATGGACAAGTGAAAAAGTTGTTTTGTCAAAAGTACTCTCCCTTGATTGTGTGTCAATGCTTAAAAATTTTGGGAGACCTTCTTAACGAGAGCTCGAATAGCTTTGATAGGCCAAAGGCCTCGATTTTGGAACTTGGGGGATAAAATGTCAAGTTTTAAAAATCTCGTACAGTGGGCCCAAGGCCAGTTGGCACAAGCAGGAGCTCATAAACAAATATAATGATAAGCCATGAAAATTTTAATGAATGATGTGATTTGGCCATAGTACCAAGACAGTACTGACATACTCAATGGACTGGCGGTAGTACGACAAGACTAGGTCGACGGACTAGTCTAGACAAACAGCTACAGGTCGAGTTGAGGGTAGGGGCTATTGGACCAATGGCACCAAAGATTAATGGCTTATATGAAAAAAAAATTTTGTGCATGCACTGAGGTTTAGGACTATCAAGATGCCCAAGAGGGGTAGTGATGTGTCCTAAGGGCTACTAGATGACATGGTGGAGATAAGGGCAAATTGTTGTGCTAGCAGTCAGGGAAACTCAACGTAGCTTCATGCGCACGAGACCGAGGTGAGGTTATGATGAGGTCTTTATCCTCATACGGACAATGAGTTGTTTTCCAGGTTTGAGGGTTAGATGTCACGAACATTCGCTTCGACACCACAAGTGGGTGCAGTGAACGGGCTGCCCTACGAATGTGTGACCCCTTCATGATGAAGGGTGTGTGTTGATTGTTAAAACACACCGATTATGAGGAAATTGGTTTTGAATAATTGGGAATTCAAGGAAAGAATGGTTTTAAAGAAAATAAGAAGTCTGGCACTCTCCAATTCAAACTATTTTACAGAAACTCATGTTTCAAACACTAATTCACTAAGTTATCGAACTCACCATCTCCCTTTACCCCTTTTCAGATAACCAAGGGAAAAACCTATCTACAGACATTCTGCTAGCTAAACCTACAAGATAGGTATGTAAATTTAATTTATTCAATTTTGATTAATTTTATTCTAGAAAAGGTACAAGTACAGAGTACGCCTTACTCATCACGGTTTAAAGAAGGGAAAAACTCTTAATAAACTAGAATAGTGATGGGTTGCTCAAGGGGATCCGACCAAATCAAGTCGGGGGTGACATTGACCTAGTGCGTCAAGTAGGAAAATGCCAAATTTAAATAAGTCAATTAGAGGATGCCACGTGTCATGGTCAACGGTGGCAAAGATTTGGTTAGCAACCACGTCGATGTGGGCGACCAATTAGAGGCTGCCACATGTATGGTCAATGAGTTAATGGGGGACTCGAATTCTAAGTGAGAAGTCGCGTCAGCGACGCCAGCCAATCACAGTGTGACACGTGGTAAATCACACGTGCAAAGCTCATACACACATGTAGAGTGTCGTCTTCAACCTTCAGATGATAACACTGTTCATAGAACAAAAAATGGAATAATTCCTTTCAATTTCTGATGAGGGAATATTTGCTCCGACAATGACTATTCCGGAGGAGATAAGCTCGGACACTTTGGAAACCGGTAGAGCCAAGGGTCCCCGATCTCCCTATATAAAGAGCTTCTCCCCATTCATCATCTTCATCCCTCAAATGCCAGAAGAAGAAGAAGAAGAAAAACTCCTATTTCTAACCACGCGCGAACCAGAGCTCCGACTTGGAAACTTTTCTGCACCTCCAAAGATGAATTTGGGTTCCCTGGAATCCTGAGAGAGTCCTCTACCTTCATGCCTACTTCATTCAGCTCGAAGGTCATCGGAGAAGCGTCGGCGGGTTTGCACAATAACTTCGCTTCCTCAGTAATCCACGACCGGAGTTGACCAAGCTTAGTTTGAGCCAACCACGGCTAAACCAAACACTCCAAACATTTCCTAAACTTGTTCACACCTTCCCTAAACCATTGTGGTAAGACCCCTCCGCCACCCTTCGTCGGAATTTACTATTCACTTTGCATTGCTACTCGAACACTATATTAATAAATTCGCATTACTCAGGCCACCAATTGAGGTGCAGGTTGATCCAGGAAGGATCGTTAGGAAGAGTTCAACACATTGAAATCAAAAGCTTCGATCATTGGACCCTCACCAGTGAGTAATCGAAACTTTCTCTCTAATATGATTTTTTGACAAAACTCCATTTAAGCTCATTTCTAAGGTAAATTTAGTGTTTTGAAGCTTGAAATGATTTAGGGGACATAGGGAAGATTATTAAAACATGTTAGGGCTCAAGTGGAAAAAATTAAGGTCGAATTAATGAAATTCAAGTTGGAGAACTAAATTACAAAATTTGAAAGTTTGGGGACTAAATTGAAATTTTCAAAAATTTTAAAATTTTCCATAATGATCAAGAAATAATGTACCCAATTGGATATTTGAGGAAAGTAGGTACCTAAATGGAAGATTTGACAATCTTAGGGACCTAATTGGAATTAAGGTATAACTTAAGGAACAAATCGTAATTTTAGAAAGTTATAGGTGTTAAGTATAATTATATTATTACTTAGGTTCTAATGGCCCAATGTGTTAACTAAGTATCAGAATACGGGTGAGTGATATTTCTGATATCGAGACCTATTGTATCGATTATGCACATACTTAAAATAATGTTTTATTTTGAAAAGAGATTTCTATAAATATAATACGTGAAATTACTTAAACTTTTTGGATTATATTTCTAAAAAAAATATGAAATATATTCAGAATGGGGAAAGGTCCAATAGGATCTAGTGCACTCACTCTAGCTACACTCTTGATATTATTAAGATTTATAGTAAAATAATGGGTACGAAATAGAAAAGTGAATTACCTTTTTTATTTAGGTCTTGATTTAGGAGGACTCCACGTCACAATTGCTGATTACAAATGAAGAATTGGGTTTTTGAAGAGTTTTTGGAAACTCTCCACAAGTTGATAAATCTCTTTGTGCAAGAACCCTAGAGTTTTCTCTTGCACCATACAATGGCTCCATTTGGTAGCCTCACTTTAGGATTGGAAAGGCTCCATGTAAATGGAATGCACAAGCGAGATTGCTGGTCCCTATTGGGAGCACTCACAAACGGTAGAATGTTACACTTTGGATTCGGATGGCAAAAGAAAAAAACGGTTGAAATAAGGTAAGGTAAATGTTACACATACTACAAAACTTATTAAAATATACAATTTTAGTATATAAATTATTTATACAAATTCTTAATTTTGATGTAATTAATTACACTATTAGTATATAAAATATTTTTTCTAAATTGCTATAAATATTTTTTTTCTATATTGTTTCAAAAATTATACTATTGTTTCATTAAAATTGATGGTTTTCACTCTAAATTTAAAGAGTTTTGTACCAATATAAAATAAAAAGTTAACAATTTAAAGTAACTAATATACCTACTATGTAATTAAATTTATCAAAGAATTAAAATTCGATATCTGAAAAATATAAATTCAAGCGTTTTTACCAATAAAAAAATATAGCACTTGAAACATTAAAAACAATTCATATATCATATAATCTATATTAGTGTCAATCCCATGCACAGAGATCACCCAAAAGTCTTCCGTGCAAAACGGGGGCAGGCAGAAAGGGACGGTTAGATCGCCGTTGGGGGCTCGTGATGGCACGAGGACACCAGGTGGCAACTCCGCGTGGCACGCTCTCCCCACGCTTATCTTCTGTTCCCACTCTAGTCAGTAATCCCACGTATCATATTATATTTACACTAATCAACTTTAAATATGTCCGGCAAAAAAATGAAAATATGTAGAAATAAATCAGAACCATTCTAAAATAAATAAAAAGAAATAAATTTAGAAGGGTTAAGGTATTTTATTATATTTTTCTCTTGACCAAAATTTCGGGCTCAATCATGATAATGAAAATAATCCACATTTTAAGAGTTTCCTATAAATAAAACTTAAAGCTGAATTAATTATGAATTAATAATATTTTTTTGCTCATCGAATTAATGATATTAGAATATTAAAAGATTATTCTATTTTTTTATGAAACCTACACAGCTTCTAATGTTTATCTATTCGAGGAAAAATATTCTTCTAAATATAATATAATCCGTATGATGGCAATTCCGACGTTGCCGGCCATGTCTGTTTTGTGCAAGGTTGGACATGCCGGATGGGCGGGCAGTTGGGTCCAATTCAAACTTCAGGCCTGCCCTGCTCTAACTTGTCTTGTTTTACCCTATCCAATTTGTATAATTTATATTAATTAAATACACGAATTCAAAACAATTTTTTAATAAGAAAAAAATTTACTTATATGTTTTTATAAATGATTTACTTTATACTAACGTTTATCATTATAATTATTATTTCACTAGGAGTAGACCATGTAGCAATCTTAACCTAAGTGACCCAAGATTGCTACATGGGTCAATCTAGATAAGTAGGTACTCATTATCATCCAAAATTATACTTGAAAATGGAGTAATTGTAATATGTGACATTACTTTTAATTATGGATATTATATACAAAATTAATATAGAACACATTCACATTGGGAGAGGTGTTTTCTTGAGTGAATTTACCCGGTCTAAGATAAATTAATTATAATTTGATATAATCTATCAATACTAAAAATTTTATAAATAATTATAAATAAATAACTATAAAAGATAAAAAAAGATGATATCACCCCTATAATTATATAATTTATTTGCATAGAAAATATGAAAAATATTTCTCCTATATATTTTAAAATGATTGGACATTATTAATTAAGATAATAATTATAAAAATTAAAACATACTTAGCATATGAACCCTTAGACAATATAATAAGCCATTTTGACAGTCGTGAATAAATTCACTGCATTTGTTAATATTAAATAGTATGGAACGAAAAAGAAGAAAGGACATTATTATAATAACGGGTTGGAGGGAACACGTTACAAGGGATGGATGTGCTTGCTCTCAATTACTTCATACAGTGTCATATTATCTCTAGAAAAAAGTGCATTCCCAAAATATATTTTCACATAAACACAAAGCAAAACCGAATATATAATAAACATTTCTTAATTTTTTTTATTTGTTATCTCAATCATTCTTCTTCAATTATTTAAAAAGGACTATTTTTTCATTATATTCTCTTTTCAAATAAAGTGCACGCTAAAGTTACATAATTTATGCATTAGGATTTATTAAATTCTCCTAAATTGATCAATACCTTTAGAATTAATTTTTTAAAAACCTTTTAGGGTTTATTACAAATATTTTAATAATTTAAAGCAAAAAATGAATAAACCCTAAAATGGTAACTATAAATTTTTTTGCATGAATTTTCACAAACTTTAAATAAAAAATAGTTTACTATATTTTATGGAAATAATTAATGTGATGCAAACTTACAACAAAATTAATTACACAAGCAATTAACTCTTGTACATCACATATATAATATAAGCTAAAAGCAAAAGTAATAGATCATTCATCACACATTTATTCATACAACCATTTACCATAGCACATGGTTACAACTAACTCATTTAATATTACACCCATCTCTTGTGTCAGAGTTCTTTGATGTGATAATGGTGGCTAGTGACCGTTGATGAACCACTAGTGCTTATCTTAGTTATTTCTCCGCCGAAGGCTTGAATCCTCTTGGTAAATAAGTTTGTGGGTTGTGCATCTAGTCGAAATAAAGTGTGCATCACAAGTTGGTTTGGAGTGACAAACTCCCGAAAAAATATTAATTAATTTAAATATATTTAATAAGATTATAAAAAATAGTTAAAAGATTTTTACACGAAATTGTCCTAAAATTTTAAATTTTGAAATAATTATTGAATTTATAATAAATTTATATTTTAATTTTTATTAACAAAATTTCTTAGAAATTAGATTTGTAGTATTTGTAATGCTTACAAATTTAATTTCCGAGAATTTTTGTTAATAAAAAATTAAAATATAAATTTATTATTTTTTAATTAAATTTAATAATTTATTAAGTAATATATATATATATATTAAATTATATTAAATATACTAAATAATAAGATAATACGTGAGCAAAAAATATATAATTAAATAATATAATAATAATTATATATAGATATTTTATAATTACTAGATAATTAATATACATAATATACTATATTATATATATCCGTCATATAATTTTTTATATATAATATTTTTATTATATAATTTTATATAAAATATTATTAATATATAAATTTATTCGAAATATACAATAAAATAATAAAGTATTAAAATTATTTAAAAAACAAAAATTACACTAACTTCAAATTCCAAAAAAAATGAGGATTACGTTTTATTTTAAATGAAATAGTTTATAAGAGTTCATCACTAGTAAATTTTATTTTAGTAAACCATCATTCTCACTCTAAGCACTTAAATTCAAATACTTTAATCATGGTCAACAATACCTATTAATAATTACCACAAAAAACCCGGGTTTGACGGGAGTATTTCAGGCCAATCGGAAGCATCGTTATGCCATGATTGGTAGAGATATCCCAATAGCTCAAAACTTAAAATATATAATTACAACATTTATGTATTTTGGATTAAAAATTTTAAAAATATTATAAGTATTATCAATGTTAATTACTTGTACGCATTTTCTTATTTTAATATTTTAATTTATTATATAAATGTTAGCATAATATTTTTAAATTTATAATGATAAATTTCATTAAATATGTATCAACATTAGAGGCTTAGAATTATATATGTCCAAAGATCAGATTTACAATGAAAATAATGTCAAATTTAATTCTATAATTATTTTTTAAATACTAATTCATAGCACGGGCTAGACTGGGTGACCCTTGGCGGAAGATTGATTGACTGCCCAATATGATTTGCGAGCTAGCACGTCCAAAAGAAAATAGGTGTCTACATGTAAATTTGTGGAAAGATTTATTAAATAACATCACAAATGTAAAAAGTTATGACTAAAATTTTAAGCATATTTGAGTAATGTTATATGCAAGTATCTAAAGGTTAATTTAAGTGGTTTCCTTCAGATGGGAATGACAAATTACCCTGTCCGCCCTGCTATCTCTCCGCACTGGTCACCAGATGATCCGGAGCTACCGCATGGCTTATAATTATTTTAAATAAATTTAGAAATAAAATGGAGATGATGTGATTATGACTGAGGGTGGCCCACACTGCTCCTCTCGACCAAGACCGATGCAAGGTGGTTCAAGGCAGTGTTGAAATTATGATGGGAAACAAATCAGTAATGGGGCGGGGCGGGCCGATCAAATCGTCATTATTCCCTACCTTTGGCAATTGGAGCAGAAGTATGTGTAAGTGTCATATTATTCAAAATTTATACCTCTAATTGGAAGAATATTTTAAAATTAGGTAAATATAGTATCGCCCAAAATTCAGATGTCTATTCAAATATTTTAATATGTTAAATTTTTATGCATAACAGTATCCATATTTCATGGACTTTGGGAGTAAATTTACCTTTTTATCCTTAGTGCATGCCATAAGAATTTTTTTATTAATCTTTTGGTACTATAGTAATTGCCTAATCAAATGAAGCCTTATTAAGAATACGGGATTATAGTGTGAATGTGACAATTACTTGTTGGCTGTGTGATCTCTTCACAAAGGCAATCCACCCACCAGTCAATTGTGCATTAATTTCCTCACTCCTTAGGCTGACAAAGAATGCAGTGGAGTGGAATGGTACAGTTACATGTCGTGATCAATGAGAGACGTCTCCAATAGGTTGTCCTTCATTCGGACACCTAAACATAGTAGGATCAACATTTTAATAAAAGGATATCATAAAAACGTCATCAAATTTAAGTCCGCCATCAAGTTAACTCTATTTTTCGGTCACAATTTTATAAGAAATTGCATTAGATTTTCATATATTTTTAGGTTAATTGAAAAAAAAAACTCAAAATTAGTTTAGTGTTTGCGGAAACCAATATTTATTATGAAAGTGATAGTTAATGTTGTGTATAATGTACTATTATTACACGAAATATGCGTATGAGGGAAGTTGAAATGAGCAAAATAATACTCCGGATCACCTATTTTTTACATATAGTTTTATTATTTATAAATTATAAATAAAATGATAATTTTATAATTGTAGCATATCGTATGCATATATATATATATATTATATAATTGTAATATTTCCTTTTTTCTTCTATCTCATTTCTTTTATTTCTTTTCAATTCATTAATAATTGTAATCTCCATTTTCCAATCCATTAGCATTTTATCCTAAAAAGTTAATCTAGGAGCCTTTTAAATAAAGGTCCCACTACCGCAAATTATGGTGTAGGCACCACCATTTTAGACCGACAGGTGGGGCGCTTTTCCTGGTCCAAAACTTCATGCTTCTCAACCTGCATTGTTACCAATAAAAACTACTAATCAAATATAGTAAAAGTGGTAATAAGGAGTATAATTATATAAAATTTTCGAAATTCTTGATATTAACATATGCTAATTAATAAGAGGTTTTAAATATATAATATTAAAAAATTCTTATGTTATAATATATATTATATAAAAATATATCAAATCAACATTTTTTTTGGCATCTAATCCCTATGGAGTTCGGATATTCAAAAAACAAATTCCTCTGGAGTTCGGATTGGGATTTTTTTGTGCCAAGTGTATAATTTTGATATTAGAAAAATAAAATGTGCGGAAACATTGCCCATGCCATTAAACCTCTCACGGGCTGTCCACGTGGCATCCGCCGGCACTCACGTGACAGACTAGGACTCGCTACATCACCCCCCACGCTGGATGCTCCCTGCCATGTGGTACCCCGGTCAACTATAAGCTTCGCCCTCCTGTCACCCCTCTCCTCGCTGCGTAAACTAACAAACAGAACGAGATAAGAGACTGTGTTGTAGAGAGAGAAACGAGCTTATCGAAGTATCAGAGGGAGAGAGAGAGAGAGGGAAAAGAGAGCTGCCAGTTGGAGGCGAAGCGACTGGAAAGCTCCGGCAGACGCTCTGGATTGATCAAATGGCGACGCCAATGGCGGGGAGCGGCGGCGGCGGCGTCGCGGTATTGGCGAATTCGGTGGATAGGAAAGGAGTGGAGCCGCTGGCAGTGAGACGGTCCATTGGGGAGTGCGAGCCAGAGTCTCCGATTTCGATGTTTCTCTACTTCCACAAGGCGATCCGGAATGAGCTGGATGCGCTCCATAAGTTTGCCATGGCTTTTGCCACGGGCCAGAGGGAAGATATCCGACCGCTACTCGAGAAGTACCAGTTCCTGCGCTCGATTTATAAGCATCATTCCAATGCTGAAGACGAGGTAACGGCTGACTCTTTGCTTCCTGTTTCACTGAATTGTATTGTCCTCGGGTTCTATTTCGATGTACATGATTGGTGGAGGAAATAAACATAATTTTAATAGGGACCAGCTCCTTTTCCTGTCGAACGCTATTATTTAGTTCTGAGAAACGAAATTAATTTCATCCCTGCCTTTTCAGAAATCAGTTCATCCTGAATGAAATTTTATTAGCTCACGAAATATTTTACTATGTGATGAGGATCAAAAGAAGGATAGATTTAGGAAGGGAATGAAGGAAGCGATTTCATTTCTTAAAAATCAACTTAGTGATCCTTAAGTCTTGAATTCTCCGTTTTTATAGTTGATTGCATATTTTGTTTTCATTACGATCCCATATTCTCGGGTAGTTGGATAGTTTCTGTTCCAACATTTCTGGAGTTGCTTGATCATAATCATCTGGAAAAAATTAGGTGCCGTTTTCTTTGCTAGGATTTAAAAAATATCATACTTTTTCCTGGTATTTGTTAGATGAATTCTGGTAATTGATAGGGTATGCAGTTCTCTCTAGCAGCATATCAATAATGAAATGCAAAGTTCCTTTGAACAGTGAGCTTTACCAGTAAGATCATTCCATGTAGTATGCAGTTTTATCCTTTTCAGTATACTATGATCAGTTAGTTTGTCTAATTATAAGATGAATTGCATCTTTTTTTTTACCTTTCAATGTCAATATGTCTATGGAAGTTGGAGATATAGAGTGCCCTAACATATGGTTTCCTGAAGTTAAAAAAACACATGGTTTCTCAAATTTCACTAGTTAGGAACCTGAATTTCAAAAACTAAAATTTGAGTTTATATATTTGGTTCTATCTAACAGCTTGATCTTTCCATTAAATCCTTCAATGGAGAATTGATGTGCCGATTCCAGACAGCTGAGTTCAGATCAACAACACAACTTTCCATTGAAGGATTTAATGGAAACCAAAGTGTTCAATTGAATAAAACTATTTAAAACTAAAAATTTAGGTTGTAAAATTCAGGTTTGAAATTGTTAGTGTGTGAAAGTTGGGATACAGATATTACTTTATATTCAGATGAACTTTCTGGTAAAAAAATTGGCAACATATACTCTTTGGCGACTGTTTTGTTTCTAAGTAAAACATAAGCAAAATTCCTGTCTGTGGAACCATCAAACTGAACACCAAAATCCCTTTTATAAGGTGCAGACATATGATTTCTATGGAATCATTGCACTAAGTTTACTCTTTGGATTTGCTATATTTGTTTGAAGATCCACTTTTTGCTGGAGGAAGCTAACCATCAAGATACTCTCTTTCATTGAATGCTGAATAATGCTATAACGCTCTTTGGCATTTCGGGGTGATCAAACTTCATGGTTGTGGTTAAGGTTTTTTTTGCCTATAAGGAAGGTGGTGGTATGGCATATCTCCCAACATTTGGAAGTGGCTTCTCACTCCCTGAATGTCAAGTTCCCTTCCAACATTCTGAAAATGAAGCTATAACATAATCTTTGATTTGGATAACAGGTTATCTTTCCAGCTCTCGACATACGTGTAAAGAATGTGGCACATGCATATTCCCTTGAGCATGAGGGGGAAAGTAATCTTTTTGATCATCTTGACAAATTGCTAAATACAGCTGAGCAAAGTGATGAAACGTTTTCGAGGGAACTAGCTTCCACCACTGGAGCCCTCCAGACATCAGTTTGTCAGCATCTAGCCAAGGAAGAGGAGCAGGTACCTTTATATAGATATCAATATATCCAATAATATATATAGATAGCAAGCGGTTGGACAACTGAATCTAATTTTGTCTTGACTGTGTGCATTTTATATTTTCTTACTACATTACCATAATATTATTGTTCAAAGGATGCAAATCTGGCCAAACTATCAAAGGTCAGTCTCTAAGTTAAAAAAGCATGTCATGGACATATGAATCAGCCACTAATTTGTTCTTTTTCTGCACGAGTTTGGTATTCTGGATAAGCATGTCCATCTTTCTGTATTTTAGGGAAAATGAGACCCATAAAGAGAAGAACTAATTTATAAAAATAAATTATCAAAATTGTGCTTGTCTATTGGCTAGGTTGACACTATCAATGTAGTTGTTAAATGACCATTTTGCTCAGTGAAAACAAATTGCATTGTCCTCGCATAGTTTCTGTACCCTTCTCATGCATCCTTTCCAATAATATCAAAGGGAAGTTTTGTTTTCAGGAAGATATACATAAAAATATGGTGTGGTATTGCAAAAGAAATGTGTTAATAGTACAGATGGTCAAAGCTGTATATATGTTTATCTGTGAAGTTGACTGTGTTGCTCCAATTTTCTTCAGTCATTTTAGTTTGTTTCATTTTTAACTTTTCAGGTCTTTCCTCTGCTCATTGAAAAGTTCTCAGTGGAAGAACAAGCATCTTTGGTATGGCAGTTTTTATGCAGCATTCCAGTTTATATGGTGGCAGAATTTCTTCCTTGGCTTTCTTCCTCAATTTCAAAGGATGAATATCAGGATCTACACTGTTGTTTGAGTAAAATTGTTCCAGAAAAGAAACTCCTTCAACAGGTACGTTTTAGTATGACAAGTGAGGTGCTGCTTGCTCCTTTTCAACTTAAATGTGACCTGGTTCTCTTCTTTTAGGTTATTTTCACTTGGATGGAACGTAGTGATGACACTAAAACTGAAACTGTGGAGAGTTCTAATGTTGGATCAACACAGAATCCATCAGATATGAAATGTGTCTGTGTGTCATCCAAGACCAGTAAAAGAAAGCACTCTGAGTCAGTTACTGTTATACCAGATGATGTTACCTCATGTCCAATTGATGAAATATTGCTATGGCACGATGCTATTAAGAAAGAGTTATATGAATTAGCAGACTTAGCAAGGAAGGTACAAGATTCTGGAGATTTTTCTGATCTGTCATCCTTCAAAGAGCGAGTCCAATTTATTGCTGAAGTTTGCATCTTCCACAGGTATGAAGATTTAATCATATGATTGCAGAAATGAATCATCTTTTATTCTGTTGAAAAGAAAAAAGTATTTCAGTTGTACTCCAGGCAACCAGAGCAAATTGCTTAAGTACAATAACTTACTTTGCAAATGATCCTGCTTACACCAATATTGACCAATGTTGATAGCTCTAGTTGCTAAACAAGCGGGTTTTCTTTTTGGCTTGGTTGATTCCACTTTGTGGTATATTGATGGAGTCTTCTGACATTTCAATCTCTTGATTTCAGTATTGCTGAAGATAAGGTCATCTTTCCTGCAGTAGATGGGGAGTTATCCTTTACTCAAGAACATGCTGAAGAACAAAGTCAGCTGGATGAGTTCAGGTGCTTGATTGAAAAGATACAAAGTACAGGAGCAACTGCCACAGCTTCTGAGTTTTACATAAAGCTCTGCTCGCATGCTGATCAAATAATTGAAACAATAGAAAGGCACTTCCACAATGAGGAAGTTCAGGTTAGCATTAGTGATCAGATGCTCTATCATTAAGCTTAATAGCTGAAGTAATGCCTTAGAAATTTTTTATTGATAATTGTACTAATATTTAAGCTCATGTGACATTATAATAAGTTTCAACTAATCATCTGTTACACTTTGAGAATTTCCATGGTTAATCTGTCTATCTTGATGGTATTGTTTGTTGACTCCAGGTTTTACCACTTGCTAGAAAACACTTCAGTTACAAAAGACAGCAGGAACTCTTGTATCAAAGTATGTGCATAATGCCCCTAAAATTGATAGAGCGTGTTTTGCCATGGCTTGTTGGATCATTAGGAAAAATTGAAGCCAGGAATTTTATCAGAAACATGCATTTGGCAGGTAATTTGCACGGTCTTGGTTGATGGATACAAGTGACTAACATATTTTCTCAATGTTTGCTCTACTGGCTTTTCTTATTTTATTGTCATGATTTTTTACTGGGGTTTCAAATCAGCACCTGGATCAGATGCAGCTTTAGTAACTCTTCTCACTGGTTGGGCTTGCAAGGGCCACAACCAAGGCCAATGTTTGTCTCCTTGTGCAACTGGTTTCTGCCCTTTCAAAGAATCTTCCAAGATTGAATATGATTTTGATCAAGCATTTTGTCCATGTGCTTCTGCATTGCCATTGGATAATTTTATCTCTATCGAAGTAGATGAGATGACAAGGCCAGTCAAACGGAGTGCCTCTCTGTCATATGGATGCAACCAGGACTATAACACCGGAGAGAATATTGAGGATCATAAATGTACTCATAGCAGTAGGTCTTGTTGTGTTCCTGGTTTGGGAGTGAAGGGAAGTAATCTTGGATTGAGTTCGCTAACCGCTGCTAAGTCTATGCGGTCCTTCTCTTTCAACTCATCTGCTCCTTCCCTTAATTCTAGTCTTTTTGTTGGTGGAAGGGATGACCATGCTTCCAATGATGGGTCTAGTGATCGACCCATTGATACCATCTTTAAGTTTCATATAGCAATAAGGAAAGACTTGGAATACTTAGATATAGAATCTGGGAAGCTTGGCAACTGTGATGAGACATTTCTAAGACAATTTATTGGAAGATTCCGCCTTCTGTGGGGTTTATACAGGGCTCACAGTAATGCTGAAGATGACATTGTGTTCCCAGCCCTGGAATCCAAAGAGGCTCTTCATAACGTCAGTCATTCATATACACTGGACCACAAGCAGGAGGAGAAGTTATTTGAAGATATTTCGTGTGTCCTTTCTGAGCTCTCACAATTGCATGAGAGACTACAGAAGTATTCTATGATAGTGGAGAATTATGACATTGATTTCTCTGCCATCAATGATGAGGATTGCAAGCAGAAGTACAAAGAGCTTGCAACAAAACTTCAGGGCATGTGCAAGTCTATTAAAGTTTCCCTAGACCAGCACATATTTCGTGAAGAGCTTGAGCTGTGGCCATTGTTTGGAGAACATTTCACTGTTCAGGAGCAAGACAAAATTGTTGGTCGTATAATTGGGACAACTGGTGCGGAGGTGTTGCAATCAATGTTACCCTGGGTGACTGCTGCACTCACTCTCGATGAGCAGAACAAAATGATGGATACTTGGAAACAGGCCACAAAAAATACAATGTTCAGTGAATGGCTTAACGATTGCTTAAAAGAAACTTCAGTATTATCTTTAGGTGCTCTAGGTCAACAATCAGACAGAGACAGTACTAAAAAAGGTCTGCCTTTATGTTCTTTTATAGTCATTGAGATACTGGAGTTTCTATATTTGAATGAGTATATAATTTCTGATTTGCAAGTGATATACTGCTATCTCTATGGGTGGTACTTTAGTGGGAGTAATATGGATTACTAATAATCCGTTCGTTATTTCCAAATCAAGTGATAATCAATTTTTCAATTGAAAAAAAAAACTTTCTCTTACACTTTATACTTAAGAATCCTGATAGGAAATTAGGTTGTTAGCAAAATTCTCATTTGTAGGAACAAATAAATAGAATAGAGCAAATAAAGCGGTAGGGATATATGCAAAAATTTTACTTTTTTTATTCTTTCATGTATTAGTCCCTTGACATATTGTCAGAATATGACTTGCACCCATTTCCATAACTCATCAAAATTCATTTTCAGGTGCTGAATTTCTAGAGATTTTGGATCAGAGCAATCAGATGTTCAAACCTGGATGGAAAGATATATTTCGGATGAATCAAAGTGAGCTTGAATCTGAGATCAGAAAAGTTTATTGGGATTCAAGTCTTGATCCACGGAGGAAGTCATATCTTGTCCAAAATCTTTTGACTAGGTAGATTCCTATGCTTGCACAGATATCTCTCTCCCATTCATTATCAGACATAATTGTGTTATTATTTGTTTACTTGGTATGATGTTTTGTTTAATCATTATGATGGTTTCAGCCGTTGGATAGCAACACAGCAGAAGATGCCTCAAGCATCAACAGGAGATGCATCTAACCGTGAAGATGTTGCTGAGCGAACTCCATCATACAAGGACCCAGAGAAGAAGATATTTGGATGTGAGCACTATAAAAGAAATTGCAAAGTCCGTGCAGCTTGCTGTGGAAAGCTGTTTGCTTGTAGGTTTTGCCATGACAAAGTTAGCGATCACTCAATGGAAAGGCAAGATTCTTTTTTTCCACTGCCCCAACCACAATGCCCAAATGAACATTCCTGGTTTTAATTTTTCTATAATGCTTCTATATGTATGAGTCTCCTTGTGGTTGCAGGAAAGCAACAACAGAAATGATGTGTATGCGTTGTTTAGAGATTCAACCAGTTGGACCTACTTGCATGACTCCTTCCTGCAATGGATTTTCAATGGCAAAGTATTATTGCAATATATGCAAATTTTTTGATGACGAGAGGTAACTAATATCATTGGTCATTCTTTACAACAGAGCATGGGGAAGAAATATGCATCAAATCTGTTACTGAGGGTTTTATGCTTATTTTTCGATACAATTTCACTGACATCACATTCTTCATTTTTTTCTTATTATTCTAGGAATGTTTATCACTGCCCATTTTGCAACTTATGTCGTGTTGGTAAGGGCCTTGGGATTGACTACTTCCACTGCATGACATGTAACTGCTGCCTGGGAATGAAGGTATCAACCCACAAGTGCTTGGAGAAAGGGCTAGAGACGAACTGCCCCATCTGTTGTGATTTCCTCTTCACATCTAGTGCAACAGTCAGAGCCCTACCTTGTGGACATTATATGCATTCTGCTTGCTTTCAGGTCTCTTGTCCAATCCCATATATATCCTTTCTATGTACTCAATTTTTTCCGATCCGTTCTTATTTTGTCCTTTTTCCATGAAATGGTCAGGCCTACACTTGCAGTCACTACACCTGTCCGATTTGCAGCAAATCTCTAGGAGATATGGCGGTAAAATATTTTATTTCACCTCCATGTTTCAATAATGAGACTAGAATGCTTGGCATATATATATATATCCCTATTTTTCAATACCAGGGTGACTTATAGTTTTGTTGTCATCTAACTTTGTACAGGTTTACTTTGGCATGCTGGATGCTCTTTTAGCTACGGAAGAGCTCCCAGAGGAATATAGGGATCGTTGTCAGGTGAAAAGCATCAGCATTGATTACTTCATGCTTTTGTATATTCTATATTCCAACATTTCCAGGATATTCCTTGAACATTGTTTCTGAGTGCTGTCTTGTATATGAAATATGGAGCCTAACCATGATAGCACTCCGTTTCTTAGTTTTCAGCCTGATCATGCATTACCTGAAAAAGATGACTTGTATAATTTTCTTTGTCAACTGCAGGATATATTATGCAATGACTGTGATCGAAAGGGCACCTCCCGCTTCCATTGGCTCTACCGTAAGTGTGGGCTTTGCGGCTCTTACAATACACGCGTGATCAAGAGAGACCCGACGAATCCCAACTGCTCAGATCCAAGCTAATCATGTTTCTTCTCTACAGCTATTTGTCTCTGGAATCTTAGCTGTTAGATAGTATACATGCAGATGTATAGCCGATTCATTTACAGTAAAAAATCTATCATAGGTTTCCACAAAACCCGAAGCACTCCAAATCGAGACAGATGGATCAGCCGTAGTCCAGCGGTTGTCGTGTATATAATTTTGGATGATTGAGGCTGTGATCTTCTAAATTTCTTCTGTTTCATGTGATATCTGCTTGATACGGGATGCTTGGATTCCTTATTTGATAGTATTAATGCTCAATACTAATATATCTGATAATTTTAGATATATTATCTATAAATAGAGAATTATTTTATTTTTATATTTTTATTGTAAATATATTATATCTTATTTGATAAATTAAAAAAAAAACAGTTTTCTACTCATTACATTTGTTATATCTTCTATATATATACACTGTATAATACATTATTAACAAAGTGTGCAGAATACATTTGATTACATTATCAACAAAGTGTGCATTATTACATATGATTACCTCTGTTTATATGTTCTCATGGTATTCGAGCACTCCGGGAAATAACTTCCCCATCCTTCCCTGTTCTTGATAGCAAACCTGCAACCTGCATCAGTTCACTAGGCATCTCATATTTTCTTGAGAACCAGTTTCATGAAATACAACATCCTGCGTTACTCGCCAGTTTCTTACAATTCCTCCGTTCATGCGCTCTCCATCCTTGACAAGTAATTGCAATTGCATCACCAATATGTATACACTGGTTTCAGGATTGTCAAACAACAATTCAATAGGGAATTAATACCAATTCATTAGCAAATTCACTCTATTGTGTTTCCCTTCCTAGACAACACGATTCCACTGTTGGAATCATATGATCAACTCCAATATGCCTACGAGTGCTCTCACGTTACTATCGCATTACTCGACTCGATTAATGGTCGAGTTTCGATAATAATTCATCGTATCTACTCAATTCTAAAATGATGAATTTTTTTACCAAAATAGTATTGGACAAAACACTCCTTATAATAAAAAATTATATAACAATTTTATCGTCAGAAGATGGGAAACCGATTAGTAGCATGCTAGGAGGAAATCAACAAGTTTTAAATGTTTAAATTGATAAATCAAATATTCTCAGAGCTAAAGTGTAATTTTGGCAAAAATTAGGTAAATTGGAAATTTTTGAAAATTGAGGATTTTTGTGAAATTAGTATCAATTGATGGCTAATTAGTGATTAAAATGAAATTAAGAATTTAGTTACAATTAAAATAATTTTTAAAAGTTTAATTGTAATTAAAAGTACTTATAAGAAGTTATTTCAATTTAAAGGATTTTATAAATTCATATAATGAAATTACAGTAAACTTAGGAATTTTTGGTAATTAAATTGGAAGTTAATTATCAATACAATAAAATTAGAGACTTGTATACAATTAGGAGAAAATATAGTTATATAATTGAAAATATTTGGATAATTTAATAAATTATTATTCGTGATAATATAGATAGAGCCTTTTACCTACAACCACGAAAAGGTCCTGAGACATCGAAAATTCACTGGGACGAACGAGTCACGGAATACTAGTGAGTGAGATTTTCGACATCATACCTGTTTGGAGTGATTAACATACTTTTGTTAGAAAACCGTTTTCCAGAAATACTTTCCCTTAACTATGTGAAACTGCTCAAAATTTTTAGAAGATATTTTTGATAAGAACATGAAACATGTGTACTTAGAGGTATAATTACTCTAGTGGGTTGAATGTCTTAATTTCTGAAACCAATATAGCCCAAGGCCAAATTTTGGAAAACTTGTGGATTGAGACCAATGCCAATGAGAATAGGTTCAAACTAATAGGCACATTTATATTTATCAGTGTAAGATAAATTGGTAAAAAAAGGTCAAACGTGAATTTGGAAAATCCCAAGTGACTAATAAAAATCTAAAAATCATGGAAAAAAAACCTGAATAATTGGTTAAAAGATTTATTTTTCTAGGTGGCTTAAAAAAATTAATTTAAAAAATTGAAGCCACCGTTAGTAAGAAAATGAATTTAGAAAATTTAGAAAATTTTAATTTTTAGAAAACCGGTCGAATCGGGCCTGAATCGACCATTTTTTAATTTCGGGTCACCGAACCCAGTCCCCAGACCGGTTAACAGTCCAATTGGTCAACGGACTGCCTGCTAGGTCAGCGCCCAGTCAGCATGCACGACCAATCAGCACATGATGCATGGTGAAGTACGCCCCTTCAGTCGCACGGTTAATGCTTGGAAGCACTGGCCAATAAAAAAGCAACATGTGTCCTCGGTCAGTGGTCAAAGGAGGAAAATCCACATAAGCGATGATCGACCAATAGTAGAGCGACACGTGTCCCCAGTCAATTGTCAATGTCAAAGAAGCCCTGTGAAACCCGTCCCCCGGACCAAGGAAAAACTAGGAAAAGAACCGGCCAATTTCCATATAAAAAACCAAGCTAATTAATGAATAAAAAATAGTAAAGAAGGGTTAACGTGGAAGATTGGAAAATCCCAAAAGACAAAAAATTCATAAAAATCGTGGGGAAGAAACATGAAGTGAATTGGATGGGAGAACAGGACCGATTTGGGGTGAACCGGACCCGAACCGGACTAAACTGAATTAAACCATAATGAACCAGTTTAATGATTCATTTTTCTAGTTGGCTTAAAAATGTCAATTTGGAAAATTGAGGCCACCATTAGATAGAAAATGAATTTAGAAAATTTTAAATTTTAGAAAACTGATTGAATCAGGCCTGAACTAGCCATTTTTTGAATTTGGGTCACCGAACTCGGTCGAATGGGACTAGTCAACGAACCGGATCGATCAACGGCCTAACCGGCTAGTGTGCACGAGTGGGCTGAGGCTAGTGTGCACGAGTTGGAACCCATAGACCAATATGATGATAATAACCATGAAAAATCTCATAAAACTGGAAATGTTGTGTGACTTGCCACAGGGCCAAGACATGACTGACAAGGCTCAATGAGTTAGTGGCAATGTGTCCAGACTAGGTCCACGGGCTAGTCAAGGCAAATAGCTACAGGCCAGGTCGAGTGTCGGGGCCGTCGAACCGTTGGCACCAAAGATCATGGTTAATGATTCAAAATTGTTATTATGCATGCATGAGGATTCCGAGAGCATCTAGATGCCTAAGAGGGGGTAATCGATGGGTCCCAAGGGCTGCTGGATGACATAGGGTGCATACGGGTGGTTTGGCATCTAGTATGTCGAGAAGCTTTGATAGCTTCCTACGCACTAAGAACGAGTCCAGAGAGGAAATGAGGTATCGTCCTACAAAGCAAACATCATGAAGTAATTAGGGTATGAGGGTTGGACAATTGATGTCCACTCAAACTTAGTGGGTTTGAGGGTTAGACAATTGATGTCCACTCAAACTTAAGGTAGAAGGTTGGGACTTCTATTCAGGTGGACGATAAATACGCTCCGGTCCACAAGTGGAATAGTCGGGGACTATTCTACGAACGTGTGATCCCTTTCTATGATAGAAAGGGCGTATGAATGTTTGCTGAAACACCTCTCGAGCAAGGGGAAGTGATCAAGAAGAGATGAATTCATATTACAACAAATTAAATGTATAAAACGTTTTGATAAACTAATTGTTTTGAAAACTTACTTCCCAACCCCCACTCACTGAGTTTTAGAAACTCACCCCCTTCCATTAAAACATTTTCTAAAGAAACTACTCACCAAGAAGAGCAGAAGCTAGGGGAAAAAGCCAAAGGGCACCACAAACAGGTAAACCACCATTTAGATGTTTTGTAATTTTGTTATGGAAAATAGGCACTTTGATGCCTTTACCTTCCTCGGTCTATTTGGTAGAAATACTAAATTAGTACAAGGAAGGGTGACGGGTTAATCATAGAACTCCAATCGAACTGAGTAGGGGGTGTGACAACTTAAGTGGTATCAGAGCCTGATTTTCCAAACAAAGTTTCAAAACTAAAAGCCCTAGAACCCTAACCCACGGTAAACTTCTATCAAATAGATATGATGTCACAACGTATTTTTAGTAACCCGAAATTTCAGTCGGAAATTTTTCTGGAATTGTATTATAAGTTAAAAATTCAATTGATATAATTGGAATAAATTTGATTTAAAATAAAATGAAAAGTGTTGTTTTGAACCAAATAAATAACTCGATAGAATGGGTAGGGTAAATACCTAGTAAATTCTTTTAGGTGAAAATAATGAGATAATTATGTGAATTTGGTTTATTACAAAACTATTAGCACTTTGTAGTATTAGTCCTACGCCCCTACCATAAATACCCATAAATTAATACCTACATTCAATTATTGGAATTAATACCCATAAATACCTATAAATTAATACCTACATTCAATTATTGGAATTAATACCCATAAATACCTATAAATTAATACCTACATTCAATTATTGGAATTAATACCCATAAATACCTATAAATTAATACCTACATTCAATTATTGGAATTAATACCCATAAATTAATACATATATTCAATTATTGGAATTAATACATATAAATAACCATAAATTAATACCTACATTCAATTATTGAAATTAATACCCATAAATACCCATAATATAGTAATAAATCTTCCCCATTTAACAGACAATTTTACAGCTATATAAGGAGCTTAGAATAATTTATTAGAGTGACACCAACTGAGCTAAGAGAGCAATTCAATGTAGAAGAGAGCTACCTGGTCCACCAGTCCTTGTTCACACCTCAAACATCATATTTGCCATGATCACATTAGATCTACCAGATTAATACTCCCTACCTTTGAAATTCTCAATCTTGACATCCACCATGCAACAACCAAATTTAAGGAAAATGAGGAAGTATTAGAGTAGAGAAACACCAATAAGACCAATTAGGGATAGGTACCTAGGAATCCCTCTAGGATGAACATATCTCTGGATAAAAGGTGAGTGGGCTTATTTACATCATACCCGGTTGGGATGATGAGTGCTTTAGAAATGAAATACCACTTATATGTGGGATTTTAACATCACACCAGGTTGGAGTGATGTGCGAATTAAGCTAAAAACCTACTTACCAGTTGTAAGTAGAGTAAATCATACCCGATTTGTACGATGGACTTTCTTAAAGGAAGTAGAAACCCGCTTGCCAGTTGTAAGCGCAAATATCATCACACTTGATTGGTGTGATGAAGTGAAAAGATGTTTTTGTCAGAAGTGCTTTCCCTTAATTGTGTGCCAATGCTTAAACTTTTTGGGATACCTTCTTGATGGGCGCTACAATAGCTCAGATAGGCCAGAGGCGTCAATTTTGGAACTTGTTAGGCTAAATGACCGATTTTGAAATATCACATATAGTGGGCCCAAGGCTAGTTGGCACGAGGAGGAGCTTGTAAACAATCATGATATGTTAAAGCCATGAAAATTCCTAATGAATAGATTATGTGATTTTTCCATGGTACCAAGTCAGGATTGACATACTCGATGGATTGGTGGCAATGCGTTAGGGCTAGGTCAATGGACCGACCTAGACAAATAACTGTAGGTCGAGTTGAGGAATGGAGTTGTTGGACTAGTGGCACCAAAGATAAATGGCTTTGTGGAAAATTATTATTTTTGCATGCACTTGAGGTTCAGGACCATTAAGATACTCATGAGGGGGTAGTGATGTGTCCTAAGGGCTACTGGACAACCTGGTGGAGATAAGGGCAGTTTGTCGTGCTAGTAGTTAGGGAAGCTTGACGTAGCTTCATGTGCATGAGACCAGGGTGGGGTCGGGATGAGGTCTCTGCCCTCATATGGACACGAAGTTGATTTCGTATTTGAGGGTCGGATGTCATGAACATCCATTTAGACCCAGGGTAGAAGTGGACGGGCTTCTATCTAGATGGCCAGTAAAGTCACTCCGACGCCACAAGTGGGTGTAGTGGATGGGCTGCCCTACGAATGTATGATCCCTTCCTGATAAAGGGTGTATGTTTGTTTGTTAAACACCTCCCGGGGAAGGGGATGGGCTAAGAAAGATAAACACACCTAATATAGAAATGAGAAAAAGGTTTTGAGACTTGAGAATCCTTGGAAAAGCAATGGCAAACCTTGGAAAAAGGTTTTGGAAAGGAAATTAAATTTGAGGAAAACCCTTTTAAAAGAAAATGTTACCCTTGGCAAGGTAAAGGTTTTGAAAATAAAAATTTAGGAATAAATCCTTTTGAAAACTCATTCCCATCACCCGCTCACTGAGTTGTAGAACTCATCTCCTCTCTTTTAAACCTTTCAAGTAACCAAGGGAAAACCAAACTTAAAGATCTCCATGTATGGGTACTGTAAAGATAGTATGTCTGTTTAAAAGATTTTCACTTTTGTATAATGTTATTCCAGGAAAGACAGAAAAAAGATTGCCTTACTCCTTGTGGTTTAGAAAAGGGAAAAACCCTTCATGAACCAAAGGGAGTGGCGGGTTGCTCACGGGGATCTGACCAAACTAGGTTGGGGCGTGATATATGACCACTTCTAGAGAAACCGAACAAATCCATGCTATCATGACCACCCTAGGAATAGGAAGAAATCCTGCCCCACACAAGAAAATTAGCTTGGGAGCTCAAGAGCCTAGGAGGATGGTAAGCTTTCGAAGCTTTCCTCTCTCTCTATGTACAATTTTCCAGCAAAGCTGTGTTTGAACTCGTTTCAAACCCAAATTGTGCAATTCAAAGCTCAATTGAATCGTATGGAAGTGTAGGAACCGATCCATACCATAAATTGGAGCAATTAACCCTATTTTAATGGCCAATTTTAAGAAATCAAATCCGGTCAATAGAGAGTGGTAGAAATTGGGGAAAATTTGGGGATTTTTGAAAAATTGAGGGGCTTCCATGCAATTTATCAAAATTGAAGGTCAATTGGCAATGAGAAAGATGTTGGAGGACCAATTGGTCAATTTTTGAAAGAATTGGGACTAATTGGTCATTTTTAGAATTGAGGGGCAAAACGGTAATTTTAGAAAAGTTTTGGACCAATTTGGAAATTTGGAGAATCTGAGCCCCATATACAATTTTAATTAAATTTAGGGCCGAATGAGAATATTGGAAATCCTTGGGACTTGATTTGGGAAAAAAAATTGAACATTAGGGACCTAAATTCAAGAAGTATAAACTTTAGGGACCTGAGTACAATAAAACTAAGATTTGGGCCTAATCGCTAATACATGAGAAAAAGAAGGCTGTCATGCCAAACCCTTCCTGATAATGATACCCAAATTGTATAGGGACACTTGGGATTTAAACGCAAGCAAGAGAGCTAGCCTAGACTTCGAAAAATGACTAGGGACGAACATGTTACAGTCATCGGGTGAGTGGGCTTAATAACATCATACCCAGTTGGGGTGGTGAACACCTTTGAGTGGGATTATTTAAAAATCATACCCAGTTGGGGTGATGACCACTTATATTAAAGGAAAACCTACTTAATAGTTGTAAGTAAGATTATTTAAACATCATACCCGGTTGGTATGTTGAGCTTATTTAATGTAAGGAAAAACCAGCATACCGGTTATATGCGAACCTATCATCACACTTGGTTGGTGAAATGAGTAAGAAGATTTTGTCGGAAGTGTTCTCCTCTGACTATGTGCCATTGCTTAAACTATTTGGGAGACCTTATTTGTCACACCGTGTTTTTAGTAACCCGAAATTTCGATCAAAATTTTTTCCGGAATTATATTATAAATTTAAAATTCAATTGATATAATTGGAATAAATTTGATTTAAAATAAAATGAAAAGTGTTGTTTTGATCAAAATAAATGACTTGATGGAATCGAGTTAAGTCAATTAAATTTAAGCGGAATTTAAATATTATATGTATAATTATTTATTATGTATATATATAAATGTTGAAGAGATGTTTACATATAAGAGTATATATATACCTGTACCAAATTAATTTCCAAACAATTATAAAGGAGAAAGGGATTTGAGAGTTGTGGTTGTACCATTATCAAATAAATACACATATAATTTTATTAAGATGTTAAAAGTACCAATATAGTTATTGTCATGCCCGACTCGGTTTGATCGGCGTCCGTAATCAAGCCACCACCCTTTTCTGCATCATTCGGGTATTCCTGCTCTAATGAGACAGTGAAGGTAAAGGTGTGTTTACGTTCAAACGCTTACTTTAAGTTAGGGGTAGAAGCGTACCTTGAGGGCCCAAGCATGTCTAGGACTTTTCGTCTGAGTGTTATCCTAAGAAAGGAGTGAGAGAGGAGGGTGAGTAAAAATACTCAGTAAGGGAAACTACTATAATATTTGTTTTAATTCGTTTATCAGTCCATTAAAATTTTTCATTTTCCATTATTCGCTTACTTCACATGATCATAGGAGGGATCACACATTCGTAGTACGGTCCTCAACCGTGCCACTTGTGGACCGGAGCGCCTTTACCGTCCACCCTAATAGAGGTGCACTACCTCTACCCAGAGTTTGAGTGGACATCAATAGTCTAACACATCAAACCCCAATCACTTCACCATGTCCGCTTAGTGGGACGAGACCTCATTTTCCCTGCTGTCTTAGTCTCCATGTGCAGGAAGCTACTCAGCTTCACAACCTACTGAATGACAAAACTACCCTTATGCACCCTGGGTCGTCCAGTAGTCCTTAGGCTCCATCACTACCTCATGTAAGGTGTCCTGATGGCCTGAACGTCATAGTGTATGCACAATCAACATTTTTTTTTGAATTATAGCCTTTATCTTTGGCCCTCTAGTACAACGGTCTATCGGCTTCGCTTCGACCCACACATACTGGCCCAACAAATTCGACGACCTGACTTCGGCAGAGCAATGGTTTGGCCCAACAAGCTTGATAGCTCAGCTTGGCTCGATGGGTATCACACAAGGTTTCCATTATTTAGGTCTTTTAGCGTCATGTGTCACATATCCATTCTAGATGGGTCCACACCCATATCTATCAGCCTTGGACCCACTAGCATCTCAAGCCTAAGCCCGGAATTAGCTTCCAAATATTTTAAGTAGAGTCACCCAATCAAGGGGGGGTTAATTCTAAGAAAATAATTTTTTTAAGCTGAACCATCATTCCAACCGGAATTGACGTCATAGTGGTTCCCACTCACTAGGTGATTTCGGCGAGGTCGTGTCAGTGGAGTCTCTCTCGGTGCGCTTTCGGGGGTCGACGCTCGAGTAATTCGTTCCTGCAGGGTACGACTATTCGTATTAGGAAGAGGTTACACCCACTCTTATATTTGCACCTAGGGCCCCGTACTTTGCTTAAATTGCACTTGGGTCCCTAATTTCTCTTTAATCTCTATTAAGCCACTTGGGTTCCCATTTATTCTTTTTGGGTCCTTAACTCTTTTAATTTCACCAATTGGCCCTTAATTTACCAAAATTTCCATTTCGTCCTTAATTTTCCAAAAATTGCAATTTGGTCCCCAAACATTTCAAAATTTCCAATTTGCCCCCAAATTTTTCCAAATTGCCCTATTGACCCCAAATTGGGGGTGAATTTCATGAAAATACCCTCAATTTTGTGAAATTGTCATTCAATCCTCTAATTTTTGAAAATTGCATGAAGGCCACCAAAAAACCCCAAATTACACTTCATCTTCTTTCCCAATTCAAGCACATGAAGCTACGAATCTTACCTTGTCTAATTGGTGGCCTACAAGTCCTTGATTTCTTCAATTCTTGCCTCTATTCGTCTCCTCTATCTCCCCCGATCGTCCTACACTTTGAATTTTTGAATTTGGTCAAGTTTTAAGCCTCGTCGGAGCTTCATCAGAAAATTTACATTAGAGAGAGAAAGCTCAGGTATCTTACTGAGGGAGGGGCAGTGGTCGGAGCTTGAGGTGGGGGTAGCTTGTAAACCCTACCCTTTTATAATAAGAAATCTGGGAAAAGAACCGGTCATTTCTAAAGAGAAAACTAAGTCGATTCATGAACCTTAAACGATAGAGAAAGGACAATTTGGAAAATTTACAAATCCTGAGTGACTCAAATAGTCATAAAAACCATGGAATGAGAATTTGGGATGAATTGGAAGAGAAAACCAAACCAGTTCAAGTGAACCAGATCTAAACCAAATTGAACCAATTTAAACCATTATTGAACTGGTTTCTAAATTTATTTTCTAGATGGCTTAAAATATTCAAATTAGGAATTGAAGCCACCATTGGATAGAGAATGAATTTAGATGAATTTTGAAAAGTTTAATTTGAAAAACTCGGTCGAATTGGGCCTGAACTGACCGGTTTAAGCATTGAACCCAGTTTAGTTTAGAATAGTGCCATCTTCTTCCTTCAGATGACAACATTGTTCACTCGTCAGAAGAACAGACAACCCTATCGAAGATGAATCACCTCCATTCAGGGTGTTTCAAGACATGAATGAGTGCCATAAAGGTGCAAAACGGACGGCCAGAGAGTCCCCAAGCTCCCTATATAAAGAGTTCCTCTCCATTAATTCACCTCACACTAGAAAACTCCATTCTCTCTCAACTACTCCAATTTTCGGTGAAGCTAAAACCATAGCTCCAACTTGGGCATTTTTCTCAACCTCAAAAGGCGAGGTCGGTTTCTTTAGACTCTGGGGGGAGTCAACTATCTGATAACAACCTCTGTTCAATCCAAGGACCACCGGAGAAATGCCAGTGGAATAAAACATTGATGTAAACTCTATCATTTGATAATAAGAAAATTGGGAAAAGAACCTGCCATTTCCAAAGAGAAAACCGAGCTGGTTTATAAACCGGAACTGATAGAGAAAAGGCAAACTTGGAAATTATAGATCCCGAGCAACCTAAAGATTCACAAAAATCATGAAAAATGACTTTAGAATGAATTGGAGGTGAAAACCAAATCGGGTCAGGTGAACTAGACCTGAACCGGATTGACCTAGTTGGAACCACTATTGATCGATTCCTAAATTCATTTTTCTAGGTGGCTTAGAAAATTCAATTTAGAGAATTGAGGCCACCATTTGATAGAGACTGAATTTACAAAATTTTAATTTTAAAAAACTCGGTCGAATCGGGCCTGGACCGGCCAGTTAAAGTGTTGAACCCGGTTCAGAATAATGTCATCTTCTTCCTTTAGATGACAACACAGTTCACTCACCGAAAAATCAAGCTACACTGGTGAAGATGAAAAGTCTCTAGCCAGGTTGTTTTAGGCAATGAATAATCATCACCGTGCACATAACTTACACGTGCTCTCGAAGGGTCGCAGGTGCCAATCGGACAACTAAGAAGTCCTCAAGCTTCCTATATAATGAGCCTCTCCTCATTCATCCTCCTCACACCTGAAAACTCCACTCTCTCCCCACTGCTCCATTTTCTAGTGAAGCTTGAACCAGAGCTTTTACTTGGGCAATTTTCTGATCCAAAGAAGGTGTGGTCTGGTTCTTTAGATTCAGGGAGAAGTCAGTTACACGACAATAGCTTCCATTTGCTCTAAGGATCGTTGGAGAAATGTCGGCGTGATAGTGCAATGGAGTAACTCCGGTGAATCGAAGCTGCCCTATTTTAGCCAAGCTGAAAACAGCCAATTCAAGCCCTTCTCAGGCCAAACCAAGCCCTACTAACACCTCCACAACCCTCATACAACTGAATTAGAGTGGAAAGGTAAGCCAATTTGGCTCCCCATTGTGCATTCCGATCGGTGTTAAAGAGAGAACTGACAGATCTTTACTGACCAAATTCTCCCTCAATTCGACATGAGTTAAGGTGATTCTTGATCCTAGGAGTAACCTTAGGACAAGAGCTATCTGCCCAGATCAAAAGCTCGGACCGCTGCGCCTCTAATGGTATGCTTTCTAAGCTTTCTCTCTCTACGTTTAGTTTTCCGGCGAAGCTCCATTTGAGCTCGTTTCGACGTTAATTCATGCGATTCAAAGTGCAATTGAATTGTATGGATGTATAGGAACTTAAATCTACCTTCAATTTCAACAATTAACCTTATTTGATTGGTTAATTTGATAAAATCAAATTCGACCAAGTTAAAAGGTTGAAATTGGGGAAAAATTGAAGATTTCGAAAATTCAAGAGACTAAAGTGCAATTTACTAAAATTGAGGACCAATTAGGTATGGAAAAGATGTTGGAGGACCAATTGGTTAATTTTTGGGGTGAAATTTACCATTTTTGTTAGGTAGGGGCAAAATGGTAATTTTGGAAAAATTGGGGACCAAATTGGGAATTTGGGAAACTTGAACCCCTTTTTGTAATTTTGAATAAATTGACGTCTCAAAGTAAATATTTGAAGTTTTAGGACTCGATTTGGGGACAAATCGATATCAGGGACCTAAAGTTAAAGAAAAAGAACTTTTAGGACCTAATTGCAATTAATTAAAAATTTTGGGTATTTTATTCATTCGCGATTAATGAAGACTATCAAGCCAAAATATAATAAATAAGGATGTTTATATTTTGTAGGATCACGAAGTATCGAGAATGCCAGCTAAGACAAGCTCACGAGGAGATGAAAAGCCGGTTAAGAAAGATTCACGACATTTATTGGGTGAGTGGAATTTTTACATCATACCCAGTCGGGATGATGAACACCTCGATAATGAAAACCCACTAATAAGTGGAATTTTAAACATCACACTTGATTGGAGTGATGTGGAAATTACCTAGAAAAAACTACTTATCGGTTGTAAGTAGATCATACCCGGTTGATATGTTGAACTTCCTAGAAGGAAGTAGAAAACTCGCTTATCGGTTATAAGCGGAGATGTCCTCACACCTGGTTGGTGTGATGGACAAATGAAAATAATATTTTGTCAAAAGTACTCTCCCATGACTGTGTGCCACTGCTTAAACTTTTTGGGAGACCTTCTTGACGGGAGTTCGAATAGCTGAGATAGGCCAAAGGCGTCGATTTTGGAACTTAGGTGCTAAAATGCCCGATTTTGAAAATCTCATACAGCAGGCCCAAGGCGAGTTCTAACGAGCAGGAGCTCATAAACAAACATGAGTTTAAGCCATGAAAATTTTAAATGAATGATGTATTTGGGCATGGTACCAAGTCAGGATCGACATACTCGATGGACTAATGGTTGTGCAACAAGATAGGTTGACGAACAAGTCGAGACAAATAACTATAGGTTGGGTTGAGGGTCATGGCCGTTGGACCAGTGGCACCAAAGATTAAATGGCTTATGAAGAAAGTAGTTATTTTGTGTATGCAGTGACGTATGGGACCTTCAAGACGCCCAAGAGGCATAGTGTCACGCCCCGACCCAGTTTGGTCGGATCCCCGTGATCAACCCGCCACTCTCCTGGTTTATTAAAGGGTTTCCCCTTATCGTATACCGTAAAGAGTAAGGTGTCCTTTAACTTGCACCTTTTTCCTAGAATAGCATAATCAAGACTGTATGAAATTTAAAACTTTACATACCTGTCTTACAGGCATCTTAGTTGACGGTCTTTAAGGGGAGGCTTTTCGGGATTTCCTGAAAGGGATATAAGGGAGGGGGTGAGTACGACTACTCAGTGAATGGGTTTTTAAAAGCTTTTCACTTTTAAGAAAAACATTTATATGGAGTGTGCCAGACTCCTTTATTTTCAAAAATCCCATCATTTAAAAATTTGGATGTTTACATTATTTCTTAGTTACCATAGTGTGTCATCACCCAACACACATCCTTCAACATAAAGGTTACACACATTCGCAAGTCAGTATCACTACTGAACCCGCTAGTGGCTTCGGAGCGACTTTTCCTGCCACTCGAATAGAAGTACGACCACTTCTACCCTGGGAATGAGTGGATGTACATGACATCCTACCCACAATCCCAAAATCACTTCTTCATGTTCGTATGAGGACAGAGACCTCATCTTGTCCCCACCCCGGTCTCATGCACTTCGTGCTACTCCAGATTTCGCACAGACACCTGGAACGATGAACTGTCCTTATAGCCACCAGGTCGTCTAGTGCCCTTAGGATGCATCACTACCCCTTATGGGCATCTTGATGATCCCGTACTCACAGTGCATGCACAAACAATGTTTTCTTATATTGCCATGTAATCTATGGTGCCACTAGTCCAACGGCCTCGACTCTCAACTCAACCCACAGCTGTTTGTCTTGACTAGTCCGTCGACCTGTCATGTCGCACTACCGCTAGTTGACCGAGCATGTCGGTCCTATCTTGGTACCATGGCCAAAAAATTCACTTATTAAGTTTTATGGCACATATATCATGTTCATTTATGAGCTCCTGCTCGTGCCAACTGGCCTTGGGCCCACTGTACGAGATTTTAAAAAAAAACTGGGCATTCTAGCCCTCAAGTTCCAAAATAGAGGCGCCTTGCCTATAAGAGCTATTTGAGCTCCCGTCGAGAAGGTCTCCCAAATTGTTTAAGCATTGGCACACAGTCAGGGGAGAGCACTTCCGACCAAAATAGGTTTTTACTGTCCATCATACCGACCGGTATAAGGACATCTCTGTTCATAACCGATGAACGGGTTTTCAACTTCCTTCAAGGAAGTCTCATCATACCAACCGGGTATGATCCACTTACAACCCGTAAGTAGTTTTTTTCGCATAACTTTGACATCACTTTCTCTAAGTAGTGATGATTAAAATACCACTAAACAGTGAGTTTTTATATCGAGGCGCTTATCATCCCCAACCGGATATGATGTTAGTAAACCCACTCACCCGTTAATGCTGTGAATTCCACTATACTGGTTCTTTGTATTCACGCGAGCTTGTTCTTGCTGGCGTTCCCGGTATTTAATATTCCTACACGATATGAACAGCCTTGTTCATTATTACTTGGCATAACAGCCTTCATTTATTAATGAATGAGAAAACCCAAACTTTTAGTTATTTGCAATTAGGTCCCTAAAGTTATTTCTCTTTAACTTTAAGTCCCTAATGTCGGTTTTTCCTCAAATTGAGTCCCGTAACTTTTAAAATTTATCGTGGGACCTCAATTTATTCAATTTCACCAAAAAGGGGTTTAATTTTTCAAATTTCCAATTTGGTTCCCAATTTTTCCAAAATTACCATTTTGCCCTTCTTTCACAAAAATGGTAAGTTTTTCCCCAAAATTTCCAAAATTCCTCAATTGGTCCTCCAACATTATTTTCATGCCCAATTGACCCTCAATTTCCTAAAATTGTATTTTGGCCCCTTTGAATTTTGAAAATCCCCAAATTTTCCCCCAATTTCAACTCTTCAACACTACCGAATTTGATTTCATCAAATTAACCGATCAAACACTTCTAATTATTGAAATTGGAGTTGAAATTGAGTTCCTGTATGTTCATACGATTCTAAGAAACTTTGAATCGCAGATTTTAACGTCGGAACGAGCTCAAACGGAGCTTTGCCGGAAAATAGATTGTAGAGAGAGAAAGCTTCGATTACTCACCGGTGAAGGCACGACAGTCCGAGCTTTCGATCTGGGTAGATAGGTCTCGTCATGAGGTTTATCCTGAAATTAAGTATTGTATCAATTGATGCGGAATTGGATTAGAATTTTGTCATTGAAATTTGGTCGATTCTCTCTCTAGCACCGATAAAAAATTATAAAGGGGAGCCGAATTGGCTTACCTTTCGGTCCTAATTCCGCCGTGGAAAGGCTGAGGAAGTGTTGGGAGGGCTTGGTTTGGCCTGAGGAGGGCTTGAAATGGCCGATTCCAGCTTGGCCGAAATAGGGCAGCTTCGGTCCGTTGGAGTTGCTTCACTATTCCATCATATCAGCGCTTCTCCAACGATTCTCGTATTGACTGGAGTTTGCTATCAGATAGCTATATTCTCCCCGGTTCTAAAGAGCCCGACCTTTGTTCAAGTCGAAGCTCTGGTTCGAGCTTTACCAGGAAATGGAGCAGTAGAGAGAGAGAGAGAGAAGTGTTTAGGTGTGAGGAGAATGAAATGGGGATGACCTCTTTATATAGTTGTAAAACCCGTGTATTAAATGGATGAGATTTATTACTAGTATTAATATTTCCATAAATTATTGGTATTAATTCCAATAATTTAATTTCGGTATTAATTTCAATAATTTAATTATTGAGGTCACCCATCCTCACATTACTCTCAGGTAAGCACGCTTAACTTTGAAGTTCTTATGGAATCTAGTTCACCTAAACCAATTTGGTTTTTGTTTTCTAGTTTGTCTTAAGTTTCTTTTCCAATGTTTAATAAATCCTTTGGATCAACCGAAAGGTGTAAATTTTCATATTGCTTATTCCCAAATGTAAACCAGTTTGGTTTTCTTTTTCGGTTTGACTGGTTCTTTTCCCAGTTTTCCTTAACTCAAATGTGCGGGGTTTACACATATTGATGCATCATAGGGGCTACTAGACGACATGGTGGAGATAAGGACATATTGTCGTGCCAACAGTCAGGGAAGCTCGACGTAGCTTCATGTGCATGAGACCGGACATGGAGTTTCTTTACGGGATTAAAGGTCAGATGTCACGTACATCTACTCATTCTTAGGGTAGAAGTGGATGTGCTTTTATCTAGGTGGCTGGTAAAGCTGCTCCGATGCCACAAGTGGGTGCAGTGGACATGCTGCCCTAAGAATGTGTGTTCCATTCATGATGAAGGGCGTGTGTTGGTTGATAAACACACCGATTGTGGTTAATGATGATAAATGACTATGAAAACAAAGATTTTGAGGATGAAATTTTTTAAAGAAAATATGGAGTCTAACACACTCTAATTCAAACTATTTTATGAAAGTCAAATTTTAAAAACTCATTCATTGAGTCATTGAACTCACCCCCTCCCTTGTACCCCTTTTTAAGTAACCAAGGGAAAGCCTACCCAAAGACCTCAAATTAACCACACCTGTAAGATAGGTATGTTAAGTTTAAATTTTATACAGTTTTGATTAATGTTATTCTAGGAAAGGTATAGGTTTAAAGGATGCCTTACTCCTTACGGTTTAAAAGAAGTGGAAAACCCTTAATAAACCGAGAGAGTGGAGGGTTGATCATGGGGATCTGACCAAATCGGGTCGGGGCGTGACAAGTGAAGTAGCTTCGGCAGACCAAAGCTACCCCTTTTTTGCCAAGCTAAAATCAGTCGAATTCTACCCTACTCAAGCCAAACCAAGCCCTCCCAACATCCCCACAGCCCTTAGAAGACCACAACTGAGCTGAAAGGTAAGCCAATTCGGCCCTTCACAATCGTTGTAGGTTGGAGTTAGAGAGAGAAACTACAGAATTCCACTGACAAAATTCTCACTCGATTCGAGGTCAATTGTAGGAATTCTTGATTATAGAAGATACCTTAGGAAGAGAGCTATCTTCCCTAATAGAGAGATCAAACCGTCGCACCTTCAATGGTAAGCTTTCGAAGGTTTCTCTCTTTATGTTTAGTTTTTGGCGAAGCTCCGTTTATCACCAAATGTGATAAATGATCATTTGAGACTGCAAGAGGGACCAATCACAAGGTTAAAGGCTAAAATATTCAAATAAGCTTTATATGGGTTAATTAAAGAGATTGCAGAAAATCCAAGTGGATGCTCAATATAAGAGCCCAAGAAAAGCCCAATAGAAGGTACATATTCAATTAATAAGGAGATATTTATTAATATAATAAATCTTTTAGTATATTAAATAATAATATTATATATTTAATTAATCAAGTTCAAAATTTTAAATAAGTTATTAAAATATCCTATATATTTAGATTAGATATGGTAGGCATGTAAACATAACATATATTTTTCCTTGTTTTTAGGTTATTCAGTTGTTATACGTGCCTATAAAAGGCATACTCCACAATATTGGAGAAGACGCTTTGGAAATACAATTTTGTCAGGTTTTGTCTTTTTTCTCTCTTGAAAAAACTTTTGAACTTATCAGGTTTTTACCTGTGGCGTTTAAGCAATCAAGACTTATCACTCCAGTTTTTTTAAGAGTTCTTCTTATAGGATTTGGGTGTGGCGTCTACATATATCATACCTTGTTTCTTACATAAACAAGGTATATTTTCATCTTTTTGTACTTACGTTGTAAAAGTCTTAGGATCTTGTCATATTTGGTGTAAGGTGTCGTCAGCATATTGGCGAGGTTCGCATCAGTTGGTATCATATCACATCACACGGTTGCGTGACAAGTTTCATCCTATCTTTCATATCTGGTTCTTTTTTTTTTTTTTTTTATCTTCTCTACCTATCTCTATTCTCTATAAAAGAGAAAAACAAAAAAACAAGTCTCATATTCTTCTATATATCTTCTTTTTAATCAGTTCAAAAAAAAAGAAAGAAAAAGGCAAAATAATTCGTGCAACAAAAAGGGGCAAAAAAAAGGCACAAAATTCTATCTTGAGATTCACTCTAGTCTATCTAAGTTTTATTCTTTATTATCCTTTGTGTTTCATTCATCATTCTATCTGAGTTTATTATTCATTCTGGTCTATTTAAATTTCACTCTTATCTAAGTACATTCTAAGCTCACACTTAAATTACTTTGGAATTACTTATTGAAAACCTTATTGATTTGTCTTGATTGTTCCTCAAGTTGAGCTGCTTCGTAAAAATGATTTGTTTTTAAGTTCAATTAAGATTGAAAGAAGACAAATGAGTAGAAAAAGGCAAGAGTGTTTGGAATCTATCAAAATAAGTCATTTTAGTGTGAATCACGAGTGCGTGAGTGAAATATGTGAGGGAGAGTTGCGAGGTTCTTTTCTTTCTACCAATTGGTAGGATCATAAGGCCTAACGATGAGGAAACACTATGAAAGAAGAAGATTTCATGCCGCCCATTCAAAACCTACACTGGAAAGCAATGAAGAGTCAAATGAAACAAATAGTGAATTTTGAATTTGAGCCACATCATACACAAATGGATTGCTTAGAGGAAGGTGTGAGATGACACCCATATCCATTGAACAACTGTGGAGCAGTTGATCTCGATGCTTCGATCCATAGGAACTGGGGGAGTTCGATGATCTCCAAGTTAATCGCAACAACCTCAAGCTCAATTCCTTCAATCAACATACTACTTGGGACAAGTCATGGATTGATGATATCTTGGACAACCAACATGAGAATTTATTTCATACTCGTTGTTTTATGAAAAATAAGGTTTGTTCTGTTATCATAGATGGGGAAAGCTGCACTAACTTTGCTAACACCGATCTTGTGGAGAACTTGGCATTATATACAATGAAGCATCCAAATTCATATCAAATTCAATGGCTGAATGATCAACCCAAACTCAATCTAAGCCAACAGGTGATGGTATCCTTCTCTATTGGGAAATATCAAGATGAAGTATTATGTGATATAATACCAATGCATGCATGTCATATTCTATTGGGAAAACCTTGAAAGTTAGATTGTCAAGTTACATATAATAGATTAACAGATAGGTACTCATTCATGATGAATAATAGATCAATATCTCTTGTACCTTTGACATTATAACAAGTTCTTCAGGATCAGTTGAAAAAGAAAAAGGCAAATGAAAAGAAAATTGTAGAAAAACAAGAAGAGAGAAAAGCCAAAATTGAAGATGAAGAGAGAAAAGGCAACATTGAAAAAGAAGAGAGAAAGGCCAGAATTAAAAATGATGAGAGAAAAGGCAATTTTGAAAAAGAAGAGAGAAAAGCCATAATAAAAAAAAAAGAGAGTAAAAATAATTTTATGAAGAGAAAAAGTGAGATTAAGAGAGATATAATTTTAGAACCTATCCTTACAGTACTTATGTACAAGTATTTATTTATTACTAACTAAATCATCAGATATTTGTCGAGCAGTATTATCACTTTTTTGCAGGAATTCGAGCTAGTCATTCCAAATAATATATATACTAGTTTGACACTAGTTCGAGAAATCAAGAATCAATGTCAACACCAAGTCCTAAAACTGACGGAAAAGAGATATATACATAAGAGCAAGCGACCATGTGTTATACCCATGAAGGATGAAACTTGGCAAATATGCATCGATTGTCGAGACATTGACAATATCACGATATAGTATCGACGCCATTTTTCTCATTTATATGATATTATTATTGAGTTGCATGGATAATGTTTGTTTTCAAAACTTGATCTTAAGAGTGAATATTCTCAAATTTGAATGATAGGTAATTATGGATTGAAAACTGTATTGAAAGTAAAACATGGTTTATATGAATGGTTGGTTATGATTTTTTGCTTGACTAATGTATTTAACACTTTTATGTGATTAATAAATTATGTCCTACGTGCTTTTATTGAAAACTTGGTTGACATATATTTTGATAAAATCATAATATACAACAATTACTTAGATAAACATGAAGGATATTTAAAAATTATCTTGCAAGTTTTTAGGAAAGTTCAATTGTGTGCCAATTTGAACAATTGCTTATTGTGTTCAAATAAACTTGTATTTCCTAGATATGATATAAGTTTTGAAGGTATTGGCATTAATAAGGAAATTAAGGAAATTCGAGATTGGTTATGTATTGAACACTTTATGTGATTATGGATTGAAAACATGTATTGAAAGTAAAACATGGTTTATATGAATGGTTGGTTATGATTTTTTGCTTGACTAATGTATTTAACACTTTTATGTGATTAATAAATTATGTCCTACGTGCTTTTATTGAAAACTTGGTTGACATATATTTTGATAAAATCATAATATACAACAATTACTTAGATAAACATGAAGGATATTTAAAAATTATCTTGCAAGTTTTTAGGAAAGTTCAATTGTGTGCCAATTTGAACAATTGCTTATTGTGTTCAAATAAACTTGTATTTCCTAGATATGATATAAGTTTTGAAGGTATTGGCATTAATAAGGAAATTAAGGAAATTCGAGATTGGCGAATGCATATTTCGCATAATTTATGGCCGAAAGAGTTTGAGATTCACATAGATCATGTATATCTTAAGCACATCTAAGGGCAACACATGTTGAATAAACGTAATGTAAGGTGGGTGTAATTCATTTATAAATCCACTTATGTGATCAAGTGTAAGCAAGGTATGAAAAATGTAGTTGTTGATACATTATCTGAAAGGTACGTTTTTCTTACAATCATTGATACTAAATTGCTTAGTTTTACTTGGAATACTTTGTTAGATACAAAACTTCTATTTTCAATTGCATGTTTACCACATGTTGTGTTTGCTTATAATTGTTATATTTATTCAGTGACTAAGTTATCACCATTCAAGATTATCTAAGGTTTTAATCCATTAGATAGAAGATGGCAAACTCAAGAAAATATTAATCTAGCTAACAAGAGTTTCAAGAAGGTTGTTTTTAATCTAGGGATTTGGATGAGCCTACCTTTGAGGAATGAACAGTTTATGAATAGAAAACCATCAAAATTTCTTAGATTAGAGGGATTATTTAAAGTGTGAAAACTCAGTAGTAATAATTACAATAGGAAGTTATCTGACAAATATACTGTTAGTTATAGAATAAATATTTCTAATTTAATGTCTTTTGATGAAGGAACATAAGAATTGAGGACAAATCATTTTCAAGAGGGGAAGAATGTTGTGAATCCAACTAAAGAGAATATGAAGTCACAAGTCCAATCAACTGAAAGTGCAATGGAGCTGAATAGTTTGTCATCAAATATGATAAATGATCATTTGAGACTACAAGAGGGCCCAATCACAAGGTTAAGGGCTAAAAGATTCAAAAAAGCTTTATATGGGCTGATTAAATTGGAAGCCCAATAGAAGAGAGAGCCCAAGAGAATGTACAGATTCAATTAATAAGGATAGATTTATTAATATAATAAATCTTTTAGGATATTATATATATTAATTAGTCAAGTACAAATTTTTAAATTAGTTATTAAAATATCCTAGATATTTAGATTAGATATGGTTGGCATGTAACCATAAAATATATTTTTCCTTATTTTTAGGTTATTCAGTTGTTATCTGGGCCTATAAAAGCCATACTCCACAACATTGGAGAATACACTTTGAAAATTCAATTTTGTGAGGTTTTGTCTTTTTTCTCTCTTAAAAGAATTTTGAACTTATCATATTTTTACCTATGGAGTTCAACCAATCAATACTTATCACTCGAGGTTTTCTAAGAGTTCTTCTTAGTGGATTTGGGTGTGGCGTCTACATATCTCATACCTTGTTTCTCACATTAACAAGGTAAATTTTCATCTTTTCATACTTGCATCATGAAAGTCTTGGGGTCTAGCCATATTTGGTGTAGGGTGTCGTCAGCATATTGACAAGGTTCCCATTAGGTTGGTATGATGGACTTCCTAAAAGGAAGGAGAAAACCCACTGACCATGTAAACCCCGTCCCTTAATGATAAGGAAATCGGAGAAAGAACCGGTCAACCCTAGTGAGAAAACCGAACTGGTTCACTAACCTCAACCATTAGAGAAAGGGCAAATTGGGAAATTTACACATCCTGAGTGACCCAAAGAGTCATAAAAACCATGGAAAGGGACTTTGGGATGAATTGGAAGAGAAAACCAAACCAATTCAGGTAACTCGGACCTGAACCAGATTGAACCGGTTTGAACTATCATTGAACCAGTTTCAAAATTCATTTTTCTAGGTGGCTCAAAATATTCAAATTAGGAATTGCAGCCAATTGGATAGAGAATGAATTTAGATGAATTTAAACAATTTTAATTTTGAAAAACTCTATCGAATCGGGCCTGAACCAGCCAGTTGAAGCATTGAACCAGGTTCGGATTGGTCTACTCTGGTTCGGAAGAGTGTCATCTTCTTCCTTCAGATGACAACATTGTTCACTTGCCGGAAGAATGGACAGCACCATCGAAGTTGAATTGCCTCCGTTCAAGGCATTTCAGGCCATGAATGAGTACCATAAAGGTGCAAAATGGATGACCAGTGAGTCCACGAGCTCTTTATATAAAGAGCTTCTCTTCATTCATCCTCTTCACACTTGAAAACTCCATTCTGTATCAACTGCTCAAATTTCCAATGAAGCTCAAACCAGAGCTCTGACATGGGCATTTTTCTCAACGTTAGAAGGCAAGGTTGAGTTCTTTAGACTTCAGGGGAAGTTAGCTATCTTATAGCACCTTTTGTTCAATCCAAGGATAGTTGGAGAAATGCCGACAGAATCAAATAATGAAGCAACTCTAACAGACTGAAGCTGCTCTATTTCGGCCAAGCTAAAATGGGCCGAATTTAGCTGTCACGCCCTGACCTGGTTTGGTCTGATCCCTGTGATCAACCCGCCACTCTCCCGTTTTATTAAAGGGTTTCCCCGTATTATAGATCGTAAAGAGTAAGGTGTCTTTTAAACCTGCACCTTTTTTAGGAATAACATAAACAAAACTGCATAATATTTAATTTCATCATACCTATCTCACAGGCATCTTATTTGATGGTCCTTAAGGGTAGCCTTTCCGAAATCTCCTAAAAGGGATATATGAGATGGGGTGAGTACGACTACTTTGTGAATGGGTTTTTAAGAGTTTATACTTTTAAGAAAATATTTATTATTGGAGTGTGCCAGACTCCTTTTTTTCAAAACCATTTCATTTGAATTCTTGGGTTTATCACCATTTCTTTTTAACTACAGTGTGTCATCACCCAACACACATCCTTCATCATGAAGGTTACACACATTCACAGGTTAGCACGACCACTTCTACCCCAGGAATGAGTGAATGTACGCGGCATCTGACCCTCAATCCTAAAATCGCTTCTTAGTGTCTATATGAGGACAGAGACCTCATCCTATCCCCACCACGGTCTCATGCGCTTGGTGCTACTCTCGCATAGACACCTAGAACGACGATTTGCCCTTATACTCACCGGGTCATCCAAGGCCCTTAGGACGCATCGCTACCCCTCATGGGTGTCTTGATGATCCCGTACTAATAGTGCATGCACAAACAAAGTTTTCTTAAATTGCCACGTAATATGTGGTGTCATTAGTCCCAACGGTCCCGACTTTCAACTCAACTTGTAGCTGTGTGTTTTGACTGGTCCAAAGACCAGTCATGTGCTATTGCTGCTAGTTGACTGAGTATATCAGACCTGCCTTGGTACCACGATCAAATAATTCACTTATTAAGGTTTAATGACACATATATATCATGTTCATTTACGAGCTCCTGCTCGTATCCATTGGCTTATGGCCCACTATTCGGGTTTTTCAAAAATAGGGCATTTTAGCCCTCAAGTTCCAAAACCGAGGCCCCCAGCCTATAAGAGCTATTCAAGCTCTCGTCAAGAAGGTATCCCAAATAGTTTAAGCATTGGCACAAAGTTAAGGGAGAACACTTCCGACAAAATAGGTCTTCACTGTCCATTATAACGACCGGTATATGGACATCTCCGTTCATAATCGATGAACGGGTTTTCAACTTCCTTCGAGAAGCTCTCATCATATCAACCGGGTACGATCTACTTACTACCGGTAAGTAGTTTTTCCGTAAAATTTTCACATCAATTTCTTTAAGTGGTGATGATTAAAATACCACTAAAAAGTGGATTTTTATACCGAGGTACTTATTATCCCCAAAAGGGTAAGATATATAATCCCACTCACAACTGGTATGTGGTTTTTATCATTAATTTGTGCTCATCATCCCAACCGGGTATGATGTTAGTAAACCCACTCACCCGTTAATGCCGTAAATTCCACTAGACCGATTCTTTGTATTCACGTGAGCTTGTCCTTGCTAGCGTTCCCAGTATTTCATGTTCCTACATGATATGAATATCTCGGTTCATTATCCTTCGGCATAATAGCCTTCATTCATTCCAAATGAATGAGAAAGTCAAACTTTCATTTATTTGCAATTAGGTTCCTAAAGTTATTACTCTTTAACTTTAAGTCCATAATACCGGTTTTTCCTCAAATTGAGTCTCGAAAGTTCTAAAGATAATCATAGGACCTCAATTTATTCTATTTCACAAAAGGGGATTAATTTCCCAAATTTCCAATTTGGTCCTCCAACTTTTCCAAAATTACCATTTTGCCCTACCTTTACAAAAATGGTAAGTTTTGCCCCAAGGGGGGAATAGAAAATTCTTGTTAATTAAGTTGAGCATGACAAGAAACCATATCTTGAATGAATAAAAATTTAGTTTTTCCTTGATTAAAATTTTGCTTCCTTGATAATGACAAGAGCAACTAACAAAAATGAAGGTATGCCAATAATGATCGGGGTAGTGGATAGAGAAAAGATCACCTAAGTAAGAAAACTATGGATCATCCTTAGTTAACCCAAACCTTAAAGATAGCCAATTAAGTTTTCCCCTTTCCAAAAAATGGAGAAACAAGGCAATAAGACTTGGGAGAGAAATTCTAGGGGAGTTTGCCTAGAGTTCACCAAGAAGTACATACTCTAACTAAGGGAAGGAAGAAGCAGAGTATGAAGTTCAGTATAAAGGATGTGAGCATCAAGGGTAAAAGCTTAAGTACTATAAGGAGTTGAGGAAAAGCCCTATTGATAAAAGTAAGGAAACTAAGAAGGATTTGGCTGCCCCAAGGGAAACTAGGGAAGTGAAAGCTGACAAGGAGGAAAGTAAGGAAGAAATATGAGCGTGGAAGATGCTAAGTCACTTTAGGATAAGACAAGGAGAGAGGAAATAGGAAAGAAATATGGTAGGAAGAAAACTGGAGGAATATACAAGTCCCCTTGAAAGAGACGGTGATAGGTAGGACATGAACTATTAGGAACACAACAATAATCAAGAGCTTCTTGAAGGAAGGATAAGTAATAAAAAGAAATTGGAGGATAGGGAAGAATCAAGGATGGATAACTATACTAATGTAAAAAAGGTGTAAGGAAAGATTAGAGGAAAAACTTTCAAGAAATGTAAGGGAGGTTGAATGTGAAACTCCCAGGATGGAAATCCCTAGAAAGAAGGATAAGGATAGGAAGTGAGACCATGGGAGTAGAAAATTCCTAGCTAAAGTAACCAACAGATGAACCATCAGAAGCTAGAACTAAAATAAGGACCTCATTAAAAGACAAAGGTGGTTAAGGCCGTACCTGGATGGCCAGGTGTGACCTACACTTGAAGAGCAGAGGAGCCAAATAAGGAAGTAACTAATAACAATAGAATAATCAGGGAGAATAAACGACAACCTTAGATGAAATGGGAAGTTGTGAGGACTACACCCTAAAAAGGGAAGTAAGATGGATGTTAAGGGCATGAAGACTCAAGAGACAACAACCTTAGGATAATTTGACAAGGAGAATAATAGGATTGAAGCAATTAACGAACTGACCCTTGTGAAGGTCAATACTCTAGTAAAGAAGGGTGAGGTGGAAAGGCCAAAAATATTTGGGAGATAAGGATGAAGGAAAGCCTTAAAGAGATCAATGACTAAAACTAAAGTAACGACCAAAAAGTCATGAGAAGGTTAAGCGAGCCTCTTGTAGAACGATGAAGAGATCTTAAAACAAAGAACATGTGAATTCCACCTAAAATAAATTGATGGGTACTAGGAGTAAGTTAAGTATAAGTAACGTGTAAGTAGTAAAATAGCATCAAAAGATGCCGTGTGAGTAAGAAAAGGGTGGACTGCCCATAAAAGAGGAAACAAAGGAAAGCACATCTAAGATCCCTTGAAAAAGTAAAACCTCCAATTAAGAAGTGATTAAAGTAAATGATCACTAACATCAAGACTGGGGATATTCAACGCTCAATTGATAGAGCATAAAGAGGAGATGATTAGACATAGTATGGATACACGGAATAAGACCGAGAATCGGAAGCGTCTCAAGTAACAAATAAGGGATGAAATTGAATTTTTAGTTAGAGAAGGATTCAAATGGGCAAAGGCCTAAGATAAAAAAGGGTAAGAAGAAACAAAGGAAAGAAACCTTCAAGGAATGATAAATAGGTTGAACATGTAGTTCCTAAGGTGAAAGTCTCTATTGTGAGGTACATAGTAGAGAGCAAAACCGTAATAAGGGAAATTTCCCAAACAAGTAATCGACACTTAGACCGAAGAAGATTAACTCGAAATAATGAATCGTGAAGTGATCACGAGCGGGTAAGAGTGTATTAGAGAAAGGAAAGTCCTTGAGGAAAGGACTCCACTAAAAATGAGAAAGGAGATAAAAAGGGTTAAAACTGTACAAAAGGAGCTAACACCGAAACCTATGAAAGCAAGCACATAACATGAGAGAACACCGAGCTAAGGGTTTCGACGATAAGGGAATGACTAGAGACAAGAATGATTGGGCATCTTGGAACTCCCAATCCTAAAATCCTGAGTAAGAACCTCAAGGGAAACAATCTTGCCCTAAGCAAAGGAAGATATGGACCTGATGATATACCCTTGAATTCATAGGTAAGACATGCTTAACTAGGATAAGCTCCATGGAATGAGTAAACAATGGGAAGGAAAAGAAATTACTTAAAGTGTGTGTTAAAAGGGGCTAAGTGAAAATAACCAAAATGTTAGTATGTCAAATAACTACAAGTTGTATCAAGAGAAATTATTTCCTATACAAAGGATGTTGAATAAGTTTTGGGGACAAAACTCCTAAAAGGACGAGAGAGTTGTAAACCCCGTCCCTTAAAGATAAGGAAACTAGGGAAATAAGCGGTCAACCCAAGTGAGAAAACTGATCCAGTTCAAGTACCCCAACTGTTAGAGAAAGAGCAAATTGGGAAATTTACACATCCTGAGTGACGCAAAGAGTCATAAACACAATGAAAAGGGACTTTGGGATGAATTGGAAGAGAAAACCAAACAGGTGGACCTGAATCAGATTGAACCGGTTTGAAATATCATTGAACTGATTTCTAAATTTATTTTTCTAGGTGACTTAAAATATTTAATTTGGGGAATTGAAGCCACCATTGGATAGAGAACAAATATAGATAAATTTAGAAAATTTTAATTTTGAAAAACTCGGTCGAATCGGGCCCAAACCAACTAGTTTAAGCATTTAACCTAGTTCAGATCGGTCTAATCCGGTTTGGAACAGTGTCGTCTTCTTCCTTCAGATGATAAGATTGTTCACTCAATGAAAGAACAGACAGCGCTAACGAAGTTGAATCACCTCCGTTTAGGGCATTTCAAGCCATGAATGAGTGCCACAAAGGTGCCAAACGGACGATTAGTGAGTCCCATAGTTCCCTATATAAAGAGCTCCTCCCAATTCATCCTCCTCACACATGAAAACTCCATTATCTCTCAACTGCTCAAATTTATGGTGAAGCTCGAACTAGAGCTCCGACTTTGTATTTTTTCTTAACCTTAGAAGGTGAGGTCAGGTTCTTTAGATTCTAGGGGAAGTCAGCTATCTGATAGCACCCTCCGTTCTATCCAAAGACCGTCGGAGAAACGCTGCCAAAATCAAATAGTGAAGCAGCTCTAATGGACCGAAGCTGCCATGTTTTCGCTGAGCTAAAATCAGCCGAATTCAGCCCTCCACATGCAAAACAAGCTCTCCCAACACGCCCACAACCGTTAGACGACTCCAACTTAGCTGAAAGCTAAGTCAATTCCTCAATCGATGTTGGTCGGTATTTGAGAGAGAAACTACTAAAATGCACCCTTGATTAGAGGTCAATTATAGGAATCATTGATCTAAGAAAATACCTCAGGAAGAGAGCTATCTTCCCTGATAGAGAGATCGGACCGCCGCACCTCCGATTATAAGATTTCTCTCTCTACGTTCAGTTTTCAGGTGAAGCTCCGTTGGAGCTCAATTTAGACCCAAATGATGCAATTCAAAGCTCAATTGAATCGTATGAAAGTATAGGAACTGATCCATACCTTCAATTAGAGCAATTAACCCCAATGGAATGGTCAATTTTTTAAAATCAAATTCAGCTAGTTTGAAAGGGGGAAAATTTGGAAAATTTTGGGGATTTCATAAAATTGAGGAACTAAATTGCAATTTTAGAAATTTAATGGGCAATTGGCCATTGAAAGAATATTGGCGGACCAATTGGTCAATTTTTGAGAATAATTTGGGTTAAATTACCATTTTTGTAAACTGTAGGCAAAATGGTAAATTTTGAAAAGTTGGGGACCAAATTGGAAATTTGGAAAACTTGGACCCCTGAAATGATTTTGAGTAAATTGAGGACATAAATTGAATTTTTTGATGTTTCGAGACTCAATTTGTGGAAAAGTTAGCTTTAGGGACCTAAAGTCAAGGAAAAAGAACTTTAGGGACCTAAATGCAATTAATTGTAAACTTTGTGTTTAGAAATTCATTCGTGAGAAACAAAGGATGTTACGCCAAATATCAATAGACAAGAATGTTCACCTCATGTAGGAACACGAAGGACCAGAACGCCAGCAAGGATAAGCTTGTGTGGAGGTGAAAACCAACTAAGAAGGAATACACTATGATTATCGGGTGAGTGGGTTTATTCACTTCATACCTAATTGGGATGATGAGCATTTTGTAAATGAAAAACCACTTCTATGTGGGATTTTGACATCACACCTAGTTGGAGTGATGTAAGAACTATGTGAAAAAACAACTTAGCGATTGTAAGTAGAGAGATCTTACCAGGTTGGTATGATGGACTTCCTAGAAAGAAGGAGAAAACCTGCTTACTAGTTGTAGGCGGAGATGTCATCACACCCGGTTGTTGTGATGGATGTAAAGTTTATTTTGTCAGAAGTGTTCTACCTTGATTGTGTGCTAATGCTTAAAAATTTTGGGAGACCTTTTTTGTAAATCCTATCCTTTAGTCCTTTAGTGATAAGAAAACCGGGGAAATAACCGGTCAATTTGAATCTTTAAACCGAATTGGTCTAAAAACCCGATTGTTAGGGGATTAGCAAATTTGAAAATTTCTAACTTCCATGTGACTAAAAAAGGTTCATAAACTTGGGCAATATAACCCTAGGACGGAATGAGGAAGAAAGACCGAAGTAGTTCAATAAAACCGGGTCTAAACTGGATAGAACCGGTTTATAAACAGAGTTAATTCATTGAACCGAAACCGATAGAGAATAGGTAAACCAAGACGCTTATGTTTCCCTTGTGATTCAAAGAGGTTTATAATCCTTGGGAAGGAACCTTAGAACAATGTGGGAGAGAACAAACAGATCGGTTTGGGTGAACCGGACCCAAACCAAATTAAACTAGTTTAAGAACCAAGCCGGTTTATGAACCAGAATCGATTAAGAGATGGTAAAACGAGAATTTTATGGACCCTAAGTGACCCAAGGAGTCATAAAAGACATAAAAATGGACTTGTGAAGGAATTGGGGATGAAAACTAAATCGGTTAAGGTGAATTGGATCCGAACCGGTTTAAACCACTATTGAACCAGATCCTAAATTCATTTTTCTAGGTGGCTTAAATAATTCAAATTTGAGATTTGAGGCCACCATTGGATAGAAAATGAAGTTATATGAATTTAGAAATTTTTAGATTTGAAAAACTCGGTTGAATGGGGGGTGAACCGGCCAGTTTAAGCTTTGAACCCAGTTCGTACCGGTCTGGTCCTATTCGTAACAGTGTCATCTTCTTCCTCAGGATGACAACACTGTTCACTCGCTGAAAAATCGAAACAGGGTCGGCAAAAAAGAAATGTTTCTGTTTAGTATGTTTCAAGTCTTTAATGCTTGTCATAAAGGTTCCAAACGGATGGCCAACGGTTCCCCGAGTTTCCTGTATAAAGAGCCCCTCTCTATTCGCCCTCTTCACACTTGAAAAGCTCACTGTCTCTCAGTTGCTTAGTTTTTCGGCAAAGTTTGGACCAGAGCTCCGATATAGGGTCAATTTTGAGCCAAAGAAGGTGAGGTCAGTTTCATTAGAACCAGGAGGAAGTAAGCTACACGGTGGTGACATCCCTTCATTTCGAGAGTTGCTAGAGAAGCACCGGCATGATCGAACAATGAAGCAGCTCCAACAGGCCGAAGCTGCCCTGTTTTGGCCAAGTTGAAATTGGCCAATTCGAGCCCTCCATAGGCCAAACCAAGCTCTCCTGACACCTCCTCAGCCCTTCCACGGCCGAATTAGGACCGAAAGGTAAGCCAATTCGACTCCCCTTTACAATTTCCGATTAGTGTTAGAGAGAGAGTCAGCTGAATTTTAATGAAGAAATTCTAATCCAATTCGACATCAATTGATGTCATTCTTGATCCTAGGAAGAACCTTTGGAGGAGAGCTACCTGCCCAGATAGGAAGCTCGGACCACCGTGCCGTCACTGGTGAGAAATCGATGCTTTCTCTCTCTATAATCTATTTTTCGGTGAAGCTCCGTTGAGCTCGTTTCGGCCTTAAAACCTGCGATTCAAAGTTCCTTAGAATCATATGAACATGTAGAAACTTAATTTCAACTTGAATTTCAATGAATAGAGGTGTTTGATCAGTCAATTTGATGAAATTAAATTTGACTGTGTTATAGAGTTGAAATTTGGGGACCAAAATGTAATTTTCTAAGATTGAGGGTCAATTGGTCATGATAAGAATATTAGAGGGCCAATTGAGAAATTTTAGAATTTTTGGGATAAAATTTACCATTTTTGTAAAGGAAGGGCAAAATGGTAATTTTGGAAAAATTGAGGGACCAAATTTAAAATTTGGGAAATTAAACCCGTTTTCACGGAATTGAATAAATTGAAAGCCTAAGATAAATTTTTAAAGTTTCGGGACTCAATTTGAGGAAAACCCGGCAATAGGGACATAAAGTTAAAGAAAAATAACTTTAGGGACCTAATTGCAAATACATATAAAGTTGAGTTTTCTCATTCATTCGAATGAATGAGGGCTATTAGGCCAAAGAATAATGAACAACTATGTTCATTTTGTGTAGGAGAATGAGACATCGGGAATGCCAGTTGAGGATAAGTGTGCAAGGGACAGAACTCGACTAAGTGTAATTGCACTACACGATCGGGTGAGTGAGATTTTATGTCATATCCGGTTGGGGATGATAAGCACATCGAAATGAAAACCCACTACTATTTGGTATTTTAAACATCATGACTTAGAGTTGTGATGTGAAAACCATGTAGAAAAACTACTTATTGGTTGTAAGTAGATCATACCCGGTTGGTATGATGAAACTCCTCGAAGGAAGTTGAAAACTTGTTCATTGGTAATGAACGAAGATGTCCTTATATCAGATCGATATAATGGACAGTGAAAACATATTTTTTCAGAAGTGTTCTCCCCTAACTGTGTGCCAATTCTTAAAGAATTTGAGAGAACTTCTCGACGGGAGCTCGAATAGCTCTTATAGGCCGAGGGCCTCGACTTTGGAACTTGGGGGCTAACATGCCCGGTTTTTTAAAATCCGAACAGTGGGCCATAGGCCAATGGACATGAGCAGGAGCTCGTAAATGAACATAATATATGTGCCATAAAAATTTAATAAGTAAATTATATGGTCATGGTACCAAGGCTGGTCTGACATTCTCAGTCAACTAATAATAGTGCGACATGACCGGTCTCCGGACCAGTCAAGACAAACAGTTGTAGGTTGAGTTGAAAGTCGGGACCGTTGGACTAATGACACCACAGATTACATGGCATATTAAGAAAACATAGTTTGTGCATGCACTATGAGTACAAGATCATCAAGATGCCCATAAAGGGTAGTGATGCGTCCTAAGAGCCTTGGACGATCCGATGAGTATAAGGGAAGTTTGTCGTTCTAGGTGACCATGAGACCGGGGTGGGGACGGGATGAGGTCTCTGTCCTCATATAGACACAAAGAATTGATTTTGAGATTGAGGATCGGATGTCACATACACCCACTCATTCTCAGGATGGAAGCAGTTGTACTTCTATTTAGGTGGCTGGTAAAGTCGCTCCAAAGCGACAAGTGGGTTCAGTGGTCGTGTTGACCTATAAATGTGTGTAACCTTCATGATGAAGGATGTGTGATGGGTGATGACACACCGTGATAATAAGAAATGGTGAAAAACCTGAATTTTTGAATGAAGGGATTTTTGGAAAGTGAGGAGTCTGGCACACTCCAATATAAATGTTTTTCTTAAAAGTTAAAAGTAGACTTTTGAAAAACCCATCCACTGAGTTGTAGAAACTCACCACTCTTTTCTACCCCTTTTCAGGAAAAGAGAAAATAACTAGAAGTAACACCAAGCCTTACCCTTTATCAGATATGCTTAATTTTTTCTTAAGCTTGCATTTTATTTGATATATATTTTCTAGGGAACAAGGTTGAAATTTCGCGTGGCTCCTCTCGAGTAAAAGAAGGAGAAAACTCCTCTTGAACCGAGAAAGAGTGGCTGGTTGTTGATAGGGATCCAACCAAACCAGGTTGGGGTATGACAACTATAGTGGTATAAGAGCCTTGTTCCCTTGAAACATTATCAATAATATGCCCTGATATTAATCCAACTCTAAACTATCTTGTAGGAATGAGAATCCCTTGGAAATTCGCAAGAAAATCTAGTCCTTCCCCTATAAGCGTGAAAAAGACATCCAAGCCAAGGGAGGAAGCCGTTCAGAGGTTCCTAAGGGGCGAAAAACGAGTACCCAAAGATATGGTGGAGGACTACTAGAAGCTAGTTGTAGTCTTACTAGAACCAAAAGGCATCATATACCCTCTTCCCAGACAAGAGGAACCATCACCACCTCCTAGAAGTCCAACCCCTCCTCCAATACCACAACCATAGAAGAGAAACCCCACCAAGAAGGAGGCCTAGGATAATTATTGGGATGCTTATGCCACCTTCATGAAGGTCCACCAAGTACCCCCACCCACTCAACCTAACTTCAATCCGTCTCGATGGATGTAATGGACATATGAGTGCGAGGCAAAAGTACTAAAGCGGTACGGGTTGGAGGCCACACATGAAATTCATCGTATTGAGGAGCACAAATGGACCCTAATCAATTACTCAAAGCCTTCTGACCAAGAGTCTCATAATCATTTTAGGGTTAACTATAGTCCTATGACCCCAAGGGATTAGGGGGTAGAGAAGTCATGTAATAAGCCAAAATTTTGGCAAGAGAATATTTCCAAAAAGAATTAGAAGTTTATTAAAACTCCTGAGTTCCTTGAGAAAAATCTAAGTAGATAAAAGTTTAAGAGAAGAAAATCCTCCTAAAGGAGAATGGCTTATGGATAGTTAAACTCAAACTTTAGGACTTAGAAAAGGAGAAATTTATTTGGAGATCCTAAGGAAAGGAAAATGGAGTTGGAGGAGCAACCATTCAAGTGCACATAACTTTTGAGAGACCTAAGAGGAAGTATAACCACATGAATAGAAGCTGATCAATAGGGAAAAGAGATTAAGATTTCACTTGGCAAAGATGAAGAGAAAGTGCAACAACAGGAAGCCCCAAGTGTAACAAATTCCTTAGAAATTTAAGAGGATAAGAAACATATGGAAGGTAAGGTGTGAGTCGAAGAAAAACAAGAGTAGATGAAGTGTACCAAGTCTACAAGTTAGGAGAGAATTTTCCAAAGAGTAAGACGATCAAACACCAGAAAGTACGAGTGGTTAGGTAAGAGTATTAGGAGGTTGAGCATGATCCACTACAAGAAGGCTTGGAAAACTCGAATTAGGAACGTCAAAGAAATATTATGTAAGGAAATTACTTAATTAGACCAAACAATTTGGAGGAGTAAACGAAGTCTAACTAGACATGGGGAATAGTGGGAGAATACACCCCAACCAACACAAAGAGGGAAACACTAGGGATATAAAGGTACAAAAGCTTTGAAAATGATAAGGATAAGAGACCTACCTCAAGGGAGTAGGTGAATATGGAAGCGAGTGGAAATAAAGGAAGGTCAACCGAAGGTACTACTGGATCCAAAGAGCAAGAATAAGTTGGTAAAGATATCGACAAAATACACTCCCGAAATTTAAGGAGTTCAATGGTAGAATTAGAAGAAAATACAAAGGGAAGGAGAATGGAAAGCTCATCAGAGAAAGAAATTACCCGATTCATGACTTAGAATTAGCTGCGTTAATGTTGGCCCTAAGGATATGGTGCCCCTACCTTTACAGGATTGAGTACAAGATATACACAGATGACAAGAGCTATAAAGTACTTCCTAACTCAAAAGGAATTAAACCCCATTAGGGGAGATGACTGAAAATGGTGAAGGATTATGATCTTGCAATAAAATACCACCCGGAAAGGTAAATGTGGTAGCAGACGCTCAAAATCGCGAGTATTGAACTGAGATGACATAAGTAAAGACAAGTTACATATCATGTTACAACAATTGAGAAGGATAGAGGAGGACCTAAGGAAAGACAAGCAGGAAAAATGCTTGGTGTTTAATGGGGTGGTAAGACTTGGTCTAACGAGCATATAAAGGCTCAACAAAAGATGGATAAAGAACTTCAATATTACTTGGATCCAGCTAACAGAGAAAGGAAACCAGATTACAACATGCGAAGTGACGGAGTAATGACATTTAAGGGTATGATATGTGTGCCTCGAGATAAGAAGTTGAAAAGATTAATTCTGGAAGAGGCACACGATTTGATGTATGCTATGCATTCTGGCAGTACTAAGATGTACCACACTCTCAAACAAGAATACTGGTGGAAGGGTATGAAGCGAGACATTTCAATATATGCAGCCCAATATTTGACCTGTCAACAGATAAAAGCAGAATATCGGAAACTGTCAGGACTACTACAACCATTACCAATTCCCAAAAGGAAATGAGGGCACATCATCATTAACTTTGTCACGGGCCTATCGATGGCTAAAAGGGGTCGAGATGTTGATTTGGACAATAGTGGATTGATTGACCAAATCCGCTCGTTTCCTCCCTATAAAAGTGACGGACACAGTAGAATAGCTGGCCGTCCTATATATGAAGGAAATAATAAGACCCCATGGTGTCCCAGTGAGTATAGTATCAGATAGAGATCCGAGATTTTCTTCCAGGTTTTTGGTCAAGTTTGCAAAATGCCATGGGGAACCAAGCTCCACATGAGTATGACATTTCACCCACAGATAGATGGACAGTCTGAGTGAACCATCCAAACCTTAGAAGACATGCTGAGAGCATGGATGCTCACCATGAACAAAATCTAGGAAGAATACTTATGCTTGATGGAATTGTGTATAATAATAGTCATCAGGCTAGTATTTAGCTGGCTCTCTATGAAGCCCTTTATGGATGATCTTGTTGTACCCCTCTATTATGGGAAGAAGTAGGGGAAAAGAAGTTAGAAAGGGTAGAAATGATTGAGGATGCCACGAAGAAGATAAAACTAATAAGGAGTCGTATTAAGACTGCATTGGACAAACAAAGAAGTTACGCGGATAATCGAAGGAGAGATGTAGAGTTTGATGTGGGACATAAGGTATTCCTCAAAGTATCTCCATGGAGAGGAATACTTAGGTTTTGGCAAAGAGGAAAGTTGAAACCAATATATATCGATCCATATTCCATTATTCAAAGGATAGGACCGATAGCTTATAAATTAGGACTACCTCCTCATCTGCATATATAAGATGTATTCCACATTTCAGTAGTTCAAAAATATCAACTTGATCCTAGTCATGTATTGGACTGAGCTCCAATGGAAATAGAAGAGAACCTGACTTATCAGACATAGCCGATACAAATCATTGATCGGAGAGATAAGAATATGAGGAACAAGAAAAAATCCTATGGTCAAGGTGTTGTGGCAGAACAGACCCATGTAGGAAGAGACATAGGAAACCGAGTATATGATGAGGGATAGCTATTCTCAATTATTTAATTTGTAATTTTTTTGAGGACAAAACCCCTAAAAGGAGGGCAGAGTTGTAAACCTCGTCCTTTGGTAATGAGAAAACCGGGGAAAGAATTGGTGAATTTGAGTCTTTAAACCGAATTGGTCTAAAAACCCGATTGTTAGGGGACAAGCAAATTTGAAAATTTATAACTTCCATGTGACTCAAAAAGGTTCATAAACTTGGGCAAAAGAACCCTAGGACGGAATGAGGAAGAAAGACTGAAGCAGTTCAATAGAATTGGGTCTGAATCGGTTTATGAACTGAGTTGATTCATTGAACCGGAACCGATAGAGAATGGGTAGACCAAGACGCTTATGGATCCCTTGTTATTCAAAGAGATTTATAATCCTTGGGAAGGAACCTTAGAACAATGTGGGAGAGAAAAACTAGATCGGTTCGGGTGAACCAGACTCGAACCAGATTAAACTAGTTTAAGAACTGAGCCAATTTATGAACCGGAATAGATTAAGAGATGGTAAACCGAGAATTTTATGGACCCTAAGTGACCCAAGGAGTCACAAAAGACATGAAAATGGAGTTGTGAAGGAATTGGGGATGAAAACCAAACCGGTTCAAGTTAACCGGATCAGAAGTGGTTTGGACCGGTTTGAACCACTATTGAACCGAATCCAAATTTATTTTTATAGGTGGCTTAAATAATTCAAATTGGAGATTTGAGGCCACCATTGGATAGAGAATGAGTTTAGACATTTTTTATATTTGAAAAACTCGGTCGAATGGGGGGTGAACTGGCCGTTTTAAGCTTTGAACCTGGTTCGGACCGGTACAGTCTAGTTCAGAACAGTGTCATCTTCTTCCTTAGGATGACAACACTGTTCACTTGCCAGAAAATTGAAGCAATGCCAACAAAGAAGAAATTCTTCTGTTCGGTACGTTTCAGGTCTTCAATGCCTGTAATAATGGTGCCAAACGGATGGCCAACGGGTCCCTGAGCTCCCTATATAAAGAGCCACTCCCCATTCATCCTCTCCAGACCTAAAATGCTCACTCTCTCTCAGTTGCTTAGTTTTCCGGCAAAGCTCAAACTAGAGCTCTGATATAGGGTATTTTCTATGTCAAACAAGGTGAGGTCAGGTTCTATATAATCGAGGAGAAGTCAGCTACACGCCTGTACTCTCCGTTTGCTCGGAGGGTCGCCGGAGAAATGCCGGCGTGATGAAACAGTGAAGCAGCTTTGGCGGACCGAAGCTGTCCTGTTTCAGCCAAGTTGAAATCGGCCATTTTGAGCCCTCTTTAGGCTAAACTAAGCCTTCCTAACACTTTCTCAGCCCTCCCATGACCGAATTAGGACTGAAAGGTAAGCCAATTCGGCTCTCCTTTGCAATTTTCAGTCGGTGATAGAGAGAGAACTGACAAAATTTCAATGATGAAATTCTAACTCAATTCAGCATCAATTGATGCAATTCTTGATTCTAGTATGACATTTAGGATGAGAGCTATCTGCCCAGATTGAAAGCTCGAACCGCTGTACTCTCACCGGTGAGTAATCAAAACTTTCTCTCTCTACAGTTTGTTTTCTAACAAATCTTTGTTTGAGCTCATTCCGATATTAAAACCCACGATTCAAAGTTCTATGGAATCATATGAACATGGAGAAACTCAATTTCAACTTCCATTTCAACAATTAGAGGTGTTTGATTGGTCAATTTGATGAGATCAAATTCGGTCGTGTTAAAGAGTTGGAATTGGGGGAAATTGGTGGAAATCGGGGATTTTCAAAAATTCGCGGGAGGGAAATGCAATTTCCAAAAATTGAGGTTCAATTGGGCATGATAAAAATGTTAGAGGGCCAATTGTGGAATTTTAGAATTTTTGGGGTGAAACTTACCATTTTTGTAAAGGAAGAGCAAAATGGTAATTTTGGAAAAGTTGGGGGACCAAATTGGAAATTTGGGAAATTAATCCCCTTTTTGTGAAATGGAATAAATTAAGGTCTTATGATAAATTTTATAAGTTTCAGGACTCAATTTGAGGGAAAACCGGCATTAGGGACTTAAAGTTAAAGAGAAATAACTTTAGGGACCTAATTGCAAATAAATGAAAGTTTGACTTTCTCATTCATTTGGAATGAATGAAGGCTATTACGTCAAAGGATAATGAACCGAGATGTTCATATCGTGTAGGAACACGAAGTACTGGGAACACCAGCAAGGACAAGCTCGCGTGAATACAAAGAACATGTCTAGTGGAATTCACGGCATTATCGGGTGAGTGAGTTTACTAACGTCATACCTAATTGGGATGATGAGCACAACTTAAAGTTAAAAACCACTTACCGGTTGTGAGTGGGATTTCATATCATACCCGGTTGGGGATGATAAGAACATCATAATAAAAACCCACTACTATGTGGTATTTTAAACATCATAACTTAGAGTAGTGATGTAAAAACCTTGCGGAAAAACAACTTACCGATTTTAAGTAGATCATACCTAGTTGGTATGATGAAACTTCCTCGAAGGAAGTTGATAACCCATTCATCGGTTATGAATGAAGATGTCCTTATATCGGGTCGGTATAATGGATAGTGAAAACATATTTTTGTCGGAAGTGTTCTCCCCTGACTATGTGCCAATGCTTAAACAATTTGGGAGACCTTCTCGACGGGAGCTCGAATAGCTCTTATAAGCCGGGGGGGAGGCTCGGTTTATGGAACTTGGGGGCTAATATGGCCGATTTTGAAAATCTTGTATAGTGGGCCCAAGGCTAGTTGTCATAAGCAGAAGCTTGTAAAACAAACATGAATTATATGCCATAAAACTTTAAATAAAGGAATTGTTTGGCCATGGTACCAAGATAGGACCAACATACTCAGTCAACTAGCGGTAGTTCGACATGACAGGTCGACGGACCAGTTAAGACAAACAACTGTTGGTTGAGTTGAGAGTTAGGGCTGTTAGACCAGTGGCACCATAAATTACATGGCATAATGAGAAAATATTGATTGTGCATGCACTGTGAGTACGAGACCATCAAGAAGCCCAAGAGAGGTAGTGATGCGTCCTAAGGGCACTGGATGACCTGGTGAGTATAAGGGCAATTCGTCGTACCATGTGACCGTGCGAAATTTTGAGTAGCACTAAGCGCATGTGACCGGGGTGGGGACGGGATGAGGTCTTTGTCCTCATACGGACATGAAGAATTGATTTCGAGATTGAGGGTCGGATGTCACATACATCCACTCATTCTCAGGATAGAAGTGGATGTACTTCTATCTAGGTGGTCGGTAAAGTCGCTCCGAAGTCACAAGTGGGTTCAGTGGTCGTGCTGGCCTGCGAATGTGTGTTTAACCTTCATGATGAAGGATGTGTGTTGGGTGATGTGTCACTCCCCAACCGGATTTGGTCGGATCCCCATGATCAACCCAACCGGATGTGCCACTCTCCCGATTTATTAAAGGATTTCCCCTTATTGTAAATCGTAAAGAGTAAGGCGTCCTTTAACCTACACCTTTTCCTGGAATAGCATAATCAAAATTGTATGAAATTTAAAACTTTACATACCTATCTTACAGGCATCTTAGTTGACAGTCTTTAAGGGGAGGCTTTTCGGGATTTCCTAAAAGGGATATAAGGGAGGGGATGAGTACGACTACTTAGTGAATGGGTTTTTAAAAGCTTTTGACTTTTAAGAAAAATATTTATAGGGAGTGTGCCAGACTCCTTTGTTTTAAAAAATCCATTCATTTAAAAATTTGGGTTTTTCCACCATTTCTTATTTAACACGGTGTGTCATCACCCAACACACATCCTTCATCATGAAGGTTACACACATTCACAAGTCAGTATCACTACTAAACCCGCTAGTGGCTTCGAAGCGACTTTTCCTGCCACCCGGATAGAAGTATGACCACTTCTACCCTAGGAATGAGTGGATGTATGTGACATCCGACCCACAATCCCGGAATCACTTCTTCGTATCAGTATGAGGACAGAGACCTCATCCTGTCCCCACCCCGGTCTCATTCGCTTGGTGCTACTCTAGATTTTGCATAGATACATGAAACGACGTTCTGCCCTTATACTCACCGGGTCGTCCAGGGCCCTTAGGACACATCACTACCCCTCATGGGCATCTTGATGATCCTGTAATCATAATGCATGCACAAACAATGTTTTCTTATCAAGCCATGTAATATGTGGTGCTACTGGTCCAACGGCCCCGACTCTCAACTCAACCCGCAGTTGTTTGTCTTGACTAGTCCGTCGGCCTGTCATGTCACACTACCGCTAGTTGACTGAGCATGTTAGTCCTATCTTGGTACCATGGCCAAACAATTCACTTATTAAGTTTTATGGCACATATATCATGTTCGTTTATGAGCTCTTGCTCGTGCCAACTAGCCTTGGGCCCACTGTACGAGATTTTTAAAAAAACTGGGCATTCTAGCCCTAAAGTTCCATAATCGAGGCCCCCGGCCTATAAGAGCTATTCGAGCTCCCGTTAATAAGGTCTCCCAAATAGTTTAAGCATTAGCACACAGTCAGGGGAGAACACTTCTAACAAAATAAGTTTTCACTATCCATTATACCAACCGGTATAAGAACATCTCCGTTCATAACCGATGAACGGGTTTTCAACTTCCTTCAAGGACCAACCGGGTATGATCTACTTACAACCGATAAGTAGTTTTTCCGCATAATTTTCACATCACTTTCTCTAAGTGGTGATGATTAAAATACCACTAAATAGTGGGTTTTTATACTGAGGTACTTATCATCCCTTACTAGGTATGATATAAAATTTCCACTCACAACCAGTAAGTAATTTTTTATCTTTAAGTTGTGCTCATCATTTCAACCGGGTATGATGTTAGTAAACCCACTCACCCATTAATGCCGTGAATTCCACTAGACCGATTCTTGGTATTCACTCGAGCTTGTCCATGCTAGTGTTCTCGGTACTTTGTGTTCCATTATCCTTCGACCTAATCGCCTTCATTCATTCCAAATGAATGAGAAAGTCAAACTTTCATTTATTTGTAATTAGGTCCCTTAAGTTATTTCTCTTTAACTTTAAGTCCCAAATGCCAATTTTTCCTCAAATTGAGTCCCGAAACTTCTAAAATTTATCATAGGACCTCAATTTATTCCATTTCACAAAAAGGGGTTTAATTTCCCAAATTTCCAATTTGGTCCCCCAACTTTTCCAAAATTACCATTTTGCCCTTCTTTTACAAAAATGGTAAATTTTGCCCCAAAAATTTCAAAATTCCTCAATTGGTCCTCCAACATTATTTCCATGCCCAATTGACCCTCAATTTCATAACATTTCATTTTTGGTCCTTTGAATTTCGAAAATCCCCAATTTTCCCTCAATTCCAACTTATTAACACAGTCGAATTTGATTTCATCAAATTGACCCATCAAACGTTTCCAATTGTTGAAATTGAAGTTGAAATTGAGTTTCTACATGTTCATACGATTCTTTAGCAATGTGAATCACAAGTTTTAACGCTGGGACGAGCTCAAATGGAGCTTCGCCGAAAAATGAACTATAGAGAGAGAAAGCTTCGATTACTCACCGGTGAAGGCACGACAGTCCGAGCTTTCAATTTGAGCAGATAACTCTCGTCCTGAGGTTCATTCTAGAATCAAGAATCACATCAATTGATGCAGAATTAGATTAGAATTTTGTCATTGAAATTTGGTCAACTCTCTCTCTAGCATCGATCGAAAATTGTAAAGGGGAGTCGAATTGGCTTACCTTTCGGTCCTAATTTGGTCGTGGAAATGCTGAGAAAGTGTTGGGAGGGCTTGGTTTGGCCTGAGGAGGGCTTGAAATGGCCGATTTCAGCTTGGTCGGAATAGGGCAGCTTCGGTCCGCCAGAGTTGCTTTACTATTCCATCATGTTGGCGCTTCTCCATCGATTCTCGAATTGACTGAAGTTTGCTATTAGATAGCTATCTTCTCCCCTGTTCTATAGAGTTCGACCTCTTTTTTTGTGGTTAAGAAAAATGTTTAAGTCGAAACTCTAGTTCGAGCTTCACCGGGAAATGGAGCAATAGAGAGAGAGAGAGAGAAGTGTTCAGGTGTGAGGAGATTGAATGGGGATGACCTCTTTATATAGGTGTAAAAATCGTGTATTAAATAAGAGATATTTATTACTAGTATTAATATTGCCATAAATTATTGATATTAATTCCAATAATTTAATTTTGGTATTAAATTATTTGTATTAATTCCAATAATTTAATTTTGGTATTAAATTATTTGTATTAATTCCAATAATTTAATTTTGGTATTAAATTATTTGTATTAATTCCAATAATTTAATTTAGTATTAAATTATTGGTATTAATTACAATAATTAAATATATATTAATTTATGGCCATTTATGATAAAGTGTACATTCTCATAAAAAAATTTTAACCAAAATTTTGGGTTATAAAAATAATCATACTTCCCAAAAGGTCACCCATCCTCACACTACTCTCAAGTAAGCACACTTAACTTCACAGTTCTTATGGATTCTCGTTCACCTGAACAAATTTAATTTTTCTCTTCTAATTTGTCTTAAGTTTCTTTTCAAAGGTTTAATGAACTCTTTGAATCACCCGAGAGTTGTAAATTCCCAAATTGCCCGTTCAGAAATGATCGAGTTTGTGAATAGGTTCTGAATCCTCACTTGGTTTGACCAGTCCTTTTCCCAGTTTTCCTTAGCTCAAAAGGGCGCGTTTTACATGAGGAAACACTGTGATTAAATAAGGAAATGGTGATAAAACCTGAGATTTAGATGAAATTATTTTTGAATAGAGAGGAGTCTGACACACTCCAAAAATAAATGTTTTCTTAAAAGTCCAAACTTTTGAAAACCCATTCACTGAGTAGTTGTACTCACCCTCTTCCTTATATCCCTTTTAGGAGATCTCGGAAAGCCTACCCTTAAGGACCATCAATAAGACGCCTGTAAGATAGGTATGGTGAATTTAAAATGCTATGTAGTTTTGATTATGCTATTTCAGGAAAAGGTGCAAGTTTAAATGACACCTTACTCTTTATGGTTTATAATAAGGGGAAACCCTTTAATAAACTAGTAGAGTGGCGAGTTTTTCCTGGTGATGCGACCAAACCGGGTCGGGGCATGACAACTAGAGTGGTATTAGAGCCTGTTTCCGCAAATACATAATCAAGACTAGAAAATATAGTAAATAATAGGATTTATCTTAAAATTTACAGATGACTCCCAGGAGAGTAACCAAGAAAACTAGGAATGACTCTACTCAATACCCTGTCCTCATTGGAAGACAACTCTAGAAGCTTCCTAGTGCCCGAGATATAGTTGAAGCCTCAAAGGACCAAATGGGGAAACATCTAGTACCACCAAGGAGTACGATGCTAGGGCATGTTAAGGTCATAGTCCTATGTACAAAGGGAGCCATGCCTAAAGCCAGGAATGCTAGTACAGACATATCATCTTACCCAGGAGGATACTTGCCAATAAAACCATAGCTTCCTATCTATTCTATGACTACTTTATGTGATAGGGCTAAAATCCCAACCTTTTGTATCCCCTTGTTAATGAAATACTCAAATTCTTAAATCTCTAGCTCCCAATGATGTGATCTTGCTAGGAAGATGGCCAGAGGCACATAAACCAAACAAACCCACACTATCCTAGAAACTAAGGAAAAGTTATATTTTAGTTATGGAAGATGAATCAGGGAATTAAGAAACCTAGGAGGACTTTTACTATGACCCTTTAGCAAAGGGGATTCAGCAAGAAAACTAAAACATGGAGAAGCACCAAACCATAGTAACCCTGCAAAAGCCCCACTCAAAGGAAAGAAGTAACCACCGCAATCCATGCAAATGAATAACCTATTACAAGTATGAACAATGGGGACATTACGTGAAGAAGTGCCCAACTCTACTAAAGACAAGTACCAAGATAAACTATTATAGGTGTAAGGAAAGAAGGAGTGTCCCACACTTTATAGATTTAGGGTAATACCTCCTCAAAGGTCACTAAAGACATGAAAGACTGGAGACAGAAACTATGAAGCAGGTTAAGTAAGCGGTTCACAAAGAGGTCAAGAAATGACGAGGTGAATGCCAAATTTAAACTTCTTCTTAAAAAGGTCAAACTGAGAAGGATACCATAAGAATAGAGATAAGGTACATGGGAAGTATACCTAAAACCCTTTTATAAGGGAGCAAACGCAGAAAAACATCCTCTAAAAACTCTAGGGAATGGCACAATGAGAGTGAAGAAGAGAAAGAATATGCTTGGAAAGGGAACTTTGGAGGGATGCATACATATTTGGTAAGTAGAGTTGGCCACTATTAAACAATCCTAGGAAAAAGAAATAAAACATAAAATATAAAATTTGAACATTTTATTTTAGTTAACTATTAAATAAATACCAATAACTAATATGGGTTAATAATTTTAAAATATTTGAATTTGACGAAATGAAAAGTATTTACACCTTTCACATTCAAATTCAAATATTTTTTAATAAGAGAAATCTAGTAATTTGTCCAATATAAAAATAATTAGTAAAAGTGTTGAAAAGAAAATATAATATATGAACTAAAATAAGAAATTAAATATTTTCTATTTAAATTTATAGAAATAACTAGATATATTGGTAACCTTAGGCTTGTCTTTGCTTTAATTTAAAAAAATAATATAGTGATAATTATATAAAATTTAAATATATTCAATAACTTAAAATAGTAAATATATAATAATATTTTAGACTATATCTACCATTATAATAAAAAGACTTATAAGACAAATAGAAAAAAAAGAATAATTGTTAATATATAAGTAATAAATAGATGTATAATGATATGATATTACATAGGAAAAGATCAAATTATTTGTATAAATTAAATGGGCGCCGTCTATAAATTATATATAGTCCCATGCGGGTAGAAGAGTGCAATTTCACTCATGTGCACTAAAATCTGAAAGAATCAATAGATTATATGAAGGTTTCGAGTTGCGCTCTCTGTATCTTGTGCTGCTCTTTGGGTTCCTTGGCGCCTTACGGCCTTTGCTGTGGCGGGGTGATCAAAAGAGCAAGCCGAAGAAGCTGTCCCAGGGCATACTTCTCTTCCCTTGATCGGGAGCATTTTGTCTCTCGAAGGCACAACCCACTGGACCCTCGCCTATCTGGCACGGACACACGGCCCGGTCATGTCCCTGAATCTCGGGTGCGTTAGGCTAGGTTGGTGGTGTAAAATCTTTTTTTTTTTTAATAAAAGGTCGTTGATCTCCTGGGGCACGTTCGGCAATGCGCTGGAACTGGCCAACCGGTCGATATCGGGCAGGAGGTGTTTAGCACGGCCCTCCTCTCCAACACCATCTTCTCTGTGGACGTAGCAGATGCGAAATCAGATACGAGTTCGAGTCACTGATAGGTGACTTGCTGATAGCACCCGCGGAGCCCAACGTATTGTACTTCTTCCGTTCTTTTCTTGGAGACCATTCAGGAGGATCTCTCCAGGTTACCTGCCGGCGCAACAGTACCGCTCATAGTGGTTTCCATGGTTCAGGGTTTCGACTGGAAAATCGAGCGAATGTGGAGATATGAAGTTGGATCAGAGGAACCACTTTCATCTGAAAACACTAATTCTTACCTAAACAAGAAAAAAATAAGATTGAACTTAATATTATTTATGAACTGTATCACAGTAAAAATCAATACAATCTAATTTAAATTTATAAAATATATGAGATATAATTACAATTTAATTTAAATTTATAGTAAATATTATTTAAAATAATTAATGTAACTCTATTTGTAGCTGTTTAAATAAGTTTATATCATTTTTAATTTAGTTTTTTTAACAATAAAATATCAAAAAAGTTTACTATAAATTAAATTTAATTATATTGGTACAATTTATTTCATTTTTCTTTAATTTATGATACGTAAAAAAAATACTAATTATTTCACTATTTTAATACTATAATTTTTCTTAGTAAATTATAACTCAATCAATCTATTATATTTTTTTTAATTTTGATAAATAAAAAATTATATTCCTCCTATTAATAGGTGTATTGAATACATTTTCTTTCAAATTATTTTACTTGATTCTAACAAGCACATATCTAGCAGTTAAATAATTGTCATAGAATACATGGTTTCATATAATAAGTTACCCGACTGAATATATAATAAAAAAAATAAGACTTAAGGAGTTGGTTAAGTTGAATTCCTATTTCGTTTCACACAATTATGTGAATATTGATTTGATCCTACCACTCTTCACTAAAATATCAATAAAGTGTCATATTATTTTTCAAAGTTTTTTTGGACTTTCTAGGTTACCTCCTCCCTCTCTAACTCTCTGCCATCATTAGGGTTTGCATTGCAAAAATTATGTACACGCTCCTACGCTTTTTTGTCGTGCATTCCAAGTGTAGTTGTCATAAAAATAAAAAAAATATAATTAATGATCTATATATTGTTGAAATGAATGAGTAGAACTATAATATCAATATCTATATATATATATAACAATAAAACAATGTACAATTAAAAAATGGACTAAATCTATATCACCAAGTTATAAAAATATACAATAAAATAATTTATTAGCAAAGGAACATGAGAATTAGAATAGGCTAGAAAACTTTTTTTTGCTCAATAGCTACAAGATTTACCTGTATTTGATTAAGAGAAAGCAGCTAGAAAACTTTTTTTTTGCTTCAATGTATTCAGTGGGCTAAATCTTTAATTAGCTCTAAAAATTTAGAGTAGGTCACCCATACCTACAAATAAGGAGTGTATACAACAAAACTAATCATTTAATAAGAGAACAAGCAATAAGATTATTTGAATTATGTAAATTATGGAGAGAGAAAATATCCCACTTCTAGATTTTTGATGATAAGTACTATTGGATAACTTGGAGAAACTACTACATAACCCTACAAATAATGAATAAAATTATCATTTGGAAACAAACTATTAATAAATCCACATTAATAAGGTCCAGATAAATCTTATCCATATATTAAATATGGACAAATCCTACTAGTATATTACTAAATAAATTATCTGTTAATCTTATTCTTACCACATTTTATATGTAAGCATTTAATAAAATGATACCATAATATATATGGGTATAACGAGAAGTTATCCTCAAAATTAGAGGAATCACTTTAAGCTGACAACACTAATCCTTACCTTAATAATAAAATGGTCTTGTGAGAAAAATAAAAGTGAAGTGTTAGAAAATGAAGAGCTCTAAAATGCGGATATTGAGTTAATAGTAAAAATAAAAATAATAAATAAAATAAACATGAAAATTGCCTAACTTAATTCATGATATATCAAAATTAGATGAATAATATTATCTAAAACAAGATAAAATATATAACTTTCAAAAAATCAAAATTGATGTTACTAATTTAATTAATGTTCTTTTAGTGGATAAATATTATTTTTATCATGAGATAGTATATAATAGTGGAATACTAGAACAATATTATTGACATCATACATACTATACTATAAGAAATTATAATTCCCTAACAAATACGTTCATATATGAACCATATCCCCATAAAAATCAATACAATTCAATTTGAATTTGTAGATAATATGAGATATAATTATTATTAAAACTCAATGTATACCAATATTGTTCAAATAAGTTTATATTATTTTTAATTCAGTTTTTTTTGAACAGTACAATATTAAAAAAATTTAGTATAAATTGAATTAACTGTATTTGCACAATTTAATTCATTTTTCTTTAATTTAGGATGTGTAAAACATTCTAGTCATTCCACTATTTTAATAATTTGATTTTTTTTATTAAAGTGTAACTCAATGGATCGACCATATTTGATTTAATTTTGATAAAAAAAAAATCATATTCCCCTATCAATAAGTGTATTGAATATATTTTTTTTCAAATCATTCACATGTCTTGCGATAAAATGTATGATTCCATATAAGAAAACAATAAATTTATTCAATTCAATTCATGCTACTAGGACTGAATATATAATAAAAAAATAAGACTTAGAGTTGGTGGAGTTGGGATTCCTATTTTATTTCACTCAACCATAATATTAATATTAATTTGATCCCACTACTATTCACCAAGTAAAAATTTATCAATAAAGCGTCATCACCCCCTCTCAATTTATTTCTCAAAGTTTTTCATGGACCGCTAAGCTACCTCCTCCCTCTTACTAGCTGCCATCATTAGGGTTTGCATTGTAAAATCTATTTACACACTCCTTCGGCTTGCATTGCCAAGTGTAGTTGACATGAAATTAAAAAAAAATATAGCAGTATGGACAACAATATAAAGTTAAAATTAACTTATATTAACTTATTATCCCAATCGATTCTTCTTTTGGCGTAGTTATTATAGTAAGTATTATTCATTGAACCCCAATTCCATCAAAGATCATTATGTCTCATATGCCCGGCTTTTTTCATTTCCGGCTTATTTTATCGGGATAAATGAGTAATCTTACGTGTATGAGCAATAGTACCTGTACACTAAGTTTGAAGACCTTATAGTACTAGGGTATCCACGACACTCGTGGTATCTCCAAAGTAATCCGTCATCACAATCAGTATCTTATCGTACCAGTTACATTATTCTTCATTTGGTACGGTAAGAACCCGCGACACAAAAATTAAATGACGATGGGTGTGCATATTTAGGTGTTTTATAACTGGAACTTCATAATTTCAATTGTTATATATATATATATAATATAAATATATGTGTACCTTGAAAGCGGGCACTGAAAAGCATAGTTGAAGTGGAGAGGGATCATCCAGCACGCAGTCACCCCACAGAGCTCGGCCACATCATCAGGCTGGCCGAGCAGCTTCATGAGCGGTGCGGTGAACATTTCAACTCACAGTCTCCTCTTCGAGTGAGGGTCTGTTCCTCCACCTTAACGGGATTCGTCCATCTCGTCTGGGCTGGATATGAGGATGGGTCTGCCCTTATTTGATCACAAGTTTAAAAAGTGTATGATTCAAACTACTTTTATATGAATATTGACTTTCCTTATATATATATATAAGTGAGATACAAGTATATTATATAATATAGAAAGTTTTAATATATGATAGGTGTGTACTCACTTAGTGGGACTCCTTTTTCCTATTCCAATATTGGTGTTGAGGACTCCTAGTGTGGGGGCAACAACCCATTAGGTTAGATAGACAATAAAGGACATATGGGGACTCCTCTATGTATTTCATATATTGACCATTGATCTTGTTTTCAATCTAGTGAATTGGATCGACAATATTTTCCACTAAAAAGTAATGTCATAAATAGAAAACCTCACTTGTGAGATATTACACTACTGGCTCTTTCTAATCTTGTTTTCAACTTGCATAATATATCACATAATAAAGTAAACTTTAAACGTAAGACCAGTGTGTGGGAGTGCATTTTAAGGGGGTGAAAATTAGGGTCACTTCTGACATTCTATCTTTTAGAGGTGCTCTGATGGCAGATAATTTAAGGTCTTAATAGGTGAGTTAGAAGGTCTCATGTGTGTACCACAAAAATAAATAGTTTTCCTGATTATGGAAATTGAGTGTTATTATTATAATCTTTCAAACTTTCTTAACTCTTTCATTTTATTACATATTTACCAAACTAAATTAATAATCTTGTTATTTTTGGAATATATACTCATTACAAGATCTGCACCACATGTTATTTTTGGAATATATACTTCATTTTCCTTAGCACTACATGTGAGTCCTAATAATGAGTTTCTCAAATCCTTTCATCAGTGGCAATTACCCCATTATTGTAGCCTCTTCATAATCTCACTTATTATTAAAATGATTAATAATATTTTTAAAATTAATTTATAGAAAACCAATGAGCAGACCTTCTTTCTACATGTTGTATCCTATACTTACTCTCATAGTTGTTATAATAATTTAATTATACTTTATATATCAAACATCAAGTTATGCAAGCATTCAAGATATAATTTCTACAGAGTGTTTTATGCCCAAACAACCTAAAAATTTATTTCCTTTAAATAGAGAGGCAACAAGCATCTTCCTAAATTTAGTATGGTAAGGAAAAATAATATATTTGACTGAAATTTAATTTATTTAATAAATAATAAATAAATAAATTTAAATAAAATTTTCCTAGATTTCTTTAAAAAAAGTAATAAATGATAAAATGCTATATTATTAATTATATTTTTAGATTTTACTTGATAATTTTAATTTTTTTTATTTTCACTTGCCTTATTTAATAATATTTAATCAAATCAATAGCTTTTTTAATATAAAAAATTTGGTCAACTCTTTTAATCAATTTTTTTAAATAATTTGAAAATATAATATTTAAATCATAAGTGAATAGTATAAAATTAAATAGACCAAAAAATTTAATTTTTTAAAAATGATTGTTTTATATTTTGAAATCAAAATATGAGTACATTCGATATTAATTAGTAATATTATAATCGTTATATAAAATTTAATTTTTTTTAATGAAATAAATATTATTCTATTAAAATATTTAATATAAATTAATTTTAATTTGATACGAAAAATTAAATAAAATATCTAATTTTTTCAAATTTAAATAAGAATAACTTATTTTAAACTAAGAATTTATATATTAAAATAAATTATAGAAAAAATAGTACAAAAATGAATGCAAGCTTGGTCAATATGTGCAAAAATATGTTAGCTATTTTATTTTATTTTTAATTTTTCGTGTTTAAGAGATAGTATACCATTTAATATTTTAATACTAGGGTTTTTATAACATAAATAATAACTAGATAAATTATAATTTTGAAATGATACAATTATAACATTTATTATTATCAATTCAATATATTAGAAAAAAGATAAGATTCTAAATATAATTAACAACAAATTGTATTGTTTATTATAGTTATGTACATATTTACACGTAAATATAAATATATTTTAAATTTTATTTAATTTTATATCTTAAATTTATAGTTAACATCTCTAATTATTTATGAAATATGGCATAATATATTATATATAAAAAAGAACATAAATTGAATACTCATTTAAACTGATAATTATATAATAAAATAAATGAAAATAAAATATGAAATAAATTTTACAAAAAAATTAATACTCCCTTATCTGATTAAACTAATATAATAAAAATATATTAGTTTTTTTAATTTTTTCAACTTTAGGTATGTAAACACAATGTGCAAAAAATACTATCTACTACTTCAATTATGATATTGATAGGTAGAATGTTTACAACTTTTTTCTCTAAATAATAATTTAAATGAGTGTCTTTTTACTTTGATAACAATATTTTTATGTAGTCAAATAAAATTATTTTCATTCAAAATTATAAATTTTATATCGTATCTTAATTGACATATGAAATTATTAAAATTCATTGGAGTATGTTAGAGTTTGATTTCTTTCAATTCATTTGAGAATAATATACATAAACTTACAATTATTATAAAATAAATATAGTATAAAAATTTTAAATATATTTTATACATATGTTAAAATAAAAATAACATACTTATTATATAAATATAAGATTTAAATGACATATACCCAAAATATATTATAAAAGTTTAGTTATATTAAGGGGATGAAAAAAATGTTTGTTCTATGTATAATATAATGTTGAGTGACATAAATATATTTTAAGTTTTATTTAATTATTCTATCTTATATTCATGGTTGCCCTATATATAAGGCATAGTTATTGAATTGATCTAAATACTTTCATTTTTTATATTCTTGTAGTATGAAAAATTAGTATTATAATAAGTCTATTTGTCTCATTTCAAGTATGTAATTAAAAACCAAACTAAATAGTATTATGGTAAACTTTATTTAGGTGTATAAGCTCTAAGAAGAGGCACAAATACAAACAAACTTTGCAAGTTAGATTATAAATATTTATATTAATTAAGATAAATAGTTATTTTAATTAGACTTACTTATTTATATAATTATTTATTTTATATATAATAATTAATCTATATTAAATAAAAATATTAATTTTAAATAATATAACAATAATTATAGTAAATAATATACTATAAATTAAATTTTATTTTAAATACATTAGTTTTTATATTTTAATTTCATATTTTAATTATTACTAAATTAAGTACAAATATATTGTTATGATTCAAATGTATAGAAGATAGAACTATATATATATATATATATTGTTTTAGTCAGTCATGTGCAATAATTATTATAGGGACTCCAACACATTTAACGTTTGATCAAATGGGTTGTACATAATCTAATTATTCAATACAAACTTCTTCATTATATATAATTTATTGAAATTCGATGAATTTTGTAGGAGTGTTCTTTTGATATTTTAAAGTAAATTTAAAATACATATAATAAAAATATTTGACAAAAACTAGAAATATATGTTATATATATAAAAATTTTATAGGTATAATATAAATATTTATGACATATATATGAAATAATATAGGTAAGTTAATTAATCAGTAAAATTGTAAAGAAAAGTTTATTATTGAATTAATGTATTTAAAATATTTTTTAATTTTTAGGGTTTTGCCTTATAATTGATGAAAAAAAAAGTATATGTTTTACGTTTTCTTTTTTCTTAATCCTTAATCCTCAAATGATTTGAACAATTGCTCAATATATCATTCTTGTACACTTAATTTCATAATTTTATATTACTTGAAACTGAAGTATTTATTTTATTAAATATAATCTTGGTATTCAAGTGGTAGTATTCAAATTCATTATCATATAAGCAAATTCCTTATATAATAAAAAATACATCATATATAAAAAAATATATAGTTATATATATTGATTTTATCCGGTAACAAATACTTAGTTTACTGGAATGAGTCTACACTAATTATAAAGAAGGAAATTACACTAATTATAAAGAAGGAAATTGCAATGGAAAGTAAAATCGACTTTTATTTTTGTTTTCCTTGTAAGAGGAATCGTGATGCACTTATATCAATTTGAAGTCAATAGCGTGCACCCACTCTTTAAAACAAAGTCTAAATATTAGTCTAGTAATATTTGACCATTTAAAGTACATTGTCACTTACTCCATCCAAATCTTCCTACTCTTTCAATTCCATACAATTTTTATATTTTTATCATTTTATTTGATTATATCTACGACATAATTTGTTACAAAGTTAAATTTTATTTTTTTATAAAGTTAACAATTTTATATGATTTATAATTTAGAATTAAATATACTATAATATATATTCATAATATAGTATACTATTTTCTAATATACACCCTATTTAATTTAATATTGTAAATTGTATGTATTTTCCAATTAAATATAGAAAAAATAGTTATATCAAAACCAATATACACTATATTAATAATTATACTTGTATTATATATTATTATTAAGTAATGTATTAAAATTTTTTGTAAAAAATGAATTATTAAAAATATAATAAAAAATAGCTAAAATAAATATAATGTAATAGTAAATAGAGATTTTAAAGTGCACTTAAGATGCGATAGTCTATGATTAAATTATGATAGGTTGTAAAATTAATTTTTAGTAATCTGAAAAATAAAAAAAAAATATTATTGAATTGAAAATTTAATAGATTAAAGTATGATATAATCTAAATTTAAATTTTTAAAAATAAATTATAATATCATAATTAATTACTTAAAATATTAACTTAAATAAAAAATTATATATTTTAGTTAATTTTAATGAAATAAATTAAACTATATTTATTTATAGAGTTAATTAAAAAGTATTATAAATATAATAAGTTAGATTTCTTATTTAACTATATTTCTGATTGAATAATCCGAAGTCGAAGCGGAGAGGGATCATCCAGCAGGCAGCCACCCCAGAGAGCTTGGCCACATCATCAGGCTAGCCGTGAAGCTTCATGAGCGGGGCGGTGAACACGTAGCTAGGGAGCAAGATGCAGCAGCATAGGAAGAGGACGATTCATGGAGTATGCAGCGATTCACGTGAAGGTTTGTTCCTCCATCTCAATGGGATCCGCCCATCTGGTCTCTAGGTGGATCAGAGGATGGGTCTGTCCTTACTCTCCAAGGTTGAGAATGCTGGCCATCCCGAAAATACGGAGATTATCACAAGCTAGAAATGTGTATGTATTTAAATATTGTATTTTTGATATATAAGTGAGACACAAACAAGTATATTATATAATATACGGAAGTTTTAATATATGATAGGTGTGTACTTACTTAATTGGAATTCATTTTTTCCTACTCCAATATTAATATTGGTGTTAGGGATTTTCCTACTCCAATATTGGTATTGGGGACTCAAGTGTGGGGCAACAACGACAAGATCTCCCATTAGAAAGTTACGTTATAAATGGAAAAGCTCTTGTGTGAGACACTACATTACTCTTTCTTGTTAATCTAGCAAGAGTAATATAGATAGGATCGGACCAAAAACTATGTGTTCAACTTGCATAATATATCACGTGAGTGTATGAGAGTGCATTTTAAAGGGTGAAAATTGAGTTACTTTTAACATGCTATCTTTTAGATGTAGTGTAATTGTAAAGGATTTAAGGTCGGGTGAGGACAAAAGTTACTTATAAGTCAACCGCAAAAAATAAATAGTTTTCTTTGCAATGAAAATTAAGTGTTGTTGTTGTAATCTTTCAAACTTTCTTAACTTTCTCATTTTATTATATGTATTATATGTTTACTAAAATGAAGTAGTCTTGTTATGCATAGGACTACAAGGTCTGCACACCTATTATTTTTGGAATATATACTGTACCTTCTTACATGTGAGTTTAATAATGAGTCCAATAGTGCTTACTCCATTATTGTAATCTCTTTATACTCTTACTCATTATTAATGTGATTAATAATATTTTTAAAATTAATTTATAGTAAACCAATTTGTGCTCCTACATGTTGTATCCTATACTTACTATTATAGTTATTATAATAATTTAATTGTGCTTTATATATTATACATCAAGTTATGCAAGCATTCAATCTAAAAATTTATTTCTACAACTCTTTTTTACAATGTAACTTGCTAAATTTAGTATGGTAAGAAAAAATAATATATTTACTAAAATTTAACTTATTTAATAAATAATGAATAAATAAATTTACACAAAATTTTCCCAGATATATTTAAAAAAACTAATAATTGATAAAATGTAATATTATTAATTATATTTTTATATTTTATATGATATTTTTATTTTCACTTATCTTATTTAATAATACTTAATCAAATCAATATATTTTTTTAATATAAAAATTTGCTCAAATTTAATTATTTTTAAAAATAATTTTAAAATATAATAGTTAAATAGTAAGTGAATAGTGTAGAACTAAATAGACAAAAAAAATTAATATTTTAAAATTGATTATTTTATATTTTTAATTAAAAATATGATTAAATTCGATATTAATCAGTAATGTTATAATAGTTATTTATAATTTAAAATTTTTGAATGAAATAAATATGATTCTATTAAAATATTTAGTATAAATTAAATTTAATTCGATACGAAAATTTAAATAAAATATCTAATTAATTTAAATTCAAATATGAATAACTTATTTTAATATAAGTATTTTTATTTTATAATAAATAAAAAATAAATTATAGAACAAATAGTACAAAAATAAATCTCTATTTAAAGGAAATAAATTTTTAGGTTGAATGCTTGCATGGCTTGATGTTTGATATATAAAGTACAATTAAATTATTATAACAACTATGATAGTAAGTATAGGATACAACAGCTAGGTGGGCAAATTGGTTTACTATAAATTAATTTTAAAAATGTTATTAACCACGTTAATAATGAGTGAGAGTATGAAGATGATACAATAATGGAGTACGCATGAAAGGATTTGAAAAAACACAAGTGAAAGAAAATGATAATATAGAAACTTATTATTAGGCTCACATGTAAGAAGGTAATTGTCCTGTAAGTACTAAGGAAAATGAAGTATATATTTCAAAAATGAAAAATGGAGTATATGTTTTAAAAATAACAAATTGTGTAGTCCTTGCAGTTTCATGACGTAAGAAGACTACTAATTCATTTTAATAAACATATGATAAAACGAGAAATTTGAGAAAGTTTGAAAAATTACAACAATAACATTCAATTTTTATTACGAAGAAAATCATTTATTTTTTATATGTCAAAAGATAGCACCTCTACCATTACATCACCTCTAAAAATAGCAAGTTAAAAGTAACCCAAATTTTTACCCCTTAAAATGCACTCCCACACACTTACGTGATATATTATGCAAGTTGAACATATAGTTATTGGCTTGATCCTATCTATATTACTCTTGCTAGATTAGGAAGAGAGAGTAGTGTTGTGTCTCACATGAGAGCTTTTTTTCATGTATGACATTACTTTTAAGTGGGAAATCTTGTTGATCTAATCTACTAAATTTGTCTGTCTGCTATGTTCCTTATAGTCGAAAAATGTTAGTGGTCGCAATAATCAACAAGAAAACAAGATGGTCAACATAGAAGTCCCCAACATATGTTATTTATCGTCTAAACTAATGGGTTATTGCCCCACACTTGTAGGAGTCCCCAACACTAATATTGGAGTAGGAAAATCCCCAATATATATTAATATTGGAGTAGGAAAAATGAGTTCAGTTAGTACACACCTATTATATATTAAAACTTTAGTATATTATATAATATACTTGTTTGTATCTCACTTATATATAGCAAATACAATATTTAAACAAATACACCTTTTTAACTTATGATAATCTCCATATTTTTGGGATTATGAGCATCTCAACCTTGAAGAGAAAGGAGAAACCCATCCTCTGATCCAGCGAGAGACCAGATGGGCGGATCACAGGCCCCGAAATGAAGAAGCTCCTGCAAATCACAGGCCCCGAAATCTTCACGTGGATAACTGCATACTCCATGAATCGTCCTCTTCCTATGTTGCTGCATCTTGCTCCATGGCTACGTGTTCACCACCCAGCTCACGAAGCTTCTTGGCCAGCTTGATGATGTGGCCAAGCTCTCTAGGGTGGCTGCTTGCTGGATGATCCTTCTCCACTTCGACTAGTTTTCCGATTATTCAATCGAAAATGTAGTTAAACGAGAAATGTAACTTATTATATTTGTAATAATTTTTAATTAACTCTATATATAAATATAGTTCAATTTATTCCATTAAAATTAACTAAAATATATAATTTTTTAAGTAATTAATTATGATATTATAATTTATTCTTAAATATTTAAATTTGGATTATATCATATTTTATTCTATTAAATTTTTAATTCAATAATATTTTTTTATTTTTCAGATTACTAAAAATTAATTTTACAACCCATTATACTTTAATCATAGATTATTGCATCTTTAGTGCACTGGTGGAGAAAGATTAAAATCAGTAATATTCAATCTTTAAAAGATAAATTTCCCTTTACTATTACATTATATCTATTTTAAATAATTTTTTATTATATTTTTAACAATACATTTTTTTTACAAAAAATTTTAATACATTACTTAATAATAATATATAATACGAGTATAATTATTAATATAGTGTATATTAATTTTGATATAAATATTTTTTCTATATTTAATTAGAACACATTCAATTTACAATATTAAATTAAATATGGTGTATATTAGAAAATATTATACTCTATTGTGAATATATATATATATATTATATTTAATTAAAAATTATAAATAATATAAAATTGTTAACTTTATAAAAAGTAAAATTTAATTTTATAATAAATTATGTCGTATATATAATCAAATAAAATAAGACAAATAAACTTATTATAATACTAATTTTTTATAATACAAGAATATAAAATATGAAATTATTTATATCTATTCAATAACTATGCCTTATATATATATATGGCAACCATGAATATAAGATAAAATAATTAAATAAAATTTAAAATATATTTATGTCACAAAACCTTATATTATACATAAAATAAACATTTTTTTCATCCACCTTGATATAACTAAAATTTTGTAATATATTTTGGATGTATATCATTTTAATTTTATATAATAAATATGTTATTTCCATGTATAAAATATATTTAAAATTTTTGTTCTATATTTATTTTATAATAATTACAAGATCATGTATATTAATCTCAAATTAATTGAAAGAAATCGAACCCTAACATACTCCAACTAATTTTAATAATTTCATATGTCAAATATAAAATTTATAATTTTGATTAAAAATAATTTTATTTAACATAAAAATATTGCTATCAAAATGAAAAGATACTCATTTAGAGAAAAAAGTTATAAATATTCTAACTATTAGAATTGAAGTAGTAGAGCATATAGTATTTTTTGCATATTGTGTTCGCATACCTAAAGTTGAAAAAATTAAAAAACTATATATTCCAAAAATAACAAGTGGTGTTGTGTGATCCTTTGAGGTAAAAAGACTATTAACTTATTTTGGTAAACATGTAATGTAATGAAATGAAAGAGTTAAGAAATTTTGAAAAATTACAACAATAACACTCAATTTCTATAACGAGGAAAACCATTTATATTTGCAACACACAAATGAGACCTTCTACCTCACCTATTAAGACCTTAAATTATCTGCCATCACAGCACCTCTTAAAGATAGCATGTCAGAAGTGACCCGAATTTTCACCCCTTAAAATGTACTCCCACACTCTCAGGTCCTGCATTTAAAGTTTAATTTGTTATTTGATATATTATACAAGTTGAATATGTAGTTCTAGGCCCGATTTTATCTATATTACTCTTACGAGATTAGAAAGAGCATGTAGTGTATGTCTCACAGGGAGATTTTCCGACATTACTTTCTAGTGGGAGATTGAAAACAAGATCAATGGTCAACATATGAAGTACATAGAGGAGTCCCCATATCTCCTTTATTGTCTATCTAACCTAATGGGTTGTTACCCCCACCCTTGTAGTTGCCCCCACCCTTGTAGGAGTCCCCAACACCAATATTGGAGTAGGAAGGAGTCCCAGTAAGTAAGTGCACACCTATCATATATTAAAACTTTCTTATATTATATAATATGCTTGTGTCTCACTTATATATCCGAAAGTCAATATTCAAATAAGAGTAGTCTGAATCATACACTTTGTTAGCTTGTGATCATCTCCATCTTTTCATGATAGTGAGCATCCTCAACCTTGGAGAGAAAAGGCAGACCCATCCTGTGATCCAGCCAGAGACCAGATGGAGTGATCCCGTTAAGGTGGAGGAACAGACCCTCTCTCGAAGAGGAGATTGTGGGTCGAAACAAAGAAGCTCTGGCAGATCCTAGGCCATGAAATCTTCAAGCGGATCGCTGCATATTCCATGAATCGTCCTCTTCCTATGCTCTTGCTCCATGTCTACGTGTTCACCACCCCGCTCATGAAGCTGCTCGGCTAGCCTGATGATGTGGCCGAGCTCTCTCGGGTGGCTGCTACGCTTTTCAGTGCCCGCTTACAAGATACACATATATTTATATATATATATATAACAATTGAAATTATGAATTCCTAGTTATAAAACACTTCATTTTTATTTTTCTTACAAGACTATTTTATTATTAAGGTAAGCATTAGTGTTGTCGGCTCAAAGCAGTTTCTTTGATTTTCAGGATAACTTATATAATTATTAGTATGACATGGTATCATTTTAGTTTTGTTTATCTGTTGGATATTATGTAAAGATTTGATTGATTTTTATTAAATGCTTACATATTAATATGGTGAGAATAAGATTAATAAGTAACTTATTTAGTGATATATTAGTAGGATTTGTCCACATTTAATATATAGATAAGGATTTTCTGGACCTTATTTCTCTTTTATATTATCGGGTTACATGTGGATTCGTTAATAGTTTGTTTTCAAATGATAATTTTATTCATTATTTGTAGGGGTATGTAGTAGTCTCTCCCTAAAGTAATCCTATAATACTTATCATCATAAATTTAGAAGTGGGATGTTTTCTCTTACTACTCTCCATAATGTACATAATTCAATTAATCTCATTACTTGTTCTCTTACTAAATGATTAGTTTATTTGTGTATACTCCTTATTTGCAAGTATGTGTGACCTCTACCTCAAGTTATTTTTTAGAGCTAATTAAAGATTTAGCCCATTGAATACTTACATACTGAAGCGGAGTTGCTTCCTTTTACTCGTTTCAAGAATATAGGTAAGTCTTCTAGCCGTTGAGCAAAAATGTCTTCTAGCCTATTCTAGTCCCCATGTTCCTTTGCTAATAGATTATTTTATTGTATATTTCCATAACACGGTGATATAGACTTAGTATAGATTGATTTCGTTGGAGAAATCTTTCATCTTGTACATTGTTTCAATTATATTACTAGTGGTTCATTTTTTTATTGTATTACTAGTGGTCCATTTTTCAATTATACATTGTTTCATTATTATGTGTATATATATATATATATATTGATAGTTCTACTCATTCATTTCATTGTTAAATAAGAGTTAGGGTAAGTTCACTTCCAATTCTAGGTCCATTTTTTGTAATCATATCATTAGTGTAAAACCCACCCTTTTGAGCTAAGGAAAACCGGGAAAAGAACCAGTCAAACCAAGTGAGGATTCAGAACCGATTCACAAACCCGATCATTTCTGAATGGGCAATTTGGGAATTTACAACTCTCGGATGATCCAAAAAGTTCATTAAACCTTCAAAAAGAAACTTAAGATAAATTAGAAGAGAAAAACTAAATTAGTTAAGGTGAACGAGAATCCATAAGAACTTTGAAGTTAAGCATGCTTACCCGAGAGTAGTGTGAGGATGGGTGACCTCATAAATAGCCATAAATTAATATATATTTAACTATTGTAATTAATTCCAATAATTTAATTTTAATATTAATACTAGTAATAAATCTTTCCTATTTAATACATGATTTTTATACTTATATAAAGAGGTGATCCCCATTCATTCTCCTCACACCTGAACACTTTTCTCTCTCTCTACTGCTCCATTTCCCAGTGAAGCTCGAACCAGAGATTCGACTTGAACATTTTTCTTAAACTCGGAAGGAGAGGTCAAGCTCTTTAGAACCGAGCAGAAGGCAACTATCTAATAGCAAACTCCAGTCAATCTGAGAATCGCTAGAGAAGCGCCGACATGATGGAACATTGAAGCAGCTTCGGCGGACCAAAGCTGCCCTATTTCGACGAAGCTGAAATTGGCCATTTCGAGCCCTCCTCAGACCAAACCAAGCCCTCCCAACACTTCCTCAGCCTTCCCACGACCAAATTAGAACTTAAAGGTAAGCCAATTTGGCTCCTCTCTACAATTTTTGGCCGGTGCTAGAGAGATAATCGACAGAATTTCAATGATGAAATTCTAACTCAATTTGGCATCAATTGATGCAATTCTTGATTCTAGGATGATCCTCAAGATGAGAGGTATCTGCCCAGATCGAAAGCTCGGACCGACATGCCCTCACCGGTGAGAAATCAAAGCTTTCTCTCTCTATAATCTGTTTTCCGGTGAAGCTCCGTTTGAGCTCATTCCGTCGTTAAAATCTACAATTTCAAAGTTCCTTAGAATCGTATGAACATGTAGAAACTCAATTTCAAATCCAACTTCAACAATTAGAGGTGTTTGATTGGTCAATTTGATGATACCCGGTTGGGAATGATAAGTACTTCAGTATGAAAACCCACTATTTAGTGGTATTTTAAACATCACTACTTAGAGAAACTGATGTGAAAATCATGCGGAAAAACTACTTACCAGTTGTAAGTAGATTATACCCGGTTGGTATGATGAGACTTCCTTGAAGGAAGTTGAAAACCCATTCATGGGTTGTGAATGGAGGTGTCCTTATATCGGGCGGTATAATGAATAGAGAAAACATATGTTTTGTCGGAAGTGCTCTCCCCTAATTGTGTGCCAATGCTTAAACAATTTGGGAGACCTTCTTGACGGGAGCTCAAATAGCTCTGATAGGATGGGGGCCTCGGTTTTGGAACTTGGAGGCTAAATGCCCGATTTTTAAAATCTCGTATAGTGGGCCCAAGGCCAGTTGGCACGAGCAGGAGCTCGTAAACGAACATGATATGTGTGCCATAAAACTTAATAAGTGAATTGTTTGGCCATGGTACTAAGATAGGACCGACATGCTCAGTCAACTAGCGGCAGTGTGACATGACAGGTTGACGGACAAGTCAAGACAAACAACTGCGAGTTGAGTTGAGAGTCGGGGCCATTAGACCAGTGGCACCACAGATTACATGGAAATATGAGAAAACATTGTTTGTGCATGCATTGTGAGTATGGAATCATCAAGATGCCTATTAGGTGTAGTGATGGGTCCTAAGGGCACTGGATGACCCGGTGGCTCTAAGGGCAGTTCATCGTTCCAGGTCTCTGTGCAAAATCCGGAGTAGCACTAAGCGCATGAGACCGGGGTGGGGAGGGGATGAGGTCTCTATCCTCATACGGACCCGAAGAAGTAATTTCAGGATTGTGGGTCGGATGTCAGATACATCCATTCATTCCCAGGGTAGAAGTGGTCGTACTTCTATCCGAGTGGCAGGAAAAGTCTCTCTAAAGCCACTAGCGGGTTCAGTAGTGATATTGACTTACGAATATGTGTAACCTTCATGATGAAGGATGCGTGTTGGGTGATGACACACCGGTAACTAAGAAATGGTGAAAAAACCCGAATTTTTAAACGAAGGGATTTTTGAAAAAAAAGGAGTCTGACACACTCCATAGAAATGTTTTTCTTAAAAGTCAAAAGCTTTTAAAAACCCATTAACTGAGTAGTCGTACTCACCCCCTCCCTTATATCCCTTTCAGGAAATCCCGGAAAGCCTACCCTTAAACACCGTCAACTAAGATTTCTGTAAGACAAGTATGTAAAGTTTTAAATTTCATATAGTTTTGATTATGCTATTCCAGGAAAAGGTGCAGGTTAAAGGATGCCTTACTCTTTACGGTTTACAATAAGGGGAAACCCTTTAATAAACCGGGAGAGTGGCGAGTTGATCACGGGGATCCGACCAAATCGGGTCGGGGCGTGACAATGTGTCTTTGCTGGTGTTCCCGGTATTTCATGTTCCTACACGATATGAACATCCTTGTTCATTATCCTTTGGCCTAATAGCCTTCATTCATCACAAATGAATAAAATGCCCAAACATTTAATTATTTGCATTTAGGTACCTGAAGTTCTTTTTATTTAAATTTAGGTACCTAATTCCAATTTTCCCCAAATTGATTCCCGAAACTTCTAAAATTCACTTTGGAACATCAATTTATTCAAAATTAGAAAAGGAATTCAAGTTTCCCAAATTTCCAATTTGGTCCCTAACTTTTCAAAAATTACCATATTACCCCTACTTTACAAAAATGGCAAATTTGACCTCAATAATTCAAAAAATCGACCAATTGATCTTCCAACATCTTTTTCATGCCTAATTAGCCCTTAATTTTGGAAAATTAAACTTTAGTCCCTCGAATTTTTCAGATCCCCAATTTCCCCCAAAAGTTTCCCCTAATTTCCCCTTTTCATACTAGTCACATTTGATTTCATCAAATTTACTGATCAATCGAGGTTAATTGTTGAAATTGAAGGTAAAATTGAGTTCATACACTTCCACATGATTCAATGGAACTTTGAATCATGTCATTTGGATATGAATTGAGCTTAAACGGAGCTTCGTCGGAAAACGAGTCTTAGAGAGAGAAAGCTTTCGGGGGTGCGACAGTTCGAGCTTTTGATATAGGCAGATAGCTCTCATCCCGAGGTTCTTCCTAGGATTAAGAATCGCATCAATTCATGTCGAATTGAGTGAGAATTTGGTCACTAACACTGATCGGAAATTATAGAGGGAAGCCAGATTGGCTTACCTTTCCACTCTAATTCTATTGTATGAGGATTGTGGAAGTGTTGGTGCAGCTTGGTTTTGCCTAAGAAGAACTTGAATTGGCCATGTTTAGATCGGCCGAAATAGGGCAGCTTCGGTCTGACGGAGCTGCTTCACTATTCTATCATGCCACCTATTCTATCTGTAGCGATCCTCGGAGCAAATGGAGACTACCGTCAGGTAGCTAACTTCTCTCCGAATCTAAAGAACCCAACCTCATCTTCTTTGGTTGAAAAAAATGCCCAAGACAGAGTTCTAGTTCGAGCTTCACCACAAAATGGAGCAGTAGGGAGAGAGAGGAGTTTTCAGGTGTGAGGAGGATGAATGAGGAGGGCTCTTTATATAGGATGCTCGGGGACTTCTTGGCTATCCAATTGGCACCTTTATGGTAGTCATTCATTGCCTAAATCTCCTTGGCCAAAGACATTTCATCTTTGTTGGTGCTGCTCGATTTTCCAGTGAGTGAATAGTGCTGTCATCTGAAGGAAAAAGACAACACTATTCCGAAGCGGACCGAATCGGGTTTAAGGCTTAAACCAGCTGGTTCAGGCCCGATTCGACCGAGTTTTTCATAATTAAAAATTTGTAAATACATCTAAATTCATTCTCTATCCAATAGTGGCCTCAATTCTCCAATTTTAATTTTCTAAGACACCTAGAAAAATGAATTTAGTATCCAGTTCAATGATGGTTCAAATTGGTCCAAACTGGTTCACCTGAACCGATTTGGTTTTCACCTCCAATTCATCCTAAAGTCTTTTCTCATGACTTTTGTTACTTTTTAGGTCACTCAAAATCCATAAATTTTCAAGTTTTCTCTTTCTCTATCAGTTTCGATTTATAAATTGACTCAGTTTTCTCTTTGGAAATTGTCGGTTCTTTTCCCAGTTTTCTTATTGTCAAAGGATGGGGTTTACATCCTTATTGCCAACTTTTGCCCAATTTGAGTCCTAAAACTTCAAAAAAAATCTCTTTAGGTCCTCAATTTACTCAAAATTGTATAAGGGGCTCTAGTTTTCCAAATTTCCAATTTGGTCCCCAACTTTTTAAAAAATTATCATTTTGCACCTACTTTCCAAAAATAGCAATTTGATCCCAAATGTTTCAAAAAATTGACCAATTGTTTCCTTCAATATATTTTTTTTTCATATCCAATGGATCCTCAATTTTGGGAAATTGCAAAAAGGTCCATCAATTTTACGAAATCCCTAATTTTCCCCATATTTTCGCCCAATTTCCTCCTTTCAAACTAGCCGAATTTAATTTCTTCAAATTAACCATTCAATCGGGGTCAATTGCTTCAATTGAAGGTGTAAATCAGTTCCTACACTTTCATATGATTCAATTGAGCTTTGGATCGTATGAATTCAGGTTGAAACGAGCTCAAATGGAGTTTCACTGAAAAATTGTGCGTAGAGAGAGAAAGCTTCGAAAGCTTACCATTGGAGGTGCGGCGATCCAAGCTCTCTATCTCCATAGGTAGCTCTCATCTTGAGGTTACTTCTAGGATCAAGAATTTCTACAATTGACCTCGAATTGAGGGAGAGTTTCGTCGGTGAAATTTCGTAGATTCTCTCTCTAACTTTGATCGGAAATGACAGAGGGGGCCGAATTGGCTTACCTATCAGCTTTTTTGCGGTTGTGTGAAGTCCGTGAGAGTGTTGCAAGGGCTTGGTTTGGCTGGATGATTGTTGATTCAGTCCTTTAGAGCTTCTTCACTATTTAATTCCGCTGACACTTCTCCAGCGGTCCTCGAATCGAATAGAGGTTGCTATCAGGTAGATGACTTCCCTTGGAGTCTAAAGAATCTAACCTCACCTTCTAAGGTTGAGAAAACTAACCAAGTCGGAGCTCTGGCTTGAGCTTCACTAAAAAATGGAGCAGTTGAGAGAGAATGGAGATTTCAGGTGTGAGGAGGATGAATGGAGATGAGCTCTTTATATAGGGAGCTTAGGGACTCTTTGCCCAACCATTTCACGTCTTGGTCAAGCTTATCCTCGCCCTGAAATGGCCTAAACGGAGTTGTTTTTCCTTTATTGGTGCTGTTTGTTTTCTGTATTGAATGAACATTGTTGTCATCTGAAGGAAGAAGATGACACTGTTCCAAACCGGACTAAACCAATTCGACCTGGTTTAATGCTTAAATCGGCCGATTCAGGCCCGAATCTACCGATTTTCTCAAAATTAAAAATTAATAAATTCTTCTAAATTTATTCTCTATCTAATGGTGGCTTTAATTCCCCAATTTGAATATTTTAAGCCACCGAGAAAAATGAATTTAGCAATTGGTTCAATGATGGTTCAAACCGGTTCAGGTCTGGTTCACCTGAACCGGTCTGGTTTTCTCTTCCATCTCATCCCAAGGTTCCTTTCCATGGTTTTTATGACTCTTTGGGTCACTCGGGATTTGTAAATTTCCCATTTTACCCTTTTTCTATCGGTTAATGTTCATGAACCGGTTCAATTTTCTCTCTTGAGTTGGCCGGTTCTTTCCCTAATTTTTCTTATCTTTAAGTGACAGGGTTTACACTCCATCTCCCCATGATCATTATGGCCTTTAAATCACCTTAGTTAGTGTCAATTTGAGTTCAAATGGAGATTCATAAAAAAAAATTTCCTTACCGGTGAGGGGGCAATTGTCAGAACTCTAGATGTGGGCATCTAGTGCTCTTCCAAGAGGTCCTTCTAGGATCAACTTGTTGTCCAATTGGTTGGTTTTACTGATCAGATTGGAGCTTGTTCCGAGTCATCGGAGACCTTCTCTTCCTTCCTTACCCTCTTCTCCTTGTCAGCCATCGGAGAAGATGACATTTTGGCGCACGTGTGATCTTTGCACATGTTGGGTTGCCACATGACACGTCATAATTGGTTGGTTTTACTGACGTAGCATTCCCATCAGCAGCCTAGTCAACCTTTGATTTGATGACAGGACACGTGGCAGCCTCCCATTAGCTGCTTCTTCCTACATGGCTGCTAATCAGTCTTAGTTGACCGTTGGCCATAACACGTGTTGCTTTCTAATTAGCTGTTTTAAATGCGTTAGATTTCCCTCCTGACGCATAGTGCCAATGCAACATGTCAGCTTCTGATTGGACGAGGTCTTCTGACGTGGCATTGCCATGTGTCAATCTCTTATTAGTCGATCATTCCCGAACATCCCAGTCGGACATTGACATGGCACCTTTGCCATGTGTCAGATCCCCATTGGCCGATCTTCGCTGACGGGGCTTGTCTGACCTTGCCCGTTGATCGGGACACGTGTCACTCTCCTTTTGGTCAATCATCATTGAGGTGGATTTTCCTCCTCTAGTTGATGACCAGGCACACATGTCATGCTCTGATTGGTCAATGCTTTCAGGTGCTGACCGAGTAGTGGCCGGGCATGCTTCACCATGCTTCGTGCACTGATTTGTCACGCCTATTGACTGGGTGTTGACCGGTTCGGTATGACTGGGTCTAGCGACCCGAAATCGTAAATTGGTCGGTTCATGCCCGATTCGACCGATTTTCTCAAAATGAAAATTTTCTAAATTTATCTAAATTCATTTTATACCTAATGGTGGCTTCAATTTTCCAATTTAATTTTTTAAGCCACCTAGAAAAATGAATCTTTGAACTAGTTCTTCATGGTTCAACCCAATTCACTCTAGTTCGATCCGATTCCCCTTGAATCGGTCCAATTTTCACATCCTATCCACTTTAGGTTTCTCCTTCATGACTCTTGTGATTTATTGGCCACTTGAGATGTCAAAATGTTCATCTTAAACCCTTATTTTACCCCATTTTGGTTTCTATAGACACCCCATTTTATTTTGGAAGTATTTGGGGTTTTCCCCCGATTTAGTTCTTTCTTCAAAGAGGCATGGTTTACAACTCTCCCCACCTTTTAGTAGTTTTGTACTAAAAAATTTTACATGCTAAATAGTTGAGGCTACCTATTTCTCATGATAGACTCCGTCTCCCACGTCTGCTCTTCTATTTGGTCATTTCGTCAAAGGACCTTCCCCATGGGAATCATCTTTTCCTTAGGTTCTTCTCTCGTCGGTCGAGGATTTGTATTGGCTCCACCTTGTAGACCAAATCTTCCTCTAGATCGGGTGATGGTAGATCTAGTACATGGCTGGGGTCGGGCTCATATTTTCGTAGTACCAACATGTGAAATACATCATGTATCCTTTGTAGATCAGGAGGCAACTCTAGCTTGTACGACACTGGTCTAGCTTATACACCACTCCATTGGTTTAAGAGGGGTTTCCCCTTCTTTTAAACAAGAGGAGCCAGGCGGAATTTCAAACCTTGTTCCCTATAATAGCATAAATCAATAAACATGCAAGCTTAAAAGTGACATTTAAGCATACTTGAAGGAGGGTACATCCTCGAGTTTTCTTTGGTCATGTTTCCTTACTCTTGAAAGGGGTAAAAGAGAGGGGGTGAGTTCTACAACTCAGTGAGTGAGTGTTGGGAGTGTGTTTTCAAGACAATTAGCTTTAGTTAAATTGTGCCAAGGTTGTTGTTTTCTTTAAAAGAAAGTTTTCCTTATATTTCGGTTTTCAAAACCTCTTTCCATTTGCTATTTGGTGTGTTTTGCAAACAACACACACTCTTCATCAGAAAGAGAACACATGTTCACAGGTGCAGTCTGCCCACTGCACCAACTTATGGCTTGTAGCATCATTACTGGCCACCAAGATAGAAGTCCATCCACTTCTACCCTGGGTCTGAGTGGATGTTCTCAACGTCTGACCCTCAGACCCGAATAACACTTCGTGTTCATATGAGGACAGAGACCTCATCCCGACCCCACCCTCGTCTCATGCGCAAGAAGCTACTTCGAGCTTCCTGACTAACTGGCACGATAAACTGCCCTTATCTCCACCATGTCATCTAATAGCCCTTAGGACCCATCACTACCCCTCTTGGGTGTCTTGATGATGGTCATGTACCTCAAGTGCATGCATAAAACAACAATTTTCACATATAGCCATTTGTCTTTGGTTTCACTGGTCGAACGACCCCGACCCTCAACCCGACTTGCAGTTGTTTGTCTAGGCTGGTCCGTCGACCTAGCCCTGATGCACTACCATCAGTTCATCAAGTACATTTGGTCTTGACTTGGTACCATGGCGAAATCACATAACAAGTACGTTAGAAATTTTTATGGCTCTTTTTAATCAAGTTTGTTTATGAGATTCTACTGATGCCGACTAGCCTTGGGCCCACTGCATTGGACATTTAGTGCCATGAGTTCAAAAACTGAGGCCCCTGGCCTATCTGAGCTATTCTAGTGCTCGTTAAGGTCTCCCAAATGTTTTAAGCATTGGAACACAATCATGGAAGAACACTTCTGACAAAAATCCATTTTTAACTCATCACACCAACCGAGTATGATGATATCTTTGCTTACAACTGGTAGGCGGGTTTCTCTTTTCCTCAAGGAAACTCATCATACCAATTGGCTATGATGTTCATTTATTTTTACTTATAATTGGGAAGTAGATTTTATACGTTAAAAGTAGTATTCACCATCCCAACTAGTATGATGTGTAAATTAGCCCACTCACAAATGGTTTTTCATTTATAAAGTGCTCACCATCTCAATCGAGTATGATGTATAATTAAGCCCACTCACCCAGTAACTGTGATGCGTTCATCCCTAGTCAACTTCTAAGTCCACTCTAGATTTCCTTACTTGCGTTCCGATCTCTCGTGTCCCATCGGAGGTGCGGCGATCTGAGCTCTCGATCTGGGGAGGTAGCTCTTGTCCTTAAATTACTTCTAGGATCAAGAATTGCTTTCACCTTTGTGGAGGTCATGTGAGGGCTATGGGGATGTTGGAGAGGCTTGGTTTAGATGGAGGAGGTTTGAATTTGGTCGAATTCAGCTCGGCCAAAATAGGACAACTTCGGTCCATCAGAGGTGCTTCACTATTTGATTCCGCGAGCACTTCCCTAGTGGTCCTCGGGTCGAAGGGAGATTGTTGTCAGGTAGCTGACTTTGCTCAAAGTTTGTAGGACCAAACCTTACCTTCTAAGGCTAAGTAAAATGCCCAAGTCAGAGATCTGGTTTGAGCTTCATCGAAAAATGGAGCAATTTGGAGGAGGAGAGGATTTGAGGTGTGTGAAGGATGAAGGGAGGGGAGCTTTTTATATAGGGAGCTCATGAACCTTCTAACCTACCGGTTTCCATATTGGTCGAGCTTATCCTCTTCAGAAAATGCCCAAATCAGAGAGAATATTCCTTCATTAGAGAATGAAAGTTTTTCTGCCATTCATCCCAAGGAAGAAGATGACATTGTTTCGAATTGAACCGGACCGGTCCGACCGGATTCAATTGAAAATATTGGCTGGTTCAGTCCCAATTCGATCGGTTTTCTCAAAATTAAAAATTTCTAAATTAATCTAAATTCATTTTCTATCTAATGGTGGCCTCAATTTTTCAAATCGAAAATTTTAAGCCAACAAGAAAAATGAATTTAGAGATTGGTTCATGTATAGGTCAAATTGGTTCAATATGGTTTAGGTCTGGTTCACCCTGAACCAGTCTGGTTTTCCCATCTATTTTACTTCATGGTTCTTTCCCATTACTCTTATGACTTTTTGGTCACTTGGATTTTTCCAATCCCCATTTTAGCCCCCTCTTTATCCTTTCAGGTTCCTTAAGTGGTTTGGTTTTCTCATTAACTTGACTGGTTCTTTCCCGATTTTCCTTGATCCGAGATGACGGGTTTCACAACTCTCTATTCCTTTTAGGAGTTGTCCCCAAAACATAATCATAATTCTTTGCATCAGAAATATATTTCCCTTGATATCAACTTTGGGTTTGCTTGACATGCTACTACTTTGGTTGTTCTTTCACTTAGCCCTTTAAACCACGTACTTAAGGAATTTCTTTTCACTTCTATTGTTTACTCACTCCATGGAGTGTATCCTGATTAGGTATGTTTTACCCACAAGTCCAAAGGTACACCCTTAGGTCCACTTCTTATGCTGCTTAGAGTAAGACTCTTCTTTTTTAGGGTTTTTATCCATGTCATTGGGTTGGATGTTCCATACACGTCCAATTGTCCATGTTTCCATTTATTCCCTTGGTCATTGATGCTCTTTAGCTCATTATTCTTTCAAACTTTTCATCCTTAACACCATGAGTTTTGATATAATTTCCTCTTATCGTATTTTTTATCATTCCTCCATCTTTTGTTTACTACAGTTCCAGTCCAAGTTCTTAGGTTTGACTTCATCATGTTTGATTAACGAACTCTTTCTTACTTGAGTCACATTTTCTAGGGACTGTTGGACCTACATGTACCTTACAACATGACATGTTCTAAAAATTTCTTTGCCATTATAGTCCTAGAACATTTTCTCGATAACGATTCATGCCTTTCCGACCATTAGGAGTCGTGTGGCTTCGTTCCTTCTTGTTACCTGGTAGTGTTCCCCGACTACCTTTGACATTATCCAATTGTCCCTTTACATTTTGACATTATGATTGTGTTGGTTTTGTCTTATCTACTCGTCTCTTACCAACTTCCTTATTTGTCACACCTCGACCCGGTTTGGTCAGATCCCCATGAAGAACCCACCACTCTCGTAGTTTATCAAGGGCTTCCCCCTCTCTAAACCGTAAGGAGTAAGGCGTCCTTTTTACCTATATTTCTGAGAATAGCATTATACAAAACTGAGTAATTTAAAGTAGACATACCTGCTCGTTCCTCAGTTACCTGAAAGGGGTAAAAAGGGAGGGTGAGTTCTACAACTCAATGAGTGGGTGTTGGGAGTGAATTTTAAAAATAGTCACACCAAGGTTATCATTTCATTAAACATAAGGTTTTTCTTCAAAGTTCGGTTTTCAAAACCTTAACACTGACAAGAGCAACCTTTTCTTTTAAAAGAGTTTTTTTCTCAATTTTCAATCTCTTTTTCAAAACCTTTTTCCAAGGTTTACCAATTCTTTTCCAAGGATTCTCAAATCCTTTCCAAGGTTTTCAAACCTTTTTCCCATTTCCATATTGGGTGTGTTTCAGAAATAGCATACGCCCTTCATCAAGAAGGGTACACATATTCGCGAGATGCAGTTATGCCGACTGCACCCACTTGTGGATCGAATCATTTTTACCATCCACCCTAATAGAAGTCCATGACTTCTACCCAAAGTCTAAGTGAACATCTTAGATGTTCAACCCTCAGACCCAAGAATACTTCGTGTCCATGAGAGGACAGAGACCTTATCTTGACCCCACCCCGATCTCATGTGTAAGAAGCTACGTCGAGCTTCCCAACTACTAGCATGACAAATTGTCCCTATCTCCACCATGTCATCCAGTAGCCCTTAGGATGCATCACTACCCCTCTAGGGCATTTTGATGGTCCTACACATCAAGTGCATGCACAAACAACAGTTTTCACATAGCCATTTATCTTTGGTGCCACTAGTCCAACGACCCCGACCCGCAACCCGACCTATAGTTGTTTATCTAGGTCGGTTCGTCGACCTGGCCCTGATGCACTATCGCCAGTCCATCGAGTATTGTCAGTCCTGTCTTGGTACCATGGAAAAATCACACATTCATTTCATTATAAATTTTCATGGCTTTCATATCTCATATATGTTTACGAACTCATGCTCGTGCCCACAGGACTTAGGCCCACTGTACATGATTTTCCAAAACTGGGCATTTTAGCCCCCCAAGTTCATAAACTAAGGCCTCTAGCCTATCTGAGCTAATCTAGCTCCCATCAAGAAGTAAGGGGAGAACACTCCTGACAAATCACATTTTCACTTTATCACACCAACTGAGTGTGATGATATCTCCTCTTACAACCGGCAAGCGGGTTTCTCCTTCCTTCAAGGAAGTCCACTACACCAACTGGTATGATTTCCTCTACTTACAACCGGTAAGTAGGTTTTAACTTCATTTGCCCATCACCCCAACCGGGTATGATGTCAAAATTCCACTTACAAGTGGTTTTTCTTTTCTAAAGTGCTCATCATCCCAACCGGGTATAATGTAAATAAGCCCACTCACCCGATAATTGTGACATGTTTGTCCTAGGTTGGTTTCCCAAGTCGACGTGAGCTTTCTCTTGCTTGTGTTTCGATCACACTTGTCCATACACAATTTGAGCAGCCTTATCACTTATGGTTTGGCATAAAAGCCTAGGCTCACAATTTATCAATAAATTGTATTTAGGTCACTAAAGTTTATTTATCTTAACTTTAGGTCCCTAATGCCATCTTTTGCCCGATTTGAGTCCTAAAGTTTCCAAAATTCCCATTGAGCCCTCATTTTACTCAAAATTGCTTAAGGGGCTCAAGTTTTCCAAATTTCAAATTTGGTCCCCAACTTTTCAAAAATTACCATTTTGCCCCTACTTTCCAAAAATGTCAATTTGACCCCATTTGTCCAAAAATTGACTAATTGGTCCCAAAACATCTTTTTCATGTCCAATTAGCCTTCAATTTTGGGAAATTGCAAAATGGTCCCTCAATTTTATGAAGTCCCAAATTTCCCCAAAATTTCCCCCTTTCAAACAAGCCGAAATTGATTTCTTCAAATTGGCTAGTCAATTGGGGTTAATTGATCTAATTGAAGGTATGGATCAGTTCCTACACTTCCATATGATTCAATTGAGATTTGAACTACGTCATTTAGGTCCAAATTGAGCTCAAATGGAGCTTCACCGAAAAACTGTGCGTATAGCAAGAAAGTTTCGAAAGCTTACCGTCGGAGGTGCGGTGGTCCGATCTCTCTATCGGGGAAGGTAGCTTTCCTGACGTACCTTCTAGGATCAAGAATTCCTATAATTGATCTCGAATCGAGGAAGAATTTTGTCAGAAAAATTTCACAGTTTCTCTCTGTAACTCTAACTTGTAACGACTGAGGAGGGTCGAATTGGCTTACCTTTCAACTCAGTTGAGGTCGTATGAGGGCTGTGGGGATCTTGGGAGGGATTGGTTTGGCTGGAGGCGGACTAAATTTGGTTGATTTCAGCTCGACCAAAACAAAGCAGCTTTGATCCTTCGGAGCTACTTCACTATTTGATTCCACCGGTGCTTCTCCGGCGGTCCTCGGATCTAACGGAGGTTGCTAACAGATAGCTGACTTCCCCTGAAGTCTAAAGAACCCAACCTCACCTTTTGAGGTTAAGAAAGCTACCCAAGTGAGAGCTTTGGTTCGAGCTTCACCGAAAAATGGAGTAGTTGTGAGAGAATTAAGATTTCAGGTGTGGGGATGATGAATGGAGAGGAGCTCTTTATATAGGGAGCTTGGGGACTCTCCGCCCGACCGTTTCGAATCTTGGTCAGGCTTATCCTCGCTCTTGAATGGTTTGAACGGAAATGATTGCTCTTCGTAGGCACCGTCCGTTCATGCATTGAATGAACAATGTCGACATCTAAAGGAAGAAGACGACACTATTTCAAATCGGACCAGACCGTTTCACGATTCCTTATTTTGAGTTGATCCCTTTTAGTCTACGTGATGATTCCTTTGTTTGGGGAGTTCCCTTTTGATGATTTCATTCTCTACTATGTCCTTCAAACTATGGACTTCCACCTTAGGAGTTACACGTTCAACCTTCTTACCATTCCTTAAAGGTTTCATTTCTTCATCTCCTTACACCCTTTTTATATGGGGGCATTTGTCCGCTTTTAATCTTTTATTGTCTTTAAATTCCAGTCTCATCCCTTATTCCCTATCCAAAGAACTTCCAACCGTCGGGTCTTATTTCGTGTACTCCACATTATACCTAGCCTTCCAATCTTTAGGCTCCATTAAGCGAGCGTGGACCATAACTAGTCTTGATGTCCATGGTTGTTTCCCTTCATTGTTTCTTAATTGAAGGGCTTACTTCAACAAGGTTTCTCAGATATCCTTTCATTTATTTCCTTATTATGGGCATTCCACCCATTCTTACTTGTTATGATATCTTTTGATGCTATCTTCCTACTTACTATTCCTTGGGTTTAACTTACTTCTTGGATTTTGGGTATACTTCCCTTGTAATTGGTCCTTTATCCCAACTTGCATTCCATCTGCAAATTTTACCTTCTATTCCACTTTAATTGGGTTCATTACTTCTTCGTTGGGATATGTATGCCTCTCCAGGGCTCCCTTCCTTAGTAGGCTTAATCCTCTTTTCCCAGATATCCTATTTCCTTCGTCTTCTTAGGTATCTGTCTTTAAGTCAACCTCATTACATCCTTTGATGTCATTCTCTCCTACTTACCCTTACTTCGGGAATCTTTCTGGCACATCCTTTGTACCTTGTCTTTATTCTAACTTGTACTCACTACAATTTTATTTTTATTAGGGAGGGACTTCGATCTATTTCCTTTCGAGGTTTCTTAATCTCCTTCTAAGAGCTTGCTTAATCCCTCCTATGGCTTAAGTTTGATCATCGATCCATTTTCAGCCATTGATTTCTTTAAGGATTTTCTTCATCCTTCTTTTCTGACATTTGGTCTTTTCACTTCTCCCTTCTTTGTCGGGGTTAAAATTCATGGTTCTTACGAGGGTCAGTTTGTTAATTGCCTCGTCCCTACTATTTTTCTTGTCCAACTGTCTGGGGACAGCTGTCTCTAGAATTCACTTGTCCTTGATGCCCATCCAGTCGCCCTTTGTAGGGTGTAGTAGATACTACTTCTCGGTCCTTCATAGGGCATCATTTATTCTCATTGATCATTCCGTTGTTACTACTTGTTTCCTACTTGGCTACTCTCCTTTTTCAAAGCAGGTCACACATGTTATCTCGAGACATCCTTAACCACTTATGCCCCCTTTTTAAGGTTCCTTATTTTGGGTTAAGCCTCTTATGGTCCACTTATAGGTTCCTTAGCTTGGGAATTTCCCTTTTTATGGTCTCACTTTCTACCTTTATCCTTCTACCTAGGGACTTCTGGAGTTTCACGTTCAACCTCCCTAACACTCCTTGAAGGCTTTTCCTTTTTTCCTTTCTTACACCCTTCTTATATCGGTATGGTTATCCGCCCTTAATCCTTCACTATCCTCCAATTCCCTTTTTTTTCCTTATCCTCCCTTTGAGGAGCTCCTGGTTATGGGTTGGTTCCTTGCACTCCACGTTATGTCCAGCCACCATCAATGGTCCCTTCGAGGGGTACTTAGTTGTATACATCCCTCTAGAGTTCCCTTTCCTAGCACATTTCTTCTCCTCTTCACTCTTACCGTGTCCTACCCTAGAGTTTCTAGAGGACGTTTTCTGTGTTTTCCCTTTCTGAGGGGATTCTAGGTGTACTTCCCATGTACCTTACCTCTATTCTTGTAGAATTCCTCTCTGGTTAACTTTCTTAAGAAGAAGTTCAAATTTCTTTACCTCGCCATATCTTGACCTCATTGCGAACAACTTTCTTAACCCGCTCCACGGTTTTGGTCACTGGTCCTTCCTTGATCCTTGCATTTCCAAGTCATTCCTCCTACTTACCTTTTCCTTTTATCTATACTCTGCTTCATTTGTGTTTTCTTCCTTTGGTCCTTCTTATATTCTATGACCCCTCCTCATATAGTAGAGGTATGAGAACATGACATTGTTTGAGGGACAAAGTTTTGGGAAAAATTAGAATTTTTATTAATAAGGGGTACAATACATTTTTGGGTGTTAACCTTGTTAAAAGAAGTAGTTTCAGCTTGTGGAGCTACTATACTAGGTTCTTAGTAAGTGTCCTTCTTGGTTATAAGTCCCTTACGGTGTCCTTGGAGTTAGGTTGGCTCTCCTCCTACTCGTGGATGTGACCTCAACAAGCATTGGCACCACATTCCTTGGTGGCATTGGATGCTTCCTCATAATGTCTTTTGGTCATTTGTGACTTCTACTATACCACATGCATTGGAGAGCTTCTAGGGTTATCTTCCTACAAGGATTTAGTGTTGGGTAGTGTTGGTGACGTTAGTCCTATTTTTCTTGGTTACTCTCTTGAGAGCCATCTAAATATTTTAATAAGTTTTCTCTTAGTTCTTACGTTATATAGTCTTGATAATGTATTCGAGGAAACAGGCTTTGCCACCACTCAAGTTATCATGCCATGACCCGGTTTGGTCAGATCCCTGTGAGCAACCCGCCACTCCCTTTGGTCTATGAAGGGTTTCACCCTCTTCTAAACCGCGAGGAGTAAGGCGTCATTTTCCCTATTTTTCCTGGAATAACATTATACAAGACTGCAAAATTATCATCCCAGTCTTAAAGTTCAACTACATGAGGGTCTTTAAGGTTGGTTTTCCTTAATTACCTAAAAGGGGGTAAAAGAGAGGGGGTGATTTCTATAACTCAGTGAGTGGGTGTTTGTGAGTGAGTTTTCAAGACAGTTAGGTTCAGTTAAACTGTGCCAAGGTTGTTGTTTTCTTTAAAAGAAAGTTTTCCTCATATTTCAGTTTACAAAACATCTTTCCATTTTCCATTTGGTGTGTTTAGCAAACAATACACACCCTTCATCAGGAAGGGAACACACATTTGCATGTGTAGTCCGTCCACAATACCCACTTGTAGCTTGAAGCGTCTTTACCGGCCACCGAAGTTCGTCCACTTCTACCCTAGGTCTAAGTGGATGTTCTCAATGTACGACCCTCATACCCGAATACCACTCCATGTCCATATGTTCTCAATGTACGACGAACTGCCCATATCTCCACCATGTCATCTAGTAGCCCTTAGGACTCATCACTACTCCTCTTGGGCGTCTTGATGGTCCTAAGTGCATGAACAAAACAACAGTTTTCACATATAGCCATTTATCTTTGGTGCCACTACTCCAACAGCCCTGACCCTCAACTTGACCTACAGCTATTTGCCTAGGCTAGTCCGCAACCTAGCCCTGACACACTACTGCCAGTCCATAGAGTATTGTCAGTCCTAACTTGGTACCATGGTGAAATCACACAACAAGTTCATTAGAAATTTTCATGGTTCTTCTTAATCAAGTTTGTTTATGAGCTTCTGCTTGTGCCCACTAGCCTTGGGCCCAATACACGTATTTTTCCAAAATAGGGCATTTAGCCCCATGAGTTCAAAAACTGAGGCCCCTGGCCTATCTGAGCTATTCTAGCTCCCGTCAAATAGGTCTCCTAGATGTTTTAAGCATTGGCACATAGTCAGGGGAGAACACTTCTAACAAAAATCCACTTTTAACTCATTACACCAATTGGGTATGATGATATCTTCACTTACAACTGGTAGGCATGCTTCTCTTTTCCTTAAGGAAACTTATCATACCAACTGCGTATGATGTTCATTTATTTCTACTTACAACCGATAAGTAGGTTTTATCCGTTAAAATCATACAAATCATCCCAACCGGTATGACGTGTAAATTAGCCCACTCACAACTGGATTATAATTTCTAAAGTGCTCACCATCCCAACCGGGTATGATGTATAATTAAGCCCACTGACCCGGTGACTGTGACGCGTTCATCCCTAGGTAACTTCCAAGTCCATGCTAGCTTTTCCTTACTAGTGTTCCGGTCTTTCGTGTCCCATCAGAGGTGCGGTGGTCTGAGCTCTCGATCTAGGAAGGTAGCTCTCATCCTTAGGTTACTTCTAGGATCAAGAATTGCTTTCACCTAAATGGAGGTCATGTGAGGGTCATGGGGACGTTGGTGAGGCTTGGTTTGGCTGCAGGAGGTCTGAATTTTGTTGAATTCTACTCGGCCAAAATAGGGTAGCTTTGGTTTGTCGGAGCTACTTCACTATTTGATTCCGTCGGCACTTCTCCAGCAGTCCTCAGGTTAAAGGGAGATTGTTATCAGGTAGTTGACTTCTCCAGGAGTCTGTAGGACCCGACCTTGCCTTCTAAGGCTAAGAAAAATGCCCAAGTCAAAGCTTTGGTTCAAGCTTCACTGAAAAATGGAGCACTTTGGAAGAGTAGAGGATTTAAGGTGTATGGAGGATGAATGGAGGGGAGCTTTTTATATAGGGAGCTCAAGGACCCTTTGCCCTACTAATTTCCATATTGGTCGAGCTTATCCTCTTCAAAAAATGCCCAAATCGGAGAGAATATTCCTTCGTTGGAGAATATAAGTTTTTATACCATATGAACAGTGTCACGCCTCGACCCGGTTTGGTTGGATCCTCGTGAGCAGCTCGCTACTCCTTTTGATTCGTAAAGGGTTTTGCCCTTTTTAACCGCGAAGAGTAAGGCATCCTTCTTTCCTATCTTTTTTGGAATAGAATTATACAAAACTGAATATTTTAAAATTGACATACTTGTCTTATAAGGAGGTCTTTATGTTTTGGTTTCCCCTTGGTTACCTGAATGGAGTAAAAGGGAGGGGGTGAGTTCTACAACTCTGTGAGTGGGTGTTGGGAGTGACTTTTAAAAATAGTAACACCAAGGTTATCATTTCTTTAAATAGAAGATTTTTACTCAAATTTCAGTTTTTAAAACCCTTGCCCTACCAAGGGCGACCTTTTCTTTTAAAAGGGTTTTTCCTCAACTTTTAATCTCCTTTTCCAATTTCCAAGGTTTTCCAATTCTTTTTCCCAAGGATTCTCAAATCCTCTCCAAGGTTTTAAAAACCATTTTACCATTTCCGTATTGGGTGTGTTTCACAAACAACACATGGTCATTATTAGGATGTGTACACAAATTCGCGAGATGCAGTTACATCGACTGCACTCACTTATGGATCGCAGTGTCTTTACCATCCACCCTGATAGAAGTCATTGACTTCTACTTGGAGTCTGAGTGAATATCTCCAATGTTCAACCTTCAGACCCAAAAATACTTTGTGTCCATATGAGGATGGAGACCACATCCCGACCCCACCCCGATCTCATGCGCAAGAAGCTACTACAAGCTTCATGGTGACTGGCACAACATACTATCCTTATCTCCACCATGTCGTCTAGTAGCCCTTAGGACGCATCACTACCCCTCTTGGGCATCTTAATGGTCTTGTACCTCAAGGGCATGCACAAACAACTATTTTCACATAGCCATTTATCTTTAGTGCCACTTGTCCAATGACCCAAACCCTAAACCCGACCTATATCTGTTTGTCTAGGCCGATTTGTCGACCTAACCCTCACGCTCTACTGCCATTCCATTGAGTATTGTTGGTCCTGCCTTGGTACCATGGTGAAATCACATAATCATTTTATTAGAAATTTTCATGGATTTCATATCTCATGTTTGTTTACTAGCTCTTGCTCGAGCCCTCTAGCCTTGGGCCCCACTGTGCGTGATTTTGCAAAATCGGGCATTTTAGCCCCACAAGTTCAAAATCGAGCCCTCTAGCCTATCTGAGATGTTCTAGCTCCTGTCAATAAGGTCTTCTAAAAAGTTTAAGCATTGGCACACAAGTTAGGGAAGAACACTTATGACAAAACACATTTACACTTCATCACTCACACCGGGTGTGATGATATCTCCGCTTATAACCGGTAAGCAGGTTTCTCCTTCCATCCAGGAAGTCCATCATACCAACTAGGTATGATCTCTACTTACAACCGGTAAGTAGGTTTTACCTTAGTTCGCACATCACTCCAACCAAGTGTGATGTCAAAATTCCACTTATACGTGGTCTTTCATTTCTAAAGTGCCCATCATCCTAATCGGGTATGATATAAATAAGCCCACTCACCCGATAATTGTGGTGTATTCTTCTCCAATTGGTTTTTACCTCCACGCTAGCTTATCCTTGCTAGTGTTCTGGTCTCTCATATTCCTACCCGATTTGAGCACCCTTATCTATTAGAGTTTGGCATAATGGCCTTCGTTTCTCACATATGAGCACCTAGGCTCAAAATTGATATTTAATTGCACTTAGGTCCCTAAAGTTCATTTTTTTGACTATAGGTCCCTAGTGCTAACTTTTCCCCAAATTTAGTGTCAAAACTTCCAAAAACTCACTTTGGGTCCTCAATGTATTCAAAATTATTTAAGAGCTCAAGTTTTCCAAATTTCCAATTTGGTCCCCAACTTTTCAAAAATTACCATTTTGCCCCTACTTTCCAAAAATGGCAATTTGACCCCAATTATTCCAAAAATCAACTAATTGGTCCTCCAACATCTTTTTTATGGCAAATTGGCTCTTGATTTTTTGAAATTGTAAAGAAGTCCCTCAATTTTACGAAATCCACAATTTTCCCCAAAATTGTCCCCCAATTTCTCCCCTTCAAACTGACCGAATTTGATTTTTTCAAATTGGCCATTCAATCGGGGTTAATTGATCCAATTAAATGTATGGATCAATTCCTACACTTCTATACGATTCAATTGAGCTTTGAACCACTTCATTTGAGTCCAAATTGAACTCAAACGGAACTTCACGAGAAAACTTTGCATAGAGAGAGAAAGCTTCGAAAGCTTACCATTGGAGGTGTGGCAGTCTGAGCTCTTTATTGGGGAAGATAGCTCTCTTCCTGAGGTACCTTCTAGGTTCAAAAATTCCTACAATTGACCTTGAATCGAGGGAGAATTTTGTTAGTAAAATTCTATAGTTTCACTCTCTAACTTTGACCTGTAACGACTAAGGAGGGCCAAATTGGCTTACCTTTCAACTCAGTTATGAGGGTTGTGGGGATGTTGGGAGGGCTTGGTTTGGCCAGAGGAGTATTGAATTTTGTTGATTTCAGCTCGGTTGAAACAAAGTAGCTTTAATCCTTCAGAGCTATTTCATTATTTTATTCCACCGGCGCTTCTCTGGCGGTCCTCGGATCAAACGGAGGTTGCTATCAGATAGCTGACTTCCCCTAGAATCTAAAGAACCTAACCTCGCCTTCTAAGGTTGAGAAAACTGCCCTAGTCAAAGCCTTGGTTTGAGCTTCACCGAAAAATGGAGCAGTTGAGTGAGAATGGAGATTTTAGGTGTGAGGTGGATGAATGGAGAGGTGCTCTTTATATAGGGAGCTCGGAAAATCTCTGCCCGACCGTTTCACCTCTTGGTGAGGCTTATTCTTGCCTTGAAACGGTCGGAATGAAGACGATTTGTCTTTGTTGGTGATGTCTGCTCTTGCATTGAATGAAGAGTGTAGTCATCTAAAGAAAGAAGACGACACTATTCTGAACTAGACCGAACTGGTCCGATACTATTCAATGCTTAAATTGGTCGGTTCAGGCTCAATTCAACCGATTTTCTCAAAATTAAAATTTTCTAAATTCATTCTCTATTTAATGGTGGCTTCAATTCCCCAATTTGAATATTTTAAGTCACCTAGAAAAATGAATTTAGAAACCGGTTCAATGATGGTTCAAACTGGTTCAATCTGGTTTAGGTCCGGTTCACCTAAACTAGTCTGATTTTCTCTTCCAAATTGTCCTAAAGTTCCATTCCATGGTTTTTATGACTCTTTGGATCACTCGGGATCTGTAAATTTCTCAATTTACCCTTTCCTTATCAGTTATGGTTCGTGAACTGGCTTGGTTTTCTCCTTTAAAATGACCAGTTTATAAACAATGTTATCATCCCAAGGAAGAAGACAACACTGTTTCAAGTCGGACTGGACCGGTCCGACCGGGTTCGATGGCAAAAATTGGCTAGTTTAGGCCCGATTCGATGAATTTTCTCAAAATTAAAAATTTCTAAATTAATCTAAATTCATTTTCAATCTAATGGTGGCCTCAATTTTCCAAATTAAAAATTTTAAGCCACCAAGAAAAATGAATTTAGAGAACGGTTCTTGTATAGTTCAAACCTGTTCAATATAGTTTAGGCCTAATTCTCCCTAAACCGGTCTGGTTTTCCCATCTATTTTACTTAATGGTTCTTTCCCATGACTTTTATGACTTTTTGGTCACTTGGAATTTTCCAAATTCCCATTTTAGGTCCCTCTTTATCATTTTGGGTTCCTTAAGTGGTTCGGTTTTCTCATTAACTTGACCGGTTCTTTCCCAATTTTCCTTGATCCAAGATGACCAGTTTCACATGTAGCATCCCCATCAGCAGCCTAGTCAGCCTTTGACTTATTGACAAGTAAACCCCATACTTTAGGGACAAGAAAAACTAGTAAAATAACTGGTCATTTTAAAAGAGAAAACTAAACTAGTTCATGAACCATAACCGGTAAAGAGAGGGAAAAATGGGAAATCGACAAACCCTATGTGACTTAAAGAGTCATAAAAGTGATAAAAAGGAACCTTGAGACAAATTGGAAGAAAAAACCAGACCGGTTTAGATGAACCGGACTTGAACCAGATTGAACCAGTTTGAACCATCATTGAACCAGTTGCTAAATTCATTTTTCTAGGTGGTTTAAAATATTCAAATTGAGGAATTAAATCCACCATTGGATAAAGAATGAATTTAGATTAATTCAGATGAATTTGGAAATTTTTAATTTTGAGAAAATCGGCTGAATCTGGCCTGAACTGGCCAGTTTAAGCATTGAACTCGGTCGGACCGGTCCGGTCTGGTTCGGAACTGTGTTATTTTCTTCCTTCAGAAGACTACACTGTTCATTCAAAGCATGAATGGACAGTGCCAGTGAAGAGGAATCATTTCTGTTCAGGTCATTCTAGGGCAAGGATAAGCCTGACCAAGATGTGAAACAGTCGGGTAGAGAGTCCCCGAGATCCCTATATAAAGAGCTCTTCTCCATTCATCCTCCTCACACCTAAAATCTCCATTCTCTGTCAAGTGCTCCATTTTCTGGTGAAGCTCAAACCAGAGCTCCGACTTGGGGATTTTTCTTAACCTTAGAAGGCGAGGTTGGGTTCTTAAGACAACGGGGGAAGTCACCTATCTGATAGCAACCTCTGTTCGATCTGAGGACCGTCGGAGAAGTGCCAACGGAATCAAACAGTGAAGCAGCTCCGATGGACCGAAGTTGCCCTGTTTTGGCCGAGCTGAATTCGCCCAAAATTCAGCCATCCTTCGACCAAACCAAGCTCTCCCAACATCCCCATAGCCCTCATATGACCTCAACTGAGTTGAAAAGTAAGCAAATTTGGCCCTCATTGGTCATTACAGGTCGGAGTTAGAGAGAGAAACTATAGAATTTCACTAACAAAATTCTCCCTAAATTCGAGGTCAATTGTAGGAATGCTTGATCCTAGAAGGTACCTTAGGAACAGAGCTACCTTTTCCAATAGAGAGCTCAGACCGCCACACCTCCGACAGTAAGCTTTCAAAGCTTTCTCTCTCTACGCATAGTTTTCTGGTGAACCTCCATTTGAGCTTGATTTGGACCCAAATGGTGTAGTTCAAAGCTCAATTGAATCGTATGGAAGTGTAGGAACTAATCCATACCATCAATTGGAGTAATTAACCTTGATTGAATGGCTAATTTGAAGAAATCAAATTTAGTCAGTTTGAAGGGGAGAAATTGGGGGGAAATTAGGGATTTTGTAAAATTGAGGAACCATTTTGCAATTTCCCAAAATTGAGGACCAATTGGCCATGGAAAAGATGTTGGAGGACCAATTGGTCAATTTGTGGAACATTTGGGGTCAAATTGCCATTTTTAGAAAGTAGGGATAAAATGGTAATTTTTGAAAAGTTGGGGACCAAATTGGAAATTTGGGAAACGTGAACCCCTTATACAATTTTGAGTTAAATGAGGACTCAAAGGGAATTTTGGAAACTTTGGGAGTCAAATTGGGCAAAGGTTTGCATTAGGGACCTAAAGTTAAGAAAAATACACTTTAGGGACCTAAATGCAATTTTTTGATGAATTGTGAGTCTAGGCTTTTATACCAAATCTTAAGTGAAAAGGATGCCCAATTCGTGTAGGGACAAGTGTGATCGAAATGTCAACAAGAGAAAGCTTGCGTCAACTTGGAAAACCAACCGAGGACGAACACGTTGTGGTTAACAAGTGAGTGCGCTTATTCAAATCATACCCGGTTGAGATGATGAGCACTCTAGAATGAACAACCACTTGTAAGTGGAATGTTGACATCACACTCGGTTGGAGTGATGTGTGAACTAAGCTAAAACCTACTTACTGGTTGTAAGTAGAGATTATACCTAGTTGGTATGATGGACTTCCTAGAATGAAGGAGAAACCCACTTACCAGTTGTAAGTGGAGATATCATCACTCCCGGTTGGTGTGATGAAGTGAAAATGTGTTTTGTTAGATGTGTTCTCCCCTAACTTGTGTGCCAATGCTTAAACTTTTTGGGAGACCTTCTTAACGGGAGCTAGAACAGCTCAGATGGGCTAGAGGCCTCGATTTTGAAATTGTGGGGCTAAAATGCCTGATTTTGAAAAATCACGTACAGTGGACATGAGTTGGAGCTCGTAAACAAACATAAGATATGAAAGCCATGAAAACTCTTAATAAAATGGTTATGTGATTTTTCCATGGTACCAAGACAAGATCGACAAACTCGATGGACTCGCGGTAGTGCATTTAGGCCCGATTGACGAACCAGCCTAGACAAATAGTTGCAGGTCGAGTTGAGAGTTGGAGTCATTGGACCAGTGGCACCAAAGATAAATGGCTATGTGAAAACTTTGTTTATGTATGAACTTGAGGTACAGAACTATCAAAACATCCAAGAGGGGTAGTGATGCGTCCTAAGGGCTACTAGATGACATGGTGGAGATAAGGGTAGTTTGTCATGCCAGCAGTTAGGGAAGCTTGACATAGCTTCATGCGCACGAGATTGGGGTGGGGTCAGGATGCGGTCTCCGTTCTCATATGGACACGAAGTATTTTTGTGTATGAGGGTTGAACATCTAAGATGTTCACTCAGACTTCGGGTAGAAGTCAGAGACTTCTATCAGGACAGATGGTAAAGATGCTTCAATTCGCAAGTGGGTGCAGTCGACATAACTGCATCTCGTGAATGTGTGTACCTTTCCTGATGAAGGACGTGTGTTGATTGTGAAACACACCCAATATGAAAATGAGAAAAAGGTTTGAAAACCTTGGAAAGGATTTAAGAATCCTTGGAAAAAGAAATGGTAAACCTTGCAAAAAGGTTTTGGAAAAAAAATTAAAATTTGAGGAAACCCTTTTCTTAAAAGAAAATATTACCCTTGGCACGGGTTGGATAAAGTTGTTTTGAAAACTCACTCCCATCACACGTTCACAGAGTTGTAGAACTCACCCCTCCCTTTTACCCCTTTTAGATAACAAGGGAAATACCATTCTTAAAGACCCTACTAAGTTGGAACTATAAGGTGACAGGTATGTCCGATTTAAATTATTCAATTTTGTATAATGTTATTCTAAGAAAGATCGGTAAAAAGGACGTCTTACTCCTCACATTTCTGAAAAGGGTGGAACCCTTAATGGACCAAATGGAGTGGCAGGTTGTTCACGGGAATTCGACCAAACCGGGTCGGGGTGTGACAACTTGAGTGGTATTAGAGTCTATTTCCTCGAATACATTATCAAATCTATAAAACCTAGTAACTAATATGAATAAATCTTAAAATTTCAGATGGCTACCAAGAGAGGAACCAAGAAAATTAAGGCTGACATCACCAACATCACCCAAGACTCTTTCTTCGTAAGAAGACAACCCTAGAAGCTCCCCAACGCTCAAGGCATATTAGAAGTCTAAGAGGACTAAATGGGGAAGTATCTGGTACCACCAAGGAGTATGGTGCCAGGATATGTTAGGGTCATAGCCCTGAGTACGAAGGGAGCCAAGCCTAAAGCCAGAGACGCCATCAAGAGTGTAAAACTTTACCTAGGAGAATGCTTATCAAGAACTCCGTAGCTTAGGGCTGGACATAACGTGAAGTGCTAGTAACCAACTCATAATCAGGAACTTCTTGAAGGTAGGATAAGGAACAAAAAGGGAATTGGAGAACATGGAAGGATCAAGGGTGAATAACCATATCAATGTCATATGGGTGTAAGAAAGGAAAGAAGGAAAAGCCTTCAAGGAGTGTTAGGGAGGTTGAACGTGAAAATCCCAGGCCGAGAGTCCCTAAGAAAAAGGATAAACATAGGAAGTGAAGACCATAAGAGGGAAATTTCAAGCTACGGAGTTGACAGGTGGATCATAAGTGGTTTAACTCAAAATAAGGAACCTCAAAAAGGGGCATAGGTGGTTAAGGATGTCTTGAGATGGCAAGTGTAACCTGTTTTGGAAAAAGGCAGAGAAGCCAAATAGGAGTTCTAGACCAATATAGTGTAAGGAAACAAATCGTAACAACAAGAGAGTCAAGGAAAATAAATAAAACCCTAAGAAGGACTAGGAAGTAGTAAGAAATACACCCTAACATGGGCAATAGGATGGACATCAAGGACAAGAAGTCTTGAACTAGGGAGGGATACATGTCCCAACTAAGGTAATGGAGAAAATTTTGGGAGGGATACATACCTCAAGGGAAAATAAAAAAAAAGAGAATTTCGGGAGAAAATGGTAAGAATCCTCCCAAGGAAGGAAACCCTAGGGAGGGATACATGTCCCAACTAAGGTAATGGAACCAAGTGATGAAGGATGAGGAGATGAACTTGCAAATGAAGTGCATGCTGAGGTGAAAGAACCAAGGGAAGCATACTCGAAGGACCAAGGAGTAATTTAAATAGGAAGATAGCATCAAAAGATGTCGTACAAGTAAGAGAGGGGTGGACTATCCAAAATAAGGAAATAGAGGAAAAAACATATGAGAAACCTTGGAGAAGTAAGCCTCCAAATAAGAAGTGGTTAAGGGGGAACAACCACTAATATCAAGACGGGTTGTGGTCCACACTCGCATAATGGAGCCTAAAGAGTAGATGGATAGGCATATGGTGGAGTACACAAAATAAGACCAATAATCGGATATTTCTCGTATAAGGAATAAGGGATGAAATGGGATTTTAAGACAAGTAAGGATTCAAAGAAGGAAAATGCCTCAATATAGAAGGAGGTGCAAAGAAATGAAGGAAGAAACCTTTAAGGAATGGTAAGAAGGTTGAGCATGTAACTCCTAATGTGAAAATCTCTACTTTGGGGACATAGTAGAGAATGAAACCGTAAGAAGGGAACTCCCCAAACAAAGCAATCGACACATAGACCGAAGGGGATCAACTCGGAATAATGAATTGTGAAATGGTCACGAGCGAGTAAGAGTGGATTAAGGAAAAGGAAAGTCCTTTAATAAAGGACGCCACCAGAGAAGAGGAATGACATAAGAAGGGAAGAATCCCAGTGTGTTAGTAAGTCATCAGGAAAACCAATGACTGGTACCGAAAAAACCCAATAAGGAAGTGGGAAAGGATGAGTAGGTAAGGAAAACTCACACACCAATGTAAGACATGACATCAAGTGCAAGAAGAATGATTGGTAACAGTAAAGTTAGTCGAGGAATACTACCAAACAAAAAAGGGACGAAACTATATGATCCCCAAAAGGTTGGAAAGTTGAGAACAACCAACAAGAAAGTATTCTAAAATCCTAATGGATAAAGACAAGTTCTAGAACATGTCGTACTGTAAGGGACATGTATGCCCAATAGTTCCAAGGAAGAAATATGACTCAAATAAGGAAGAGTCACATAGTTAAGCATTACAAGGTCAAACATAAAATTTGGACCAAAGTTGTAATAAACAATGGATGGAGGAATGGGCAAAATAGGACAAAAGGTGATAACACCAAAACTTGTGAAAATAAGTACGTAAAGCTCAAAAGAACATCAAGCTAAGAGTTTCAACGATCAAGAAGATAACTAGACACGGGAACAATTGGGCATTTTTAAACTTCCAATCCTGAAATCTTGGGCAAGAAACCTCAAGAGGAAGAATCTTACCCTAAGTAGAGGAAGAAGTGAACCTAAGGATATGCCTTTGGACTCGAGGGAAAGACATGCCTAGTTATGATAAACTCCATGGAGCGGGTAAATAATGGAAAGGAAAAAAATTATTTAAGTGTGTGATTTAAAGGAGCTAAGTAAAAGAACAACCAAAGTATTAGCATGTCAAGCAAACCCCAAGTTGACATCAAGGGAAATTATTCCTAATGCAAAGGATGCTAAATAAGTTTTGGGGAAAAAACTCGTAAAAGGGGGGAGAGTTGTAAACCCCATACTTTAAGGATAAGAAAAACCAAGAAAAGAACCGGTCATTTCAAAAGAGAAAACGGAGCCAGTTCATGAACCATAATCGGTAAATAGAGGGCAAAATGGGAAATTGAGAAACCCTAAGTGACACAAAGAGTTATAAAAGTGATGGAAAGGAACCTTGGAACAAATTAGAAGAGAAAACGAAACTGGTTCAGGTGAACTAGACCTAAACTGGTTTGAACTAGTTTGAACCATCATTGAACCTGTTGCTAAATTCATTTTTCTAGGTGGCTTAAAATATTCAAATTGGGGAATTGAAGCCACCATTAGATAGAGAATGAATTTAGATGAATTTATAAATATTTAATTTTGAGAAAATTGATCTAATCGGGACTGAACCGGCCAGTTTAAGCATTGTACCCGGTCGGACCGGTCTGGTCCGATTCGGAACAGTGTCATCTTCTTCCTTCAGATGACAACACTGTTCATTCAATGTTGAATGGACAGCATCGGTGAAGAGGAATCGTCTCTATTTAGGTTGTCTCAGGTCATGAATGAGCTTTACCAAGATGTCAAACGGTTGGGTAGAGAGTCACCGAGCATCCTATATAAAGAGCTCATCTCCATTCATCCTCCTCACACCTGAAATCTCCATTCTCTCTCAACTGCTCCATTTTTCGGTGAAGCTCAAACCAGAGCTCCAACTTGGGCAGTTTTCTTAATCTTAGAAGGTGATGTTAGGTTCTTTAGACTTCGGGGAAAGTCAGCTATCTGATAGCAACCTCCATTCGATCTGAGGACCACCGGAGAAGCATCGGTGGATTCAAATAGTGAAGCAGCTCCGACGGACGGAAGTTGTCCTATTTTGGTTGAGCTGAATTCGACCAAATTCAGCACTCCTCCGGCCAAACTGGTTTATTGTGAAATTTTAGCTATAATGTCGAAGCCAGACTGACGAACTCACTGAGTCAGTAACCACGGGCCGAAACCGAGTCATCGAACTCATTGGGCTAGTGGTTACGAAACCGAAGCCGGGTTGTCAAGCTCGTTGGGCCAAGTAGTGCCAAAGATAATGGCCTTAATTGATAAGAATTTGTTTGTGCATGCATGAGATGCGGAACCATCGAGTCACCCGATATGGGGTAGTGGTGGTTCCAAGGGCTGCTGGTTGACCTAAGGAGCATAATGGCAGTCAATCATCCAGTAAGCTAAGAAGGTTTGGGGCTTCATGCACATTGAGACCGAGGAAGCAGGGGGGAGGTCTCATCCCACATATGCAGACATGGAGTATGATGAGGTCCGAGGGTCGGGCAATTGATGTCCACTCGGACTTGGGGTAGAGGTTTGGAACTTCTACTATGGTGGACGGTAAATGCGCTCTGGTCCACAAATGGAACAGTCAAGGACTATTTTGCGAACATGTGATCCCTTTAGATAATAAAAGGGCGTGTGCTTGCTAATTGATCTTATGCTATGGACAGGACCCTTCGTGAATGGAGTAATGAGATAAACAAACGAAATGATAAATATAATGACTCGGAAAGTCCAAACAGTCCTACCCTTCGATTCCCACTCACTAAGTTGTGGAACTCACCCCCTCCCCTATCTTTTTTTTAGTAAGGAAGAACTCAACCTTCATAGGAGACACTCTATGCTGTTTAAGGTAAAAATTTGGCGCAAAGCCTTTAAATTGAGTTAGTTTTGATAATACTATTCCATGGAACTAAGGAGAGTTGAATTACACCTAACTCCTGACACTAGCTGGAAGGAGAATACTTTTCTACTTCTGTCAAGAGTGGTAGGTTGCTCACGAGGACCTAACCAGAACAGATTGGGGTGTGACAAAATTCCTCAAATAATCTTGATGTTGATCAAATCTCAAGCAATAAAAATTATTATTGAATTGACAACTCATCCATCAACCTGCCCACATGAGCAATATGGTTTTCATTTCCTCAAATTTTCAAATGTTTTACCCAATAATTTGAGAGATAAAGTTTTTGGTGATTATCCATCATATGTGACTTTCGAGCACAAATTCTCCCCCTAAGACCACCAAGATTGGTGATTTTGGTGTCCTTGTGCATGCACATGTTAATTTTCCATCCCCACCGATGTCCTGCACCGACATCCACTCTACCCCCGTCAGCGAGCCCGCATAGTAAGAGACCCCGACTCGCCGAAAAATAACCAACACCTTTCGAGGCCAAATTTAATGCCACCCCACAACCTAAAATAGCCCAAAAATCATGGTCGTTATCCATTGTGTAAGCTTCGACCATGCTCTATTTTTTACCACCCCTGAATAAATATGGTATTTCATGTGATCCCAACCAACTCTAGGGGTGATCAAGGTGGGTCTGAATCGTAGAGAAGTCAACTTCCCACCCCCACTGGTGCCGACCTCCATTACCCTCTCTCTAGCAAGGTATAACTAGACACTATGTGTCACGCCCCGATCCGGTTTGGTTGAATCCCCGTGATCAACCTGCTGCTCCTTTGGTTTAAGAGGGGTTTCCCCTTTTTAATCAAGAGGAGCCAAGCGTGATTTAAACCTTGTCCTTGGAATAACATAAATAAAAAAATGCAAGCTTAAAATAACTTTTAAGCATACCTAACACAGGGTAGATCCGAGTGTTTTCTTTAGTCATGTTGTCTCTACTCCTAAAAAGGGATATAAAAAGTTGGTGAGTTTCTACAACTTAGTGAGTGGGGGTTAGAAGTAAATTTTCAAACATATAGTTTTTGATTAAGTGTGCCAAGGTTGTTGTTTTCATTCAAAAAAGATTCTTCTCAAAATTCAGTTCTCAAAACCCTTTTTTCTCAATTCCACATTAGGTGTGTTTAGCAGATGACACACGCCCTTCATCAGGAAGGGAACACACATTCGTAGGGTAGCCCGTCCACTTCTACCCTGGGTCTAAGTGGATGTTCATGACATCTGACCCTCAAACTCGAAAACAACTCAGTGTCTGTATGAGGACAGAGACCTCATCCCGACCCCACCTCGGTCCCATGCGCAAGAAGCTACATCAAGCTTCCCAACTGCTGTCACAACAAACAACCCTTATCTCCATCATCTCATCCAGTAGCCCTTAGGATGCATCACTATCCCTCTTGGGCATCTTAATGGTTCTGAACCTCAAGTGCATGCACAAACAATAGTTTTCGCATAGCCATTTATCTTTGGTGCCATTGGTCCAACAGCCCCGACCATCAACCCGTTTGTCTAGGCTGGTTCATCTAGGACGGTTCGTCTACAGCTGTTTGTCTAGGCCGGTTCATCGACTTGGCCCTAACGCACTATCGCCAGTCCATCGAGTATGTCTGTCCTATTTTGGTACCATGGTGAAATCACATATCCATTTCATTAAGAGTTTTCATGGCTTTCATATCTCATTTTTGTTTATGAGCTCCTGCTTGTGCCCATAAGCCTTGGGCCCATTGTACGTGATTTTCCAAAATCGTGCAATCTAGCCCCCACAAGTTCAAAAACCAAGGCCTTTAGCCTATCTGATTGTTCTAGCTCCCGTCAAGAATGTAACATCATGTTTTTAGTAACCAGACATAAAAAAAAACATACCAACACTAATGCATCAGATCCCATTAGAACTTTGAAGTTAAGCGTGCTTGGGTAGTAACCCAAAATTAAAAAACATACCCATAAATTAATAATTATATTTAATAATTGAAATTAACACCCATAATTTAATACCTATATTTAATTATTGGATTAATACTAAAAAATACCCATCAATTTTCCAATTTAATGAGAATAATGGCAACATTAATACCCATAATATAGTAATAAATCTTCCCCATTTAATACACAATTTTACACCTATATAAAATGTTCATCCCCATTCATCCTTCTCACACCTGAACACTCATCTCTCTCTCTACTACTCCATTTCCCGGTGAAACTCGAGCTTCGACTTGGCATTTTTCTTAACCTTAGAAGGAGAGGTTGAGCTCTTTAGACTCTAGGGGAAGTTAGTTATCTGATAGAAAACTCCATTCAATCCAAGAATCGTTGAAGAAGCACCAACATAATCAAACAATGAAGCAGCTCTGGCAGACCGAAGCTGCCCTATTTTAGCCTAGCTAAAATTGGTCGAATTCAGCCCTCCTCTAGCCAAACTAGGCTCTCTCAATATCCCCATAACCCTCATACGACCTCAACGAAGCTGAAAGGTCAATAGTAGGAATTTCCTAGAAGGTACTTTAGGAAGAGAGCTACCTTTGTCGATAGAATGCTCGGACCGTCGCACCTCCGACGGGACAAGTGTGATTGGAACGCCAACAAGAGAAAGCTTGTGTTAACTTAGAAAACCAACCGATGATGAACACGTCATAGTTAACAGGTGAGTGGGCTTACTAACGTCATAACCGGTTGGGTTGATGAGCATAGTTTAAAGTTAAAAACCACTTACCGGTTGTGAGTGGGATTTATATATTATGCCCGATTGGGATGATAAGTACCTCGGAAATGAAAACCCACTACTTAGTGGTATTTTAAACATCACAACTTAGAGAAGTGATGTGAAAATGACGGAAAAACTACTTACTGATTGTAAGTAAATCATACCCGGTTGGTATGATGAAACTTCCTCGGAGGAAGTGGAAAACCCGTTCATCGGTTATGAGCGGAAATATCCTCATACTCAATTGGTATGATGGATAGTTGAAAATATAATTTTGTCGGAAGTGCTCTCCCCTAACTGTGTGCCACTGCTTAAACAATTTGGGAGATCTTTTCGACAGGAGCTCAAATAGCTTTAATAGTCTGAAGGCTTCGTTTTTGGAACTTGGGGGCTAATATGCCTGTTTTTGAAAATCTCGAACAGTGGGCCATATGCCAGTTGGCATGAGCGGAAGCTCGTAAAAAAATAAGAGTTATATTCCATAAAACTTTAAATAAATGAATTGTTTGGCCATGGTACCAAGACATGACCAACATATTCAATCAACTAGTGGCAGTGCGACATGATAGGTCTTCGAACTAGTCAAGACAAACAGTTGCAGGTTGAGTTAAGGGTTAGGGCCGTTGGACTAGTGGCACCACAGATTATAAGGCAATACTCATTGTACATGCACTGTGTTTACTAGACCTTCAAGATGCCCAAGAGGGGTAGTGATGTGTCCTAGGGCCCTGGACGACCTGGTGGTTATAAGGGTAATTCATCGGACCAGGTGACCTTGCGAAGCTCGGAGTAGCTTCAAGCACATGAGACTAGGGTGGGGGAAGAATCGAGTCTCTATCCTCATACAGACATGGAGAATTGTTACGAGATTGAGGGTCGAATGTCGCAAACATCCACTCATTCTCAGGGTAGAAGTGGATGTGCTTCTATCTAGGTGGTCGGTAAAGTCGCTCTGATGCCACAAGTGGGTTCAATGGACGTGATGGTATGCGATTGTGTGATTGATCTTAATGATGAAGGATGTGTTTTTGAAAAATTTAAAATGGGGAAAAATTAAAGGAATTAAGGAGTCTGGCACACTCTAATTTGAAAAGATTTTCTTTAAAAAAATAATTAGCAAACCTCGAGAAAAGGTGTTGAAACTAGAATTTGAGGAAAGAATATTTTAAAAGAAAATAAGGAGTTTGACACACTCTGATTAAAGTTGTTTTGTTTATGAAAACTCACTCCCAACCCCCGCTCACTGAGTTGTAGAACTCACCCCCTCCCTTTTACTCCTTTCAAGTTACCAAAGGAAAACCAATCTTAAAGACTTCCATGTATGGGAACCATAAAGATAGGTATGTCTGTTTTTCAATTTTGTATAATGTTATTCCAGGAAAGGTACATGTTTAAAGGATGCCTTACTCCTCCCAGGTTTAAAAGAGGGGAAAACCCTTAGTAAACCGGGAAGAGTGGCGGGTTGCTCACAGGGATCTGACCAAACCGGGTCGGGGCATGAAAACTAGAGTTCTCCTAAAAAGTTTAAGTATTGGCACACAAGTCAAGGGAGAACACTTCTAACAAAACACATTTTCACTTCATCACACCAACCGGGTGTGATGATATCTCTGCTTACAACCGGAAAGCGGGTTTCTCCTACCTTCCAAGAAGTCCATCATTCCAACCAAGTATGATCTCTACTTACAATCGGTAAGTAGGTTTTAGCTTAGTTCGCACATCACTCCAACTGGGTATGATGTCAAAATTTAACTTATAAGTGGTCTTTCATTTCTAAAGTGCTCATCATCCCAACCGGGTATGATGTAAATAATTCCACTCACCCGATAACTTAATTGTATCCTTCTCTAGTCGGTTTTTGCTTCCACACTAGCTTATCCTTGTTGGCGTTATGTTCTCTCGTGTGCCTACACAATTTGGGCACACTAATCTATTAGAGTTTGGCATAATAGCCTTCATTTCTCACATATGAGTGACTAGGCTCAAAATTCTTAGTTAATTACAGTTGGGTCACTAAATTTTATTTCCTTGACTTTAGGTCTGTAAACCCCGTCCTTTGATAATGAGAAAATCGAGGAAAGTACCGGTCATTTTTTAATTCTAAACCGAATCGGTCTACAAGCTTGATTATTAGGAAATGGGCAAATTGAGAATTTACAACTTCCATGTGACTCAATGGTAAATAAATCTTAGAAGAGAACCTTAGGATCAATTGGGGAAGAAAAACTAGACCGGCTCAAGTGAACCGGGGTCCGAACCGGTTTATGAACCGAATCAACTCATGAACCGGGATCGATAGAGAAAGGGTAGACTGGGAAATGTATGGATCCCAAATGACCCAAAGAGTCCTAAAAGTCATGGAAATGGACTTGAGGAGGAATTGAAGATGAAAACCAAATCGGTTCAGGTGAACTAGATTCGAACAGATTTGGACCGGTTTGAACTACTATTGAACCGAATTCTAAATTCATTTTTCTAGGTGGCTTAAAGAATTCAAATTTGAGATTTGAAGCCACCATTGGATAGATAATGAATTTAAAAATTTTTAGATTTTAAAAATTCAGTCAAATGAGGGGTGAACCGGCCGTTTTAATCTTTGAACCTGATTCGGACCGGTCCGGTCTGGTTCGGAACAATGTTTTCTTCTTCCTTCAGATGACAGCACTGTTCACTCACCGGAAAATCGAAACAGCATCGGCGAAGAAGAAATGTTTCCATTCAATATGTTTCTAGCTATCAATGCCTGTCATAAAGATGCCAAACGGATAGCCGATAAGTCCCCAAGCTCCCTATATAAAGAGCCCCTCACCATTCATCCTCTCTAAACTTGAAAATCTCACTCTCTCTCAATTGCTTAGTTTTTCGGTGAAGCTCGAACTAGATCTTCGATATAAGGTCATTTCTAAGCCAAAGAAAGTGAGGTCAGGTTCATTAGAACCAAGGAGAAGTCAACTGCATGGTGGGGACATCCATTCGTTCAGAGAGTCGTCGGACGAGCACCGGCGTGATTGAATAATGAAGCAACTCTAGCGGACCAAAGCTGCCCTATTTCGGCCGAGTTGAAATCAGCCAATTCAAGCCCTCCTCATTCTAGACCAAGCCCTCCCAACACTTCCTCAATCCTCCCACGACCGAATTAGAACAGAAAGTTAAGCCAATTCGGCTTCCCTCTACAATTTCTAATCGGTGTTAGAGAGAGAGTTGACCAATTTTCTATGACAAGATTCTAATCTAATTTGACATCAATTGATGCCATTCTTGACTCTAGGAAGAACCTCAGGTGGTGGACTACCTGCCTAGATAGAAAGCCCGGACCGTCGTGCCCTCACCGATGAGTAATCGAAGCTTTCTCTCTCTACAGTTCATTTTTCGGCGAAGCTTTGTTTGAGCTTATTCCGACATTAAAACTTGCGATTCAAATTGCTAAAGAATCGTATGACCATGTAGAAACTCAATTTCAACAATTGAAAACGTTTGATCGGTCAATTTGATGAAACCAAATTCGGTTGTATTAAGAAGTTGGAATTGGAGGAAATTTTGGGAAAAATTGGGGATTTTTGAAAATTCAAAGGACCGAAATGCAATTTCCTAAAATTGAGGGTCAAATGGGTATGATAAAAATGTTAGAGGGCCAATTGAGGAATTTTATAATTTTTGGGGTAAAATTTACCATTTTTGTAAAGGAAGGGCAAAATGGTAATTTCGGAAAACTTTTGGGACTCAATTTGAGAGAAAACCGGCATTTCGGACTTAAAGAAAAATAACTTTAGGGACCTGATTACAAATAAATAAAAGTTTGGTTTTTCTCATTCATTTAGAATGAATTAAGGCTATTAGGCCAAGAGATAATGAACCGAGATGTTCATATCATGTAGGAACACGAAGTAATCGGAACGCCAGCAAGGACAAGCTCACGTGAATACAAGGAACCGGTCTAGTGGAATTCATTGCATTTACGGGTGAGTGGGATTTTATATCATAACCGATTAGGGATGATAAGTACCTCGAAATGAAAACCCACTACCAAGTGGTAACTTAAACATCACAACTTAAGCTTGAAATGATGGAGACATATGGAAGATGAATGAGATCATGAAAGTGGTTAATTAACCGAATTTAAGGGGTAAATTGAATGAAATAAGATTTGGGGGGTAAAATTACAATTTTTGGCCAAATTGGGCAATTTGGGGATTTTTGGAAAATTGAGGGCCGAATTGCAATTAAAGCAAAATTGGGGGATTTTTTTTTGAAATTAACTCCAAATTGTGCACCAATTGACAATTTAGATGAAATTGAGGATAAATTGGCAATTTTTGGAAAGTGGGGACTAATTGGTAATTTTAAGGAAAGTGAGGACCAATTGGTAATTTTGGAAAAAAAATAAGGACCTAAGAGGAATATTGGAAACCTTAGGAACCTATTTGGAAATAGATTGAGCATTAAGGACCTTAAGTCAAAATTATGAACTGTAGTGACCTAAGTGCAATAAGGCATAAATTAAGGACCAATTTTTAAATACTTGGAAGTAAAAAGGTCTTTTATGCCAAACCTTCGTCATGTGAAATACTCGAACCATGTAGGAACTGGTTGTACGAGTACTTGTGCAGAGTAGCACACCATTGGTTGGAATCTAGTTGGGACGAACACGTCACATTTATCCCATGAGTGGACTTTTAATATCATACCTAGTTGAGGTGATGATTAAATTGTGAAAATGATTTCCCCGTATGAGTGGTATTTTCCAACATCATACCCGGTTGGGATGATAAACATTGTTTTCGGGTTTGAAAATCATTTTCAAGGAATGTTCTCCCCTGACTACGCAAAATTGCTTAAACGTTTTGTGAGATGTTTCTGTTGAGAGCTGGGATAGCTCCAATAGGCCCAAGGCCTCAATTTTTGAAATTTATAAAGCCTAAGGCCTGGTTTTGGAAAACTCATGAAGTGGGTCCAAGGCTAGTGGGCACGGGCTGAAGTCCGTTAACAAATAAAGCTTATGAGCCATGAAAAGTTTCATAACTGGTTATTTGTATGAATCACCACTGTGCCAAAGTCGGTCCGTCAACTCGTTGGTCTAGTAGTTGCTAAGTTGAAGCCTCGTCGTCGAACCTGTTGGACATAAACATTATGGAGCCGATGCTGGGTGTCGGGATTGTTAGGCCGGTAGCACCAAAGATAATGGATATAATATCTAAAATTATTATTTGTGCATGTATCGATTTTATGGAACCATCGAGGCGCCAAATCTAGGGTAGTGTTTGATCCAAGTGCTATTGGATGACCCAAGGAATATAATGGGAGCCCATCATCCAACATGTCTCAAAGCTAGGAGTAGCTTCCTATGCACTGAGACCAAGGTGGAAGGGGGAAGAGGTCTCATGTTAGGCCCCGACCTAGTTTGGTCGGAACCTCGTGATCAACCCGCCACTCTCTTGGACCTCGAGTAGTGGTTCCTCCCCTAGGTCTTGAAGAGTCAGGCACACTACCTGTCATGTTTCCTGGAATAACATTATACAAAATTGAAAGTGCAATTTCTGCCTGGGTTCGAGGCTTGGTGAAAGAAACTCTTGGGCCGACTTTTCCTTCCTAAAAAATATTAAGGAGAGGGGAATGAGTTTCATGACTTAGTGAGTGGGGAAAAATCTTAGGGATGTACTTATCTATGTGTTCGTCATATTCGTGACATTCCATTTTCTACCCCTTCTCGGGTTGGCACACAATCACACGCCCTTTCTATCATAGAAAGGGATCACACATTCGTAGAATAGTCCCTGACTGTTCCACTTATGGACCAGAGTGCCTTTATCGTTCACCTCAATAGAGGTCCACAACCTCTACCCTGAGTTTGAGTGGACATCACATATCCGACCCTCAAATCCTAGTCATACTCTGTATCCACTTTGTGGGACGGGACCTCTTTCCCCCTCCTACCTTTGTCTTTGTGCACATAAATCTCCCAAAGCTTCTCGACATACTAGATGATGATCCGCCTTTATGCTCCCTGGGTCATCCAGTAGCCCTTGGAAGCATCACTACCCCATACCGGGTGTCTCGATGGCTCTACATCTCATGCATGCAAAAATCAACAGTTTTCATTTATTATAGCCATTATCTTTGGTGTTACTGGCCTAACGGACTCGACAACCCGGCTTCGACCTTAGCCCAACGAGTTCGATGACCCATCTTCAGCTTAGCAGCTACTAACCCAACGAGTTCGTCTGCCCATCTTTGGCGCTGTAACCAACACACACACAATTAACCGATTCTTATGAGAGTTTTTCAAACACATCCAACTTATCTTGTTTACGGGCCTACATCCATGCTCATTAGCCTTGGACCCACTTGAATGACATCATCCAACCTTTGCATGGCTCATGCAATATCAGGACAGTCTCCCAAAATTTTTAATCTTGTTCAATCCATTAGGGGAGATGTAAACCCCGTCCTTTTATAAATAAGAAAATCAGGAAAAGAACTGTTCATTTCCAAAGAGAAAATTGAGTCAGTTCATGAACCTTAACCGATAGAGAAAGGGTAAAAAGTGGAATTTACAAATTCTGAGTGCCCTAAAGAGTCATAAAAGTCATGGAAAATGTCTTTGGGACAAATTGGAAAAGCAAACCAGACCGGTTCAGGTGAACCGGACCTGAACCAGAGTGAACTGATTTGGACTAGTTCGAATCATCATTGAATTGGTTGCTAAATTCATTTTTCTAGGTGGATTAAAATATTCAAATTGAAGAATTGAAGCCACTATTGGATAGAAAATGAATTTAGAAAATTTTAATTTTGAAAAACTCAGTCGAATTGGGCCTGAACCGACTGGTTTAAGCATTGAACCAGGTCGGACTAGTCCGTTCCGGTTAGGGAACAATGTCATCTTCTTATTTCATATGATGACACTATTCATTCGCCGGAAGAATAGACAATGCCGATGAAGATGAATCGCCTCTGTTCAGGTCATTTTAGGCCATGAATGAGTATCATTAAGATGCCAAATGATTGAGAAGAGAGTCTCCGAGCTCCCTATATAAAGGGCTCCTCTCCATTTATCATCCTCACATTTGAAAACTCCAATATCTCTTAACTGCTCCATTTTACGGTGAAGCTCAAACCATTGCTCCAACTTGGGCAGTTTTCTCAACCTCAGAAGGAGAGGTCGAGTTCTTTAGACTACAGGGGAAGTCAACTATTTGATAGCAACCTTCGTTCGATCCGAGGACCGCTGGAGAAGCATCGACGGAATTAAACAGTGAAACAGCTCCGATGAACCCTCCTCAGGCCAAACCAAGCCCTCCCAACATCTCCACAACCCTCATACAACCTCAATTGAGCCGAATTTGACCCCTTTTGTCATTTCTAGTCTACATTAGAGAGAGAAAATGTGAAAACTTCACTAACATAATTCTTCCTCAATTTGATATGAATTGTTGTGATTCTTGATGCTAGGAGAATCCTCAGGACAAGAGCTAACTGCTCATATAGAAAGCACAGACCACCACACCTATGACGGTAAGGTTTCTTTCTCTACGCACAGTTTTCCGGCGATGGTCCGTTTGAGCTCAATTCAGACTCAAATGACCTGGTTTAAAGCTTAATTAAATCATACGGAAGTGTAGAAACTGATCCATACCTTTAATTGGAGCAATTAACCTCGATTAAATCATCAATTTGATGAAATCAAATTCGGTCAATTTGAAAGGGGGAAATAGGGGGAAAATTTTGGGGAAATTTGAGATTTTGTAAAATTGAGGGACCAAATTGCAATTTCCTAAAATTTTGGGTCAATCGGCCATGTAAAAGATGTTAGAGGACAATTGGTCAATTTTTGGAACATTTAGTATCAAATTGCCATTTTTGGAAAGTATGGGCAAAATGGTAATTTTTGAAAAGTTGGGGACCAAATTGGAAATTTGGGAAACTTGAGCCCCATATACATTTTTTTAGTAAAATGAGGACTCAAAGGGAATTTTGGAAACTTTAGGAGTCAAATTGGGCAAAGGTTTGCATTAGGGACCTAAAGTTAAGAAAAATAAATTTTAGGGACCTAAATGCAATTTATCGATAAATTGTGAGATTAGGCTTTTATGCCAAACCTTAAGTGAAAAGGCTGACCAATTAGTGTAGGGACAAGTGTGATTGGAACACCAACAAGAGAAAGGTCGCGTCAAGTTGGAAAACCTACTGAGGACGGACACGCCATGGTTAACGAGTGAGTGGGTTTATTCACATCATACCTGGTTGGGATGATGAGCACCTCGGAAATGAAAAACCACCTATATGTGGGATTTTAACATCACACTCGATTGGAGTGATGTGAGAACTAAGCGAAAAACTACTTAACAGTTGTAAGTAGAGAAAATCATACCCGGTTGGTATGATGGACTTCCTCAAAGGAAGAAGAAAACCCGCTTGCCGATTGTAAGTAGAGATATCATCACACTCGGTTGGTGTGATAAATTGAAAGATATTTTTGTAAGAAGTGTTCTCCCCTTACTGTGTGCCAATGCTTAAAATTTTTGGGAGACCTTCTTCTCAAGAGCTAGTATAGCTTAGATAGGCCAGAGGCCTCGATTTTAAACTTGTGGGGCTAAAAAGCCTGATTTTGGAAAAATCACGTACAGTGGGTCCAAGACCAATTGGCATGAGTAGGAGCTCGTAAACAAACATGATATATTTAATCCATGAATATTCTTAATGAATGGTTTATGTGATTTTGCCACAGTACCACGATAAGACTGACATACTCGATGGATTGGTGGCAGTGCGACAAAACCAGGTCGACGGGCCGACCTAGACAAACAGCTGTAGGTCGAGTTGAGTGTCAGGGCCGTTGAAACAATGGCACCAAAGATAAATGAATTTGTGGAAAAAAATTGTTTGTGCATGCACTTGAGGTTTAGGACCATCAAGACACCCTAGAGGGGTAGTGATGCATCCTAAGGGCTACTTGATAACCTGGTGGAGAAAAGGGCAGTTTGTCATGCGAATAGTCAAGGAAGCTCGACGTAGCTTCATGCGCATGATACCGGGGTGGGGTCAGGATGAGGTCTATGTCCTCAAATGGATACAGAGTTGATTTTGGGTTTGAGGGTCAGATGTCATGAACATCCACTCAAACCAAGGGTAGAAGTGGACATGCTTTTGTCTTGGTGGCTGGTAATGTCACTCCGAGCCACAATTAGGTGCAGTGGATAGGCTGCCCTACGAATGTGTGATCCCTTCATGATGAAGGGTGTGTGTTGATTGTTAACACACCTAATGTGGAAAATGAGGAAAAAGGTTTTTGAAAACTGAAATTGGAGGAAAGAGCATTATTAAAGGAAATAAGGAGTTTGGCACACTCCGATTAAAATTATTTTGTTTATGAAACTCACTCCCAACCCCCCATTCACTGAGTTGTAGAACTCACCCCTCCCTTTTTACCCCTTTCAGGTAACCAAGGGAAACCAACCTTAAAGGCCACTTTGTAGTTGAACCTTAAGACAAGATATGTAAGATTTACAATATTTAGTTTTGTATAATGTTATTCCAGGAATGATATGGTTAAAAGAGACACCTTGCTCATCGCGGTTTTAGAAAGGGGAAAACGCTTGATAAACCAAGAGAGAGGTGGGTTGTTCATGGAGATCAGACCAAACAAGGTCGGGGCGTGATTGGATGACAGTACTGTCAAACCCTTTTTAGTTCGGGAATACTGAAATCATGAGCCCAACCAGGTGTGATACTAAACCCACTCACCCGATAATGAGGCTAGTTTGTTTTAGCCGAACTTCTAGTCCTGGTTGTGTCTCCTCACACACGTTCCGATTCAATATGTCCCTGCAGGGTTCGAACATGCTCTGAGTGATATTTCGGCATGAAGGCCTCTCGAACCTTCAAAATTTTCAATTAAGTCCTCCGAGTTTCCAACTATCCCTCAAGGGTCCATAACTTTTCCAAAATTACCAATTGACCCCCAATTTTCAAAATTGCCATTTGGTTCGTAAACTTTCAAAATTGCCAATTAGTCTCCAATTTTAACAAATTGGCCAATTGGATCTCAGTTGGGTGTTCATTTCATGAAAATCCCCTAATTTTCCTTAAATTACAATTTGGCCCCTAATTTTCCCAAAATTCCCTATTTTCCCATCTTTCCCCAAAATTTCCATTTGACCTAGAAAACTTGTTTCCTTCAATTAAGCACCCAAACATGGACAATTTCTCCCATTCATGATCAAAACCACCTTCTCCATATTCCCCTCGTCATTTCAATCGTTGAAACACTTCATTTGGCTTAGAAATGAGCTTAAACGAAGTTTAATCGGAAAAGTTTTCTAGAGAGAGCTTGGTTTTTTTTACAGGTGAGGGGACAATGATTTGAGCTTTGTGCAGGGGTGGCTAATGCTCATTGAGGGGAATCTCCCAAGATGAACCTCAAGTCAATTAGTTGCCTGAGCTCATAGAATTTGAAGAGGAAAGTTCAGTGTGTCATTTTTTGCAACTTCACTGTTCCAATGAAATGGGACAGAATTGACTTACCTCAAGGGTTCCTGGAAGTCAAGGGTTGGTCGTGGGGAGCTGGGGGAGGCTTGGCCCAGTCACCTAAGGTCAAAGGTGGCTGAAATTTAGCTCAAGCTTTTTGGTTGTTTCGGGGTCGCTAGGGTGATGGTACTATACAAACTTCTCGATGCTTATCCAATGATCCTTGGTCTAAAAGGAGGTGATGGTGAGGTAGGGGACTTGTTTCCGGTTCCACAGAGCCCGAATGCGCCTTCTAAGATTGAGAAAAAGGGCCCTTGTCAGAGCTCTAGTCTGCATCTCATCGAAAAATGGACCTCTTCAGATTCTTTGATGGCTGGTGAGATGAGGAATGCGAGGGGAGGGGCGCTCTATATATAGGTAGCTTGACAACTGTTCGGGCTACCTGCCGGCATAAGACTCGGCCCTTGCCTCGCTCGCCTGCATAAGACTCGGTCGTTGCCTTGCTCGATGGCGTAAGACTCAGCCCTTGCCTCGCTCACTAGCGACCGGATCGAAGCTTTTTTCGAGTCGCCATAGACTTTCTCCCTCTTCCTTATCCTATTCTCCTTGTCAACATTCTAAGGAAGACAACACGGTGGCGTGTGTGTGAGCTTTACACGTGCTAGGTTGCCATGTGACATGTGTGCGAGCTTCACACATGCTAGGTTGCCATGTGGCGTGTCATGATTGGTTGGTTTTGCTGATGTAGCATCCCGTCAATAGCCTAATAAGCCTTTGACTTGCTGACCAGACACGTGACAACCTCCCATTGGCTGCTCCTTCCTACGTGGCTCTTGACCGGTCCTAGTTGACCGTTCACCGTGACATGTGACGCCCTCTGGTTGGCTATTTTAAATGCATCAGATTTCCCTCCTAACACACAATGTCAGTGCCACATGTCAACTTCTGATTAATCGAGGCCATCAGACATGGCATTGCCAGTGTGACCCCTGATTGGTCGGTCATTCCTAATGTCCTAGCCGGAAACTAACATGACACTTTTGCCACATATCAGTGCCCCATTGGCTAGACTTTGTTGACGGGGCTTGTTCGACCTTGACCGTTGACCGAAACACGTGTCACTCTTCTATTGGTAAGTCATCAGTGAGGTGGATTTTCCTACTTTGACCGTTGACCAAGGACACGCATCACACTTTGATTGGTCAGCGCTTTTAGGCATTGACTAAGTGGTTGATTAGACATATTTTTCCACATGTCGTGCACTGATTGGTGGTGCCTCCTAACTGGGCGCTGACCTGACAACAGTCTGTTGACCGGTCTGGTCCGACCGATCCGGTGACCCAAAATCGTAAATCGGCCGGTTTAGGTCGGATTCAATCGGTTTTCTAAAGATTAAAATTTTCTATATTCATTTTCTGTCTAATGGTGGCTTCAATTTTCTAATTTGGCATTTTTAAGCCACCTAGAAAAATGTATCTTTGAACTGGTTCTTCACAGTTCAATCCAATTCACCCAAGTTCAATCCGGTTCACCTTGAACTGGTCTGGTTTTCACATCCCATCCACTTTAGGTTTGTCCTTCATGACTCTTGTGATTTATTGACCACTTGGGATGTCGAAATCTCCATCTTAAACCCTTATTTTACCCCCTTTTAGTGTTGATAGACACCTGATTTTCTTTCAAAAGTATTTGGGGTTTTCCCCTGGTTTAGTTCTTTATTTCAAAGGGATGGGTTTTACATCTCGTCCCCTGGTGGACATGAAGTATTTTCGGGCCTGAGTGTTGGACTACTGATGTCCACTCAGACTCAATGTAGAAATCAAGGACTTCTATCAGGGTGGATAGTAAAGAAGCTCCGATTCACAAGTGGAGTAGTCGAGGACTGCACTATGAATGCTTGAACCCTTTTTGATAAATAGCATGTGATTGTTTGCTAAACAAATCCTGAGGAAAAGGGAAAGCATTGAAAAAGTTGAATCCACACATCAGTGAACATGAACAATGTTATAAATCCTCTTGAAAACTCACCCTAACACCCGCTCACTTAATTTTAGAAACTCACCCACTCCCTTTAAAATTTTCATGAAAGAAGTCAAGCCCTTAAGGAATCCTTACTCCAAGTCCCACAAACCCAGGTAGCTTACATTTAATGTTTACAGTTTTGTATAATGTTATTCTAGGGAACAATGATAGAAGAAATGCCTAACTCCTCAGGGTTTTAAAAGTGGTAACTCTTCCTAAATCAACGAGAGTGGCGGGTTTTTCACAGGGTTCCGACCAAACTGGGTCAGGGCGTGACAATATTCCTGTCGACCATTGATCATGACATGTGGCATCCTGTGATTGGCCAATTTAAACATGAACCAGTCCTGTTCTCACACCCAATTTCACCCACGATTACTTCCCATAATTTTTTGTTATTTATTGGCCACTTGTGATTTCCCATTTTGACTCGCATTTACCATTTTCGGTTCGTTTCCACTTCATTTTTCCTCAAATTTTATGGTTCCCTAATCCAACTTTCCTATGGTGTGGAAATGAGGTTTACAAGTTCGTTTCCCATATGCAATTTGGTTCATTATCCATTTCCACCATTTTTATGTTAATTATACACTTGGAGTTTTCCAACTTCTATTTTGGTTATTATTTATCAATTTTGGTTCATTTTAGCAATGGTTTTCTCAATAAATTTTCCAGATTTCTTATTATGAGAAATATGGTTTATAAAAGGAGTTCACTAAGATGCGTAAGGCTCTTGATGACCCTATAACAATCAAGTTTCTTGATCCTTTACTACCATCAATACTTCTAAGGATTGAATACTAGTTTCATCTTAGGAAACTCAGAGAAGTCTAGGTAATTGCCTTAGATTGATCAAGACTTGTGTATGTCTTTACACGCTTGCTCGAAATCCATTTATAAGATATGGATGCATGGGATTCTCCAGCTAATTCCCCTTCACTCTACCATTTCCTTATGTTGATATATTTAGTTTGGAATTTCTTGAGGATTTCATCAATTCCTCTACTAAAATTGAGGTATTTTCTATCAGGATTGTATTTAGGTTATTTTTTAGGTATTTTTATTTTCCTTAATTTTCTTCCTCACCTGCATCCATTCAATAGTTAGTTGTGCATTCCTTCCATTTGGTTGCATGAATTAACTTGTTTGTTAGCTGGAGGGAAACACTCGAGGTTTAATGGAGCAATAGTATTCCGACTCTTTCATCTATAATAAAGCTCAAATAAATGAATGGATAGATGAATGGGCTTAACTCATTTTATCACTTTCCAATTGGTTTTCAAACCTAATTTAATTTTTGTTAGTAAGGGTTCAACTCTAATAACTATTTTATCCCTTTTGATATTATTATTATTGTTATTATGACCAGAAATTTCATTTACCCTTTTCAAGTTTTTTTTAATAAATTATATTATGTCTGATATGATTTAATTTACTTGAAATGTTAAATTTTCATATCCAATTCCAATGTAATGTATTGTATTCTTTATTTTCATAACAAAAATATATTTTAGATAAAAAACAATTAAATTGTTATTTCCAAATTCCAAAATAAATCAAGTTTTATTATTTACTACTATAATTTTTTTTATTTGCGAACATGGTGTTGCATTTCATTTTTTATGGATTTAATGTATAATTGTTTAGGATATGAAATCCTTGATAGATTACGTGTAGATTAAATCTGATATTATATGTATGATTTGGAAATAAAGAATTTTTTTTATTTGAGTGATGTGTACATTGACCACACTTAGTTATATGGAAAACTATTAGGGAACAAAATAAAAGAGAATTGTCAAAACAACCTAAAGGTAATGCTAGATGGATAAGACTATCTCGGGCTGTGATCAAAATAAATTATGATAATATTTTTGTAAATTATTCTATTTTTGTAGGTATTAATATTATAGATGTGGATGAGAATGGGAAAATATTTGGATGATGGGTGCTAGAGCAAGGTATAGCTTTTGAGCATGTACATCTATTATAATTAGGGCCAAATTACTATTTTTGGAAAGTAGGGGTAAAATCGTAATTTTTGAAAAGTTTGGGATCAAAGGAAGATATTAGAAGTACTCGGGACTTAATTTGAAGAAAATTTGACATTAGGTACCAAAAATCAAAGAGTATGAACTTTAGGGATCAAAGTATAATAAACTAAAATTATGGGCCTAGTAGCCCATACTGAAAAGCTGGGAAACTTTTAAACAAAACAATAATATATAAGTGTGGCCAAACACTATAGGGACTTTTGAGATCAAAACACTAACAGGGAAGACAAACTCGGATTTGGAGAACCGACTAGAGATAAGCACGTCAGAGTCACCGAGTGAGTGGGGTTTTATACATTATATCGGTTGGGATGATGAAGACTATTTTAAAAAGGTAAAACCTACTTATCGGTTGCAAGCAAGAATAAACAAACATCATACCCGGTTGTATTATGAGATTTCTTGATAAAAGGAAAAACCCGTATACCGGTTGTAAGCAGAGTTATCATTACACCCGGTTGATATGATGAATTTAAAAGAGAATTTTATTAGAAGTGTTCTCCTCTGACTGTGTGACAACTACTTAAACAATTTGGGAGACCTTCTTGATGGGAAGTAGAGCAACTCTAATAGGTCAGGGCCTTGGTTTTTATACTCATAGGGCTCAAGGCCTAGTTTTGGAAAGCACGTGTAATGGGCCCAAGGTCAATGGGCATGAGCAGAAGCCCGTAAACAAACATGATTTGAAAGAGCTATGAAAAAATCCTAATTAAAATGGAATTGTTTGTGTGATGTGCCACGATATCGAGTCAAGACCGACAACTCGATGGGTTGGCAGCAATGCGTCGGGGCCAGGTCGAGGGACCGGCCTAGACAAACAACTGCTGGTCGGGTTGAGTGTTGGGGCTGTTGGACCGTTGTCACCAAAGAGGATGGATAACTATATGAAAAATTTTGTTTGTGCATGCACTTAAGGGTTGAGACCATCAAGATGCCCAAGAGGGGTAGTGATGGGTCCCAAGGGCTGTTGGACAACATGGGGAGTGATAAGGGCAGTTTATCGTGCCCCTCAGTCAAGAAGCTCTAGGAGCTTCTTGCTCATGAGACTGGGGTAGGGTTAGGATGAGGTCTTCGTCCTCATACGAACTCGAAGTGCCATTCGAGTCCAAGGGTCGGATGTTTGGGACATCCACTTAGACTTAGGGTAGAAGTGGACGGGCTTCTATTAGGGTGGACAACAAAGTCACGCTGATCCCAAAGTGGGTACAGTCTAGGATTGCCCTGCGAATGTGTATACCCTTCATGATGAAGGGCGTGTGTTTGTTTGATAAATGCCTCCACATGCAAGGGGATGTGTAAAAACACACCTAATAATATGGTAATGGAAAAAGGTTTTGGAGAGTTGAATTTGAGGAAATCCTTTAAAATGACAATGTTAACCTTTATGTGGTTTTAATTAATATATATATATAAAACTCACTCCCAATACCCACTCATTAAGTTGTAGAAACTCACTCCCCTCTCTTTATCCCTTTTCAAGAGTAAGGAAATCAATTAAAAGAGAGCGTGAAGAACCCTCTGTAAGATATGCTTAAAGTTTCTTTTAACCTTACTTTAGATTGTTTTATGCTATTCTAGGGAACATGATTTGAATTTACACATGGCTCCTCTTGAATTAAGAAGGGGAAACCCCTCTTGAACCAAGGGAGCAGCAGGTTGATCACGTGGATCCGACCAAACTGGGTCGGGGCGTGACATTCATACTCCCATCCTCTTTCTTGACGAATAGGACTAGTGCACCCCACGGGGATTGGCTCGGGCATATGAAGCCCTTTTCTAACAGCTCATTCAATTGTTCCTGAAGCTACTTAAGTTATGCGGGCCCCATACGGTAATGAGCTTGTGATATGGGGTGTGTCCCTGGCACTACCACAATTATGAACTCTAGTTGGCGATGTGGGGGGTAAGCCTAGTAGCTCTTTTGAGAACACATTGGGGTAACAATTTACTATCGGGATCTCTTCAGGTCCTTTCCCCTGTGAATCCTTGCAAGCGATCTATGTGAGGAATAACTTACATCCCTTTTGGAGCAAGTCCTACGCCTCCATGCAAAACACCAGGTGTATGCCTAATCTTTCCTTGTCGCCTTCAAATAGTGCCCCCTCCTTCCTTGGAGCATGGAACGTTATTCGCTTATTCCTGCAGCCTACTTTGGCCTGCATGCTTAGCCAGTCCATTCCCAGGATGACTTCTACTTCCTTTAGCGGTAGGGGGATTAGATCTGCTTCCAAGGTTATTCCCCCTATCTAGATTTCACATGCCTTGAGGAGTTCGTATCGGGCTAGCTGCTATCCTAATGGTGCAAGTATGTTGATGGGTGGTGTGAGTGGTGCGATCTTCCTAGGAAGGATTGAAACCAGGGTCGCTATCATGCCCTGACCTGGTTTGGTCAAATCCCCGTGAACAAACTGCCACTCTCTCGGTGTCACACCCCGACCCGGTTTGGTCAGATCCCCATGATCAACCCACCACTCTCCCAGTTTATTAAAGGGTTTCCCCTTATTATAGACCGTAAAGAGTAAGGTGTCCTTTAAACTTGTACCTTTTCCTAGAATAATATAAATCAAAACTGCATAACATTTTAACTTCATCATACCTGTCTCACAAGCGTCTTAGTTGATGGTCTTTAAGGGTAGGCTTTCCAAAATTTCCTGAAATGGGTATAAGGGAGGGGGTGAGTACGACTACTTAGTGAATGGGTTTTCAAAACTTTTAACTTTAGGAAAAAGATTTGTTTTGGAGTGTGCTAGACTCTTTTCTTTCAAAAGTCCTTTGATTTCAAATCTTGGATTTTACCATCATTTCTTTATTTTAACTGGTGTGTCATCACCCAACACACATCCTTCATCATGAAGGTTAAACACACATTTGCAGGTCAGTACATCCACTGAACCCACTTGTTGCATCGGAGCGACTTTACCGGTTACCTAGATAGAAGTACGTCCACTTCTACCCTAAGAATGAGTGGATGTTCGTGACATCCAACCCTCAATCTCGAAATCAATTCTCCATGTCCGTATGAGGACAGAGACCTCATCCCATCCCCACCCCGGTCTCATGCGCTTGGTACTACTCTAAATTTCGCACGGTCACTTGGTACAACGAAATACCTTATACCCTCCAGGTCGTCCAATGTCCTTAGAACGCATCACTACCCCTCTCAGGCATCTTGATGGTCTTGTAATCATATTGCATGCACAATCAGTGTTTTCTTATCATACCATATAATCTATGGTGCCACTGGTCCAACGGCCCCGACCCTCAACTCAATCTGCAGTTGTTTGTCTTGACTGCTCCGTCGACCTGTCATGTTGCACTACCGCTAATTGATTGAGTATGTCGGTCCTGTCTTGGTACCATGGCCAAACAATTCCTTTATTTAATGTTTTATGGCATATAACTCATGTTTGTTTACGAGCTCCTTCTCGTGCCAACTGGCCTTGGGCCCACTATACGAGATTTTCAAAATTGGGCATATTAGCCCCCAAGTTCCAAAACCGAGGCCCACGGCCGATAAGAGCTATTCTAGCTCCCGTCAAGAAGGTCTCCCAAATAGTTCAAGCATTGACACAAAGTCAGGGGAGAACACCTCCGGCAAAAGTATGTTTTCAACTGTTCATCATATCGACTAGGTATAAGGACATCTCCGCTCATAACCGATGAACGGGTTTTCAACTTCCTTTGAGGAAGTTTCATCATACTAACTGGGCATGATCTACTTACAATAGGTAAGTAGTTTTTCTGCATGTTTTACACATCACTCCTCCAAGTTGTGATGTTTAAAATACCACTTAGTAGTGGGTTTTCATTTTGAGGTACTTATCATCCACAACTGGTTATGATATAAAATCCCACTCACAACCGGTAAATGGTTTTTAACTTTAAACTATGTTCATCATGCCAACCGAGTATGATGTGAATAACCCACTCACCCCTTAATGTAGTGAATTCCACTAGACTGGTTCTTTGTATTCACACGAGCTTGTCCTTGCTGGTGTTCCCGGTGCTTCGTGTTCCTACACGATATGAACATCTCAGTTCATTATCCTTTGGCCTAATATAGAGGGGAGTCGAATTGTCTTTCCTTTCAGTCCTAATTTGGCCATGGAAGGGCTAAGGAAGTGTTGGGAGGGCTTGGTTTGGCCTAAGAAGGGCTCAAAATGGCTGATTTCAACTCGGCTAAAATAGGGCAGCTTCAGTCCGCCAGAGCTGCTTCACTGTTCCATCACGCCAGCATTTCTCCGACAACCCTCGGAGCAAACGGAGACTACAAGCGTATAGCTGACATCCCCCCAGTTCTAAGGAACCCGACCTCACCTTCTTTGGCTCAGAAATGACCTATATTAGAGCTCTGGTTTGAGCTTCATTAGAAAATTAAGCAACTGAGAGAGAGTGAGCTTTTCAAGTGTGGAGAGGATGAATGCGGAGGGGGTATTTATATAGAAGCTTGGGGACTCCTTGGCCGTTCGATTGGTGCCTTTATGACAGGCATCGATGGTTGGAAACATATTGAATGAAGACATTTCTTCTTGGTCGGTGCTGCTTCGATTTTTCAGTGAGTGAATAGTGCTGTCATCTGAAAGAAGAAGACGACACTGTTTCGAATCGGACCGGACCGGTCCGAATTGGGTTCGAAGCTTAAATCGGCCAGTTCACCCCTCATTTGATCGAGTTTTCCAAATATAAAAATTTCTAAATTTATCTAACTTCATTTTCTATCCAATGGTGGCCTCAAATCCCAAATTTGAATTATTTAAGCCACCTAGAAAAATGAATTTAGGATCCAGTTCAATAGTGGTTTAAACTGGTCCAAATCGGTTCGGATCTGGTTCACTTGAACCGATTTGGGTTTCATATCTAATTCATTCACAAGTCCATTTTCATGACTTTTGTGACTCCTTAGGTCACTTAGGGTCCATAAATTTCCCGATTTACCATCTCTCTATCGGTTTCGATTCATAAATCGGCTCAATTCTAAAACCGGTTTAATCTTATTCGGGTCTGGTTCACCCGAATCAATCTGGTTTTTCTCTCCTACTTTGTTCTAAGGTTCCTTTCTAAGGATTATAAATCCCTTCGGGTTACAAGGGATGCATAAATTTTCCTATTTTTCCTTTCTCTATCGGTTCTGGTTCATGAATTGACTCGGTTCATAAACCAGTTCAATCTAATTGGATCCGGTTCATCTAAACTGGTCTAGTTTTTCTCTTCCAATTTGTCCTAAGGTTCTTTTCCAAAGTTTTATGAACCCGTTAGATCACCTGAGAGTTGTAAATTTCCAAATTGCCTGTTCCCAATTTCTTACTTAGTTTGACCGGTTCTTTTCCCAATTTTCCTTAACTCAAAAGGGTGGGGTTTACACCCGGTTTATTCAGGGTTTTCCCTCTTCTAAACCATGGGGAGTAAGGCATCCTTCTTACCTGTACCTTTCATAGAATAACATTAATCAAAACGAAATATAAATTTTACATACCGGCCTTAAGATTTGGCTATTGATAAATATTTAACGTTGGTTTTCCCTTGGTTTCCAAAAAAGGGGTAAAGGGAGTGGGTGAGTTTGACAACTCAATAAATGGGTGTTTGAAAAATGAGTTTCTTATAAAATAGTTTGAATTAGAGTGTGTCAGACTCCTTATTTTCTTTTAAAATATTTTTTCTCAAATTTTGGTTTTCAACATCTTTTCCTAGGGTTTACCAATTATTTTCCAACGATTCTCAAATCATTTCCATGGTTTTCATAACATTTTTCTGATTTCCACATTCGATGTGTTCACAAACCACACACCCTTCATCATGAAGGGACCACACACACATTCGCGAGATGCAATTATGCCGACTGCACCCACTTGTGGATCAGAGCGTCTTTACCATCCACCATGATAGAAGTCTCTAACTTCTACCCGAAGGCTGAGTGAACGTCTCTGACATCCTACCCTCAGACTAAAATACTTTTTGTCCGTATAAGGTCAGAGACGTCATCCTGTCCCCACCTCAGTCTCATGCGCAATGAAGCTACGTCGAGCTTCGCAAGAATTCTCGTATGACTAACTGCCCTTATATCTACCAGGTTGTCTAGAGTCTTGGGACGCATCACTACCCCTCTTGGGCATCTTGAAGGTCCCGTAACGCTATGCATGCGTAATCAACCATTTTTCATATAATGTCATATAATCTTTGGTGCCACTGGTCCAACGGCCCGGGCCCTCAACTCGACCTACAACTATTTGTCTTGACTAGTCCAAAGACTTGTTATGTCGCACTGTCGCTAGTTGATTGTTTATGTTGGTCCTGTCTCAATACCATGGCCAAACAACTTATTTACTTAAGTTTTCATGGCATATTAATCATGTTTGTTTATGAGCTCCTGTTCATACCAACTAGCCCAGGGTCCACTCTTCGAGATTTTTAAAATCGAGCATATTAGCCCCCAAGTTCCAAAACCGAGGCCTCCAGCCTAACAGAGCTATTTGAGCTCCCGTCAAGAACGTCTCCCAAAATGTTTAAGTAGTAGTACACAGTCTAGTGAGAGCACTTCCGACAAAATACTTTTCAACTATCCACCATACCAACAGAGTATGAGGACATCTCCGCTCATAACCGATGAACGGGTTTTCCACTTCCTTCGAGGAAGTTTCATCATACAAACCGAGTATAGTTTACTTACATCAGTAATTAGTTTTTCCACGTGATTTTTACATCAATTCTCTCAGGTGTGATGTTTAAAATACCACTTAGTAGTGGGTTTTCATTTCTGAGGTTCTTATCATCCCAACTAGGTATGATAATAAATTCCTACTAACCCGTTAATGTAGTGAATTCCTCTCGACCGATTATTTGTATTCACATGAGATTGTCCTTGCTGGCATTCCCAGTTCTTCGTGTTCCTATATGATATTAACATACTTGTTCATTATCCCACAACCTAATAGCCTTCATTCATTCCAAATGAATGAGAAAACAAAACTTTTCATTTATTTGTAATTAGGTCCCTAAAGTTAATTTTCTGTAACTTTAAGTCCCTAATGTCGGTTTTTCCTCAAATTGAGTCCCAGAACTTTTAAAATTCACCTTGGGACCTCAATTTATTCAAATTCACATAAAAGGGGTTTAATTTCCCAAATTTCCAATTTGGACCCCCCAACTTTTCCAAAATTACCATTTTGCCCCTACTTTACAAAAATGGTAAGTTTTGCCCCAAAAATTTCAAAATTACCCAATTGATCCTCCAACGTCTTTATCACGCCTAATTGGTCCTCAATTTTATGAAATTGCACTTTAGTCATTAGAATTTTTGAAATTCCCAAAATTTCCCCCAATTTCAACCTTCTAACTTAGTCGAATTTGATTTCATCAAATTGACCAATCAAATGAGTTTAATTGTTGAAATTGAAGTTAGATTGGAGTTCCTACACCTTCATACGATTCAATTACACTTTGAATCGCACGATTTGGTGCCGAAATGAGCTACAACGGACCTTCACTGGAAAACTAGACTTAGAGAGAGAAAGCTTCGAAAATTTACCGTCGAGGGCACGACGGTCCGGGCTTTCAATTTGGGAAAATAGCTCTCATCCTGAGTTTCCTCCTAGGATCAACAATTGCATCAATTGATGTCGAATTGAATGAGAATTTAGTCATTGAAGTTTTGTCAGTTCTCTCTCTAGCACTAATCGAAATTTACAAATAAGAGCCAAATTGGCTTTCCTTGCTGCTCTAATTCAGTTGCAGGAGGGCTTGGTTTGGCTTGAGAAGGACTCTAATTGGCCAATTTAAGCTAGGCCAAAATAGGCTACCGGAGCTACTTCACTGTTCGATCATACCGACGCTTCTCCCGTGACCCTCGGAGTAAACAAAGACTACAAGCTTGTAGCTAATTTCTCACCGAATCCAAAGAAGTTGACCTCACCTTCTTTGGCTCAGAAAAGTGCCCAAGTTGGAGCTCTGGTTCGATGTTGACCAAAAATTAGAGCATTGAGAGAGAATGGAGTTTTCAGGTGGGGAGAGGATGAATGAGGAAGGACTCTTTATATAGGAAGCTCGGGGACTTGTTGTTCATCTAATTGGCGCCTTAATGGCAAGCATTCATTACTTAAAACTCCCTGGCTGGAGACTTTTCATCTTTGCCAACGCTGTGCAATTTTCCAACGAGTGAACAGTGCTATCATCTAAAGGAAGAAGACGACACTGTTCCGAATCAAACTAGACCGGTACGAACGGGTTCAAAGCTTAAATCGGTCGGTTCACTCCTGATTTGACCAAAATTTTCAAAATTAAAAATTTCTAAATTTATCTAAATTCATTTTCTATCCAATGGTGGTATAAAATCTCAAATTTGAATTTTTTAAGCCACCTAAAAAATATAAATTTAGCATTCAGTTAGATAGTGGTTCAAATTGGTCCAAACTGATTCAGATCTAGTTCACCTGAACCGGTTTGGTTTTCATCTCCAATTCATTCAGAAGTCTTTTTTTCATGACATTTGTGACCTTTTAGGTCATCGGGATCCATAAATTTATGAGTTTGCCCTTTCTCCATCGGTTCCGGTTCATAATTCAGCTCAATTCATAAACCCGTTCAATCCTATTGGATCCAGTTCATCTGAAACGGTCTGGTTTTTCTCTTCCAATTTGTTCTAAGGTTCTTTTCCAAGTTTTTATGAATCCTTTGGGTCACTCGGGAGTTGAAATTTCCCAAATTGCCCGTTTGTTGATGATCGGTTTGTGAATTGGTTCGGTGTTTCTCACTCGACCGGTTCTTTTTTTATTTTTCCTTAATTCAAAAGGGCGGGGTTTACAACTCTCCCCTCCTTTGAGGAGTTTTTTTCCCCAAAACTTAATTAGCAACCTTTGCATGAGGAACAATTTCCTTTGATGTCAACTTGGTGTTTGCTTAACATGCAAACTCTTCTCTTGTTCTTTCAATTAGCCCTTTTTATATCATTCACTTAAGAAATTTCTTTTCCTTTATATTGTTTACTCCTTCCATGGAATTTATCATAACTAGACATACCTTACTTAAGGGTATATCCTTAGATTCATATCTTTCTTTACTTAGAGCAACATTTTTCCCTTTGAGGTCCTGTACTCAAGATTGGGAGTTCCAAGATACTTAACCATTCCCGTGTCTAGTTAGCCTCTCGGTCGTTGAAACCCTTAGCTTGATGTTCCTTAGAGCGTTACATACTTATTCTCACGGGTTTCCGTGTTATCACCTTTTCATCCTATTTCGACTCTTCCTTCATTTGTTGTTCATTAACATTTTAGTCTAAATTCTATGTTTGACCTTATCATGCTTACTATTTGATTCTTCCTTATTTTGAGTCATGTTTTCCTCGGGACTGTTGTGTCACTCCCTAACCCAGTTTGGTTGGATCCCCGTGATCAATCTGCCACTCTCCTAGTTTATTAAAGGGTTTCCCCTTATTATAAACCGCAAAGAGTAAGACATCCTTTAGTCTACACCTTTTCCTGGAATAACATAAATCAAAATTATGTAATAATTTAGATTTATCATACCTGTCTCACAAGCGTCTTATTTGATGATTTTTAAGGGTAGGCTTACCGAAATCTCCTGAAAGGTATATAAGGGAGGGGGTGAGTTAGACTACTCAGTAAAAGGGTTTTCAAAAGTTTAGACTTTTAAGAAAACATTTATTATTGGAGTGTGCCATACTCCTTTTTGTCAAAACCATTTCATTTGCAAATCTCGGGTTTATCACCATTTCTTTTTAACCACGGTGTGTATCACCCAACGCACATCCTTCATTATGAAGGTTACACACATTCCCAGGTCAGCATGACCATGGAACCCACTTGTGGCTTCGTAGATAGAAGTACGACCACTTCTACCCTAAGAATGAGCGGATGTACGTGACATCCAACCCTCAATCCCGAAAATTGATTCTTCGTGTCCATATGAGGACAGAGACCTCATCCCGTCCCCACCCCGGTCTCATGCGCTTAGTGTTACTCCAAATTTTGCGTAGTCACCTGATATGACAAACTGCCCTTATCTCACCAGGTCATCTAATGCCCTTAGGACGCATCACTACCTCTCTTGGGCGTTTTGATGGTCCCGTACTCACAGTGCATGCACAATCACTATTTTCTCATTATGCCATATAATCTGTGGTGCCACTGGTCCAATGGCCCCGACTCTCAACTTAACTCACAGTTGTTTGTCTTGACTGGTCCGTTGACCTGTCATGTCGCACTGCCGCTAGTTGACTGAGTATGTCGGTCCTATCTTGGTACTGTGGCCAAACAATTCCTTTATTTAAAGTTTTATGGCATATAATTCATTTTTGTTTATGAGCTCATGCTCGTGCCAACTGACCTTGGGCCCACTGTACGAGATTTTCAAAATTGGGCATATTAGCCCCCAAGTTCCAAAATTGAGGCCCCCGGCTTATCAGAGCTATTCGAGCTCCCGTCAACAAGGTCTTCCAAATAGTTTAAGTATTGGCACGCAGTCAGGGGAGAGCACTTCCAACAAAAATATATTTTCACTGTCCCTTATACAGCCCGGGTACAAGGACATCTCCGTTCATAACCGATGAATGGGTTTTCAACTTCCTTCGAGGAAGTTTCATCATACCAATCGGCTATGATCTACTTACAACCAGTAAGTAGTTTTTTCGCATGTTTTTTCACATCACTACTCTAAGTTATGATGTTTAAAATACCACATAGTAGTGGATTTTCATTTCGATGTGCTTATCATCCCCAAATGGGTATGATATAAAATCCCACTCACAACTAGTAAGTGATTTTTAACTTTAAGTTATGCTCATCATCCCAACCGGGTGTGACGTTAGTAAACCCACTCACCCGTTAATGCCATGAATTCTACTAGACCGGTTCTTTGTATTCACGCGAGCTTGTCCATGTTGGCGTTCCCGATACTTTGTGCTCCTACACGATATGAACATCTCGATTCATTATCTGTCATACCCCAACCCGGTTTGGTTGGATCCCCGTGAACAACCTACCACTCTTTCTTGGTTCAAGAGGAGTTTCCCCCTTCTTTTAGTCAAGAGGAGCCAGGCAAAATTCCAACCTTGCTCCCTAGAAGACATATATCAAATAAAATGCAAGCTTAAAGACAAATTTCAGCATACCTGACAAAGGGTAAGGCTCGATATTACTTCTAATCATTTTCTCTTTTCCTAAAAAGGGGTAGAAAAGAGGGGTGAGTTTCTACAACTCAGTGAATGAGTTTTCAAAGGTCTACTTTTAACTTTTAAGAAAAACATTTATATGAAGTGTGCCAGACTCCTTTCTTTTCAAAAATCACTTCATTTAAAAAGATTTGGATTTTTCCATTATTTCTTAGTTATCGGTGTGTCATCACCCAACACACATCCTTCATCATGAAGGTTACACATATTTGGAAGTCAATATCATACTGAACCCGCTAGTGGCTTTGGAGCGACTTTTCCTACCACCTGGATAGAAGCACAACCACTTCTACCCTGGTAATGAGTGGATGTATGCAGCATCCAACCCACAATCCCGAAATTTTCTTCTTCGTGTCCGTATGAGGACAGAGACCTCATCCCATCCCCATCTCGGTCTCATGCGCTTGGTGCTGTTCCAAATTTCGCATAGACACCTGGAACAACGATCTGCCCTTATACTCACCAGGTCATCCAGGGCCCTTAGGACACATCACTACACCTCATGGGCATCTTGATGATCCCGTACTCATGGTGCATGCACAAGCAAAGTTTTCTTAAATTTTCCATATAATATGTGGTGCCATTTGTCCCAATGGTCCCGACCTTCAAGTTAACATGTAGCTGTTTGTCTTGACTGGTCTGGGGACTTGTCATATCGCACTTCTACTAGTTGACTGAGTAAGTCGGATCTACCTTGGTACCATGACCAAACAATTCACTTATTAAGTTTTAATGACACATATATATATCATGATCTTTTATGAGTTCCTGCTTGTGTCCATTGGCATATGGCCCACTGTTCGAGTTTTTCAAAAACTAGGCGTTTAAGCCCTCAAGTTCTAAAACCGAGGCCCCCGGCCTATAAGAGCTATTCGAGCTCCCATCAAGAAGGTCTCCCAAATAGTTTAAGCATTGGCACATAGTCAGGGGAGAGCACTTCCAACAAAATAGATTTTTACTGTCCATTATACCGACCGGTATAAGGACATCTCTGTTCATAACCGATGAACGGGTTTTCAACTTCCTTCGAGGAAGTCTCATCATACCAATCGAGTATGATCTACTTACAACCCGTAAGTAGTTTTTCCGCATAACTTTCACATCACTTTCTCTAAGTAGTGATGATTAAAAATACCACTAAGCAGTGGGTTTTTATACCGAGGTACTTATCATCTCCAACCGGGTATGATACATAATACCACTCACAACCGGTAAGTGGTTTTTAATTTTAAGTTATGTCATCATCCCAACCGGATATGATGTTAGTAAACCCACTCACCCGATAGTGCAGTGAAATTCCACTTAGTCGGGTTCCGTCCTTAGCAGGATGGACTTCGACTGGCATTCCCGATGTCTCGTTCTCCTACACGAAATGAACATAATTGTTCATTATTCTTTGGCCTAATAGCCCTCATTCGTTATTTGCAATTAGGTCCCTAATGTTATTTCTTCTTTAACTTTAAGCCCCTATTGTCGGGTTTTTCCTAAATTTGAGTCCCAAAACTTTTAAAATTGATCTTAGGACCTCAAAATCATTTGATTTCACACAAAGGGGTTTAATTTCCCAAATTTCCAATTTGGTCCTTCAATTTTCCCAAAATTACCATTTTGCCCCTTCTTTAGAAAAATGGTAAATTTTGCCCCAAAAATTCTAAAATTTCTCAATTGGCCCTCTAATATTCTTATCATGACCAATTGACCCCCAATTTTAGAAAATTACATTTTGGTCCTTCAAATTTTTGAAAATCCCCAAATTTCCCCCAATTTCAACTCTTTAACACTGCCAAATTTGATTTCATCAAATTGACCGATCAAACACCTCTAATTGTTGAAATTGGAGTTGAAATTGAGTTCCTACATGTTCATACAATTCTAAGAAACTTTGAATCGTAGATTTTAATGTCGGAACAAGCTCAAACGAAGATTCGCCAGAAAACAGACTGTAGAGAGAGAAAGTTTCGATTTCTCATCGGTGAGGGCGCAGCGGTTGGAGCTCTCTATCTGGGCAGGTAGCTCACCTCTAGAAGTTCTTCCTAGGATAAAAAATAACATCAATTGATGTCGAATTGGATTAGAATTTCTTCATTGAATTTCAGCCGACTCTCTCTCTAATAATAATATGAAATTGTAAAGGGGAGTCGAATTAGCTTACCTTTCGGTCCTAATTCGGCCGTGGAAGGGCTGAGGTGGTGTCAGGAGAGCTTGGTTTGGCCTGAGGAGGGCTTGAATTGGCTGATTTCAACTCGTCCAAAATAGGGAAGCTTCGGTCCGCCTGAGCTGCATCACTGTTTGATCACGTCAGCGCTTCTCCGGCGACTCTCGGGATGAACGGATGCTACCACCGTGTAGCTGACTTCTCCCCGGTTCTAATGAACCTAACCTCATCTTCTTTGGCTCAGAATTGATCCTATATCAGAGCTCTGGTTCGAGCTTCACTGGAAAACTAAGCAACTAAGAGAGAGGAAGCTTTTCAAGTGTAGAGGGGACGAATGGAGAGGGGCTCTTTATATAGGGAGCTTGGGGACCCGTTCGCCGTAGGTTTGGCACCGTTATGACAGGAATTGATGACCTGAAACATACCAAACATAGGCATTTTTTCTTCACCAGCGTTTCTTCAATTTCCCGGCGAGTGAATAGTGTTGTCATCCTAAGGAAGAAGATGACACTGTTCCAAACCGGACCGGTCCGAACCGCATTCAAAGCCTAAACCGACCAATTCACCCCTCATTCGAACGAGTTTTTCAAATCTAAAAATTTCTAAATTTGTTAAATTCATTCTCCATCCAATGGTGGCCTCAAATCTCCAATTTGAATTATTTAAGCCACCTAGAAAAATGAATTTAGGATTTGGTTCATTAGTGGTTCAAACCGATCCGAAACGATTCGGATCTGGTTCACCTAAATCGGTTTGGTTTTCATCCGCAATTTCTTCACAAGTCCATTTCCATGTCTTTTGTGACTCCTTGGTTTATTTAGGGTCCATAAGATTCCCGATTTATCATCTCTTTATTGATTTCAGTTCATAAATCGGCTTGATCCTTAAACCAATTTCATCCGGTTCAGGTCCGGTTCACCCGAACTGATCTAGTTTTTCTCTCCCACTTTGTTCTAAGGTTCCTTCCCAAGGTTTATAAATTTCTTTGGGGCATAAGGGAGTTCAATTTCTCTGTTTTGCCTATTCTCTATCAGTTCCGGTTCATGAAACGACTCTGTTCATAAATCGGTTCAATCTAGTTGGATTCGGTTCATCTAAACTAGTCTCCTATTTCTCTTCCAATTTTTCCTAAGGTTCTTTGCCATGGTATTATGAACTCTTTGGATCACCTGAGAGTTGTAAATTCCCAAACTCCATGTTCACAAATGATCAGGTTTGTGAACCAATTCTGTATCCTTACTTGGTTTGACCGGTTCTTTTCCTAGTTTTCCTTAGCTAGAAAGGGCGGGTGTTACATTATCCTTCGGCCTAATAGCCTTCATTCATTCCAAATGAATGAGAAAGTTATTAGGTCCCTAAAGTTATTTCTCTTTAACTTTATGTCCCTAATGCCGGTTTTTCCTCAAATTGAGTCCTGAAACTTTTAAAAGTTATTATAGGACCTCAATTTATACCATTTCACAAAAAAGGGGATTAATTTCCTAAATTTCCAATTTGGTCCCCCAACTTTTCCAAAATTACCATTTTCCCTTCCTTTACAAAAATGGTAAGTTTCACCCCAAAAATTCTAAAATTCCTCAATTGGCCCTCTAACATTTTTATCATGCCCAATTGACCCTCAATTTTAGGAAATTGCATTTCGGTCCCTTGAATTTTTGAAAATCTCCGATTTCCCCCAAATTTTCCCTTAATTGCAACTTTTTAACACAATCGAATTTGATTTTATCAAATTGACCGATCAAACACCTATAATTATTGAAATTGAAGTTGAATTTGAGTTTTTCCTTGTTCATACGATTCCCTAGAACTTTGAATCACGAGTTTTAAAGCTGGAACAAGCTCAAATGGTGCTTCACCGAAAAATAGTCTACAGAGAGAGAAAGCCTTGATTACTCATCGGTGAGGGCACGACCGTCCGAGCTTTCGATATGGGAAGATAGCTCTCATCCTAGGGTTCATCCTATAATCAAGTACTGCATCAATTGATGCTGAATTGAGTTAGAATTTCATCATTGAAATTCTACCGGTTCTCTCTCTAGCACCGGCCGGAAATTACAGAGGGGAGCCGAATTGGCTTACCTTTCAGTCCTAATTCGGCCGTGGAAGGGATGAGGAAGTGTTGGGAAGGCTTGGTTTGGATTGAGGAGTGCTCAAAATGGCCAATTTCAACTCAGCCGAAATAGAGCATCTTCGGTCCGTTGGAGCTGCTTCACTATTTCATCACGCTAGCGTTTCTTCGGCAACCCTCGGAGCAAATGGAGACTACAGGCATGTAGCTGACTTCTCCTTGGTTCTATAGAACCCGACCTCACCTTGTTTGGCACCGAAAAGACCCTATATCAGAGCTCTAGTTCGAGCTTCGCCAAAAAACTAAGCAACTGAGAGAGTGAGTTTTTCAGGTGTGGAGAGGATGAATGGGGAGGGACTCTTTATATAGGGAGCTCGGGGACCTGTTGGTCGTTCGTTTGGCACCGTTATGATAGGCATTGAAGACCTAAAACATACCAAATGGAAGCGTTTCTTCTTCGCTGGCGCTACTTCAATTTTTCGGCGAGTGAACAGTGCTGTCATCCTGAGGAAGAACCGACTGAACCGGTCCGAACCGGGTTCGAAGCTTAAACCAGTTGGTTCACCCCTCATTCGATTGAGTTTTTCAAATCTAAAAATTTGTAAATTCATTTTCTATCCAATCGTGGCCTCAAATCTCAAATTTGAATTATTTAAGGCACCTAGAACAATGAATTTAGGATACGGTTCAATAGTGGTTCAAACTGGTTCGGATCTGGTTCACTTGAACTGGTTTGATTTTCATCCCCAATTCCTTCACAAGTCCATTTCCATGTCTTTTGTGACTCCTTGGGTCACTTAGGGTCCATAAAATTCCTAATTTACCATCTCTTTATTGATTCCAGTTCATAAATCAGCTCGGTTCTTAAACCGATTCAATCTGGTTTGGGTCCGGTTCTCCCGAACCGATCTAATTTTTCTCTCCCACTTATTTCTAAGTTTCCTTCCCAAGGTTTATAAATCTCTTTGGGTCACAAGGGATCCATAAATTTCCTTGTTTTCCCTTTCTCTATCGGTTTCAGTTCGTGAATCGACTTGGTTCATAAAATGGTTCAATCCAATTGGATCCAGTTCATCGAAACCGATCTAGTTTTTCTTTTTTAATTCATCCTAAGGTTCTTTTCCATAGTATTATAAACCCTTTGGATCACCCGGGAGTTGTAAATTCCCAAATTTCCAGTTCACAAATGATCGGGTTAGTGAACCGGTTTGGTTTTCTCACTCGGTTTAACCAGTTCTTTTCCCTGTTTTTCCTTAGCTAAAAAGGGCGGGGTTTACATGCCCCTTTCAGTATGACATTTTTTAGATCTTATCTCTATGTCCATTAGATTTCCAGAACATCTCATTTAGGGTTGTTCCCAACTTTCTAAACTCTCAGGGATTGTGTAACTTCATCCTTCTTTTCATTTGGTAGTATTCATCGACTACCTTTAATCAATTATTGACCTTAATTTCTCTAATTGGCTTCTTTTTCTTCCAATCAGTTAATACCTTGGCTATCCCGACATACCCTTAACCACTTATGATTCTTTATGAGGTTCTTTGGTTTAAGCTTCTTAGGATCCATCTAGTGATTCCTTAGCTTTGGAACTTCCTTTTTTTGAGGTCACTTCCTACTTATATCCTCTACCTAAAGATTCCCGCCCTAGTTCAACCTCTCTAACTCTTCTTAGAGACTTTTCCTTCTTTCCTTTTATGAGTAGTCCACTTGTCATGGTGTCCTTTGATGCCATCTTCCTACTTACTTGCTCCTTGGGTCTTCCTAGTATGCTTCCATAGGGTTTCCTTCTTTAAGATAATCCTTTCTCTTCTTTCTTGGAATTTATTTGTCTTTGAGAGTATCCAACTTTGACTTTCCTGATATCCTCGGATGCCATCCTTCCTGCTTCACCTTCGAGGTTTGGTGGGTACATGCGTAGGATTTTCTTTTACCCATATTTCATCAAAAGTTTTATAAGAAATGGAACTTTTATTATAATGCTGATGAATTACAGGGTTTTTGGTTATATTGGTCTAGAGGTACTATGGTAAGTACTAACTATAGTACTAGGTTCATCCTGTGCTTCCTTCTGGTTGAGGTTGTATACTCGAGTTGGTTCTCTTGACGTAGTGGCTATGTCTTATCCTCCGTCTAGTGCCCTTGGGTTTCCTTCAGGTGGTGGATGGTCACTTTATTGGGTATTACCTCGAAGGGTTGGACAACTCTTTGTAAAGTGTTTGAGCTGTCCACATTCAAAATAGGCTCGACACGACCCTTCATGACTTTTTTGGCATCTAGGGCAAGAGGGGTTTCTCCTTTGTGTGGTTGTACTTGTCTCTCTTTGAGTATAGTAATTGTCATTTCTCCTAAAAGACCCCATTCTTGTCACCCCCCCCTCCATTTTTGTCTACCAAGCTCCTTTTGACCTCTCTATTGCTCTGTCCTTCCTTTTCCTTCCGGCCGATGACATCTTGTATGTACCAGACATTCACACTCATGGGCCATGCTAATGATGGCAACCAAATCCATGGGGTGTCCTAGTACTCCCATCCAGTCTCTTATATCAATGCTTAGATCATCCATGAACCATTGGCAAATATCTGCTAGTTCGGCTAAGTTTGGAGCAAAAGGCCTTAACTCATTAAACTTAGTCTCATATTCCGATATGGAGTTAAGCCCTTGTCGTAGTTGAAGAAAATTTTGATTCTTCTCATTAATTAAGTGAGGGGCCAAGTACTCCATGTATCTCTCCTGAAACTGCTCCTAGGAGGGTGTGGAAGTTTGCAAGCTTCGGATATTATCCCACCATCTTTTGGCACTACCCTCCAAGAAATATTCTGTTAGGATCACCATATCCTTTGGTAATATTCTGACTATCCCCATCAGCTTCTTGATGTTAGTCAGCCAGTCCATGGCGGCTCCAGCATCTTTCTCTCCAAGAAAAGGCTTACACCCCAATTGACGAAAAGTCTTGAGATACTTGGGAATATCAACTGGACGGGGATGATTAACAAGAGAAGGATGAGTTTGTACTTCCTCTATTTCAGCACGAGAGTTGGTGCCTGCCTCAGGGACGAGGCTAGGTTGCCCAAATACTCAAGTGACTCTTCAAATGTTCTGAGCTTGGTCCAGTTGGAACTATTTGGGTCGAATATTGTAGCTCTAGTTCTCTTAGTTCCTTTCTTGGAGCCATCTGAAAATTTTGAAAGTATTCATATTAATTACTATATTCTCTAGTCTTGATAATGTATTGGAGGAAACATGCTCTGATATGACTCAAGTTGTCACGTCCCGACCTGGTTTGGTCAGATCCTCATGAACAACCCACCACTCTCTTGATTTATTTAGGGTTTTCCCCTCTTCCAAACTATGGGGAGTAAGGCGTCCTTCTTACTTGTACCTTTCCTGAAATAATATTAATCAAAACGAATATAAATTTTACATGCTTGCCTTAAGGTTTGGCTACCGATTAATCTTTAAGGTTGGTTTTCCCTTGGTTTCCTAAAAAGGGGTAAAGGGAGGGGGTGAGTTCTACAACTCACTGAATGGGTGTTTGAAAAATGAGTTTCTTATAAAATAGTTTGAATTGGAGTGTGCTAGACTCCTTATTTTCTTTTAAAACATTCTTTTCTCATATTCTGGTTTTCAACACCTTTTCCCAAGGGTTAGCAATTATTTTCCAAGGATTCTCAAATCCTTTCCAAGGTTTTCATAACCTTTTCCCATTTCCATATTCGGTGTGTTCACAAACCACACACCCTTCATCATGAAGGGATTACACACACATTTGCGAGATGCAGTTATGCTGACTGCACCCACTTGTGGATTGGAGTGTCTTTACCATTCACCCTAATAGAAGTCTTTGACTTCTACACGAAGTCTGAGTGAACGTCTCTGACGTCCTACCCTCAAACCAAAATACTTCGTGTTTGTATGAGGACAGAGACCTCATCCTATCCCCACCCCAGTCTCATGCGCAATGAAGCTACGTTGAGCTTCACAAGACTTCTGGTACGACTAATTGCCCTTATATCCACTAGGTCGTCTAGAGCCTTGGGACGCATCACTGCTCCTCTTGAGCGTCTTGAAGGTCATATAATACTGTGCATGCAAAATCAACAGTTTTTTATATAATGCCATATAATATATGGTGCCACTGGACCAATAGCCCCAACCTTTAACTCGACCTGCAACTGTTTGCCCTGACTAGTCCGGGGACCTATCTTGTCACACTACCGCTAGTTGACTGAGTATGTCGGTCCTATCTCAATACCATGGCCAAACAACTAATTTACTTAAGTTTTCATGGCATATTAATCATGTTTGTTTATGAGCTCCTGCTCGTGCCAACTGGCCTAGAGCCCATTGTTCTAGATTTTTAAAATCATACATATTAGCCCCCAAGTTCCAAAACCAAGGCCTCTAGCCTAACTGAGCTATTCGAGCTCCTATCAAGAAGGTCTCCCAAAATGTTTAAGTAGTGGCACACAGTTAGTGGAGAGCACTTCCGACAAAATACTTTTCAACTATCCATCATACCAACTGAGTATGAGGACATCTCCGCCCATAACTGATAAACAGGTTTTCCACTTACTTCGAGAAAGTTTTATCACACTAACTGGGTATGATCTACTTACACCAGTAAGTAGTTTTTTTACATGATTTTCACATCACCCATCTTAGGTGTGATGTTTAAAACACCACTTAATAGTGGGTTTTCATTTCTGAGGTGCTTATCATTCCAACCAGGGATGATAATAAATTCCCACTCAACCGTTAATGCAGTGAATTCCTCTTGACTGGTTCTTTATATTCATGCGAGCTTGTCCTTGCTGGCGTTCCCCGTACTTAATGTTCCTACATGATATGAACATCCTTATTCATTATCCCATGACCTAATAGCCTTCATTCATTCCAAATGAATGAGAAAACCAAACTTTTCATTTATTTGTAATTAGGTCCTTAAAGATAATTTTTTTTAACTTTAAGTTCCTAATGCCGATTTTTCCTCAAATTGAGTCCCAAAACTTTTAAAATTCACCTAGGGACCTCAATTTATTCAAATACACAAAAAGGGGTTCACTTTCCCAAATTTCCAATTTGGTCCCCAACTTTTCCAAAATTACCATTTTGCCCCTACTTTACAAAAATGGTAAGTTTTGCCCCAAAAATTCCAAAATTGCCCAATTGGTCCTCTATCATCTTTATCATGCCCAATTGGTCCTCAATTTTATGAAATTGCACTTTAGTCCCTCAAATTTTTGAAATTCCCAAATCCCCCCAATTTTTCCCTCAATTTCAAACTTCTAACTTAGCCGAATTTGATTTCATCAAATTGACCAATCAAATGAGTTTAATTGTTGAAATTGAAGTTAGATTAGAGTTCTCATGCCTCGACCTGGTTTGGTTGGATCCTCGTGATCAACCCGCCACTCTCTTGATTTACTAAAGGGTTTCCCCTTATATTATAAACCGTAAAGAGTAAGTCGTTCTTTAGACCTGCACATTTTCCAGGAATATAATAAATCAAAATTGCATAGTAATTTAAATTAATCGTACCTATCTTGCAGGCGTTTAATTGCACGAGTTTTTAAGGTTCAGCTTTCCAGGACTTCCTGAAAGGGGTATAAGGGAGGGGGTGAGTACAAAGACTCAGTGAATGGGATTCAAATCTTTTGAATTTCAAGAAAAATATTTATATGGAATTTTCTAGACTCCTTTCTTTTAAAAAATCCCTTCATTAAAAAAAATTTAGGTTTTTCCATTATTTCTTAATTACCGGTGTGTAATCACCCAACACACATCATTCATCATGAAGGTTACACACATTTGCATGTCAATATCACTACTGAACTCGCTAGTGGCTTTGGAGCGACTTTTCCTGCCACCCGGATAGAAGTACGACCACTTCTACCCTAGGAATGAGTGAATATACACGACATCCGACCCACAATCTCGAAATCACTTCTTCATGTCCGTATGAGGACAAAGACCTCATCTCGTCCCCACCCCGGTCTCATGCGCTTGGTGCTACAACAGATTTCGCACAGACACTTGGAACAACGAACTGCCCTTATAACCACTAAGTCGTCCAGTGCCCTTAGGACGCATCACTACCCCTCATGGGCGTCTTGATGATCTCATACTTATATTGCCATGTAATATGTGGTGCCACTAGTCTAACGGCCCCGACTCTCAACTCAACCCGCAGTTGTTTGTCTTCACTGGTCCGTTGATCTGTCATGTCGCACTATCGCTAGTTGACTGAGCATATCCGTCCTATCTTGTTACCATGGCCAAACAATTCACTTATTAAGTTTTATAGCACATATATCATGTTCGTTTACGAGCTCCTGCTCGTGCCAACTGGCCTTGGGCCCACAGTATGAGATTTTCAAAATTGGGCATTTAGCCCCCAAGTTTCAAAACCTAGGCCCCCGTCCTATCAGAGCTATTCGAGCTCCCGTCGAGAAGGTCTCCCAAATTGTTTAAGCATTGGCACACAGTCAGGGGAGAGCACTTCCGACAAAACATATGTTTTCTCTATCCATTATACCGCCCGGGTATAAGGACACCTCCGTTCATAACTGGTGAACGGGTTTTCAACTTCCTTCGAGGAAGTCTCATCATACCAACCGGGTATGATCTACTTACAATCGGTAAGTAGTTTTTCCGTATGATTTTCAATCACTTCCTCTAAGTAGCGATGTTTAAAATACCACTTAATTGTGGGTTTTCATACCGAGGTACTTATCATTCCCAATCGGGTATGATATAAAATTTTCACTCACAATCGGTAAGTGGTTTTTAATTTTAAGTTGTGCTCATCATCCCGACTGGGTATGATGTTAGTAAACCCACTCACCCGTTAATGCCGTAAATTCCACTAGATCGGTTCTTGGTATTCACACGAGCTTGTCCTTGCTGGTGTTGCCGGTACTTTGTGTTCCTACATGATATGAACATCTTGGTTCATTATCCTTCAGCCTAATTGCCTTCATTCATTCCAAATGAATGAGAAAGTCAAACTTTCATTTATTTGCAATTAGGTCCCTAAAGTTATTTCTCTTAAACTTTAAGTCCCAAATGCCGGTTTTTCCTCAAATTGAGTCCGGAAACTTCTAAATTTATCAGAGGAGCTCAATTTATTCCATTTCACAAAAAGGAGTTTAATTTCCCAAATTTCCAATTTGGTCCCCCAACTGTTCCAAAATTACCATTTTGCCTTTCCTTTACAAAAATGGTAAATTTTGCCCCAAAAATTTCAAAATTCCTCAATTGGTCCTCTAACATTATTTTCATGCCCAATTGACCCTCAATTTCATAAATTTTCATTTTGGTCCTTTGAATTTTGAAAATCCCCAATTTTTTCCCAATTCCAACTTCTTAACAAAGCTGAATTTGATTTCATCAAATTGACCTATCAAACGTTTCCAATTATTGAAATTGAAGTTGAAATTGAGTTTCTATATGTTCATACGATTCTTTAGAAATGTGAATCACAAGTTTTAACGTCGGGACGAGTTCAAACGGAGCTTCACCGGGAAATGAACTATAGAGAGAGAAAGCTTCGATTACTCACCAGTGAAGGCAGTGCGGTCCAAGCTTTCGATCTGGGTAGATAGCTTTCATCTTGAGGATCATTCTAGAATCAAGAATTGCATCAATTGATGCGGAATTGGATTAGAATTTCATCATTGAAATTCGGTTGACTCTCTCTCTAGCACTGATCGAAAATCGTAAAGGGGAGCCTAATTGGCTTACCTTTCAGTCCTAATTCGGCCGTGGAAAGGCTAAGGAAGTGTTGGGAGGGCATGGTTTGGCCTGAGGATGGCTTGAAATGGCCGATTTCCGCTTGGCCGAAATAGGGCAACTTCAGTCCGTCGGAGTTGCTTCACTATTCCATCATGCCGGCGCTTTTCCAACAATTCTCGGATTGACTAGAGTTTGCTATAAGATAGTTGTCTTCTCCCCGGTTCTAAAGAGCTCAACCTCTCCTTCTGAGGTTAAGAAAAATGTTTAAGTCGAAACTCTAGTTCGAGCTTTACCGAGAAATGGAGCAGTAGAGAGAGAGAAGTGTTTAGGTGTAAGGATAATGAATGGGGATGACCTCTTTATATAGGTGTAAAACCGTGTATTAAATGGGAGAGATTTATTACTAGTATTAACATTGCCATAAATTATTGGTATTAATTCCAATAATTTAATTTTGGTATTAAATTATTTGTATTAATTCCAATAATTTAATTTAGGTATTAAATTATTGGTATTAATTACAATAATTAAATATATATTAATTTATGGCTATTTATGATAAGACGTTCGCATAAAAATTCTTGACCCGAATTTCGGGTTACAAAAAAATCATACTTCCAAGGAGGTCACCCATCCTCACACTACTCTCGAGCAAGCACACTTAACTTTCAAGTTCTCATAAAATCTAATTCACCTGAACCAAATTAGTTTTTATCTTTTAATTTGTCTTAAGTTTCTTTTTCAAGGTTTAATGAACCATTTGGATCACCCGGAAGTTGTAAATTTCTAAATTGCTTATTCCCAAATATTCGAGTTTGTAAACGGCTCAATTTTCTTACTCGGGTTGACTGGTTCTTTCTCGGTTTTCCTTAACTCAAAAGTGGGTTTACAGGAGTTCCTACACCTTCATACGATTCAATTGCACTTCTAATCGCATGATTTGGTGACAGAATGAGCTCAAACGGAGCTTCGCCGAGAAACTGGACTTACAAACAGAAAGCTTCGAAAGCTTACCGCTGGGGGCGCAGAGGTACGAGCTTTCGAGCTGTGCATATAGCTCTTGTCCTGAGGTTTCTCCTAGGATCAAGAATTGCATCAATTAATGCCAACTTGAATGAGAATTTAGTCATCAAAGTTCAATCGGTTCTCTCTCTAGCACCAATTAGAATTTATATAGAGAAGCTAAATTGGCTTACCTTTCCACTCTAATTCAGCTGTAGGAGGGCTGTGGAGGTGTTGGGAGGGCTTGGTTTGGCCTGAGAAGGGTTCGAATTGGACGATTTCAACTCGATCGAAATAGAGCAGCTTTGGTCCATTGAAGCTACTTCACTGTTCGATCACGCCGGCGCTTCTCAGACGACCCTTGGAGCAAACGGAGACTACAGGCATGTAGCTGACTTCTCCTCGAATCCAAAGAACCCAACCTCACCTTGTTTGGCTCAAAAAAGTGCCAAAGTCAGAGCTCTGGTTTGAGCTTCGCCGAAAATTGGAGCAACTGAGAGAATGGAGTTTTTAGGTGTGGAGAGGAAAAATGAGGAGGGGCTCTTTATATAGGAAGCTCGGAGACTTCTTGGCCATCCAATTGGCACTTTAATGGTGGTCATTCATTATGTGAAACTCCCTGGCCAGAGGCTTTTTAGCTATGCCGATGTTGCACGATTTTTCGATGAGTAAACAGTGCTGTCATCCGAAGGAAGATGATGACATTGTTCCGAACTGGACCGGATCGGGTTCAAAGCTTAAACATGTTGGTTCACCCCCAATTCAACAGAAATTTTCAAAATTAAAAATTTATAAATTTATCTAAATTCATTTTCTATCCAATGGAGGCCTCAAATCTCAAATTTGAATTTTTTAAGTCATCTAAAAAATGAATTTAACATCTAATTCAATAGTGGTTCAAATCGGTCCAAACCGGTTCGTGTCTGGTTCACCTAAACCGGTTTGGTTTTCATCTCCAATTCATCGTAAATTCCTTTTTCATGACTTTTGTGACTCTTTTTAGTCATCAAGATCCATAAATTTCTCGGTTTGCCATTTCTCCATCGGTTTCGGTTCATAAACCGGCTCGGTTCATAAACTGGTTGAATCCTGTTGGATCCGGTTCATCTGAACTGGTTTGATTTTTCTCTTCCAATTTATTCTAAGGTTCTTTTCCAAGCTTTTATGAATCCTTTGAGTCACTCGGGAGTTGAAATTTCTCAAATTACCCGTTCTTTGATGATCGGTTTGTGAACCAGTTTGGTGTTTCTTACTCGGTTTGACCAGTTCTTTTCCCGGTTTTTCCTTAATTCAAAAGGGTGGGGTTTACAGTCTCCTTGACGAAGGATCACTCGATCCTTGAGTCAAAGAGAGTGTATATCCCCTTTCCGAATATTTGCACGTGTCTTGAGAGAGATTTATGAATATTTCTTGAGAGAACAAACTTTATTAATTCGAGAATAGGGACTACATGACTTAGGATTACAGACTCATCATAAGGGAGTGGTTGAGACATACCATCTATTACGATAGGGATCCTTCTAGGCTTCCTCATGAGTGAGGTTGTATACTCTGGTCAGGACTTGGGTGGGTGTCACCCTCCCCCGGTTGGGTGCCCTCTAATTTTCGGGCAGTGGTTGTGGGGCATTTTGTTGGATGTTGCCTCATAGTGTCGGGTAGTTTCTTACGTAGTGCCTAAGCTGACCGCACCCAAAACATGTTGGGCATGCCCCTTCATGGGTCCTCTAGCACCTATAGCAGTAGGGGCCCTTTCTCTAAGGGGGTGTGTTCACCTCCCTGTGGGTTTGATAACCCTTCCCTCTTCTCGGGAACCTTGCCTTGGTCCCTCACTTTGATCGTCCTCGCTCTCTCCGGCCTCCCTTACTACCATGGCCCCTCTCATCCCTTCGCTCGTTCAGCTCCACCCGGTGGCATCTTGTTTGGACTAGATGCTCGCACTCGTGGACCATGCTAACGATGGCAGCCAGGTCGATGGGGGCATCCCAATACCCCCATCCGGTCTCTCACGTACATAGTGAGTCCATCAATAAACTTCCAGCAGATATCTACCAGTCCCGCCAAGTCGAGGAGAAGGGTCTTAACTCATTAATCTTTGTCTCATACTCCAAGACCGTACTTGCTCCTTGTTAGAGTCGGAAGAATTCCAATTTCTTCTCGTTGATTAAGTGGGGAGCTAGGTACTCCTCCGAGTACCTTTCCTCGAACTTCTCCTAGGTGGGTGTAGAGGAGGAGAAGTTTCTTACATTGTCCCACCATCTCTTGGTGCTGGATTCCAGAAAGAATTCAGCCAGAGTCAACATCTCCTCCGGGGGCATCCTTATGATCCCCATAAACTTATTAAGGCTAGCTAGCCAATCCATAACTACCCGACATCCTTCTACCTTGAGAAGGGCTTGCAACTGAGTTGTCGGAGGGTCTTCAAGTACTTGGGAATGTCAAAGAGAGGCGGGGCAGGGGTGGAAGTAGACTATGACTGTACTTCCTCAGAACAGGTGTGGAACTCAGAATCTAGGTGGGGCTCGGCATCGAGGTTGGGTGTAAACCCCACTCTTTGAAGTTAAGGAAAAATGGGAAAAGAACTAGTCAAACCGAGTGAGAAAATCGAATCGGTTCACAAACCCAATCATTAGAGAATAGGAAAATTAGGAAATTTACAACTCCTGAGTGACCTAGAGAACCATAAAAACCTTGGAAAAGGACCTTAGGACAATTTGGGAGAGAAAACAAAACCAGTTCAGGTGAACTGGATCCGAATCGAAATGAACCGGTTTGAACCACTATTGAACCGTATGCTAAATTTATTTTTCTAGGTGGATTAAAAAATTCAAATTGGAGAATTGAGACCACCATTAGATAGAGAATGAATTTAAAAATTTTAAATTTTGAAAAAATCGGTCAAACCGATCCTAAACCGGCCAGTTTAGGCATTGAACCCGGTTCGGACCGGTCCGGTCCAGTTCGGAATAGTGTCATCTTCTTCCTTCATATGACAAAATTGTTCACTCATCAAAAAATTGAATTAGTGCCAGTGAAGAAGAAATGTTTCTATTCAGTACATTTCAGGCCCTCAATAAATGTCATTAAGGTGCCATATAAAGAGTCCCCAAGCTCCCTATATAAAGAGCCCCTCTCCATTCATCCTCCACACACTTGAAAACCAAACTCTCTCTTAGCTACTCAGTTTTCTAACAAAGCTTGAACCAGAGCTCTAATATAGAGTCTTTTCTGAGCCAAAGAAGCATGGTCGGGTTCCTTAGACTCAGGGAGAAGTCAGCTACATGGTAGTAGTCTCTAATTGCTCCGAGGTCACCGAAGAAATTTCGGCGTGATCGAACATTGAAGTAGCTCTAGTAGACCAAAGCTACACTCTTTCTGTTGAGCTAAAAACAGCCAATTCGAGCCCTACTCAGGCCAAACCAAGCTCTTCCAACACATCCTCAGCTCTCCTACGGCCGAATTAGTGCGGAAAGGTAATCCAATTTGGCTCCCCTTTGTGAATTCCGATCAGTGCTAGAGAGAGAACCGACAGATCTTTACTGACTAAATTATCCCTCAATTTGACATGAATTTAGGTTATTCTTGATTCTACGAAGAACCTCAGGATGAGAGCTATTTGTCCAGATCGAAAGCTCGGACCGTCGTGCTATATCCTCTATATTTAGTTTTCCAGCGAAGCTCCATTTGAGCTCGTTCTAGCTTCAAATCGTGTGATTCCAAGTGCAATTGAAATGTATGAAGGTGTAGGAACTTAAATCTAACTTCAATTTCAACAATTAAACTTATTTGATCGTTCAATTTGATGAAATCATATCCGGTAAGGTTGTAAGGTTAAAATTGGTGGAAAATTTGGGGAAATTTTGGGGATTTTGAAAATTTGAGGGACTAAAGTGCAATTTCCTAAAATTAAGGGTCAATTGGGAATGGAAAAGATGTTGGAGGACAAATTGGTTAATTTTTGGAATTTTTAGGGAAAAATTTACCATTTTTGTTAAGTATGGGAAAATTTGTAATTTTGAAAAAGTTGGAGACCAAATTGGTAATTTAGGAAACTTAACCCCTTTTTGTGATTATTGAGGTCCCAAGGTGAATTTTAGAAGTTTCGGAACTCAATTTGAGGGAAAATCGGTATTAGGGACCTAAAGTTAAAGAAAAAGAATTTTAGGGGCCTAATTGTAATAAATTGAAAAGTTTGAGTATTTCATCCATTCATGATGAATACAGGCTATTAGGCCAAGGGATAATGAATGAGGATGTTCATAATGTGTAGAAACATGAAGTACCAGGAACGCCAACAAGTACAAGCTCACATGAAGACAAAGAACCAGTTAAGAGGAAATCACTGTGTTATCAAGTGAGTGAGACTTTTATATCATACCTAGTTGGGATGATAAGAACCTCAGAAATGAAATCCCACTACTAAAGTGGATTTTTAAACATCACACCTGAATGGAGTGATGCGGAAATTACGCAAAAAAACTAATTACCAGTTGTAAGTAGATCATACTCGGTTGGTATGATGAACTTTCTGGAAGTAGAAAACTCATTCATTGATTATGAGCGGAGATGTCTTCACACCCCAGTTGGTGTTATGGACAACTAAAAGATTATTTTGTCAGAAGTGCTCTCCCCTACTGTGTGCCATTGCTTAAACTTTTTGGGAGACCTTTTTGATGGGAGCTCGAATAGCTTAGATAGGACGAAGGCCTCAGTTTTGGAACTTGGGGGATAATATGCCCGATTTTGAAAATCTCGTATAGTGGGCCCAAGGCGAGTTGGCACGAGCAGGAGCTTGTAAACAAACATAAGTTTAAACCATGAAAACTTTAAATGAATGATGTGTTTGGCCGTGGTACCAAGACAGTACCAACATACTCGATGGACCGACAATAGTGCGATATGACAGGTAAACAGACCAATCGAGACAAATATCTGCAGGTCGAGTTAAGGGTCGGGGCCGTTGGACCAATGGCACCAAAGATTAAATGGCTTATGAGGAAAACTGTTGTTTTGTGCATGCACTGAGGTACCAGACCTTCAAGACACCCAAGAGGGGTAGTGATGAGTCCTAGGGGCTACTGGATGACATGGTGGAGATAAGGGCAGATTGTCATGCCAACAGTCATGGAAGCACAACGTAGCTTCATGCGCATGAGACTAGGGTGGGGTCGGGATGAGGTCTCTCTCCTCATAAGGGCGTGCTTCTATCTAGGTGGCCAATAAAGTCGGTGCAGTGGACGTGATGCCCTATGAATGTGTGTTCCCTTCATGATGAAAGGCGTATGTTGTTTGATAAACACACCAGTTGTGATTAATGATGAGAAATGGTTATAAAAATTGATATTTTGAGAATGAAAGGCTTAAAAGAAAATAAGGGGTCTGGCATACTCCAATTTAAATTATTTTTTGAAATTCATATTTTAAACACCAATTCACTAAGTTGTAGAAACTCACCCACCTTTTTATCCCTTTTTAGGAAATAAAGAAATGAAAGGTAAGCCAATTCGGCTCCTCTCTACAATTTTCGACTGGTGTTAGAGAGAGAGCCGACAGATTTTCAATGACAGAATTCTAATCCAACTTGGCATCAATTGATTCCATTCTTTATCCTAGGAGGAACCTCAGGAGGAGAGCTACCTGCCCAAATAGAAAGATCAGACCATCGCACCCTCACCGATGAGCAATTGAAGCTTTCTCTCTATACAGTCTGTTTTTCGACGAAGTTCTGTTTGAGCTCGTTCTGACGTTAAAACTTACGATCCAATGTAGAAATTCAATTTCAAAAATTAGAAAGTGTTTGATCGGTCAATTTGATGAAATCAAATTCGGCTATGTTAGGGAGTTGAAATTGGGGATTTTTGAAAAATTTGAAGGACCAAAATACAATTTTATAAAATTGAGGGTCAATTGGGCATGATAAGAATGTTAGAGGGCCAATTGAGAAATTTTAGAATTTTTGGGGTAAAATGGTAATTTTGGAAAATTTAGGGCCTAATTGGGAATTTGGAAAACTTGAACCCCTTTTTATGAAATTAAGTAAATTGAAGTCCCAAGAGGAATTTTAAAGGTTTTGGGACTCAATTTGAGGAAATGCCAGCATTAGGGACTTAAAGTTAAAGAAAAGTAACTTTAGGGACCTAATTGCAAATAAAGGAATAGTTTTCTTTTCTCACTCATTTGGGATGAATGAGGGCTGTTAGGCCAAAGAATATTGAACAAGAACATTCATATCGTGTAGGAACACGAAGTACCAAGAATGCCAGCTAAGACAAGTTCAAGTAGACAACAAGTTGGCTAAGAGGAATTTCACTGCACAATCGGGTGAGTGAGATTTTTATTTTATACCTGGTTGGTATGGTAAGCACCTCGAAATGAAAACCCACTACTTAGTGATATTTTAAATATCACAACTTAGAGGAGTGATATGAAAATTATGCAGAGAAAAAAAACTACTTACTGGTTGTAAGTAGATCATACCTGGTTGGTATAATGAAACTTACTCGGAGGAAGTGGAAAACCCATTCATTGATTATGAGCATAGATATCCACACACTTGGTTAGTATAATGGGTAGTTAAAAATATTTTTTTGTTAGAAGTACTCTCCTCTGACTGTGTGTTAGTGCTTAAATGATTGGGGAGACCTTCTTGACGGGAGCTCAAATAGCTCTAATAGGCCAGATGCCTCGGTTTTGGAACTTGGGGGCTAATATCCCCGATTTTGAACATCTCGAACAGTGTGTCATAGGCCAGTTGGTACGAGCAAGAGCTCATAAACAAACATGAGATATATGACATAAAACTTTAAATAAATGAATTGTTTGGCCATGGTATCAAGTCAATACCGACATACTTAGTCAACTAGCAACAGTGCGACATGACATGTCTCTGGACTAGTCAAGACAAACAGCTGCAGGTTGAGTTGAGGCTCAGGGCCATTGGACTAGTGGCACCACAGATTATATGGCATGATGTGAAAATACTAATTGTGCATGCATTGTGTGTACGGGACCTTCAAGACACCCAAACTTGAAAACCTTTTTTTTAAACTCCATTTTTTTAAACACCCATTCACTAAGTTGTAGAAACCCACGCCTCTTTTCTATTCCTTTTTATAAAAAGAGAAAATGTTTAGGAATAACATTGAGTCTTACCCTCTGTCAGGTATGCTTAATTTCTCTTAAACTTGTATTTTGTTTGATATATGTCTTTCCAAGAAACGAGGTTGAAAATATGCTTGGCTCATCTCGAGTTAAAGAAGGGGGAAACTCCTCTTGAACCAGGAGAGGTGCAGATTGTTCAAGGGGATTTGACTAAACCGAGTTGGGGCATGACAACTAGAGTGGTATCAAAGCCTATTTCCCTTGAAACATTATCAGAATTAGCCCTGTCATTAACCCAACTCTAAAACTATCATGTAGGAAGGAGAGTCCCTAGGAAATTTGCAGTGAAATCCAGTCCTCCACCCATAACCTTGAAAAGGACCTCCAACCCAAGGGAGGACATCGTCCAAAGGTTTCTAAAGGGCAAGAAAAGGTTGCCCAAGGATATGGTGGAAGACTACCAAAAACTAGTAGAAGCCTTATTGGAACCGGAATGCATCATATACCCTCATCCCAAACAAGAGGAACTAGCATCACCTCCTAGAAGTCTAACCCCTCCTCCTCCAGTCCCACCATAACCAGAAGGAAATCCCACTAAGAAAGAGGCTCGAGATAACTATTAGGATGCATATACAACCTTCATGAACGTCCACCAAGTACCTCCATCAACTCAACCCGACTTCAATCCCTCTCAATGGGTAAAGTGGACTTATGAGTGTGAGGTGGAAGTATTAAGGTGGTACGGATTTGAGGCCATACATGAAATTCACCCTATAAGGGAGCGTGAATAGATCCCAATTAGTTCCTTAGAGCCTTCTGATCAAGAGTCCCATAATCGATCTAGGGTTAACTCTAGTCCTATGACCCCAAGAGATTAAGGGGTAGAGAAATTTTGTAATAAGCCAAATTACGGCAAGAAAAGATTTCTTAATTAAATAAAAGTAAAAGCTTATCAAAACTTCTGAGTTATTTGATAAAGTTAAAAAAATTTAAGTAAAAGATAGAAATTTACCCAAGGAAGAAAGGATAGGTTATTTATAGTTAAACTCAACCCTTAGGACTTACCCTTGGAAACACGATAAGGAACAATTCGTCTAAAGGAGATAGTAAGATAAGGAAAAGAAATTGGGGAAAAAAACCCTCCAAGAGTACAGATTTTGGATAGTCCATGAAGTTAAAACTAAGCTATGAGGATAAAGGATAAAGGAAAAACTGGGAGAAGTAGAACGTTCCAATGAGAACTACAAGAATGCGAGTTGATTGAGAAGAAAGTAATTAGTATAGAAGTCCACCAAGGAAATATGGAGGAAGGTCTAGGTGTAACTAATATACAGTTCCTTTGGAACTCCAAAGGATAAGGAGATATGTGGAAGGCAAAGGTATGAATTAAAAGAGGAAGAGAAATATGAGTAGATGAGTCATACAAGACCCTTAAGTCAGGAAAAGATTTAAGGGAATAAATTCCTAAAGAGCATAAAGATGATTAAACAAAAGGAACTCCCAAAATGGAAGATACAAGGAGGATAAAAATAGAAAGTTGGGGCGAGGAAGGAGGAAGCTTTGGGTAAAAATAAACAATCTAGGGAAGGTTGAAAAAATCAGAGATGAAAAACGGTCCTTAGTAAGAAGTACGAGTGGCTAAGTGAGAGTATTGGGAAGTTGTGTGTGACCTATTACAAGACGATCTAGGAATGCGAAATGGAAACTTTAGAAGAATCTAATATAAGGAAATAACTTATATGGACCAAATCATTCGGAAGAGTAGATGAAGTCTAAAAAAAGATGGGAAGTAGTAAAAGAATACACCCCAACCAAGACAAAAATGGAAATATTAAGGATGCAAAAGGTCCGACAGGTTTGGACACAATGAGGATGTGAGGTCTACCTCAAAGGAATAAATAAATACTGAAGCAAGTAAGAATGAAGTAGGATCAATAGAAGGTACTCATGGATTCAAAGAATAAGAGTAAGTTGGTGAAAATACCGGCAAAAAGATACTCTAGAATTTAAGGATTTCAATGGTAGAACTAGAATGAAATTGTAAAGAATCAAGGGATAAGTCAAACCTAGGTAATATTTAGGTAGGATGACGACATCAAAAGATGCCATACGAGTAATAAAGGAACTAAACTTAGAATGAATAATAGTGGGAGGAACGTTGATAAAAGCAAGTATGGATTTAGAAAGAGAAGAGGTCTTAAGGAAGAAGGACACCATGAGGAATGAAGAATGAAGTAAAAGATCAAAAATCTTAATAAGTCTGTAAGTATCGGGAAGTTCAAGAATTTGAAGGCAGAATGACCAAATAAAGAAATTTGAAAAAGAACCAGAGGTACGGAAACCAATACTATTATAAGGACGTAAAGTTAAGACATCACGAAGAATGCCATGTGGTAAAGGGGTATGTAAACCCAACTAACTCAGAGAAATACAACTTAGGCTAGGAATGGTCCATGAGTAAGGCATAACGAAGTCAAGCATAAAAGTGATAATCAAAGAATGAGAAAGGAATCCATGTAGGATGTGATTTTGGAAATTTTGGGGGCTAATTGAAAAATTTTAGAATTTTTGTAGTAAAACTTAACATTTTTGTAAAGGAAGGGCAAAATGGTAATTTTGGAAATTTTGGGGGCAAATTGGGAATTTGAAAAAATTGAACCCCATCTTTATGAAATTGAGTAAATTGAAGTCCCAAGAGGAATTTTAAAGGTTTTGGGACTCGATTTGAGGAAATACCGACATTAGGGACTTAAAGTTAAAGAAAAGTAACTTTAGGGACCTAATTACAAATAAATGAATAGTTTGATTTTCTCACTCAATTGGGATGAATGAGGGCTGTTAGGACAAATAATATTGAACAAGAATGTTCATATCATGTAGGAACACAAAGTACCAAGAATGCCAACTAAGACGAGTTCAAGTAAGGACAACAAGCTGGCTAAGAAGAATTTTACTGCACAATCGGGTGAGTGGAATTTTTATATCATACCCGATTGGGATGGTAAGCACCGCGAAATGAAAACTCACTACTTAGTGGTATTTTAAACATCACAACTTACATGAGTGATGTTAAAACTACACGAAAAAAACTACTTACTGGTTATAAGTAGATCATACCCGGTTAGTATGATGAAACTTTATCGGAGGAAGTTCAAAACCCGTTCGTCAGTTATGAGCATAGATTTCCACATACCCGGTTAGTATGATAGGTAGTTAAAAATATTTTTTTGTTAGAAGTACTCTCCCTTGACTGTGTGCCACTGCTTGAACGATTTGGGAGACCTTCTTGATGGGAGCTCGAATAGCTCTGATAGGTCGGAGGCCTCGATTTTGGAACTTGGGGACTAATATGCCCGGTTTTGAAAATATCGAACAGTGGGCCATAGGCCAGTTGGCATGAGCAAGAGCTCATAAACAAACATGAGATATATGCCATAAAGCTTTAAATAAATGAATTGTTTGGCCATGGTATCAAGTCAGGACCAACATACTCAGTCAACTAGTGACAGTGTGACATGATAGGTCTTCGGACTAGTCAAGACAAATAGCTGCTGGTTGAGTTGAGGCTCGGGGCCGTTAGACTGGTGGCACTACATATTATATGGTGTGATGTGAAAATACTAATTGTGCATGCACTGTAAACCCCACACTTTTAAGTTAAGGAAAACTGGGAAAAAGAATCGGTCAAACCAAGTAAGAAAATCGAGCCAATTTACAATCCTGATCATTTGGGAACAAGCAAATTTGGAAATTTACAACTTCCTGATGATCCAAATGGTTCATTAAACCTTAGAAAAGAAACTTAAGACAAATTAGAAGAGAAAAACCAAATTGGTTCAGGTGAACGAGATCCTATAAGAACTCCGAAGTTAAGTGTGCTTGCTTGAGAGTCGTGTGAGGATGGGTGACCTCTTTGGAAGTATGATTTTTTTTTGTAAGACAAAATTTCGGTCAAAAACTTTTTTATGCGAATATATGCCTTATCATAAATAACCATAAATTAATATATATTTAATTGTTGGAATTAATACCAATAATTTAATACCTAAATTAATTTATTGGAATTAATACAAATAATTTATGACAATATTAATACTAATAATAAATCTCTCCCATTTAATACACGATTTGACACCTATATAAAGAGGTCATACCCGTTCATTCTCCTCACACCTAAACACTTCTCTGTCTCTCTACTGCTCCATTTTCCAGTGAATCTCGAACCAGAGCTTCGATTTGAACATTTTTCTTAACCTCAGAAGGAGAGGTCGGGTTCTTTAGAATCAGGGAGAAGTCAGCAATCTGATAGCAAACTCCAATAAATCTGAGAATAGCTGGAGAAGCGTCGGCATGATGGAACAGTGAAGCAGCTCCGGTGGACCGAAGCTGCCCTATTTTGGCCAAGCTGAAATCAGCCATTCTGAGCCCTCCTAAGGCTAAACCAAGCCCTCCTAACACTTTCTCAGCCCTCCCATGGCCGAATTAGGACTAAAAGGTAAGCCAATTCGGCTCCAGTCTGCAATTTTCGGTCGGTGCTAGAGAGAGAACGGACAGAATTTCAATGATGAAATTCTAACTAAATTCGGCATCAATTGGTGTGATTCTTGATTCTAGGATGAACCTCAGGATGAGAGCTATCTTCCTAGATTGAAAGCTCGGACCGCTGTGCCATCACCGGTGAGTAATCGAAGCTTTCTCTCTCTATAGTTAATTTACCGGTGAAGCTCCGTTTAAGCTCGTTCCGACGTTAAAACTCGTGATTCAAAGTTCTATGGAATCGTATGAACATGTAGAAACTCAATTTCAACTTCAATTTCAACAATTGGAAATGTTTGATCGATCAATTTGATGAAATCAAATTTGGTTGTGTTAAGAAGTTGGAATTGGGGAAAATTGGGGATTTTCGAAGATTTGAAGGACCGAAACACAATTTCCTAAAATTGAGGGTCAATTAGGCTTGGTAAAAATGATAGAGGGCCCATTTGAGGAATTTTAGAATTTTTGGGGTGAAATTTACCATTTTTGTAAAGGAAGGGCAAAATGGTAATTTTGGAAAAGTTGGGGGACCAATTTGGAAATTTGGGAAATTAATCCCCTTTTTGTGAAATGGAATAAATTGAGGTCCCTTGATAAATTTTAAAAGTTTTGGGACTCAATTTGAGGGAAAACCGGCATTAGGGACTTAAAGTTTAAGAGAAATAACTTTAGGGACCTAATTGCAAATAAATGAAAGTTTGAGTTTCTCATTCATTTAGAATGAATGAAGGCTATTAGGCCGAATGATAATGAACTGAGATGTTCATATCATGTAGGAACACGAAGTACCAGGAATGCCAGCAAGGACAAGCTCGCGTGAATAAAAAGAACCGGTATAAGTGGAATTCACGACATTAACAGATGAGTGGGTTTACTAACGTCATACTCGGTTGGGATGATGAGCATAACTTAAAGTTAAAAACCACTTACCGGTTGCGAGTGAGATTTTATATCATACTCGATTGGGAATGATAAGTGCCTCAGTATAAAAACCCACTGTTTAGTGGTATTTTAATCATCACCACTTAGAGAAAGTGATTTGAAAATTATGCGGAAAAACTACTTACCGGTTGTAAGTAGATCAAACCCGGTTGGTATGATGAGACTTACTCGAAGGAAGTTGAAAACCCATTCATCGGTTATGAATGGAGATATCCTTATATCGGTTGGTATAATGGATAGTGAAAACCTATTTTATCAGAAGTGTTCTCCCCTAACTGTGTGCCAATGCTTAAACTATTTGGGAGACCTTCCTTACGGGAGCTTGAATAGCTCTTATAGGCCGGGGCTTCGATTTTGGAACTTGAAGGCTAGAATGCCCAGTTTTTCAAAATCTCGTACAGTGGGCCCAAGGCCAGTTGGCACGAGCAGGAGCTCGTAAAAGAATATGATATATGTGCTATAAAATTTAATAAGTGAATTGTTTGTCCATGGTACCAAGATAGGACCGACATCCTCAGTTAACTAGCGGCAGTGCGACATGATAGGTCAACGGACTAGTCAAGACAAACAACTGTGGGTTGAGTTGAGAGTCGGGGTCGTTGGACCAATGGCACCACAAATTACATGGCTTGATAAGAAAACATTATTTGTGCATGCACTATGAGTATGGGATCATCAATACGCCCATTAGGGGTAGTGATGTGTCCTAAGGGCACTGGATGACCTGGTGGCTATAAGGGCAGTTCGTCGTTCCAGCTGTCTGTACGAAATATGGAGTAGCACCAAGCGCATGAGATCGGGGTGGGGATAGGATGAGGTCTCTGTCCTCATATGGACACGGAGAATTGTTATGAGATTTAGGGTTAAATGTCTCGAACATCCACTCATTCTCAAGGTAGAAGTGGATGTACTTCTATTTAGGTAGTCGGTGAAGGTCCAAGGGATAATTTAAACCCAAGTAATAGGTATGTAGGAAGACAACATCAAAAGATGTCATATGAGTAAGAAAGGAACTAACTCGGAATAAAGGATCATGAAATTATCACGAGTGAGTAAGAGTGGTTTACAAAAGTGAAGGGTCCTTAAAGGAAAGGATGCCCTTGGGAATTGGGAATGACGTAAGTATTGGGAAATTAAAAAAAACTTGAAAATTTGAAAGACCCAATAAAGAAGTTGGGAAAAGATGAGTAAGTAAGGAAATCAATACGGTTCTAAAGGATATGACGATAAAGACAAGTTCCAAAGAATTTCATGCAATAAGGGACATGTAAGCCCAATTGTCCCAAGAAAACATGACTTAGATAAGGAAGAGTGTATGATTTGAGCATGATGAGGTCAGACATTAAAATGTGGAATGAAGAAGTAATAACTAAAGAATGAGGGAAGGATCAATGTAGGATGAAAAGGTGATAACACCAATACCTGTGGAAGTATGTACGTGATGTTGGAATGGACACTGAGCTAAGAAGGTCAACAATAAAGAAAGTAACTGGATGCAAGAAGGATTGGGTATTTTGGAACTCCCAATCCTGAAATCTAAGTAAAGGATTTTGGAATTGAGAAATAATACTTTGGGAAAAATGAAGGACGTAAATTGAGGATATGACCTTAAGCCTTCTAGTGAGATATGCTTAACTAAAGTAAGCTTCATGGAATGAGAAAGGGATGTGAATGAAAAGAAAATATTAAGTATGTGATATAAGGAATAAACGGAAACAATCGAGAAGGTTGTAGGTCGATAAACTACAAAATGACATCAAGGGGAGTTCCTTCTAGTGCGAAAAACATTGAATAAGTTATGGGGATAAAACTCCAAAAAGGAGGGGAGAGTTGTAAACCCCACACTTTTGAGTTAAGGAAAAATGGGAAAAAGCACCAGTCAAACCGAGTAAAAAAACCGAGCCGATTTACAAACTCGATCATTTGGGAACAAGCAATTTGAAAATTTACAACTTCCGGGTGATCCAAGGGGTTCATTAAACCTTGGAAAAGAAACTTAATACAAATTAGAAGAGAAAAAAAACCAAATTGGTTCAAGTGAACGAGAATCCATAAGAACTTTAAAGTTAAGAGTCCTTTTTTTGTAACCCAAAATTTCGGTCAAAAAAATTCTATGCGAACCTACGCCTTATCATAAATAGCCATAAATTAATATATATTAATTATTGTAATTAATACTAATAATTTAATACCTAAATTACATTATTGGAATTAATACAAATAATTTAATACCTAAATTACATTATTGGAATTAATACAAATAATTTAATACCAAAATTAAATTATTGGAATTAATACCAATAATTTATGGTAATGTTAATACTAGTAATAAATCACTCCCATTTAATACACTATTTTTACACCCATATAAAGATGTCATCCTCATTCATTCTCCTCACACCTGAATACTTCTCTCTCTCTACTGCTTCATTTCCCAGCGAAACTCGAACCATAGCTTTGATTTGAACATTTTTCTTAACCTCGGAAGGAGAGGTCGAGCTCTTTAGAACCAGAGAGAAAATAACTATCTGATAGCAAACTCTAGTCAATCCGAGAATCGCTGGAGAAGCGTTAGCATGATGGAACAGTGAAGCAGTTCCAGCGGACTAAAGCTGCCCTATTTCGGCCAAGTTGAAATCAACCATTTGAGCCCTCCTCGGGCCAAACCAAGCCTTCCCAACAATTCCTCAGCCCTCCCACGGCCGAATTAGGACCGAAAGGTAAGCCAATTCGGCTCCCCTCTACAATTTTTGGCCAGTGCTAGAGAAAGAACTAGTAGAATTTCAATTATGAAATTCTAATACAATTCAGCATCAATTGATGCAATTCTTGATTCAAGGATGAACCTCAGGATGAGAGCTATCTGCCCAAATCAAAAGCTCGGACCGTTGTGCCCTCACCGGTGAGAAATCGAAGCATTCTCTCTCTTCAATCTATTTTCTAGCGAAGCTCCGTTTGAGCTTGTTCCGACATTAAAATATGCGATTCAAAGTTCCTTAGCATCGTATGAACATGTAGGAACTCAATTTCAACTCCAATTTAAAAAATTAGAGGTGTTTGATTGTTCAATTTAATGAAATCAAATTCGATAGTGTTGAGGGGTTGAAATTAGGGGAAAATTTGGGGATTTTTGAAATTCAAAGGACCAAAATGCAATTTTATGAAATTGAGGGTTAATTGGGCACGAAAATAATGTTGGAGGACCAATTGAGGAATTTTGGAATTTTTGGCGCAAAACTTACCATTTTTGTAAAGGAAGGGCAAAATGGTAATTTTGGAAAAGTTGGAGGACCAAATTGGAAATTTGGGAAATTAATCCCCTTTTTGTGAAATGGAATAAATTGAGGTCCTATGATAAATTCTAGAAGTTTCAGGACTCAATTTGAGGAAAAATTGGTATTAGGGTCTTAAAGTTAAGAGAAATAACTTTAGGGACCTAATTGCAAAAAAATGAAAGTTTGACTTTCTCATTCATTTGGAATGAATGAAGGTGATTAGGTCGAAGGATAATGAACCGAGATGTTCATATCGTGTAGGAACACGAAGTACCGGGAATGCCAGCAAGGACAAGCTCGTGTGAATACAAAGAACCGGTCTAGTGGAATTCACGGCATTAACGGGTGAGTGGGTTTACTAACATCAAACCCGGTTGGGATGATGAGCACCACTTAAAATTTAAAAACCACTTACCGGTTGTGAGTGGAAATTTTATATCATACCCAGTTGGGAATGATAAATATCTCGGTATGAAAACCCAGTATTAAGTGGTATTTTAAACATCACTACTTAGAGGAAGTGATGTGAATATCATGCGAAAAAACTACTTACCGATTGTAAGTAGATCATACTCGGTTAGTATGATAAGACTTCCTCGGAGGAAGTTGAAAACTTGTACATCGGTTATGAACGGAGATGTCCTTATACCCGGGCAGTATAATGGATAGAGAAAACATATGTTTTATCGGAAGTGCTCTCCTCTGACTGTGTGCCAATGCTTAAACAATTTGGGAGATCTTCTCGATGGGAGCTCGAATAGCTCTGATAGGTCGGGGCCTCGGTTTTGGAACTTGGGGGCTAAATGCCCAATTTTGAAAATCTCATACAGTGGTCCCAAGGCCAGTTGGCACGAGTAGGAGCTCGTAAATGAACATGATATATGTGCCATAAAATTTAATAAGTGAATAGTTTGGCCATGGTACCAAGATAGGATCAACATGCTCAGTCAATTAGCGGGAGTGCGACATGACTGGTCAACGGACCAGTCAAGAGAAACAACTGCGAGTTGAGTTGAGAGTCGAGGCCGTTGGACTAGTGGCACCACAGATTACATGGCAATATGAGAAAACATTGTTTGTGCATGCATTATGAGTACGAAATCATCAAGACGCCCATGAGGGGTAGTGATGCGTCCTTGGGGCACTAGACAACCTAGTGGCTATACGGGAAGTTCATCGTTCCAGGTGTCTTTGTGAAATTTGGAGTAACACCAAGCGCATGAGACCGGGGTGGGAAAGGATGAGGTCTCTATCCTCATACGGACACGAAGAAGTGATTTCGGGATTGTGAGTCGGATGTCGCGTACATCCACTCATTCCCAGGGTAGAAGTGGTCGTGCTTCTATCCGAGTAGTAGGAAAACTCAAAATTTTAAATGAAGGGATTTTTGAAAAGAAAGGAGTCTGGCACACTCCATATAAATATTTTTTTAGTCAAAAGATTTGAATCCCATTCACTGAGTAGTCGTACTCACCTTCTTCCTTGTATCCCTTTCAGGAGATTTCAGAAAGCCTATCCTTAAAGACCATCAACTGAGACACCTGTGAGACAAGTATGATGAATTTAAAAATGTTATGCAGTTTTGATTATTTTATTCTAGGAAAAAGGTGTATGTTTAAAGCACGCCTTACTATTTACGGTTTAGGATAAGGGGAAACCCTTTAATAAATCGGGAGAGTGGCGGGTTGTTCACGGGGATCCGACCAAACCGGATCGGTGCATGACAACTAGAGTGGTATCAGAGCCTATTTTTTCGAATACATATTTAAGACTAGAAAATATAGTAACTAATAGGATTTATCTTAAAATTTTCAGATAGCTCCCAGGAGAGGAACCAAGAAAACTAGGAATAACTTTGCTCAGCATCATCTCCTCGTAGAAAGACAACCCTAGAAGCTTCTCAAATGCCTAAGACTTCGAAGGAATCTCAAAAGTCCAAATTGGGAAGTATCCTGGAGAATGGTGCTAGGACTTATTGATGGCACAACCTTAAATATAAAAGAGGATGCTTATCAAGAATTTTATAGCTCCCTAGTTAATTTGTGACCATTTTCTGTGATAGGGCTGAGAGCCTAACCTTTTGTATCCCTGTGTTAATAAAAGATTCAAATTCCCCAAAACTCCATCTTCTAAGGATGTGATCTTGCTAGGAATATGATCTAAGGAAAATAAAACAAACCCACACTATCCTAGAAACTAAGGAAAAGTTGCATCCCCGTGATGGAAGATGAATCAGGAAACCTAGGAGGACTCTTGCCATGATCCTTAGCAAAGGTGATTCAGCAAGAAAACTGTCAAAGTGATCAAACTCAAGAATGGTAAAAGCACCAAACCACTAGTAACCCTGGAAAAAGCCCCACTCGAAGGAAAGAAAGAACCACAACAATCCATGTAAGGGAATAACGATGGAACATTACCTGAAGAGATGCCCAACCCTACTAAAGGACAAGTACCAAGATGAAATATTATAAGTGTAAGGAAAGAAGGGGTGTTCCACACCTCATAGATTCATGGCAATACCTCCTCAAAGGTCACGAAGGACATGAAGGATTGGAGACCGATACCATGGAGCGGGTTACGTAAATGATTCACAAAGAGGTCAAGAAAAGACGAGGTGAATACAAAAACTTCTTAAGAAGGTCAAACCAAGAAGGATACCTCATGAATAGGGATAAGGTACATGAGAAGCATACCTAGAACTCTCTCATAAGGGGTAAACACAGAAAAATGTCCCCCCAGAACTCTAGGGAATGACACGGTTAGAGTGAAGAAGAGAAGGAATACTCTATGAAAGGGAACTCGGGAGGGATGCATACAACCAAGTGCTTTTAAGGAATCATTGGTTGGCAGATGGACATAACGTGGAGTGCAAGGAGCCAACCCCTCATTTGAAACTACTTGAAGTAAGGATGTATCAGAGGCCGAGACTAACCTATTTTGGAAAAGTGATAGAATGTTAGGTACAACTTCCTTGGGAAAATATAGAGAAGTCAAAGTGGAGATTCGGAACAACATAACAGAAGTAAGAAAACTGTGACAACAAAATAGTCAAAGAAAATAAATGACAGCTTAAGGAAGATTGGGAGGTAGAAAGGACTACACCCTAAAAAGGTCAGTGAGATGGACGTTAAGGACAAGAGTACTCGAGAAGAAAATTGCCCTAAGAAAAACCTAAACCAAAGGAATGGTAGAGGCGGGGCAGTTAACGAGCTAATATGTGGAAAACCATAATGTAAGTTCCAACAAAGAACAGAGAGGCGGAAAGGTCAAATACTTGAGAAAAGAAGGATGCAAGAAATCCTTAAAAGGATCAAAGGCCAATTAACGACTAAACTCAAGCCAAGAAAGGAATAGGCAAGCCTCTCACACAATGATCCTGAAACAAGAAAGATTTGTACGCTCCCTAAAGAAATAGACAGGTATTGGGTACGAATAAGGATGCAGATAGAGCATAAAAGATGTGCCTACAAGTTTTGAGGAGTAAAGGTAAATAGGAGAAGACAACATCAAGGGATGTCATTTAAGGGTAGAAATCCCCTAGAGCAAATGTAAGAAAAGAATGTCAGGGGAAAGGCAAATAATCCTACCAAGGAAGGAAGCCCTGGAAAGACATGCGTATCCCAATTAAGAGGAAATGGAACCAACCCTTATTTAGGAAATGTTTTCCAAGGAAGGAAGTATTGTAATGGTCTAGTGTGACCTGTTTGGAGAGAACAGGAGAACCATGTAGAAAGAGAAAAACTAGTAACGGCAGACAACCAAAGATAATGAACAAAACCCTAAGAAAGGATGAGATGTAGTAAAAACTACACTCTATAATGGACAATAGGATGGGCATAAATAAAGCTGCCCAGAGAAAGAGATAGTTAAAGAACTAGTCTTCGAGAGAACCATGGATTTAAACCACAACAAAGAAGGGAGAAGTGAAAATGCCAAAACATTGGGAAAGAAGAACGAAGGAAAATCCTTAAAGCAATCGATGGCCAAAATCGGGTTTATAGACTTAAGACGGTTAAGTGAGTGTCACGAAGGGCGAACAAGAGAATTTGAAACAAGGAGGATGTGAGCCCTCCTTAAATGGAAATAATCTAACGGATTAGCACCAAAAGATGTTGTGACAAGTATGAATGAGTGGACAACCCATACTAAGGTAATAAAGGAAAGAATGTTCGAGAAACATTGTGAAAGTAAGTCCCCCAAATAAGATGTGGCTAAGAAGAAATAACCACAATTGGTAAGATGGGTCAAAGTCCACACGCGCATATAAAGCTTAAAGAGTGGACAACCGAACATAGGGTAGAATACATGGAATAAAACTAATAATCGAAAGTATCCCATCTAAGGAATAAGGGATAAAATAAAAGTTGTGGATAGAGAAGGATCCAAAGCAAACAGATGCCCTAACATAGATAAGGGTGCGAAGAAAGGGAAAAAGAACTATACAATAAATGATAAGGAGGTTGAGCATGTAATTACTAAGATGGAAATCTCTATTGTAAGGGACATAGTAGAGAACAAAACCAGAAGGAGGGAACCTTCCCAAGCAAAGTAATCGACACATAGATCGAAAGCTATTATTTTAGATTGAAGAATCATGAAGTGATTATGAGTAAGTAAAAGTGGATAAGGAAAAAGGAAAAATCCTTGAGTAAGGAATTCCAAGGACTTAAGAAGGAAAGAATCCCGGTTTGTTGGTAAACTATTGGGAAACCAAATAATTGGCACCAGAAAGACCCAATAAATAAGTTGAGAAAGGATGAGTGGGTAAGGAAAACTGACACGGTTATTTAAGACATGTTGTCAAGATACGAATGATAATTGGGTAACAGTAAAGGTAGTTGAGGAATATTACCCGATTAAAGGAGGGATGAAATTATACAGTCCTTAGAAGGCTGGAAAATTGGAAACAACCTTAAAAGAGGTGTCATAGGAGTCTGATGGACTGAGACAGGTTCAGAACTATGTCATGTTGTGAGGGACATATAAGCACCAATAATCCCGAGTAAAATGTAACTCGAGTAAGAAGGAGTAGTTGGTAAACATAACAAGGTCAAACATAAATTTGACCGAAGTTGTAATCAATGACAAATGAAGGATGGGTCAAATTGGGATGAAAGAATAATAACACAAAAACCTGTGAAAATAAGTATGTAATGCTCGAAAGAACGTTGAGCTAGGGGTTTCAACGAGGAAGAGAATAACTACACAAATGAACGATTGGGCACCTTGGAACTCCCAATCCTGAAATCTTGAGTAAAATCCCCAAAATGAAGAATTTTATCCTAAATAAAGGGAGATGCAAACCTAAGAATATACATTAGGATTAATGAGCCATGCATGCCTCGTTATTATAACTCCATGGAAGGAGTAAGCATGATAAATGAAAAGAAATTCCTTAGATGAATGATCACGGGGACTAAGCAAAAGAGCAATCCAAGTGTTAGCATGTCAAGAAAACCCAAGTTGACATTAAGGGAAATTATTCCCGATGTGGAATATATTGGTTAAGTTTTGGAGACAAAAATCCTAAAGGGAGGGGAGAGTTGTAAACCCTGCACTTTTTAGTTAAGGAAAATCGGGAAAAAGAACCGGTCAAACCAAGTAAGAAAACCGAGCCAGTTTACAAATCTGATCATTTGGGAACAAGCAATTTGGAAATTTACAACTTGCGGGTGATCCAAAGGGTTGATTAAACCTTTGAAAAGAAACTTAAGACAAATTAGAAGAGAAAAAAACCAAATTGGTTCAGGTGAATGAGAATCCATAAGAACTTTGAAATTAAGTGTCCTTTTTTTTGTAACCCGAAATTTCGGTCAAAAAAATTCTACGCGAACATACGCCTTATCATAAATAGCCATAAATTAATATATATTTAATTATAGTAATTAATACCAATAATTTAATACCTAAATTAAATTATTGGAATTAATACCAATAATTTATGGTAATATTAATACTAGTTATATATCTCTCCCATTTAATACATGATTTTTACACCTATATAAAGAGATCATCCCCATTCATTCTCCTCGCACATGAACACTTCTCTCTCTCTCTCTACTACTCCATTTCCTGGTGAAGCTCGAACCAGAGCTTCGACTTGAACATTTTTCTTAACCTCGGAAGGAGAGGTCGGGCTCTTTAAAACCAGGGAGAAGACAACTATCTGATAGCAAACTCTAGTCAATCCGAGAATCGCTGGAGAAGCGTCGACATGATGGAACAATGAAGTAGCTCCGGCAGATCGAAGCTGCCCTTATTTCAACCAAGTTGAAATCAGGCATTTTGAGCCCTACTCAGGCCAAACCAAGCCTTCACAACACTTCTTCAGGCCTCCCACAACCGAATTAGGACTGAAAGGTAAGCCAATTCGGCTTCCCTCTATAATTTCCGGCCGGTGCTAGACAGAGAACCGCTAGACTTTCAATGATGAAATTTTAACTCAATTTAGCATCAATTAATGCAATTATTGATTCTAGGATGAACCTCAGGATGAGAGCTATCTGCCCAAATTGAAAGCTCGGATCGTCGTGCCCTCACCGGTGAGAAATCGAAGCTTTCTCTCTCTATAGTCTATTTTCTGGCGAAGCTCTGTTTGAGCTCGTTCCGGCGTTAAAATCTCTGATTCAAAGTTCCTTAGAATCATATGAACATGTAGGAACTCAATTTCAACTCCAATTTCAATAATTAGAGGAGTTTGATTGGTCAATTTGATGAAATCAAATTCGGTAGTGTTGAAGGGTTGAAATTGGGAGAAAATTGGGGATTTTCGAAATTCAAAGGACCAAAATGCAATTTTATGAAATTGTGGGTCAATTGGGCATGAAAATAATATTGGAGGACCAATTGAGGAATTTTGGAATTTTTGGGGCAAAACTTACCATTTTTGTAAAGGAAGGGCAAAATGGTAATTTTGGAAAAGTTGGAGGACCAAATTGGAAATTTGGGAAATTAATCCCCTTTTTGTGAAATGGAATAAATTGAGGTCCTATGATAAATTTTAGAAGTTTCAGGACTCAATTTGAGGAAAAACCGGCATTAGGGACTTAAAGTTAAAGAGAAATAACTTTAGGGACCTAATTGCAAATAAATGAAAGTTTGACTTTCTCATTCAATGAAGGCGATTAGGCTAAAGGATAATGAACCGAGATGTTCATATCGTGTAGGAACACGAAGTACCATTTAATAGTAGGTTTTCATACCGAGGTACTTATCATTCCCAATCAGGTATGATATAAAATTTCCACTCATAATCGATAAGTGGTTTTTAATTTTAAGTTGTGCTCATCATCCCAACCGGGTATGATGTTAGTAAACCCACTAGACCAGTTTTTTTAATTTTAAGTTGTACTCATACCCGGTTGGGAATGATAAGTACCTCGGTATGAAAACCCATATTGCGTAGGAACACGAAGTACCTGGAACGCCAGCAAGGACAAGCTCGCGTAAATACAAAGAACTAGTCTAGTGGAATTCACGGCATGAACGGGTGAGTGGGTTTACTAACATCATACCCGGTTGGGATGATGAGCACAACTTAAAATTAAAAACCACTTACCGGTTGCGAGTGGAAATTTTATATCATACCCGGTAGGGAATGAAAAGTAACTCGGTATGAAAACCCACTATTAAATGGTATTTTAAACATCACTACTTAGAGGAAGTGATGTGAAAATCATGCGGAAAAACTACTTACCGATTGTAAGTAGATCATACCCGGTTGGTATGATGAGACTTCCTTGAAGGAAGTTGAAAACCCATTCATTGGTTATGAACAGGGGTGTCCTTATACCCGGGCGGTATAATGGATAGAGAAAATATATGTTTTATCGGAAGTGCTCTCCCTTGACTGTGTGCCAATGCTTAAACAATTTGGGAGACCTTCTCGACGGGAGCTCGAATAGCTTTGATAGGTCGGGGGCCTCAATTTTGGAACTTAGGGGCTAAATGCCCGATTTTAAAAATCTCGTACAGTGGGCCCAAGGCAAGTTGGCACAAGTAGAAGCTTGTAAACGAACATGATATATGTGCCATAAAACTTAATAAGTGAATTGTTTGGCCATAGTACCAAGATAGGACCAACATGCTCAGTCAACTAGCGGCAATGCGACATGACAGGTCGACGGATCAGTTAAGACAAACAACTGCGAGTTGAGTTGAGAGTCGGGGCCGTTGGACCAGTGGCACCATAGATTACATGGCAATATGAGAAAACATTATTTGTGCATGCACTATGAGTACGGGATCATCAAGAAGCCCATGAGGGGTAGTAATGAGTCCTAAGGGCACTGGACGACCTGGTGGCTATAAGGGCAGTTCGTCGTTCCAAGTGTCTGTGCGAAATCTAGAGTAGCTCCAAGCGCATGAGACCGGGGTGGGGACAGGATGAGGTCTCTGTCCTCATACAAACACAAAGAAGTGATTTTAAGATTGTGGGTCGGATGCCACGTACATCCACTCATTCCCAAGGTAGAAGTAGTCGTACTTTTATTCGGGTGGCAGGAAAAGTCGCTCCAAAGCCACTAACGGTTTCATTAGTGATACCGACTTGTGAATGTGTGTAACCTTCATGATGAAGGATGTGTGTTGGGTGATGACACACCGTGGTAAATAAGAAATGGTGGGAAAACCCGAATTTTTAAATGAATGGACTTTTGAAAACAAAGGAGTCTAGCACACTCCATATAAATGTTTTTCTTAAAAGTCAAAAGCTTTTAAAAACCCATTCACTGAGTAGTCGTACTCACCCCGTCCCTTATATCCCTTTCAGGAAATTTCGGAAAGCCTCCCCGAGAGAGTGGTGGGTTGATCATGGGGATCCGACCAAACCGAGTCGGGGCGTGACACCACTTATGGACTAGAACACCTTTTTCGTCCACCTTGATAGAGGTCTGCACATCTACCCTGAATTTGGGTGGACATCACTTGTCCAACCCTCAAACCCTAACCATACTTCATGTTTGCTTTGTGGGACGAGACCTCTTTCCCCCTACTGCCACGGTCTCCATACGCATGAAGCTCCTAGAGCTTCTCGATATGTTGGATGACGGACCGCCCTTATGCTCCCTCAGTCGTCCAGCACCCTTGGAACCATCACTACCACATATCGGGCGTCTCGATGGCTTCGCACCTCATGCATGTAAAAATCAACAGTTTTCGTTTATTATAGTCATCATCTTTGGTGTTACTGGCCCAAGAAACTTGACAACCCAACTTCGGCCTCATAATTCCTAGCCCAACAAGTTCAATGACCTGACTTTGGCTCAGCAGCTACCAATTCAACAAGTTTGCTTGTTTGGCTTCGGCACTATAACCAATACACACATAATTCATTAATTCTTATGAGAGTTTTTCAAGCACATCCTCTTCATCTTGTATATGGGCCTACGCTCGTGCCCATTGGCCTTGGGCTAACTTGAACAGCATCATTCGACCTTGCATGTCCCATGCAATAACAGGACAACCTCCCAAAAGTTTTAAGCTTGTTCAATCAGTTAGGAGAGGGCAGTACTGGAAAAAACCCTTTTTTTTTTTAATTTGGTAATGCTGCAATCATCAGCCCAACCGGGCATGACACTAAACCCACTCACCCGATTAATGAAGCTAGTTTGTCCTAGCCAGACTTCCAGTCCTTGTCGTGTCTTCTCACACATGTTTCAGTTCACTATGTCTCTATAGGGTTTGAACATGCTCATGAGAGAAGTTTCAGTATGAAGGCCTTTCAAACGTTCAAAATTTTCAATTAAGTCCCTAGGACTTCCAACTATCCCTCAATGATCCTTGAATTTTTTAAAATTTTCAAAATTACCAATTGGCCCTCAATTTTTTTCCAAAATTGCCAATTGGTCCCCAATTTCATCAAATTGGCCAATTGGACCTCAATTAAGAGTTAATTTCATGAAAATCTCCTAATTTTCCTTAAATTACCATCCAACCCCCAATTTTCCCACTTCTCCCCAAAATTGACATTTGACCCCGAAAGATTGTTTCCTTCAATTGAACACCCAAACGTGGGCATTTCTCCCATTCATGATCAAAACCACCTTCTTCATGTTCCCCTCATTATTTCAAGCTTTAAAACATCTCATTTGGCTCAGAAATGAACCCAAACGAAATTTAATCAGAAAGGTTTTATAAAGAGAAAACTTAATTTTCTTATCGGTGAGGGGACAATGGTCCGAGCTCTAGACATGGTTTGCTAATGCTCGTCGAGGAGAATCTCCTAGGATAAACCTCGTGTCAATTGGTGTATTTAGAGAAATGATGGGCTACATCTTACTTCCAATCATGCCAAGTCTCAACCCGATTCCAACCCACAAAAATGACATCATTTAAAGTCCAACAACCCCTCTTACTTATCCAACAATTGGCCCAACCAAGGGATTTTCATGCTTTGTCGTACCCTTGACCCTCTTGATTTTCTTTTTATTTATTTGAGCTCTATTATAATGTGAGTATTTGAATTATAAACACAAAGATGAATGGGCTGCTCATTTTATCACTTTCCAATAGGTATTTAAACCCTATTTAATTTACGTTAGTAAAGGTTCAACTCTAGTAACTATTTTATCTCTTTTTATATTATTATTATTGTTGTTATTATGGACCAAAAATATCAATTACCATTTTCAAGTTTTTTTAATAAATTATATTATATTTAATGTGATTTGATTTACTTGAAAAGTTAAATTTTTATATTTAATTCCATTTTCTACTCGAATTTTTTTTTGTTTGAGATTAGGGTGTTGCATTTCCTTTTATGTATTTAGTGCATAATTGTTTAGTACATAAAAACCTTGATAGATTACATATAGATTAAATCTTATACTATATGTATGATTTGGAAATAAAGAATTTTTTTTTTATTTGAGAGGTGTGATCACACTTAGTTACCAGGAAAACTATGCAGGGAACAAAATAAAAGAGAATTGTCAAAGCAACTTAAAGGTAATTCTAGGAGGATAAGACTGTATTGGGCTGTGATCAAAATAAATTATGATAATTTTTTATAAATTATTCTATTTTTTAGACATTAATTTTATAGATGGGGATGGGAATGGGAAGGGACAAATATTTGGAGGATGGGTGCTCGAGGAAGGTATAGCTCTTGAGCATGTGCATCTATCATAAAAATCACCTATGCAGCCCAACAGTGATGAACACAGGGTGGTTAAGGTAGACCCATAGATTTTAGTAACAACCCTGTTCAAACCATGTACTAAACTGGGGAGTTCTACTTATTCAATAGCTTGATAAGTCAGTTTGTCGGGAAGTCAGCTCTTCTAGGGAGGCTATTGCATACAAATTTTGAGAATATTGTTAATAAAGTAATATTTTTTATTAATGTGCCTGCAGCCTATTTACTTTTCTTTAGGTAGATGAGTTTGAACTCCTTGTAGACCGTCTATAATAAATGAAGTTGATGGTTTTTAAACAAAAAAAAAAATGAATCCCCTATGAGGCATGCACTACTACCTAAAATTGATTGAAAACTCAATAATTATGTCAATATTGAAGCTATTTATTGATAATTTAATTTCTATTATGGTAATAAAACATAGATAATTACATTACTAAGTGCTAAGATTAAAAATACTCATTATTACTTAAAGCTATATGTTCATCAAGTCCCACTGATTTTTTATGGTAAAAATAGAAATAATTATTATATTATTAATATAAATGAGTTATTCTGATTTTAAGTTCAAGGTATGATTCTAATTTTATGAATAAAAGTTTTGGTAAATTGTTTAATAAATATCATATTTTACATTTTTTTTATAAAATATGCATTATCATTATTAATCACATAAAAATATTATATTTCTTATTTAGTTTACAAAATATAAATTTATGTATTTAAAAATATGTGTGGATGCATATTTTATAAACTGGTTTAGAAGGTCGTATGTTTAGATGATTATGGTATATATTTTAATATTTTAAGAAAATAAAAAAATATAAATAATTTAAGAAAAGAATTTTTAAATTTAGATTTATTTAAGAATTTTTTTTTTAACACGAGATTTTTATTCCGAAACAATTATTTGTGTATTATAACTGAAATACATTCATGGAAAAAGTAATATAACTATTATAACTGAAATATATTCATGGAAAAAGTAATATAACTGATATATATTGGGCTCTTGATGGGCCTCTATGTGAAGGCTTCCAATCCAAAATCACAAGGCGCCTGTGTATGATTTCAGTCCTGCAAGTACGACGTCGTAAATGCTATCCGATGCCCTGGCGTGGCGGAACTTCCACGCCCTTGCAACCGCCGCGTAGTCTGCACCACCTCTGCCGAGAGGGAGAGAGGTTGGATTGTCTATTAGGCGCTCTCAAGCTTTATATTGACAGTGAAATGGAAGGAAGTTATTGATTCTTGAGTGGATTACTCTTCGGTAGCATTGCATCACTTTATCTTCACATGAGCACAAATTTTGCTGATGAATTCCCATTTTTATGCGCTTATGCATGGATTTTCGTCCCATCTTGGTCATGTATGCATAACTGGACCTCAAGAGCCTATTAAGATGAGATATGAGATTGTGTTGTCAGTTGTAGTTGTCCTAAGATAGCAACGATTATTTTTGCATTTACTGATCATTCTGAGTTGATTCTTCCACTGCGGACCTTCGCTTTTTCTGTGCCACTGTGATTTGAACATCCTCACAGCCTTTTCGTTTGAAAGTATTGGATTAGATGAAGATGATTACGTTCTATTTGTAGGAATAGAAATTTCATGGAGAGTTCCCATGGTGAGAAAGATGATCTCATCATAACAGATAATCATGTCCCCATAGCATTGTCTAATGGTTTGGCATCTGAGGGTGCAAAGTTCGTGGATGAAGTCCTTAATGGTGAGAATGACACCTGCTTGGAGAATTTTCGGATGGATAAGCACGTATTCTATAAGCTCTGTGACATCCTGCGAGCTAGAGGCTCGTTGCAGCACACAAACAGAATTAAGATTGAGGAGCAGCTGGCCATATTCTTATATATTGTTGGGCATAACATACGTACACGGGCTGTTCAGGAGTCATTCAGATATTCGGGGGAAACCATCAGCAGACATTTCAACAATGTACTGAATGCAATCATGGTAATATCATTGGATTTCTTTGAGCCTCCAGGGCCTGAAGTCCCCAGGGAAATCATGGAAGATTCAAGACTGTATCCATATTTCAAGGTAAAAATTGTCCTGTCTAAGTCTTATTATCATCATGTATAGGCCTGAAGAATTTGTCTCTGTTAGGACTGTGTAGGAGTTGTAGATTGCATGCACATCCCTGTGATGGTAGGCATAGACGAGCAAGGCCCCTTCCGGAATAAAAATGGGCAACTCACACAGAATGTGCTTGTTGCTAGCTCATTCGACCTCAAGTTCCACTATGTTCTTGCTGGGTGGGAAGGCTCAGCATCTGAATTACAAGTTCTGAATGCTGCCCTTACAAGGCGCAACAATCTGCATGTTCCTGAAGGTACAAACTTTATTTATCTGTGGGAGAACATAAATTCTTCAGAAATTATAATGTCACCAGATGTGGATTATAAGGAATTTGGCATGGATGGCAAAATTTAGATGGGATTAGCTTAAAGTTCCTTAGGTTTTGGGTCCTATCGAAAAACAGTTGCTTCATGCTTGTCAAAGCACATTCTGAAGTGAGGACACTTTTTTTTTTTTGCACTGAGCAGGACACTTGATACTGACATTTCAGGTCTTCAAAAGCAAAGCGTTATTTTACTTCTGAGTGAATGGCTTCTGAAACTCTAGTACTTTTCAATGCAGGCAGGTACTACCTCACAGACACCAAGTTTGCCAACTTACCTGGATTCTTATCCCCATTCCACAATGTACCCTACCATTCAAACGAATTTTCTGGCTTTTATCATCCACAAGATGCAAAAGAGCTCTTCAATCAAAGGCACTCACTGTTGAGAAATGCAGTTGATCGCGCCTTCGCAGCTTTGAAGGCTAGGTTCCCGATACTAACATCACCTCCTTCATATCCATTACAGACCCAGGTGAAATTAGTTGTAGCCACATGTGCCATTCACAACTTTATTCGTCAGGAGAAACCCGATGATTGGATCTTTAGAATGTATAAGCAGGAGAGTTTACTGCAGATGGAGGAGTTATTTCCACCCTTAGATGTAGAGCAACAAGCAATGATGCACCATGAAAACCAGCTCCCAAATTTTGCTTTGGAGGCTGAAGAGATAGAGCCTTCTTTTCGACTCCGAGATGCTTTGGCAACTGAGATGTGGAATGACTACATCACTGATGTTTCATCCATTTAGGTATGCGTTATGATAGTAGTGCAAGCATGTTATTTTTGTTAGTTATTGAACTTAAAACAACATTTTAGGTCCTATCATTAAGTTACTGAATAGATTGATTATGGTTGAGAAAATTATACAAGTACACTATCTATTAGCTCTAGAGTAAATAGAGGAATTCATTCTTGATAGAGGCATTGCAAATCAACTCTGTTATCTAAGATTTTATACATCAAATCAGTTTTTTCATACATTAGATAGATCAATTTATACATCAATTAGGCTATGCAAACGTCAATTTGCTTGTACCTAATGGGTTAGTCCCTTACCCATCGAATAGATACAGCAATTGAACTTCTCCACAGATGTCAATGTGTGCCTCCTAAATAATTGAAAGGTAAAACAAATTTGGTCTCATTTCTAGTTTCCTAAATACCCCTTCATTTAGTGTTATTATTCTATTTTATGCCATTTGTCTATGTTCGTCTCCCTTTTTAAATATTTTCCATGAATATATATTACATCTCAGCCATAAATTTTCAAAGTATCATCTTTGCATTGGAATGTTAACATTTTAGATGAATATGTGATTACTTCTTTATATGCCCAGTAGAGAATATTTTCTGATAGGTAGGAGAGTTGGTGTCAGTCAATTTGTTTGTCTATCTCTAGGGCGACTTGATGAGAGAGTTTAGAATTTTACATTAGATAAATAAATTAAATATTATGAATTTATAAGAGATGAAATATTCATACTTATCAAAATAAACTTTGAAGTGTATATAAGATTATTTATTTATCGATCTATAAAATCTTCTCCACCAATGATATTAAAATAGCATAACTCAATAATTACTAAATTACCTTTATATTAATCTCATTTTTATCAATATATTATAGGATTGTTGCATTTGTAAAATGTATTTGAATATAGATTGCCACTTTATATTTTGTGCTTCGAGAATATTTGGACCTTAACAATGTTTTACTTTTACATTTGTAGCTAATGCTTTCTGTCAGGTTTTCTGCATACTTGGGCCCTTTTTTCCTTAGATTGCCAAATTAGTTTTCATTTTGCAATCATGGGCTTCTGGCCAATACACCAATTAAACTTCTCCGTGATATATCCTCTTTGCCCTATTTTAACCTTTTGGATTCAGCCTAAAATTTCGTTAAGCCATGCAGGATGCATTGGAGTATAGTTCCAATATTGCCACTAATGAGACCTGTATATACGATCACTTCTACTAGATAGGAGTGGCAATTCAATCCATGGGTCCGAGAGAGTTTTGGGCTGGGGTCATAGACGGTTGTTCTGATTGGAGTGATCCGGTAGGACAAATCTCGACCGAGTACAATCGGATACTGTAGGATGCATGCTTAAGCTAAAAAAATACCCTATTTGTTCAATTAATTAAACGAATAAGTTTTCTTTTAATTTTTAGGTCACCATTTTTTTGCTCTTGGGTCGCCATCAAATGATGATGTTATTTGATATTTACCGCACCAAAAAAATCCTTATGTGGGTAGAAATGGTTTTTGCCACCTTCATTTCGTTTTAGGAGGTAAAAATACATACCATAATTTATATATATATATATATATATATATTTTAGTCATGGCCAAAATTAATTTATCAAATGCTTGAGTAGCTTCCACTTATGGTCAAATTTAGTAAAACTTTATTTTTAGGCTTCTTAAACTTTCTTTTAAGTTAAATCAAGAGCCCACAAACTCATTTAAAGGTAAACTTTTCAACTCTATTAGTGTAATTATCGTGTCATCTCACTACTATGGTAATGAGTATCTCATTATAATAGAATCTACAAGATAAAAATTTAGATTAATACAATCGTTTTAAAATTCACTTATAATTTAAATTTTTATAAAATAAAATTTTAAAATAAATAGTGGACTATAAAATAATACTGAAAATGAGTAGTTGCATTAAATAACTTGTTATTAAACATAAATATATTATATAATATTTCTTTCTCTATAAGGTGCTCTTTTCTTATACTCTTATCTTTGGTATATTACTAGAAAAATATTTTTGGTAAGGGGTGTGTAAATGTTACTCATTGAGTAATTTATGACATTTGGTAACTCAAAATAACTAATACATAAATTAATAACTCATTCTTATATGTTTTCAAGACTATTTATAAAAGTCAACATAATAATTACAAAGTGTTTTCAAACTTATTATATAGGATAGTTCATCCATGAGCCTACGGTCTATTTATCAATACAAGTCATTGACATATATTATGTACATAATGTTGTTCAAGAATTTTTCATACATACCAACTAAAATAATGACATCAATTGATGCACACTCATTATAATCTCCATTTCCATTTGATTTGTTTACAAAAGATTTAACTATCATCAATTATAATGTATAAAGTGATCGAATACCCTTCATAGCTGTGTCTCATACAAATATTTGTGCGTGAAATATTTCTCACCCCTATTATAATCATCATTTTTCATAAATGAAATCTATTTTAGAATGTTTTATAATTTAATTCAAACATTTAAAATACACAAAGTAAATCAACAATGTGGGTGTGACTTGTCTTGGAAATTAGTTTAATGACTATTCGAGATAATTGGTAGATAAATGTGTGAGAATATCTCCGTAGTGTTTTATATAGATTGGTCCACTTAAATGGCCATTATGGGTTGTAACACAATGCAATCAATGCATATATGATAAATCAAGCACACAATTGTGTTTCATCACCAAATATTGTTCAATCGACTATTTGATATAGTGAGTGGATATATTTGTATGAGCATAAATAATAGTATTTCATATAAACTAGTTCACTCAAATCATAAGTATCCATTACAAGTCTTAAATCAATGTATTCAATGCACACAAATGCACAATCTCTCAACAATGCCTCGTGACTTTCATTTGACTATTAAAGATGGTGAGTGGATAGTTGTGTATGAGCATTTCATCATAATATTTCACATAAACCAACTCACTCATTTAAATGTTGATACCACTTCATCGATCATTTAGGTGACCATATCCCACTAACTCCTAGTCACACTTATGAATCACGTCATATAACTCCCTAGATTATAGAATGTTTATTCTGCATACCTTTAAACACTTTTTTCAAAGACCATTCATTACTTCCATGAATAAAATGAAACACATATATTATCTTGAATTAGAGTTATCATGCAATGTTACAAAAAGAATTTTATCACTTCTCCATTTCCAATCAGTAGGATAAATATCATGCCCCGTTAAGGGTTTTAAGAGCTACCTATAAACCTCGTCCTTTTATAATAAGAAAACTAAGAAAAGAACTAGTAATTTTCAAAGAGAAAATTGAGTCGGTTTATAAATTTTAACTAATAGAAAAAGAGCAATTTAAGAAATTTACAAATATCGAGTGACTCAAATAGTTATAAAAGTTAAGGAAAATGACTTTGGGATGAATTGGAAGAGAAAACCAAATTAATTCAGATGAACCGGACTTGAACCAAATTGAATCGATTTCTAAATTCATTTTTCTAGTTGGGTTAAAATATTCAAATTGAGAAATTGAAGCTATCATTGGATAGAGAATGAATTTGGATAAATTTAAAAAATTTTAATTTTGAAAAACTCGATTGAATTATGCCTTAACCAACCGGTTTAAGTATTGAACCCGGTTCACATTGGTCTAGACCGGTTTGAAACAATGTCGTTTTCTTTATTCAGATTACAACACTATTTACTCGCCAAAAGAACGTACAACGCCAATGAAGCTGAATCGTCTCCGTTCAAGTGAACCAAATTGAACCAATTTCTAAATTCATTTTTCTAAATGGGTTAAAATATTCAAATTGAGGAATTGAAGTTACCATTGGATAGAGAATGAATTAGGATAAATTTAGAAAATTTTAATTTTGAAAAACTCGATTGAATTAGGCCTTAACCAACTGGTTTAAGCATTGAACTCGGTTCGGACCGGTCCAAACCGGTTTGGAACAGTGTCGTCTTCTTTCTTCAGATGACAACACTGTTTACTCGCCAGAAGAACGTATAACGCCAATGAAGTTGAATCGTCTCTTTTCAAGGCATTTTAGGGCATGAATGCGCGCCATAATGGTGCCAAACGGATGGCTAGAGAGTCTCTAAGCTCCCTATATAAAGAGCTCCTCTTCATTTATTCTCCTCACACATGAAAACTTAATTCTCTCTCAACTTCTCCAATTTCCAAAGAAGGTCGAACCAAATCTCCGACTTAGGCATTTTTCTCAACCATAGAAGGTGAGGTTGAGTTCTTTAGATTCCGGTGGAAGTCAGCTATCTGATAGCACCCTCCATTCGATCCAAGGATAGTCGGAGAAACACCGGCGGAATCAAACAGTGAAACAGCTCTGGCAGACTAAAGCTACCCTATTTTGGCCGAGCTGAAACAGTCAAATTTAGCCCTCCTTAGGCCAAACCAAGCTCTCCCAACATCCCCATAGCCCTTAGACAACCTCAACCGAGCTGAAAGTTAAGCCAATTTGACCCTACTCAGTTGTTGTAGGTCGGAGTTAGAGAAAGAAACTACAAAATTTCACTGACGAAATTCTCACTCAATTCGAGGTCAATTGTAGGAATTCTTGATCCTAGAATATAGTTTAGGAAGAGAGCTATCTTCCCCGATAGAGAGATTGGACCGCCGCACCTCCGATAGTATGCTTTTGAAGCTTTCTCTCTCTACATTCAATTTTCCGGCGAAGCTCTGTTTGAGCTCAATTTGGATCCAAATGATGCGATTAAAAGCTCAATTGAATTGTATGGAAGTATAGGAACTGATCCATACCTTTAATTGGAGGAATTAACCCTGATTGAATGGTCAATTTAATGAAATTAAATTTGGCCAATTTGAAAGGGGGGAAATTGGTGAAAATTTTGGAGAAATTTGGTGATTTCATAAAATTGAGGGACTAAATTGCAATTTCTCAAAATCGAGAGCCAATTGACCAAGGAAAGGATATTGGAGTACCAATTGGTCGATTTTTGAAATTAATTGGGGGCCAAATTGCCATTTTTGTAAAGTAGGGGCAAAATGGTAATTTTTGAAAAGTTGGGGACCAAATTGGAAATTTGGAAAGCTCGAGCCCCTTAAAAAGTTTTTAGTAAATTGAGGACCCAAAGTGAATTTTGGAAGTTTCAGGACTCAATTTGGGGAAAAGTTTGCATTAGGGACCTAAAATCAAGTAAAATGAACTTTAGTGATTTAAGTGCAATTAATTGGAAATTTTGAGTTTAGTCATTTATACGCGAGGAACGAAGGTTGTTATGCCAAATATTAATAGATAAGGATGTCCAAATCGTGTAGAAGCACGAGAGACCGGAACGCCAGCAAGAGAAGCTCGCGTTGACTTGGGAAAAACCAACCGAGGACGAACACGTCACGGTTAACGGGTGAGTGAGATGATAAGCACTTCAGAAATTTAAAACCACTTCTATTTGGAATTTTAACATCACACCCGGTTAGAGTGATGTGAGAACTATGCGAAAAAAAACTATTTACTGGTTGTAAGTAGAGATATCATACCCGAATGGTATGATAGAATTCCTGGAAGGAAGGAGAAAACCCGCTTTCCGATTGTAAGTGGAGAAGTCATCACACCCGATTGGTGGGATGGATGAAAAATTATTTTGTCAGAAGTGTTCACTCTTGACTATATACCAATGCTTAAAAATTTTGGAAGATCTTCTTGATGAGAGCTAGAACAACTCAGATAGGCTAGATGCCATGGTTTTGGAACTTGAGGGCTAAAATGCCCAATTTTGAAAAATCACGTACAATGGGCCCAAGGTTAATTGGCATGAGCAGGAGCTCGTAAACAAATATGTGATATTTATGTTATGAAAATTCTAAATGAATGAAATATGTGATTTCGTCATGGTACCAAGACAGGTCTGACATACTCGATGGACTAATGACAATTCGTCAGGGCCAAGTTGACAGACCGATCTAGACAAACAGTTGCAGGTCGAGTTGAGGGTCAGAGCCATTAGACTAGTGACACCAAACATAAATGGCATTGTGGAAAAATTATTGTTTGTGCATGCACTTGAGGTTTGGGACCATCAAGACTCCCAAGAGGGGTAGTGATGCATCCTAGGGGCTACTAGATGACATGATGGAAATAAGGGCAGTTTGTTGTGCCAGCAGTCAGTGAAGCTCAACGTAGCTTCATGCACATGAGACTAGGGTGGGGTCAGGATTAGGTCTCTGTCCTCATACGAATACGGAGTTGAATTTTGATTTGAGGGTCAGATATCATGAACATCTACTCATTCCTAAGGTAGAAGTGGACGAGCTTCTATCTAGGTGGCTGGTAAAGTTGCTCCGATACCATAAGTGGGTGCAGTGGACGGACTATCCTACGAATGTGTGGTTCCCTTCCTAATGAAGTACATGTATTGATTGTTAAACCTGATGTGGAAATGAGGAAAATGAATTTTAAAAATCAAGAATTTGAGAAAAGAATATTTTTAAAATAGATAAGAAGTCTGACACACTTCGATTAAAGATATTTTAATTATGAAAGCTTTCTCTTTACACTCATTCACTGAGTTGTCGAACTCACCCCTCCCTTTACCCTTTTCAGGTAACCAAGGGAACACCCACTTAAAGACTTTCCGATAGCTGAATCTGCAAGATAGGTATGTAAGATTAATATATTTAATTTTGATTAATGTTATCACAAGAAAGATACATGTGAAAAGGACGTCATACTCCTTACGGTTTAGAGAAGGGAAAAACCCTTAATAAACCGGGAGAGTGGCTGGTTGTTCACAGGGATCCGACCAAACCAGATCGGGGTGTGACATACCCACTACAATACTCGGGTATGCTCTAACATCTTCCTATGTGAGGTTATAAACACTAGTCATATCTTATCGGTTGGTGTGGAAGCATTACTTGTCCACTGTTCATGGGACCATTTACATACACCATATTCTACCCACTTTGGAGTCCATAAGTGGTATGAGCCATCGTCACTATTGGGGCTGACCACCTATGGGGCAATTGCTGGATGTGTCGCACTTATGAATAATGTCATATAACTCCCTAGTTCTTAATATATTGAAAAATTTAATTTCCAATCCACCTTATTTGCTTCCTTTTCTAATTATCCTTAGTAGTTGACACGACCTGGAGTAAGCACTTATCAAATTAACAATCACACTCACCCTCCAATATGATGCATTCATAAGTAGAGTTCATAAGTGGTATGAGCCATCGTCACTATTGGGGTTGACCACCTACTTTGGAGTCCATAAGTGGTATGAGCCACCCGCTATTAGGGGTGACCACCCACTTTGGAGTCCATAAGTGTTATGAGTCATCATCACTATTGGGGCTGACCACCTATGGGGCAATTGTGGGATGTGTCGCACTTATGGATAATGTCATATAACTCCATAGTTCTTAATATATTGGAAAATCTAATTTCCACTCCACCTTATTTGCTTCATTTTCTAATTATCCTTAGTAGTTGACATGACCTCGAGTAAACGCCTATCAAACTAATGTTCACACTCATCCTCCAATGTGATGCATGAATACTAAATAATAACCAACTAAAACAAGTTATGTATACAAACAATAATGTAATGGGGATTGCTAACTAATCATCCCCTCTATTCATATCATTATCAACTTGGCGTTGGATGTCATAATATATTAGAAAAATCTTCTTTTTACTTGGTAAAATATTAGGTCATTGCCCTTCTTTCAAAATATATACTTTTAGCTTATTTCTAAAAGTTGTATTTAGATTAGTTTATACAAATTAGGCCATAACCCCTTTCATAAACATTAGGTCTAAGTTATTTCTTAAATACCATGTCTTAACCCTTTCATAAACATCGAACCTTATCCCATCGAGTATTAGCCATTTCATAAACATTGAGTTTTTTCCATAGTGTGAATGTTAGGTTTTAGCCCCTTCGTTACTAGCGTTTTTTTTAAAAGATTGGGTTATCAACTATTTTTAAACCCTCTAATTTACACTAGTCTTTCTTAAAACTATCGATTCATGGCCCGCTTCTCGAATAGCTCGAGATATCTCCCATCTATTGATAAAAGTTTCTGTATAAATTTTCTATGAATTTGTCAAAATATTTTCTAAAGCATACATACCAACATTTTGTAAAGTGATAAGTATCAAATTCATGGATATAATTGGACGTGATATCAGAAATATCACTCACTCATTATTCGAGATTTATTTGTATCTAAGATACTTTAAATATTCATGCTACATTTGCACGATAAGTTAGTATGTATATAAATTTTCCTACAAACAAAATACATACATCAATGCACTATTCATAATCATCTGGAGTGAATCTATATTATTATATATATTATAGTCACTTGTAATTTTTTATAATTACAATTTTGCCCTTAGGACATGATTTGTTCATGAGGATGTGTATAAACAATGATACATTCAATGTCATCGAACTAATAAAGTTTCCCAAACTAACAAAATGGTCATTAAGTCTCTATTTTCCAAAAAATCACAATAACATACTTATATTTGCAAAATAATCATTTCCCCCCTTTATGCAAAAAATACCATTTTACCCACTTTTGTTTTGCATAAATGACCATTTTGTTCACTAATAATCCAAAAACGACCATTTTACCCTCCATTAGGCATAAATGACCATTTTTACTTTGTAACATCAGAATTTTTGAAACCAGGACTGATGCCCTATTGGATCAGAAACCAATGTTGATCTAGGAATTAAAACCTGAGAATTGGAATAGAACCAAATTGTGAACCAGTTCAAACTCTAAACTTGGACAACATGATCCGAGCCAAACCAAACCAGGAAATAAGGCTGACCCGAGAAGGAAAACATGACCCACGATTTCAAATTGAACTGGGTTAATAATATGGTTCAGAAAGGAGACTTAAGGGGATGATATAAGTCGTAATAGGCCTTCGAGAACATTTTAGGGTTAGAAATCAAGGATTAGGAAAAGCCTAGGAAATAACTAGTTTGAACCGAGTTTTAACCCGCTCATGTCACAAGACCCTAATTTTCAAAGGGTGCTAAACTAGTTGGAATGGGGTGATTCTTGAGTCAATTCAATAGAAAATTGGACAAAATATTTTTAGAAATTTTTATTAGGCTAGAAACCAAACGAAAAAGGGGTGAACCAGCCAAGAAATAACTTAATCGGCTAAGAAATTCACTGAAAACCGGTTCGCTACAGTGTGAGTTGGTTGGCGTGCCTCATCAGGTGCACATACGTGTGTCGTCTTCCTTGTCTGACTGGAAGCCTCCAACCCGGTTAAAAACCCAAAATCTCCTAGTCGACAATCCAAAACCCACTGCTTGGGAAATTAATTCATTTAAAGAGCCACAAGCTATGGAATGATGCAATGGAGCTATGGTTAAATAGCCACGCAAGTTTAGAATCCATCCATATAAAGCTTGTATGTTCCATTGTCAATTTTGGATCATAATTCTCTTTGAAACCTGAAGAGCTCCATTTTTCAATGAGAGTAGTTGTAGAGATCGTCTCTCCGTCTATCCACGAACTCCAACATTCTTGGTGTCTCCAGAAAGCTACAAGAGTCAGGTTTCCATCGCCACCCCTCTTTACCCTCAACACTCTTTACCATCCCCAACGAGATCGTATAGTACTAGAACTACGCTGATCGAAAATAAAACATCTATTTCGAGAGCAAATTTCGATGGCCTCGACGACCAACAAATGACAGGAAAAATTCTATAGACTCCCCGTGGCCTAGCTTTCGAATGCCACTTGACTCACATAATTTGGGTAAGTGTGGAGGTTGAATTAAATCTAAGAAATTTGAATTTGCTTTAGTAATGGAGAATTTGATCAGTATAGTTCAAATAATTTCTCTCTAAAAATTTACTATTCCAATAAGTGGAGGTGGAGGGGACTTACCCCTAAGCATTGGGGAGGTCGGGTATTAGTCGATGAGAGCTCGTAGAGGGTCGATCTGGCTACAAGAGGTTGGGAGTGATCATAATTCATCTCGAAGTAAGTCAGTTGTTTCAAGATCACTAGAGCATCTGTACTATGCGAGCTCTCTAACACTCCTCTGGTGGTCCTCGGGCCAAGTGGGGATTGCAATGGGGTAGAGGTCTTCCTCCCAATTCCAAGGACTCTAAATTTGCTTTCAGAGTCTTCAAAAAACTCCCACGTCAGAGCTCTGGTTTGTGTCTCATCGTGACTTGGAGTGTTCTATCTTCTTCGACCGCTTGAGGGGTGGGGAGGGGCTCCTTATATAGGGAGCTGACACAAGACTCGGCACTAGACTCGCCCATTAGCGATCACAGTGGCATATTTTTTGGTCGTTGGAGACTCGGTCTCCCTCCGAATATCCAATTTTATTATTTGTCCAAGGTTGAAGACGACATTGTGCTATATGTGTGAGCTTCACACATGCAAGTTGTTGCGTGGCGCTCTATGTTTGGCTGGTTTCGCTGACACAACTTCCTACTCAATGTCCAAGTCACCCTTTGACTCGTTGACCAGCCATATGGTACTCTGCCATTGGTCACCCATTCCAGCGTGGTCGCTGACCATACTCAGTCTATCGTTAACCATGACACAAACCATCTTCTGATTGGCTGATTTAAATGAATCAGATTTCCCTATTTGTACATTGTGTGACTACCACGTGTTAGCCTCTAATTGGTGGATTTAAATAATTAGATATCTCTCTTGACACACTGTGCGGCTGCCACGTGTCAGCCGCTAATTAGTTGAGACATCTCACGTAGCTTTACCACGTGTTGAATTTTGATTGGTTGATCGTTTCTCTGATGTCCTACTCGACTACTGACGTAGCATCCCTGCCACATGTCACCTCCTCTTTGGCCAGCCTAGCTGACGAGGCCTCTCCTCAATTGACCATTGACTAAGGACACGTGTCACTCTCATATTGGTTAATCATCGATGACATGGTTTTGACTATTGACCGGAGACACGTGTCACTCTCTAATTGCCCAGCACTTCCAAACGCTTATCATGCGACTGACTAGGTGTGCTTCACCATACGTCGCGCTCTAATTGGTCACGCATGCTAATTGGGCACTGACTTGGAAGGTAGTCCGTTGATCGGCTGGACCATTGACTAGTTTGGTGAGATCGGATTCAATGACTTGAAATAAAAAATTCACTAGTCTAGGCCCGATTTGATCGGTTCTCTAGAAATTGAAAATTTCTAAATTTGTCTAAATTCATTCTCCATCTAATGATGACTTCAATTTCCGAAATTGACATCTTTAAGGCACCTAGAAAAATGCATATTTGAACTTGTTCTTCACATTTCAATTTGATTCACCCCAGTTGAAGTCCAATTCACCATGAACAGGTCTTGTTTTCTTATCCAATTTCATTTATGGTCACTTTCTATGAGTTTTGTATCTTGATTGGCTACTAGGAATTTTCAAATTTCCCATTTTTGGTTCTTATTTACCAATTTTAGGTCATTCCGATTCCTGATTTCCTTTGAAATTTTCCGATTTTCCCTTTCTGGTTCCTTACTCCAAGAGGACAAGGCTTACATCTCTCCCCACCTTTAAGGAGTTTTGTCCCCAAAACTCGTTATGTGTCACTTAAATAGAGAATGATATCCCCTGCTCTTTTCTCCTTTAATTTCCTACTCTGACCATCCAGCCGGCATATCCGGCTAGCGAACCTTTGCCATTTGAATTTATTTGGGTACATAAATTTTCCCTTTGGGTCGACTGGTGATTCCATTTACTATAATCCCATGGGGTATGTACCCATCCTAGTTGCATCTCTTTTGGGGCATCCTTCGTGCCCCTTCTCCCTTTTGACATTCAAACCCTTCCTCTTGAGATTTTTTGTCCAAACATTAATCCAAATCACATGATTGGGGTTCTCAAAGGTTTAATCGTCTCACTGTTTGGTTATTTCTCTTAGTCGTTAAAAGTCTTTAGCCTAGCATCCTTTCGAGCTTCATGTCCTTGCTTTTTCTTGCTTTGGCATTATTAGCTTTGCCCTTTTTGTCTTGTGTTAGTCCTTTAGTCCATTGTTAATTCTCCCTTCCGTATATGCGTAAACAATGTATCATAGGACCTGGATGGTCATCTTACGATCCTTCGTTTACCCCTCCCCCCTTTCTTCTTCTTCTTTTTTTTTTCTGACCCTCGATTTAACCATAGATCACTCCATAAGGTTCATCCACTACTTCCTTTCCATGGACCTACCCTTGACTTAACGTCATTCCATACAGATCTGCCTTGTTTATTACCATTAGGTTTTCCAAGAATCTTATGCATTAAGTATTCACCAATCCCTTTATTGGTCATTTTGGATTTCAACCATCGGATTTCTGATCACTTCACAACTTGCCTAATTCATCTCGTACTTCTCCATTTGGTTGAATTTATCCTTCCCTACGAGTTTCTATTTCTTGGTTTACTTGTGCTTGCTCGTGGCTATTCCACGGCTATTCCCTCGGTTACTTTTGAGGGGTCCTTTGTGGCAAGTATTTGCCCCCTTGGGCTCTTCCTTAGGAATCCTCCTTTGTTTGTCCCATTTTCTACTCTCATACTTTGAAGTTGATACTTCCATCTTTGGAATTAGGCGTCCAACCATCTTATCACTCTTGAAGGTGTCCTTACATCCGGTTTTTGCAATCCATTTTGTATCCAAGGAATTCCGATTACTGTGGTCTCATTTCGGGTACGCCACACTATGCCCTACTGTCTTAAGTTCCATTAAGCGGGGGTGAGATAAACCCATTCTCCTTAATACCTATGTGTCCTTATCATCATTCCCTTAATTGGATCAACTACCTTCTTCATTTTCCCGGTGCTCCTCATTTTACTTTTGCAGAAGTATTTTCCTTAATTCATCCTTATTTGTATTTGACCCAACCAAAAATGTTATGGCATCCTTGGTACAATCTCCCTTCCTTTAAAGTGTACCCTGGTACTAGATCCTTATTTCCACTAGCTTTCCCCTCAAAATCCGTGATTCTCTCGACTTACTTGTCAAGGATGTTAATGTCTCATTTTTTTAATCATAACTCATAGGACAAGTTTTGACCTTTGCATTAGGGAGCCTCCAATTCCCAAAACTTAGTACTACTTCTTGGGGTAATTGATTTCTTTTTGGTCAATCCCTTTCTATGGCTTTATTATGACTAAGGATCTTTTTAATCCTTCCCTTTTTTCATTCTTCGGCTTTCTCACCCCTCTTCCTTAAATGATTTTCTTTCCTTTACTCAACTTTTCTATAGTATAGGATCATAAACCTTTAGGAAAAAGGAAGTTTTATTCATCAATTGCGTTAGCCACAAATATGGCTTTATTACACATGTCAAGAAAAGTATCCTTCCCATTAATAACTATTATAATCTCCCATATTGACTAGCCTAGAGTTCAGTACTAGTGGGTTACGGGATTCTTTATCCGAAGGTCTAGGGCACGTGGCCGATCTCCTAGGTGGGAAAGCACCTCCATGGTACCTCCCACACCTAGCACATGGGTTTATACTTGGCTCTTCATATTTCGATGAAGATGACTCACTTTGTGCTCTCCTAACTCTGATTTCATGAGTGATGGTGAGCCCAAATTTTTCCAGGACCGTGGGCTCGTACTCATATGCCATTTGCATTTGGTTCACTAGGTATGGATAACTTCGAATTGGTGGTAGTTTATTGAAGACCCTCATGTAGTTGGCATAGGCTTCCCATAAGCTCTTCTCAGCTGCTTCTTAGGCTTGGGTTAGCCTTGAGTTTCAAAGTGGAGGGGTCTCATCTTACACTGAACGTTGGGGGAGGGGGTTCTCTTCCTAAAGTTCCTCCAAGGGATGTACTCCTCACTTGCATCCCCCTTGGGTTGTTCGTGTCCTTCCAAGGTATGCACTCTTCGCTGATGTTTCCCTTCATATTTCTCTAAAAGGGGTTTATGGTTTTTGAGGCTCCACGGTTTAAAAGGTTCCATGTAGTCGTAGAGCAGTCCCTGACTACTCTACTTATGGTATGGAGCACTTTTACTGACCACCCTAGGTAGAAGGTCTCACCTTCTACCACAAATCTGGGTGAGCCTTACTGCCCATCACTCATACCTCAATATTCTCCGTGTCCACTATAGTGGGACAAGACCTCTCCCTCTACTTACTCGGTCTCAATGCGTATAACGCTCCCTGACCTTACTGACTCACTGGATGCAAACTTCCCTTATGCTCCATCGGTCATCCAGTAGCCCTTGGAACTAGCACTACCCTATACCGGACACCTCGATGGTTCTGTATCTCATGCATGCACAAACACAATACTTTTTAGTTAAGATATTTTATCTTTGGTGCTATCAGCCCCCATGAGCTTGTTGACCCGACTTCAGCTCGATACTACTAGCCCAACGAGTTCAACGACCCAGCTTTGGCTCAGTAACCATCTGCCCAACAAGTTTGACAACCTTGGTTATGGCTCGGTATCTATCACACACATTTTGCCAATTATAGGAGTTTTCATATGCTCATTACTAGATTAATTACTAACAGGTTTGGACCTATGCCCATTGGCCTTGGGCCCACTAGAGCAATTCTAGCTCTTCTCAAAAATATCTCCCAAAAAGTTTAAGCATGTTCACATAGTCTGAAGAGTGTATTTCTAGAAAAATGGTTTTCAATTCAAAAACATGCTTAGCACCCCAAACGGGTCTGATGTTAGAAAACCCACTCACCCGATAACTATGATGCATTTGTTCCAGCTAGATTCTGATCCGCGATGTGCTCCTCTGCACAAGTGCTCGTACACTCAGTTCCTAGATGATCTGAGTATTCATATAAGGAAATTTGGCATAAAAGACCTCATTCTCTCGTGTATTTACACACAGGTCCTTTAATTATGTCTTAATTGTAATTAGGTCCCTAATATCCACTTTATCCTTAATTAGGTCCCTAAGGTTCTCTTATTTCCATTCAAGTCCTCAATTTTCCTTTAATTACAATTCAGTCCCCAATTTTTAAAAAATCCTCAATTTGCCCAATTTTTCCAAAATTTGCACTTTGACCCAAGAAATCTTATTTCATCAAATTAGTAGCCTAACTTAGTTAATTGCCCCTATCATGCTGCTAATCGTCTTCCCTACATTCCCACAATTAATCCATGATTTGAATTACTCTAATAGGCCTAGAATTAAGATCAAACGGAGCTTCACCAAAAAACTACTCTTAGAGAGAGATAGCTTCAAATTCCTACCGGCATGGTCTCAGTTGTTAGAGCTTTCAATCTAGGAAGCTTGTGCTCATCAAAAAGGTCCTTCTAAGATCAAGAACTTCTCCAATCGACGTCCTAGGCATGGAGAATTTTATCAATACAATTCATATGCTTTCTCTCTCTAGAATTTTACTATTTCGACGAGTGGACTTAACCTTAAGCTTTAGGGAGGTTGAGTATTAGTCGGAGAGAGCTGGGGGTGTTCAGTCTGGCTATAGGAAGTCGAGAGTGACCTGAATTAAGCTTAAAGTTAGTCGTTTGTTTCACGATCGTTAGAGCAACGATATTGTGTGAGCTCTCTAACACTCCTCTAGTGGTCCTTGGATGGAGTGGGGATTGCAGCGGGGTAGAGGTCCTCCTTTCAGTTCTAGGGACTTTGAATTCACCTTCGGAGGCTTTAGAAAACTCCCACGTCGGAGCTCTAGTTTACGTCTCGCCGGGACTTGGAGTGTTGTGTCTTCTTCGGCCGCTAAGGGGTGGGGAGGACGAACAGGGATGGGCTCCTTATATAGGGAGCTCGAAAACTGATAGGGCTATCGACCAACGCAAGACTCAGCACCAAACTCACCCGTTAGTGGTCGTAGTGGTAGATTGTTCGGTCGTCAATGACTCGGTCTCCCTTCGATGATCCGATTTTGTCATCTGTCCAAGGTTGAAGATGATATTATGTTGAACGTACGAGCATCACATGTGTGAGCTGCCACGTGACGCTTTGTGATTGGCTGGTTTCACTGACGCGACTTCCCATTAAGCGTATGAGTTAACCTTTGACTCGTTGACCAGCCACATGGTGCTCTACCATTAGTCACTCATTCCAACGTAGTCATTGACCATACTCAGTCAGTCGTTGACCGTAACACGTGGTATCTTCTGATTTGCTAATTTAAATGAATCATATTTCCCCTTTTGTGCACTGCACGACTGCCACATGTCAATATCTGATTGGTAGATCTAAATAATTAGATATCTCTCTTGACACATTGTACAACTGCCACGTGTCAGCCGCTAATTGGTTGAGGCCATTAGACGTGGCTCTACCACGTGTCGACCTCTGATTGGTCGGTCGTTTATCAGATATCTTACTCGGTTGCTGAAGTGACATCCCTACCATGTTTGAGCTCCTCATTGGCCAGCCTGGCTGACGAGGCCGCTCTTCAGTTAGTTGACATTTAATGAGGACACGTGTCGCTCTCTTATTGGTCAATCATTGATGAAGTGGTTTTGACCATTGATCGAAGACATGTGTCACTCTCTAATTGGTCAGCACTTCCAAATACTGATCATGTGGTTGACTGGGTGCGCTTCGCCATGTGTCACGCTCCGATTAGTCGCACCTGCTGATTGGGCACTAACGTGGAAGGTAGTCCGTTGATCGGCTGGACCGTTGACCGATTTGATGAGATCAGGTTTGATGACTCAAAATCGAAAATTGACCGGTTTATGCACGATTCAATCGGTTCTCTAAAAATTGAAAATTTCTAAAAATTTCTAAATTCATTCTCCATCAAATGGTGACTTCAATTTCTCAAATTGGCATCTTTAAGCCACCTAGAAAAATAAATATTTGAACTAGTTCTTCATGGTTCAATCTAGCTCACCACGGTTGAGGTCTAGTAAACCCTGAACAGGTCCGGTATTCTCACCAAATTTAATTCATGGCCCCTTTCCATCAGTTTTGGATCTTGATTAGCTAGTAGGGATATACCAATTTCCCGTTTTTGGTTCTTATATACAATTATATTCTGATTCCTGATTTCCTTTGAAATTTTCTAGTTTCCCCTTTCTTGTTCCTTACTCAAAGAGAATGAGGTTTACAAACACGTTCACGGACAAAGGGATAATCAATCTCGATATGCTTGGTGTGAGTATGAAAGATAGGGTTTGTAGTGAGGTAGATAGCAGAAATATTGTCACACTAGAGTGTAGGAGGGCAAGAGAAGGGGAGCCCAAGTTCTTGAAGAAGAGATTGGATCCATATAAGCTCAGTGGTAGAATTGGCAAGACTTTTGTATTCAACCTCGATATTGGAACAAGCAACAATACGCTACTTGCAGGAGCTCCAAGAGATGAGATTGCCACTTCATAAGATAACAAAACCACTCACAGAACGTTGGTTAATTGGATTCCCAACCCAGTCAGCATCTGAGAAACAATGAAGGGAGGTGGGAGAATCACGCCAAATGACAAGCTCATGATGTAAAGTGCCTTGAAGATAATGTAAAATGTGTTTGACTATAACCTAATGAAAGGAAGTAGGACACTACATGTATTGGCAAACTTGGTGGACTACATAAGTAAGATCAGGGTGAGTAAGAGTGAGGTACTATAAAGAGCCCACAATCTGACGAAACTGAGTAGGATCGAGAAGAGTAGTTTCATCGGTGAGAGAGATTTGGGGACTAGCAGCCACATGGGTGGAGAGTGGGCGACAAGTAATCATGGCTGTTTGGGAGAGAAGATCATTTATGTACCTCTGTTGTGTAAGATAGATGCCATAAGGATGAGAGTGAACCTTAATACCAAGAATATGATGTAAATGCCCTAGATCTTTAAGAGAAAACTCTTAGCTAAGCTCGAACAGGATGAAGTGAAGCGGAGCATGAGGAGAGCTAGTGAGGATGATGTCGTCAATGTAGACAAGGAAACACATGACAGCCTTCAAGGTATGATAAATAAACAGGGTGTAATCTGAAATAGAACCAAGGAAACTCAGTTGCAAGAGAAAGGAATTGAGCCGTAGGAACTAAGCACTTGAGAAGGGGTGCTATTTGAGCCCATAAAGAGAATGACGGAGACAACACACATAGTAGAGAATGAAGAGATCATCAAAGCCAAGGGGTTGGTCCATATAAACTTTTTGAGTAAGATGCCATTGAAGGAATGTATTATTGACATCCAATTGATGAATAGGCCAACCAAAGGAGACAATAAGAGAGATGATAAGCTAAATAGTGACATTGTCATGCCTCAACCCAGGTTGGTCGGATCCTTGTGATCAACTCGTCGATCCCTTGCTTCAAGAAGGGTTTCCCCCTTTCTTTAATTAAGAGAAGCCAGGCCAAATTTTAACTATGTTCCATAAAATAATATATATCAATAAGAATGCATGCTTAAAAAGTAATTAAGCATACCTGATAGAGGATAAATCCTGGTGTTATCCCTAGACATTTATCTACTTCTAAAAATGGATAGAAACGGTGGGTGAGTTTCTACTACTTAATGAATGGGTGTTTGGAAAAGGGTTTCAATAAAATAGTTTTTAATTAGAATGTGCCATACTCCTCATTTCCTTTAAGATTATTTCTTCTTCAAATTCTCAGTTTTCAAAACCATCTTTCTCATTATCCACAATCAGTGTGTTTAACAATCAACACACACCCTTCATCATGAAGGGATCACACATTCTCAGGGTAGCCCATCCACTGCACCCACTTGTGGTGTCAGAGCGACTTTCTAGCCACCTAGATAGAAGCCCATCCACTTCTACCTTGGGAATGAGTGGATGTTCACGAGATCTGACCCTCAAACCCGAAATCAACTTCGTGTTCGTATGAGGATAGAAACCTCATCCCAATCCCACCCCGGTCTCATGCGTTTGAAGCTATGTCGAGCTTCCTTGACTGCTGGCACAACAAACTGCCCTTATCTCCACCATGTCGTCCAGTAGCCCTTAGGACGCATCACTATCCCTCTTGGGCATCTTGATGGTCTCGAACCTCAGTGCATGCACAAATAAAGTTTTCCATAAAGCCATTTATCACACCCCAATCCAGTTTGGTCGGATTCCCCTGAACAACTTGCCGCTCTCTTGGTTCAAGAGGGGTTTCCCCCTTCTTTAATTCTAGAAGAGCTAGGCGAAATCTCAACCTTGTTCCCTGGAATAACATATATCAATAAAAATGCAACTCAAAATAATTTAAGCATACCAGACAAAGGGTAAGGCCTGATGTTATCCCTAGTAATTTCTCTATTTCCTAAAAAGGGATAAAAATGGTGGGTGAGTTTCTACAACTCTGTGAATAGGTAATTTAAAAAATAAATAAATAAAGTTTCAATGAAATAGTTTTTTTAAATTGGAGTGTGTGAGACTCTTTATTCCCTTAATATATTTTATCCTCAAAATCTCAGTTTTCAAAGCCATTTATCATCATTAACCACAATGGTGTGTTTATCAACTAACACACACCCTTCATTATGAAGGGATCACACATTCGCAGGGCAGAACATCTACTGCACCGACTTGTGGCATCAGAGCGACATTTTCGGCCACCTAGATAAAAGTCCGTCCACTTCTACCCTGAGAATGAGTGTATGTAAGCGACATCCAATCCTCCATCCTATAAAGAAACTTCGTGTTCATATGAGGATAAATTCCTCATCCCGACCCCACCCCGATCTCATGTGCATGATGCTACGTCGAACTTCCTGGTACGATAATCCATCCTTATCTCCACAATGTTGTCTAGTAGCCCCTAGGACGCATCACTACCCCTCTTAGGCGTCTTGAAGGTCCCGTACCTCAGTGCATGCACAAAATAATAGTTTTCCTCATAAGCCATTTAATCTTTGGTGCCACTAGTCCAATGGCTCCGACTCTTAACTCGACCTGCAAATGTTTATCTAACCTGGTTCGTTGACCTGTCTTGTCACACTACTGCCAATCCATCGAGTATGTTAGTCCTATCATGGTATCATGGACAAACACATCATTCATTTAAATTTTTCATGGCTTAAACTCATGTTTGTTTACGAGCTCCTACTCATGCCAACTGGCCTTGGGACCACTATACGAGATTTTCAAAATCGAGAATTTTTGCCCCCAAGTTCCAAAACTATGGCCTTCAGTCTATCTGAGCTATTTGAGCTCCCGTTAAGAAGGTCTCCCAAAATGTTTAACCAGTGGCACACAGTCAGAGGAGAGCACTTCCAATAAAAAATCTTTTCATTTGTCCATCACACCAACCGGGAGTGAGGACATCTCCACTCATAATCAATGAACAGATTTTCTACTTCCTTCCAAGAAGTTCATCACACCAACCGGGTATCATCTACTTACAACCGATAACTAGTTTTTTCATGTGATTTCTCACATCACCCCATCTAGATGTGATGTTTAAAATTCCACTTAGTAGTGGGTTTTCATTATCGAGGTGCTCATCATTCCAATCGGGTATTATGTAAAAATCCTGCTCACCTGTGAATGCCGTGAATCCTTCTTAAACAACTTTCATCTTCTTGTGAGCTTGTCTTAGTTAGTGTTCCCGGTACTTCATGTTCCTACATGATATGAACATCCTTACTTATTATCATTTGGCTTGATAGCCTTAATTCATCACGAATGAATAAAATACCAAACTTTTCAATTAATTGCAATTAGGACCCTAAAGTTCTTTTTCTTTAACTTTAGGTCCCTAATGCTGATTTTTTTCCCCCAAATTGAGTCCCGAAACTTCAAAATTTTACTTTGGGACCTCAATTATTCAAAATTACAAAGTGGGGTTCAAGTTTCCCAAATTCCCAATTTGGTCCCCAATTTTCTCAAAATTACCATTTTGCCCCTACTTCACAAAAATGGTAAATTTCACACCAAAAATTGACCAATTGGTCCTCCAACATCTTTTCCATGCCCAATTGGCCCTTAATTTTAGGAAATTGCACTTTAGTTCCTTGAATTATTGAAATCCCCAAATTTCCCCCTAATTTCAACCTTTCAACTTAGCTGAATTTGTTTTCATCAAATTGATTGATCAAACGAGGTTAATTGTTGAAGTTGAAGTTAGATTTAAGTTCTTACACATCCATACGATTCAATTGCACTTTGAATTGCATGAATTGATGCTGGAATGAGCTCAAACGAAGCTTCGCCAGAAAACTAAACGTTGAGAGAGAAAGCTTCGAAAGCTTACTGTCAGGGGCATGACTATCCAAGCTTTCGATATGGGTAGATTGCTCACGTCCTAAGGTTCCTCCTAGAATCAAGAATCACCACAATTCATGTCGAATTGAGGGAGAAACTGGTCAGTAAAAATTTGCCGATTGGAATTCACAAAGGGGAGCCAAATTGACTTACCTTTCCGCTATAATTCGATCGTAGAAGGGCTGAGGAAGTGTTGGGAGAGCTTGGTTTGTCCTAAAGGGGGCTCGAATTGGCTAATTTTAGCTCGATAGAAATAGGGCAACTTCGGTCCGCCAAAGCTACTTCACTGTTTGATCACGTTGGCACTTCTCCGGTGACTCTTAGAGAAATTGGAGATGACCACAGTGTAGCTAACTTCTCCCTGAGTTTAAGGAATCTGATCGCACCTTCTTTAGCTTAGAAAAGACCCTATGTCATAGCCCTAGTTTGACTTTCATCAGAAAACTGAGTAGCAGAGAGAGAGAGTGAGGTTTTCAGGTGTGTGAAGGATGAATGGAGAAGGGCTCTCTATATAGGGAGCTCGGGGACTCTCCGACCATCCATTTGGCACCTTAATTACAGTTATTGATGGCCTGAAATGTACTGAACAAAAATGTTTCTTCTTCATCGATGCTGTTACATTTTTCAGCGAGTGAACAGTGTTGTCATCTGAAGGAAGAAGACGACATTGTTCTGAACCGGACCGGATCGGTCTGAACTAGGTCCAATGCTTAAACCGACTTGTTCATACCTGATTCAACCAAGTTTTTCAAAATTAAATTTTTTTAAATTTATCTAAATTCATTCTCTATCAAATGGTGGCCTCAATTCTCCAATTTGAATTTTCTAAGCCACCTAGAAAAATGAATTTAGTATTCATTTCTATAGTGGTTCAAACCTGTTCAATTCGGTTCGGATCCGATTCACCTGAACAGGTCTGGTTTTCTCTCCCAAATTGTCCTAAAGTCCTTTTCCAAGGTTTTTATGACTCTTTAGGTCACTTGGGAGTTGTAAATTTTCCAATTTGCTCGTTCTCTAATGATCGGGGTTTGTGAACCGGTTCTATTTTTCTCACTCAGTTTAACCAATTCTTTCCCCAGTTTTTCTTAACTCCAAAGGGCAAGGTTTACACCATTAATCTTTGGTGCCTCTAGTCTAATGACCCCGACCCTCAACTTGACCTACAGCTGTTTGTCTAGACTAGTCCATCGACCTGGTCCTGTCGCACTACCGCCAGTTCATTAAGTATGTCAGTCCTGTCTTGGTGCCACGACCAAATCACATAATCATTCATTTAGAAATTTCCATGGCTTATACACATATTTGTTTAGGAGCTCCTACTCGTGCCAATTGGCCTTGGGCCCACTATACAAGATTTTCAAAACTAGACATTTTAGCCTCCAAGTTCCAAAACCGAGGCCTCTAGCCTATATGAGCTACTCGAGCTCTCGTCAAGAAGGTCTCCCAAAATTTTTAAGTATTGGAACACAGTCAAGGGATAACACTTCTGACAAAAAAAATTTCAACTCGTCCCTCACACCAGCCGGGTGTGATGACATCTCCTCTTACAACTGGTAAGCAGGTTTTCTACTTCCATCTAGGAAGTTCATCATACCAACTAGGTATGATCTACTTACAACCGGTAAATAATTTTTCCGCATGGTTCTTTCATCACCCCAACCAGTTGTGATGTTAAAATTCCACATAGTAATGGTTTTTCATTTCTGAGGTACTCATCATCCCAACCAGGTATGATGTGATAAATCCCACTCACTCAATATTCATAGTGAATTTTTCACTTAATCGACCTTTTGCCTCCAAGTGAGCTTATCCTTGCAGGCGTTCCCGGTCCTTCATGTTCCTACACGTTTGAACATCCTTGTTCATTTACATCTGGCCTAATAGCCTTCATTCCTCACGAATGAACAAAATACCCAAACTTTTTAATTACTTGCATTTAGGTCCCTAAAGTTATGTTTCTTTAACTTTAGGTCCCAAATGCTAATTTTCCCCAAATTGAGTCCCAAAACTTCTAAAATCCACTTTGGGCCCTCAATTTATTCAAAATCACAAAAAGGGATTCAAGTTTCCCAATTTTTCAATTTGGTCCCCAACTTTTCAAAAATTACCATTTTGTCACTACATTACAAAAATGGCAATTTTAACCCAATAAATTTTAAAAAATTGACCAATTGGTCTTTGAACCTCTTTTTCCTAGTCAATTGGCCCTCAATTTTGGGAAATTGCACTTTGGTCCCTCAATTTTACAAAATCCTCAATTTTCCCAAAAAAATTCCCCTTTTAAATTGGTCGAATTTGATTTCATCAAATTGACCATTCAATTGAGCTTTGAATCGCATGAATTGGAGCTAGAACAAGCTCAAACAGAGCTTCGCTAGAAAATTGAACTTAGAGAGAGAAAGCTTCAAAAGCTTACCGTTGGGGGGTCTGGCGGTCTGAGCTTTCAAGTGGGCCAGGTAGCTCTCATCCTGAGGTTTCTCCTAGGATCAAGAATCACATAAATTCATATCAAATTGAGGAAGAATTCAGTTAGTGAAGTTTCATCGGTTCTCTCCCTAACACTTACTAGAAATTTCCAAGGGGAGAAAAAACGGCTTACCTTTCCGCTCTAATTCGATCGTATGAGGGCTGAGTGAGGGTTAAGAGATTTTGGTTTGGCTTGAGGAGGGCTCAATTTGGCCACTTTCAACTCAACCGAAACAGGGCAACTTTGATCTGTCGGAGCTGCTTCACTGTTTGATTACACCAGTGGTTCTCCAATGATGCTCGGATCAAATGGTGACCACTGTCAGGTAGCTGACTTCTCCCCGAATCTAAGGATCCCGACCTCACCTTCTTTGGCTTAGAAAAACCCCTATGTCAAAGCTCTAGTTCAAGCTTAGTCGAAAAACTGAGTAGCTGAGAGAGAGTGAAGTTTTCAGGTGTGTGGGGAATGAATGGAGAAGGGATCTTTATGTTGGGAGTGAGAGGACTCTCGGGCCATCTGTTCGGCACCTTAATGACACTCGTTGATGGCCTGAAATGTCCTGAATGGAAATGTTTCTTTTCTGCTGGCACTTTTTGTTTTTTCAGCGAGTGAACAATGTCGTCATCTAAAGGAAGAAGACGACACTATTCCGAACCGGGTCCAATGCTTAAACCGGCTGGTTTAGGCCCGATTCGACCGAGTTTTCCAAAATTAAAAATTTATAAATTCATTCTCTATCCAATGGTGGCTTCAATTCTTTAATTTGAATATTTTAAGCCACCTAGAAAAATGAATTTAGCATACGGTTCAATGATAGTTCAAATTGGTTCAATACGATTCAGATCTGGTTCACATGAACCGGTCTGGTTTTCTCTCCCAATTTATCCTAAAGTCCCTTTACAAGGTTTTTATGACTCTTTGGGTCACTCAGAAGTTGTAAATTTCCCAATTTGCCCGTTCTCTAGTCGTTGGGGTTCGTGAATTGGTTCAGTTTTTCTCACTTTGGTTGACCGGTTCTTTCTCGGGTTTTCTTAACTTCAAGGGATGAGGTTTACAAACATGCTTGATGATAGGACTGTTGGTATCATCATAATCCAAACCTAGAAGTTGAGAGAATCCTTTGGGAGCTTGTTTGATCTTATAAACTCATTTGCAGCCAATAATGTGATGTCCTTCAGTGGTCCAAACGAGGTCCCAAGTGTGATTCTACTAAAGAGCAAGGAACTTAGCATTCATGGCTTGTTGCCAGCAAGGATGGCAACGAGCTTGAGAGAAGGTATGAGGTTCCCGCTAGGTAGAGGCAAGAAAAATAGCGGGATCAATATGAAATTTCTGAGGAGGGAGGGAGCCATCTTGGGAGCGAGTAATCATGTGAGATTGGCCAATAGGAGGTGGTGGTGGAGAAGTCGGAGGAGGACTAACAATAGAACCAATCTCTTATGACATACCTGAGATCGGTAGTACCAGAAGAGGAAGAGGACATACCTAAGTCACTCACTTCTTGGAGAGGAATAGGGAAGAGAGAAGACGAAAAAGGGAGAGGGGGAGAGGAACTATCCATGGGTGGCTGTGTATTGCATGTAGGAGATGTGGATGCAAATGAAAAAATGGATTTATGAAAGTGAATGGTGCGATAAATGAAGATGCGACCAGTGGTAGGATCAAGACAGCGATAGCCATTGTAGCTAGAGGGGTACCCAAGGAAAACACAAGGGATAGATCGAGGTTGAAGCTTATGAGTGCGATAAGGACAAAGATAAGGAAAACAGAGACAACAAAAAATACAGAGAAACTTATAATTAAGTAATTGACTGAATAAAAGTTGATAGGGAGATTTATGAGTATGTTTGGGTAACCTATTAATGAGGTAGACAATAGTCTCAAATGCGAAATCCTAGTATTTAGAGGGGAGGTGGGATTGAGAAAGTAGGGTGAGTCCCATGTCTATGATGTGACGATGTTTGTACTTTGCAACTCCATTATGTTGATGAACATGATGACAAGAAATACAATATAAAATCTTATGAGATTGTAATTCTTGATGAAAAGATGTGGAGAGAAATTCCTTAGCTCCATCTATTTGAAGGATCTTAATTTTTCGATCAAGTAGATTTTCCACATGAAGACGGAAAGCACAAAAGATTGTAATAATACCAAAGCGATGTTTTAAGACAAAAAACCAAGAGAAATTACTGAAATCATCTAAAAATGAATATAATAAGTGTAACATGTGTGAGATTTAATAGGTGATGGGTCCCATATGTCGGTATGAATCAATTGGAAGGGTGTCGTACTAATATGGTTAGTCAAAAAAAGGTTGTATAATTTTACCACAAGAGCATGCATCATAAAAGGGAAATGATGAAATATGATTAATTGATAAGTGTTTAGATACAACATGATTCAAAATAGGAAGAGACGGGTGCCCAAGGCATTGGTGCTAAACCGAACTACTAATATGATTGAGACAAGCATAAGGTAAAATGGTGGAATGACTCGTTTGCAGATAGTACAAGCCGCCTTTACGCTTCCCCAAGAGTAGCTCCTGATGTGAGTGAAGATCCTTAACAAGAAAAAAAGTGGGGTAAAATTCAAAATAACATGAATTATCGGTAGTGAATTGAGAGATAGATAATAAATTCATAGAGATTTGAGGAACATAATATATATTATTTAGATGGAAAAGTCAAGAGCATGTAGAAAAGGAGGTTTAACTAGATGAGAGTATGGAAAGACCTATTCCATCACCAATTAGTAAGTGCTTGAGAAATGTTTGATTCTCTTGAACCAATCACTAAGATAAATTATTAGTGATATGATTAGTGGCCCTAGAATCAATGTACCAGTCTAATTGATGACCGGAGTCTCCTTTAGATATGGTGTAGGCTTGTGAAGTTTGAAAATTTGATAATTGTGGACATATTGGAGCAATATGGTCATTTTTCCCACAAAATTGGCAATGTGGGCGTCCATTAAATCTATGTCCGCCTGCAAAATTAGATAATACAAAAGGTCCATTAAAATGTAGCCTACTTGTAAAATGTGGCCTTGTAGAATTTTGGGCCCTAAGAATGGGCCTTGGTATATTATTTTGGCCTACTTTGATTCCTTGAAAAGGCCTAGTTGGAACACGAGCCCACAAATATTGTTGGCCTCCATTGAAAGTATGTTGGCTCATGGGTCTATTGAGGAGGCGAGATGAGCCAAAATGATGTGGAGCATTACCATTTGACCTACCAAAGAAAACTTGTCGCCCTCTTACAAAGTTAGAATCCCCGAATCAATTCGTCAGTGACAAAGGCACACAATGTGGTTGAGGTGCTAGAAGGAGACCACGTTGGTGTGAGAAGAAGGCTCCTGGTTTGAGTGAAGTTTGTGTGTCATTGAGAAGCCTGACATAGGTGTGTCAGTGTTAGATGAGCTGTAGAGAAAATTAAAACGAGCGTCCTGAGTGAGGAGAAGTGATTTTATAGAATCATCTATCATTGTGTTCATTGCTCCTACGAGAGGAAGGGTAAGTGGCTCCCAATCATAGCCTAAACATGCAAACATCTTGTCTTTGATTTTAGTTTGGGTCTTTGGATGTCCGATTTGTGCGAATATGGTGGCAAGGGAGGCGACATATGCTAGATAAGACACCATAGGTTGATCGAGTTTCTTCAGATCCCGCCACTATTGGTCCAAGATATCACGCTGAGCTCGTACCTGGGAACTATAAAGAATCTCGAGCTAAAGCCACGCCTCAGATGCGGTGGTGGCACCGATCACCTTCAGATTAACCTTTGTGGTTAGAGAAGCTAAGATAGTTGTAAGGCAATTTTTTTCATAAATGTTCTAAGTTTCAAATTTGGGGTTTGGGACTGTAATATATAATTGTTTCAATCATCTTTCTAAATAAAAGTGGAAGGAGGGGTTGGTAATGATTCGTGTCCATAGCCAAGAAGGCGATAGACATTGAGTAGATGTCTCATATTGTTCTTCTATAAATACTAATTGGAGCTATCAATCAATATAGGGAGAGTAAGAAGGGAGTTAGGCAGGGTTACGGTAAGTGATGAACTTATTTTCTTGATTGCATGAGGATGAGTGATTTTACATGATGCTGTTTGCATAATGCTTAAACATGATGAGAGTTGTAGGAGTGAATGTCATGAACCTCAAGGCTCTATTACCATGAAAAATATGTAGAGAAGGTAAAAATAAAGCATCTATTTGGAATTTCTACGTTCCTATTTCTTTTTCAATTGTGTGAAATTTATACATTTTACTATAGATATAAGAGAAAGATATATAAGAAAATTTGTACAAAATAAATATATTATTATGCATAATATGTATTATATGCAAGAGAAAGTGAACTATAGAATTTGTCTTTGGTCGTCGTCTGTTATTCTGTCCACTATAAATGAGAAGGTGAAGTAATTGGAGAATTTGTCTCTTGTCCCATTCGTGGAGTCCTTTTGGCTAATAAGGGAATTGATGGTGCTTCCTGAAATAATACTCTCTCTCTAACAAGTAAAGCAATGAAATGGATGATTTCAATCTTCACAAGACTGTGAGCATTTCAATCAAAGGAGAATGATAACAGTTGCAATATTTTGGGGATGCTAGGCCCCTGGGTGATAGAAGGCTTTCAAATCTCAAATGCAGGCTCCAAGACATAGGAGCGGAACGTGCACTAGAAAACTGGGCAATCCACCTGGGACAAATAGATAGTAATAACCAAAATATCACTTTATGAATATCCATATTCATATGGATTTATCACACCATTTAATGTATGGATTTATCACACCATTTAATATAATAACTATCCATGTTTTGTAACTGTTTATTATTTATTATTGAATTATATATAAATAAAATAAGATAGTACAGTGAATAACACAATACAATTTACAATCTCATGTCTCTCAAGTGTGCTCTTTCTCTTCTAGATTTATTCATTTTCTTTATGGTATTAGAGCCACCTTAAAGATTCGCAACATTGTTCTAGCTTACAGCTTGCAAGTCATCATACATCTTTGCATTTCTACCGCTTACTATTGAAGACTCTTGAACAAAAACCAATCTTCTATGTGCATGGTATCAATCTTCTCATCCTTCTTTACAAAAATGAGTTCCTCTACCGTAGTAATCCTTCCTACTCCACTCCCTACATTGCCTATCAAGTTAGACAATACTAATTACTATCTTTGGAGGAACAATATCACAAATTTGCTACAAGCATATCAATTATTTGGATATGCAGATGGTAATATCCATTAACCCAAACCCATTATGATGTTGAAAGAAGGAGCTACTGAGCTAGAAATAATCAACCTAGAATATGAAGCATGGACTATTTGGGAAAAGTTCACTTTAACAACTATAATTGCCTCTTTATCCACGAAGGTGAATTTATAGGTAATCTGAGTTGTTACCTCTATAGACAGTTGGAGCCGGCTTGAATTTTGTAGAGCTCCCAAACCCATGCTTAAAAGGATACCCTTGATCAATAATAGAGGGAGCTGAAAAAGGGAGAACAACCTATGGCATCTTATTTGGCAACCATTTCCAACTTAGCTACCTCTTTTGCTCAAATCGGTCATCCGAAACCAGATCATGAAATCAAGGACAAATTATTTTATGATTTAGATAGGGAATGGGAAGCTCTTACCCTTGCAATATCACCTGTTCTCGAAGAAATGTCTCTTAATTTGCTGAAGGCACTTCTCCTTGCCTAGGATGCTCGATGGGTTAAAAAACATGGTCCTAACTCCGGCTCCAGCAGTGCACCGCTCTCTAGCCTACTCGGAGGTTTTTCTGATTCTGCTTCTCCTGCCGCTGCATTCTCCAGTCACGAACCACATGGACTCCTTCCAACTCCACCCCATCCTCGCTTTGGTGATCGCCCAATATCTCGACAACATGGTAGAGGAGGATGCAATGGAGGAACTGATAGAGGCTAGGGAAAGCCTCTTGAAATTTGTGGGAATTTTTCTCTGTAGGGATTTAAACCACGTTTCAATCCACGTCAGACGGATGCCCAACCTCTTATACATTCTACAATTCAGCCCACTTCTCCTAAGTACACCTCTACCTATAGTGTGATATGCCAGCTATGTGGGCTCTCCGGCCACTCAGCCCATCACTATCCATCATTCAAATTAAAGCCCATATCATCTACTGCTCAGGCCCACTCTTCTTATGTACATGAACCCAGTTCACATCATTTGGACTAGTATGTTGATTTAGATGCTACTAGTGATATTACTAATGATCTATCAACTTGTCTATTCATAACGATTTGACACTCTCTAAGCACCTCACAATTGGAGACAGGACAGGTTTACCTATTATCTCTTCTTGATCTACCTATTTAACCTCACATTCCCGATGTTTCTCACTTACTAATATTTATTATGTTCCCAAAATTTCTCTCAACTTATTATCTATGTCTCATTTCACTCAAGACAATTCATGCTATTTTAAATTCTATTCCACTCATTTTCTTATCAAAGATCTATTTTCTTATCAGGAGCTGCTCCACAGGGGTCGTAGGAACGGTCTCTACTATTTGTGCACTCATAATATTTCTTCTATTACTTGTATTAGTCGAATAGAGTTTGTTCCTTGATAGCATCAACGTTTGGGTCACCTTCTTTTCAAATTATGAGTCGTGTGCTTTCCCATCATTTATCAATGAGTAATTGTAAGCCCCGCCCTTTTGAGTTAAGGAAAAACCAGGAAAAGAACTAATCAAACCGAGTGAGAAAACAGAACCGGTTCACAAACTCGATTATCAAGAAATAGGCAATTTGGAAATTTACAACTCCTGGGTGATCCAAAGGGTTCATAAAACCTTGGAAAAGAACCTTAGGACAAATTGGGAGAGAAAAATCAGACTGGTTCAGGTGAACCAAATCCGAAGCGGACTGAACCGGTTTATAAACCGAGTCGGTTTATGAATTAGAACCGATAGAGAGAGGGCAAACCGGGAAAATTATAGATCCCAAGTGACCTAAAGAGTCACATAAGCTATGAAAAAGGACTTTCAGATGAATGAGGGATGAAAACGAAACCAGTTCAGGTGAACTAGATCCGAACCGGATTGGACTAGTTTGAACCACTATTAAACGAGATGCTAAATTCATTTTTCTTAGTAGCTTAAAAAATTCAAATTTGAGATTTGAGGCCACCATTGGATAGAAAATGAATTTAGATGAATTTTGAAATTTTTAGATTGGAAAAATTCGGTCGAATTGGGTGTGAACCGACCGGTTTAAGCTTTGAACCTAATTCGAACTGGTCCGATCTGGTTCAGAATAGTGTCATCTTCTTCCTTCAAATGACCGCACTGTTCACTCACCGGAAAAGTCTTCAGCCAGGGAGTTTCAGGCAATGAATGACGACTATTAAGGCACCAATTGGATGGCCAAAAAGTCCTCGAGCTTCCTATATAAAGGGAAGGGCCCTTTCTCATTCATCCTCTCCACACCTAAAAACTTCATTCCCACTCAACTGCTCCATTTTCCGACAAAGCTCAAACCAAAGCTCCGACTTGGGAATTTTTCTAAGCCAAACAAGGTGAGTTTGGGTTTATAGTCTCCATTTACTCCAAGGGTCGCTAGAGAAGCACCTCTAGCGGACCGAAGCTGCTTTGTTTCAGTCGAGCTAAAATCGACCAATTCGAACCCTCCTCAGGCCAAACCAAGCCTTCCCAACACCTGCACAACCCTCCTACAGCTAAATTTGAGCAAAAAGGTAAGTCAATTTGGTCCCTTCTGTAATTTCTAATCAGTGCTAGAGAGAGAATCGATAGAACTTTGATGGTAAAATTACTTAACAACCATTTTCAGTCACTCATCATAAGAGTACCCATCCTCTCGAATTAATTCACACAAATATTTGGGGACCATCCCCCATTATTTTCTTTACAGGTCGTCGCTATTATGTTCATTTCTTGGATGATTATAGCAAATTTTCATGGTATTTTGTTATGAAATAACGATATGATGTTCTCTCTATTTTTCGTGCCTTTTGTTTACAAGTTTAAAATTTACTTGGTCAATGGATTAAATCTCTCCAATCTAAGTTACAATCCGTAGGCATTCTCTATCGGATCTCATGTCCACACACACCTCAACAAAATGGGTTTGCCGAATGTAAGCATTGTCAAATTATTAATATAGATCTTACTCTTCTTATTCACTCTCATGTTCCCACCAAATATTGGTCGTTTGCCTTTGAGACCGCTCTCTTCCTTATCAATCATCTTCCCACAAGATCTCTCTACTTCTGATCCCCCTATGAGGTACTTCATCATTCTACTCCTAATTATAAGTTACTTTGAGTTTTTGGTTGTCATTGCTTTCCTTATCTCGGCCCTTATCTTGCTCACAAACTTCAACCTCGTTCCACTTCATGTGTGTTTCTTGGATATCCCTCAAATTATCTCGGATATCATTATCTTGATACTCACACAGGACCCATATTTCTATGTCACATAGTCCATTTTGATGAATTTATTTTTCCATTTGCCTCCTCGAGTTCCACATGTATGCCTTCCCCTCCTCCTGTAGTGCACCCTCCTGTGGTGCATCTCCCCACTCCCTCAAGTATGTTGCCCTAATCCCCTGTACAAACACAAGCTGACTCACATGTTGTTTTTGTTAAGGATGATCATGTTGCACCAACTTCCTCTCCTGCATTGGATCATGCTCATGCTCCACCTCTAGTTTCGCGTATCGTAACTCGCTCTCAAGATGGCAGTCTACCCCCACGACGCTTCACAATTGATCCTACAGTGTTCATTACCTCTATGGAACCCCAAACTTATTCCCAAGCTTTTTGTCACTCCTTTTGGGTTAAGGCTATATATACTGAGTTCACCGTTCTTCTTCATAACCAGACTTGAGATCTCGTTCTCGTTCCACCTAGTTGGCCAATTGTAGGGGTACAAATGGGTTTACAAAATTAAGCATCATTCTAATGGCTTGGTGGCTCGATATAAGGCTCATCTTATTGCTAAGGGCTACTCATAGTGTAAACCCCACCCTTTTGAGTTAAGGAAAACCGGGAAAAAAATCGGTCAAACTGAGTGAGAAAATTGAACTAGTTCACAAACCCCGATCACTAGAGAACGGAAAAATTAGGAAATTTACAACTCTAGAGTGACCCAAAGAGTCATAAAAACCTTGGAAAAGGACCTTAGGACAATTTGGAAGAGAAAACCAGACCAATTCAGGTGAACTAGATTGAATCGGTTTGGACCGGTTTGAACCACTATTGAACTGGATGCTAAATTTATTTTTCTAGGTAGCTTAGAAAATTCAAATTGGAGAATTAATGCCACCATTTGATAGAGAATGAATTTATATGAATCTACAAATTTTTAATTTTGAAAAACTCGGTCGAATCGGGCTTGAACCGGCCGGTTTAAGTGTTGAACCTAGTTTGGACCGATCCGGTTCAAAACAGTGTCATCTTCTTCCTTCAGATGACAACACTGTTCACTTGTCAGAAAATCAAGCAGTGCTAACGAAGAGGAAACGTTTCCATTCAGTACGTTTCAATCCATCAATGCCTATCATTAAGGTGCCAAATAGATGACCAGAGATTCCCCGAGCTCCCTATATAAAGAGCCCCTCTCCATTCATCCTCCACACACCTTAAAACCTCACTCTCTCTTAGCTACTTAGTTTTCCAATGAAGCTCAAACCCGAGCTCTGATATAGGTTCTTTTTTGAGTTAAAGAAGGCATGATCGGGTTCTTTAGACTCGGGGAGAAGTCAGCTACACGGTGGTAGTCTCCAATTGCTTCGACGATTGTCGGATAAGCGCCGACGTGATCGAACAATGAAGCAGCTCCGATGGACCGAAGCTGCCCTGTTTCTGTCGAGTTGAAATCAGCCAATTAGAGCCCTCCTCAGGCCAAACCAAACTCTCCTAACACTCCCTCAGCCTTCCTACGACTGAATTAGATCGGAAAGGTAAGCTAATTTGGCTCCCCTCTGTGAATTCCGATTCGTGCTATAGAGAGAACCGACAGATCTTTACTAACCAAATGCTCCCTCAATTAGACATAAATTGAGGTGATTCTTGATTCTAGGAGAAACCTCAGGACGAGAGCTATCTGCCTAGATCGAAAGCTCGGATCGTCATGCCCCCGACAGTAAACTTTCGAAACTTTTTCTTTCTATGTCCAATTTCCCAGTGAAGTAGGGTTTGAGCTCGTTCTAACATCAATTCATGTGATTCAAAGTGCAATTGAATCGTATGGATGTGTAGGAACTCAAACCCACCTTCAATTTCAACAATTAACTTCAATTGATTGGTCAATTTGATAAAATCAAATTTGGTGAGTTTGGAAGGGGGAAATTGGGAATTTCAAAATTTTGAGGGACTAAAGTGCAATTTCCCAAAATTGAGGGCCCATTGGGCATGGAAAAGATGTTGGAGGACCAATTGGTCAATTTTTGGAATTTTTTGGGTGAAATTTATCGTTTTTGTAAAGTATGGGCAAAATGGTAATTTTGGAAAAGTTGGGAACCAAATTTGGAATTTGGGAAACTTGAACCCCTTTATCTAATTCTGAATAAATTGAGGTCCCAAAGTATAATTTTGAATTTTCAAGACTCAATTTGGGGGGAAATCGACATTTGGGACCTATAGTAAAAGAAAAAGAACTTTAGGGAGCAAATTGCATATATTTGAAAAGTTTGGGTATTTTATCCATTCATGATAAATGAAGGCTATTAGGCCAAATGATGATGAATAAGGGTGTTTATATCATGTAGGAATATGAAGTGCCGGGAACGCCAACCAAGATAAGCTCATGTGAAGGTAAAAAGCCGGTCAAGAGGAATTCACTACATTAACGGGTGAGTGAGATTTTCACATCATACCCGGTTGGGATGATGACCACATCGGTAATGAAAACCGGCTATTATGTGGGATTTTAACATCACACTTGGATAGGGTAATGTGAGAAAACATACGGAAAAACTACTTACTGGTTGTAAGTAGATCATACCCGGTTGGTATGATGAACTTTTTGGAAGGAAGTATAAAATCCGTTTATCGGTTATGAGCAGAGATGTCCTCACACCCAATTGGTGTGATGGACAGGTGAGATAATTATTTTGTTAAAAGTGCTCTCTCCTGACTATGTGCCACTACTTAAACTTTTTGGGAGACCTTCTTAACGGGAGCTTGAATAGCTCAAATAGGCCAAAGGCCTCAATTTTGGAACTTGAGGGCTAACATGCCCAATTTTGAAAATCTCGTACAGTAGGCCCAAGGCAAGTTGGCACGAGCAGGAGCTCATAAACAAACATGAGTTTAAGCCATGAAAACTTTAATGCATGATGTGTTTGACCATTGTATCAAGACAGGATAGACATACTCGATGGACTAGCGGCAATGCGACAAGACAGGTCGACGGACCAGTTGAGACAAACAGCTGCAGGTCGAGTTGACGGTTGGGACTGTTGGACCAGTGGCACCAAAGATTAAATGGCATATGAGGAAAACTATTAATTTGTGTATGCATTGAGGGTCGAGACCATCAAGACGCCCAAGAGGGGTAGTGATGCATCCTAGGGGCTACTAGACGACATGGTGGAGAAAGGGTAGTTTCTCGTGCCAGCAGTTAGGGAAGCTCGACGTAGCTTCATGCGCATGAGACCAGGGTGGGGTCGAGATGAGGTCCCTGTCCTCATACGGACATGGAGTTTCTCTTTCAGGATTGAGGGTCGAATGTCACTATCTGGGTAATTCTTTCCCTTGTTGTATCTTTCAATTGGCCCATTTGTCAGCTTGATATGGATAATATTTTTCTTCATGGTTATCTCAATGAGGAAGTCTATATAGATCTACACCTTGGATTTGTTGATCCTTGCTTTCCTATCCATGTTTTTTGCATCCGCAAATCTCTCTATAACCTTAAACAAGCTCCTCATGCTTAGTTCTTCCGCCTGAGTTTCTACCTTCATCACTTTGGTTTTTGTAGCTCTATTGTTGGTAGCTCTCTGTTTATCTATCGCACAAGCGGGTTTGTTATTTTTCTACTTATCTATATTTATGATATTATTCTCAATGGTTCTTCTGCTGCACCCATTGGGAACATCCTTCATGCCCTTTGTAGAGAATTCTCTATTAAGGATCTTGGTCCACTTCATCTTTTTTTAGGCATTGAAGTTACTGCTCACTCTCATAGTTTATAACTCACCCAGCATAAGTATATTCGTTATCTTCTCTCCTGGGCTGCCATGAGTACTTGTAAGCTCATTTCCACACCAGTTGCCTCTGGTCCTCGACTTTCACAATATGATGGACTTCCTCTTCCCGATCCTACTGAATATTGTCAACTTGTGGGCTCTCTACAGTATCTCACTCTCACTCGACCTGACATCGCATATGCGATTCATCAGGTTTGTCAATTTATGTATCGTCCCACCACTACCCATTGGATTTCTATTAAGTGCATTCCCCGCTATCTTCAAGGGACACTTCATCATAGTCTTACTCTCTAGCGACATCCACCTTCTAGTCTTTACTGTTTATTTGACGATGTATGGGCCGGAAATCCGGATGATTAATGCTTTGTTACTGGTTTTACATTTTTTTTGCCACAATCTTATCTCATGTAGCTCTAAAAAACAACGAACAATCGCTCGATTTAGCACTAATGCCGAGTACAAAAGTCTTGTCAATGCAACTACTGATCTAATATAGCTTCAGTCTCTTCTTAAAAAACTCGACATCTCTTCCACTCATTCTCCAATTTTATAGTGCGATAATCTTTCCACCATTTATCTCACTGTCAATCCCGTCTTCCATACTCGCACCAAACATATTGAGATTAGTTTTCATTTTGTCTATTAACAAGTCTGTCAAGTTTATTCAGCATTCGTTTTATTAGTACTAATGCTCAATTAGCGAAATTGTATACTAAAATTCTCCATTCTACCTGTCTCTATTTTATGAGATAAACTCAATATCATTGAACCAAAATATCATTTAATGATTATGAATATTTATATGAATTTATCACACTATTTAATTTATTAATAATTTATTATTTATTATTAAATTTTGTATAAATAAAATAATATAATAAATTAAATAAACAATATAATTTATAATCTCATCTTATATTTATCGAGTAAGTATATATTTTTTTTTAATTTCTTTATTTTCTTTAAATAAAATGGTGAAACGGAAATGACGGATATATTATAGCCGGGAGAGAAGCGGAAAGGGACAAACGGAGTTCGCCCGTGGATACCAACCAATGGTAGACCTAGGCTCGCTCAGCCGAAGGGGGTTACTCCGGAAAGAGGGCTGGAGGGGTCAGGTGACTGTGAGTCACTATTACTCAGTTTGTCGCTCATGTAAATGTGAGAATGTTTCAATGCATAAACCATTTAAATTTAAAAAAAACACAGATTGATTAGAAATAGAATGGTGAAACGGAAATGACGGATAGATTATGGCCGAGAGAGCAGCGGAAAGGGACAAACGGAGTTGGCCGGTGGATACCGACCAATGGTTGACCTAGGCTCGCTCAGCCGAACGGGGTTACTCCGGAAAGAGGGCTGGAGGGGTCACGTGACTCTGAGTCACTATTACTCAGTTTGCCGCTCATGTAAATGTGAGAATGTTTCAATGCATAAACCGTTTAAATTTAAAAAAAAAACACATAGATTGATTAGGAAAAAAAAAAAGACAAACACATGATACAGTGTCTTCAACCCAAAAGAATGTCCTCACACATAAGGCGTATATATAACAAATTTAGGGACTAACAGGTTAATTAACATAAAAAGGTACGATGATAATTTTTTTTCCTTCAAGCAACCATCATCATGGGACGTATCATGACATTGTCTTCGTGGTCCAAAATCTGCACAGCCAAAAGAATAAAAAATATCAGCGGAAGATAAACTGGGTTCGATGGTATATAGTCATCATTTTGTATTTATTGAATCAGATGATCATTTCTCACGTGGCAATGGTAGACATATCGCGGAGACCCAGTGGCATCGAAGGGGTATGGTGCGTCATTCTTGTCCACCAGATTGAACTTAACGATCGCTGTTGTTTTGCATCCTGGGGGGATCTTCACGGTGTTCTTCCATGTCTTCTCATATTCTGGAATGCCAATGGTCTGACCAGTCGCTTGTCCCGTGATATTGCAGGCAACTGCATCATTCTTCGTTTTCATGCAACTGGTGAAGGTACTAGCATCCGCTAGACATTGCACCTTGATCACTTGGAGAGTAGCCAAGTGCAAGTGCAATGGGTGATCATCTGATGTGAGGTTGATAACTTCCCACACTTCGGTGCTTCCTGTTTTCGGAGTCTCAGACACCGGGTCCGTGAATCTTTTCCCATTTATGTACAAATGGGTCGTCTCATTGGACGCAGTTTGGTACTCGTACATTGTAATGTATCTCATGACCGAGGCTCCGGCGGCCGTTGCAGGTGTATAAGTAACAAGGTTAGAAGGTATTTGAGATTCGTCAGGTGGGGTGGAGTAACTGGCTTGGATGATGAACTTCATTACTCGTCCATTAAACTGATCGGGTTGGGCGCCGTTGGGATATGGATATTTAGCAGCATTATTCATCAGCGATTCAGATGCCGTGGTGGTGGAAAAGTCAATGACAACATCTGCAATCTCGGAAGGAGATAATATGATGGATTGAGTAACAACAGGCGATGGCAGGTATGATCCATCCGAGCCCACCACGGTGAACGCTAAACCCTTGGTCTATGATAAGTCAAGGTAGCGTGCATTGGAGGTATTGATGATACGGAATCTGTATTTTCTTCTCTGGACCAGAAGATATGGCCACGCCTTGCCGTTCACCGTGATGACATCACCGAAGTACTCGGGAAACCACTGTGTATGAATGTACGGGACATTTCCGGTGCAGTTCATATATAGGGATCCATCATTGTAGAACTGCTTATCGGCGATCACCAGGTGGCGGTCGAACTCCGACCCGGATGGTAGATTGAGCTTTGCATCCAGACCCGGGTTTCGGATAACATATGGGCCTGTCAGACCAGCCAAGAGGTTGATGCGCGTCAAGCCCTTGGCGTGATCGTGGTACCAGAAGTTGCCGGGGTGATGAACGTTAGGGTACACGTCCGTCTGTTGTGTCCATGCCGGGCCGGTTTCCTTGAAGTTAGCCGTGAACCAGGCGTCTGGGTGACCGTCAAACCGCGACGGATGAAGCCCACCGTGGAGATGGACAACGGTCGGGACACCGCCATTCTTGGGGGTGGCGGTGGGTATGGTAGGATCCCACGGGAGGATATGCTTTTCAGGGAGGTAATTTTGCCACGTCAAGTGGGTCGGAACGATGGCTTCGATGGTCGGGCCGGGGATTGTCGCCGTCTGAGCTGACGTGCCGAATGCAAATACGGTCGTTTCAGGAAGATCCCGATGGAATTTCTATTCCAGATAAGACCAGAAATTCGTTAAAAGGAGCATTCCAATTATCACACTATAATAGTGAGAGAACGTCTCGTACCCATTTCTTCTGGAACATGCCGATTGTCAGATATCCGGGTTTGAAGTAATCTTCCTTCTCAACAGTGTACCCCAAAACTGTAGGTACCTTGGGGAGTTCGTCCACGTACATGGTCAAGGACTGTGACACCCGTTGAATATCGGTTTGCCTCACCGGCAGGCACATCGGCAGTGCCCCTGACTGTCTGCGTCCCATGATCACCATGACAACCAGAAATCCTAATAGTTTTCTTATCATCGTTTTCGTTCTTACCATTTGTAGTCTCTTCCTCTCTCTTCTACTTCCAGTCACTGTATCAATCATCCGTTGGTCGGTAGATGATCAGTTGAAGAACTAGGAAATGAACAAAGTAGAAAAACCCTTCAAAGTGGTACTATTTACAAACCTTTATGTGATGGGAAGCCGTGCAGAAGCAGCTGGTCCATAAGAAAGAAATATTAATTCAAATGTAGCGAAGCAAATTAAGGAAAATGAAGAGCTGAAGATTTTGAAAGAGCATGTGCAAGCACAAGCACTGATGACTCGAAACTGAAGCACTCGCACCACCTTTATATAGGAAACCAAAGCATCAATCATCTGTTTCTGTGTTGTTATCAATATTGACTTCATCATCAAGGTAAATTATATTAATTAGGCCATATAAAAATATTAATTTTGTCATTTCCTGGGCTTAAGTGATGTATGTCCTATTGGCCAATACTGAATTATCTATTATAAATATGAATGAAAACCAGTCAAAGCTTGTCGTTTCATCATATATTAACATAATTAAAAGTCGGATGAATTTTCAACTTCTAATTCTATTAGTGGAAAATTTTTAGTTTTTCGTCTCATCATATATATATATATATATATCGAATTATCCCACTTGATTCTCATATTTGGACATCAAGTGGGATGGGATATGCTCCACACAGAGTACAACTTGCAACACAACAAAAACAGAAAATCATATGGTTGGATCAAGAAGTTCATCTACTCCGTCATGTCGGATTCATCAACTTTGACGTTTTTCCAAAACCGTGTTTCCCATAACAATCCTCTAGATGAAATATTGATTAATTGAGAAGAAATTCAATTACGAGTTGATGAAGCTATCCAAGATTAGCCGGATTTTTGAAATAGAACGATAAAGGTAACTCCAAATATTAGGACAAATTACACTAATTTTATATGTGACGATGGGACAATATTATACTCAAATATTCAACATTTAAAAAATAGAATTAAACAATTGAGAGCTTAAGTCACTGAATGGGAGGACTCACACATTGGGGAAGTGAGAAACAAAGCCCTCCACCAGCTAAATAGCATGGGAAGAAGATGAGGAATTTTGGAAAGAGAGCCTCAAATATATGATGCTTCTTCGAAGGGATAGGAAGGAGTTTTTTCATAAGGGTGTAATTCAACATACGAATATGATTCATATATTGAACGTGATAACGGATAGAGGAAATTGGATAGTCGATTAAGGGAAAATTAAAAAAAAAACTAACTTTTTTCAATATTTTTTGCACATGTACAAAAATAGAACAGGAAGAAATAGCGGATAGTGAAGAAGAACTACTAGGAATTAGGAAATGAACTTGTAGAGATATTGAGAATGCATCATTTTCCAATTAGGAGTAAGAAGAGAATGTTGTTGTAAACTCCGTCCCTTAAATATAAGAAAATCAGAGTAAAAATCGGTCAACTAAAGACAGAAAATCGAACCGGTTCATAAATTACAACCGATAGAGAAATGACAAAATGAGAAATTTACAAATACTAAGTGATCTAAAAAGTTATAAAAATCATGCAAAAGGACTTTGGGACAAATTGAAAGAGAAAATCAGACCGATTCAAGTGAACCGGATTGAACCGGTTTAAATTATCATTGAACCAGTTACTAAATTCATTTTTCTAGATGGCATAAAAATATTCAAATTGGAGAATAGAAGCTACCATTAGATAGAGAATGAATTTAGAGATTTTTAATTTTGAAAAACTCACTCCCAACACCCATTCACTAAGTTGTAGAACTCACTCCTCCCTTTTACCCCTTTCATGTAACCAAGGGGAAACCAAAACTTAAAGACCTCATTGTAAGACAAGTATGTCTATTTTAAGATATTCAGTTTTGTATAATGTTATTATAGGAAAAACAGAAAGGAAAGATGTCTTACTTCTCGCGGTTTAAGAAGGGTAAAATCCTTTACGGACCAAAGGGAGTAGTGAGTTGATCGAATACATTATCAAGACTATATAACATAAATAAGGAGAATAAATCTTAAAATTTCAGATGGCTCCCAAGAGAGGAACCAAGAGAACAAGAGAGGTTGTTTCTAATACTGCCCAACAACCCCTCCCTGTAGAAACTCCCAGGAAAGCCCCAACGGGTCCACCTAGACTAAGCTTGGAACATCACAAACTATATGAAGACTTCACCCGAGTGTTTGGAAGGCCCAACCTCACTCGAGAAGTGAACACCAACTCACAAGCTGAGCCAAAAGAAGTACAATCCCATCCAACTTCTGTCAACATCCCTCCTATAATGGATATCCCCAAATACCTCAAGACTCTTCGTCAATTAGAATGTAAGTCGTTCCTAGGAGAGAAGGATGTTGGAGCCGCTATGTACTGGTTGGCCAACATTAAGAAACTTATGGGAATAATTAGGATTCCACCAAAGGAGATGGTGATCCTAGTAGAATTCTTCTTGGAAGCTAGTGCGAAAAGGTGGTGGGATAACATCAGGAGCTTGCACACCACCACACCCACGTGAAAGCAAGTCAAGGAGAGGTTTTCAGAGGAATACTTAGCTCTGCATCTGATCAACAAGAAGAAACAAGAATTCTCCTGACTCCGACAAGGATCCCACACCATCTCGGAGTATGAGACTAGATTTAATAAGCTAAGACCTTTTGCTTTAGACTTAGCCGGACCAGCAGATATCTGCCAACAGTTCGTGAACAGTCTCAACATGGATATACGAGACCTGACAATACTAGGATGCTTGATGGATTTGGCTACCATCATCAGCATGGCCCATGAGTGTGAGTGTTTGGTATAGACAAGACGCCACTGAATAGAGTAGGTTGGCCAGAAGGAAGAAGGAGGACAGAATAGCTAGAAAGGTTAAAAGGAGCCTGATGGGCAGAGATGGGGGACAAGAATGGGGTCCTTTAGGAGAAATGACGGTTATCATGCCCAAAGGGAGGTAAGTACAACACCACAAAGGAGAAACCCCTATTGCCCTAGGTGTCGGAAAAGCCATGAAGGGTCGTGTCAAGCATGCTTCAAGTGCAGACAGCTCAGACACTTTGGAAAGAGTTGTCCAGCCCTTCAAGGTAATACACAATGTAGTAACCATCAACCACCTCAAGGGAACCAAAGTGCACTAGACGGAGAACAAGACATAGTCACTACGTCAAGGGTAACAACCAGAGTATACAACCTCACCCAGGAGGATAGAATAATTTTAGTACTTACCATAGCTTTCCTAGACAAATATAGCCAAAACCCTGTAGTTCCTTATCATTTTAATAAATATAAGTTCTATTTCCTACAAAACTAAACTTGTGATGAGATACAAGTAAAAGAAAATCCTAAGGACATACCCACCAAAACTCCAATGAAAGGGAAATGGGAAGGATGACATCCGAAGATGTCAGGAAAAATAAATTTAAGATTAAATGCCTTCAAAGGAGAATAAAAGGGAATTTTGGGAAAGAAGGGGAAGAATTCTCCCAAGGAAGGAAACCCGGGGAGGCATACATGTTCTAACCGAGAAATAATGGACCACGTGACGAAGGATGAGAAGATGAAGTGCATGCTGAGTGAAAGAACCAAGGGAAGCATACTAGGAGGACCCACAAAATAAGTTAAACCCAAGGAATGGTAAATAGGAAGATAGCATCAAAGGATGTCATGACAAGTAAGAATGGGTGGGCTACCCATAATAAGGAAATAAAGGAAAAATCTCCAAGGAGCATTAGTGAGGTTGAAATGGGACGGGAGTCCCTAGGTAGAAGGATAAAGATATGAAGTGAGGCCTTAAAAGGGAAACTGCCAAACTAAGAAACCGACAAATGAATCATAAGAGGCTTAATCCGAAATAAGGAAACTCATAAAGAAGCATAAGTGGTTTAGGATATATCGGGACGACCAAGTGTAACCTGTTTTGGAAGAGCAAAGAAGACAACTAGGGATTTCATATGAACCTAGTGGAAGGAAGCAACTAGTAACAAAGGGATGGTCAAGGAGAATAAACAAGGCCCTAAGAAGGACCGGGAGGTAGTAGAGACTACAGTCGAAGAAGGACAACATGATGAACATAGTGTGGAGTACACGAAATAAGACCCGACAATAGGAGATACCTCGGATAGGAAAGTAAAGGGTAATTCTGGAAATTAAGGTTGATGAATGATAAGGGTGGGAAAAAGCTCTAATTCAAAAGGTGTAAGAACGCAAAAGAAGGAAACCTTCAAGGAATAGTAAGAAATTCGAATGTATAGTGCCTAAGGGGGAAATCTCTACTTTGTAGGACATAGTGGAGAGTGAAAATCGTGAAAGGACAACTCCCCAAACAAAGAAATTGTGAAATGGTCATGAGCAAGAAAGAGTGGGTTAAGGAAAAAGGAAAATCCTTGAGTAAATGGCGCCACTAGAAATGAGGAAGGACATAAGAAGGAAAGAATTCGAGCGTGTCGGTAAGGCATCAGTAAACCGATTGATTGGCATTGGAAAGACCCAATAAGGAAATGCTATAGAAATCTAATGGACAAAGATAGTTTCTGGAATATGTCATGCTGTAAGGGACATGTGAGCCCAACAGTCCCGAGGAAAATATGACTCAAGTAAGGAAGAGTCAGCTAGTAAGCGTGACGAGGTCAAACATAATTTGGACCGAAGTTGTAATAAATAATGGATGGAGGAAGGGTCAAAATAGGACGAAGGGGTGATAACACCAAAACCCATCAAAACAAGTATGTAATGCTCAAAAGAACACCGAGCTAAAGGTTTCAAAGATCAAGAGAGTAACTAGACACAGGAACAATTGGGCATTTTGGAACTCCCAATCTTGAAGTCTTGGGCAAGAACCCTAGAGGAAGAATCTTACCCTAAGCAAAGAAAGAAGTGAACTTAAGGATGTGCCTTTAGAATAGTGGGTAAGACATGGCTAGTTATGATAAACTCCATGGAATGAGTGAACAATGGAAAGGAAAAGAAATTCCTTAAGTGTGTGTTATAAAGGGGCTACGTGAACAAACAACCGAAGTGTTAGCATGTAAAGTAAACCCCAAGTGGACATCAAGGGAAATTATTCCAGAGGAAAAGGATTCTAATTTAGTTTTGGGTACAAAAATCCTAAAAGGAGGGGATAGTTGTAAACCCCGTCCCTTAAAGATAAGAAAATCGGAGTAAGAACTGGTCAACTCAAGAGAGAAAAATCGAACCGGTTCACGAATCACAACCGATAGAGAAAGGGCAAAATGAGAAATTTATAAATATTGAGTAACCTAAAGAGTCATAAAAATCATGGAAAAGGACTTTGGGACAAATTGGAAGAGAAAACCAGACCAGTTCAAGTGAACCGGATATGAATTGGATTGAACCGGTTTGAACCATCATTGAACCAATTGCTAAATTCATTTTTCTAGGTGGCTTAAAATATTCAAATTGGAGAATTGAAGCCATCATTGGATAAAGAATGAATTTAGATGAAGTTGGAAATTTTTAATTTTGAAAACTCACTCCTAACACCCATTTACTAAGTTGTAGAACTCACCCCCTCCCTTTTACCCTTTTCAAGTAACCAAGGGGAAACCAAAACTTAAAACCTCCTTATAAGACAGGTATGTCTATTTTAAGATATTCAGTTTTGTATAATGCTATTCCAGGAAAGATAGGATGGAAGGACGCCTTACTCCTCACGGTTTAAGAAGGGTGAAATCGTTTACTAACCAAAGGGAGTAGCGGGTTGCTCACGGGGATCCGACCAAACCGAGTCGGAGCATGATAGTTGTGTCATAGGAAATAAACTTGTTGTAAGAATTATTGAGAATGCATCATTTTCCAATTAGGGGTGAGAAGAGAAGAAGTGAAGCATGATTAGAGGGATTTAAGGACATCGTATACTAGGTAAATTGGGATGTGGTAGGGTACTGTACTATATCTGATATCCGATGTAATGCATTTTTTTTCACACTGTATATCTACCAATAATATCGAATAACACTAATATCATTTTAATTATGAAAGTTTAGGTACTACCTTACAATATCGCCCGATTTGTTTATACAATTTTTATACAAAATTATTTCTAAATTTCTAGTTTATATACTTAAGCCTTTCATCAGTAATATTATATGGTGCTAAGAAAGTGTATCTATTATAGATTGAGTTATCAATGGCATTATCATGAATCATTTCACTTTCTCCAACAAAAAGGTAGGTAAAAAAAGTATGGTGTGCACTCAAGAAAAACTTGTTTAAAGCATACAGTGGAGTGATTATTGGGATTGCATACACAATTTACTAATAGAATATTTACATTCATTTCATCTTTAAGTTATAGGGAGCCCATGAATAGAAACAAATGGAAGAAATTACTACCAAGTAGGGACTACGACAATAAAATCCTTTCTCCACCTATCTTTTTATTTTGATAGAAGATTGATTATCTAAACTATTGCATATCATACCAAAGAAAAAGAAGTCATCTTGCCAATCACACTGATGTCACCGACTGGGTTGCCATCTCTAGTGACATTCCAACATTAACCCGATTTTTGTACTATTATGATAATATTTAGAAAATAGCCTTGGAATATACTGTTTCGGCTAGATCTAGTCAGACAAGGACCATGGTGACTTAGCGGAGCCACTGAGGACCTCATATTTGAATTTCATAATTTTTTAGAAATATTTAGTTGAGAAAACAAGGTCTAGAACTAAAATATAATTTTGGTAAAATTAGAGAACCCATTCGAGAATGAGATTTATTGGGGGTCTCTAATAGGGGAAGAAGCTTAGGAACTAATAGGAAAGAACGGAAAAAGTTTGAGACTTAGACGATGAGTTTTGGAAGCTTAAGGACCCAAATGGGACCATAATAAATGTTTTGGACCAAAGTGTAAATAGTAATGATTTGGGGACATGAGAGTGAATCTTTGGAACATAGGGACTCAAATGAGACTAAAGGAAGTGTAAAGATCTAATAAGAAGACTTGGGATGTAAACTCTGTTTTCTCATAACAAGAAAGCTAGAAAATTTCTTGAGACAACCGTTGATCAAAGTGAACCAAATTGGATGTGAGAATTAGACCGGTTTAGGGTGAACTAGACCTGAATTGGGTTTGTCATGCCCTAACCTGATTTGGTTGGATCTCTGTGATCAACCCACCTGTAAACTCCACTCTTTGGAGTTAAGGAAAAATTAAGAAAAGAACCGATCAAACTGAGTGAGAAAACTGAACTGGTTCACAAACCCATTCATCGGAGAACAGGAAAATTGGAAAATTTACAACTCCTGAGTGACCCAAAAGGGTTCATAAACCTTAGAAAAGAACCTTAGGACAAATTGAGAGAGAAAAACTAGACCGGTTCGGGTGAATCAGATTCGAACCGGATTGAATCGGTTTATGAACCGAGCCAGTTTATGAACTGGAACATACAGAAAGAGGGCAAATCAGGAAATTTATGGATCCCAAGTAACCTAAAGAGTCACATATCTCGTGAAAAATGACTTTAGGATGAATGAGGGATGAAAACTAAACCGGTTTAAGTAAATCAAATCCAAACTGGATTGAACTGATTTGAATCTTTATTAAACCGAATACTAAATTCATTTTTCTAGGTGGCTTAGAAAATTTCAATTTGAGAATTGAGGCCACCATTTTATAGATAATTAATTTGGATGAATTTAGAAAATTTTAATTTTGAAAAACTTGGTTGAATCGAGCCTGAACCGATCGGTTTAATCTTTGAACCCAATTTGGACCGGTCCGATTTGGAACAGTGTCGTCTTCTTCCTTCAGATTACAACACTGTCCACTCACCGAAAAATCGAATCAGTATAGGCAAAGAGGAAACATTTCCATTAAGTACATTTCAGGCTATCAATGACTATCATAAAGGTGCCAAACGGATGACCAACGAGTCCTTGAGCTCCATACATAAAGAGGCCGTCTCCATTCATCCTCTCCACACCTAAAAACCTCACTCTCTCTCAACTACTCAGTTTTCCGGTGAAGCTCGAACTAAAGCTCTGATATAGGGTCTTTTTTGAGCCAAAGAAGGTGTGGTTGTGTTTCTTAGAACTAGGGAGAAGTCATCTACATGGTGGAAGTCTCTAATTGCTCTGAGGGTTGTCGGAGAAGCGTCGACTTGATCGAACAGTGAAGCAGCTCCAGCTGACTGAAGCTGCCCTATTTTTATCAAGCTAAATTCGGCCAATTTGAGCCCTTCTCTGGCGAAACCAAGCTCTCCCAACACCCGCTTAGCCCTACTACGGCCGAATTAGAACTGAAAGGTAAGCCAATTCGGCTCCCCTCTGTAATTTTTGACAGGTGGTAGAGAGAGAACCGAAAAAATTTAAATGATAAAATTCTAGCTCAATTCGACATCAATTGAAGTAATTCTTGATCCTAGGTGGAATATCAGGAAGAGAGCTATCTATCCAGATTGAAAGCTCAGACCGTCGCGCCCCCAATGGTAAGCACTCGAAACTTTCTCTCTATACGCTCTATTTTTCGATGGAGTTCTATTTGAGCTTGTTTTGACGTCAAATTGTGCGATTCAAAGTGCAATTGAATTCTTTGAAGATGTAGGAACTCCAATTTAACTTCAATTTCAACAATTAAACTTGTTTGATCTATCAATTTGATGAAATCAAATTCGGCTGTGTTGGAAAGTTGAAATTAGGGGAACATTTGGGGGGTTTCAAAAATTTAAGGGACTAAAATGCAATTTTATAAAATTGAGGGCCAATTGGGAATGATAAGAGTGATGAAGGACCAATTGAGCAAATTTTGGAATTTTTGGGGTAAAACTTACCATTTTTGTAAAGGAGAGGCAAAATGGTATTTTTGGAAAAATTGAGGATCAAATTGGGAATTTAGGAAACTTGAACCCCTTTTTGTGAAATTGATTAAATTGAGCTCCCAAGGGGAATTTTAAAAGTTTTGGGACTCAATTTGGGGAAAAACCGGCATTTGGGGCCTAAAGTAAAAGAAAAAGAACTTTAGGGACCAAATTGTAAATATTTGAAAAGCTAGATATTTCTGGTTATTCATAATGAATGAAGGCCATTAAGCCAAATGATAATGAATAAATATGTTCATACCATGTAGGAACACGAGATATCGGGAATGCCAGCTATGATAAAGGTCACAAGGGACGAAAGCCAATTTAGAGGAAATACACTACATGATTAGCTGAGTGAGAATTTTATATCATACACAGTTGGGATGATAAGCACCTCGAAAATGAAAATTCACTACTAAGTGGTATTTTAACCATCACACTTGTGAGGAGTGATGTGGAAATCACACGAAAAAACTAATTCTCGGTTGTAAGTAGATCATACCAGTTGGTATGATGAAACTTCCTAGAAGGAAGTGGAAAACCCGCTTATCGTTTATAAGCGGAGATGTACTCATACTCGGTTTGTGTGATGGACAACTGAAAAGTTTATTTTATCGGAAGTGCTCTCCCTTGACTGTGTGCCACTACTTAAAATTTTTGGGAGATCTTCTTGACAGGAGCTCAAATAGCTCTATTAGGCCGAAGGCCTTGGTTTTGGAACTTGGGGGCTAATATGCCCGATTTTAAAAATCTCGAACAATGGGCCCTAGGCCAGTTAGCATGAGTAGGAGCTCATAAACAAACATGATTATTAAGCCATGAAAACTAAAGTAAATGAGTTGTTTGGCCATGGTACCGAGATAGGACCGACATACTCAATGGATTAGCGATAGTGCGACATGATAGGTCTTTGGACTAGTCAAGACAAATAACTGCAGGTCGAGTTGAGGATCGGGGCCGTTGGACCAGTGGCACCACATATTATATGGCTTATGCGAAAAACTATTGATTTGTGCATGCACTATGTTTCGAGACCTGATGCTCAAGAAGGGTAGTGATGTGTCCTAGAGCTCTAAACGACCTGGTGGAAATAAGGGCAGTTAGTCGTACCATAAGGCTTGAGAAGCTTGACGTAGCTTCATGCGCATGAGATGAGGTGGGGACAAGATGATGTCTTTGTCCTCATACAGACATGGAGTTTTATTATGAGATTGAAGGTCAGATGTCGCATACATCCACTCATTCTTAGGGTAGAAGTGGATGTGCTTCTATTTAGGTAGCCGGTAAAATCGCTTCGACGCCACAATTGTGTACAACGGACGGGTTGACCTACGAATGTGTGTTTCTTCACAATGAAGGGCGTGTGTTGGTTGATAAACACACCGTTGTGATGAGAAATGATTATGAAAACTGAGATTTGAAAATGAGAAAATTTAAAGGAATTAAGGAGTCTGACACACTCCAATTTGAAAACTATATATTTACCGAAACTTCATTTTTAAAATGCCCATTCACTGAGTTGTATAAACTCACCCGTCTTTTTTTTTATCCATTTTTAGGAAATTTAGAAAATGACTAGGGATAACACCAAGTCTTATCCTCTGTCAGGTAAGCTTAACTTCACTTAAGCTTTCATTTTATTTGATATATGTCTTTCTAGGGAACAAGGTTGAAAGTATGCCTGACTCCTCTTGAGTTAAAGGAGGAAACTCCTCTTGAACTAGGAGAGCGACAGGTTGTTCACGGGGATCCGAGCAAACCGGGTCGGGGCGTGACACCACCACTCTCCTCGATGTAGAAGGATGCTCTTCCTTTAGTTACTAATAAGAGTTAGGCATAATTTGTTCTCCTCGGTTCCCCTAGAATAACATTATAAAAATTGACTCAAAATAAAGGCTTTATGTCGATTCTACCTTGGGTTAGATGACAATGGTGCCTTCGGTTGATGCGAAGTCCTTTCTTCTTGAAAAGGGAAAAGGGGAGGGGGTGAGTCCTAAAACTCAATGAGTGGGGTCTTTTAAAAGAACATTGGTCGGGTTTCTCTTCTTGTTTGTCTCCATTCTCTTAAGAAGTTTTAACACTCAATAAACACCCTTCATCATCGAAGGGTTTACACATTCATAGAGCAGTCCCCGACTACTCCACTTGTGGTCCGGAGCACCTTACCGACCACCTTCACAAGTCTGATTGAGCCTTACCGTCCATCCCTTAGACCTTATTATTCTCTGTGTCCGCTATAGTGGGATGAGACTTCCCCCCTGCTTCCTCAGTCTCAATGCGTATGAAACTCCTTGAGCTTCCTAACTCACTGGACGACAAACTTCCCTTATGCTCCCTGGGTCATCTAGTAGCCCTTGGAACCAACACTACCCCATGTTGGGTGCCTCGATGGTTCCATGTCTCATGCATGCACAAACGTAATTCTTTTTGGTTAAGGCCTTTTATCTTTGGTGTTACTGGCTCCCATATGCTTGCTGACCTAGCTTCGGCTTATTGCTACCAACCCAACGAGTTCAACGACCATGCTTCAGCTCAGTAACCACCAGCCCAACGAGTTTGACAACCCTAGTCATGGACCAGTAGCTATCACACACAATTTACCACTTTTATGAGTTTTCATAGGCTTATTACTCATATTCTTATCTACGGACCTAAGCCCGTGTCCATTGGCCTTGGGCCCACTGGAACATCTCTAGCTCTACTCGGAAATAGCTCCCAAAATGTTTAAGCAATTTCACATAGTAAGTGGAGACTAATTTTGAAAAATGGTTTTCAAATTTAAAGCATTACTCATCGTCCCAACTGAGACTCATGCTGAAAATTCCCACTCACCCAATAACTATAACGTGTTCATCTCGGTTGGATGCTAGTCAACAATGTGCTCCTCTACCCAGATGCTTGAACAACCAGTTCCTAAATGGTTTGAGTATTCACATAATGAAGGTTTGACATAAAAGGCCTCATACTATATTGATGGGTCATGACGGGTTATTATTCGACCACCGACCTTGGATCGTGCCAGAGCGTGGTAGGGGTAAAGGAAATGAGAGGATTTAGATTTAAAGATCCAAACATTTTCAATAAAGCACCACTAATGAAGAGTGTTTGACAACTCATAGAGGATCAAAGCTTGCTTTGTGATAAAGTCATAAAAGACATGTATTTTGCAAGACCATGCATTGTGGAGGCACGACTTTGTATGAAAGTGTCATGGCTTTAGAAGAGGATTTATACTAGAAAGGTGCTCTTTAATGAGGGGCTGACATGACATGTAGGAGATAAGGGTAACATTAAGGTGATGGTTATCTAGCCTACTCGGATATAAAACACTGATCCCCCACCCAAGGCGAGGACATGGCCACCCTTCAAGTAAGTTCTCTAGTCAACGAGAGTAGCAAGAGATATAAGTTAGACATACTAGAAGGACTTCTAAGCCCAAAGGAGATACACATAGTCCAATTGATACCTCTCATGTATACAAATAGTAAATATTGCCTCATATGGATGTCAAAGAAAAATGGTAAGGTTGTGGTAAGATCATATTATGAATTCCACTATGATAAAGCTAAGCAAGAACCCTTAAATACCTCCACATCTCAAGGTGTCCTGAAGAAGGTATGGACCTCTATTTGACAACTTAAGTGCATTTTCAAGGTTAAATATTTTATATGTAGTGTATACAATAGCAACATAAACATAAATATGAACGTGTATAAAAAAGGTTTGAATAGAAGTCTAACATATAATTTTTGTGACTATATTGAAATTGTGAAACATTTGCTACTAGGATGTCATTAAACTAGATGCATTTGGTTTGAACTATGTCATTTACATATAGATCTATACAATATCTCGTGCTTTGGTAGGTGAGTAGAAAGATCAAAAACAATCATTATGTTGTTTAAAAATGGTCAGAATTACAATAAGTAAGTTATGGACATTATTTGGTAGTATATATGGTGAGCTAAACAAGAATATGTATCTCCTGACCCTTATCATGTTATTGATAATACTAAAAGGTGTATTGGGGAATTCACAGCTCTACAAAAGGATCAAATGGGGCTATGATATAGGGAAAATACACCCAATCCGACTACTAAGTAGTGATTAGATTGTCAATCAAATTGAATTGTGATGAATTGTTCAAAGAGTTGGACCAAGCAATTGAGTTAGGGGTTATTGCAAGAAATCATGGTGATGTGATTTTATGGCACAGAGAGAACTTAATTATGTGTGACCATAGTATAACATGGAGGACAAGACTGCAATAATTTTACTGGGTGCATGATGGGCTAAGTATAATGTTGTGTCGAATGTGATCCTCAATACAGACTTAAATGAGGTGTATAAACACCTTACTAGAAACATGACAATATCAAACTGACGTCTATTTCTCTATATCTAGGAGATGAATTTAATCCTACAAGTTATCCTAAGAGCTAGTATATACATGGTTAATCGATTAGAAAATTTGTTTACCCATGCAAATGTTTATATCCCATAAGACGATTGAAACTCAAGTGGGCACATGTGGAACTCGTCCCCTCGGACCAAGGAAACCCGAAGGAAGGACCGACACTATTGTCAAAAAATTGGGCCAATTTAATAAATAGAAAATAGGAAAGAAGGGTTAATGTGGGAAATTGGGAGATCACAAGTGACCAAAAATTCACAAAAATTGTAAGAAAGAACTGGGAAGTGGAATTGGGGAGAGAACCAGACCAGTTCGAGGTAAACCAAACCCGAACCAGACTAAACGGGTAAAAACCTTAGTCAACCAGTTCAATAATTCATTTTTCTAGATGGTTTAAAAATGTCAATTTGGGAAATTGAGGCCACCATTAGATAAAAAATGAATTTAGAGAAATTTAGAAAATTTTAAATTTTAGAAAACCAGTCAAATCGGGTCTGAACCAACCAATTTTTTAATTCGGGACAGTGCACCCGATCGGACCGGTCAACAAACAAGACCGGTCAATGGTCAGACCGATCAGCAGACTTGATCGGTCAATGGTCAATGACACTCATCACCAACCACACATACATGGATAACCAATGAGAGTCTACCATGTGTCCGATCAACGGTCAGTAGGCGACCCGTCACGCAGACACATGCAACCAATAAGAGGTTGCAACGTGTCCGGTCAACAGGTCAATGGTTGACGCGACAACCAAGCTAGACCTCCACGTTAGAAAAACTGGCTAATCACAGTGCGCCATGTGGCACGACCACTACATCATCATCTTTAACTATCAGCTAATAATAGAGAGAATGGAGGAGAGAGAGAGGTCGAAAAAGCTGGAGTCTCCAACAACTCGAAAGAGCACCCCGACGACCATGTCTTACGCTAGTGAGTAGCCCGAACAATTGCCAAGCTCCCTATATAAAGAGCACCCCTCTATTCATCCTCAACATCCCACAAACAAGCAAAAAAGAAGAAGTGTAAACCCCATCCTTTGATAATAAGAAAATTGGGGAAAGAACCAATCATTTTCAAATTTAAAATCGAGTCAATCTACAAACCCGATTATCAGGAAACAGGCAAATTGAAGAATTTACAACTCCCAAGTGACTCAAATTGGTTCATGAACTTTGGAAAAGAACCTTAGGACAAATTGGGAGAGAAAAACCAGACCAGTTCGAGTGAACCGGATCCAAACCGGATTGAACCGGTTTATTAACCGAGTTGGTTTATGAATCAGAATCAATAGAGAGAGGGTAAACCAGGGAATTTATGGATCTCGGGTGACAAAAAAGAACTTTAGGATGAATGGGGGATGAAAACCAAACCAGTTTAGGTGAACCGGATCTGAACCAGATTGAACCGGTTTGAACCACTATTGAACTAGATTCTAAATTCATTTTCTAGTGGATTAAAAAAATTCAAATTTGAGATTTGAGACCACCATCGGATAGAAAATGAATTTATAAATCTTTAGATTTGTAAAATTTGGTCGAATTGGGGGTGAACCGGCCAGTTTAAGCTTTGAACCCAGTTCGGACTGGTCCGGTCAAGTTCAAAACAGTGTCGTCTTCTTCCTTTAGATAACAACATTGTTCACTCGCTAGAAAATCACGCAGCTCCAGCGAAGCTAAAAAGTCTCTAGCCAGGGAGTTTCAGGCAATGAATGACCGCCATTAAAACACAATCAAACGACCAAGAAGTTTCTGAGCTTCCTATATAAAGACCCCATCCTCATTCATCCTCTCCACACGTGAAAAGCTCACTCTCTCTCATATGCTTAATTTTCTGATGAAGCTCGAACTAGAGCTCTCACATAGGGTCTTTTCTAAGCTAAAGAAGGTGTGGTCGAGTTCTTTAGAATCAAGGAGAAGTCAGCTACATGCCTATAGTCTCCATTTGCTCTGAGAGTCACTAGAGAAACGTCAGCATGATCGAATAGTGAAGCAACCCTATTTTGGCCGAGCTAAAATCAGCCAATTCGAGCCCTCCTCAGCCGAACCAAGCTCTTCCAACACTTTCTCAGCCCTCCCACGACTGAATTAGGATTGAAAGTAAGTCAATTCGACTCCACTCTGTAATTTTTGACCAATGTTAAAGAGAGAACCAGCAAAATTTCGATGATAGAATTCTAATACAATTAGGTATCAATTGATGTCATTCTTGATCCTAGGAAAAACCTCAAAAGGAGAGTTATCTACCTAGATAGAAAGCTCAGACTGCCGTGCCCCCGACGGTGAGCAATTGAAACTTTCTCTCTCTATAGTCTATTTTCTAGCGAAGCACCATTTGAGCTCGTTCTGGTGTCAAAACTTGCAATTCAAAGTACTGTTGAATCATACGATGTAGAAACTCAATTTTAACTTCAATTTCAACAATTAGAAGTGTTTGATTGGTCAATTTGATTAAATCAAATTCAGCTGTGTTAGGATGTTGAAATTGGGGATTTTTGAAAATTCGAAGGACCAAAATGCAATTTTATAAAATTGAGGGTGAATTGGGCATGATAAGAATGTTAAAGGGCCAATTGAACATTTTTATAATTTTGGGGGTAAAACTTACCATTTTTGTAATGGAAGGGCAAAATGGTAATTTTGGGGGCCAAATTGGGAATTTGTTAAACGTGAACCCCTTTTTATGAAATTAAGTAAATTGAGGTCCCAAGAGGAATTTTAAAAGTTTCAGGACTCAATTTGGGGAAAAATCGGCAATTGGGGCCTAAAGTAAAAGGAAAAAGTAACTTTAGGGACCAATTTACAAATATTGGAAAAGTTTTGAATTGAGTCATTTATACTAAATGAGGTGATCAAGTTAGATGATAGTGAACAACGATGTTGATTTCATGTAGGAACACGAGACATCAGGAATGCCAACTAAGGTTAAGCTCGCAAGGGACAAAAACCAACTAAGTGGAAATTCACTACACGAACGGGTGAGTGGGATTTATATATCATACTCGGTTAGAATGATAAGTATCTCGGAAATGAAAACACACTACTTAGTGGTATTTTAAACATCACAACTTAGAGGAGTGATGCGAAAATGACATAGAAAATCTACTTACTAGTTGTAAGTAGATCATACCTAGTTGGTGTGATGAAACTTACTCAGAGGAAGTGTAAAACCAGTTCATCGGTTATGAGTGAAGATATCTTTATACTAGATTGGTATGATGGATAGTTGAAAATATAATTTTGTCAGAAGTACCCTCCACTAACTGTGTGCCACTACTTAAACAATTTGGGTGACCTTGATGGGAGCTCGAATAGCTTTGATAGGCCGGAGGCCTTAGTTTTGGAACTTCGGGGGTTAATATGCCCGATTTTGAAATTCTTGAATAGTTGGCCATAGGCCAGTTGGCACGAGCAGGAGCTCGTAAAAAAAAAAGAGTTATATGCTACAAAACATTAAATAAATGAATGTTTGACCATGGTACCAAGATAGGACCGACATATTCAATCAACTAGTGGTAGTGCGACATGATAGGTCTTCAGACTAGTCAAGACAAACAGTTACAGGTTGAGTTGAGGGTTGGGGCCGTTGGACCAGTGGCACCACATATTATATGGCTTATGTTAAAATACTAATTGTGCATTCACTGTCATTACGGGACCTTCAAGATGCCCAAGAGGGATAGTGATGTGTCCTAGGGCTCTGGACGACCTGTTGGGTATAAGGGTAGTTCGTCGGGCTAGTTGACCTTGCAAAGCTCAGAGTAGCTTCAAGTGGATGAGGCCGGGGTGGGGATAGGATGAGGTCTTTGTCCTCATACAGACACGGAGAATTGTTACGGGATTGAGGGTCAGATGTCGCGAACATCCATTCTTTCTCATGGTAGAAGGTGACGTACTTTTATCTAGGTGGCCGATAAAGTCGCTCTGATGCCACAAGTGGGTTCAGTGGACGTACTGGCCTGCGACTGTGTGATTGACCTTCATGATGAAGGATGTTCTTTTGAAAACATAGATTTTAAAGTGGAGAAAATATAAAGGGAATTAAGGAGTCTAACACATTCCAAACTTGGAAACATTTTTTTTAAAACTTCATTTTTAAAACACCCATTCACTGAGTCGTTGTACTCACCCCCTCCCTTGTCTCCCTTTCAAGAAATCCTGAAAAGCCTACCCTCAAAGACCATCAACTTATACGCCAGTGAGATAGGTATGATAAATTTAAAATTATATGTAGTTTTGATTTATGTCATTCTAGGAAAGGTGCATGTTTAAAGGATGCCTTACTCTTTACGGTTTATAACTAAGGGAAACCCTTAAATAAATCGGGAGAGTGGCGGGTTGATCATAGGGATTTGACCAAACCTGGTTGGGGCATGACAAGAAGGGTACATTTTCCGATGAGCAGCAAATTAAAGCTCTGATGACGGGAAAAATCTCAGCCAAAGAAGCTCTGAAGGGTAGCATTGGAACCGGGGAAGAGTGCTCTAGCTCCAGACACTCTCAGAACGACCCAAGACCCACCATAAAAGTGGAAAGAGAATCTCACAGTGACGTTACTTCAGAGCTCGAAACATCGAGCTCCTGACCAACCCATCCTCGACACTCTTGGCCCTTCTGTCACCCACAATGGCCTTCTTTGACCGCCTAAGACCCTCCACAACCCTCTATAGACCCCGGTAAGCTCAATTTTGCCTCTACTTGTCGGAATTTCTGAGTTTCAAAGCTACACCCCCTGAAATTTCTCTCTTCAAATTCTCGTGGGGCAGTGGCAAATTGCAGTAGGATTCAATCCTGGTAGGTTCCTCTCAACGAGCACTAGCTGCCCCCGCCTCAAGCTTCGGCCACTGCCCCTTCATCGGTAAGATAATCAAGCTTTCTCAAACTATTGTAAATTTTCAGGCGAAGCTCTAACGAGACTTAAAACTCAACCAAAATTGAAAATTTAAAGTGTAGGACAACTGAGGGGAGTTGTAGGAGACGAATTGAGATGAGAATCGAAGAAATTAAGGACTTACAGCCACCAATTGGATAAGGTAAGATCTAAAGGTTCATATGCTTAAATTGGGGAAGAAGATAAAGTTCAATTTGGGGATTTTGGGGAATTTTGTGTAATTTCTGAAAAATTGAAGGACCAAATGGAAAATTTACAAAATTGAAGGTGTTTTAATGAAATTCACCCTAATTGAGGGCCAATTAGGCAATTTGGGCAAAATAGAGGGCAAATTGGAAATTTCGAAAAGTTGGGGACCAAATTATAAATTGTGGAGAATTAAGGACAAAAGAGCAATTTTTGTAAATTAAGGGCCAATTAGTGATATTAAAAGGGTTAAGGACCCAAGAAGAATGATTGGAAACCCCAATGGCTTAATATAAATTAAAAAGGAAATCAGGGACCTAGGTGCAATTAAGGCAAAGTATGGGGCCATAGGTAAAAATGTGAGAGAGTATGTGGCCTCTTAATCAACGGGTCCTGATATGAACACTCATACCATGCAGGAACGGACTACTCGAGCATCGGCCCCTAAAAACGCACTGAGGAGAGAGACTTTGCCGGCACGACCCCACTGAGATTACCGGCTGGGTGGGAATCGCTATAACGTAAATTCTGGTTGGAATGATGGTTTTTTTTAAAATGATTTTCTCAGAAATAGCATCCCCTGACTAGGTGACTCTACTTAAAATGTTTGGGAGCTAATCCTTGGGCTTAGTTTCGGTATGATAGTGGGCCCAAGGCCGATGGATATGGGTATGGACCTGTTAAGAACTAGTAAATGAGGATTGATGCTAAAAGATCCAAATAATGAGAAATTATGTGTGACATCTATCGAGCCAAGTCTGAGTTGTCAAGCTTGTTGAGCCAAAACGCTACTCTGCCAAAACCAGGTCGTCGAACCTGTTGGGCCAGTACGCGTGGGCCGAAGCCAAACCGATAGACCATTGCACTGGAGGGCCAAAGATAATGGCTATAACTTAAAATACTATTAATTGTGTATGCACTATGATGTTCAGGCCATCAGGACACCTGGCATGAGGTAGTGATAGAACCCAAGGACTGTTGGACGACCTAGGGTGCATAAAGGGGGTATGTTGTATAGTAGGTTGTGAAGCTCGAGGAGCTTTCTACATGTTAAGACCAAGGTAGTAGGGGAAAGGAGATCTCATCCCACTAAGTGGACATGATGAAGTGATCAGGGTTTGAGGGTCAGACTATTGATGTCCACTCAAATTCAAGGTAAAGGCAGTGCACCTCTATCAAGGTGGATGGTAAAGGCGCTCCGGTCCACAAGTGGAATGGTTAGGGACCGTTTTACGAACATGTGATCCCTCTTCTGATAGGAGGGCAGTTTTTGATCATGTGAAATGTTTGAATAACAACAAATGAAATTAATTCAAATAAACATTATAGTAGTTTTCCTCACTAAGTATTTCATACTCATCCCCCTCTTCTCCCCTTTCAGGCTATCACCAAGACGGAAAGTTCCCTGATGTGATTGGACCCTCAAGGTACGTCTCCTAACCCCAACTTAAAGTAAGGGTTGAGCATAAACGTGCCTTTACCTTCCCCATCCCATTCGGGTAGGAATACCAGTATGATGCACGAAAGGGTGGTGGGTTGATCACGGACCCCGATCAAACCAGGTCGAGGCGTGACAACTTGAGTGGCATTAGATAATAACTTTCCTGATAAATTTTTTCCCCAACCCATCATAATCCTTGACTCCCGATGTAAACCCCGTCCCTTAAAGACAAGGAAACCAAGGAAAGAACCGATAAACCCGAATGAGAAAATCGAACCGGTTCACGAACCCAAACCATTAGAGAAAGGGAAAACTGGGAAAATAATAAATCATGAGTGACCTAAAGAGTCACAAATGTCATGAGAAAGGACTTTAGGATGAATTGGAAGTGAAAACCAAACTAGTTCAAGTGAACCAGACCTGAACCGGTTTTAACCACTATTGAACAAGTTTCTAAATTCATTTTTCTAGGTGGCTTAGAAAATTCAAATTGGAGAATTGAAGCCACCATTGGATAGAGAATGAATTTAGATGAATTTAAAAAATTTTAATTTTGAAAAACTCGATCGAATCGGGCTTGAACTAGCCAGTTTAAGCATTGGATACGGTTCGGACCGGTTCGGTCCAGTTCAAAATAGTATCATCTTCTTCCTTCATAAGACAACACTATTCACTCACCGAAAAATCGAGCAGCACCGAGAAAGATGAAAAGTCTCCATTTAGGGAGTTTTAGGAAATGAATGACCACCATAAAGGCATCAATCAGACAATCAAGGAGTCTCCGAGCTTCTATATAAAGAGTTCCTCCTTATTTATCCTCCTCACACCTAAAAACTCTTCTATCTCATTACTGCTCCATTTTTCGGTGAAGGTCAAACTAGAGCTCCGACTTAGGCATTGTTCTGAAACAAATAAGGTGAGGTCGGGTTCCATAGATTTGGGGAGAAGTTAGCTACACCACGGTAGTCCCCATTTGCTCCGAGGGTAATTGGAGAAGCACTAGTTTGATCGAACAGTGAAGCAGCTTTGGCAAACCGAAGCTGTCCTATTTCAAGCGAGCAAAAAATGGCCAATTTGAGCCATTATCAGGCAAAACCAAGCTCTCCCAACACTTCCACAACACTCATATGACTTAATTAGAGTAGAAAAGTAAGCCAATTTGGCTCCCCTCTGTAAATTTTGATCAGTGTTAGAGAAAGAACCGACAAAATTTCACTGACCAAATTCACCATCAATTAGGCATGAATTGATGCGATTGTTGATCCTAAGAGAAACCTCAAGAAAAGACCTATCTACCTAGATCGAAAGCTCGGACCGCTGCACCTCTGACGGTAAACTTTCAAAGCTTTCTTAGTGTAAGTCCCATTTTCCAACGAAACTCCGTTTGAGCTCAATTTGGATCCAAATGACGTGATTTGAAGTTCTATTGAATCATATGGAAGTGTAGTAACTCAATTTTACCTTCAATTTCAAAAATTAAACTCGATTGATTGGTCAATTTGATGAAATCAAATTTGGCCAGTTTGAAAGGGGGAAATTGGGGGAAATTTTTTAGGGAAATTGGGGATTTCAAAAATTCAAGGGACTAAAGTGCAATTTCCCAAAATTTAGGACCAATTGGCCATGAAAAAGATGTTGGAGGACCAATTGGTTGATTTTTGGAATTATTGGGGTCATTTTTGTAAAGTAAGGGCAAAATGGTAATTTTTTAAAAGTTGGGGACCAAATTGGAAATTTGGGAAACTTGAACCCCTTTTGTGATATTGAATAAATTGATGTCCCAAAGTGAATTTTAGAAGTTTCGGGACTCAATTTGGGGAAAAATTGGCATTTTGGACCTAAAGTTAAAGGAAAAGAGACTCTAGGGACCTAAATGCAAATAATTAAAAGTTTGGGCATTTTATTCATTCGTGATGAATGACGGCTATTAGGCCAAAGGTTAATGAACAAGGATGTTCATATCATGTAGAAACACGGAGTACCAGGAACGCCAGCAAGGACAAGTTCACTTGAGGCCAAGAGCCGGTTATGAGGAAAATACACTGAACTTATCAGGTGAGTGGGAATTTTCACATCACCCGATTGTGATTATGAGTACCTCAGAATGACAAACCACTACCTAGTGGAATTTTAACATCATACCTAGAAGGAGTGATGTGGAAAACTATGCGGAAAAAATACTTACTGGTTGTAAGTAGATCATACCAGGTTGGTATGATAAACTTCCTAAAAGGAAGTAGAAAACCCGCTTATCAGTTATAAGCGGAGATGTCCTTACACCTGATTGGTGTGATGGACATATGAAAAGTTATTTTTGTCAAAAGTGCTCTCCCCTGACTGTGTGCCAATGCTTCAAGATTTTGGGAGACCTTCTTGACAGGAGCTCGAATAGCTCATATAGGCCAGAGGTCTCGATTTTGGAACTTGGGGGCTAGAATGCCCAATTGTGAAAATCTCGTACAGTGAGCCCAAGGCCAGTTGGCATGAGCAGGACCTTGTAAACAAATATAATATTAAGCTATGAAAATTTTAATGAATGATGTGATTTGGCCATGGTACCAAGACAGGACTGGCATACTTGATAGACTGGTAGCAGTGCAACGAGACAGGTCGACGGACCAGTCGAGACAAACAACTGCATGTCGAGTTAAGAGTTGAGGACGTTGAACCAATGGCACCAAAGAATAATGGATTATATGGAAAATTTTTGTTTGTGCATGCACTAAGGTTCGGGACCATCAAGACTCCCAAGAGGGGTAGTGATGCGTCCTAGGGGCTATTGGACGACATGGTGGATAAGGGCAGTTTATCGTGCCAGCAGTCAGGGAAGCTCGACGTAGCTTCATGTGCACGAGACCAGGGTGGGGTCAAGATGAGATCTCTGTCCTCATATGAACATTGAGTTTCTGTTCGGGTTTGATGGTTGGATGTCGCATACATCCACTCATTCCTAAGGTAAAAGTGGATAGACTTCTATCTAGGTGGCCGGTAAAGTCGCTTAGATGCCACAAGTGGGTGCAGTGGACAAGCTACCTTACAAATGTGTGATCCCTTCATGATGAAGGGCGTGTGTTGATTGCTAAATGCACTAACTGTGGTTAATAATGAGTAATGGTTTTTGAAAATCGAGGAATTGAGGAAGAAATGGTTTTAAAGAAAATAATGAGTTTGGCACACTCCAATTCAAACTATTTTTCTAAAACTAATGTTTCAAACACCATTCACTGAGTTGTCAAACTCACACCCCTCCCTTTACCCCTTTTCAAGTAACCGAGGGAAAAACCTACCTAAGGACCTTCAGCTAGCTAAACCTACAAGACAGGTATATAAGTTTAAATTTATGCAGTTTTGATTAATATTATTCTAGGAAAGGTACATTTCTAAAGGACACGTTACTCCTTGCTATTTAAATAAAGGAAAACCCTTAATAAACCGAGAGAGTGGTGGGTTGCTCATGGGGATCTGACCAAACTAGGTCACGGCATGACAACTTAAGTAGTATAAGAGCATGCTTTCTTAAATACATTATCAAGACTGTATAACATAGTAACTAAGAGAAAAATTTTAAAATTTTTCAGATGGCTCCCAAGAGAGGAATCAAGAAAACTAGTACTAACGTTACCAACACCACTCAACATTCTGTCCCCATAGAAAGATCACCATAAAATACCCGAGAAGTCCCAAAGAACCAATAGAAGTTAGTGGGAAGTATCAAAGAGAATGGTGCCAGGGCCTTTTAAGATCACAATTCTGAGTACGAAGGGAGCCAAGCCTACGACCAAGAATGCCATCAAGGGCTTATAACCTTACCAAGGAGGATGCTTCTCAAGAACCCTGTACCTCCCCATCTATTTCATAACCACTTTTTGTAATGGGGCTAAAACCCCAACATATTGTACTACTTCTCCGCTAATAAAGAACTCCAAGTTCCTAAAAACTATATCTCTAAAAAATAATGTGACCTAACACCTCAGCTATAGGAAGATTGTCCAAGAAAATTAACCACAAAAACCCGTGTTACCCTAGACATCATGGAGACTAAGGAGATTTTCATCCTAAATAAAGGAATGAATCAAGGAAATTATTGGGCAAAGAAGGCATGATAAGAAAACCGTCAAGGTAATAAGTCTAGGAGAACTCTTAGAGTAACAACTGGGCAAGAAAATGACCTATTACAAGGTGTAAAGGAAATGGGACATGAAGTGAAGGACTGTCCCACACCATAAGGATTTAGAACAATACTTTCCAAGAAAAATGCCCCCACAACTATAGGAATCCGAAAGGATACCATCCTAAGAAACACGACTCCTGCTTGGAATTTCGACCACATCTAGGAGGAAGCTCTTCAAGATCCTAACATAGTGGCAGGAAGGAAAAATGACTGAAGATAGGACCTTGATAAATCACAAACAGAACAAAGGATAACTGAAGAAAATTCTCCCTTAAGGAGAAATTTCCAACCTTTTGTGAGCAAAGAAGGGAGCGCCTCCACAAGAGAAGACTAGTCGAGCATTTGACGACAAATGGGATGTCTCGGAAAGGCAAGTATGACTCACTTAGGACTAAGTCGTACTAACAAGATAGTCAAGGAGAATAAATGACACCCTCAGGAAGACCGGGAAGTAGAAAGGACTACAACCTAAAAGGGGCAGTTGGATGGACATTAGGGACAAGAAGACTCGAGAAACAACCGCACTAAGATTTCAAGTGAAGAGGGATTTGAGCTCTCTCTAAAAGAAATAGACGTGTGTTAGGGTACAATTGGGAATGGGGATAGAGTACAAAATATGTGCCCAAAAGATTTCAAGGGTAAATAGGAGAAGATGACATCATAGGATGTCATTTAAGGGTAGATACTCCCAAGGGAAAATGAAAAAGGAATTCTTGGAGATAGGGGAAGAGTCCTACCAAGGAAGGAAACCCTGGAATGGCATATGTTACCCAACTAAGAGGTAATGGAATCAAGTGAAGAGGGATAAGGAGATGAACTTGCAAATGAAGCACATGTTGAGGTGAAAGAACCAAGGGAAGCATACTAGGGAGGACCCAAGGAAAGGGTAAGCAGGAAGTTAGCCTTAAAAGATGATATGACAAGTAAGAATGAGTGGACTACCCATAATAAGGAAATAAGGGAAAGAGTGTGCGAGAAATGTTGGGAAAGTAAGCCCTCTAAATAAGAAGTGGTTAAGGAGGAAAAACCACAAATAGTCAGACGGGTTATAGTTCACACGCGCATAATGTAGCCTAAAGAGTGGACGACTGAGCATAGTGTGGAGTACACGAAATAAGATCGATAATCGAAAATATCTCAAGTAAGGAATAAGGGATGAAACATAAGTTGTAGATAGAGAAGGATCCAAAGCAGGCAAATGCCCTAGTATAGAAAGGGGTGTGATGAAAGGAAGAAAGAACCCTTCAAGGAATGTTAAGAAGGTTGAGTATGTAGCTCCTAAGATGGAAGTCTCTACTGTGAGGGACATAGTAGGGAACAAAATCGGAAGAAGGGAACCTTCCCAAGCAAAGGAATCGACACATAGATCGAAAATGATTAACTTGGAATAAAGAATCATGAAATGATTACGAGCGAGTAGGAGTGTATTAAGAAAAGGGAAAATCCTTGAGGAAAGGACGCCACTGAAAATGAGGGAGGACATAAGAAGGGAAAAATTCTAATGAGTCGGTGGATCATCATGATACCCAATGATTTGAAACCAAAAAGACCTAATAAGAAAGTTGGAAAAAGACGAGTAGGTAAGGAAAACCAATACAATTAGGTAAGATATGACATCAAAGGCAAGATGGATGATGTGATAATAGTAAAGGTAGTTGAGAAATACTACCATATGAAAATAGGGACGAAGTTATACTATTCTTGAAAGGTTGGAAGGTTGAGAACAACCATTATGGAAGTGTTCTAAAATTTTAAATGGTCAATTACAAGTTCTAAAGTATGTCATGTTGTAAGGGACATGTAAGTCCAATAGTTCCATGGAAAATATGACTCGAGTAAGGAAGAGTTAGAAAGTTAAGCATGACAAGGTCAAGCATTATATTTGGACAGAAGTTGTAATAAACAATGAATGAGGGAAAGGTCAAAATAGGACGAAAAAAGTGATGACACCGGAACCTGTGGAAGCAAGTACATAGCACTTGAAAGGACACTAAGCTAAGGGTTTTCAACTATAAAAAGAAAAACTTGATATAGGAATGATTGGGTATTTTGGAGCTCCCAATCCTAAAATACTAAGCAAGAACTTTCAAGAGGAAGAATCTTACCCTAAGCAAAGGAAGATGTGAACCAAAGGATATATCTTTGGGAAAGGTCAAAATAGGACGAAAAAAGTGATGACACCGGAACCTGTGGAAGCAAGTACATAGCACTTGAAAGGACACTAAGCTAAGGGTTTTCAACGATAAAAAGAAAAACTTGATATAGGAATGATTAGGTATTTTGGAGCTCCCAATCCTAAAATACTAAGCAAGAACTTTCAAGAGGAAGAATCTTACCCTAAGCAAAGGAAGATGTGAACCAAAGGATATATCTTTGGACTCATGGGCAAGACATACTAGTTATGATAAACTCCATGGAGAGAGTAAATAATATAAAGGAAAAGAAATTCCTTAAGTAAATGATATAACAATGGCTAACTGAAAGAATAAGCGAAGAGTTAGCATGTCAAGCAAACACCAAGTTGACATCAAAGGAAATTATTCCTGATGCAAAGGTTGCTAATTAAGTTTTGGGGGCAAAACTCCTAAAAGGAGGGGAGAGTTTTAAACCCCATCCCTTAAAGACAAGGAAACCTGGGAAAGAACCAATAAACCCAGGTGAGAAAATTGAACCAGTTCACGAACCCTAACCGTTAGAGAAATGACAAACTTGGAAATTTATAAATCTAGAGTGACCTAAAGAGTCACAAAAGTCATGAGAAAGGATTTTAGGATAAATTGGAAGTGAAAACCAAACCAGTTTATGTGAACTAAACCTAAATTAGATTGAACCAGTTTAAACCACTATTGAACCGATTTCTAAATTCATTTTTCTAGGTGGCTTAGGAAATTCAAATTGGAGAATTTAAGCCACCATTGGATAGAGAATGAATTTAGATGAATTTAAAAATTTTTAATTTTGAAAAACTTGATCGAATCATGCCTGAACTGGCCCGTTTTAGCATCGTACCCGGTTCGGACTGGTCTGGTCCAATTTAGAATAGTGTCGTCTTCGTCCTTCAGATGGCAGCACTGTTCACTCACCAGAAAATTGAGCAACACCGGTGAAGATGAAAAGTCTCCGTTCATTAAGTTTTAGGCAATGAATGACCGCCAAAAAGGTGCCAATCGGACGGCCAAGGAGTCCCCGAGCTTCCAATATAAAGAGCTCCTCCTCATTCATCTTCCTTACACCTAAAAACTCCTCTCTCTCCCTACTGCTCTATTTTTCGGTGAAGCTTGAACCAGAGCTTCGAGTTGGGAATTTTTCAAAGCTAAATAAGGTGAGGTCGGGTTTCTTAGATTCAAGGAGAAGTCAGCTACACAATGGTAGTCCCCATTTGCTCCGAGGGTCACCGAATAAGCGCCGGTGTGATCGAATAGTGACGCAACTCCAATAGACTGAAGCTGCCCTGTTTTGGTCGAGCTAAAAATGGCCAATTCGAGCTCTTCTCACCTAAACCAAGCTCTGCCAACACTTTCACTATCCTCAAATGACTGAATTGGGGCCGAAAGCTAAGCCAATTTGGCTACCCTCTATAAATTCTGATCAGTGCTAGAGAGTGAACCGATAAAACTCCACTGACCAAATTCTCCCTCAATTCGGCATGAATTGATACAATTCTTGATCCTAGAAGTAACCTTAGGATGAGAGCTATCTGCCCAAATCGAAAGCTTGGACTACCGCACCTCTGACGGTAAGCTTTCTCTCTCTAAGTCCAGTTTTACGACAAAGCTTCGTTTGAGCTCAATTTTGATCCAAATGACGCGATTCGAAGTCCTATTGAATCATATGGAAGTGTAGGAACTTGATTTTACCTTAAATTTCAACAATTAAACTAGATTGAATGGTCAATTTGATAAAATCAAATTCAACCAATTTGAAAGGAGGAAATTGGGAGAAACTTTAGGGGGAAAGTTGAGGGCCAATTGAAAATGAAAAAAATGTTAGAGGACCAATTGGTCAATTTTTGGAATTATTGGGGTCAAATTTGCCATTTTTGTAAAGTAGGGGAAAATGATAATTTTTTAAAAGTTGGAGACCAAATTGGAAATTTGGGAAACTTGAATAAATTGAGGTCCAAAAGTGAATTTTAGAAGTTTTGGGACTCAATTTTGGGAAAATTTGGCATTAGGGTCATAAAGTTAAAGGAAAAGAAACTTTAGGGACCTAAATGCAAATAATTAAAAATTTGGGTATTTTATTCATTCCTGATTAATGAAGGCTATTAGGCCAAATGTTAATGAACAAAGATGTTCATATCGTGTAGGAACATGAAGTACCTGGAACGCTAGCAAGGATAAGCTCACGTAAGGCCACGTTCCGGTTAAGAGGAAAAATACACTGCACTTATCGGGTGAGTAGGAATTTTTACATCAAAATCGGTTGGGATGATGTGTACCTCAGAATGAAAAACCACTTACTAAGTGAAAATATAACATAACGCCTGAAAGGAGTGATGTGGAAAACTACGCAAAAAAACTACTTACCAATTGTAAGTAGATCATACCCGGTAGGTATAATGAACTTCCTGGTGGGAAGTAGAAAACCCGCTTATCGATTATAAGCGGAGATGTCCTCACACTCGGTTGGTGTGATGGACAGGTGAAAAGATTATTTTGTCAGATGTGCTATCCCCTAACAATGTGCCACTGCTTAAACTTTTTGGGAGACCTTCTTGAAGTGAGCTCGAATAGCTCAGATAGGCTGAAGGCTTCAATTTTGGAACACGGGGGCTAATATGCTCGATTTTGAAAATCTCGTACAGTGGGCCCAAGGCCAGTTGGGATGAGGTCTCTGTCCTCATATGGACACAGAGTTTCTTTTCAGGTTTGAGGGTTGGATGTCACGTACTTCCACTCATTCATAAGGTAGAAGTGGACAGACTTCTATTTAGGTGGCCAGTAACGTTGCTTCAACTCCACAGGTGGGTGTAGTGGACGGGCTGCCCTACGAATGTGTGATCCCTTCATTATGAAGGGTGTGTGTTGATTGTTAAACACACCAACTGTGGTTAATAATGAGGAATGGTTTTTTAAAACCGAGAAATTGGGGAAGAAATGGTTTAAAAGAAAACAAGGAGTCTAGCACAATCCAATTCAAATTACTTTTCTAAAACTCATGTTTCAAACACCCATTAACTAAGTTGTCAAAATCACCCTCCCCCACCCCTTTTCAGGTAATGAGGGAAAAACCTACCTAAGAACCTTCAGCTAGCTAAACATGCAAGAAAGGTATGTAAGTTTAAATTTATGCAGTTTTGATTAATGTTATTCCATGAAAGGTATAGGTCTAAAGGACACCTTACTCCTCATGGGTTAAAGAAAGGGAAAACCCTTATTAAACTAGGAGAGTGGCGGGTTGCTCATGGGGATCCGACCAAACTGGGCCGGGGCGTGACACCCGACAACCCTTGTAGAAAACATGAACGGAAGCACCCCTGAAGAATATATCCCCTGGATACATGCCATGTAACAAAGGGTAGAGACACTAGAAGAGCCCATCCCATGGGATGCACCAAGAGATAGGACCTCCCTACTCAATGGAGGATGAAGTATCCCCTCCCAGGGAACTAGATCTAGCCCAGATTCAAGAGGAAGCTGAGAGCAATTTTTGGGAGGCGTATGCTAATTATGTGAGGGTTTTCCACTAACTCCCCCCATGCAACACGCCCACGAAGCTACTATCTTACGCCGATATGGGATAGATATAGTGCCACCAGTACAAGCCATGAGGGCCCCTAACTTATCAGCGTCCACGGAGTTCGAGGAACCAAGCAAGAACTTGTGCCCTTACTGTGGAAGGTACCATGGAGGTGAATGCCCACCTAGGAGGAGGAGGCGTGTCACACCCCGACCTAGTTTGGTCGGATCCCCATGAGCAGCCCACCACTCTCACAGTTTATTAAGAGTTTCCTCTTTTCTAAACCACGAGTAGTAAGGTGTCATTTCACATGTATCTTTCCTGGAATAGCATTAAGCAAGACTGAATATATTAAATCTTACATACCTGTGTTTCAGGTTTGGCTAAAGGAAAGTCTTTAGGTTTGTTTTTCCCTTAATTGCCTAAAAAGGGGTAAAGGGAGGGGGTGAGTTCGACAACTCAGTGAATGGGTGTTGGGAGAGAGTTTTCATAAACAAGACATCTTCAATCGGAGTGTGTCAAATTCCTTATTTTCCTTTAAGAATGTTCTTTCCTCAATGTTTTATTTAAAAAAAAATCTTTTTCCTCATTTTTCACATTAGGTGTGTTTATTAGTCAACACACACCATTCATCAGGAAGGGATCACACATTCGTAGGGCAGCCCGTCCACTGCACCCACTTGTGGCTCGGAGCAACTTTACCGACAACCAAGATAGAAGCCCGTCCACTTATACCCTAGGTCTGAGTGAATGTTCGCAACATTCGACCCTCAGACCTGAAATCAACTTCATCAAGCTTCCTTGACTATTGGCACGAAGATAGAGACCTCATCCCGACCCCACCCCAATCTCATGCGCATGAAGCTACGTCAAGCTTCCTTGACTGTTGGTAGGAAAAACTACCTTTTATCTCCACCATGTCATATTGTAGCCGTTAGGACACATCATTACCCCTCTTGGGCATCTTAATGGTCCTGAACCTCAAGTGCATGCACAAACAATAGTTTTTTTCACAAAGCCATTTATCTTTGGTTCCATAAAACCATTGTGGAACTTGTCCACTTGGACCAAGGAAATCGGAAGGAAGGACTGACACTATTGTCAAAAAACTAGGCCAATTTAATGTATAGAAATTAGGAAAGAAGGGTTAACGTGAGAAACTGGGAGATCCCAAGAGACCAAAAATTCACCAAAATTGTAAGGAAGAATTAGGAAGTGGAATTGGGGAGAGAACCAGACCAGTTCAGGGTAAACCGGACTGAACCGGGATAAACCAAAGTGAACCGGTTCAAAAATTCATTTTTCTAGGCAACTTAAAATTGTCAATTTGGAAAATTGAGGCCACCGTTAGATAAAAAAAAGAATTTAGAGAAATTTTTAAATTTTGAAATTTCAGAAAACCGATTGAATCGGGTCCGAACCGGTCGATTTTCGAATTCGAGACAATGAACCTGATTAGACTGGATCGATCAATGGTCTAATCGGTCAACGAATTGGACTAGTCAATGGTCACACCAGTCAATGGTCAACGACACCCCGTCAGCAACCACGCAGACACAAGTGACCAATGAGAGGGTGCCACATGTCTAGTCAACAGTCAGTAGGTGACTCGTTAGCATGCCACGCAGACACAAGCAGCTAATAAGAGGCTGCCATGTGTCCAGTCAACGAGACAACGTGTAAAACCTGTTCCTTGGAACCAAAGAAAAATTGGGAAAAGAACAGGTATAGGTTTATACATGAAGAAATGAGTCCTTTAATTAACAAAAAATAGCTAACATGGGAGATTGAAAAATCCCAATTGACCAAAATTTCACAAAAACCTAAAGTAAGAACCGGGAAGTAAAATTGAAGAGAGAATCGAACCAGACAGAACCAGCATAAACCATAGTGAACTAGTTCACAAATTCATTTTTCTAGGTGGAATAAAAATGTCAAATTGGAAAATTGAGACCACTATTAGATAGAAAATGAATTTAGTTAAATTTAGAAATTTTTAAATATGAGAAAACCGATCGAACCAAGTCCGAACCGACCAATTTTTGAATTTCGAACCGCAAACCCGATCGGACTAGTCAACGACCCGATCCACGGTCAACAGATAGCTGGCGCCTTATCACCATGCCACATAGACATGAGCAGCCAATGAGAGGTTGCACGTGACCGTTCAACGGGTTAATAGCTGACGTGGCAGCCGAGCTGGCATTCCTCGTTAGTAAAACTAACCAATCACGGTGCGCCACATGGCATGACTGTCACATCATCATCTTCAACCTTCCGATGTAGATAGAGAAGAGAGAAAGGGAGTCGCCAAAAAAGCTAGAGTTTTTGGTGACTCAAAAAATGCTCCGGTCGGGTCTCCAACGACCGAGTCGGAGGTTGAGTCTTACGTCGGCCAGTACCTGAGCAGTTGCTGACCTCCCTATATAAAGGGCAGCCCCTCATTCGTTCTCAGCATCCCACAATCGAGCAAAAAAGAAGAAGAGTGAGTTTTCTGGCAAGCTGCAAACCAGAGCTCCAACGATGGGCGAAACTTCCACCAAAGTAGCTCCAAAGGGTGGCATTGGAACTGGGGAAGAGTTCTCTAGCTCTAGACCTTCTCAAAACAGCCAAAGAGTACTCAGGAAGGTGTGAGGAAGATCACACAATGAAGCTGCTTCGGTGGTCGATGCGGCGAGCTCCTGCCCGATGCCACCTCGCCCGATCTCACCCTTCCATCACCCAATTGGCCACCACTAATCGTCCAAGACCCTCCACAATACCCCTACAGTCCCCGGTAAGCTCAATTTTAACCCCCTCCCCGTTGAAATTCATAAGACCGTTGTGTGAGAGGGCCAAATATGATAGCTATAACTCAAAAGGCTTGTTGATTGTGAATGCACCATGATGTTCACGCCATAGGACACCTGGAATGAGGTAGTGATAAAACCCAAGGACTGTTGGATGACCTAGGAAGCATAAGGGCTGTATCATCGTTTAGTAGGTCATGAAGCCAAGGAGCTTCCTATGCACAAAGACCGAGGCAATAGGGGGAATGAGGTCTCATCCCATTGAGCGAACATGCTGGAGAAACTTGAGTTTGGGGTCAAACTATTGATGTTCGCACAAACTCCGGGTAGAGGTAACATCCCTCTATCAGGGTGGATGGTAAAGGCACTCCGATCCACAAGTGGCACCGTCGAGTACCGTTCTACGAATGTGTGATCCCTCCTATGATAGGAAGGCGATTGTTGATCATGTGACGGTGTGAAATAACAAAAAGGGATTAAAAAAGATGAATTTAAGTAAACGTTATAGTAGTTTCCCTCACTCAGTGTTGTACTCATCCCCTCCCTCAACCCTTTTTAGGACATCACTCAGATAGGAAGTTTCGGACATGCTTAGGCCCTCAAGGTACGCTTCTTAACACTAACTTAAAGTGAGGGTTCGTATGTGAACACGCGTTCTCCTTCCTTGCCACATTCGGGTAGATATACCTGAATGATTCTAGGAAGGGTGGCGGGTTTATCACGAACTCCGACCAAACCGGGTCGAGGCGTGAGAACTTAAGTGGTATCAGAGCATAACATTCTTGATTAGTTTCCCCCAACCCATCCTAACCCTGATTCCCGATGACCTTGTAGAAAATATGAATTGAGACGCCCCCTAAGAATATATTCCTTGGATCCATGCTATGGAGCAACGAGTGGAGGCCCTAAAAGAGCCAATCCTCTAGGACGCACCCTGAGATAGGACCCCTCCCTACTCGGTGGAGGATGAAGTATCTCTGCCAAGGGAACCACACCTGGCCCATATTTAGGTAGAAACTGAAAGGAACTTCTGGGAAGCCTACGCTATCTACGTGAGGGTTTTTCACCGACTTCCCCCAATTCACAATAGTACGTATACCGCATGCCCCACCCAACATGCCCACGATGCAGCTGTCGTACACCAGTATGGCATAGATATAGCTCCTCTTGTATAGGCAAGGAGAGCCCCTAGTCTATCAAGATCAGCAGGATTCGAGGAGCCTAGCGTGAATCCGTGCCTTCATCACGGCAGGTACCATGGAGGAGAATGACCACCGAGGAGGAGAAGACATCTCGAGACACCTGATGCGGAGTCTCGCAATCCGCATAGGTATAATTCTAGGTCAATTAACTGGTGGGGTAGAAAGGGGTAGGATTTCTAGAAATGTCTACTTTAATAAACCTTGGTCAGGGTTTTTTCGTTCCAACGAATAAAGAAGATTTCCTTTTCAAAAAGAAAACTCAAATCTCTTAACCATTTCCCAGAAAATGACAAGAGCTCCAAAATACCAAGAACCCTAAAGGAGTGAGATGAAAACCTCCGGTCATTCCCTTCCAACACCTCCACCCTAAGATGAGGCTCTGATGGCCAGAAAAGTACCTTACAGGACAAAGGAAAGTTGGAACCACAAATGACCAACCCAGAGAGTAGAATAGGAAACTGTGTGGACTAGATACCCCCAACAAACTAGTAAGGGCCCTAAAAGGCAAGCCACGTCAAGAAAGGTAACCTCGAGGAAGTAGGGATGAAGGACCCGAACTAGGATTGGTGGCAGGACAAAGGTCGAATTACCCATAGGCTCCGAACTAACACCATGAACAGACCATGATAGACTTCACCACCCCCATGAGACCAAAGGATTGTAGCATAGTATCCTAGGATTGAAAGATAGACCAGCGAGACCACGATGAAACCTCCCAACCCCGAAAGGTAGGGAAAGGCAAAAGATATGAGTCGACAAGCGTGGAAATTATAAAATCAAATGAAACAGTTATGTAAGGAAGTAACCTCGAGAGACTCAAAAGAGGAAAAGGACACCGTATGGAAAAAGAAATCACAGGACGTAAAGCAAAGGAGAGGCATTGTAAACCTTGCCTTTTTAAAGTTAAGGAAACCGGGAAAAGAACCAGTCAAATCGAGTGAGAAAACTAAACAGGTTCACAAACCCGGTCATTAGAGAATGGGCAATTTGGGAAATTTACAACTCCCCAGTGACCCAAAGGGTTCATAAAATATTGGAAAATGACCTTACTTATTACTAGAGAATGGGTAAAATGGGAAATTTACAACTCTCGAATGACCTAAAGAGTCATAGAAACCTTGGAAAGGGACCTTAGAACAATTTGGGAGAGAAAATAAGACCGGTTCAGGTGAATCGCACCCCCGACGACAAGTTTTCGAAGCTTTCTCTCTCTAAGTCCAATTTTCTGGCAAACCTCTGTTTGAGCTCATTCCAGCACCAAATCGTACGATTTAAAGTGAAATTGAATCGTATGAAGATGTAGGAACTCTAATCTTGCTTCAATTTCAACAATTAAACTTATTTGATTGGTCAATTTGTTGAAATCAAATTCAACAGAGTTACAACATTGAAATTGTGGGGAAAAATGAGGGTAAATTTGGGAATTTCAAAATTTCGAGGTACTAAAGTGAAATTTTAAGAAATTGAGGACCAATTGGGCAATTTAGGAATTTTGGGGCAAAACTTACCATTTTTATAAAGTAGGGGAAAAATGGTAATTTTGGAAAATTTGGGTGACCAAATTGGAAATTTGGGAAATTGAACCCATTTTTTGTGAAATTGAATAAATTGAGGTCCCAAGGTGAATTTTAAAAGTTTCGTAACTCAATTTGAGGAAAAATTAGTATTAGGGACTTGAAGTTAAAGAAAAATAACTTTAGCGACCTAATTGCAAATAAATGAAAAGTTTGGTTTCTTATTCATTTGGAATGAATGAAGGCTATTAGGTCGGGGGATAATGAACAAGGATGTTCATATCGTGTAGGAACATGAAGTACCGGGAATGCCAACAAGGACAAGCTCACATGAATACAAAGAAACGGTTGAGAAGAATTCATTATATTAACTGGTGAGTGAGAATCTTATACATCATATCAGTTGGGATGATCATCACTTTTATTTAAGGAAAAAAACTACTTATTGGTTGTAAGTAGATCATACCCGGTTGGTATGATGAAACTTCCTCCAAAGAAGTGGAAAACCTGTTCATCGGTTTTGAGCGGAGATGTCCTCATACTCGGTTGGTAGAATGGACAATTGAAAAATATACTTTGTCAGAAGTACTCTCCCCTCACTGTGTGCCACTACTTAAACATTTTGGGAGACCTTTTTTACGGGATCTCGAATAGTTCATATAGGCTGGAGGCCTCGATTTTGGAACTTAGTGGCTAATATGCCCGATTTTGAAAATCTCGAATAGTGGATCCTAGGACAGTTGTCACGAGTAGGAGATCATAAACAAACATGAATTTGAGCCATAAAATTTAAGGAAATGAATTGATTGGCCATGGTACCAAGACAAGATTGACATACTCGATAGACTGGTGGTAGTGCAACATGACAGGTCGACGGACCAGTCGAGACAAACAGCTGCATGTCGAGTTGAGGGTTAGAGTCGTTGGACCAGTGACATCAAAGATTAAATGGCTTTTGAGGAAAACTTTGTTTGTGCATGCACTTGAGGTTCAAGACCATTAAGATACCCAAGAGGGGTAGTAATGTGTCCTAAGGGCTGTTGGATAACATGGTGGCAATAAGGGAAAAGGGAAGATACTGGGTTTGTGTTTCTTGTCATATCAATTAGTCATGGAGTTATGTGTTTGTAATCCACAGAGTTTTATGTTTGTACCTCATGAAGTTTTGTGTCTGTACTCCACGAAATTTCTATGTTTGAACTTCACGAAGCTGCTGTGTTTGGGACTTCTTTGAAGCTTATGTCTTTGAGTTTCATGTGCACAAGACCGAGATATGGTCTCTGTCCTCATACTAACATGAAGTTTTAATTATGTGTGTTCCCTTCATGATGAAGGGCATGTGTTAGTTGATAAACATACCGGTTATGGTTGAGGAGTGAGTAATGGCGATGAAACTGAGATTTCAAAAATGAGAAATTTTAAAATAAGGAGTCTGACACACTCTAATTTAAATATTTTCTCCTAAAAGTCAAACTTTAAACACGCATTCACTGAGTTGTTGAACTGACCCCCTCCCTTATATCCTTTTTCAGGTAACCAAGAGAAAACTACTAAAGACCTCCTAGTAGTCACATCTGCAAGACAGGTATGTAAGTTAAAATTTTTATGAAGTTTTTATTTATGTATTCCAGGAAAGGTACATTTTTAAAGAACGCCTTACTCCTCTCAAGTTTCAAAGAGGGGAAAACCCTTAGTAAACCAAGAAAAGTTGCAGGTTGCTCATGGGGATCTGACCAAACCAGGTCGGGGTGTGACAAGTTGGATCGTTGAAGGAGAAAGCTCCAAGTTAAGAAAATCAATAGAGGAAATGTCGCAAAACTAGAGTCGAAATAAGGACATTATTAAGAAGTACAAGTGGGTAAGTGAGTGTTTGGGAAGGTTAAGTATGATCTACTTGAAAGAAAACATGAAAACCCAAATAGGGATTTTAGGCTGGCCCAATTGAAGGAAATAACCCATAACAACCAGATCATCCAGAAAATAAACTACACTCCAAGAAGAATTGGAAAGTAGTAAGGATCATACCCAAAATAGGGCAAAGGGATGGATACCAAAGACAAGAAGATTTGAGACACAATCCTCTCAAAATAAATAACTAAGAGCATAAAACGTGCAAGACAATTAACGAATTGACCCTTGTGAAGGTGATAATCCCAGTGAAGAAGGAAAAGATGGAAATGCCAAAACCTTTGAGAAATAAGGACAGAGAAAAGCCTTAAGGAGATCAATGGATAAGATTCGAGTAACTAACCGAAAATTGTGAAAAGGATAAATAACTGTTATGTAGGACGATCAGGAGATTGAGAAACTAAGGGAATGTGAACTCCACCTCAGAGAAATAAATGAAGTATTGAAAAAGGGGTAAGAATGAAGATGATGTACACAAGAAGTGCCCACAGGGTTGCAAGGGTAATGGTGAGCAGGAGAGAATGGAATCAAGGAATGTCATTTAAGGTTGGACATTCATAATGATAAAAACTAGAAGAAAATTTTAGGAAAAAAAGTGTATAAACTTATCATGGAAGGAAACCTAGGAAAAACATATGTGTCTCAATTTGGAGGAAATGGGACTAACAAAATTGGAAAGAACATAAGCTCCTCAAAGACGAGTTGTTGTATGTGAAAAGATCTAGTGCAAAAGAAGAGCAATTGTAAGGGTTCAAAGGGGCAAGTTAAACCCATGTAACGGGTAAGTAGGAAGACAACATCAAAAGGATGTTGTACGAGAAAGAAAGGAACTAACTTAGAATAGAGAATCGTGAAGAGATCACGAGTGAGTAAGAATGGATTAAGAAAAAGAAAAGTCCTTAAGGGAAGGGACGCCATTTGGAATGAGGAATGACGTAAGAAAGGAAGGATTTCAGCATGTCAGTAAGTATCGGAAAACTCAAAGATTTGAAATCTGAAAGACCCAATAAGGAAGTTGGAAAAGACGAGTAAGTAAGGAAACCAATAAGGTTATAAGGAATATGATGTCGAAGGCAAAACGAACGATTGGATAATAATGATGATAGTCAAGAAATATCACCAAACAAAAGAGGGATGACGTTATACCATCCCCAAAAGATAGAAAGATTGAGAATGACCATTATGGAAGTACTTTAAAATGTTAAATGTTTAAAGACAAGTTCCAGAGAATGTTGTGCTGTGAGGGACATGTAAACCCAACTGTCCCAGGGAAATATAACTTACATAAGGAAGAGTTCACAATTTGAGCATGACAAGATCACGCATTACATGTGGAACGAAATTGTAATAACCAACAAATGAGGGAAGAGTTGTGTAAGGGGCTCAAGTTTTCCAAATTCCCAATTTGGTCCCCAATTTTTCAAAAATTATGGCTTTACCCCTACTTTCCTAAAATAGCCAATTGATTCTAATTCTTTTGAAAATTGACCAATTTGTCCCTTAATATCTTTCTCATTGCCAATTGACATTCAATTTTGAGAAATTGCATGGAAGTCCTTTAATTTTTCGAAATCCATAATTTCTATGGAGGTTGTGTGAGGGCCGTGGAGACTTTGGGGAGGCTTGGTTTGGTCGGAAGAGGTCTGAATTTGGCCGAATTGATGAAGCTGGTTCACTGTTTGATTCCGCCGACGCTTCTCTGGTGATCCTCAAGTCGAAGGGAGGTTGCTGTTAGGTAGTTAACTTCCCCCAGAGTCTATAGGATCCAACTTTACCTTCTAAGGCTGAGAAAAGTGCCTAAGTCGTATCTCTAGTTTGAGCTTTGCTAGAAAATGGTGCACATAGGAGAGAGACGATTTGAGGCGTGTGGAGGATTAATGGAGGGAAGTTCTTTATATAGGGAGCTTAGGGACCCTCTACCTGACTAGTTTCCATTCTATTCAAGCTTATTCTTGTCCGAAAATGCCGTGATCAGAGGAATATTCCTTTCATCGGAAATGGGTCTGACTGGGTTCAATGGCAAAAATTGGTTGGTTCAGGCTCGATTTGATCAGTTTTCTCAAATCTAAAAATTTCTAAATTCATATAAATTCATTTCCTATCCAATGGTGGCCTCAATTTCCAAGTTTGATCATTTTAAGCCATCAAGAAAAATGAATTTAGAGACCGGTTCAAGTATAGTTCAAACCGGTTCACCCCAAACTGGTCTAACTTTCTCTTTCAATTGGTTTCATGGTTCTTCCCCATAATTTTTATGATTCTTTTAGTCACTTGGGATTTTCCAATTTTCCATTTTACCCTTCTTTACTGGTTTCAGTTCATTAAATGACTTGGTTTTATATTTTTTATTGACCGGTTCTTTCCCGATTTTCCTTGATCTGAGGTGATGGGTTTCACAACTCTCCCCTTTTTTTAGTAGTTTTGTCCCTAAAGCAAAAGTACGTATCCTTTACATTGGGAATAATTTCCATTTGATGTCACCTTGGGGTTTGCCTTTACATGCTACCGCTTGGGTTCCCTTTCACTCAGTCTTGCATGCAACATACTTGAGGACTTTCCTCCTCTTTCGATCATTTATTTACTCCTTTGGAGTCCGTCCCATTGGTTTGTCTTACCTCCGTGTCCAAGTACTTTATTAGACCCAATGCTTCTAGTCGTTTAGGGGTTAAATCCTTACTCTTGAGAGCTTTTGTCCATAATTTTAGGATTGGGAGTTCCAAAATGCCCAATCGCTCTTTTGTTCAGTTATTCTCTTGATCGCGGAAACCCTTGGCTCGGTGTCCTTTTGAGTGTTTCGTACTTGTTTTTCACGGGTGTCGGTGTTATCCCCTTTCCGTCCTATACTGGTTCTTCCTCCATCCTTGATTTACAATTTCGGTCCAAATATTTATATTTGATTTTATCATGCTTAACCCACTAACTCTTTCTTACTTGAGTCACATTTTCCTAGGACTACTGGACCTACATGTCCCTTACAGCATGACATGTTCTAGAACTTGTCTTTGTCCATTATAATTCTATAACATTTTATTGCTGGTTATTCTTGACTTTCCAACCTTTTGGGTATCATATAATTTCGTCCCTTATTGTCATTTGGTAGTATTCTTCTACTACCTTTAGTGTTATCCTATCATGACTTTACCTTTGACGTCATGTCTTTCATGATCGTGTTGGTTTTCCTTATCTACTCGTCCCTTGCCAACTTCCTCATTGGGTTTTCCCTGGTCCCAACCATCGAGTTTCCCAATTTCTTCTCAACTTACTAACATGCTTGGAATTTTTCCTTCCTTACTCACTCATGATCATTTTACGGTCCTCATTCCAAATTGATCCCTTTCAGTCAATGTGTCAATTCCTTTGTTTCAAGAGTTCCCTTTTGATGGTTTCCTTCTCTACTATGTCCTACAAAGTAGAGACTTCCACCTTAGGAGTTACACATTCAACCTCCTTACCATTCTTTGAAGGTTTCCATTCTTCATCCCTTCACCCTTTTTATATTAGGACATTTGTACTCTTATAATCCTTTATTGTCTTAAAATTTCCATTTCGTCCCTTATACCTTATCCAAAGAACTTCTGACTATCGGGTCTTATTTCATGTACTCTACCCTATACCCGACCATCCAATCTTTAGGCTCCATTAAACGAGTGTGGACTACAACTAGTCTTGATGTTTGTGTTGTTTCCCTTAATCACTTCTTAATTGAAGGGCTTACTTTTCAAGGTTTCTCTGATATACTTTCCTTTTTTTCCTTATTATGGGTATTCTACCCATTCTTACTTGTTACGACATCTTTGGATGCTATCTTCCTACTTACTCATTCCTTGGTTTTAACTTACTCCATGTGTCCTCCTCGTATGCTTCCCTTGGTCTTTTCACCTCAACATGCATTTCATCTGCAAGCTTATCTTCTTATCCACTTTAATTGGTTCCATTACCTTTTAGTTGGGATATGTATGCCTCTCTAGGGCATCCTTCCTTGGTGGATTCTTCCGGAATTCCCTTTTCATTCGTTCTCAAGAGTATCCAACCTTAAACGACATCCTTTGATGCCATTCTCTCTTGCTTACCCTTACTTTTGAAATCTTGCGGGAACATCTTTTGTACCCTATCCTCATTCCCACTTGTATCTCAGTAGAAGTTTATTTCTTGTAGGGAGGGGTTGAAATCCTCCTTGTTTCAAGATCTCTTGATCACCTTGTGAGAGGCTTACTTAACCTTCTCATGGATTGAGTTCGATTGTCATTGATTTCTTTAAGGATTTCCTTCATCTTTTTTTTCCGATGTTTTCGACCATTGATTTCTTTTAGGATTTCCTTCATCCTTCTTTTTTGACGTTTGGCTCTATTCACTTCTCCCTTCTTTTCCTAGGTTTAGATCCATAATTCTTATGAGGTTTAGTTCATTAATTGCCTCGTCCCTACTACTCTCCTTATTCACTTGTCTTGGGATAGTTATCCCTCGAGTTTGCATGTCCTTGATGCCTATCTTGTCGCCCTTTTTAGGGTATAGTCTTTACTACTTTCCAGTCCTCCCTAGGGTGTCTCTGTAAACTCCACACTTTTAAGATAAGAAAAATCGGGAAAAGAACTGGTCAAATCGAGTAAGAAAACCGAGCCGATTTACAAACCCGATCATATGGGAACAAGCAATTTGGAAATTTAAAACTTTTGGGTGATCCAAAGGGTTCATTAAACCTTGGAAAAGAAACTTAAGACAAAATAAAAGACAAAAACCAAATTGGTTCAGGTAAACGAGATTCCATAAGAACTTTGAAGTTAAGCGTGCATGCTCAAGAGTAGTGTGAGGATGGGTGACCTCGTTATATACCTATATAAAGAGCTCATCCCCACTCATTCTCCTCACACCTGAACACTTCTCTCTTTCTCTCTACTACTCCATTTCCCGGTGAAGCTCGGACCAAAGTTTTGACTTAAACATTTTTCTTAACCTCGAAAGGAGAGGTTGAGCTCTTTAGAACCGAGGAGAAGACAACTATCTAATAGCAAATCGCTGGAGAAGCGCTAGCATGATGGAACACTGAAGCAGCTCCAGCGGACAGAAGCTACCCTATTTCAGCGAAGCTGAAATCAGCCATTTCGAGCCCTCCTCAGACCAAACCAACCCTCCCAACACTTCCTCTGCCCTCCCATGGCCAAATTAGGACTAAAAGGTAAGCCAATTCGACTCCCCTCTACAATTTCTGCCTGATGCTAGAGAGAGAACCGACAGAATTTCAATGATGAATTTCTAACTCAATTCGGCATCAATTGATGTGATTCTTGATTCTAGGATGATCTTCAAGATGAGAGCTATCTGCCCATATCGAAAGCTCGGACTACCGTGCCCTCACTAGTGAGAAATCGAAGCTTTCTCTCTCTACAATCTGTTTTCAAGCGAAGGTCTGTTTGAGCTCGTTCCGGCGTTAAAATATGCGATTCAAAGTACCTTTGAATTGTATGAACATGTAGGAACCCAATTTCAACAATTAGAGGTGTTTGATCGGTCAATTTGATAAAATCAAATTTGGCAGTGTTGAAGAGTTGAAATTTGGGAAAAATTGGGGGAAATTTGGGGATTTTTGAAATTCAAAGGACCAAAATGAAATTTTATGAAATTGAGGGCCGATTGGGCATGAAAATAGTGTTGGAGGACCAATTGAGAAATTTTAGAATTTTTGGGGTAAAACTTACCATTTTTGTAAAGGAAGGGCAAAATGGTAATTTTAGAAAAGTTGGAGGACCAAATTGGAAATTTGATAAATTAATCCCCTTTTTGTGAGATGGAATAAATTGAGGTCCTATGAAAAATTTTAGAAGTTTCGGGACTGAATTTGAGGAAAAATCGGCATTTGGGGCTTAAAGTTAAAGATAAATAACTTTAGGGACCTAATTACAAATAAATAAAAGTTTGACTTTCTCATTCATTTGAAATGAATGAAGGAAATTAGGTCAAAGGATAATGAGCCAAGATGTTCATATCGTGTAGGAACATGAAGTATTGGGAACGCCAGCATAGACAAACTCGCGTGAATACCAAGAACCGATCTAGTGGAATTCACGGTATTAATGGGTGAGGGGGTTTACTAACATCATACCCGGTTGGGAAGATGAGCACAACTGAAAATTTTAAAACCACTTACCGGTTGTGAGTGGAAATTTTATATCATACCCGGTTGGGAATGATAAGCACCTTGGTATGAAAACCCACTGTTTAGTGGTATTTTAAACATCACTACTTAGAGGAAGTGATGTGAAAATCATGCAGAAAAACTACTTACCGATTGTAAGTACATCATACCTAGTAGGTATGATGAGACTTCCTCGAAAGAAGTTGAAAACCCGTTCATCGGTTATGAACGGTGGTGTCCTTATACCAGGTGGTATAATGGATAGAGAAAACATATGTTTTGTCGGAAGTACTCTCTCCTAACCGTGTGACAATGCTTAAACAATTTGGGAGACCTTCTTGACGGGAGCTCAAATAGCTCTGATAGGCTAGGGGCCTCAGTTTTGAAACTTGGGGCAAAATACCCGATTTTGAAAATCTCGTACAGTGGGCCCAAGGCTAGTTGGCACGAGAAGGAGCTTGTTAACGAACATGATATATGTTCCATAAAACTTGATAAGTGAATTGTTTGGCCATGGTACCAAGATAGGATCGACATGCTCAGTCAACTAGCGGCAGTGCGACATGATAGGTCGACGAACTAGTCAAGACAAACAACTACAGGTTGAGTTAAGAGTCGGGGCCGTTGGACCAGTGGCACCACAGATTATATGGCAATATAAGAAAATATTGTTTGTGCATGTACTGTGGTACGAGATCATCAAGACGCCCATGATGGGTAGTGATGCGTCCTAAAGGCACTGGACAACCTGGTGGCTATAAGGGAAGTCCGTCGTTCCAGGTGTCTGTGCAAAATATGGAGTAGCAAGCACCAAGCGCATGAGACCGCGGTGGGGACAGGATCAGGTCTCTGTCCTCATACAGACACAAAGAAGTGATTTCAGGATTGTGGGTCAGATGTTGTGTACATCCACTCATTTTAGGGTAGAAGCGGTCGTACTTCTATCCGGGTGGTAGGAAAAGTCGCTCTGAAGGCACTAGCAGGTTCAGTCATGATACTGACTTACAAATATGTGTAACCTTCATGATGAAAGATGTGTGTTGGGTGATGACACACCGGTAACTAAGAAATGGTGAAAAAACCCAAAATTTTAAACGAAGGGATTTTTGAAAAAGAAAGGAGTCTGGCACACTCCAATAATAATTATTTTCTTAAAAGTCAAAAGTTTTTAAAAACCCATTCACCGAGTAGTCGTACTCACCCCCTCCCTTATATCCCTTTTAGGAAATTCCGGAAAGCCTACCCTTAAAGGTCGTCAACTAAGATGCATATAAGATAGGTATGTGAAGTTTTAAATTTCATGCAGCTTTGATTATGCTATTCCAGGAAAAGGTGCAGGTTAAAGGATGCCTTACTCTTTACAGTTTACAATAAGGGGAAACTCTTTAATAAACTGGAGAGTGGCGGGTTGATCACGAGAATCTGACCAAACCGAGTCGGGGTGTGACAGTCTCCTTGTTCATCCCATAGTCAATAGTTGCATCTTTTCGCTAGGTTAATTTGTAACCCTACTTGGCTCCTCTGTTTTTCCAAAGCATATCATACCTTGCTATCCCAAGACATCCTATTTGCCTTTCAACATTCTGGGCTTGTCTTCTTTGGTAGAGGTGCTTCCTTCTTTGCTCCTAGATGAGTTTTAGCTCTCCTTAAGGGAAAATTCCCTTCATCTATATTATGTTCCATTTTCATTTTCTCAAGATCCTTCCCTTCTTCTATATTATGTTCCATTTGTGTTTTCTCAAGATCCTGCTTTCAGTTCTTTTTCTCGTGATTCTTCCTCGTGTATTTGAGGCACACAATCACATTGTCATTGGGGAGCATAAAATTTTTAGGAATTCATAATTTTATTTATTATCGAAGTACGAATACAGTTTGGGGGCTTTAACTCCTCTTAAGGGAGATTGTTACAATGACGGGTCGGGGAGTACCCATCACTATGCTAGGGTCTCGACAAATTTTCTCTTGTGTGAGATTGAGATCCCTAGTTGGAGTCGTGGTTCCTGTGGTGTTATCCCTTTGGACTTCTGTAGGAGAGGAGGTGTCATTAGTGGAAGGTATCACTCTAAATCATTGCGGTGTGGGATAGTCCTTTGCTATATGTCCTATTCCTCTACACCTATAACATGTTCTCTTGGGTCCTGTCCTCAGTAGTATTGGGCACCTTCTCTTGTAGTGACCCCACTATCCACACCTATAACAAGTCATCTCCTTGCATGGACCTTTGTGATTCTTCCAATACTTCGAGAATTGGGGGGTCTTTCTAGGGAATTGTAGGTAGATTTGTGCTTCCTTGAGCCCGAACACCTTGACGATTTTTTGGTTGTGTCTTCTTTGCCCAGTAGTTACTACAAGAGTCCTCCTAGACTCCTTAGTACCCTTGTTCATCTCCTTATTTGGGATGGGATCCCCCTCCCATTTCTATGGTGTCTAGGGTAGCGTGGGTTTGTTTGGCTACTTTTCTTTGAGCCATCTTTCTACAAGGTTTGTAGTTTTTATTTAATTATTATGTTATATAGTCTTGATAATGTATTCGAGGAACCTAGCTCTGATACCACTCAAGTTGTCATGCCCCAACCTAGTTAGGTCGGATCCTCGTGAGTAACCTACCATTCCCTTTGGTTCAAGAGGGGTTCACCCCTTTTAAACTGCGATGCGTCAAAATAGAATTAATACAAAACTCAGTACATTAAGAATTTACATACCCGACTTAGGGTTCACCTGCGGAGGGTCTTTAAGGTTGATCTTCCTTTTTCCTAAAAAGGATTAAAAGGAGGGGGTGAGTTTTTACAGCTCAGTGAGAGGGTGTTGGGAGTGAGTTTTTAAAATGCTTAGGTTATCAAAATCATGCCAAGGTTTAACATTCATTTTCAAGGATTTTTTTCTCAAATCTCAGAACTCTTCCCACTTTCATATTAGGTGTGTTTAGCTCTCTTAGTACACCCCCTTGCTTCATGAGGCGTTTAGAAAACAAACACACGCCCTTTATCATAAAGGGTACAAACGTTCGCATGGTAGTCTTAGACTGTACCAACTTGGGGATCAGCACGACTTTGCTGTCTACCCTGATAGAAGTTTGAGACTTCTACCTTGAGTTTGAGTGGACGTGCCAGATGTTTGACCCTTATACCCGAAATCCACTTCATGTCCATATGAGGACGGAGACCTCATCCTGACCCCATCCCGGTCTCATGCGCAAGAAGCTCCCGGAGCTTCATTACTAACTAGCATGATGAACTGCCCTTATGCATGCCCCGACCCAGCTTGGTTGGATACTCGTGAACAATCCACCACTCTCTTGGTTCAAGATGGTTTCCCCTTTCTTTTACTCAAGAGGAGCCATACGTAATTTCAACCTTGTTCTCTGGAATAACATATATCAAATAAAATGCTAGTTTAAGAGAAATTAAGCATATCTGACAGAGGGCAAGGCTTGGTGTTATCTCTAGTGATTTCTCTATTTTATGAAAAGGGATAAAAAGGATGGGTGAGTTTCTACAACTTAGTGAATGGGTATTTTCAAAAAGATAAATTAAAAAAAAAATTAACTTGGAGTGTGCCAAATTCCTTAATTTCTTTAAATTTCTTATTTTTCAAAATCTCAGTTTCATAGCCATTTCTCAATCCACAATCATAACCAGTGTGTTTATCAACCAACACACACCCTTCAACATGAAGTAAACACACATTTGCAAGCTAGCCCATCCATTGTACCCACTTGGGGCGTCAAAGCGACTTTACCAGCCACCTAGATAGAATCACATCCACTTCTACCTTGAGAATGAGTGGATGTACGTGACATCTGACCCTCAATCCCATAACAAAACTGTGTGTCTGAATGAGGATAGAAACTTCATCCCAACCCCACCCTGGTCTCATGTGCATGGAGCTACGTCGAGCTTTCAAGACTACTAGCACGACTAACTGCCCTTATCTCCACCATGTTGTCTAGTAGCCCTAGGACACATTACTACCCCTATTAGGCGTCTTAAAGGTTCCGTAACATAGTGCATGCACAAATCAACAAATTTCTACATAAGCCATATAATTTATGGTGCCACTGGTCCAACGACCCTAACCCTCAACTCGACCTGCAGCTGTTTATCTCAATTGGTCTGTGGACTTGTCATGTTGCACTATTGCCAGTCCATCGAATATATTGGTCCTATCTTGGCACCATGGCTAAACAATTCTTTCATTTAAAGTTTTCATGGCTTAAACTCATGTTTGTTTACAAGCTCCTACTCGTGCCAACTGACCTAGGGCCCATTGTACGAGATTTTTAAAAATCGGGCGTATTAGCCCCCAAGTTCCAAAATCGAGGCCTCCAGCCTATCTGAGGTATTCGAGCTCCTGTCAAGAAGGTCTCCCAAAAAGTTTAAGCAGTGGCACTTAGTCAGGGGAGAGCACTTCCAACAAAATAAACTTTTAGTCATCCATCATACCAACCGGGTATAAGTACACTTCCGCTTATCATTGATAAGTGGGTTTTCTACTTCCTTCAAGGAAGTTTCATCATACTAATCGGGTATTATCTACTTACAACCTATAACTAGTTTTTCCGTGTAATTTCCACATCACTCCTCTCAGGTGTGATGGTTAAAAATACCACTTAATAGTGTGTTTTTATTTCTGAGGTACTTATCATCCCAACTGGGTATGATATAAAAATTCCACTCACCCGATTGTGCAGTGTATCTCCTCTAAATCGGTTTTCGTCTCCTTGCAAGCTTTGTCTTAGCTAGCATTCCAGATACCTCGTGTTCCTACACGATATGAACATTTTCGTTCATTATTTCTTGGCTTGATAGCCTTCATTCATTATGAATGAATAAACTTTCCAACTTTTCAAATATTTTCAATTTGCTCCCTAAAGTTATTTTTCTTTTACTTTATGCCCCAAATGCCTATTTTCCCCAAATTGAGTCCCAGAACTTTTAAAATTCACATTGGGACTTCAATTTATTGAAAATTGCATAAAGGGGTTCAAGTTTCCTAAATTCCCAATTTGGTACTCAAATTTTCCAAAATTACCATTTTGCCCCCTCTTTTACAAAAATGGTAAGTTTTTACCCCAAAAATTCCAAAAATTGCCCAATTGGTCCTCCAACATCTTTATCATGCCCAATTTGCCCTCAATTTTATGAAATTGCATTTTAGTCCCTTTGATTTTTGAAATCCATAATTTTCCCCTAATTTCAACTTATCAACACAACTGAATTTGATTTCATCAAATTGATCGATTAAATGAGTTTAATTGTTGAAATTGAAGTTAGATTGGAGTTCCAACATCTTCATATGATTCCATTGCACTCTTAATTGCACGAGTTGATGTCGGAACGAGCTCAAATGGAGCTTCGCCGAAAAACTAAATGTAGAGAGAGAAAGGTTCGATTGCTTACCGTTGGGGATGCGATAGTTTGAGCTTTCAATCTGGGTATATAGGTCCCGTCCTAAGGTTCCTCCTAGGATCAAGAATTGTATCAATTGATGCCAAATTGAATGAGAATTTAGACATTGAAAATCTGTCGATTCTCTTTCTAACACTGATAAAAATTTATAGAGTGGAGCCAAATCGGCTTACCTTTTCATTCTAATTCGGCCGTAGGATAGCTAAGGAGGTGTTGGGAGAGCTTGGTTTGGCTTGAGGACTTAAATTGGCCGATTTTAGCTCGATAGAAATAGGGCAGCTTTGGTATGCCAGAGCTGCTTCACTATTCAATCACACCAGCGCTTCACCTATGACCCTTAGAGAAATTGAGACTACCACCGTTTAGCTGACTTCTCCACGAGTCTAAGGAACCCGACCACACCTTCTTTGGCTAAAAAAAGACCCTACATGAGAGCTCTAGTTCAAGCTTCACCAGAAAATTGAGTAGTTGAGAGAGAGTGAGGATTTTAGGTGTGGAGAAGATGAATGGATAGGGGCTCTTTATATAGGGAGCTGGGCACTCGTCGATCGTTTGTTTAGCACCTTTATAACAGTCATTGATGGCCTGAAACATACTGAACGAAAATGTTTTCTCTTTGTTAGTGCTGGTTTGATTTTCTAGCGAGTGAACAGTGGTGTCATCTGAAGGAAGAAGATGACATTGTTCTGAACCGCACCAGACCGGTCTAAACTGGGTTCAAAGCTTAAACCGGCTGATAGGATAGGCACTACATTAAAAAGGGGTGATAGGATAGACGCTAAGGACAAGTGAACTCGAGGGGCAACTAACCCAAGACAAGTAAACAAGGAAAGTATTAGGAATGAGACAGTTAATGTGTCACGCCCCGACCCTGTTTGGTCGGATCCTCGTGATCAACCCGCCACTCTCCCAGTTTATTAAAGGGTTTCTCGTTATTATAAATCATAAAGAGTAAGACGTCTTTTAAACCTACACATTTTCCTAGAATAACATAATCAAAATTGCATAACATTTTAACTTTACCATACATGACTCACTGGCGTCTTAGTTGATGGTCTTTAAGGGTAGGCTTTCCGGAATTTCCTGAAAGGGATATAAGGGAGGGGTGAGTACAACTACTCAGTGAATGGGTTTTTAAAACTTTTATATTTTAGGAAAAAGAATTGTTTTGGAGTGTGCCAGACTCATTTCTTACAAAAATCATTTCATTCAAAATCTCGGGTTTTATCACCATTTCCTTATTTAATCACGATGTTTCATCACCCAACACACATACTTCATCATGAAGGTTAAACACACATTCGTAGGTCAGTATGTTCACTGAACCCACTTGTGGGTTCGGTGCGACTTTACCTACCACCTAGAGAAGTACGTCCACTTCTACTTGAGAATGAGTGGATGTATGCGACATCCGACCCTCAATCCCGAAATCGGTTCTTCGTGTCTGGATGAGGACAGAAACCTCATCCCGTCCCCACCCCAGTCTCATGCGCTTGGTGCTACTCCAAATTTCACACGGTCACCTAGAATGATGAACTGCCCTTATACTCACCGGGTCGTCTAGGGCCCTTAGGATGCATCACTACCCTTCATGGGCATCTTGATGATCCCGTACTCACAATGCATGCACAATCAATATTTTCTCATTATTCCATGTAATCTATGGTGCCACTGGCCTAACGGCCTTGACTCTCAACTCAACCCGTAATTGTTTGTCTTGATTGTTCCATTGACCAGTAATGTCGCACTGCCGCTAGTTGACCAAGTATGTCGGTCCTATCTTGGTACTATGGCCAAACAATTCCTTTATTTAAAGTTTTATGGCATATAATTCATGTTTGTTTACAAACTCCTGCTCGTGCTCACTGGCCTTGGGCCCACTGTACGAGATTTTCAATTTTAGGAAATTGTATTTTGGTCCCTCGAATTTTTTAAAATTCCCAATTTCCTCCCAATTTTCCTCAATTCCAACTCTTTAACATAGCTGAATTTGATTTCATCAAATTGACCGATCAAACACCTCTAATTGTTGAAATTGAAGTTGAAATTGAGTTTCTCCATGTTCATAAGATTCCATAAAACTTTGAATTGTGAGTTTTAACGCCAGAATGAGCTCAAATAGAGCTTCGCCGAAAAATAGACTATAGAGAGAGAAAGCTTCGATTACTCACCAGTGAGGGCACGACGGTCCGAGCTTTCGATATGGGAAGATAGCTCTCATCCTGAGGTTCATCCTAGAATCAAGAATAGCATCAATTGATGCCAAATTGGATTATAATTTCATCGTTGAAATTTGGTCGACTCTCTCTCTAACACCGATCGAAAATTGTAAAGGGGAGCCAAATTGGCTTACCTTTCTGTCCTAATTCAGTCGTGGAAGGGCCAAGGAAGTGTTGGGAGGGCTTGGTTTGGCTTGAGGAGGGCTCAAAATGGCTGATTTCAACTCTGTCAAAATAGGTCAGCTTTGGCCCGTCGGAGCTGCTTCACTGTTTCATCACGCCGACATTTCTCCAGCAACCCTTGGAGCAAACGGAGACTACAGGCGTGTATCTGACTTCTCCCCGGTTCTAAAGAACCTGACCTCGCCTTATTTGGCTAAAAAAACCCTATATCGGAGCTCTGGTTTGAGCTTCGTTGGAAAACTAAGCAACTGAGAGAGAGTGAGCTTTTTAGGTGTGGAGAGGACGAATAGGGAGGGGCTCTTTATATAGGTGCTCGAGGACCCATTGGTCATCCATTTGGCACCGTTATGATAGGCATTGAAGACCTAAAATGTACCGAACGGAAGCATTTCCTTTTCGCCGGCGCTGCTTCAATTTTCTGGCGAGTGAACAGTGTTGTCATCCTGAGGAAGAAGATGACACTGTTCCGAATCGGACCAAACCGGGTTTAAGCTTAAACCAATCGGTTCACCCCTCATTCGACCGAGTTCTTCAAATCTAAAAACTTCTAAATTCATCTAAATTCATTTTCTATCCAATGGTGGCCTCAAATCTTAAATTTGAATTATTTAAGCCACCTAGGAAAATGAATTTATGATCCGATTCAATAGTGGTTCAAACTGATCCAAACCGATTCGGATCCTGTTCACCTGAACCGTTTTGGTTTTCATCCCCAATTCCTTCACAAGTCCATTTCCATGTCTTTTGTGACTCCTTGGGTTACTTAGGGTCCATAAAATTCCCGGTTTACCATCTCTTTATCGATTCTGGTTCATAAACTGACTCGGTCCTTAAACCAATTTGATCGGTTCCGGTCTGGTTCACCCGAACCGATCTAGTTTTTCTCTCCCACTTTGTTCTAAGGTTCCTTCCCAATGTTTATCAATCTCTTCGGCTCACAAGGGATCCATAAATTTCCTTGTTTGCCCTTTCTCTATTAGTTGCAGTTTATGAACCGACTCGGCTCATAAACCAGTTCAATCTAGTTCGTCCTAAGGTTCTTTTTCATAGTATTATAAACCCTTTGGATCACTCGAGAGTTGTAAATTCTCAAATTCCCTTTTCACAAATGATTGGGTTTGTGAACTGGTTCGGTTTTCTCACTCGGTTTGACCAGTTCATTTCCCAGTTTTTCCTTAGCTCAAAAGGGCGGGGTTTACATAATGAAATGACCCTTGTAAAATTTTTGGATTTAAACCCAGGTGAAGAAGAGAGAAGTGGAAAGGCCAAATGTTGGAAAAGAAGGATGAAAGAAATCCTTAAAGGAAATTATGGCTAAAAATGGAATGGGGACCATACTCAAGCCATGAGGAGCAGTAAGTAAGCCTCACACAAAGAGGTCTTGAAACAAACCGTGTCTGAACCCTTCTCAAGGAAGAATATTTGTGTGGGATACAAGTATAATTAAGGAAATGGTACAAGGATGTACCACCAGATTTCTCAAGAAGGGTACATGGGAAGGAAGACATCAAAGGATGTCATTTAATGATTAGATACTTCCGAAAAAGGAATTCCAGGAGAAAGGGAAAGAATCCTACCAAGGAAGGAAGCCCTAGAAAGACATATGTATCCCAACTAAGAGGTAATGGAACCAAACAAAGTGGAAAGAAAGATTAGCTCACCAATAAAATGCTGGTGGAGATGGAAAGATCAAGTATAAAGGAAAAGTAATCATGAGGGCCCAAGAAGTAAATTAAACCCAAGGAACGGGTAAATAGGATGGTAGCATCAAAAGACAGTGTAACAAGTAGAAATAGGTGGATTACAATAATAAGGGAATAAAAGAAAGAACATATGAGAAACCTTGGAGAAGTAAGCCCTCAACTAAGAAGTGAATTAAGGAAACGACCACTGACATTAGGATGGGTCGTGGTCCACGCTGACTTAATGGAGCCTAAAGAGTGGACAGATGGGCATAAAGTGGAGTACACAAAATAAGACCAATGATCGGAAATTACTTAGATATGGAATAAGGGATGAAATGGAATTTTAAGATGAGGAAAGATTAAAGTGGGAAAATGCCTCAACATAGAAGGAGGTGTAAGGAAATGAGGGAATAAATCTTCAAGGAATGGTAAGAAGGTTGAGCATGTAGCTCTTAAGACAAAAAGTCTCTACTTTGAGGGTCATAGCAGTGAATGAAACCGTAAGAAGTGAACTCCCCAAACAAAACAATAGACACATAGACCAAAAGGGCTCAAACTGGAGTAATGAATCATGAAATGGTCATGAGTAAGTAAAAGTGGATTAAGGAAAAAGGAAAGTCATTGAATAAAGAACACCATTAGAAAAGAGAAAGGACATAAGAAGGGAAGAACCCTAGCATATCGGTAAGTCATCGGAAAACCCAATTGATTGGAAACAGAAAAACATAATAAGGAAGTTGTGAAAGGATGAGTGGGTAAGAAAACTGACACGGTTACGAAAGGCGTTATGTCAAGGGCATAGAGGATGATTGCATAACTGTAAAGGTAGTCGAGGAATACTACCAGATGAAAAGAGGGATGAAGTTATACGATCCCTAAAAGGTTGGAAAGTTGAGAACGACCTTAAAGAAGGTGCTATAGAAATCTGATAGATATAGATAGATGTTGGAACATGTCTTGCTGTAAGGGACACGTAAGCCCAAAAGTCCTGAGGAAAAATGTGACTCAAGTAAGGAAGAGTCAGTTAGTAAGCATGACGAGGTCAACCCTATGTTGGACTGAAGTTGTAATAAATTAACGAATGGAGGAAATGTCAAAATATGATGAGGGGGGATAACACCGAAAACTATGAAAATAATTAAAAAACACATAGAAGAACCCCGAGCTAAGGGTTTCAACGATCAAGAGAATAACTAGACACGAGAATGATTGGGCATTTTGGAACTCCCAATTCTGAAGACCTGGGTAAGAACCCCAAGAGTAAGAATCTTGCCTTAAGTAGAGGGAGAAGTGAACCTAAAGACGTGCCTTTGGAATAGTGGATAAGACTAGTCTAGTTATGATAAACTCCATAGAAAGAGTAAACAAGGGAAGGGAAAAGAAGTTCCCTCGGTGCATGTTTAAAAAGGGGCTATGTGAAAGAACAAACAAAATGTTAGCATTCAAGCAAAACCCAAGTGGACATCAAAAGAAATAATTCCCGAGGCAAAGGATGTTAATTTAGATTTGTGGACAAAACTTCTAAAAAGAGGGGAGAGTTGTAAACCCTGTCCTTTGATAATAAGAAACATCGGGAAAAGAACTGATCGTTTCCAAAGAAAAAACTGAGTCGATTTATAAATAGTAACTGCTAGAGATAGGGCAAATCGGTAAATTTATAAGGCCCGAGTGACTTAAATAGTCACAAAAGTCATGGAAAAGGACTTTAGGATGAATTGGACAAGAAAGCCAAACCGATTAAGGTGAACAAGATTGAACTAGTTTGAACCATTATTGAACCGATTTCTAAATTCATTTTTCTAGGTGGCATAAAAAATTCTAATTGGAGAATTAAAGCCACCATTGGATAGAGAATGAACTTAGATGAATTTAGAAATTTTTAATTTTAAAAAACTCGGTTGAATCAGGCTTGAACATGCCGGTTTAAGCATTGAACTCGGTTTGGACCGGTCTGGTCCAGTTTGAAATAGTGTCGTCTTCTTCCTTAAGATGACAACACGATTCACTCACCAGAAAAGTAAGTAGCGCCGGCGAAGATGAAAAGTCTCCATTCAGGATATTTTTGTCCATGAATCATCACCATAAAGCCACCAATTGGATGACCAAGGAGTCCCCGAGCATGCTATATAAAGAGCCCCTCCTCATTCATTCTCCTCACACCTGAAAACTTCTTTCTCTCCCTACTGCTCCATTTTTCAATGAAGCTAGAACCAGAGCTTTGACATTGGGGTTTTTCTAAGCCAAAGAAGGTGAGGTCGGGTTCCTTAGACTCATAAAGAGGCGAGCTACCTGATAGTGATCACCATTCCATCTGAGGATCGCCGGAGAAGCACCGACGTAATCAAACAGTGAAGCAGCTTCGGTGGACCAAAGATGCCCTATTTCGACAGAGCTAAAAATGGCAAATTTGAGCCCTTCTCAGGCCAAACAAAGCTCTCTCAATACTTCCACAGCCCCCATACGACTGATTAGAGCTGAAAGGTAAGCCAATTTAGCTCTCCTTTGTAATTTCCTATCAGTGTTAGAGAGAGAACTGAAAAAATTTCATTGACTACATTCTCCCTCAATTTGACATGAATTGATGAAATTCTTGATACTAGGAGTAACCTCTGGATGAGAGCTATCTGCCCCAATCTAAAACTCGAACTGCCGCACCCTCGACAGTAAGCTTTCAAAGCGTTCTCTCTCTAAGTTTAGTTTTCCGACAAAGCTCTGTTTGAGCTCAATTTGGACCCAAATGACATGATTCAAACCTCCATTGAATCATGTGGAAGTGTAGGAACTGATCCATGCCTTCAATTGGATCAAATAACCCTGATTGAATTGTCAATTTGATGAAATCAAATTCGGCTAGTTTGAAAGATGGAAAATTTGGGAATTTTATAAAATTAAGTGACCAAAGTGAAATTTCCAAAAATTTAGGGCCAATTGCCCATGAAAAAGATGTTGGAGGACCAATTGGTCGATTTTTGAAATTATTGAGGTTAAATTACCTTTTTTGTAAAGTAGGGCAAAATGGTAATTTTTGAATAGTTGGGGACTAAATTGGAAATTTGGGAAACTAGAACCCCTTAAGTGATTTTGAATAAATTGAGGATCCAAAGTGAATTTTAGAAGTTTCGAGACTCAATTTGGGGAAAAGTTTGCATTGGGGAGCTAAAGTTAAGGAAAAAGAAATTTAGGGACCTAAATGTAAAAATTGAAAAGTTTGGGACATTTTGTTCATTCATGAGGAATGAATGCTATTAGGCCAAATGTTAATAAACAAAAATGTCCAAATCATGTAAGAACACAAACGACTAGAACGCTAACAAGGATAAGCTCACATTGAGGCAAAAAGCCAATTAAGAAGAATACACTGCATTTATTGGGTGAGTGGGATTTTTCACATCATACCCAGTTGGAATGATGAGTACCTCAGAAAGGAAAAACTACTACTAAGTGGAGATTTTAACATCATGCCCATTTGGGGTGATGTGAGAAACACGCGAAAAAACTAATTAGCGGTTGTAAGTAGATCATATCGATTGGTATGATGAACTTCCTATAAGAAAGTAGAAAATCTGCTTACCAATTTTAAGCGGAGATGTCATCACACTAGTTGGTGTAATGGACAAGGGAAAAGCAATTTTTGTTAGAAGTGCTCGCCCTTGAGCGTGTGCCAATGCTTAAAAATTTTGGGAGACCTTCTTGACAAGAGCTCGAACAGGTCAGATAGGCTAAAGGCCTCGGTTTTGTAACTTGGAGGATAAAATGCCCGGTTTTGAAAATCTCGTATAGTGGGGCCCAAGGCCAATTGGCATGAGCAAGAGCTCGTAAACAAACATTATGACAAGCCATGAAAATTTTTAACGAATGAATGATGTGATTTGGCCATGGTACCAAGATAGGATCGACACACTCGATGGACTGGCAGTAGTGCAACAAGACCCAATCGATAGACTGGTCTAGACAAACAGCTACAAGTTGAGTTGAGGGTCGGGGTCGTTGGACCAATGGCACCACAGATTAAATGGCTTATGGAAAACCTTTTTTATGCCCGCATTGAGGTTTGAGACCATCTAGATGCCTAAGAGGTGTAGTGATGCGTACTAAGGGCTACTGGATGACATGGTGGAGATAAGAGTAGTTTGTCATGCTAGTAGTTAGGGAAGATCGACGTAGCTTCACACTCATGAGTCCGAGGTGGGGTGGGGATGAGGTCTCTATCCTTGTACGGACACGTAGTTGCTTTTTGGGTTTGAGGGTCGGATGTCATGAACATCCACTCATTCCCATGGTAGAAGTGGACGGGCTTCTATCTAGATCGTCAGTAAAGTCGCTCCGACACCATAAGTGAGTGTAGTGGACGGGCTACCCTGCGAATGTGTGATCCCTTCCTACTGAAGGGCGTGTGTTGATTGTTAAACACACTGATTGTGAGGAAATATGTTTTGAATAACCGGGAATTCAAGGAAAGAATGGTTTTAAAGAAAATAAGGAGTGTGACACACTCCAATTCAAACTATTTTATAGAAACTTATGTTTAAAACACCCATTCACTGAGTTTTTGAACTCAGCCCCTCTCTTTACCCCTTTTTAGGTAACCGAGGGAAAAACCTACCTACATACATTCAGCTAGCTAAACCTGCAAGACATATATGTAAATTTTAATTTATTCAATTTTGATTAATGTTATTCTAGGAAAGGTACATGTATAAAGGACGCCTTACTCCACACGGGTTAAAGAACAAGAAAACCCTTTAATAAACCAGAAGAGTGGCGGGTTGCTCACGGGGATATGACCAAACCGGGTCGGGGCGTGGCAACACTAGCTCTCTTGCTTGTGTTCCAGTCCAAAGTGTCCCTACATGGTTTGGGCATCATTATCAAGATGGGTTCGGCATGACAGCCTTCTTTTTCTCACATATGGGTGACTAGGCCCAAATCTTGGTTTTATTGCACCTCGGTCCCTAAAGTTCATACTTCTTGACTTTAGGTCCCTAGTGTTCAATTTTTCCTAGATCAAGTCCCAAGGATCTCCAATATCCTCTCTGGACCCTTAATTTTATTAAAATTGTATATGGGGCTCAAATTCTCCAAATTTTCAAATTGGTCCCCAACTTTTCTAAGATTACCGTTTTGCCCCTAAGTTCCAAAAATGATTAATTGGCTCCAATTCTTTTAAAAATTGACCAATTTATCCTCTAACATCTTTCTCATTGCCAATTGACCTTCAATTTTGATCAATTTCATTTAGGTCCTTTATTTTTTCAAAATTCCCAATTTTCGCCCAATTTCTACACCAATTTCACTCCTTTAAAATGACCAAATTTGATTTCTTCAAATTGGCCATTCAAATGGGGTTAATTGCTCCAATTGATAGCATAGATCGATTTATACACTTCCAAATGATCAAATGGAGCTTTGAATTGCAGAATTTGGGTCCAAAACGAGCTCAAACGGAGCTTCGCTAAAAAATTGCACGTAGAGAGAGAAATCTTCACAAGCTTACCGTCAGAGGTGTGACGGTATGATCTCTCAATTTGGGAAGGTAGCTCTCATCCTTAGGGTCCTTCTAGAACCAATCTGCAATGATGGAGGAGGGCCAAATTGGCTTACCTTTTGCTTATGTAGAAGTCATGTGATGGCCGATGGGACTATGGGAGGGCTTGGTTTGGCCGTAGGAGGGCTGAATTGGCTGAATTCAGGTATGCTAAAATAGGGCAGCTTCAGTCCGAAGAAGCTGCTTCACTATTCAATCCTACTAGCGTTACTCGGGCGATCATTAGGTTGAAGGGAGGTTGTTGTCATTTAGCTAACTTCCCCCGGGGTATGTATGACCCGACTTTGCCTTCTAAGGCTAAGAAAAGTGCCCTAGTCTGAGCTCTAGTTTGAGCTTCATTGGAAAATGGAGCACTTTGGAGGAGGAGAGGATTTGAGGTGTGTAGAGGATGAATGGAGGGGAGCTCTTTATATAGGGAGCATAGAGACCCTCTTCCATACCAGTTTCCATATTGATCAAGCTTATCCTCTTCAGAAAAAGCCCAAATCGAAGGGAATATTCCCTCGCCAAAGAAAGAAAGTTTTTCTGCCATATGAATAGTATTTTCATCCCAAGGAAGAAGACGACACTATTCTGTACTGGACCGAACAGGTCCGACCAAGTTCAATGACAAAAATTGGTTGGTTCAAGCCTAATTCGACTAGTTTTCTCAAATTTAAAAATTTCTAAATTTGTCTAAATTCATTTCCTAATCAGTGGTGGCATCGATTTCCCAAATTAATCTTTTTAAACCACCTAAAAAAATGAATTAATAGAATGGTTCATGTATGGTTCAACTCGGTTCAATCTTATTCACCCTCAACCAGTCTTGTTTTCCCATCCAATTTACTTCATATTTCTTCCCCATGATTTTCATGACTTTTAGGTCACTTGGGATGTTCCAATTCCCCATTTTAACCCATCTTTATCATTCTCGGTGCCTTAAGTGGTTCGATTTTCTCATTAAATTGACCGGTTCTTTCGAGGTTTTCCTTAATCTGAGGTGACGGGTTTCACAACTCTCCCCTCCTTTTAGGAGTTTTGTCTCCAAAACTTAATCAACATCCTTTGCATCGGGAATAATTTCCCTTAATGTCAACTTGGGGTTTACTTAACATGCTACTACTTTGGCTGTTCCTTCACTTAGCCCCATAAACCTTGCACTTAAGGAATCTTTCTTACTTTCCATTATCCACTCACTCCATGGAGTGTATCACGATAAGTTATGTCTTACCCACTAGTCCCAAGGTACATCCTTAGGTCTACTTCTTACTCTGCTTAGGGTAAGACACTTTCTCTTGGGTTTCTTATTTAAGTCACAAGGTTGGGTGTTCCATAAACGTCTGATCGTCCCCATTCCCATTGATTTCCTTGGTAGTTGATGCTCTTTAGTTCAACATCCTTTTAGACTTTTCGTCCTTAGCCCTATGGGTTTTTTATATGATTCCCTTTTTATCTTCTTTTGGTCCTTCCTCCATCTTTTGTTTACTACAACTCCGATCCAAGTTTTTTTAGGTATGTCCTTGTCATGCTTAACTAACAGACTCTTTCTTATTTGAGTCACATTTTCTTGGGACTGTACTGCATGACATGTTCCACAATTGTCTTTGTCCATTATAGTTCTAGAAAATTTTCCCGATAACGATTCATGCCTTTCCAATCGTTTAGGAGTCGTGTTGCTTCTTTCCTTCTTTTTACCTGGTAGTGTTCCCCAACTACCTCTGGCATTATCCAATTGTCCCTTACCAACTTCCTTAATGGCTTTTCCCTTGGTTCCAACCATCGGGTTTCCCGATCACTTCATCACTTACCCACATGTTGGGATTTTTCCTTCATTATGTTCTTCCACATCTCCAACGACGTCCTTTACTCAAGGATTTCTATTCCTACTTGTAATCACTACGATTTCTATTCCTTAGAGAGTAATTTCGATCTCTTTTATTTTGAGGTTTCTTAACCTTCTTCTAAGAGCTTGTATAATCCTTCCCGTGACTTGAGTTTTGTCACTACTTCATTTTTTTCCATTGATTTCTTTAAGGATTTCCTTCATCCTTCTTTTCTAATGTTTGGCCTTTTCACCTCTCACTTCTTTGTTGGAGTTTAAATTTATGACCTTCATGAGTGTCAGTTCGTTAATTGCCTCATCCCTACTATTCTCCTTGTCTAATTGTCTTGAGACAGTTGTCTCTCGAGTCTATTTATCCTTAATGCCCATCCTATTGGCCATTTTAGGGTGTAGTCTTTACTACTTCCCGATCCTTCTTAGGGTGTCGTTTATTCTCCTTGACCATCCTATTGTTACTTATTGCTTCCTTTCACTAGGTTCATCTGAAATCCTTATTTGGCTCATATGCTTTTCCAATGCAGGTCACACTTGCCATCCCGCAACATCCCATTTGTCGTCTAATGCTTGGGGCTTGTCTTCTCTTGTAGAGGCGCTTCCTTCTTTTGCTCATAAATGGCTTGTAACTCTCCTAATAAAATTAATCCCTAGGTTTCATTCTATTTGCAACTTCTAGGGTCCTTCCTTAGGTTTTTCTCATAACCTTTCGTAATGTAGTTGAGGCACACAAGTATCATCATAATTAAGGGACGATATGTTTTTAGGAATTCCAAAATTTTCTATTTATTTTTGAAATAGGATTACAATTTGGGGCTTTAACTCTTCCTAAAGGGTGATTGTTACAATGACGGGTCGGGAAGTACCCACTAATATAATAGGATCTTGAAGAGCTTCCTCCCGGGTGTGGTTGAAGTTCCGAGAAGGAGTCATAGTTCTTGGGGTGGTATCCTTTCAAACTCTAGCAGTTGAGAAGGTGTTGTTCTTGGAAGTTATTACCCTAAATCCTCGTGGTGTGGGAAAATCCTACTTCATATGTCCTATTCCTCTACAACTATAATAGGTTGTCTTGATACTTGTCCTTAGTAGGGTTGTGCACTTCTTCATGTAGTGTCCCCATTGTCCACACCTGTAACAGCTCTTTTCCTTGTGTGGACCTATGTGGTTCCTCCAATACTTCGAGCATTGCGGGGCCTTTCTAAGGGATTACTGGTGGTTCAGTGCTTCACCATCCTTGAGCCCGAACACCTTGAAGGTTTTCTTGTTGAGTATTCTTTGACCAAGGGCTACTCTAAGAGTCCTCCTATACTCCTTAGTTCCTTGGTTCATTTCCTCCTTTGGGATGGGATTCTCTCTAGTTTTTGGGGTGGCTAGGGTAGCGTGAGTTTGTTTGGCTACTTTTCTTAGGGTCATCTTCCTACAAGTTAGGTAGTTTTTGTTTAATTCTTATGTTAAATAGTCTTGATAATGTATTTGAGGTAACATGCTCTTATACCACTCAAATTATCACGCTTTGACCTGGTTTGGTCGAATCCCTATGAGCAATTCGTCACTCCCTTTGGTCTATGAAGGATTTCACTTCCTTAAAAATCGCGAGGAGTCAGGCGTCCTTTTTACTTTATTTTCCTATAATAACATTATACAAAATAGAATATGTTAAAAACATACATACTTATTTTTGTCTTAAGGGTTTGGCTTCGAGGTATTCATTAAGGGTTTGCCTTCCTTCCTAAAAAGTGGTTAAATGGAAGGGTTGAGTTTCTACAACGCACTGAGCGGGTGTTGGGAAATGAGTTGTTCAAAAATACTTTTTATTCACTAAAATCTTTGGGTTTTTCTTGAAAAATAAACTATCTACTTAAAATTTCTTCACCATTATGTGAGTTTAACTCTTTTAACACTTCCCCTTACTCAGGAAGTATTTCATGTAGTACAACTATACGTGTTTTTAAAGCCTTTCACCATTTGACTTATTAAATGTGTTTTAACTCTTTTAGCACATCCCCTTGCCTCAGGAGGCATTTAGCAAACAAACACATGCTCTTTATCATAACGGGTACAAAAGTTCGTAGGGTAGTCCAAGATTGCACCCACTTGGGGAGCGGCGCGACTTTGTCATCCACCATGATAGAAGTCCCGGACTTCTACCCTAAGTCTGAGTGGACGTCCTAGACATTCGACCCTTAGACCCGAAATTCACTTCATGTCCATTTGAGAACGGAGACCTCATCCTGTCCCCACCCTAGTCTTGTGTGCTTGAAGCCCAAACACGGTAGCTTTAGGAAGCCCAAACACATTAGCTTCATGACTAACTGGTATGACAAGAAGCCCAAACATAGTAGCTTATCCTTCCCTTATCGCCACCATGTCATCCAGCAACCCTTAGAACCCATCAGTACCCCCTAGGATGTCTTGATGGTCTCGAATCCATAAGTTCATGCACAAACAAGAGTTTTCATAATTTAGCCATTCTCTTTGTTGCCGACGGTCCAACAACCCCAACACTCAACTTGGCATGAAACTGTTTGTTTGGCTGGTCCGTCGATTTGGCCCTGACGCACTACCGCCAGCCCATCGAGCATTGTTGGTCCTGACTTGGTATCGTGGCAAATCTCACAATTTATATCCATTTTAAATAAGAGTTTTCATGTATCTTCTTATTCATGTTTGTTTAAGGGTCTTAGCCTGTGCCCACTGGTCTTGGGCCCACTACACGTATTTTTCAAAACTGGCCTTGAGCACTATGAGTTCAAAACCGAGGCCCCTGACCTGTTAGAGTTGTTCTAGCTCTCGTCAAGAAGGTCTCCCAAATAGTTTAAGCAGTGGCACATAGTGAGGGGAGATCGCTTTTGACAAAATCTTCTTTTTAATTCATCATACCAACTGGTGTGATGATAGGTACGCTTACAACTGGTATGCGGGTTTTTAACTATTAAAAATATTCTCATCATCCCAACCGGGTATGAAGTGTAATTAAGCCCACTTACCCAATAATTGTGACGTGTTTGTCCTTATTAGGTTTTCCAAATCCATGCTAGCTCTCTTGCATGCATTACAGTCCCAAGTGTCCCTATACGGTTTGGGTATCATTATCATGAAGGGTTTGACATGACAAACTTCTTTTTCTCACATATGGGCGACTAGGCCCAAATCTTGATTTTATTACACTTCTATCCCTAAAGTTCATACTTCTTGACTTTAGGTACCTAGTGTTCAATTTTCCCAAATCAAGTCCCAAGGATCTCCAATATCCTCCTTGGGCCCTTAATTTTATTAAAATTGTATATGGGGCTCAAATTCTACAAATTTTCAAATCAGTCCCTAAATTTTTTTAAAATTACCGTTTTGCCCCTATGTTCCAAAAATGGTCAATTGGCCCCAATTATTTAAAAAAATTGACCAATTAACCCTCCAACATCTTTCTCATTTACCATTGATCTTCAATTTTGAGAAATTTCATTTAGGTCCTTCAATTTTTTGAAATTCCCAATTTCACCCCTTTACACTGACCAAATTTGATTCCTTCAAATTGTTCATTCAAATAAGGTTAATTGCTCTAATTGATAGCATGGATATGTTTCTACATTTCCATATGATCAAATGGAGCTTTGAATTGCAAAATTTGGGTCCAAAAAGATATCAAATGGAGCTTCATAAAATTGTATGTAGAGAGAGAAAGCTTCGAAAGATTACCATCGGAGGTGCGACGGTCTAAGCTCTCGATCTGGGGAGGTAACTCTTGTCTTTAGGGTCCTTCTAGGATCAAGAATCGTGGCGGCCTAAGGGCTTGGTTTGGCCGTTGGAGGGCCAAATTGGCCAAATTCAGGTGAGCCAGAATAGGGCAGCTTTGGTTCGATGGAGCTGCTTCAATGTTTGATCCCGCCAATGCTTCTTCGGTGATCGAGCTTTCCCTTCTCAAGATAAGAAAAGTGCCCAAGTTGGAACTTTGGTTCTAGCTTCATTAAAAAATGGAGCACTTTAGAGGAGGAGAGGATTTGAGGTGTGTGGAGGATGAATGGAGGGGAGCTCTTTATATAGGGAGCTCAAGGACACTCTGCCCTACCAATTTCCATATTAGTTAAGCTTATCCTCTTTAGAAAATTCCCAAATCAGAGGGAATATTCTATTGCTGGAGAAGGAAAGTTTTTCTACCATATGAACAGTGTTGTCATCCCAAGAAAGAAGATGACACTTTTAAACCCCGTCCCTTTATAGATAAGAAAAACAAGAAAAGAATCGATCATTTCAAAAGAGAAAACTGAGCTAGTTCATGAACCATAACCGATAAGGAAAGGGTAAAATGGTAAATTGACAAATCCAAAATGACTCAGAGTCTTAGAAATCATGGAAAAGAACATTGGGACAATTTGGAAGGGAAAACCAGACCGATTCAACGTGAACCGGATTGAACTGATTTCTAAATTATTTTTCTATGTGACTTAAAATATTCAAATTGGGGAATTGAAGCCACCATTAGATAGAGAATGAATTTACATGAATTTAGAAATTTTTAATTTTGAGAAAACTGATTGAATGGGGCCTAAACCGCCCAATTTACGCATTGAACATGTTGGACCGGTCCGGCCTGGTTTAGAACAATGTCGTCTTCTTCTTCATATGATAACACTTGTAAACCCTGTCCTTTGATAATAAGAAAACTGGGGAAAGAGCTGGTCATTTCTAAAGAGAAAACCGAGTCACTTTATGAACCAGAACGAATGGAGAAAGGGCAAACCGGGAAATTTATGGATCTCGAGTGACCTAAAGAGTCACAAATGTCATGAAAAAGGACTTTAGGATGAATTGGAGATGAAAACCAAACCAATTCAGGTGAACCAGATCCAAACTGGATTGAACCGGTTTAGACCGATTTGAACCACAATTAAACCGAATGATAAATCCATTTTTCTAGACGGATAGAAAATTCAAATTGGAGAATAAATTTAGATGAATTTAGAAATTTTTAATTTTGAAAAATTTGGTTGAATCGGGCCTAAATCGGCCAGTTTAAGCTTTGAACCCGGTTCGGACTAGTTTGGTCCAGTTCGGAACATTGTCGCCTTCTTCCTTTAGATGAAAGCACTATTTACACACTGGAAAATTGAGCAACGCCGATGAAGATGAAAAGTCTCGGGCCAGGGAGTTTTAGACAATGAATGACCATCATTAATGCGTCAATCAAACGACCAATAAGTCCTTGAGCTTCCTATATAAAGAGCTCCCCCCCCCCCCCCCCATTCATCCTCCTCACACCTAAAAACTCCAGTCTCTCCCTACTACTCCATTTTCTAGTGAAGCTCAAACCAGAGCTTTGACTTGCACATTTTTTTGAGCCAAAGAAGGCGTGGTCAAGTTCTTTTTATTTGGGGAGAAGTCAGCTACACACCTATAGTCTCCATTTGCTTCGAGGGTCACCAGAGAAATGTAGGCATGATACAACAGTGAAGCAGCTCCAACAGACCGAAGCTGCCATATTTTGGCTGAGCTGAAAACGACCAATTCGAGCCCTTCTCAGGCCAAACCAAGCCCTCCCAACACCTCCATAGCCCTCCTACTACTGAATTAGAGAAGAAAGGTAAGCCAATTTGGCTCTACTTTGTAAATTCTGATCGGTGCTAGAGAGAACCGACATATTTTCAATGACTAAATTCTCACTCAATTAGGAATCAATTGATGAAATTCTTAATCCTAGGAGGAAACTTAAGACAAGAGCTATCTGCTCAAATTGAAAGCTCGAATCGTCGTGCCCCCGACGGTAAGCTTTCAAAGCTTTCTCTCTCTAAGTTCACTTTTTCTAGCAAAGCTCTGTTTAAGCTCGTTTTGGCATCAAATCATGCGATTCAAAGTGCAATTGAATTGAGGTGTAGGAACTCAAATCTAACTTCAATTTCAACAATTAAACTCAATTGATCAATCAATTTGATGAAATCAAATTTGGCTGAGTTAGAAGTTTGAAATTGTGGAAAAATTGGGGATTTCGAAAATTAGAGGGACTAAAAGTGCAATTTCATAAAATTGATGGCCAATTGGGCATGATAAAGATGTTGGAGGACTAATTGGCCAATTTTTGGAAATTTGGGCTAAAACTTACCGTTTTCGGTAATGTAGAGGCAAAATAGTAATTTTGGAAAAGTTGGGGACCAAATTGGAAATTTGGGAAACTTGAACCCTTTTTTGTGATTTTGAATAAATTGAAGCTCTAAGGTGAAATTTAGAAGTTTTGGGACTCAAATTGGGGGGAAATCTGCATTAAGAACCTAAAGTTAAAGAAAAAGAACTTTAGGGACCTAATTGCAATAAATCGAAAAGTTTGAGTATTTTATACATTCATGGTGAATGAAGGCGAATAGATCAAATGATAATGAACAAGAATGTTCATATCGTGTAGGAACACGAAGTACCGAGCATGCTAGCAAGTACAAGCTCGCATTGAGGCAGAGAGCCAAATAAGAGGAATTAACTGCACAATCGGGTGAGTGGGATTTTTATATCATACCCGGTTGGGATGAAAAGCACATCAGAAATGAAAACCCACTACTAAGTGGTATTGTAACCATCACAATTGAGAGGAGTGATGTGGGAATTATACGGAAAAATTACTTACCCATTGTAAGTAGATCATACCCGATTAGTATTATGAACTTCCTGGAAGGAAGTAGAAAACATGCTTATCGGTTATAAACAGAGATGTCCTCATATCCGATTGGTATGATGGACGGTTAAGTTTATTTTGTATAAAGTGTTCTCCCCTGACTGTGTGCCATTGCTTAAACTTTTTGGGAGACCTTGACGGGAGCGAATAGCTCAAATAGGCCAGAGGCATCGATTTTGGAACTTGGGGGCTAATATGCCCGATTTTAAAAATCTCGTATAATGGGCCTAAGGCCCGTTGGCACGAGCAAGAGCTTATAAACAAACGTGAGTTTAAACTATGAAAACTTTAAATGAATGATTTGTTTGGCCATGGTATCAAGACAAGACTGACATACTCGATGGACTGGCGGTAGTGCGACATGAGAGATCTATGGACTAGTCAAGACAAACAGCTGTAGGTCGAGTTAAGGGTCGGGGTCGTTGGACCAATGGCACCACATATTAAATGGATTATGTGAAAAATGTTGTTTTGTGCATGCACTGGGTTACAAGACCTTCATAATGCCCATTGGAGTTTTGTTATGGGATTGAGGGTTGGATTTCACGTACATCCACTCATTCTAAGGGTAGAAATGGATGCACTTCTATCTAGTTGGTCGATAAAGTCTCTCTGATGCCACAAGTGGGTGTAGTGGACATGCTGCCTTGTGAATGTGTGTTCCCTTCATGACGAAGGGCATGTGTTGGATGATAAACACACCGTTGTGATGAGAAATGGATATGAAAACCAAGATTGGAGAATGAAATCTTTTAAAGGAAAATAAGGAGCCTAGCACACTGCAATTCAAACTATTTTCTGAAAGTCATACTTTAAACACCCATTCACTAAGTCATTGAACTCACCCCCTCCCTTATACTCCTTTCAGGTAACCCGGTGAAATCCTACCCAAAGACCAAAAGCTAACACACCTGGGAGGCATGCATGATAAGTTTAGAATTTTATGCAATTTTGATTTATACTATTCCAAGAAAGGTGCAGGTTTAAAAGGACGCCTTACTCCTCATGGTTTAAAAGGGGCAACCCTTAATAAACCGGGAGAGTGGCGGGTTGATCAAGGGGATCTGACCAAACTAGGTCGGGGCGTAACAACTTTAGTGGTATCAGAGCCTGTTTCCTCGAATACATAATCAAAACTAGAAAATATAGCAACTAATAGGATTGATCTTAAAATTTTCAGAGTGGCTCCGAAGAAAGGAACCAAGAGAACTAGGGCTGTAGTGTTGAATACTGCCCAACCACCCCTACTTATGAAAACTCCCAAGGAAGCCCAGACAACTCCTCCTAAACTTAGCATGGAACACCAGAGGTTGTACGAGGAGTTCACCCGTGTATTTGAGCAACCTAACCCATCCCTAAGGCAGACACCAATTCTCGGGTTGAACCAAAGGAGGTGCAATCCCATCAAAACCTTCAAGGAGGATGAAAGGAGCATAATGGTTCAAAATGGGGAAATAGAATGGCATTTCAAAGGAGAAAGGAAATGCAACCACCTCCCTAGAGAGTAGTCCCCACCTTGCTTCAAGGAAACCCTCGATGTCCAAGGTGTTAAAGGAACCATGAGGGGGCATGCTTGGCCTACTTTGCGTGTGGACAATAGGGCACTTTGCAAAGGACTATCCTACACTCAGGGAGAACAAGCAGAGGAATACCTTGGACCACCTCAAGGGAACTCTAGTAATCCCAGGCAAATGCTACAACACGTGTACCAGCTAGGGTATACAACCTCACCTAGAAAGAGGCTAAAAGAGACCCTAGCACTGTAGCGGGTACATCCCAAAACCCTCCAACTAATTCAAGAGAATCTTGTAAACTAAAAAATTTTATTTAATAAAGAAAAGCTTTCCTCTAAAATACATGCTTCTTCATGATATATATAATTATGGGGACAACAAGTCTATGCCCTCTTCGAATCAGGAGTTGAGAGATCCTTCATCCAGGAAGAGTACCCCTAGAACTTACTCCACTAGGACAAAGTTTCAACATCCTCACACCTTTAGGAGAAGAGTTAAACAGGAATAAGCAATTAAAAGGATGTGAGATAAAGATTGGAGGAATCAAACTTGAAGTTGACTTGGTTCCATTACCCTTGAAGGAGGTTGAAGTAATCCTTGGGATGGATTGGTTAAGTAACCATCAGGCTAGGATGGACTATGGGAAGAAGATGGTGACCTTCCACACTCTCGAGATGAATAGATTAAAGTTCCAAGGAGACTAAAGAAAAAGTGAAGTACGGATGGTGTCCCATCTAAAAGCCCAAAAGATGATATAGAAAGGTTGTATGACTTTCTTGGACATGGTCATCAATGAAGAATCTAAAGAGAACAGACTTGAAAACATTTCGGTAGTTAAGCACTATCTAGAAGTATTTCCAGAAGAGCTATCCGAACTACCTCCAAGTCAGTAAGTGGAGTTCACCATAGAAATAATCCTATTAATAAACCCCATATCCCAAGCCCCATATCGTATGGCTCCGATGAAACTGAAGGAATTGAAGGAACAATTGGATGAATTATTGGAGAAGAATTTTATACGTCCTAGCCAGTCTCTGTGGGGTGCACCCGTTTTATTCATAAAGAAAAAGGATGGAAGCATGAGACTGTGTATAGACTATAGAAAGTTGAACCAGGTCACCATCAAGAACAGATACCCACTTCCGCACATTGATGATATGTTCAATCAATTAAAAGGAGCAACTTACTTCTCCAAAATAGACCTTTGGTTAGGCTATTATCAACTTAGAATCTGATAGGACATTCCTAAAATGACATTCTGATCTCGATAAAGACATTAAGAATTCAGAGTGATGCCATTTGGATTAACAAATTCCCCTACAACCTTCATGGATTTCATGAACTGTATGTTCCAACCACATTTGGACAGGTTCATGATAGTGTTCATAGATGACATCTTTATATACTCACAAACTAGGTTGGAACATGAAGAACATTTGGCAATCACCTTGGAGATATTGAAGGAAAATCACTTATATGCAAAATTCTCCAAGTGTGAGTTATGGCTGCAGGAGTTAGGATTCTTATGACATATAGTGTCCAATGATGGAGTCAAGGTAGATCCAGCCAAGGTGGAAGCCATATCAGATTGGAAGGCTCCAAGGAATCCTTCAAAGATATGAAGTTTCTTAGGTTTGGCAGGATACTACAGAAGGTTCGTGCAAGACTTTTCTAAGATAGCAGCTTCTCTAACTCTACTCACCAGGAAAGGAGTTGAGTATAAGTAGGATGAAAGTTGTGAGAAGTCTTTCTTGGAGTTAAAGACTCGATTGACAACCGCATAGGTACTCTTCCTACCTAACCATAATGCAGGAGAGTAGACCGTCTATAGTGATGCATCTGTACAAGGACTTGGATGTGTATTGATGCAACAAGGGAAGGTTATCGCTTATGCCTCGCGACAACTTAACGTACATGACTAAAACTACCCAACTCATGATTTGGAATTAGCCGCGATAGTGTTTGCCCTAAAGATTTGGCGACACTACCTTTATGGGGTTAAAGACTCGATTGACAACCGCATCGGAACTCTCCCTACCTAACCCTATTGCAGGAGAGTACACCGTGTATAGTGATGCATCTGTACAAGGACTTGGATGTGTATTGATGCAACAAGGGAAGGTTATCACTTATACCTCGCGACAACTTAAGGTACATGACTAAAACTACCCAACTCATGATTTGGAATTAGCCGCGATAGTGTTTGCCCTAAAGATTTGGCGACACTACCTTTATGGGGTTAAAGACTCAATTGACAACTGCATCGGCACTCTCCCTACCTAACCCTAATGCGGGAGAGTACACCGTCTATAGTGATGCATCTGTACAAGGACATGGATGTGTATTGATGCAACAAGGGAAGGTTATCGCTTATGCCTCGCGACAACTTAAGGTACATGACTAAAACTACCAACTCATGATTTGGAATTAGCTGTGATAGTGTTTGCCCTAAAGATTTGGTGACACTACCTTTATGGGGTTAAGTGTAAGATATACACAAATCACAAGAGTCTTAAGTACTTCCTTACTCAGAAGGAGTAAAATCTCCACTAGAGGAGAAGGCTGGAATTGGTTAAGGACTATGATCTTATGATAGAATATACCTGGGAAAGGTAAATGTGATAGCATATGCCTTAAGTCGCAAGTACCAAACTGAGGCGACTCAAGTAAAGACGGGTTACATACCCTTGTTGCAACAATTGGGAAGGATGGAGGCAGAGCTGAAGATGGACAAGCGGGAAAGATGCATGGTGGCTAATGTGGTAGTGAGGCCCAGTCTAACTAAACAGATCCAGGTTCAACAAAAAGCGGATAAGGAGCTTCAATCCTATATGGATTCGGTTAATAGAGAAACAAAACCGGACTATGACCTGCGATGTGACGGAGTGCTGACCTACAAGGGTAGGGTATGTGTGCCTCAAATTAAGGAACTAAAGAGGTTAATTCTAGAAGAGGCACACAATTTGGTGTATGCAATGCATCCGAGCAGTACCAAGATATACCACACCCTCAAACAATGATATTAGTGGAAAGGTATGAAGATGGACATTGCGGAATATGTAGCTCGATGCTTGTCTTGTCATCAGATAAAAGTGAAGCATCAAAAACCGTCAAGGCTGTTCTAACCTTTTAATTCAGAAATGGAAATGGGAGCATATCACCATGGATTTTGTCACAGGACTACCTTAACAAGAAAGGGTTGAGATGCAATTTGTGTCATCGTGGATAGATTGAACAAATCAGCTCATTTTCTTCCTATAAGAGTGATAGATACAGTGGAACAACTGGCCGTCTTATACACAAGGGAAATAGTGAGACTCCATGGCGTTCTGGTGAGTATAGTATCAAATAGAGATCCAAGATTTACTTCAAGGTTCTGGCCAAGCTTACAATGTGCCATGGGAACCAAGCTCCATATGAGCAAAGCATTTCATCCTCAGACTGATGGGCAGTCTGAGGAACCATTCAAACCTTGGAGGATATGCTAAGAGTCACCATGAACAAAGGTTGGGAAGAATACTTGTGGCTAATGGAATTTGCTTATAATAATAGTTATCAGACCAATATTTAGATGACTCCCTATGAAGCTCTTTACGTAGGACCATGTCGTACCCCTCTATTTTGGGAAGAAGTGGAGGAAAGGAAGGTGGAAAGGGAAAAACTGATCGAGGATGCCACAGAGAAAATAAAACTAATAAGGAGTCGCCTTAAGACCGCACATGACATGCAAAAGAGTTATGCAAGTCATCGAAGGAAAGATCTGGAGTTTAAGGTGGGAGATCAAGTGTTCCTCAAGGTGCCCCAGTGGAGGGGAATACTTAGGTTTCAACTAAGGAGAATGTTGAAACCGAGGTATATCAGCCCATATCCCATCATTTAAAGGATAGGATCGGTAGCCTATAAATTGGAACTACCCCCACACCTGCAAAGAATACAAGATGTATTCGATATCTCTATGCTTCAGAAGTATTAGCCTAATCCTAGCCATGTATTGGACCAACCTCCACATGAGCTGGAAGAGAACTTGACCTATCAAATGAAACTGGTACAAATCATTGACTAGAGGGATAAGAACTTAAGGAATAAGAGGATTTCCTATGGTTTTTCTATGGCAAAACAGACCCATGTAGGAAGAGACATGGGAAACCAAAAGTGTAATGATGGATAGTTATCCTCAATTATTTGACATGTAATTATTTTGGGGACAAAACCCCTAAAAGGAGGAGAGATTTGTAAACCCCGTCCTTTGATAATAAGAAAATCAAGGAATGAATCGATCATTTTCAAAGAGAAAATTGAGTCGGTTTATGAACTAGAACTGATAGAGAAATGGAAAACTGGGAAATTTATGGACCCCGAGTGACCTAAAGAGTCACAAAAGTCATGAAAAAGGACTTTATGATGAATTGGAGATAAAAACCAAACCAGTTCTGGTGAACCGGATCTAAATCAAATTGAATCGGTTTGGATCGGTTTGAACCACAATTGAACCAGATGCTAAATTCATTTTTCTAGGTGGCTTAGAAAATTCAAATTGGAGAATTAAGGCCACCATTAGATAGAGAATAAATTTAGATGAATTTAGAAATTTTTAATTTTGAAAAATTCTGTCGAATTGGTCCTGAACCGGCTGGTTTAATCTTTGAACTCGATTCGGACCGGTTCGGAACAATGTCAACTTCTTCCTTCAGATAACACTGTTCACTCGTCAAAAAATTGAGTAGTGCTAGTGAAGTTGAAAAGTCTCAAGCTGGGGAGTTTCAAGCAATGAATGACCGCTATTAAGGCACCAATCCGACGTCCAAGAAGTCCCCAAGCTTCCTATATAAAGAGCACCTTCTCATTCATCTTTCTCACACCTTAAAACTCCACTCTCACTTTACTGCTCCATTTTCCAATGAAACTCAAACCAGAGCTCCGACTTGGGCATTTTTTTGAGACAAAGAAGGTGTGGTCAGGTTCTTTGGATTTAGGGAGAAGTCAGCTACACGTGTGTAGTCTTCATTTGCTCTGAGGGTTATTGGAGAATCATCGGCGTGATAGAACAGTGAAGCAACTCCGACGGACTGAAGTTGCCTAATTTTGGCCATGTTGAAAATGGCCAATTCGAGCCCTTCTCAGGCCAAACCAAGCCCTCCCAACACCTCAACAACCCTCCTACACTTGAATTAGACCAGAAAGGTAAGCCAATTTGGCTCCCCTCTATAAATTTCGATCGGTGCTAGACAGAGAACGGTAGATTTTCAATGACTAAATTCTCAATCAATTTGGCATCAATTGATTCAATTCTTTATCCAAGGAGAAACCTCAGGACAAGTGCTATTAGCTTAGATGGAAAGCTCAGACCGCCGCAACCCCCACAATAAGCTTTCGAAACTTTCTCTAAGTTCAATTTTCCGGCAAAGCTCCGTTTGAGCTCGTTCTGGAGTAAAATCACGTTATTCAAAGTGCTATTAAATTGTATGAAGGTGTAGGAACTTCAATCTAACTTCAATTTCAATAATTAAACTCATCTGATCAGTCAATTTGATAAAATCAAATTCGGTTGAGTTGGAAGGTCGAAATTGGGGGAAAAATTGGGGATTTCGAAAATTTGAGGGACTAAAGTGCAATTTCATGAAATTGAGGAAATAAAGATGTTGGAGGACCAATTGGGCAATTTTTAAAATTTTCGGGTGAAACTTACCATTTTTGTAAAGTAGGGGCAAAATGGTAATTTTGGAAAAGTTGGGAACCAAATTGGAAATTTGGGAAACTTGAACCCCTTTTGTGGTTTTGAATAAATTAATGCCCTGTGGTGAAATTTAGAAGTTTCAAAACTCAAATTGGGAGAGAATTGGCATAAAGGACCTAAAGTTAAAGAAAAAGAATTATAGGGACCTAATTGTAATAAATTGAAAAGTTTGAGTATTTTTTTAATTAGTGGTGAATGAAGGTGAATAGGCTAAATGATAATAAGTGATGATGTTAATATCGTGTAGGAACATGAAGTACTGAGCACACCAGCAAGTACAAGCTCACGTGGAGGCAAAGAGCCAAATAAGAGGAATTCACTACACGATCGGGTGAGTGGGATTTTTATATCATACCCGGTTGGGATGATAAGTACCTCGGAAATGAAAACCCACTACTAAGTGGTATTTTAACCATCACACCTAAAAGGAGTGAATTGGAAATTACGCAGAAAAACTACTTACCGGTTGTAAGTAGATCATACCCAATTGGTATGATGAACTTCCTAGAAGGAAGTAGAAAACCCGCTTATCGGTTATAAGCGGAGATGTCCTCATACTCGGTTGGTATGATGGACGGCTAAAAGTTTATTTTGTTGGAAGTGCTCTCCCATAACTGTGTGCCAATGCTTAAACTTTTTGGGAGACCTTCTTGATGGGAGTGAATAGCTCAGATAGGCCGGAGGCCTCGGTTTTGGAACTTGGTGGCTAATATGCCCGATTTTGAAAATCTCATACAATGGGCCTAAGGCCCGTTGGCACGAGCAAGAGCTTATAAACAAACGTGACTTTAAAATATGAAAACTTTAAATGAATGATTCAAACCAGTTCAGGTAAATCGAATCTAAAAAGCTCCCTCTCTCTTAGTTGCTTAGTTTTTCTGTGAAGCTCAAACCAAAGCTCTAATATAGGTTTAATTCTAAACCAAAGAAGGTGAGGTTAGGTTCATTAGAACCGAGGAGAAGTCAGCTACACGGTGGTAGCATCCGTTCTTCCCAAGAGTCGCTGGAGAAGTGCCGACGTGATCAAATAGTGAAGTAGCTCCGGTGGACCGAAGCTGCCCTATTTCGGCCGAGTTGAAATCGGCTAATTTGAGCCTTCCTCAGGCCAAACCAAGCTCTCTTGACACCACCTCAGTCCTTCTACGGCCGAATTAGGACCAAAAGGTAAGCCAATTCGGCTCCTCTTTACAATTTTATATCGTTGTTAGAGAAAGAGTTGGCTGAATTTTGATGAAGAAATTCTAATCCAATTCGACATCAATTGATGTGATTCTTGATCCTAGGAAGGACCTCTGGAGGAGAGCTACCTGCCCCGATAGAGAGCTACGACTGTCATGCCCTCACCGGTGAGAAATCGAAGCTTTCTCTCTCTATAGTCTATTTTCCCACAAAGCTCCGTTTGAGCTCATTCCAGCGTTAAAATCTGCGATTCAAAGTTCCTTAAAATCATATGAACATGTAGGAACTCAATTTCAACTCCAATTTCAACAATTAGAGGTGTTTGATCGGTCAATTTGATGAAACCAAATTCGGCGGTGTTGAAGAGTTGAAATTGGGGGGAAAATTGGGGAAATTTGGGAATTTTCGAAAATTTGAATGACCAATATGTAATTTTCAAAAATTGAGGGTCAATTGGTCATGATAAGAATATTAGAGGGCCAGTTGAGAAATTTTGGAATTTTGGGGGCAAAATTTACCATTTTTCTAAAGAATGGGCAAAACGGTAATTTTGGAAAAATTGAAGGACCAAATTGGAAATTTGGTAAATTAAACCCCTTTGTGTGAAATCAAATGATTTGAGGTCCTAAGATAAATTTTAAAAGTTCTGGGACTCAAATTTAGGAAACATGATTTTAAGCCATGAAAACTTATGTGAATGATTTGTTTGGACATGGTACTGAGACAGGTCCGACTTACTCAATCAACTGGCAGTAGTGCGACATGACAGGTCTACGGATCAGTATAGACAAACAGCTCTAGGTCGTGTTGAGAGTCAGGGCCGTTCAACTAGTTTTACCATAGATTATATGGCTTATATGGAAAATTATTGATTTGTGCATGCACTGAGTTTATGAGACCTTCAAGACACCCAAGAGGGGTAGTGATGCGTCCTAGGGCTCTAGACGATATGGTGGAGATAAGGGCAGTTAGTCGTACCAACAGTCTTGAGAAGCTTGACCTAGCTATATAAACATGAGAACATGTTTCTATCTAGGTGGCAGGTAAAGTCACTCTGATGCCACAAGTGGGTACAGTGGATGTGCTAGCCCGCAAATGTGTGTTCACTTCATGATGAATGGCATGTGTTGGTTGATAAACATACCACGGTAATGGGGAATGACTATGAAAAATTGAGATTTTGAAAATGTGAAATTTAAAGAAATTAAAGAGCTTGGCAAACTCCAAGTTAAAAAGTATTTTTTTTAAACTATATTTTTTTTAAATAACCATTCACTGAGTTGTAGATACTCACCCACCCTTTTTATCCTTTTTCAAGAAATAGAGAAATTACTAGAGATAACACCAAGCCTTAGCCTCTATCAGGTATGCTTAATTTCCCTTAAGCTTGTATTTTAATTGATATATGTTATTCCAGGGAACAATGTTGAAATTACATTAAGCTCCTACTGAGTTAAAGAAGGTAGAGACCCCTCTTGAACCAAGAGAGCGATGGGTTGTTGACGGAGATCCGAACAAACTGGGTCGGGGTGTGACAACTTGAGTGGTATGAGAGCCTAGTTCCCTTGAAACATTATCAATATTATGCCCTAACATTAATAAAATTTTAAACTATCATGTAGGATGTAGAATTCCTAGGAAGTTCGCGGTGAAATCTAATTGTCCACTCGTAACCCTGAAAAAGACACCCAACCCAAGGGAGGAAGCCGTACAAAGATTCCTAAAGGGCAAAAAAAGAGTGCCCAAAGACATGGTGGAAGACTACCGGAAACTGGTAGGAGCCTTATTAGAACCAGAAGGCATCATATACCCTTCTCCTAGACAAGAGGAAATGGTATCTCCTCCTAGAAGCCCAACCCCTCCGGTTCCACAACAATCAAAGAGGAATCCAACCAAGAAGGAGGCCTAGCATAACTACTAGGATGCGTATGCCACCTTCATGAAGGTCCACCAAGTGCCTCCACCTACTCAACCTGCCTTCAATCCCTCCCAATGGATGAAGTGGATTTATAAGTGTGAGGTCAAGGTACCAAGGCAGTACAGATTGGAGGTCATACATGAGATTCGTCCTATAAGGGAATATGAGTGGACCCCAACTAGTTCCTCAAAACCTTCTGAACAAGAATCTCACAATCGCTCTAGGGTTAACTCTCGACCTATGACCCCAAGGGATTAGGGGGTAGAAAATTTCTGTAATAAGCCAAGTATGGCAAGAAAATATTTCTTGAATCAATGAAAGGGAAATTTTTTGATCAAATTTCTAAGTTCCTTGATAAATTCAAAGATTTAATAATAAAGATTAAAAGTAAGAGGTAGGAAATCACCTAAGGAAGATGGGTTAGCTAACCTTAACCCTTAAAGACTTTCCCTCATAAGTATAAATAATTCATACAAGGAAAATCTTAACTAAGAAAAGGAAAAAGAAGTTGGAACAAAGGGAAGTAAACATCAGAGAGTACAAGTTCATGGAGAGATCAAGGAAGTTAAAGAAAGGCTCAAAGAATAAGAGTAAGGAAAAACAAGAAGGAGTAGAATAATCCAAAGGAAACCAAAGGAATGGAAGTTGATTAGGAGGAAAAGGAAGTAAGTATGGGGGAAACACTAAGGATGTCAAGACCGCTAAGGAAGGATGAGAAGAAATTAGAATAACCAGAAACCCCCCGTATAACACCTACTTGTAAAGAACTAAAATACAATTGATGCGAACCCCGCCAATATACTAAAAGAACCCTACACAAAATATGGAATAGATCCCAAGACTTTCACAACGCAAGTAAAAAGAATGGAATATACATTGTTTGGTTGAGAAAACAAGGTATAGATAGAAGTAGATGCCACACCAAACACCACTAAGAAGAGCTACTAGAAAACCCTGGTGATAAGTTTGATTGTTTGAATGCCACAAGTAAAATCCTAATAAGTTCAAAAGTTCTCTCAAAAGAGAAAGAAGACATAAGCCTCACAATAAAAATTGAAATCAGAGATATGTCTTTACAATAGTCTAAAGTTAGCCTTTTATAAGCACTTGAGAATATTAGCAATTATCTAAATAAGGAAATAAAATATTGGGGCTGACATGCCAACCATGTAGAAAATATTGCTAATATATTTCTTGAACATATCTAGAAAATATATTGTTTCCTAATTTAAACTTCTAAAAGATTTATGATAAATCTCTCGCTTTAAATTCAAATTTGAATTATCTTCTTGAGATCTTTATTGAAATTTTCTTTTGGGCTTGAGATCTTATTGGGCTCTTCCATTTGGGCTTGAGATCTTATTGGACTCATCCTTTGGGCTTCCACTTGGGTTTCTTCAATTACTTCAATTAGTCCATTCAATGCTTTTTCAAATCTTTTGGCCCTTAACTTGTGAATCACAGAGTGCCCAATTTGATTCACATCATTCTCTCCCTCTTGAAAATGATTTATCCTCAAATCTTATATCTCCTTGTCACCTACATAAAAATATATTAAATTAGGAATATTAAAAATATAATTGATTAGCTTCAACACTCCAATAGATAAACCAACTCTAGAATGGAGTTTAACCCAAATTCCTGGATAAAAAACAATTTTCTTAAATCCCTGATTGACTTGATTTTCATGCGTTGTCCTCTGAATTTGTTTTAGAAACTTATCCTTCCTCTTCCGAACTAAACTCACCAACTCAACATTATTAAATAATATTAATATTAAATGAGGCAATGAATTAAAACAATCAACAACTTTTAGTAATGACAATCTATTCATATATGGAATATAACTATTATATGTAAAGTAAATATAATGTAAATATTCAGTTGAAAATAAAAGTTTTCTTTCCAATTTACTCCACAAAATATTCCAAAAGTAACTCAAGAATTTATAATCATAATTAAATTTAATAATTCTAGGAATATAATGCAATATAACAACTTCTCTAAATAATAAATAAGTAACATTTGATGTACCATCAGTTTTATGATATTTAATAAGATGTGTTATTTTAAAAAATTGTTTAACTATGAGAAACATAAAATATATTTCTTTTTTAATCCTATGTAATCCATTAATAAATTCCATCAAAGTATCAAACCAAACAGCTACTCTAGGAATTTAAATAGTAATATACAAAATATGAAATTGTTGGCTAAACTTATCTTTTCTATATGTTTATACCGGGAATCGCATTCCTTTTCATATATGTATCCAAAGAATACTTATGCAATATTGAAATAATATTAGCTACCATAAATTGTCCAATAAGTTCTAAAATATATGATTTATTAACAAATAACTTACACAAAGAAAATATAGAGATGCATAATTTATTTTCCTAAAAAAGAAACCAATTTTCCATGTAAAACTTTTCAAACATATCATTTTTACAACTTTTAATCACTTCATAGAAATAAAGAATATTTGCATATAATTTCTTTATATAATGAAAACCAAGAAATTTACTATCAAGGATTATAAACACAGCGTACCTTCGTGATAGTGAATTGATAATGATATATTTTATACCTTATCTATACTTGATCACATATGGAAAAGTCTTGACGAAAACCACCAACCTTGCATGATTCTTCTTCAACATATACTTCCTCTTAATATGCAAATCAAATATATGATTCATGTGAATAATAGATTCTTTTTGCCTTAGCTGCCATATTTGTAGAAGTTGAGAAAACATAAATATCTCATTATCATAGATAGGATAGTTTAAGGCTATTTTTCTCAACTTTTAACTAAAATATAAAATCAATATATCTACACTACCTATTTTTTAATACTTTACAATTAAGTTTGAGTAATTTAGGAAATGCAGTAAAATGGAAACTAGTTAGTTTATCCCCTAAATATTTGAATATATTTTCTTACACATCACATAATTTAAATAAAATATTCTTTTCTAAAAATAAAGTGAGATTTATAGGACATCTATTAAATTTAGTAATATAATCCATATAAAAATAAGTAAATCTAAGGAAACTTCTCATCTCACTTACCAAATAAGGTGTTGGCCAATCTTGAGTTGCCTTAATTTCATTTTTAATTACAATCCATTTAGAAATAGCAACATATTTAGGAAATATAAGATTATTAATACAATATATATATATATATATATATCCTAAAATTGGAAAATAACATATATTTCCTAAAAATATTTAAGGCCACTTTTAAATATATTTCAGGTTTATATAAGGACATATTAGATATTATTATATGATGAAAATATACATCAACCAACTTTTCAAGAAGGGAGGGGTGAGTTCTACAACTCAATGAGCGGGTGTTGCGAGTGAGTTTTCAAGAAAAAAAGTTCTATTCTGTCACGCCCTGACTCGATTTGGTTGGATCCCCTTGATCAACCCGCCACTCTCCCGGTTTGTTAAAGGATTTCCACTTATTGTAAACCGTAAAGAGTAAGGCGTCCTTTAACCTACACATTTTCCTAGAATAGCATAATAAAAAATGCATTAAATTTAAAACTTTACATGCCTGTCTTACAGGCATCTTAGTTGATGGTCATTAAGGGGAGGCTTTTCAAGATTTCCTAAAAGGGATATAAGTGAGGGGGTGAGTATGACTACTCAGTGAATGGGTTTTTAAAATCTTTTCTCTTTTAAGAAAAACATTTATATAGAGTGTGCCAGACTCCTTTGTTTTCAAAAATCACTTCATTTAAAAATTTGTGTTTTTCCACCATTTCTTATTTACCACAGTGTGTCATCACCCAACACACATCCTTCATCATGAAGGTTACACACATTCGCAAGTCAGTATCACTACTGAACCCGCTAGTGGCTTCGGAGCAACTTTTCTTGCCACCCAGATAGAATTACAACCACTTCTACCCTGCAAATGAGTGGATGTACGTGACATCCGACCCATAATCCCGAAATCACTTCTTCGTGTCCGTATGAGGACAGAGACCTCATCTCGTCCCCACCCCGGTCTCATGCGCTTGGTGCTACTCCAAATTTCGCATAGACACCTGGAACAACGAACTTCCCTTATAGCCACCAGGTCGTCCAGTGCTCTTAGGACGCATCACTATCCCTCATTGGCGTCTTGATGATCCTGTACTCATAGTGGATGCAGAAACAATATTTTCTTATATTGCCATGTAATTTGTGGTACAACTGATCCAACGGTCTCGACTCTCAACTCAACCCGCAGTTGTTTGTCTTGACTGGTCCGTCGACCTGTCATGTCGCACTGCCGCTAGTTGACTGAGCATGTCCATCCTATCTTGGTACCATGGCCAAACAATTCACTTATTAAGTTTTATGGCACATATATCATGTTCATTTACGAGCTCCTGCTTGTGCCAACTAGCCTTGGACCCACTGTACGAGATTTTCAAAATGAGGCATTTAGCCCCTGGCCTATCAGAGCTATTCGAGCTCCCATCGAGAAGGTCTCCCAAATTGTTTAAGCATTGGCACACCGTCAGGGCAGAGCACTTCCGATAAAACATATGTTTTCTCTATCCATTATACCGCCCGATATAAGGACACCTCCGTTCATAATCGATGAACGGGTTTTCAACTTCCTACGAGGAAGTCTCATCATACCAAATGGGTATGATCTACTTACAATAGGTAAATAGTTTTTCCGTATGATTTTCACATCACTTCCTCTAAGTAGTGATGTTGAAAATACCACTTAATAGTGGGTTTTCATACCGAGGTACTTATCATGCCCAACCGAGTATGATATAAAATTTCCAATCACAACCAGTAAGTGATTTTTAATTTTAAGTTGTGCTCGTCATCACAACCGGGTATGATGTTAGTAAACCCACTCACCTGTTAACGAAGTGAATTCCACTTAACCGGTTCTTTGTATTAACGCGAGCTTGTCCATGTTGGCGTTCCCGATATTTCGCATTCCTACACGATATGAACATTCATGTTCATTATTACTCGGCATAACAGCCTTCATTCATTTCCAATGAATAAGAAAACCCAAACTTTTAGTTATTTGCAATTAGGTAAGTTATTTCTCTTTAACTTTAAGTCCCAAATCTCGATTTTTCCTCAAATTGAGTCCCATAACTTTTAAAATTTATCTTGGGACCTCAATTTATTCAATTTCACCAAAAAGGGGTTTAATTTCCCAAATTTCGAATTTGGTCCCCCAATTTTTCCAAAATTACCATTTTGCCCTTCCTTTACAAAAATGGTAAGTTTTGCCCCAAAAATTTCAAAATTCCTCAATTGATCCTCCAACATTATTTTCATGCCCAATTGACCCTCAATTTCATAAAATTGCATTTTGGCCATTTGAATTTCAAAAATCCCCAATTTTCACCCCAATTTCAACTCTTCAACACTACCGAATTTGATTTCATCAAATTGACCAATCAAACACTTCTAATTGTTGAAATTGGAGTTGAAATTAAGTTCCTACATGTTCATACGAATCTAAGAAACTTTGAATTGCATATTTTAACGCCGGAACGAGCTCAAACAGAGCTTTGCCGGAAAATAGACTGTAGAGAGAGAAAGCTTCGATTTCTCACTGGTGAGGGAATGACAGTCTGAGCTTTTGATCTAGGCAGATAGCTCTAATCTTAAGGTTCATCCTAGAACCAAGAATCATATCAATTGATGCCGAATTGAGTTAGAATTTCAATATTAAAAAAGTTCATCATACTAACCGGGTATGATTATCTCTAATTACAACCAGTAAGTAGGTTTTATTTGTTAAAGATAGTGCTCATCATCCTAATTGGGTATGGTGTATAATTATGCCTACTCACTTGATCACTGTGACGTGTTCATCTCCGGTCGATTTCCGAATCCATGCTAGCTTTTCCTTGTTAGCATTTCGGTCTCCCAAGTCCCTACACGATTTGGACATCCTTTTCAATTAAGATTTGGCATAACAACCATCTTTTTCTCAAGTATGAGCGACTAGGCTCAAAATTATTGATTAATTGCACTTAGGTCCCTAAAGTTGATTTTACTTAACTTTAGGTCCCTAATGCCAACTTTTCCCCAAATTGAGTCCCAAGGCTTCCAAAATTGCCTTTGAGTCCTCAATTTTCTCAAGATTGTATAAGTGGCTCAAGTTTTCCAAATTTCCAATTTGGCCCCAACTTTTCAAAAATTACAATTTTGCCCCTACTTTCCAAAAATGGCAATTTGACCCCAAATTTTCCAAAAATTGACCAATTGGTCCTCTAATATCTTTCTCATGGCCAATTGGCCTTAAATTTGGGAAATTGGTAAGAGGTCCCTCAATTTATTGAAATCCCCAAAATTTCCCCAATTTCTCCCCTTCAAACTAACTAAAATTGATTTCTTCAAATTGGCCACTCAATCAGGGTTAATTGCTCCAATTGATGGTATGGATCGGTTCCCACTATTCCATATGATTCAATTGAGCTTTGAATCGAAGCATTTGGGTCTAAATTGAGCTCAAATGGAGCTTCGCCAAAAAACTGCTCGTAGAGAGAGAAAGCTTCGGTAGCTTACCATCGAAGGTGCGACAATTCGAGTCTCAATCGAGGAAGGTAGCTTTTGTCCTGATGTTCCTTCTAGGATCAAGAAACACTACAATTGAAGTCAAATCAAGGGTGAATTTAGTTAGTGAAATTTAGCACTTTCTCTCTCTAACCCCGATCTACAATGATTGAGAAGGGCCGAATTGGGTTACCTTTCAGCTCAGTTAAGGTCGTGTGAGGTCGTGGGAGTGTTGGCGAGGATTGGCTTGGCTAGAGGAGGGCTGAATTTGGCCGTATTCAACTTAGCCAAAACAGGGCCGCTTCGGTCCGTCGGAGTTGCTTCATTGTTTGATTCTGTTGGCACTTCTTCAGAGGTCCTTGGGTAAAAAAAAGATTTTATCAAGTAGCTAACTTCCCCCCCTCCCCTCCCCGAAGTCTTTTATCAAGTTAACCTTGCTTTCTGAGGATGAGAAAAAGGCCTATGTCGGTGCTCTGGCTCGAGCTTCACCGGAAGATGGAGTAGTTGAGAGAAAATGGAGATTTGAGGTGTATGTAGGATGAGTGAAGAGGACCTCTTTAACATTCATCTCCATTCACCCTTCACACACCTGAAATCTTCATTCTCTCTCAACTGTCATAGTTTCTGACGAAGCTAGAACTAGAGCTCCGATATAGGCATTTTTCTCAACATCAGAAGGCAAGGTCGGGTCCTATAGACTCTGAGGAAATCAGCTACTTGACAGCAACCTCCTTTCAACCTGAGGACCGTCGAAGAAGCGCTGGTAGAATAAAATAGTGAAGCAGCTCCGAAGAACCGAACCTACCCTATTTTGTCTGAGTTGAATTCAGCCATCCTCTGGCAAAACCAAGCCCTTGCCCCCCCCCCCCCCCCCCCCCCCCCCCCACGACCCTCACACGACCACAATAGAGCTGAAAGATAAGCCAATTTGGCTCTCCTCTATCATTTCCGATCAAAGTTAGAGAGAGAAACTGTGAAACTTCACTTATAGAATTCACCCTTCATTTGATATCAATTGTAGCAATTCTTGATCTTAGAAGTAACCTCATTACGAGAGCTACCTTCCAAGATAGAGAGCTCGGACCACCACACCTCCAATGGTAAGCTTTCAAAGTTTTGACTCTCTATGTACAGTTTTCCGGCGAATCTCCGTTTGAGCTAGTTTCGGCCTCAATTCATGCAATTCAAAGCTCAATTGAATTGTATGGAAGTGTAGGAACTAGTTTTTACCTCCAATTGAGGCAATTAACCCTGATTGAATGGCAATTTGAAAAAATCAAATTCGGTTAGTTTATAAAAGGGAAATTGGGGTGGAAGTTTGGGGAAAATTGGGGATTTCGAAAAATTTAGGGACCTCTTTGCAATTACCTAAAATTGAAGGCCAATGGGCCAAGAAAAAGATATTAGAGAACCAATTGGTTGATTTTTTGAAACATTTGTGGTCAAATTGCCTTTTTTGGAAAGTAGGGGCAAAATGGTAATATTTGAAAAGTTAGGGACCAAATTGGAAATTTGAAAAACTTGAGCCCCTTATACAATTTTGAGTAAAATGACGACTCAAAGGGAATTTGGGAAACTTTGGAACTCAAATTTTGCAAAAGTTGGCATTAGGGACATAAAGTTAAGAGAAATGAACTTTAGGGATCTAAGTGCAATTAATCGATAATTTGTGAGTCAGGGCTTTTATGCCAAATCGTAATTCATAAGGCTACCCAAATCATGTAGGGACAAGTGTGACCAAAACGCAAGCAAGAGAAAACTTGCGTAGACTTGGAAAACGAACTGAGGAAGAACACGTCATGGTTATTGGGTGAGTGGGCATATTAACATCATACCAAGTTGGGATGGTGAGCACTTTAGAAATGAAAAACCACTTGTAAGTGGAACTTTAACATCATACCCGGTTGGGGTATTTGGTGATTTAAGCTAAAACCTACTTACCAAATGTAAGTAGAGGAAATCATACCCAGTTAGTATGATGAACTTCCTTGAAGGAAGGAGAAAGCTATTTACCGGTTATAAGCGGAGATATCATCACACTTGGTCGGTGGGATGACGTGAAAATATATTTTTGTCATAAGTGTTCACCCTTGACTGTGTGCCAATGCTTAAACTATTTAGGAGACTTTCTTGACAAGAGCTAGAATAGCTTTGATAGGCAAGAGGCCTCGATTTTTGAACTTGTGGGGCTAGATGCCCTGCAGTGGGCATGAGTAGTAGCTCATAAAAAATATGAATAGGAAGAGCCATGAAAATTCTCATTAAAAGCGGAACTAACTGTGTGATTCGCTACGGTACCATGTAAGGACCGATAAGGCTCTAAGGGGTAGCAATAGTGTGTTATGACAAAGTCGATGAACCAATCGGACAAACAACTGCAGGCCGAATTGAGTGTCGGGGTCGTTGGACCATTGGCACCAAAGAGAATGGCCATGAAAATGAAAACTATTATTTGTGCATGCACTTGTGGTACGGGACCATCAAGATGCCCTAAAGGGTAGTGATGGGCCCTAAGGGCTGCTTGACGACATGGTGGCAATAAGGGAAAGAGAAGCTATTGCATTTGGGTTTCTCACTGTACTAGTTAGTTATGGAGTTACTGTGTTTGAACTCTAAAGAGTTACTTTGTTAGAACTCCACAGATTTACTGTGTTTGGACTCCACGAAGCTATTGCGTTTGGGCTTCTCAAAGCTACTATGTTTGAGCTACATGTGCACGAGACTGGGATAAGGTCTCTGTCCTCATATGGACATGGAGTGGTATTTAAATCTGAGGGTCGGATGTCGAGAACATCCACTCTAACCCAGGGTAGAAGTGGACGAACTTCTATCTTGGTGGTCGGTTAATACGCTACAAGCCACGAGTGGGTGCAATGGACGGGATGCACCTGCGAATGTGTGTTACCCTTCCTGATGAAGGGCATGTGTTGTCTGCTAAACACACCTAATATGGAAATGGGGAAAAGGTTTTGAAAACCTTGGAAAGGATTTGAGAATCCTTGGAAAAATTAATGGCAAACCTTGGAAAAAGGTTTTGGAAAAGAAATTGAAATTGAGGAAACCCTTTTGAAAGAAAATGTCATCCTTGGTAGGGTAAAGATTTTGTAAACAAAAGTTTGAGGAAAAAACTCTTTTAAAAAGGAAATGATAACATTGGCGTGGTTTGGATAAACTAAGGCTATTATAAAGACTCACTCCCAATACCTGCTTAATGAGTTGTAGAACTCAGCCCCTCCCTTTTTACCCCTTTCAGGTAACCAAGGGAAAACCAAAGTTAAAGACCTCCATGTAAGACATGTATGTTAGTTTTAAGATATTTAGTTTTGTATAATGCTATTCCAGGAAAGATAGGAAAGAAGGACGCCTTACTCCTCGCAGTTTAGAAAGGGGTGAAACCCTTGATGGACCAAAAGGAGTGGCGGTTTGCTCACGAGGATCTGACCAAACCGGGTTGGGGCATGACAACTTGAGTGGTACAGATCCTATTTCCTCGAATGCATTATCAAGACTATATAACATAATAACAAAGAGGAATAAACTTTAAAATTTACAGCTAGCTCCCAAGAGAGAAACCAAGAGAACAAGAGTCGTAGTTAATAACACTACTGAGCAACCACTCCCTATGGAAACTCCCTAAGAAGCCTGGACAGTTCCACCTGGACTAAGCTTAGAACATCAGAGACTGTACGAGGAGTTCACCAAAGTGTTTGGACAGCCTAACCTCACCCCTGAGGTGGACACCAACTCTCAATCTGAGCCTGAGGAAGTATAATCTCATTCCCCTCCTACTAATAATTCCCCTCCAGTTGACATCCCTAAATACCTCAAAACATTCTGTCAACTGGGATGTAAGCCTTTCCTAGGAGAGAAGAATGTTGGAGCTGCTATGGATTGGCTGGACAACATCAAGAAAGTCATGGGGATAGTCAGGATTTCACCAGAGGATATGGTAATCTTGGCAGAGTTTTTCCTGGAAGCCAACGCAAAAAAGGTGGTGGGATAACGTCAGAAACCTACATACCATCACTGCCACTGGGAGCAATTTGAGGAGAGGTATATGGAGGAATACCTAACTTCGCATCTAATCAACGAAAAGAAGCAAGACTTCCTTCGACTCTGACAAGGACTTAACTCTATCTCGGAGTATGAAATCAAGTTTAATTAGTTAAGACCCTTTGCCCTCGACCTAGCCAGACCTGCATATGTTTGCCAACGATTCATGGATGGTCTTAATATGAACATACGAGACCAAATGGGAGTACTGGGATGCCCCACAGATTTGGCTGCTATCATCAGCATGGCCTATGAATGTGAGTGTCTGGTAAAGATGAGACGTCGCCGAATAGAACAGACTAGTAGGAAAGAGGAAGGAGGCTAGAATAGTCAAGAAAGACAAAAGGAGCCTGGTGAACTAAAATGGAGGGCAAGAATGGGGTTCCCTAGGACAATGGAAGGTTATCACACCCAAAGAGAGGGAAGTATAGCCCCACAAAGAAGAAGCCCCTATTTTCCCACGTGCTAGAAAATCCATGAAGGACCATGTTGAGTATGATTCGATTCTAGATAGATTGGCCACTTTGCGAAGAGCTGCCTAGCCCTTTGGGGCAATTCACAATGAAGTACCCATCGACTACCTCAAGGAAATCCAAGGGCACTAGATAGAGGGCAAGACATAGCCACTACGTCGAGGGTACCAACCAGAGTATACAACCTCACCTAGGAGGAAACACAGAAGGATCCTAGTACCGTACTTAGTACTTACCAAAATTTCCCTGATCAAATACAGCCAAAAATTGTAATTCGTTACCGTCATAATAAATAAAAATTCTATTCCCTACAAAAAAAATTGTGATAAAGTAAGAGAAAATCCAAAGGACGTACCCACCAAATTTATAGAAAAAGGGAAACACGAAAAATAGCATCTAAGGATGTCATGAAGTAGATTTGAGGTTAGATGTCCTCAAGGACGAATGGAATTCCAGGAGAGAAGCGGAAGAATCCTCCCAAGGAAGGGCACCCTAAAGAGGCGTACATGTCCCAACTAAGAGGTAGTGGAACCAAGTGAAGAGGGATAAGGAGATGAACTTGCAAAGGAAATGCATGCTGAGATGAAAGAACCAAGGAAGGCATACTAGGAGGAACAAAGGAAGTAAGTTAAACCCAAGGAACGGGTAAGTAGGAAGATAGCATCAAAAGATGTCATGACAATTAAGAATGGGTAGACTACCCCTAATAAGGAAATAAAGGAAAGAACATCCAAGAAACCTTGGAGAAGTAATCCTTTCAATTAAGAAGTGGTTAAGTGGAGCAACCACTAACATCAAGACTGGTTGTGGTCCACACTCGATTAATGGAGCCTAGAGAGTGGACAATTGGGCATTAGGTAGAGTACACAAAATAAGACCAATAATTGGAAGTTCCTTAGATAAGGAATAAGGGATGTAAGGGAATTTTTAGACGAGTAAGGATTCAAAGCAGGAAGATGCCCCAAATATAGAAAGGGGTGTGAGAAAATGAAGAAAGAAACCTTCATGGAATGGTAAGAAGGTTGAGCATGTAGCTTCTAAGGTGGAAGTATCTACTTTGAGAGAAATAGTAAAGAATGAAACTATAAGAAGGGAATTCCCCAAACAAAGCAATCAACACATAGATCAAAAGGGATCAACATGGAATAAAGAATCGTGAAATGGTCATGAGCGAGTAAGAGTGGATCAAGGAAAGGGTAAGTCCTTGAATAAAGGGTGCCACTAGAAATGAGGAAGGACATAAGAAGGGAAGAATCCTAGCATGTCGGTAAGTTATCAGGAAACCCAAATGATTGGAATCGGAAAACCCCAATAAGGAAGTTGGGAAATGACGAGTAAGTAAGGAAAATTGACACAATTATGTAAGACATGGCGTCAAGGGCAAGAAGGATGATTGGATAATAGAAAAGGTAATCGAGGAATACTACCAAACGAAAAGAGGGACGAAACTATATGATCCATGAAAGGTCAAAAAGAGAGAACAACCATTAAGGAAATGTTCTAAAATTCTAATGCATAAAGAAAGGTGCTAGGGCATGTCATGCTGAAAGGGACATGTAAGCCCAATAGCCCCATGACAAAAAATGTGACTCAAGTAAGGAAGAGTCAGTCATTTAAGCATGACAAGGTCAAACATAAAAATTTGGATCCAAGTTGTAATAAACAACAAATGGAGGAAAGGTCAAAATTTGAAAAAATGGTAATAACACTAAAACCCATGAAAAAAAGTATATAACGCTCGAAAGAACATCGAGCTAAGGATTTCAACGATTAGGAGGATAAATGAACATGGGAACAATTGGGCATTTTGAACTCCCAATCCTGAAATCCTAGGCAAGAACCCTTAAGAGGAAGAATCTTGCCCTAAGCAGAGAAAGAAATGAACCTAAGGATGTACCTTTGGACTAGTGGGTAAGACATGCCCAGTGATGATAAACTCCATAGAGTGAGTAAACAATGAAAAGGAAAAGAAATTCCTTAAGTGCGTGATTTGAAGGGCGCTAAGTGAAAGAACAACTAAAGTGTCAACATGTCAAGCAAACCCCAAGTTGACATCAAGGGAAATTATTCTCGATGCAAAGGATGTTGATTAAGTTTTGGGGAAAAAACACCTAAAAGGAGGGGAAAGTTGAAAACCTCGTACTTTAATGATAAAAAAACTAGGAAAAGAACCAGTCGTTTCAAAAGAGAAAATCGAGCAGATTCATGAACTGTAACCGGTAAAGAGAGGATAAAATGGGAAATTGTCAAATCCAAAGTGACTCAAATAGTCATAAAAATCATGGAAAATAACCTTGGGACAAATGGAAAGAGAAAACAAGACCGGTTCCAGGTGAACCAGATCTGAACTAGTTTGAACCATACTTGAATCGATTTCTAAATTCACTTTTTATTGGTGGCTTAAAATGATCAAATTGGGTAATTGAAGCCACCATTAGATAGGGAATGAATTTAGATGAATTTAGAAATTTTTAATTTTGAGAAAATTGATCGAATCAAATCCGAACCAGCCGATTTTTGCATTGAACCCATGACCCTCACATAACCGCAACAGAGTTGAAAGGTAAGCCAATTCGGCCCTCCTCTATCATTTCCAATCAGAGTTAGAGAAAGAAAGTGCAAACTTCACTTATAGAATTCTCCCTCCATTCGATGTCAATTGTAGCAATTCTTAATCCTAAAACAAACCTCAGGACGAGACCTACCTTCCCAGATAGAGAGCTCGGACCGCCGCACCACTGACGGTAATCATTCAAAGCTTTCTCTGACGTACAATTTTCCAGCGAGGTGTAGGAACTGGTTTATACCTCCAATTGAAGCAATTAACCCCGATTGAGTGGCCAATTTGAAGAAATCAAATTCGGTCAGTTTGAAAGGAGGAAATGGGGGAAAATGTTTTGGGAAATTGATGATTTTGAAACATTGAGGGATCTCTTTGCAATTTCCCAAATTGGCCATGAAAAAGATGTTGGGGGACCAATTCATCAATTTTTTAAACATTTGGGGTTAAATTGTCATTTTTGGAAAGAAGGGGCAAATTGGTAATTTTTGAAAAGTTGGGGACCAAATTGGAAATTTGGAAAACTTGAGCCCCTTAGACAATTTTGATTAAAATGAGGACACAAATGGAATTTTGGAAACCTTGGGACTCAAATTGAGCAAAAGTTGCATTAGGGACCTAAAGTTAAGAGAAATGAACTTTAGGGACCTAAGTGCAATTAATCGATAATTTGTGAGCCAAGGCTTTTATGCCAAACCATAATTGATTACATTGTCCAAATCATGTAGGGACAAGTGTGACCAAAACGCAAGCAAGAGAAAGCTCGCATAGACTTGGAAAATCGACCGAGGACAAACACGTCACAGTTATTGAATGAGTGGGCATCTTAACATCATACCCAGTTGGAATGGTGTGCACTTTAGAAATGAAAAAGCGACTTGTAAGTGGGAGTTAAAAATCATACCCGATAAGGGTGATGGGCAATTTAAGCTAAAATCTACTTACTAATTGTAAGTAGATGAAATCATACTCAGTGGTATGATGAACTTCCTTGAAGGAAGGAGAAACCCGCTTGCCGGTTGTAAGCAGAAATATCATCACATCTGGTTGGTGGGGTGAAGTGAAAATATATTTTTATCAGGAGTGTTCTCCTCCAACCTCATGCCAATGCTAAAAATATTTAGGAGACTTTCTTGATAGGAGCTAGAACAGCTCAGATAAGGGAGAAGCCTCAATTTTTGAACTTGTGGGGCTAGATGCCCAATTTTGGAAAATCACATGCAGTGGGCCCAAGGCTAGTGGGCACAAGCAGGAGCTCGTAAATAAACATGAATAGGAAGAGCCATGAAAACTCTCATTAAAAATGGAATTAACTATGTGATTCACAATGGTACCAAGTCAAGACTGACAAAGCATGATGGGCTAGCGGCAGTGCGTCAAGATTAGGTCGACGGACCAGTCAAACAAACAACTACAGGCTAGTTTGAGTATTGGGGCCGTTGGACCGTCAGCACCCAAGAGAATGGTCAAAAGAAAATGAAAATGGTTGCTTGTGCATGCACTTGTGATACGGGACCATCAAGACGCCCAACGGGTAGTGATGGGTCCTAAGGGCTGCTGGACGACATGGTGGCGATAAGGGAAAGAGAAGCTACTACATTTGAGTTTCTCATCGTACCAGTTAGTCATGGAGTTACTGTGTTTGGAATCCATGAAGTTACAGTGTTTGGACTCCACTAAGTTACTATGTTTGGACTCCACGAAGCTACTGCATTTAGGCTTCTCGAAGCTATTGTGTTTGAGCTTCATGCGCACGAGACCGGGATAATGTCTCTATCATCATACGGACATGGAGTGGTATTTGGGTCAGAGGGTTAGATGTCGAGAACATCCACTCAGACCTAGGGTAGATGTGGATGAACTTCTATCTTGGTAGCTGGTAAAGACGCTCTAAGTCACAAGTTGGTGCAATGGACGGGCTGCACTTGTGAATGTGTGTTACCAAAAACGGATAATGCCGACGAAGGAAAAATGGCTCTGGTTAGGCCATTTAAGAGCAAGGATAAGCTCGACCAAAATGGAAAGTTGTTGAGCAGAGGGTCCTCGAGCTCCCTATATAAAGAGCTCCTCTCCATTCATACTCCACACACCTCAAATCTTCATTCCCACTCAATTGCTCCATTTTCTAGCGAAGCTCGAACCAGAGGTTCGATATAGGCATTTTTCTCAGCCTTATAAGGGAAGATTAGGTTCTATAGACTCCAGGGGGAGTCAGCTACCTGACAACAACTTCCTTTCGACCTAAGGACCGCTGGAGAAGCATCGGTGGAATCAAACAGTAAAATAGCTCCAAAGGATCAAAGATGTCCTATTTTAGCTAAGCTGAATTCAGACAAATTCAGCCCTCCTCCGGCCAAACCAAGATTCCCCAACACCTCCACAGCCCTTACACGGTCACAACAAAGTTGAATGGTAAGCCAGTTTGGCCCTCCTCGATCATTACTGGTCGGAGTTTCAAAGAGAAACTGTTGAACTTTACTGATGAAATTCTCCCACGATTTAACTTCAATTATAGCAATACTTGATCCTAGAAAAATCCTCAAGATGAGAGTTACCTTTCCAGATAGAGAGCTCGGACCGCCAAACCTCCTATGGTAAGCTTTCGAATCTTTCTCTCTCTACGAACGATTTTTCGGTGAAGCTCCGTTTGAGCTCGTTTTGGCCTCAATTCATGTGATTCAAAGCTCAATTGAATCATATGAAAGTGTAGGAACTAATTTATACCTCCAACTAAAATAATTAACCTTGATTGAATGGCTAATTTGAAAAAATCAAATTCAGTCAATTTGAAGGGGAGAAATGGGGGAAGATTTTGGGAAAATTGGGGATTTCAAACCATGGAGGGACCTCTTTGTAATTTCCCAAAATTGAAGGCCAATTTGCCATGAAAAAAATGTTTGAGGACCAATTGGTCAATTTTTTTAACATTTGGGGTCAAATTGTCATTTTGGCAAAGTAGGGGCAAAATGGTGATCCTTGAAAAGTTGAGGACCAAATTGGAAATTTGGAAAGCTTGAGTCACTTATACAATTTTGAGTAAAATGAGGATGCAAAGAGAATTTTGGAATCCTTATGACTCAAATTGGGCAAAAGTTGGCATTAGGAACCTAAAGTTAAGATAAATGAACTTTAGGGACCTAAGTGAAATTAACTAACAATTTTGAGCCTACTCGCTCATACATGTGAAACGAAGGTTGTCATGCCAAACCTTGATTGACAAAGATGCCCCAAAACATGTAGGGACACGAGAGATGGAATGCCATCAAGGAAGAGCCAGTGTGGACTCGGGAACCTACTAGAGACGAATACGTCATGATCATCGGGTGAGTGGGCATATTTACATCATACTCAGTTGGGATGGTGAGTACTTTAGAAATGAAAAACTACTTGTGAATGGGACTTTGACATCATACCCAGTTGGGCTTATGATCAATTTAAGTTAAAAACCACAAAGTCTCCGACCAAGGAGTTATACGTAATGAATGACTGCCATTAAGGTGCTAATCGGACGGACAAGAACTCCCCAAGCTTCCTATATAAAGAGCCCCTCCTCATTCATCCTCCTCAAACCTGAAAACTCTACTCTTTCCCTACTGCCCCATTTTCCTATGAAGCTTGAACCAGAGCTTCAACTTGGGCATTTTTCTAAGCCAAAGAAGGCGTGGTTGGGTTCTTTAGATTTGAAGAAAAGTTAGCTACACGATGGTAGTCTCCATTTGCTCTAAGGATCGCTGGAGAGACGCCAACATGATCGAATAGTGAAGCAGGTCTGGCGAACCAAAGCTGCCCTATTTTGGCCTAGCTAACAATGGCCAATTCGAGCCCATTTTACGCCAAACCAATCTCTCCCAACACTTGAACAGCCCTCATACAGCTAAATTAGAATGTAAAGTTAAGTTAATTTAGCTCACCTCTATAAATTCTTATCAGTATTAGAGAGAATCCGTGAAAATTCACTGACCAAATTCTCCATCAATTTGACATGAATTGATGTGATTCTTGATCATAAGAGGAACCTCAGAACAAGAGCTATCTACCCAGATTGAAAACTCGGACCGTCGCGCCCCCGATGGTAAGCTTTCGAAGCTTTCCCTCTCTACGTCCAGTTTTTCGGAATAATGAATCATGACATAGTCTTGAGTAAGTAAAAGTGGATTAGGGAAAAATGAAAAGTCATTGAGTAAAGGATGCCACTAGGAATGATGAAGGACCTAAGTAGGAAAGAATCTTAGTGTGTCGGTAAACCATCAGAAAACCAAATAATTGGAACCGGAAAGACCCAATAAGGAAGTTGGGAAAGGATGAATGGGTAAGGAAAACCCACACGGTTATGTAAGTTGATTGGATAACGGTAAAGGTAGTCGAGGAATATTACCAAACAAAAAGAGGGATGGAGTTATACAATCCCTAAAAGGTTATAAAGTTGAGAACAACCCTAAAGGAAGTCTTATAGAAATCTAATGGACAAAGATAGGTTCGGGAATATGTTATGCTTTAAGGGACATGAAAGCCCAACAGTCTTGAGGAAAAATACAACTCAAGTAAGGAAGAGTCAATTAGTAAGCATGATGAGGTCAAACATGGTTTAGACTAAAGTTAACAGATGGAGGAAGGGTCGAAATAGGACGAAGGGGTGATAACACCAAAACCATGAAAACAAGTACGTAATACTCAAAAGAACATCGAGCAAAAGGTTTCAATGGGCAAGAGGATAACTAGACACAAAAATGAGTGGGAATTTTAGAACTCCCAATCCTAAAATCTTAAGTAAAGGATCTTGGAATGGAGAAATAGTGCTTTAAGGAACGAAGGATATGAATTTAAGGATATGACCTTAAACCTTCTAGTGAGATATCCTTAGCTAGAGTAAGCTCCATGGAATGAGAAAGTGATGAGAATGAAAAGAAAATCTTAATTGTATGTGATATAAGGGATAAACAAAAAATAGCCGAGAAGGTTGTATATCGATAAACTACAAATTGATATCAATGAAAGTTCATTCCAGTACCAAGAATGTGGAATAAGTTTTGGGGACAAAACTCCTAAAAGAAAGAGAGAGTTGTAAACCCCACCCTTTGGAGTTAAGGAAAACTGGGAAAAGAACTGGTCAAATCTAGTGAGAAAACTGAACTGGTTCACAAATCTCGATCATAAGAGAACTGGCAAATTGGGAAATTTACAACTCCTGAGTAATCCAAGGAGTTATAAAAACCTTGGAAATGGACTTTAGAACAATTTGGGAAAGAAAAACCAGACCAATTCAAGTGAATTGGATCCGAACCAAATTGAACCGGTTTGAACCATCATTGAACCATATGCTAAATTCATTTTTCTAGTGGCTTAAAAATTTCAAATTGGAGAATTGAGGCCACCATTAGATAGAGGATGAATTTAGATATATTTTGAAAATTTTAATTTTGAAAAACTCGGTTGAATTGGGTCTAAACTGGCCGGTTTAAGCATTAAACCCGATTCGGACCATTCCGGTTTGGTTCGGAACAATGTCATCTTCTTCCTTCAGATGACAGCATTGTTCACTCGCCGGAAAACCGATAGCACTGGTGAAGATGAAAAGTCTCCGGCCAAGGAGTTATACGCAATGAATGACTGCCATTAAGGCGCCAATCGGACGGACAAGAACTCCCCGGGCTTCCTATATAAAGAGCCCATCCTCATTCATCCTCCTCACACCTGAAAACTCTACTCTATCTCTACTGTCCCATTTTTCTATGAAGCTCGAACTAGAGCTTCAACTTGGGCATTTTTCTGAGCCAAAGAAGGCGTGGTTGGGTTCTTTAGATTTGGAGAAAAGTCAACTACACGATGGTAGTCTCCATTTGCTCTAAGGATCGTTGGAGAGACGCCGACATGATCAAATAGTGAAGCAGGTCTGGTGGACCAAAGCTTCCTTGTTTTGGCCTAGCTAACAATGGCCAATTCGAGACCTTCTTAGGCCAAACCAATCTCTCCCAACACTTCCACAACCCTCATACAGCTAAATTAGAACAGAAAGTTAAGCCAATTTGGCTCACCTCTATAAATTCTTATCAGTATTAGAGAGAATCCATGAAAATTCACTAACCAAATTCTCCATCAATTTGAGATGAATTGATATGATTCTTGATCATAAGAATAACCTCAGAACAAGAGCTATCTACCCAGATCGAAAGCTCGGACCGTCGCGCCCCCGACTGTAAGCTTTCGAAGCTTTCCCTCTCTACGTCCAATTTTTCGGCGAAGCTCCGTTTGAGTTAGTTCTAGCATCAATTCATGCAATTCCAAGATCAATTAAATCGTATGGATGTGTAGGAACTCAAATCCACTTTCAATTTCAACAATTAACTTCGATTGACCAATCAATTTGATGAAATCAAATCTTGTCATGTTGGAAAGTTAAAATTGGAGGAAAATTGGGGGAAATTTTGGGGATTTCAAAAATTCAAAGGACTAATGTGCAATTTCCCAAAATTGAGGGCCAATTGGGCATGAAAAAGATGTTAGATGACCAATTGGTCAATTTTTAGAATTTTTGTGGTGAAATTTACTATTTTTTGTAAAGTAGGGGAAAATGGTAATTTTGGAAAAGTTGAGGACCAAATTTGGAATTTGGGAAACTTGAACCCCTTTTTGTAATTTTGAATAAATTGAGGCCACAATGTAAATTTTTGAAGTTCTAAGACTCAATTTGGTGGAAATTTTGCATTAGGGACCTAAAGTTAAAGAAAAAGTACTTGAGGGACCTAATTACAAATAATTGAAATGTTTGGGTATTTTATCAATTCGTGATGAATGAAGGCTATTAGGCCAAATGATGATGAATAAGGATGTTCATATCGTGTAGGAACATGAAGTACCGGGAACGCCAGCAAGGACAAGCTCGCGTGAAGGCAAAGAACCAGTTATGAGGAAATCACTGCATTATTGGGTAAGTGGGATGTTTATATCATACTCGGTTGGGATGATAAGCACCTCGAAAATGAAAACCCACCAAAATGTGGGATTTTAACATCACACCTCGATGGGGTGATGTAAGAAAACACAGGGAAAAACTAATTACCAATTGTAAGTAGATCATACCCAGTTGGTATGATGAAATTCTTGAAAGGAAGTAGAAAACCCGTTCATCAATTATGAGCGGAGATGTCCTCATAACCGGTTGGTGTGATGGACAGTTGAAAGATTATTTTTGTCGGAAGTGCTCTGCCCTGACTGTGTGCCACTACTTGAACTTTTTGGGAGAACTTCTTGACGGGAGCTCAAATAGCTCAGATAGGCCAAAGGCCTCGAATTTGGAACTTGGTGGCTAATATGCAATATTTTGAAAATCTCGTACAGTGGGCCCAAGGCCAGTTGGCACGAGCAAGAGCTCATAAACAAACATGAGTTTAAGCCATAAAAATTTTAAATGAATGATATGTTTGGCCATGGTACCAAGATAGGACCAACATACTCGATGGTCTGGCACCAATGCAACAAGACAGGTCGATGGACCAGTCGAGACAAACAACTGCTAGTCGAGTTGAGGGTCGGGACCATTGGACCAGTAGCACCAAAGATTAAATGTCTTGTGAGGAAAACTGTTGTTTTGTGCATGCACTGAGGTACAGGGCTTTTAAGATGCCCAAGAGGGGTAGTGATTCATCCTAGGGGATACTGGACAACATGGTGGAGATAAGGGCAGATTGTCGTGCCCATAGTTAGGGAAGCTCGACGTAGCTTCATGCACACAAGATTGGGGTGGGGTCGATATGAGGTCTCTGTCCTCATACAGACATGGAGTTTTCTTTACAGGATTGAGGGTCAGATGCCGCATACATCCACTCATTCTCAAGGTAGAAGTGGACGGGCTTCTATCTAGGTGGTCTGTTAAGTCGCTCTAACGCCACAAGTGGGTGTAGTGGATGTGCTGCCCTGCAAATGTATGTTCCCTTCATGATGAAGGGCATGTGTTGAATGTTAAACACACCGACTATGGTTAATGAAGAGTAATGGTTTTGAAAACTGAGATTTTGAGGATGAAATGTCTTAAAGAAAATAAATAGTCTGGCACACTCCAATTTGAACTATTTTTCTGAAAGTCATGTTTTAAACACCCATTCACTTAGTCATTGAACTCACCCCCTCCCTTATACCCCTTTTTAGGTAACCCAAGGAAAACCTACACAAAGACCTCAAGTTAGCTAGCCTTGGGCCCATTGTACATGATTTTTCAAAACTGAGCTTTAGCCCCACAAGTTCCAAAACCGAGGCCTCTAGCCCATCTGAGCTATTCTAGCTCCCATCAAGAAGGTCTCCCAAAGCTTTTATGCATTGACACAAAGTCAGAGGATAACACTTCTGACAAAAACAATCTTTCTATTCATCACACCAACTAGGTGTGATGACATCTCCGCTAATAATCGGCAAGCGAGTTTTCTCCTTCCTTCCTTGCAGGAAGTCTATCATACCAACCATGTATGATCTCTCTACTTATAACTAGTAAGTAGTTTTTCTACATACTTCTCAAATCACTCCAACCGGGTGTGACGTTAAAATCTCACATAGAAGTAGTTTTTCATTTTCGAAGTGCTCATCATCCCAACCAGGTATGATGTGAATAAACCCACTCACAGTGGCTTCCAATTTAGAAAATATGCTCATCATCCCAACAGGGTATGAAATAAAAATTAGCCCACTCACCCGATAATTGAAGTGTACTCTCCTTCAGTCGGTTCCCGCGTCCACACTAGCTTGTCCTTACTAGCATTTCAGTCCCTCGTGTTCCTACATGATTTGGACATCCTTATCTATTAATATTTAGTATAGCAGCCTTCATTCTCTCATGTATGAATGACCACACTCAACATTTCTAGTTGATTGTACTTAGGTCCCTAAAGTTCATTTTCCATGACTTCAGCTTCCTAATGCTAACTTTTCTCCAAATTGAGTCCCAAAAATTCCAAAAATTCACTTTGGCTCCTCAAGTTACTCAAAATTGTTTAAGGGGTCCAAGTTTTCCAAATTTCCAATTTGGTCCCTAACTTTTCAAAAATTACCATGTTGCCCCTACTTTATAAAAATGGCAATTTGACCCTAATTATTTTAAAAAATTGACCAATTGGTCCTCCAACAACTTTTTCATGGTCAATTGGCCCTCAATTTTGTGAAATTTCAATTTGATCCCTCAATTTTACAAAATCCCCAAATTTACCCAAAATTTTCCCTCAATTTCTCCATTCCAAACTGACCAAATTTGATTTCATAAAATTAACCATACAATCAAGGTTAATTGTGCCAATTGAAGGTATGGATCAATTACTACATTTCTATAAGATTCAATGGAGCTTTTAACCACGTCATTTGGGTCTAAATTGAGCTCAAACGAAGCTTGTCAGAAAACTGAACGTAGAGAGAGAAAGCTTCAAAAGCTTACCGTCGAAGGTGCGGCGGTCTGATCTCTCTATCAGGGAAGATAGCTCTCTTCCTAAGGTATCTTCTAGGATCAAGAATTCCTACAATTGACCTCGAATTGAGGGAGAATTTCGTTAGTGAACTTCTGTAATTTCTCTCTCTAACTCCGACCTATAACGACTAAGGAGGGTCGAATTGGCTTACCTTTCAGCTTAGTTGAGATTGTCTAAGGGCTATGGGGATGTCGGGAGAGCTTGGTTTGGCCTGAGGAGGGCTGAATTTAGCCAATTTTAGCTCGACTGAAATAGGGCAGCTTCGGTCCATAGGAGCTGCTTCACTGTTTGATTACGCTGGAACTTCTTCGGCGGTCCTTGGATCAAACGGAGATTGCTATTAGATAGTTGAATTCCTCCGGATTCTAAAGAACCCGACCTTACCTTCTTAGGTTGAGAAAAATACCCAAGTCGAAGCTCTGGTTCGAGCTTCACAAAAAAATTGGAGTAATTGAGAGAGAATGGAGTTTTTAGGTGTGAGGAGGATGAATGGGAAATAACTCTTTATATAGGGAGCTTGAGGACTCTCTGGCCATCCATTTGGAACCTTTATGGTGCTCATTCATGGCTTGAAATGCCTTGAACAAAGGCGATTCAACTCCACCAGCGCTGTCCGTTCTTTCGACAAGTGAATAGTGTTGTCATCTTGAGGAGGAAGACAACACTGTTTCTAACCGAACTGGACCGGTTCAAACTAGTTTCAATGATTAAACCGACCAATTCATGCTTGATTCGACCGAGTTTTTCAAAATTAAAAATTTCTAAATACATTTTCTATCCAATGGTGGCTTCAATTCCCCAATTTGAATATTTGGTTCAATGATGGTTCAATTTAGTTTAGGTCTAGTTCACCTGAACTAGTCTAGTTTTCTCTTCCAATTCATCCCAAAGTAATTTTCCATGACTTTTATGACTCTTTTTGTCACTCAAAATTTGTAATTTTCCATTTTTGCCCTCTCTCAATCAGTTAGGGTCTATGAATCGACTCAGTTTTCTCTTTGGAAATGATCGGTTGTTTTCCCAGTTTTCATATCATAAAAGGATGGGGTTTATAGGTCTGGCTCAGAACAGTATCATCTTCTTCATCAGGATGACAGCATTGTTCATTAATGTAGAAAATGGATAATGCCAGCAAAGTTGAAATTGCTCTGATCATGTCATTTCAGGGCGAGGATAAACTCGACCAAAATGAAAAGTTGTCAGGCAGAGGGTCCCTGAGCTCCCCATATAAAGAGCTACTATCCATTCATCCTCCACACACCTCAAATTATCATTCTCTATCAACTGCTCCATTTTCTGGTGAAGCCCAAACTAGAGCTTCGATATAAGCATTTTTTTTCACCCTCAAAAGGCAAGGTCGGGTTCTATAGACTCCAGGGGAAGTTAGCTAAGTGACAACAACTTGTTTTCGACATGAGGACTGCCGAAGCAGCATCGGCAGAATCAAACAGTGCAGCAGCTCCAAAGGACTAAAGCTGCCTTGTTTTGGCTAAGCTGAATTCGGCCAAATTCAGCCCTTCTCCAGCCAAACCAAGCCTCCCCAACACCCACACAGCCCTCAAATGGCCGCAACAGAGCTTAAAAGATAATTCAATTTGGCTCTCCTCTATCATTACAGGTCGGAGTTAGAGAGAGAAAGTGTTGAAATTTATAGATGAAATTCTCCCTCGATTTGACATCAATTGTAGCAATTCTTGATCCTAGAAGAAACCTCATGATGAGAGCTACCTTCCTAGATAGACAGCTCAGACTGATGCACCTCCAATGGTAGGCTTTTGAAGCTTTCTCTCTCTATGAATGATTTTCCAGTGAAACTCCATTTGAGCTTGTTTCAGCCTCAATTCGTGTGATTCAAAGCTCAATTGAATCGTATGGAAGTGTAGGAACTAATTTATACCTCAGATTGAAACAATTAACCCATTGAATGGCTAATTTGAAGAAATCAAATTCAGTCAATTTGAAGGGGAGAATTGGGGGAAATTGGGGATTTCAAAAACTTGAGGGACCTCTTTTCAATTTCCCAAAATGGAAGGCTAATTGGAAATAAGAAAGATGTGGGAGGACCAATTGGTCAATTTTTGGAACAATTGGGGTTAAATTGCTATTTTTGGAAAGTAGGGGCAAAATTATAATTTTTGAAAAGTTGGGGACCAAATTGGAAATTTGGAAAACTTGAACCCCTTATACAATTGTGAGTATATTGAGGTCCCAAAGAGAATTTTGGAAGTTTCGGTACTCAAATTTGGGAAAAGTTGGCATTAGGAACCTAAAGTTAAGGAAAATGAACTTTAGTAACCTGAGTGCAAATAATTAACAATTTTGAGCCTAGTCGCTCATACGTGAGAAAACGATGGTAGTTGTGCCAAATATTAATTGATAAGAATGCCCAAATCATGTAGGGACGCAAGAGACTAGAATGCCAGCAAGGAAACGCTAGCGTGGATTCAGAAACCGACTAGAGACGAATACACCACGATCATTGGGTGACTGGGATTATCTAATTTCATACCCGATTGTGACGAGGAGTACCACCTTTAACTGATAAAATATACTTTTTGGTTGTAAGTAGCGATAATCATACCTGGTTGATATGATGAACTTTCTTGAGGAAAGGAGATACCCACTTACCGGTTGTAAGCGAAGATATCATCACATTTGGTTGGTGTGATGAAGTTGAAAATAAACTTTTTGTGACAAGTGTTCTCCCCTGACTGTGTGCTAAAGCTTAAAAGATTTGGGAGATCTTCTTAACAGGATAGAACAACTTAGATAGGCAAGAGGCCTCGAATTTTTAAATCATGGGGCTAAATGCCTCATTTTGGAAAAATACGTGCAGTGGGCACAAGGCCAGTGGGAATGAGCAAGAGCTTGCTAACAAACTTGAAAAAAGAAAGCCATGAAAATTTCTAATGAAATTGTTGTGTGATTTCGCCATGGTACCGAGTCAGGACCGATAGTACTCAATGGACTAGCGGCAATACGTCAGGGCCAGGTCAACGGACCGGCCTAGACAAACAACTACAGGTTGAGGCCGTTGGACCATTGGCACCAAATATAATAGCCATATGTAAAAATTGTTGTTTGTGCATGCACTTATGGTACAAGACCATCAAGATGCCCAAAAGGGGTAGTGATGGGTCCAAAGGGCTACTGGATGACATATGGAGATAAGGTGTAAACCCCGCAATTATGAGTTAAGGAAAATCGGGAAAAGAACCAGTCAAACCGAGTAAGAAAACCGAGCTGGTTTACAAACTCGATCATTTAGGAACAAGCAATTTGGAAATTTACAACTTTCGGGTGATCAAAAGGGTTTATTAAACCTTAGAAAAGAAACTTAAAACAAATTAGAAGAGAATAACAAATTGGTTCGTGTATCATACTAGGAAGTATGATTTTTTTTGTAACCTGAAAGTTACGCATTATCATAAATAGCCATAAATTAATATACATTTAATTATTGTAATTAATACCAATAATTTAATACCTAAATTAAATTATTGGAATTAATACAAATAATTTAAAACCTAAATTAAATTATGGTAATATTAATACTATTAATAAATCTCTCCCATTTAATACATGATTTTATACCTATATAAAGAGGCTATCCCCATTAATTCTCCTCACACCTAAACACTTCTCTTTCTCTCTCTACTGCTCCATTTCCCGATGAGCTCGAACCAGAGCTTTGACTTGAACATTTTTCTTAACCTCGGAAGGAGAGGTCGAGCTCTTTAGAACTGGTGAGAAGTCAGCTATCTGATAGCAAACTCTAGTCAATTCGAGAATCGCTGGAGAAGCGTCGACATGATGGAACAGTGAAGCAGCTCCGGCGGACTGAAACTGCCCTATTTCAACTAAGCTGAAATCAGCCATTTCGAACCCTCCTCATGCCAAACCAAGCCCTCCCAACACTTCCTTAGCCCTCCCATGATCGAATTAGGACTGAACGGTAAGCCAATTCAACTCCCCTCTACAATTTTCGGCCACCGTGCCCTCATCGGTGAGTAATCGAAGCTTTCTCTCTCTATGGTTCATTTTCCGACGAACCTTCATTTGAGCTCGTACGGGCATTACAACTTGCGATTCAAATTGCTAAAGAATCATATAAACATGTAGAAACTCAATTTCAACAATTGGAAATGTTTGATAGGTCAATTTGATGAAATTAAATTCGATTGTGTTAAAAAGTTGGAATTGGGGAGAATTGGGGATTTTCAAAAATTCGAAGGACCGAAATGCAATTACTTAAAATTGAGGATCAATTGGCATGATAAAAATGTTAGAGGGCCAATTGAGGAATTTTAGAATTTTTTGGGTGAAACTTACCATTTTTCTAAAGGAAGGGCAAAATGGTAATTTTGGAGAAATTGGGGGACCAAATTGGAAATTTTGGGAAATTAATCCCCTTTTTGTGAAATGGAATAAATTGAGGTCCCATGATAAATTTTAAAAGTTTTGGGACTCCATTTGAGGAAAAACTGTCATTAGGGACTTAAAGTTAAAGAGAAATAACTTTTGGGACCTAATTGCAAATAAATGAAAGTTTGACTTTCTCATTCATTTGGAATGAATGAAGGCTATTAGGCCAAATGATAATGAACTAATATGTTCATATCGTGTAGAAACATGAAGTACCGGGAACGCCAGCAAGGATAAGCTCACGCGAATACAAAGAACCGGTCTAGTGGAATTCACTGTATTAACGGGTGAGTGGGTTTACTAACGTCATACCCGGTTGGGATGATAAGTACAACTTAAATTTAAAAATCACTTACCGGTTGTGAGTGGAATTTTATATCATGCTCGATTGGGAATGATAAGCATATCGGAATGAAAACCCACTACTATGTGGTATTTTAAACATTACAACTTAGAAGAGTGATGTGAAAATCATACGGAAAAACTATTTACCAGTTGTAAGTAGATCATACTCAGTTGGTATGATGAAATTTCCTTGAATGAAGTTGAAAACCTACTCATCGGTTATGAGCAGAGATGTCCTTATACCCGGTCGGTATAATGGACAGTTGAAAATATATTTTTATCGAAAGTGCTCTCCCCTGACTGTGTGCCAATGCTTAAACTATTTGGGAGACCTTCTTGACAGGAGCTCGAATAGCTCTTATAGGCCGAGGGCCTCGATTTTGGAACTTGGGGGCTAATACGCCCGATTTTGAAAATCTCGTATAGTGGGCCCAAGGCCAGTGGGCACGAGCAAGAGCTCATAAACAAACATGAATTATATGCAAATTGGACCGGGGTGGGGTTAGGATGAGGTTTCTATCCTCATACGGACATAGAGTGGCATTCAGGTCTAAGGATCGGATGTCGAGAACATCCACTCAGACCCAGGGTAGAAGTGGATAGACTTTTATCTTCGTGGATAGTAAAGACGCTCTGATCCACAAGTGGGTGCAGTGGACAAGCTGCACCTACAAATGTGTGTACCCTTCTTGATGAAAGGTGTGTGTTTGTTTGCTAAACGCCTCCCGAGGAAAGGGGATAGGCTAAAAAAGCTAAACACGCCTAATATGGGTATGGAAAAAGGTTTGAAAACCAAAATTTGAGAAAAATCCTTTTTAAAGGAAATAATAACCTTGCACAGTTTGGATAATGAAATTTTGAAAACTTATTTCCAATACCCGCTCACTGAGTTGTAGAACTCACCCCCTCCCTCTTTACTCCTTTTAGGAAACCGAGGATACACCATTCCTAAAAACCCTACTAAATTGGGACAGTAAGAATACAGGTATGTTTGTTTTAAAATACTCAATTTTGTATAATGTTATTCTAGGAAAGACATGTAAAAGGATGTCTTACTTCTCGTAGTTTAGAAAAGGGTGAAACCTTTAATGTACCAAAGGGAGTGGCGGGTTGCTCCTGGGGATCTGACCAAATTGGGTCGAGGCATGACACTTCGGGAGCTTCTTGTGCATTGAGACTAGAGTGGAGGTGGGATGAGGTCTCCATCCTCATACAGACACTGAGTTATGTGGAGTCTGAGGGCCTGGCGCTTAGGGCATCGCTCAGACTCAAGGTAGAAGTTCAGGACTTCTATTATGGTTGATGGTAAATACGCTCTGATCCATAAGTAGGTGCAGTGGGCGTGCTGCACCCGCAAATGTGTGTACCCTTTATAATAAAGGGCGTGTGTTTATTTGCTAAATGCCTACCGAGGCAAGGGGGTGTGCTAAAAGAGATAGACATAGAAAGGCTTTGAAAATGGATAAAAAGAATAAAAGGATTTTAAAGAACAAGTGTGTTAAATATTTGAAAAAATTATGTATATTTTTTAAAACTCATTTCCCTAACTCTTGCTCAGTAAGTTGTAGAAACTCACCCACTCCCTTTAACCCTTTTTGACGAAGAAAAATGAACCCTTAAAGAATACTTCGAAACTAAACTCTTAAGACAAGTATAGAAAATTTTTAATATATTAAGTTTTGTACAATATTATTCCAGGAAAATTAGGTAAAAATGACGTATGAATACTCACAATTTAGAAAGAAGTGAAATATTTCATATACTAAATGGAATAGCGGATTACTTACGGGGATCCAACCAAATCAGGTCAGTACGTGACAAATAATATGTTGATCTAATTTATAAATTAAGTAGGGACAAAACAATAAATTTGAGTAATAGTAGGTTGCTAGTATATATGTTTTACTAGTTGATAAGTGATAATATAAATGAGATATAAAGAGAATTAGTTATCTTTGCGCTAATGAGTCTCCGTGGTGCATTCCGTATTTAGAGGTTTTCCTAAATAGTCATTCATCAGTTCAACTCGACTATTTATTATGACTTAAAATAAATAAAGAAAAAAACTAAAAATAAAAAATCTGACGCTCTCTTTTATCTATGGGTGGGGGCATGGGATCAGGTAAGAGTTATCTTGCATGTGTCCAGCACGGTTGGAGTGGAGTGACGCGGTGTGCCGACACACGATAGGGAGGGGCCATTACCATTAATTGGGATGCGATTGACCTGCCTAATTAAATTTTAAAATAATGTAGTCGAGATAGTAACACGTATGTGTGTGAGATTATTCTCTCTTTTTTATTAATTCATGCACTATAGTATGCAATTAGCATGGGCATATTTATTAAGCATTCAGGTGAGTAGTCCACTACATGCTCTTACTTCATATATTATTTGCATAATAAATTAAATTTTGAGTGACATTGAGATGTCACCTTGAGTGTTAGTTAGAGGATGATACTCTCCATAAATATTAAATATGTGAAACGGTTTTTGTATATAAAATGTAGAAGAAACTTTTTAACAAAAATACATTATTAATCGAATATTTGACATCTTGATGTCAATTTTTCATATTCAGTGTGCATTTTAGGTTATTGCTATTTTAACACTATTTAAAAAAATGTAGACGGTGAATAACTTCAGGTGAAATGATATTTTATTATAAAAGAAAGTCGAGGTAAATTCGGTCGAATATAATGTATAGAGATCTGATTTAGATATTTTTTTAAAGGATTGCTTTTGTATATAAATATTTAAATTTGTGATAAAATATTTTACTTAGTTAGAAATTTACATTATTTCCATTATAAAGATACGGAGGTTTTATATTATCAAAAAAATGTGATAGATATTAAATCCGTCCCACTAATAAAACAACCCAATGTGTGTCAAATTTTCATATTTTTTAGAAAGTAATTATCTAAAGCAATTAATTAATTTAAATAATTGAAATATTTAATATATTATCCTTATCCTAAAATATTAATATTATATTTAATCAATATAATGTAATAAATATTTATTTAATATTTTGTAATTTATTATAAATTTTTACAAATTACAATTTGTATAGAATTATATTTGTATCTAAATTGAATATGTTAATAAAAATAACAAATATATGGGAAGATATTATTCTCCCAACCGCTGAATGAGGACCCTTATCTCCATGTTATTTAATTTTAGTAGAATCAATAAAGAGTAAAGCTGAATGAGGACCCCTTAAGTTGTGTGAATTATTGTGATGTGGACAGGAGGGACCAGGCAGGAGGCACGAGCTGATCCATGGTCCTTAGTTTTGCTATACCATTACAGTTTAGTTATTTAATTTATAAATTTATTTTGTATAAAAAATTATAATAGATTTAATAAGTTATCTTTTTAATAATTTAAATTATATTTAACATTTTGAACCCTTTATTTAAATTGAGCAAATGAATACCCACTAGATAAGTAGATGGCGGGACTGAAAAATAAAATGAATAATTAATGTTTTAGATGAGAGTTAAATTATAGGTTAAATTGTTATAAAATGAATTTGGTAATTAAAATTATTATCACATTAAAGTGATTTTTTCTTTAATTTAAAATATTATAATATTATTTTATATATGTATATTATTATATGTTTTAAATAAATATATAAATAATAAATTATAAAAATATGATCTAATTATATATTATAAATATTATAAATCAATATTTATTTAATATTTATAATACAATTTATTATATATACATAACATTTTCTAATTATAATTATGCAAAACTTATATATAACTATTATTATACAATTAATATTAATTCATTTTTTATTTTAATAATAACTCAATTGTATTACATAATTTTATTATATAATTAAATGCAAGAGGTATAATTTATCTTATATAATATAATTATATATATTTATTAAAAATTATATTTTATTATTTTATTTTATAATATAGTAAATTTAATATAATTTAATTATATATGTATATAAATATTATATTAAATAATAAATTCCTAAATTTAATTAAAATAAATTTATTTTTTTATTTTTCATTAATTACCACTCTACTCTCTTTACATCCAAATGATGTATCTAGAGAGATTACCCTTAATTTCATCTAATCCAAATCCAAACGAAGTATAGGGAAATACAATATTGTTCTATTAAATTATGCAATAATTGAACTACAAATGGCATAATAGTGTATATGCCTGGACAACATAATGTCTATTCTTTTCATAAATTTAATTTGAGTTTTATAATAAATAATGAGAGTTTTATTTAAATAATTAGTATTTCTGCCCAAAATTAAAATGAATTTTTAGATATAGGTATTACTGACCCATGTTTTAAGAAATTGATTTCACGTAAATTTATTCCCTTCTATTTTGCATCCAGGCAAACAACACTCATGGCAAAATATCCAACTTGCCTTAGAATCAGGAATCAAATCTAGCACTTGATTTGGCATCCCAACCCAATACCAATTTGGTGGGTTCCTTCTCCATAAAAGTTCCCATTCACCCATAAGATTGGCATCATTATTAGATGCACCTACCATTTTATCCCTTTCTAAGAATGTACAACTTGGTTCACGTCCTCCTCTCCTCCTGTTCTACTCTTGCACATAAAAATATTCGGTAGTTAAAATGCCCAACCAACGAAAATGATCCAATCCCATAACAACGACTCAGTTATTCCTGGATATCCCATGAAAAATCATAGGGTTGAAGGAATTTTGTGGAATCCCTATGAAAATCGATAGATTATTGGGGATTTGATAAGTGAACAGAAAATCAAAACCCAGAATCGAGTTTCTCGGTTAGATCGTGGGATCACCTAGAATTTATTGACCATCTATTTATTCTTAAACTGTTATAAATATAATAAACTCAATTAATTAATTAAAAATATTATCACACATATACACCTCAAGTTTACACAAAACTTCAATTTTGCTCAAATCTATCAACGATTATATTTCAATGCTCTACCTAAAGGAGAGGTTATAGAAATTTCTTTAACCATGTTGAAAATCAATATGGTTATGCATCCAAGAATTAAAGATTTTGTTAGCAAATTTGCTGGGCTTTGATATGATAATACTTCTATTTATCTTATATTTAAAATGATAATTAAGATTAATATATTTATTTATAATTCATCCCATTATTGACTATATATAATAATAATTTAATTATCACAAAATAATAAGATTGGATGAGTTATATCAAATCTTATATCTATTAACATTTTATATAACTAAATAATTTATATAGTAACCATATGCATTACTTAGTGTTTAACTTTTGCAATTAAACAAGAAACCCCATTTTCTTACTATTTTATGATATCAAGGAATAACCTAAAAATATACAAAAATCTTAGTAAAACTTCGTCCTCTTGTCAAATTTATATCTATAAAACTATTACGTAGAAATGAAAATTTAGAATACAAAATTGCACTCTAACTTATAATTTCCTTCAAATATCTCAATACTCTAATTGTTGCATTAATAAAATATTTGGCATGCGGAAGTGCACCATAAAGTTAGTACATGTATAACAGTCCATTAAACTTTCACTACAATGGAACTATAGTATATAAATATTGTATAATTTAGATAAAATAATTAACAAAAAAAATACATAAATTAAAAATATATAATTTAAATATTAATTTAATTTCCTTAAATACAAATTTTATGATGTTTCAAAATAAATAGTTTTTACAAAATGGGTTTCAAATTATACACCATAAGTGTATAATACTATTTATATCTTTACCCACAAAGTCTACATTGATGCCTACAATATTTCTTCAATAAAATTTATCTTTGAGTAGAAAAGTAACAATTTAGAACCTAACCTAAAAATATTGATTGTTAAGGGATGATCCATATTTAATGAAATTGATGAGAAAATTGACTAACATTAATTGTTCATGCATGTAATCTCCATCCAATTAAACCTATAGAATATTTGTAAATATATATATATATCAATTTGATAATTATGAAAAATATAAATTTAACACTTCTCACACAAAAATATTTATGATGTACAAAATGACTTTCATAAAATTTCCCATAAAATTCATGCCATCTTAATATTTCAAATCCAATGTTTTCTTAAAATGTATATTTTGCTAACAGTTCGATAATATTTATTTTGCAAATAGTTCAATAATATTTCTTTAAATGCCTGCTACTTCTTTAAAAACACTTAAAATGAATTATTTATTTTCTATTCTATTATGATGAATACTCATCCACTTCCATAACATGTATAATGTATGTGATTGGATCACTTCTTTAAAAACACTTAAAATGAATTATTTATTTTCTATTCTATTATGATGAATACTCATCCACTTCCATAGCATGTATAATGTAAGTGATTGGATCCACTTCCATAGCATGTATAATGTATGTGAATTAAACCTCAAAGTGTAGTTCACAATCATTACACTCCATCACATATAAATAATAATATCACATAATAACCCTTATGTTTATATATTTAGGCACAAGAACGACTAACTCTATAATAACTCTTTTTGTTAGTATACAATTCGGTCTCTATTACAAACTTCTTGAGATCACTACTTAGTGGGAACAATGATAATTTTATTATTTTATCTTGTTTTTTGTTGGAACCACTATCTATTAGTAAGTTATTTTAGGGTGTGTATCATCGGTAAACAAAAGAAAATTTGATATCTCATACACTATCTACAAATGTCAATGGATTATCATCATATAAAAATAGGATTAAATAAAATTTATTTACTAACCAAAATTAAGAAAATATTAAAATTTTTAACTACATGTGTAAATAAAAAAAATATTTTAAAAAACAAATCAGAATTGAGTGAACACAACTCATCATCTTCCCCGTGCAAAGTGTCGTGTTTCTTAATAGTCTGTGACCTTTAGAGTTAGATTCGAGACAAAACAATAACCATCCCTTATCATTAGTATACAATTAGTTCACAACTATGAACTTCATTGGGACCACTGCCTACTAGGAATAATGACAATTCCTCTTATTTTTTCTCGTTCTCAACTTAAGTATATCATTCAACCTCTTAAAGTAGGCGAACAAAAAATATCATCCAAATTCCATCTCTATCACGGGCCACTATTCTTATTCGGAAGTGATTTTAGGGTGCATATTGATAAATAAAAAATTTGACATATACACAATTCACAAATGTCAATAAACCTCTATAATACTCGAATCTCAAAAATAGGATCCAATTAAAATTTACTTACCGGGAATAATAATAATTTCATCCGTTTTTTCCTTTACACCATATTTATAATTTTACCCTTAAATTCACAAAAATGACTTTAGACATCCCTATATGTCTTAAAATCACTTCTAAGCCAATTAGGCTACTAATAGGGACATTTTCCATACTTTTCCCATATTTTCAATTTGGTCCTCAATTTTTCCATAATTACAAATTAGTCCCTAAACCTTGGAAGTCAAATCAAATGAACTTCTAAATTCATAATTTACCCTCAATTAATCTTATCATACTCCTAATAACTAGTGGGAGGCCTTACCCTGGCCAACCGCTGCTAAATTTGGTCATTTGCTAAAACTGGTCGAAATTGAGCAACAAAGGGTGTTGTTGGAAATTCTCACTAGAGGTGGCTAGAAAGGTGGTCGGACCTTTGGCGCTTTATAGCCTAGGTTCAAGCGATACTTTCTTTGGTGGTGGCCAACCAAGTGGTCATCGGAGTTGGGAGAATTTGGTCGTCGACTAACCATGATCGGGCTAAACCCGAAAGATCCACCAGTGGAAATTGGTTCCTACCGGTCGATTTCTCCCTTAGTGGAGGTTGGCCTTTGCCATAGAAGAGTAGAGGAGATGCAAGCCGTCACTTTGGTTTTGGTGGCCACTAGAGTGGTGCCCGGAGGATGGAGAATTGGGCCCCAAAAAGGCTGCCAGCGGCGGCCGATCCTGCTGTCCATAATCGAGGTCGTACAAAATGGCCATTTTGTGGCCATTTCTAATACTATAAGGTCATGGCCTAGCCATAGATCTCTATAAGACTCAGTTACCATCCGTTTGACACCCAGATCACCTCATTTGGTGATCGGATGTGAGAGATATGCTCATTTTGCTTATCGGAGGTCGGGAAGCTATTTGAGGATGGGATTTTTCCATTTGTATAACAAATTCAAGCTATCCATGAGGAGTTAATGCAATTACCTCCATGGGGAGGCTGCTAGCTCCATTACTAGTTGATCTCTCCAATTTGTAGCACTCAATTTGGTCAAAAAATTGAGTTAACTAGAGGCACATCTTGAAGTGGTGCAACAAAGAGTTATTAGTCGCTGTTCGATGTTCGATGGCTCGAGTTAAGTCCTGTGAGTCAGGTCGACCTGACTTGTTGCTATCCAACCCAACTTTCCTTTCTTCTATTCTTTCCATTTGTAAAATTTTAAATTATCATTTTTCCCGTTGGGGTCATTTTGGTAATTAAATTCTAAATCCTCACCCTTTTCGGGTGAAAACCAATCTCCCCAAAAATCTTGGTTTTCTTACCCGTGAACCTGATCCCAAATCTAATTGGATCCCTAGTCTTCACATCGGGTTTCCTCTCTCATTTCTATCATTGGGTTATGATCCAAATTTAAATTTTCAAATCTTGACTCAGGTTTCATTCCTGGTTCAGGGTCCTGATCATATTTTGCCTTTTATCTCTAAATCAAAAATTTCATTCCTGATTTATGATTCCATCTCGATTCTAGAATTTTGTTCCTAATTTTGGTTCTAATTTTAACTTTGGGATCCCATTTCCTGACTTCGGGTTTTATTCCTAGTTTGGGATTCTATTTCCGGTTTGCATTCGGTTTCCGGTCCACTTGGGCTTAATCTAGGTTCTGGATGTCCTTATGTTACACGATTAAACTAGTTTTCTAAAAATTAAAATTGTTTTAATTCATTTTTGACATGATGTTGATCTCAATTTACCAATTTACCCTTTTTGAGTTACCAAAAAAAATGAATATTCGAATAGGTTTCTCTCAGTTCGGTGTTGTTTGATCCGGTTCAAGTTCGGTTTAATTTCATGCGGTCTTGTCCTAACTTCCTATTTCCAATTGAATGAATTTCCTTTAAATTTTGGAAATTTAAATACCTCTTGGATTTCTTTAAAACTTTTTTTTTATTTCTCTTTATGTTTCAGCTTCAATCTTAAACTCAATTTTCCTTGAAATTTTTCGATTCTTTTTTCTAGTTATATTGTGTGGAAAAATAGGTTTTACAACGATTGCACACATGTGTGTGCATAGTATCATCTTCTCCAATGAAAACACTCCAAAAGTAGAGGAATGAAGTGTAATTCCTCTAGAGAATGTCCAATCACGCTTGGCAGCTCCGACATCGTGGCAAATTGCCACCAAATGCCCCCATCCATAACCAACAAGTTCACAGAGACCTCACCGATGTTCGATTATAAATTGAGTCATCCCCTTCCTCTATGTTCATCAAAATTCCCTTATGAAATTTGATTGCTCAATTTTCCATCGAGCAGACTTTTTAGGTTGATCCTAAGTAAACCAAAGCACAAGGAAAGTCCAACCATAGTCCAAATTATTCTTGGGAACTTTCTCTAAATGGAGGAACCCTCGCTCGAGTCCATTGGTGACCGAGGTACCATTGATGTGACTAAATAATATCCATGCTCTCAACGCACAAAATAAAGCATTAGCTCTGTTACTAAATTCTAGCCTCCTCCAGCAGCCAAGTCAATCGGGGAAGGTGCCATGAGATCAATAACATCTCCTTCATCATTTGTGGCCAAGCAGGATTTGAGGTAAGGCTTGTCCTTATCTTTTCATTCTTTCCCTTATAATTTCTCTGCTCACTTTTAAGGGGGTAGTTTAACCATAGTTTTAGAGAACTCTGGTACTAAGGGATATCTGGAAGATGAAGTAATGGGAAGGGGGAGGTCCTTACTCCTAGATATTTGAGACATGAGAGTCATATGGTAATTTCCAATGACTGATCTAACCATGGCTGGAGATGGTTATACTATTCCATAAGGCATTTGTGGTATGGACATTAGCAAATATGAGGGGGTATGCTTCCCAAAATGGTTCAGTGAAGGCTGGTGAAGAGTTGTTGAGTCACGCCACTAGGCACTAGCAGAGAGAGGCATTACCACAGTGATAGGGTGTGACACTAATGCACATGTATTGTGTGGATAGACAACAATGTGCACGTATTGTGTGGACAGACACAATACAGTTTGTGAGGCAATGCATGAGACATTTTCATATGATGTTGTGTGGATAGGAACTCATTCTCCTGAGAAGTATCACTTAGAAAAACTATATAAGTTTTAAATGAGAAAACTTTAAAAAGATTTTTAAATGTTATGCTAGCATTTTAGTAGGGGTTGTATTCATAGACATGACGTTCTAACGTAAACCCTTTAAGGTATCATACAACTTGAGCTAGAAGATCTTTACACAATTTTGATGAAGATCTTGAGATAAATCATCTCGACAATCACTATTGGAGTCTCTAGAAGCAAAGGATTTTCGGGTTATGGATTATTTTTATTATGATATTTTGTATTCAAAATTTGTTAAAGAAATTTATGTTGAAAATTTTATGGAAGAACATTTTACTTTGCGTATTATGAGGCTTGTGACGTGTTAGTACTATAGTAGTGAGGGGGCCACTATTGTAGCGTTAGGAGGGCATGGCGGTTGTGACGATTGTCCAGCCCGAAATGTTAGGTCGGGGCATTACACTTAAGGGAGATGAAGTACCATTATACATAGCAGTATTTCACATAATTGGAAACTTGTCACATTTAACAATGCCCCATCACCGAAGGTCGATCACTCAACTGTTCGGTGCGATGAGTGGGAACTAGAGTACCATTGCTCATAGCAATACTCCATATGATGTAACACCATCGCACGTAGGAGTGTTACATCTCACACAATCTTTCAATAGACAAGCCCACTCAAATGAATGTTATACCTCTCCATTTATCATTTAGGTGACCACATTCCCACAAACTCCAAGTCACACTTACAGCACATAGCTTATAACTTCCAAGTCCTTGTAAACTAGAAAATATAATTACACTCACTCGTATTGTTACATTTTCCAGTTATCATTCGTAGTCGATACGACCTTAAGTAAGCATATGTCATACTACTGTTAAAACATCCACCAAGATATGCATGCATGTAAAAAACTAATTGAGCTATTAGATAGGGACTATCATCTGAGATGTAACACTCCTACGTTTATAAAAAAGGCTAAGACTCGTTTATAAAAAAGGCTAAATCCCATTGTTTCTAAAAGGGACCAAGACCCATTGTTTATGAAAGTGGCTAGACAAGCCCCTTTTATAAATAATGAGTATTAGCCACTTTCATAAACAATGGGTCTTGGTCCCTTTTAGAAACAATGGGATTTAGCCTTTTTTATAAACGAGTCTTAGCTCCTTTCATAAATATTGGATCTTAGCCCTTTCAATACTTGAATGTCAGGATTTTTCCCCTTTGTTCCTAACTTGTTGTAAAGGATTGGGTATCACCCATTTTTAAACCCTTAGGTTTAGACCCATCTTTTCCAAAATCATCGGGTTGTGGCCCATTTCTCAAATGGACTATGATATCTCTTATCTTACAATAAAAGCTTATGTATAGCTTTTTTGTGGGTTTCTCAAAAGCTTTCCCAATGCATACCAACAATTTTCATAAAGCTATAAGTATTGACAACAACAGTCCAATCGGATGTGAAATCAAAAATCCCACTCACTAGTGTAATTAGGATGTGTTTGTCTCAATGATTTCTCTTTTATCTTGGGAGGTGCGATTCACGTATGATTTATTATCAAATTCCTCTACACATATCAAATCATAAAGTTGGGGTCAATTTCAAACTTTACTTGATAATTGTATATTATCCCATGAAATTTCCCAAAATAACAATTTTGCCCCTCGGGTCTAGTTCGTTTGATTCTCGTGGATCGACGAAGTCGTTTCAATTAACCCTTGCCAATTAACCTATCCATGATTATACCCATGTTAGGTCATATTAGCCAAAATGCTCAGACGTCTCTTAGTTTCCCACTTAACATTTCTAACTCTCTCATATGAGACCCTAGAATTATCAAGTCTTTACCCTATGTCCCTGGAATTCCTATTGTCCCATTTGGGTCCTCAAGTTCTCATAAACTTTCTCTTTGGTACCAAATATTTCTTTTTTTACTATTTGACCCCTAAACTTTTTCAAAGTTATCATTTAGATCCCTAGCCTCTTTCAAGTTAACCCTTGGGGTTCCTCACCTTTCTAAAACTTTTATTTAGGTCTCTAGATTTCCACTAACTCTTATTTGGTTACTCATTTTCCCAAAATAGCATTTTGCCCACAAGCTTGTCAAAAATTTTATTTTAGTACACCAACTTTCTTTACCTTTAAAATACCTCATTAAAAATCTCCAAAAATCATTTATAAGTCCCTCATCGTATTCCCCAAATCCCCATTGTCACTTTTCGGCCAGCCTCAATCGGAACAGTACCATTTTGGCCATGATCGAGCCTTCGATGGAAAACTCACAAAGTACGGAAAAGTGTCGGAAACTCACTAGGGATGACGAGTCAATTGTCGGCATGACTAAGGTTGGAAAACTAACTCCTTTAGACATTCATGGTTTCTTGAATCACCCCAAATAGTGGTCTATGCAGCTTGAAAAATGAACTTTATAAAGAATCCTTAAGATAGAGATGTTACCAAAGTTCCATAGAATTATCGCAGTCACAAAACTTACCTTCAGCTCGAATGGTTAGTGATGTTGGCTTGAGGGGACTAAGAGAAGTTTTCAAAATTATTTTGGGTCATGGTTGGTCATCTAGGAGGTTGAGGTAAGGTCAGGAAAACATTGTTCTATTTTCGGCCAAGGGAGCGGTGTTACTATTTGATCACGTTAGTATCAGTAAATGGCACATCGACATTGGAGAGATGTGCAATTACAAAGATGACTTCAACATGGTTCTAATACCATCAAAATGACTAAGTATGGTGGTCAAATATGAAAGTTATATCCTTTGGTATGGAGGTCACCAGAAAAATAAGTATTCTCAATTTCAAAGAGAATTTCGACCATCGACCATCGTGAGAGGAGTCAAGCTTTATATGGCTAGGTCAAGGGATCAACAGTCTATCATCCACTGTGCATAGCTCGTTGGATGAAACCCCATAGACCCTAATTTTCATTTAATTCTTCTCATGTGTAGTATGCTAAAAATCATGATGAAATTGGGATATTTTAGGTTGGGTAATCATGTTTAATTCATATGAAAGAGATGATCACATGCACATGGCACATGTGTGCTCCCAACGTAACACGCCACCAGGTTCACACTATAGTGAACCAGTTTCCAACAAATCAATTGGTCAATTCGACCAATTTTAGTTTTCCTTGGTTGGTTCACCTCCAATTTAGTCGGCTCTTGGCCTAATTTATTTTTATAAAAAATCTTTATCTAATTTGCTATAATTTAGGTTAGAGAACATCAATTTTATCAATTGTATAACCCCTTCTAAAAAATCATGGAGTTTTACTGCTATGAGTCAGTTCAATCAATTTTGGTTGGTTCACCTCTAATTCGATAGTTTCTTGGCCCAATTTATTTTTTTCTAAAAATTCTCCATCCAAGTCCATATTTGTTGGGCTAAAGAATCACCATTTTCTTATTTATATGGTTCTCTCAAAAAATCATGAATTTTCCCCCAAGTCAGTTCGATTTAGGATCGAATCAGTTTTCAATCAGGCTTTTCCGAATCCTTGATTTCCAATCAATAGGGGTCCTTGGAGTGAAATTAATGGACTTTTCCATTGTCTAAATTTATGGTACAAGTCGAGTCCTAATCTGGTTCGATTCCATATCTCGGTTCTCGAGTTTCCATTCTCGGTTTAACATCGACTTCTAGTCCAATTCAGTTTAAATCTAGGTTTTGGAAATTTCAGTGTTACAAGCGAAGTTTTGATCATTTTTGAAGGGCAAGTATATACCCAATACTTTATGAAGTACGAGCTAAAATCCAACGTTTTATGAAAGACATGCAATGACATGGTATGTAAATGAATTAGCCCATGATGATTTTTTACCATTGAACGAATCCACTATTGTATGGTAAGCTAAAGAACAAGCAAAATATAAATTGATGCATGTGTGTATGTTTATCTAATAAACATGCCAATTTTTTATTAGTGAATACTTGCATGGATAGCTAGAGAACAAGTCATTGTTTAATTATATATGCATCATTGCTAGGAATTTGGTTGATGCATGACATTAGTCTCTCAGTTTTAAAAATTATACAATTTAGTCCATAATTTTTATTATTTACATTTTACTCATAAAAAAGACACTTTTTTACAAATCAACCCATCATTTTCCAAAACTCATCATTTTATTCATTTTTCCTTAATTTTCCAAAACCACCCTAAACTTTCCAACAATTACACTTTCCAAAAATTATATTTTGGCCACAAAACTTTTTCTTGATCATATTTTAGTCTAAAAACTTATGATTGTGACTTGTATGACCTCAAATATCCATATTTCGAAATTTTTTGCACATTTTTCTCAAATTTCCAAAATTGTCCCTAAAATTTTCAAATTTTGTAATTTAGTCACTAATTTTTTCTTATTTTCATTTCAACCATAAGAACTTTGTAATTTTCACATTTAGCCCATCTATTATCCCTATTTCAAACTTAGTACCCACATTTTCTAAATTTGAAAAATAGTCACCAATGTTCTTAAAATTACATTTTAGTTCTTAAACTTTCAAACTTTTTTAACCCGATCCCTAACTTTGGAAATCCATCATAAACTCTTTTCTTAAACTATCACTTGAGGTCATCCCCAAATCTATTTCCAGTTTGACTTAAAATAGAGGAAATAGGGGAAATCCCATCGATGACGATAATTTTGATAGCTTCGAGCATTGGAAATGATCAAGAGGGTCTTGATAGTGTTCCGTAGATCTAATAAAAATTGGTGGAAGCATTGAGTTTACCTAAAAATGCTTCAATCAATGTAACGCTTTGAGTTGTATTACTGGTTCGATTCGCCTACAACCCATCATGTCCCCTTGATGTTACCATAGTGGGTACATTCACCAAAGTAATATCGAAAGGACCAATGCTTAGTATATAAAAATACATGCATCTTTTTCAGAAAAAATAAAAATTTTCTTAAAAGTTACTTTATAATTTAATTGAACACATAAATCATTGGGAAAGCATATTATACCACTTGAAAAATCTTCATGCATTTCTCTTTAAGGATCTATACCTCGATGTCGTTCTCAGACGGAGCTGCTCCCCGACATATGAGACATTTTGTTCCTCTTTTATATCTAGAAATGTGTTAGGGGAGGGGTGAGTAATGCTTAGTGAGTGTAAAGTACTCTCATTGAGTCATTCAAGACTCGATATTATCTCCACTCAAAATTTCTAACATGGTATTTTAATAAAAATTTATTTTCATTGTTCTTTCTTAATATTATTTAAAGGTTTCAAGCCCACCATGGGGTGTCTTTATCAAAAAACAACGGTTATCTACGGTGGTTTCCCACATAACCCACAATCAATGAAATTCAGGTCCATCTACAAAATCCCAACTTCATTGGGTGGAGACTCTTCTCTAGAAACAACTACTTGAGGGGCCTTCCTCGACTCCCATTTGTTACCCCATTTAGTTCTTGACAGATGTCCAATTCTCTTATAGCACATGCAATGCAACCAAATACCCTTAAGAGGCAAGACACGTCCGATATTCATCAAATAAATCAATAAATGCTATAGTTATGTCAAATTCTCGAGTCAAGGCAATGCTCTATTGGGAATTCATCTCAAACAACATTATATCATGCAATTTTAATCTTCATAAGTATCACCCTTATATTTTGTCCACATATACAACACAACATTCACCCCCTTATATCTTTTGTATGCAATATGATTCTCTCCCTTATATCTAGTCCACTATGCAATTTATACAACTCCCCCTTATCATCATTCTCATTGCAATGTAGATGGTGCAATGCAAATGATGTTATACAAATGAGATTATACATATGGTAACAAGGAATACATCACACACAATCAAGGAGTTGGCTCATTGGCTGATCAATCCTACTACTCATAAAGCATAACATTACATAGTGCCTTCAAGCCCTACTTCCATTTTCGAGAGAATGCATAATCATAACATAAAATATAAGGTGTTAGGTCACTTAACCAATCAAAATTTACATTGGGGCGTATCCTATGATTTCATGGGTCACATGAACCAACATCCATGCCCTAATTAGGCCTTAGTTTACCACTTTGGTCTTTAAGGCTTAGCTTTTCTCAAATACGTTTATTTAGGCCTTTGCCCTGTTATTTATATATGTGATCCCAATTTATTTTCCCTATGCTTTCCTACAATAGTCCATTTCTTACCATCAAGCCTTAGCCCTTTTTGATGGAATATGGTTTTGGTATTTAGCCCATTCATGTATATAAGGTCTCATACACGTTTCATCACTAGTGACACAATCCATTTTATAAGTTGTGGGCCTTTGCCCCTTTCATAATCATGGTGGGCCTATACCCTTTTTAAACATGAAACTTCACTCATTTCACACATACATGGTATGTGGTTCATTTTCCTAAGCTTATCCTCTTATAGTATTCATAGGTCATATGTAAACACTATCCTCTAGGACCAAGGGAACTGAGAAACAGAAAAAAAAAAGTTTTAAGAGAGGGAGAGTGAGAGAAACCGAGAGCTTAAATGAACTTGAGGTTGCTAAATATGGGCCAAAACGGGAATTTATAAAATCCCTAGTAGCTAATAAATCAAAAAACTAATGGGGAAGAACCATGAAGTGGATTGGGTGTGAAAACCGGACCGATTCAAGGTAAACCAGGTCTGAACCAAATTGAACCGGGGAGAATTGAGTTGAACCGTGAATAATCAATTCAAAGATTCATTTTTCTAGGTGGTTTAAAAATATCAAATTAGAAAATTGGAGCCACCATTAGATAGCAAATTAATTTAGATTAATTTAAAAATTTTAAATTTAAAAAAAATCGTTCGAATCAGGCTTGAACTGCCGATTTACGATTTTGGGTCACCGGACCTAGTCAGACCAGACCCGTCAATGATCCAGCAGGTCAACAGACCACTACAAGTTAGTAGGCACGACCAATCAATGCGCGACACATGCAGAAGCGTGCCCACTCAGCCGCTATGTCATAACCTGACCCAGTTTGGTCAGGGTTCTATGATCAACCTACCACCCTTTCTCATACTAATCTAGTATTTCTACTAAACCCCTAAAAGGAGGGGAGAGTTGTAAACCCATCCTTTAGTAATGAGAAAACTGGGGAAAGAAAAGGTAAAAATGAATCTTTAAACCGAATTGGTCTACAAGACCGATTGTTAGGGGACAAGCAAATTTGAAAAAACTTCTAACTCCCATGTGACTCAAAAAAGGTTCATAAACTTTGGAAAAGAACCCTAGGATGAAATAAGGTGGAAAGAAAAAAAGCAATTCAAGAGAACCGAGTCCAAACTAGATAGAACCGATTTATGAAATGAGTTGATTCATGAATCAGAACCGATAGAGAATGGGTAAATGAAGAAGCTTATGGATCCCTTGTGATTCAAAGAGATTTAAAATCTTTGGGAAGGAACCTTAGAACAATGTGGGAGAGAAAAACCAGATCGATTCGGGTGAATCAGACCCGAACCGGATTAAACCAGTTTAAGAACCGAGACAATTTATGAATCGAAATTGATTAGGAGATAGTAAACTAGGAATTTTATAGACCCTAAGTGACCCAAAGAGTCACAAAAGACAAGAAAATGGACTTGTGAGGGAATTGGGGATGAAAACCAAACCGGTTCAGGTGAACTGGAACTGAACCGTTTCGGACCGGTTTGAACCACTATTGAACCAGATCCTAAATTCATTTTTATAGGTGGCTTAAATAATTCAAATTTGAGATTTGAGGCTACCATTGAATAGAAAATGAATTTAGAAATTTTTAGATTTTAAAAACTCGGTCGAATGAGGCGTGAACTGGCCAATTTAAGCTTTGAACCCGGTTCGGAAAGGTCCGGTCTGGTTCGAAACAGTGTCATCTTCTTTCTCAGATGACAACACTATTCACTCGCCGAAAAATCGAAGCAGTGCCGGTGAAAAAGAAACAGTTCCATTCAATATGTTTCAGGTCTTTAATGCCTATAATAACGATGCCAAACAAATGGCCAACAGGTCTCCAAGCTCCCTATATAAAGAGCCCCTCTCTAATTGTCCTCTCCACACTTGAAAAGCTCACTCTCTCTCAGTTGCTTAGTTTTCAGGTGAAGCTTGAACTAGAGCTCCAATATAGGGTCAATTCTAAGCCAAAGAAGGTGAGGTTGAGTTCATTAGAACTGGGGAAAAGTCAACTACATGGTGGTGACATCCGTTCATTCCGAAGTCGTCGGAGAAGCGTCGGCATGATTGAACTGTGAAGCAGCTCCGGCAGGCCGAAGCTACCCTATTTCGGCCGAGTTGAAATCGGCCAATTCGAGCTCTCCTTAGGCCAAACCAAGCTCTCCCAACACTCCCTAGCCCTTCCACGGCTGAATTAGGACTGAAAGGTAAGCCAATTCGGCTCCCATTTACAATTTTTTATTAGTGTTAGAGAGAGAGTCAACCAAACTTCAATGGTGAAATTCTAATCCAATTTGACATCAATTGTTGTCATTCTTGATCCTAGGAAGAACCTTTGGAGGAGAGCTACTTTCTCAGATAGAAAGCTCAGACCGTCGCACCCTCATTGGTGAGAAATCGAAGCTTTCTCTCTCTCTACAGTCTATTTTCCGACGAAGCTTTGTTTGAGCTCATTCCGGCATTAAAACCTACTATTCAAAGTTCCTTAGAATTGTATGAACTTGTAGAAACTCACTTTCAACATCAATTTCAACGAATAGAGGTGTTTGATCAGTTAATTTGATAAAATCAAATTCAGCTGTGTTAAAAAGTTGAAATTAGGGAAATTTGGGGATTTTTGAAAATTCGAAGGACCAAAATGTAATTTTCTAAAATTGAGGGTCAATTGGTTATGATAATAATATTAGAGGCCAAATTGAGAAATTTTAGAATTTTTGGGGCAAAATTTACCATTTTTGTAAAGGAATTGAGGGACCAAATTGAAAATTCAGGAAATTAAACCTCTTTTTGGGAAATTTAATAAATTGAGATCCTAAGATATATTTTAAAAGTTTTGGGACTCAATTTGAGGAAAAACCTGGCATTGAAATGAATGAGTGCTATTTGGCCTAAGAATAATGAACAATTATATTCATTTCGTGTAGGAGAATGAGACATCGGAAACGCCAATTGAGGTCTAGCGTGTAAGGGATGGAACTCAACTAAGTGGAATTTAATTGCACAATCGGGTGAGTTGGATTTTATATTATACCCAGTTGAGGATGATAAACACATTGAAATAAAAACCCAAAACTATGTAGTATTTTAAACATCACGACTTAGAGTAGTGATGTGAAAACCATGCGAAAAAACTACTTACCAGTTATAAGTAGATTATACCCGATTGGTATGATGAAACTTCTTCGAAGGAAGTTGAAAATCCGTTAATCGGTTATGAATGGAGATGTCCTTATATCAGGTCGGTATAATGGATAGTGAAAACATATTTTTGTCGGAAGTGTTCTCCCCTGATTGTGTGCCAATGCTTAAATAATTTGGGAGACCTTCTTGACGGGAGCTCGAATAGCTCTTAAAGGCTGGGGTCCTCGGTTTTGGAACTTGGGGGTTAATATGCTCGATTTTGAAAATCTCGAACAGTGGGCCATAGGCCATTGGGCACGAGCAGAAGCTCATAAACGAACATGATATATGTGCCATAAAACTTTAATAAGTAAATTGTATGGTCATGGTACCAAAGCTGGTCCGACATTTTCAGTCAATTGGCAGTACTGTGACATGACCAATCTCCTGACCAGTCAAGACAAACAGCTGTAGGTTGAGTTGAAAGTCAGGACCGTTGAACTAATGACACCACAGATTATATGGCATAATAAGAAAATATTGTTTGTGCATGCATTATGAGTACAAGATCATCAAGACACCCATGAGGGGTAGTGATGCGTCCTAAGTGCCTTGGACAACCTAGTGAGTATACAGGCAGTTTGTCATTCCAGGTGACCATGTGAAATTTGGAGTTGTACCAAGTGCATGAGACCAGGGTGGGGACGGGATGAGGTCTCTGTCCTTGTATGGACACGAAGAATCGATTTCAGGATTGAGGGTCAGATGTCACGTATATCCACTCATTCATAGGATGGAAGTGGTTGTACTTCTATCTAGATGGCCAGTAAAGTCGCTCTAAAGCCACAAGTGGGTTCAGCGGTCATGCTGGCCTACGATTGTGTAACCTTCATGATGAAGGATGTGTATTGGGTGATGACACACCGTGATAATAAGAAATGGTGGAAAAACTCAAATTTTTAAATGAAGGGATTTTTGAAAAGTGAGGAGTCTAGCACACTCCAATATAAATGTTTTTCTTAAAAGTCAAAAGATTTCAAACCCATTCACTGAGTAGTCATACTCACCCCCTCCCTTATAACTCTTTCAGGTAGTCCCAGAAAGCCTGTCCTTAAAGACCTGCAAATTTAAATGTCTGCAAGACAGGTATGATTATTTTAAAATTTCTATACAGTTTTGATTTATGTTATTCTTGGAAAAAGGTGCAAAGAATGCCTTACTCTTTACAGTTTAGAAAAGAGGAAACCCTTTAATAAACCAGGAGATTGGCGGGTTGTTCACAGGGATCCGACTAAATGGGGTCATGGCGTGACATGCAGCCCCTCCACTGCACCCACTTGTGGCTCGGACCGTCTTTACTGGCCACCAAGATAGAAGTCCGTCCACTTCTACCTTGGGTATAAGTGAATGTTCTCGACATTTGACCCTCAGATCTGAATACCACTCCATGTTTGTGTGAGAACAGAGACCTCATCCCGATCCCACCTCAATCTCATTTACAAAAAGCTACTCCGAGCTTCCCGACTGAATGGCACAATGAACTACCCTTATCTCGACCATGTCATCCAGTAGCCCTCAGGATCCATCACTACCCCTGTCACACCCCGACCAGGTTTGGTCGAATCTTCATGATCAACCTACCACTCTCTTGGTTTACTAAGGGTTGCCCCTTATTTATAAACAGTGAAGAGTAAGGCATCCTTTAAACCTGCACCTTTCCTAGAATAACATAAATCAAAACTATATAAAATTTTAAACTGATCATACCTGTCTTACAAGCATATCAGCTGATGGTCTTTGGGGTAGGCTTTACAGGGTTACCTGTGAGGGATATAAGGGAGGGGGTGAGTACAACGACTCAGTGAATGGATTTTCAAATTTTATCTTTTAGGAAAAATGTTTGATTCGGAGTCTGTCAGACTCTTTATTCTCTTTTAAAAACCTTTCATTTAAAATTCTAGTTTTTATCACCGTTTCTTATTAACAAGGTGTGTCATCACCCAAGACACAACCTTCATCATGAAGGTAAAACACACAATCGTGGGCCAGCCCCTCCACGGAACTCACTTGTGGCGTCGGATCGACTTTACCGGCTACCTAGATAGAAGCCCGTCCACTTCTACTCTGAGAATGAGTGAGTGTTCGTGACATCCGACCCTCAATCCCATAACAAATCTCTGTGTCTGTATGTGGACAGAGACCTCATCCTGTCCCTACCCCGGTCTCATGCGCTTGAAGCTACTCTGAGCTTCGCAAGACTTCTGTTATGACTAACTACCATTATATCCAGTAGGTCGTCCAGAGCCCTAGGACGCATTATTATCCCTCTTGGACATCTTGAAGATCTTGTAAAAATAGTGCATGCACAATCAACATTTTTCACATGATACCATATAATCTGTGGTGCCACTGGTCCAACGACCCCCACCCTCAACTCGACCTGCAGCTATTTGTCTTGACTAGTTTGGAGACCTACCATGTCGCTAGTTGACTGAGTATGTCGGTCCTGTCTTGGTACCATGGCCAAACAATTCATTTACTTAAGTTTTCATGGCATATAAATCATGTTTGTTTATGAGCTCTAACTCATCCGAACTGGCCTAGGGCCAACTGTACGAGATTTTCAAAATTGGGCATATTAGCCCCAAGTTCCAAAATTGAGGCCTCCGGCCTAACAGATCTATTCGAGCTCCCATCAAGAAGGTCTCCAAAAATGTTTAAGCAGTGGCACATAGTTAGTGGAGAGCACTTCCAACAAAATATACTTTTCCACTATCCATCATACCAACCTAGTATGAGGACATCTCCGCTCATTATCGATGAACGGGTTTTCCACTTCCTCCAAGTAAGTTTCATCATACCAACCAACTATGATCTACTTACACCTGTAAGTAGTTTTTCCACGTGATTTTCACATCACTCTTCTCATGTGTGATGTTTAAAATACCACTTAGCAATGGGTTTTCATTTACGAAATGCTTATCATCCCAACCGGGTATGATATAAAAAAACCCACTCACTCGTTAATGCAGTGAATTCCTTTCGATCGGTTCTTTATATTCACACAAGCTTGTCCTTGCTGTAGTTCCTGGTACTTCGTGTTCCTACACGATATGAACATCCTTGTTCATTATCCCACGACCTAATAGCCTTCATTCATTTCAAATGAATAGGAAACCAAAATTTTCATTTATTTGCAATTAGGTCCCAAAAGTTCTTTTTCTTTAACTTTAAGTCCATAATGTCGGTTTTTCGTAAAATTGAGTCTTGAGACATTTTAAAATTCACCTGGGGACCTCAATTTATTCAAATTCACAAAAAGAGGTTTAATTTCCCAAAATTTCCCAATTTGGTCAACCAACTTTTTCAAAATTAACATTTGTCCCTACTTTACAAAAATGGCAAGTTTTGCCCCCAAAATTCTAAAATTGTCCAATTGGTCCTCCAACATTTTTATTGTCATGCCTCAACCCAGTTTGGTTGGATCCCCCTAAACAACCCGCCACTCTCCTGGTTTATTTATGTGTTTCCCCTTATTATAATACCGTAAAGAGTAAGGCATCTTTTAAACATGTACCTTTATTGGAATAACATAAATTAAAACTGCATAAAATTTTAAATTTATCATACCTGTCTCACAGGTGTATTAGTTTTTTGGTCCTTGAGGGTAGGCTTTCCAGTATTTCCCGAAAAGGGATATGAGGGAGGAGGTGAGTACAACGACTTAGTTAATGGGTTTTCAAAGTTTATCTTTTAGGAAAAAGATTTGTTTGAAGTGTGCCATCATCCAACACACATCCTTCATCATACAATCGCAGACCAGTACGTCCACTAAACCCACTTATGGCATCGGAGTGACTTTACCAGTCACCTAGATAGAAGTATGTCCACTTCTAACCTAAGAATGAGTGGATGTTCACGACATCCGACCCTCAATCCTGTAACAATTCTCCATGTCCGTGTAAGTACAGAGACCTCATCCCGACCCCACCCAGGTCTCGTGCGCTAGAAGCTACATCGATTTTCGCAAGGTCACCTGGTCTGACGAACTACCCTTATACCCACTAGGTCGTCCAGGGCCCTAGAACACATCACTACCCCTCTTGGGCATCTTGAAGGTCCTATAAACACAGTGCATGCACAATTATTATTTTCACATCATGCCATATAATTTGTGGTGCCACTTGTCCAATGGCCCCTACCTTCAACTCAACATGCAACTGTTTGTCTTGACTAGTCAGGAGACCTGTCATGTCGCACTACCACTAGTTGACTGAATATGTCGGTCTTGTCTTGGAACCATGGCCAAAAAATTCATTTATTTAATGTTTTATGGCATATAACTCATATTTGTTTATTAGCTTATGCTCTTGCCAACTGGCCTATAGCCCACTATTTGATATTTTTAAAATTGGGCATAATAGCCCCCAAGTTCCAAAATTTACTTTCTAATTGACCGATTAAACACTTCTAATTGTTGAAATTGAAGTTAAAATTTACTTTCTACACTTTATATGATTCAATAGCACTTTGAATCGCAAGTTTTGATGTCGGAACAAGCTCAAACGGATCTTTGCCAGAAAGTAGACTTTTGAGAGAGAAAGCTTCAATAGCTCACCGCCGGGGGCATCACAGTCCAAGCTTTCTATCTGGGTAGATAGCTTGTGTCCTAAGGTTCCTCCTAGGATCAAGAATCACTTCAATTGATGATGAATTTGATTAGATATTTGTAATCAAAATTTTGTTGTTTCTCTCTCTAGCACCGGTCAAAAATTGTAGAGGGAGTCGAATTGGCTTACCTTTTAGTCCTAATTTGGTTGTGGGTGGGCTGAGGATGTGTTGGGAGAGCATAGTTGGCCTGAGGTGGGTTCAAATTGGCCGATTTCAGCTCAGACAAAATAGGGTAGCTTCGGTTCGTCGGAGATGCTTCACTTTTCGATCACGTCGGCATTTCTCTAGTGACTCTCGGAGCAAATGGTGACTACAAGCATGTAGTTGACTTCTCTCCGATTCTAAAGAACTTAACCTCACCTTCTTTGTCTTAGAAATGACCCTATATCGGAGCTCTGGTTCGATCTTCACCTGAAAAACTATGCAGCTGAGAGAGAATGGAGTTTTCAAGTGTGGAAAGGATGACTGAGGAGGGGCTCTTTATATAGTAAGCTCAGGGACTTCTTGGCTATCTGATTGGCGCCTTAATGGTAGTCATTCATTACCTAAAACTTCCTCGCCTAAGACTTTTCAGCTTCGTCATTGCTACACGATTTTCTAGCGAGTAAACAGTGTTGTCATCTAAAGAAAGAAGATGACACTATTTCAAACTGAACCGGTCCTGTCCGAACCAGGTTCAAAGCTTAAACCGGCTGGTTCACTCCAAATTTAACAGAATTTTTCAAATCTAAAAATTTCTAAATTCTTCTAAATTCATTTTCTATCCAATGGTGGCCTCAAATATCTAATTTGATTTTTTTAAGTGACCAAGAAAAATGAATTTAGAATCCAATTCAATAGTGGTTCAAACTGGTCCAAACCAATTCAATCTGGTTCGGATCCGATTCACCTGAACTGGTTTGGTTTTCATCCCCCACTCATCCTAAAGTCTTTTTTCATGGCTTATGTGACTCTTTAGGTCACTTGGGATCCATAGATTTCCCGGTTTACCCTCTCTCTATCGGTTCCGGTTCATAAACTGATTCAGATCTCGTTTACCCACTTTACCCGTTTCCTAATAATTGGGTTCGTGGACTAACTCGGTTTTCAAATTTTAAAATGACTAGTTCTTTCCCCAATTTTCTTATTATCAAAGGACAGGGTTTACAACTCTCCCCCCTTTTAGGTGTTTTGTCTCCAAAATAGTTAAATGTTAAATAATTGAGGGTAACTATCCCTCATCATACTCCTAGTTTCCCATGTATCTTCTTGCAATGGTCCGTTCTACCACAAAACCTTGACCTTAGGAATTCTCTTGTTCCTCAAATCCTTGTCCCCTTGGTCGATGATTCGTACTGGTTCTGTCTGATAGGTCAGGTTCTCTTCTCGTTCTAATAGAGGTCAGTCCAATACATGACTAAGATTAGGCTGATATGTTCGAAGCACCGAGATGTGGAATACATCATGTTAGGAGGTTAGGAGGTAGTTCCAATTTATAAGCTACAGGTTAGGAGGCAGTTCCAATTTATAAGCTACCGGTCCTATCCTTTGAATGATGGGATATGGACCGATATATCTTGGTTTCAACTTTCCTCTTTGCTGAAACCTTAGTATTCCTCTCCACGGGGATACTTTGAGGAATACTTAATCTCCCACCTCGAACTCCAAATCTTTCCTTCGATTGTCCGTATAACTATTTTGCATGTCTTGTGCGGTCTTAAGACGACTCCTTATTAATTTTATCTTCTCCATGGCATCCTCAATTTGTTCTGCCGTTTCTAACTTCCTTTCCCCCACTTCTTTCCAAAATAGAGGGGTATCATATGGTCATCCATAAAGGGCTTCATAGGGAGCCATCTGAATATTGGCCTAATAACTATAATTGTAAGCAAATTATATCAAGCACAAGTATTCTTCCCAGCTTTTATTCATAGTGAGTACGCACGCTCTCAACATGTCTTCCAAGGTTTGGATGGTTTGCTCAAACTGTCCATTTGTTTGAGGGTGGAATGCTATGCTCATGTGAAGCTTGGTTCCTATGGCATTTTGTAAACTTGGCCAAAACCTTGAAGTAAATCTCGAATCTCTATTCGATACTATACTCACTGGAACACCATGAAGTCTTACAATTCCCCTTAGGTATAAGACAACCAGCTATTCTACTATGTATGTCACTCTTATAGGAAGGAAATGAGCTGATTTGGTCAATCTATCTATGATGACCCAAATCACATCTCGACCCTTTCTTGTCACCGGTAGACCCGTGATGAAGTCCATGGTGATGTGCTCCCATTTGCTCTTTGGAATTGGTAAGGGTTGTAGTAGTCCTGACAATTTCTTATGCTCTACTTTTATCTGTTGACAGGACAAACATCAGGCTACATATTCTGTAATGTCCCTCTTCATGCTTTTCCATCAATATCCTTGTTTGAGGGTGCAGTACATCTTGGTACTACCCGGATGCATTGCATACACTGAATCATGTGCCTCTTCCAAAATTAACCTCTTCAACTCCTTATCTTGAGGCCCACATACCCTACCCTTGTAAGTTAGTAATCCATCATCTCGCAAGTTGTAATTTAGTTTCCTTTCTCTACTAAGCAGGTCCAAATAAGATTGGAGTTATTTATTAGTCTTTTGTTGAGCCTTAATATGCTTGGTTAGACTGGGCCTCACCGCCACATTAGCCACCAAGCATTTTTCCTGCTTGTCCATCATCAGGTCCAGCTCCATCCTTCCCAATTGTTGCAACAAGGATAGGTAACTTGTCTTTACTAGTTCCACCTCAGTTTGGTAGTTGTGGCTTAGGGCATCTGCTACAACATTTGCCTATCCATGGTGATACTCTATCACAAGGTCATAATCCTTCACCAATTCCAACCATCTCCTCTAGCGGAGATTTAACTCCTTCTGAGTTAGGAAGTACTTAAGACTCTTGTGATCTGTGTATATCCTACACTTAACCCGTACAGGTAGTGTCGCCATATCTTTAGGGAAAACACTATTGCAGCTAATTCCAAGTCATAAGTCGAGTAATTTCTTTCCTGTACCTTCAGTTTTTGCAAGGCATAAGCGATAATCTTCCCTTGTTGCATTAAGACACATCCAAGCCCTTGTCCGGAGGCATCACTATAGACTATGTACTCTTGAGTATATAGGATCAGGTAAGGAGAGTACCGGTGTGGTTGTTAGTCGAGTTTTTAACTCTTGAAAAAACTTTTCATAGCTCTCATCTCATTTATACTCAACTCCCTTCCTGGTGAGTCAGGTTAGAGGAGCTGCTATCTTAGAAAAGTTTTGCACAAACCGTCTATAGTATCCTGCCAATCCTAAGAAACTTCTTATTTCTGTAGGATCCCTTGGAGCCTTTCAATCTAATATGGCTTCTACCTTAGCTGGATCTACTTTGACTTCGTCCTTGGATACGATATGACCTAAGAAACCTACCTCCTATAGCCAGAACTCACACTTGGAAAATTTTACATATAATTGATTTTCCTTTAATATTTCCAAGGTGGTTGCAAAATGCTCTTCATGTTCTGACCTGGTTCATGAGTATATAAGGATGTCATCTATGAATACTATCATGAACTTGTCCAAATGAGGTTGAAACATACGATTCATCAAGTCCATGAAGGCTGTAGGGGCATTCCTCAATCCGAACGTCATCACTCTAAACTCATAATGTCAATATCTGGATCAAAATGTCGTCTTAGGGATGTCCTCTTCTCGAATCCTGAGTTGGTGATGGCTCGACCGAAGGTCTATTTTGGAGATGTAAGCTGCTCCTTTTAATTGATCAAATAAACCATCTATCCTTGGGAGTGGGTATCGGTTCTTGATAGTGACCTAGTTCAGCTTTCTATAGTCGATGCAAAGTCTCATGCTTCCATCCTTTTTCTTTACGAATAGAACAGGAGCACCCCGTGGAGACGGACTTGGATGTATAAAATTATTCTCCAATAATTCATTCTGTTGTTCTTTTAATTCCTTCAACTTCACCGGAGCCATGTACGGGCCCTGGGATATGAGGGTTTGATCCTGGGATTTTTTCTATGGTGAACTCCACTTGCCAACTTGGAGGTAGTCTGAGTAGTTCTTTTGGAAATACCTCCGGGTAGCGTCTCACTACCGGAATGTCTTCTAGACTCTTCTCTTCAAACTTTTCGTCTATGACCATGGCTAGGAAAGTTGTACAGCCTTTATGTACCATCTTTTGAGCTTTCAAATGAGACACCATTTATACCTCACTTTTTATTCTATCTCCTTGAAACTTTAATCCTTTTGTCTTGGGAGTGTGGAAGGTTACCGTCTTCTTTCCACAGTCCATACTCGCCTGATGGTTACTCAGCCAATCCATCCCCAGAATTACTTCAACTTCCTTTAATGGTAATGGTAATCCTCTAATCTTTATCTCACATCCCTTTAATTATTTATTCCTGTTTAAACCTTCTCCTAAAGGTGTAAGGATATTAAAGTTTTGTTCTAATGGAATGAGCTCTAGGGGTATTCTTGAAACCAACTCTTCCTTGATATATGATCTCTCTCCTACGGAGTCAAAGAGGGCATAGACTTGTTGTCTCCATAGTTGTATATGCCCTAATTGAAGAAACGTATTATTTAGAAGAAATTTCTTTTATAAGATCAAAAGATGTTTAGTTTACATGACTCTTTTGAACTAATTTGGAGGGTTTTGGGATGTACCTACTATAGTGCTAGGGTCTCTTCTAGCCTCCTCTTGAGTAAGATTGTATACTCTAGCTGGTACTCTTGCTGTAGTGTATGGCATAGGGATTCTGGGATTCCCTTGAGGTGGTCCAAAAGTATTCCTCTGACTGTTCTCTCTAAGGGCAGGACAATCCTTGGCAAAGTGTCCCACTTGCCTGCATGCAAAGTAGGTAAGGCATGCTCCCTCATGGTTCCTTTGATATTTTGGACAACGAGGGTATCATTGGGGTAAGGTGGAGACTACTCTAGGAGGAGGTGGTGGCATGTCCCTTCTCCTTTGGAATGTCGTTCTGTTTCCCCATCTTGGATCGTTATGTTCTTTCTGTCCTCCCTAATGGTTTGGACTCTTATCCTCCTTTTTGGTTGTCTACTCCATCCGACGATGTTGGGTCTGCACCAGTCTCTCACATTCGTGAGCCATACGGATTACGGCTGCTAGGTTGTGGGGCATCCCAATACCCCCATCCGGTCTCGAATGTCCATATTGAGACCATCCATGAACTCCTAGCATATGTCTGCTGACCTAGCTAGGTCAGGGGCAAAGGGTATTAACTCGTTGAACTTTGTCTCATACTCTAATATGGAGTTAACCCCTTGTCGAAGCCGGATGAACTCTTACTTCTTCTCGTTTATCAGATGGGGCGCCAAGTACTCCTCTAACTACCTCTCCTCAAATTTTTCCCAAGTGGGGATGGTGGTGTGTAGGTTTCAGACATTGTCCCACCACCGTTTAGCGCTTCCCTCCAAGAAAAACTCTATTAGGGTCACCATATCCTCTCGTGGTATCCTGATGATCCCTATCAGTTTCTTGATGTTGGCCAACCAATCCATGGCGGCTCCCGCATCCTTTTCTCCAAGGAAAGGTTTACATCTGAGTTGTCAGAGAATCTTGAGGTTTCTGGGAATGTCTATTAGATCGGGATGGTTGACATGGGGAGGGTGAGATTGCACCTCCTCTAGCTTAACCTAAGAATTGGTGTCTGCCTTAGGGACGAGATTAGGTTGCCCAAATACATGAGTGAACTCCTCATACAATCTTTGGTGCTCCCTAATAAGTCTAACAGGAGTTGTCGGGGCCTCTGTGGGAGTTTCTACATGTAGGGGTGGTTGCGCAATGTTAGAGACGGCAGCCCTAGTTCTCTTGATTCCTTTCTTTGGAGTCATTTATGAAAATTTTAAATAAATCCTATTAGTTACTATATTTTCTAGTATTGATTATGTATTCGAGGAAACAGGCTTTAATATCACTCAAGTTGTCACGCCCCGACCCAGTTTGGTCGGATCCTCGTGAATAACTCGCCACTCTCCTAGTTTATTTAAGGGTCTTCCCTTGTTATAATACTGTAAAGAGTAAGGTGTCTTTTAAAACTACACATTTCCTAGAATAACATAAATCAAAACTACATAAAATTTTAAATTTATCATACCTATCTCACAGGCATATTAGTTGGTGGTCCTTGAGAGTAGGCTTTCTGGGATTTCTAAAAAAGGGATATGAGGGAGGGGATGAGTACAACGATTGAGTGAATGGGTTTTCAAATTTTAACTTTTAGGAAAAAGATTTTTTTATAGTGTGCCAGACTCCTTATTTTCTTTCAAAAATCCTTTCATTTCAAATCTCTATTTTATCAGCAATTCTTATTAATCATGGTGTGTCATCACCCAACACACATCCTTCATCATAAAGGTCAATCACACAATCACATGCTAATATATCCACTGAACCCACTTGTGGCGTCGGAGCGACTTTACCGGCCACCTAGATAGAAGTACATCCACTTCTACCCTAAGATTGAGTGGATGTTCGTGATATCTGACCCTCAATCCTGTAAAAATTCTCCATGTTTGTATGAGGACATAAACCTCATCCTGATCCCAACCTAGTCTCATGCGCTTGAAGCTACGTCGAGCTTAACAAGGTCACCTAGTCTGACGAACTGCCCTTATACCCACCACATCGTGCAAGGCCATAGGACACATCACTACCACTCTTGGGCATCTTGAAGGTCCCGTAAATATAGTGCATTCAAAATCAGTATTTTCACATCATGCCATATAATTTATGCTGCCCTTGGTCCAATGGCCCCGACCTTCAACTCAACCTGCAATTGTTTGTCTTAACTAGTCCGGAGACTTGTCATGTCGCACTACCACTAGTTGATTGAATATATTGGTCATGTCTTGGTACCATGGCCAAACAATTCATTTATTTAAAGTTTTATGGCATATAACTCATGTTTGTTTATGAGCTTCGGCTCGTGCCAACTGGCCTATAGCCCACTATTTGAGATTTTTAAAATCGGGCATAATAGTCCTCAAGTTCCAAAACCGAGGCCTCTGACCTATCAGAGCTATTCGAGCTCCCATCAATTAAGTCTCCCAAATTGTTTAAGCAGTGGCAAACAGTCAAGGGAGAGCACTTTCGACAAAAATATTTTTTCAACCATCCATCATACCAATCGAGTATGAGGATATCTCCATTCATAACCAATGAATGGGTTTTCCACTTCCTCCGAGGAAGTTTCAACATACCAATCGGGTTTGATCTACTTATAACTAGTAAGTAATTTTTTCATGTCATTTTCACATCACTCCTCTAAGTTGTAATGTTTAAAATATCACTAAGTAGTGGGTTTTAATTTCTGAGGTACTTATCATCTCAACCGGTTATGATATAAAAATCCCACTCAACCGATCGTGCAGTGAAATTCCACTTAGTCGGTTTTAGTCCCTAGCAAGCTTAAATTCAGCTAGCGTTCCCGATATCTTGTGTTCCTACATGAAATGAACATTGTTGTTCATTATCATTTGACTTGATCACCTCATTCAGTATGAATGACTAAATTCACAACATTTCTAATATTTACAATTTGGTCCCTAAAGTTAATTTTCCTTTTACTTTAGGCCCCAATTGCCAATTTTTCACCAAATTGAGTCTCAAAACTTTTAAATTTTTTCTTGGGACCTCAATTTCATAAAAAAGGGGTTCAAGTTTTCCAAATTTCCAATTTGGCCACCAAATTTTCCAAAATTACCATTTTGCCCTTTCTTTACAAAAATGGTAAGTTTTACCCAAAAAATTCTAAAATTGCTCAAATGGAACTCTAACATTCTTATCATGCCCAATTGATCCTCAATTTTACAAAATTACATTTTTGTCCCTTGAATTTTTGAAAATTCCCAATTTTCCCCCAATTTCAACTTTGTAACACAGTCGAATTAGATTTCATCAAATTGACCAATTAAACACTTCTAATTGTTAAAATTTAGTTTCTACATCTTCATACGATTCAATAGCACATTGAATCACAAGTTTTAATGCTTGAACGAGCTCAAACAGAGATTCGTTCGAAAACAGACTATAGAGTGAGAAAGCTTTAATTGCCCACCGTCGAGGGCTCGGTGGTTTGAGCTTTCTATCTGGGCAAATAGATTTGTCCTAAGGTTCCTCCTAGGATCAATAATTGCATCAATTGATGCTAAATTGGATTAGAATTCCGTCATCAAAATTATGTGGGTTCTCTCTTTAGCACCGGATGAAAATTGTAGAGGGGAGTCTAATTGGCTTACCTTTCGGTCCTAATTTGGCCGTGGGTGGGCTCAAAAGGCGTCAAGAGAGCTTGGTTTGGCCTGAGGTGGGCTTGAATTGGCTGATTTCAGCTCGGTTTAAATAGGGCAGCTTTGGTCTACCAGAGTTGTTTCGCTGTTCGATCAAATGGAGACTATAGGAGTAAATGGAGACTATAGAAGTGTAGCTGACTTCTCCCCAGTTCTAAAGAATCCGACCTCACCTTCTTTAGCTCAGAAATGGCCCTATATCGGAGCTCTGGTTTGAGCTTCACCAAAATCTAAGTAGCTCAGAGATAATAGAGTTTTCAGGTGTGGAGAGGATGAATGAGGAGGGGGCCTTTATATAGGAAGCTCAGAGACTTCTTGGTCATTCGATTGGCACCTTAATGGTGGTCATTCATTGCCTAAAACACTTTGGCTGGAGACTTTTCAGCTTTGTCGACGCTGCGTGATTTTCCGGTGAGTAAACAATGTTGTCATCTAAAGGAAGAAAATGATATTGTTTCAAATCGGACCGGACTAGTCCGAACTAGGTTCAAAGCTTAAACCGTTCGGTTCACCCCCAATTCGACTGAATTTTTCAAATCTAAAAATTTCTAAATTTATCTAAATTTATTTTCTATCCAATGGTCCTCAAATCTCAAATTTGAATTTTTTTTAAGCTACGTAGAAAAATGAATTTACAATCGTGTTCAATAGTGGTCCAAACCAGATCAATCCTATTCTAATCTGATTTACCTAAATCGGTTTGGTTTTCATACCCCACTCATCCTAAAGTTCTTTTTTCATGGCTTATGTGATTATTTAGGTCACTTGGGATCCATAGATTTCCTAGTTTACCCTCTCTCTATCGTTTCCCGTTCATAAACTGGTCTGGTTCATAAACCGGTTCAAATCCGATTTACCTGAACCGGTCTGGTTTTTCTCTCCCAATTTGTCCTAAGGTTTTCCAAGGTTTATGAACCATTTTGAGTAACTTGGGAATTGTAAATTCCCCAATTTGTCCATTTCTTCATAATCGAGTTCGTGTACTAACTCGGTTTTCAAATTTGAAAATTACCGGTTCTTTCCCCGGTTGTCTTATTATCAAAGGATGGGGTTTACATTTATCAGCCAATTGATCCTCGATTTTATGAAATTTCACTTTAGTCCCTCGAATTTTTTAAATTCCCAAATTTCCCCCAATTTTTTCCCTAATTTCAACCTTCTAACTCAATCGAATTTGATTTCATCAAATTGACTGATCAAATGAGTTTAATTGTTGAAATTGATGTTAGATTGGAGTTCCTACACCTTCATACGATTCAATTGCACTTTAAATCGCATGATTTGGTGCCAGAATAAGCTCAAACGGAGATTCGCTGGAAAACTAGACTTAGAGAGAGAAAGCTTCGAAAGATTACCATCGGGAGCATGACAGTCTGAGCTTTCAATCTAGGCAGATAGCTCTTGTCCTGAGATTCCACCTAGGATCAAGAACTGCATCAATTTATGCCGACTTGAGTGAGAATTTTATCATCGAAGTTCTACCGATTCTCTCTCTAGCACCTATTAGAAATTACAGAGGGGAGCCAAATTGGCTTACCTTTCAGCTCTAATTTAGCTATAAAAGGGCTATGGAGGTGTTAGGAGGGCTTGATTTGGCCTTAGAAGGGCTTCAATTAGGCGATTTCAACTCGGCCAAAATAGGGTAGCTTCGGTCCGTCGAAGTTGCTTCACTGTTAGATCACACCAGGTGCTTCTCTGACGACCCTTGGAGAAAATGAAGACTACCGTCGGGTAGTTGACTTCTCCCCAGTTCTAAAGAACCTGACTACACCTTCTTTGGCTTAGAAAAGACCCTATATCAGAGCTCTGGTTCGAGCTTCACCAAAAATTGGAGCAGCTGAGAGAGAATGGAGTTTTCAAGTGTGGAGAGGATGAATGAAGAGGGGCCCTTTATATATGAAGCTCGGGGACTTCTTGGCCATCTGATTGGCACCTTAATGGTGGTCATTCATTGCTTGAAACTCCCTGGCCGGAGACTTTTCTGCTTTGCTGGCGCTACGCGATTTTTTGGTGGGTGAACAGTGTTGTCATCTGAAGGAAGATGACGGCATTGTTCCGACCCAAGTTTAAAGCTTAAACCGGCCTGTTCACCCCCAATTTGACCGAATTTTTCAAATTTAAAAATTTCTAAATTCATTTTCTATTCAATGGTGGCCTCAAATCTCAAATTTGAATTCTCTAAGCCACCTAGAAAAATGAATTTAGCATTCAGTTCAATAGTGGTTCAAGTCGGGCCAAACCGGTTCGGATCCGGTTTACCTGAACCGGTTTTGTTTTCATCTCCCATTCATCCTAAAGTCCTTTTTCATGGATTATGTGACTCTTTAGGTCACTTGGAATTCATAATTTTTCCAGTTTTCCCTTTCTCTATCTGTTCTAGTTCATAAATCGGTTGGTTCATAAACTGGTTGAATTCGATTAGGATCTGGTTCACCCGAACATTGCAGGTTTTTCTCTCCCAATTTGTCCTAAGGCTCTTTTCCAAGGTTTATGAGCCATTTTGAGTCACTTGGGAGTTTTAAATTCTCCAATTTGCTCGTTTCCTGATAATTGGGTTTGTGAACCGGTTTGGTTTTCTCACCCGATTTGATCAGTTCTTTTCCCGGTTTTCCTTAACTCCAAAGAGCGAGGTTTACAACCCCTCTTAGGTGTCTTGATGGCAAAACAACAATTTATATTTGGTGCCAATAGTTCAATGGCCCCGACCCTCAACCCGACCTACATTTCTTTGTTTAAGCCGGTCCATTGACCTAGCCCTGACGCATTGCCACTAGTCCATTGAGTACTGTCGGTCCTGACTCGATACCATGGCAAAATTACACAATTATTTCATTAGAAATTTTCATGGCTTTTATAACTCAATTTTGTTTACGAGCTCTTGCTCGTGCCCACTGGCCTTGGGCCCCACTACACGTGATTTTCCAAAATCAGGCATTTAGCCCCACAAGTTCAAAAACCAAGGCCGCTGGCCTATCTAAGCTGTTCCAGCTCCCATCAAGAAGGTCTCTCAAAGAGTTCAAGCATTGGCATACAGTTAGGGGAGAATACTTCTGACAAAAATATATCTTCACTTCATCCCACCAAATGGGTGTGATGATATCTCCACTTACAACCGGTAAGCGAGTTTCTCCTTCCTTCAAGGAAGTTCATCATACCAACTGGGTATGATTTCCTTTACTTACAACCGTTAAGTAGGTTTTAGTTTAAATTGTCCATCACCCCAACTGGGTATGAAGTAAAAGTCTCACTTACATGTGGTTTTTCATTTCTAAAGTGCTCACCATCCCAACCAGGTATGATGTAAATATGCCCACTCACCCGATAACCGTGACGTGTTTGTCCTTGGTCGGTTTTACAAGTCTATGCGAGCTTTCTCTTGCTTGCGTCATAGTGACACTTATCCCTACACAATTTGGGCAGCCTTATCAATTACGATTTGGTATAAAAGCCTAGGCTCACAAATTATCGATAAATTGCACTTAGGTCCCTAAAGTTCATTTCTCTTAACTTTAGGTCCCTAATGCCAACTTTTGCCCAATTTGAGTACCAAGGTTTCCAAAATTCCCTTTGAGTCCTCATTTTACTCAAAATTGTATAAGGGGCTTAAGTTTTCCAATTTTCCAATTTGGTCCCCAACTTTTCAAAAATTACCATTTTGCCCCTACTTTCCAAAAATGGCAATTTGACCCCAAATGTTTCAAAAATTGACCAATTGCTCCTTCAACATCATTTTCATGGCCAATTGGCATCAAATTTTAGGAAATTACAAAGAGGTCCCTCAATTTCTCGAAATCCCCAAATTTCTCCAAAATTTTCCCCCAATTTCCCCCTTTCAAACTGACCGAATTTCATTTCTTCAAATTGGCCATCCAATCGGGGTTAATTGCTTCAATTGGAGCTATAAATCAGTTCCTACACCTCCATATGATTCAATTTAGCTTTGAATTGCATGAATTGAGGCCAAAACGAGCTCAAACAAAGCTTCGCTGGAAAATTATTTATAGAGAGAGAAAGCTTCGTTAGCTTACCATCGGAGGTGCAACGGTCCGAGCTCTCTATCTAGCAGGTAGCTCTTATCCTGAGGTTCCTCCTAAGATAAAGAATTGCTACTATTGACATCGAATCGGAGGAGAATTTCATCAGTGAAGTTTCACACTTTCTCTCTCTAACTTTGACTGGAAATGAGAGAGGAGGGTCGAATTAGCTTACCTTTCAACTTTGTTGTGGTCATATGAAGCTCGTGGGGGTGTCAGGAGGGCTTGGTTTGGCCGGAGGAGGGCTGAATTTGACTGAACTACACTCAACCAAAATAGAGCAGTTTCGGTCCTTCAATGATGTTTCACTGTTTGATTTCATCGGCACTTCTCTGGTGGTCCTATGGTCAAACAGAGGTTTTTGTCAGGTAGTTGACTTCCCCCGGAGTCTTTAGAACCTGACATTGCCTTCTGAGGCCAAGAAAAAGGCCTATATCAAAGCTCTGGTTCAAGCTTCATTAGAAACTAGAGCAGTTGAGGGAGAATGGACATTTGAGATGTGTGAAAGATGAATGGAGAATAGCTCTATATATAGGGAGCTCGGGGATCCTCTACCTAAAAACTTTTCATTTTGGTTGAGCTTATCCTCGCCCTGAAATGACTTGATCGGAGCAATTTAAGATTCATCGGCATTATCCGTTTCTACATTGAATGAACAGTATTGTCATCTGGAGGAAGAAGATAACACTAATCTAAATCGGACCGGACTGGTCTGACCGGGTTCAATGCATAAATTGGCCAGTTCATGCCCGATTCGACCAATTTTCTCAAAATTAAAAATTTCTAAATTCATTCTCCATCTAATGGTGGCTTCAATTCCCCAATTTGATCATTTTAAGCCACCAAGAAAAATGAATTTAGGAATCGGTTCTAGTATGTTTCAAACTAGTTCAATCCGGTTCACCTTGAACCAGTCTGGTTTTCTCCTCCCAATTGTCCCAAGGTTATTTTCCATGCTTTTTATGACTCTTTGTGTCCCTTGGGGTTTGTCATTTTCCCATTTTACCCTTTTTCTATCGGTTAAGGTTCATGAATCGTCTTGGTTTTCTCTCTTAAGTTGACCAGCTCTTTCCCCAGTTTTTCTTATCTTTAAAGAAAAAGGTTTACACCGACCCTCAAACCCTCATCATGTCCGCTTGGTGGGACGAGACCTCATTTCCCCTCCAACTTTGGTCTCAATGATTCATCATGTCCGTTTTGTGGGATGATACCTCATTTCCCCTCCGGCCTTGGTCTCAATGCGCAGGAAACTAAAAAAGCTTTGTGACTGACTAGCACGACAGACCCGCCCTTATTGCATCCATGTCATCCAACAGCCCTTGGGACCCATCGACTACCCCTCTCGAGTGTCTAGATGCTCTCAGATTCCTCATGCATGCATACAATAGTTTTGATCCATTAACCATGCTCTTTGGTGCCAACAGTCCAACGGCCCCGATACTCGACCTCACCTGTAGCTATTTGCCTTGACCGGCCCATCGACCTAGTGTGGGTGCACTGCCACTAGCCCATCGAGCCTTGTTAGTCCTGTCTTGGCCCCGTGGCAAATCACACAACAATTACAGTTTTTCTAAGAGTTTTCATGGTTCTTATCATTTATGTTTGTCTACGAGTCCAACCCATGCACACTAGCCTTGGGCCCACTTCACGAGTTTTACAAAAACTGGGCCTCCAGCCCTATCATTTTCAAATTCGAGGCTTCAAGCCTATTAGAGCTATTCCAACTCCCCTTAGGAATGTCTCCCAAAGTGTTTAAGCAGTTTCAGGCAGTCAAAGAGACCATTCCTGAAAAAAAATGATTTTTCAAACTTTAAAACGATCCTCATCACCCCCAACCGGATATGATGCTAAAAATTCCACTCACCCGGTAATAGTGACGTGGACGTCCCGATGACATCTTGACTCGTGGTGTGCTTCCTTGCGCCGATACTTGAGCAATCAGCTCCTGCATGGTTCGAATACCCTTATCAGAAGAATCGACATAAGGGATCTCATAGTTTCGGGTATTTGCACATAGGTCCTTGCACTATGCCTTAATTGTATTTAGGTTCCTCAATGTTTTTAACCTTGCATTTAGGTCTCTAAATTTTCATTTGATCTCAGTTAAGTCCTTAGGACTTCCAATTATTCCTCATGGTCCTTAAACTTTCCAAAATTACCAATTAGTCCTTAACTTCCTAAAAATTACCAATTGGCCCTTGAACTTTCAAAAATTACTAATTGGCCCTTCATTTCATCCATTTGCCTAATTGGGTCTCAATTAGAAGTTAATTTCATGAAAATGCCCCAATTTTCCTTAAATTGCAATTCGACCCCCAATTTTCCAAAAATCCTCAATTTGCCCAATTTCTCAAAAATTGCAATTTGATCCTCGAATCACAATTTCGTTAAATTGACCCCCAAAACATGGTTAATTGTCTAAATTGGTGATATGAATCATCTTCCCTATGTCTCCCTCATCATTTTGAGCTTTGAACCTCTCGATTTAGCTCATAAATGAGCTTAAAGGGAGCTTCACCGAAAAATTTAGTCTAGAGAGAGAAATCTTCGATATCTTACCGGTGAGGGTCGAGCGACCGGAGATCTTGCTTTCTCTGAATTGCTCTCCTCCCAGGCATCCTCCCTAGATCAAGCTACACCTCAATTGGTGGCATGAGCAGTGTGAATTCCTTAGTTTCAGTTTTGATAGAAAAGTGTTATCAACAGTGTTTTCCAGCAAAGGGGCGGCGGAGGAGCTTACCGTGCTAGCTCGGGGGAAGGTCGGGGCACCTCTAGGTGGCATTTGGGGGGCTTGGTTTGGCCTAGGGACGGCTCGAGTTGAGCTTGAGCAGCTTGGGATGTTGACAGTTGAGGAGCAGAGTTATTGTTTGAGCTTCCTCGTTCTTCTACGGTGGCCCTTGGGCTGAAGGGAGGATGCAATTGTGTAGAGGATTTCCTCTCGATTCTAATGGTACCGAATGTAGCTTCTTAGGTGGAGAAAAGCCCCCATGTCGGAGCTCTAGTTTGCTGCATACCGAAAAACTAAGCAGTTCATCTTCTTTGGTTGATTGTGGGATGCTGGGATCGAATGGAGGGGTGCTCTTTATATAGGGACCTCGACAACTGCTCAAGCTACCCACTGGCATAAGACTCGGCCTCCGACTCCGCCGTTGGCAACCCGACCGAAGAGTTTTTCGAATCACCAGAGACTCTAGATTTCCCAGCATCTCTCTCTCTCTCTCTCTTTTCTCTATCAGCGGCTGGAGGTTAAAGATGATGACATGGTAGGCGTGCCACATGGCACGCTATGATTGGCCAGTTTTTTTATGTAGAGGTCCAACTCAGCCACCACATCATACATTGACACGTTGACTAGACACGTGGCAGCCTCCCATTGTCTGCCCATGCTAATGGGGCATCATTGACCATTGATTATTGACCGTTGATTGTTGCCCATTGATTGGTTCATTGACCGGTCCGACAAGGTTCGGTGACCCGAATTCAAAATTTGGCCGGTTTAGACCTAATTCGACCAGTTTTTAAAAATTTTAAATTTTCTAAATTTATTTTTTTTATCTAATGGTGGCCTTAATTTCCCAAATTAACATTTTTAAGCCACCTAGAAAAATGAATTAGTAAACCGGTTCACTATGGTCCATCTCGGTTTAGTCCGGTCCGGGTCCAGTTCACCCCTAACCAGTCCGATTCTCTCATCAATTCCCCTTCCCGGTTCTTCCTCATGATTTTTATGAATTTTTTGTCACTAGAGATTTTCCAATTTCCCATTTTAACCATTCTTTGTCATTTTTTGTTCCGTTTTCAACTTGGTTTTCTCAAAACCGCCGGTTCTTTCCCTGGTTTACTTGGTTCGAGGGTCGTTTTTCACATGCTTATTCGCTTGGAAGTGTTGGCCAATCAGAGCGCAACACGTGTCCCTGGTCAATGGTCTAAGTTGGAAAATCTGCCTCAGCGACGACTGACCAATAGGAGAGTGACACATGTCCCGGTCAACAATCAATGTCTGAAAAGCCTCGTCAGCAAGGACCAACCAATGAGGAGCTGACATGTGGTAAAAGTGCCACGTTAGCAACCAACAAGGATGTCGGAGAAACAATTGACCAATCAGAGGCCGACACGTGGCAGGGCCACGTCGGATGACCCTAGCTAATCAGAGGCTGACATGTGGCAGTGATAATGTGTGTTAGGAGAGAAATTTGACGCATTTAAAATAGCCAATCAGAGGGTGCCACGTGTTACGATAAATGGTCAAAGGAAATCCAGTCGGGAGCCACATAGGCTAGAGTAGCCAATGGGAGGCTGCCACATGTCCAGTCAATGGGTTAAAGGCTAACAGGGCCGCATCAGTAAAGTCGACCAATCATGAGGTGCCATGTGGCACTTCCGCACGTGTGAAGCTCACACACATAATAGTGTCATCTTCAATCTTAGTATGAGAGCAATATGTGACCGCCAAAGGAGGACCAGAACTTCCACCTCTGGAAAAGTGATCGCCGCCTCAGACACCGAAACCACTGCCGGCTAGTAGCCTTGTCAGTTGTTCAACTTCTTATAAATAGAGCACCCTCTCACTCAGCCTTCCCACTGCTCAGGCACCCTTTGAAGATTAACAGTCCCATTCCCAACAAAGTGTCGACTAGTGCTCCGGTGACAGACTTTTTAGCAACCAAAGAAGCTCTGGCAAGTGGCAACGGAATCGAGAAGAAGTCCTCTAGCTAGTAGACACCTCGACCAGACCTGAGGACTCCTTGGGAAGTGTTAGGGCAATCACACAGTGAAGCAGCTTCGACAACTCAAAGCAAAGAAATTCTGACTAGCTGAAAACGGGCCTTCTCCGACCTCCTACGACTAAATTCAACCCTCCTCGACTCCTCTAAGGTGCATTCTGACCTCTTCCCATCCCTAGGTAAGCCACTCGACCCATAATCCCCCTGATTCCTACATTCCTAGAGAGAGAAAGTGGCTGAAACTTTCTAGCCACAATTTCCCAAATTGATATTTTTAAGCCACTTAGAAAAATAAATTATTGAATCAATTCACTACGGTTCAATCTAGTTCAGGTCTGGTTCACCCTGAACCAGTTTGGTTCTCTCACCCACTCCACTTCCTAGTTCTTTCTCACAATTTTTGTGAATTTTTTGTCACTTTGGATCTTCCAATTTCCTGTGTTAACCCTTCTTTACTATTTTTTCATTCATTAATTGGCTCGTTTTTCCACATGAAAAGTTAACTAGTTCTTTTTCTAGTTCTCCTTAGTCCCAAAGGACGAGTTTTACATAACCCCTTACTATGGGCTAAGGGGTCGATGGGTAACCCTTAAAAGGTCACTTGGAAGGAGGTACCGTGAACTGACCTCAAGCGGGCGGCGATGGACTAGGGAATGAGGACCCCTAGGTAAGGATACCATCAACAGGAAGGAGGTATGCAGCGCTGCTAGTAAATTGAGTAGGGATAGAGGAGCAAATGGTTGGGACTAAGAATACACCCACAAAAGGGGGTGTGAAGGTGTAATGGAAGGACACCTTCCTAGAGTGACAATAAGACAGTTGCCTAATTATAAACAAGTGAGTCTCGATCTTAGAATACCCCAAAAGGAGAGTGGGACAAGCAAAAGATACTTCCCTATGACGAGCCAAAGAAGTGGAAATATTTGCCATGGAGTACCCCTCCTAAGCAATAGGAAGAGAAGATCGCAGAACGGATAGGAACTAGTACAAGGGTACTAAGGAGTGAGGACCCTCAAAGAAGGAAAATTTCAAACAAACGGAGAAGTAAGAGGCGAGTTAAGCCAGTGGTGAAGTGATCAGGAACCCTAACAATTAGAATCGAGAATGATTCATTAGGAGGTTTGTAAAGGGTAAACAAATAGTATATGCATGGTGTTCTTGGAAAATAAAAATATCATTAGAACGACGAGGGAGATGGGGAGAACAAGCATGGAGCCTACAATAGAGTTTGGTCAAAGTACGATATAAGGAGGGCAATGAGAAGTTAGATACTTGGGGGGAGGGGGGAGACCAAGTTAAAAGAAACGAGTGTGAGAACACACTACCAATATAAGAAGAAAAGCATAAAGGATACCATCTAATGAAAGAAGTGATGAGATACAACCGGAATGAGGATGTGCCCAATACTTCAAGTCGAGACAGGTCCCAAATTGACCATAAAGGAAGGTTGCTCCCTATGTGAGGAACAAGTTTTGGGGACAAAACTTTTAAAAGGAGGGGAGAATTGTAAACCCCGTCCTCTGGGACCAAGGGAACCGAGAAGGAGAATTGGAAGTTTCAAGAGAGGGAGAGTGAGAGAAACCGAGAGCTTAAACGAACCTGAGGTTGCTAAATAAGGGCCAAAATGAGAATTTGGAAAATCCCTAGTAGCCCATAAATCACAAAACTTGGGGAAGAACCATGAAGTGGATTGGGTGTGAAAATCGGACCGGTTCAAGGTGAACCAGACATGAACCGAATTAAACTAGAGAGAATTAGGTTGAACCACAAAGAACCGGTTCAAAGATTTACTTTTCTAGGTGGCTTAAAAATATCAAGTTGGACAATTGGAGCAACCATTAGATAGAAAATGAATTTAGAAATTTTTAATTTTTAGAAAATCGGTTGAATCAGGCCTAAACCAGTTGATTTACGATTTTGGGTTACCGGATTCGGTTAGATTAGACCGCTCAATAATCTAGCCGGTCAACGATCTAGCCGATTAACGGACCGTTGCCAGGTCAGTGCCCAATCAACATGCACGACCAATCAGCGTGTGATACGTGGCAAAGTGCACACAGTCAGCCGCTTAGTTGGCACCTAGAAGCGCTGGCCAATTAGTGTGCGACACATGTTCCTATTCAACGGTCAAAGGACGAAAATCCACCTCAACGACAATCGACCAATGGGAGAGTGATACATGTCTTGGTCAACGGTCAATGTATGAAAAGCCTCGTCAACAAGGACCAACCAACGAGGAGCTGACACATGGCAAAAGTAACACGTCAACATCCGACAATGATGTTGGAGAAAGAACTAACTAATTAGAGGCTAACACATGGCAGGGTCACGTCGAATGACCTTGGCCAATCAAAGGTGGACATGTGGCAATGATATTGTGTGTCGGGAGGGAAATTTGATGCATTTAAAATAGTCAATCAGGGGGTGTCATGTGTCATGGTCAAAGGAAATCCGATTTGTAGCCACGTAGGCTAGAGCACCCAATGGGAGGCTACCACAGGTCCAATCAGCGGGTCAAAGGCTTATAGGGCCGTTGAGTGGGATGTCGCATCAGCAAAGTCGACAAATCATGAAGCACCATGTGGCACTTCTACACGTGCGAAGCTCACACATGCGGAACAGTATCATCTTCAACCTCAGTCCGATGAGTGATCTACGACCGTTGAAGGAGGACCGGAACTTCTGCCTCCGAAAAAGTGGTCGTCGCCGATGAAATCATGTGAGTCAGACATTGAAACCACCACTAACCGGTAGCCTTGTCAGTTGTTGAGCTCCCTATAAATAGAGCACCCTCCCACCTGGCTTCCCCACCGCTCAGGCGTCCTCTGAAGACAAATAGTCCCATTCCCAACAAAATGCTAACTAGAGCTCTCACGATGGACTTTTTAGTAACCAAAGGAGCTTCAGCCGGGTCGTCGAACCCGTTAGGCTGGTGTGCATGAGGCCGAAGCCGAGCCAACGGACCCTTAGGCTAATGGGTCAAAGATAATGGCCATAATGAATAAAAATTCCTTGATTGTGCATGCATGTGATGTGGGGCCATTGAGATGCACGATATGGGGTAGTGGTGGTTCCAAGGGCTGCTAAACGACCTAGGAAGCATAAGGCGGTCCATTGTTGAGTACGTCGAGAAGCTTTGGGAGCTTCCTGTGCACGAAGACCAAGGCACGAGGGGGAAAGAGGAGTCGTCCCACAAAGTGGACATGGAGTATGAGTAGGGTTTGAGGGTCGGACACGTGATGTGCACTCAAACTTAGGGTAGAGGTTATGAACCTCTATCAGGGTAGACAGTAAAGGAGCTCCAGTCCATAAGTGGAATAGTTAGGGACTGTGAATATTATGCAGACTTTGGATAATGAATTAAGTAACTAAATCAAATGAATCGATCGTTATAGAAATTTTCCCTCACTGAGTATATACTCATTCCCCTCCTCTCACCATTTTAGTAACATTTAATAGGAGTTGGGTTAGGAGAAATTTAAAGCCCTAGGTGAAGGCTCGAACCCTCAAGGTACATCCCACATCACAAAATTTCAATCATGTTAAGAGAACATATGTCGGTACACCTTTACCTTCTCCGGGCCATCAAGATAGGATTGTTGGGGTGGCTCAGGGAAGGGTGGCGGGTTGATCATAGGTCTCTGACCAAACCAGGTCGAGGTGTGACATCATATTTCCCTTTTTAAACTGTCAAGATGGGTTGGTTGTTAGTCCTTTTTTAAACTCTCATGCTATGCCCATCTATTCTATGTCCTCAAGTCTTAACCTATTTTTTTCAAGGTCGTTCGGGATTTCTCCTATCTTTTAATAAAATATCCCATGTTATTTTTTCATATTTTCAAGTAAAGGTTTTCCAAACATTCATATCATTATTTCTAAAATGGTAAGCAGTAACAACATCAGTCCAATCGAATGTGAAGTTAGAAATTTTACTCACTGTAGTAGTTGAAACTTATTCATCTCGATAATATTTCCATCCATCTTGAAAGGTGTGGCTCCCACATGATATCTGTCAAATCCCTATACATAGATCAAGTAATAAATTTTGGGACATCCTTGACTTTAAATAAGTACTCACACACTACCTCATAAATTTTGACAATTTATGGTTTCGTCCTTTAGCTTTATTTGCTTGACTCTCGAACTTGTCAAGACACCCCCTTCATTATTCCATTTTTCCTTAAAGATAAGATTTCTTCCCTCCCCCACCCCCATGTAAGTTTATCATTTTCCATAAATTCCCTAAGGTATACAAGTTTCTCACTTACATCACTAACTTTTCAAATTTTGCATTTTGGTCTTTAAGGTGGAAAAATACTATTTTACCCTTTACACATAAATTTTTCTCACCTTTGGGGCCCTAAACCTATCAAATCCTCCCTTTACATCCTTGAACTTCCAATAGCCCCATTTGGGTGTCTATGATTTAGAAAACTTCATATTTGCCCTTCTTTTTATTATTTACCATTTAGTCCCCAAACTTTTCCAAAAGTTACATTTAGGTCCATGAGCCTCTTTTAAGATATTATTTTAGATCCCTAAGTTTCCCATATTTTACTTTAGTCCCTAGACTACTACTAAGTCTCATTTGTGCCTCCATCATTGAAAAATAAAACTGATTCGGATTGAGCATGATACCTCACCAGAGAGTTAATGACAATTTTTGGCATTGGTGGCGATGTAAAGTTAACTCCCTCACGAGTCCAATGACACCTTGATCATGTTCAACAGTGGTCAGAGTCGCCTGAAATCCACAATTTAGAGAGAGATGTTAAAAATAGAGCATCACTAGAGTTTTTCTAGATAAATTCAGCCACAAGGCTTACCTTTCGCCTAAAAGGCCAATGTAGTTTAGTAGCTAAGGTCAAGAGGAGTCTGTGGGAATTTTTGCAAGATTTTAGGAGGATTGGGGTCAATGAATTCTGCTTCGAAAGGTGTCAGTTTTCTCCGGGTAGAATAGAGTAGAGGTGGGAAAGTTACTATTCAATTTCACTAGGGTTGGCAGAAGGGTTGTTGACACGAGTCTCTAATTCAAGGTGAAAGCTAACCTCTATATGAGCATGGGGACACCGAAATATCGAAGAATGGTGGTCTAGAGAAGGAGAATTTTGCCCTCGAAGCCCTTGGTATCGGGAGGTCACCAAAAAACTTACTTCTCGACTTTCAAAGAGAAATTCTCTTATCTAAGTCATCAAAACTCTAATAAAATGTATGAATGGAAATAGGGATGAGTTGTTTTCTTGACATTAATTTTTGTAACGTGTAATTTGATCAAATGACAATATGTTTAAGTGATTTTTCCATTGCGTATAGCAAAAGGAAATGTTTGTTAGGAATTATATGAGTTGGGTCTATTTTCTAGGTCACGAGTTCCTAGTCGGGCGGGGAGACAAACCCGAAAACATAATATTCAAGGTCAAGGGGGAGACTTACTAACATTACGTGAAGATATTGGGAGAGAATAAGGGAAGTTGAGGGGTACTTAGAGTGTTTCCCAAATTAATATAGCACTAGGGAAGGCAACAATATTGTTGGAGGGCCTTACTTTGTTTTTTTGTGCGAAATTAGAGCAAGAAGTTGGCATATGGGGTTATATGTGAAGAAATTCAATCCAATTCACAGTTGAAGTAGGCATAACCAACATGGGAAGTTGTGTGAATTGTAAAAATAAAATAATTTTTGTTTGACTTCCGTACGAAATTGTAATCTAACAAATGAGAAATTACCTGAATAATTAGAGGATCTCGAGAATGAAGTTATCAGCTTATACATCTCTTTTGTTGTATAAAAATATACATTCTTTTATTGCGTGAAAAATGATAAAAATTGAGGTTTTATAAAATAATTTTGATGGTGTATTATATAGGAGAAAAATAAGAAATATGTTAAATATTGTATATTGCATTTATTGGTTGAAAAAAAAAGGAGATGAACTTGTTTGGGTTGACTTGATTTAATTTTAAATTTTATATATTTATATATTTAACCAACAAATTTAATATTAAAAAGTTAAGGCAAATGGTCAACTAATGTTGCACTACTCAATTCATTAAATATGTTTGATAAGTTCTAAATTTTGGTTGAATATTACCCATTCAAATATTTAAGAACTAATGAAGAATTTTTATATTTTAAAAAAATTAAAATATCTGTAAAAATATTTTTATTAATTTTTATATACTAATTAGAATCAGATTTAGGATTTTTTTTCCACTTTCCAAATAAAAAAAGGATTGGACTTTCATAACATCTAATAAACCCTCAAGAAAAAAGAAATAGCCACACCTAAAGCCTCGAATTCATTGCAATCGAAAAGAAGTATACTGACATACTATTAAAAAATTATGTTGTCCTCCCAAAAAACAGAGGAAAAGATCTGTCGATCCAGTCAGCAACACGCATACGATCCTCAGTCTTATCCAATGTTTTTTTTTGGCTGGATATCTTATCCAATATTCCAGAGACATTATCCCTCAAATTTATTCGATCATTGGAAAAAATGGTTTTCCCCGACAAAGTAATGAGCTACTTTACAGGTAATATAAAATAAAAATAATTTGAAGTTTTAATATTCTAAAAAAATTAAGAATCCTAAAAGGTTTTAAAAGATAAAGAATATACAAGAATTTCTAAAATTCTAGAAATGTTTTAAGTCTAAAAATAACTCCCACTCACCTAACCTTATTCTTACCAGAAAAATCTACCATAAATATAATATTAAAAATGAATTATTTATGTACATAAAGAAACTAAAATATCTAATTTTTATTTAAATAGATCAATAAGGATATACTATATAATGAAGTATTAATTAGAACATTTTTTCTAAAATTAAATGGAAGCTATATTAGACCTTTTATATATTAAGGATTATTTTATTAAATATACAAAATAATTACGGTTTATCTTAATTAAAGGAGAAAATAAGAGTTGGAAAAAAAAAGAGGATTTGATCAAACGGAAAAATAAGAGGATGACATCCGTTGGAGTCAGCCACCCAAGCATTTACTGTTTATTCTTCCCATCTTATCCAATTTTGGAGCATACTTAGCCCTCAAATTTAGGATTCTTCAAATTATTCTATAATTTGTGTCAACATATTATACTCTCTATAATATAGATTCTTATATTACCAAGTGGTACACGTGATCGAATCCTGCCTGACGGTCAATCGCTTTTTAACAAAATAAAAGTTGTGCTCTATTGTCTTTTTTAGATTAAATACTATACGTGCCTTTTGATCTTTATGAGTGAATGAGTAAAATATAATTTTTTTTGTTTTTTTATTAAATTAAAATATAAATAAATTTTATTTTAATGGTATGTTCTGCAAATCTAGATTCTATTTTAGAAACTCGAATAAGAATATGTTGCGTTACTTTTAGCATGGTGTTAGAATCTTATTCTTACCCATAATTTATAGCTTCTTAAAAATTTGAGTACTGACTACAAAAATGGGGCTTTTTTCAAATTTCTTACCTATAATAAAAAAATGAATTGAAATACAGAAATACAAAAAATATAATTGTTAGCAAAATAGTAATAGACTACCCTGTCCAAAATCTTCCCACTGAATGGTCGTTTCTTGAAAGCATTTTTCTCTAATCCATAAAATTTCATCAATTTTTAAAAGAGGGAAAATAAAAAGAGGAGACAAAAAAGTTAGACTAGAAGAGTGGCTGAGCAAAAAAAAAGAAGAGAGATTCTAACCTTTTTTTTCATTACTCGTGAAAGGAAAATTTCTCTCTATAGCACAGTAATACAGTAAGATAGGCAAACAACTTGAGATGGGGTGGAGGCACGCATGAAGTGCTAAATATTCCGCAAACTTTGACTCAGCGCGCATTGCAGAGAAAATGGTCTTGCACAATGTATATAATCGAATATATATATATATATATATTCTAACTACCTCTCGTAGCTACCACATTCTTGTTGTACATTGAGGAAAGAGAGACCGGAGGGAAGGTAATAGATATAACCTGAGGAAAAAGAAGAAGAGCTGAGGTTTATAGAGTGCTGAAGATGGGTTCTGGAGAGGCCACTGTTGTTGGGTTCTTGGGGTTGGATGCTTTGAGCCTTGACATGGCTTCTGCTCTTCTTTGCTCCAGTTATAAAGTCCAAGCCTTCGAGGTCTCTCTCTCTCTCTCTCTTGTTCATTTTCTTTTGATAACTTCGAGATGACTTACAAACCTTGGCCTGACTTGAAATGATCAAAGGCAATGAATCATGGGTCCGAAGACCTGATAGAGAAGAGATTTTGGGTTGAACGAAATGTCGTACCTTTCCGTTGAGCTTATCTCGAACGTTGTCAATGCAATTACAATCATATCCTCAGAACCATTCCTACGCCCAGATCCTTACCGTTTTCTTTCTACCTTCTCTTGAAGAGCTAATGTTATGCCTTGAGTTTTGCTGAGCTAATGTTAAACTAAGCGGGATGGAGATCTGGTTTTCTACATATTGGAATTCGTTTTACAAGATGATACAAAATTGATTTATTTTCTTAAGAGGTGTTGAGATCCATCAGTTTCTATCTGGCTGCAAGTCGATGAAGGATTTGTTTTTTTCCCCTTTTTTATTTCTGGGACAAATGAGGCCAAAATGAACCCAATATATGATTACCTTTTTTGGGACAATTTATTCTTGAATCATCCACGTTTTTCATCTTTATATTGTTTCCCCTTCTGAAATCGTGTAGAAATCAAAGAATGGTGGTTCTGTTCACTTGAGGTCGCAAAATTGAATTGGAGGTTTTGATTTTCTAGTTTGGGTAAAAAAAAAGGAACTCTTCCACCCGGAAAAAAACAAGAACAGCATGGGGCCATGAACAGAACAGCATCGGCACAGCCTTTGCTGCACGGAGGAAAGCTACATTAATTTCCCCTAGCCAAGCAAGGTGGACCACCGCTAAAAAATATTCATTTCAATATTTTTTTATTCCATAGCTTTCTGACCAAATGGATGGGGATGGAAAGCTTTTGATTGGGATATATATGGGTCAATCTTCCATGATGAGAGATACAAAGTGCTTGATTTTTTTTTTGCACATGACATACAAAGTGCTTGATAAAGCAGAGACATGGTGGATATATGGACTGTAAAGGGCAGAAGCACTAACTTGCACGTCGCATTCAGTGATATAACAATAATGAAAATCTCAAAAGGAAGAAAAAAAGAAGTAAAAAGGAAAACGGGTTGATTTCTAGTTAAGGGGATAAATTTGGTTGTCAATGAGCAGCAACTGGGTTCTGGAAAATTGTGTCTGCTATATATATACTTTGGAAAAATGTCAAAACCCTTTGCGTTAATCTCCAGAATAATTCTTGTAATATTACATAAACAACTTCTTAAGCAAGAAAGTAAATTGGGAAGCCATTCCCCTCAATTGTCAACAAATGCTCAGTCACAGGATAATATTATTTGCTCTGTGTACAAGTGTCTTCTAAAACAGGACCAAATGCATCTTGAATGCTGCAGTTTGCTCATGCCTAATATAGAAGCTATTTATTATTTTTTAGAAGCTTTTGTTGTTTCCAGTGAATGTTTGGTGTGAAGAAAGCTAGTATATTAGGAGGTGCTTAGAACGTAAATAAATCAACTTATTTATCAAATCAGGAAAATTTCGTGGAACAACAGTGTCAAGGTTGGCATTTCAACCGCCCAGGAGGAAAGTGAAAATCATTTTAGTCTATTGTAGGAATTCTATAGAAAGAATAATGTTTAACATAATAATTTATTCATTTACTTCGCTTCAGTATAACATGTATTTTGATCAGATGTTTCACTTGGAACTTCTAATGTTAACACTCCTGTCATGGTTGCTTGGCAGGATGGTGGGTCTCTGATGGATGATTTTCTGAAAAGGGGAGGGGATCAATGTAACTGTCCTATGGAAGCAGCAAAAGGTAAACATGCATGTATACCAAAAGAAAAATCTTTTCTATCATATTATTGTAATCAGGAAGATTAGCAATTTATCAACCACCTTCATTTTTTGGCTTGCAGGAGCTGCAGCTTTGATTGTGCTAATTTCTCATCCTGATCAGATTAATGATCTGTTCTTTGGTCCTGAGGGTGCTTGTAAAGGTATTCTCTAGTGAAAATTGTTTGATCAATTTTAGGAATGTAGTATATCCATTGAGCTCAAGTATTTTTTGTGCTTTTGGGTCCAGGATTGCAGGAAGATGCTCTTGTTATTCTTCACTCAACTATCTTACCCTCTTATATTGAGAAGATAGAGAAACGTCTTACAGGCAATATACTTCTACATCCTTTTGAAAACATCAAATGATGCATGTTATTAGATCATCTGTAGAAAATAATCTATCATTAAAATGGATAAGGTTGGACTTTATTTCAAAGATAATGTTTTTCTCTGATGATTTGCCTGTTTATTGTTGTACAGAAGAAGGTAAAGTTCAATATGTGGTAGATGCTTATGCATCTAAGAAGACATCCGACAATGGAAAACTCTTGGTACTTTCAGGCTTCTTCTAGTACACTTTATACAACAATGAGCACGCAAGAGCTTCCTCTGAATTGTTCAGCTTCTCCCTGTACCTTTTTCTGGGATTTTTAGGTAACAAGCTCAGGAAAGTCAGATGCAACCTCCAGGGCACGACCTATTCTTTCTGGTTGTTATCATAATACTTTTCTTTTACTGTTATATAATTTTCAGATTCTTTTGAATGGATTCTTATAAAGCAATCCTGTTGTGGGTTCTATGTTGGTCTTAACAGCATTTTCTGATAAGCTATTCATCTTTGATGGGGAAATTGGTGCTGGAAGGTTTGTATTTTTACCAGTATAATGAGCTGACTTCTTATATTTCTATTAAATTGTTATAACTGATAGACAAATGCATTAAAAATGATTTTTTTAAGATCACAACCTGCAGTAAAACCAAGTTGGTCAATGAGCTGCTTGAAGCAATTCACCTGGTAGCTTCAGTGGAGGCAATTGCACTAGGTTGTAAAGCTGGCATTCATCCTTGGATAATATATGACATCATTTCTAATGCTGCTGGAAATTCATGGTGAGAATTATTTTTTTAGATAAACTGGATATGAAAGATACATAATTTTGATTGGCTGCTAAAACAATTATTTTTATAACAACTGTGGATTCTTAAATATTTAATGATAGTCAAGTTAGTCCAAAGTTTTTATGACAGTTAGGACAGCTGTTGGGGCTCAAAAGGTTTGTCTGCTCTTCTACGGACATATAAGAATATTATTTTGGGGTGACACTAGAAATGATATCTGATATATCAAATAAAATATTTGATATTTAAGATTATTTGATGGCTGGATTATATATTCTGATAAATTAATCTATTAGTAATAACTAAGGATGATTTCTGGTCTAGGGTCTTCAAGAACCATGTCCCCCACTTGTTAAGAGGTTCTCACAAAAAACAGAACTTCCTCGATCCTGTTATTCAGAACTTGGTATGTTCTTTTCTCTGCAGATCTTTCATTTTTGGCAGTAACAAACTTTTCTGTGAATTTGCAACAATTGGAACTGACACTGTCTAAATTTCGTGGTCAATTTTATGCTTCTGATGATTATTAGTATACTCTGATTTCAGGGGGTTATTATTGATGCAGCCAAAATGCACACTTTTCCTCTCCCACTGTTTGCAGTTGCTCATCAACAGCTTGTTCTTGGTACTCTTTAAATATGCATATAAATTTTATAATCCGTGTTTAGTACCCTCTCTAGAGTAATTTTCTCGCATTGCTCCTTGAGTTTCTTCATTATTTACTTCTTTTTTAGCAAGCTCACATCAAGACGAAGCTAGTGGAGACTTGCCCGCCATCAAGGTTATTAAACATAACACCCTCTTCCTCTTCCTAATTTTTATACAGGTTCTGTAGCTTTCTGGACATGTTTATTTGTTTCTTGCTAAACGTTACATTATCTCTGCTTGCAGATTTGGGAAAAAGTATTTGGAGCAGACATCACAAATGCAGCCAATTCGGAACCATACAATCCTGAAATATTGGCGAAGCACATTATTGCAAATGCAAGCACTGTTAAGCGCATAGGTTTCATTGGTCTTGGTGCAATGGGATTTGGGATGGCAGCTAACTTGCTGAAGTCTAATTACACTGTCACTGGATTTGATGTACTTTTTCAGTCCTTTTACATCATATTTTGACTATTGTTCATTTGAACCTAATTCTTATGACAAAATAGGCAGTGCATCTACTATAAAATTCTAATATGCTTCTGGGAGATTTGTTGGACCGCCAGAATTTAATATGATTTTATGTTGTAGGTTTACAAGCCAACTCTTGCTAGATTCTCAGAGGCAGGGGGGTTGATTGGAAACACCCCTGCAGAGGCATCAAAAAGTACTGAAATCTTAGTTTTTGAGCTTTCCATATTTTTAAACCTTTTTTAGTAAGCTTGAAAATTGCATTTTCTGTTATCTATTGAAGCCATTGGATCTAGTAAACTTTTGATGCTTTATATTTATTATGGTTGTTCTATCAACAATGAATACAACTTAATATAGAACATCCACCTTTGTAGATGCTGATGTACTTGTAATCATGGTCACAAATGAAACACAAGCAGAATGTGTTTTGTATGGAGAATCTGGAGCAGTTTCTGGTACATCCCTGACCTAAAATGTTATGACCTATAATTACTCTCTCTCTCTCTCCTGCTTTTATTCTTATATTATGGTTTTTTTGCAGCACTTCCTGCTGGTGCATCCATAATTTTGTCATCCACAGTTTCTCCATTGTTTGTGTCTCAGCTTGAGCAGCGACTTCAAGGTAAGTTTAATATTGAAACAATGCATAATATTCTCTACAAGAGTTTCTATTTGGCTGAAAAGTTCTTTTTTCTCATTTACTGGAAACCCATACTTTCCTTATGCAAGCAAATTGGAAGCTTAGTATGTTCCATTTAATTTATCTATGTTATGAATTATCTGTCAATTTTGTAGCTGAAGGCAAGAATTTAAAATTGGTGGATGCTCCTGTTTCTGGTGGTGTCAAGAGGGCCAGAGAGGGAACACTTACGGTACCCAATTTCGACCATTTAAAACTGAAATTAATGTTCCATGATTGGTTTATGTGGTTAAATCATATTCTTATTCGAAATCAGATAATGGCTTCTGGTACTGATGAAGCACTTCATTCTGCTGGTTCAGTTCTCTCAGGCAATTTGCAGTTTCACAGATCTTATAATTATTTGTTGCTATTGATCTTCTAGTATATTTACCTTTTATGCATCTATTGGCAGCAATGAGTGAGAAGCTTTACATCATTAAGGGAGTTTGTGGGGCTGGAAGGTATATCTGAATTTCACCAATTCCATACCTCAATTTGGTTTGAGGAGTTATCTTATTTTGCTTCCCCTTGAAACAGCGGTGTGAAGATGGTCAACCAATTGCTTGCGGGAATTCATATTGCTTCAGCTGCTGAAGCAATGGCTTTTGGTACTCGATTAGGTCTTAAGACAAGAATATTATTTGATGTCATCAAGAACAGTGGAGGAGGATCATGGTCAGTGATATATTCTGTCTCAGTAATTTTTTTTTATGGAAGATATATTACCAAGGCATTTGCTTCCCGATTCTCTTCTATTATACCCTATGTAAATTATGCGTGTGATGTAATTTTGTGTAGGATGTTTGAGAATCGGGTTCCTCACATGCTTGAAAATGATTATACTCCTTACTCAGCACTTGATATCTTTGTGAAGGATCTTGTAAGACCAATATTTAGTCTTGTTACACCTTTGCTTTTTAATCTTACATGATTTTGTCAGCCTCCTAATTTTCTAACCATTTACAGGGCATTGTTTCTCGGGAGTGCTCTGCCCACAAAGTTCCCCTTCACATTGCTACTGTTGCTTACCAGCTCTTTGTCTCAGGTGTGCCTTTTATCCTATTGTTGCTTGGCTCTATAATCCTAATTTCATATTGTCATTGAATAAACTTCTATTTGGGTATTTGGGTGCAGAATTCTTTTATGGTTGGATTCCTTTCCTTTACAATTTTCTAAACGATTCATGTATATTCACATTATAATATCAATATTTCTAGTTCCTCATGATATTACTTTTGAGCAGGATCTGCTGCTGGGTGGGGTCGACAAGATGATGCTGGAGTAGTCAAGGTAGAGTGTGAAAATATGACACGTATAGGCTAAAATTCTGGGTTCTATTTTGTCAAACCCGCTGATTTAGATTCTCACATTTTATGATGTGACTCAGGTTTATGAGACTCTCACAGGAGTCAAAGTTGAGGCAAAGCTTCCAGTACTCAAGAGGGAGGAAACATTGAAGTCTCTACCACTGGAGTGGCCTGTAGACCCCATAGAGGAAATATGTAGACTGAATCAAACTAGTTCGAAGACTTTGGTTGTTTTGGACGATGACCCGACCGGGACACAGACTGTTCATGATATCGAGGTTTTGACAGAATGGTTAGTTTCTGTTGGCTGCTGATAATAATTTCTTATGTAAGAAATATAGATATTGACTCTTCACTTATTTTGGCAGGTCAATTGAGTCACTCGTGAACCAATTTATGAAGAGACCAACATGCTTTTTCATTTTAACAAACTCCAGGGCTCTGAGTGCTGAGAAGGTAATGAAGACATTCTTTTAATTTGCAGTTCAGTTATTGCACCAGGATGTATTATGTTCACGGTACTATTTGAACAGTTTTTGCAGTGGTCAATGTCCTGAATAGATATGAAAAGTTAATATACTGTTATTGATCATTTAAAATTACAAACATCAGGCTGTCGCACTCACAGAGGAGATCTGTAGAAACATAGATTTGGCAGCAAAATTAGTAGAGAAGATTGACTATACTGTAGTTCTCAGAGGCGATTCAACTTTAAGAGGGCATTTTCCTGAGGCAAGAGTCTGAGATCCTTTATAGCAGCCAAACAAATATAGCAAGCTTTTGATTCCATGTTCAGAATCTGATTTTCTCCCAAAATCTATAGGAAGCTGATGCTGCTGTTTCAGTTATTGGAGACATAGATGCTTGGATCATATGCCCATTTTTCCTCCAAGGAGGTCGTTATACTATCAGAAATATTCATTATGTTGCAGATGGTGATTGGTAATAGTGCTGATTCCCTATTCAGTATATCAGAGTATATGTTTAATATTTGTTGATTTTTGAGAATTTCTGCCCTGTGGCATATGTAGCCTCATTCCTGCAGGAGAGACAGAGTTTGCTAAAGATGCGGCTTTTGGCTACAAATCTTCAAATCTTTGTGAGGTATTTATTTAGAACATCATTCTTGTTGCTTTCAAATTACTGAATGTACCAAATTCATAAAAATGCACTTAAAATATGAATTTCTGAATATGTACTCTAGTGGGTAGAAGAGAAAACTAGAGGTCGGATTCCTGCCAGCAATGTGGCATCAATTTCAATCCAACTGTTAAGAAAAGGTGGACCAGATGCTGTTTGTGAACGGCTTTGCAGGCTGAAGAAGGTAAGGAATCTCATGGATTGCATAAGTCTCAGTGTTTCTTGTCTCTCCTTTGTGAACATTTAATACCTTACATTTTTCCTCACAATTAGTTATGGTTGAATAAACAGGGTTCGACATGTATAGTTAATGCAGCTAGTGAGCGGGATATGGCAGTATTTGCAGCCGGAATGCTTAAAGTAATTTCCCTTTTGTAACAATTACTTTCCTCTAGTTTTGAATCTCTCATTGGTCATATGTTAGATACCTTGGCTTGGTTCCTCTGCAACTTCTTTTTGACTTTTTACAGGCAGAGCTGAAAGGAAGGCATTTCTTATGCCGTACAGCTGCTAGTTTTGTTTCTGCTCGTGTTGGAATCACCCCGATTCCTCCAATTTTACCAAAAGATCTAGGAGTTGACAAACAAAAGGCAGGTGGACTGATAGTTGTGGGTTCGTATGTCCCAAAAACCACAAAACAGGTAGGTTTAGTGATTTCTGAATAACCATCCTTCCTTCTTATCCAAGACAATGTCATTCATTCATTGTAATATAATTCTTACTTTCATGCCCTTTTCAGGTTAAGGAGCTCCAATCACAATGTGGACATTTCTTGAAGTGTATTGAGGTAATAAACTTGAAGGTGAAAATTACTTCTCGGTTTGATTGTGGTGTTGAATGTGATATAATTCAGTCTTGTTGTAAATAGATTTCTGTGGAGAAAATCGCCATGAAATCTCTAGAAGAGAGGGAGGAGGAAATTCAGAGGACTGTGGAAATAGTGGATGCATATCTTAGCTCTCAGAAAGACACATTGGTCATGACTAGTCGGCAGCTAATCACTGGAAAAGGTGGGTCCAGTTCTCTCTTTTTCTAGTCTCTTAAACATTAATCCAAGAAGGAAACATGTTGTATAAATAGATTTTCTATTTCATGTGGTAACTCCAACAAATGGTTTTTTCCCTGACAAATAAAGGAAGATAAGGTGAAAATATGACATGATATATGTAATCAATTTATCTGAGCAGATGCTTCTGAGAGTCTGGACATCAACTTCAGGGTAAGCTCTGCACTGGTTGAGATTGTAAGAAGGATCAAGACAAAACCTCGTTATATTCTTGCAAAGGTGCCTCTCATCACTTTACTTGATTGTAGATGGAGTTTCTCAGTGTCATCACTAGTCATCTCATACCCGAGAAATTTTCACAGGGTGGAATCACATCTTCTGATCTTGCCACAAAAGCTTTGGAGGCAAAATGTGCCAAAATTGCAGGACAGGCCCTAGCAGGTGTTCCATTGTGGCAGCTAGGTCCTGAAAGTAGGCATCCTGGAGTTCCCTACATTGTCTTTCCAGGTAAACCTTTATTAATTTGTTTATGTATTCTTCATGGTTTATAAGTTGAGGTCTCACTCATCTTATGACATGATATACACAATGTCTTACTATGGACTCTTTGTAGGTAATGTTGGCAATGATATGGCAGTAGCTGATGTCGTGAAGTCATGGGCTCTTTATAGCAGACTTTCCTCGACGAAAGACCTTCTTCTTGTGAGTAATATTAAAATGTAATATGTTCTCTGAAACCGTTTTACTCGTCACATACTGAACTTTCATATCATATCAAAAGAATGCTGAGAAGGGTGGATATGCCATCGGTGCTTTCAATGTGTATAACTTGGAAGGAGTTGAGGCAGTTGTTTCTGCTGCTGAGGAAGAGCGCAGCCCTGCCATGTTACAGGTAGACCACTCACTGACCTTAGAAATTTGGTACCTGAAATCAAGAACCAATATTAATGAATTTATTGCTTGAACTTCCACTGTATGACTAATTCCTTGATTGCCCGTGTTTTACATATAGTAACCTGATACCCGAAGGACTTTTCTCTTAAGAACAGACACTACCATATAAAAGCACTTTTTTTACTGATTACGTCTCTGTGATATACTTCTGTAGATACATCCTGCTGCATTTAAGCAAGGTGGGATTCCTTTAGTTGCTTGTTGCATCTCTGCAGCAGAACAAGCTAGTGTAAGTTAAAGCAATGTTCTTTAAGTTTGTATCAACTTTTCAATTGGTGGGATTCAAGTATGAGAATCCTATTATGGCAGGTCCCCATCACCGTCCATTTTGATCATGGAGCTTCAAAGCAGGAACTTGTTGAGGCCATCGATTTGGTGCTTACCTTTTGCCTTTGCCTAATATAATGTGGTTTTCATCCTGCATTATCCCTATGAACTTTCATTGAACTTTTGTCTTTGAAAAATCTGTCAGGGTTTTCATTCAGTGATGGCCGATGGTTCCCATCTCTCCTTCGAAGAGAACATTTCCTATACAAAATTCATAGCCCAGTTGGCTCATTCGAATGATATGTTGGTAGAAGCCGAACTGGGCCGATTATCAGGAACAGAAGATGACCTGACCGTGGAAGACTTCGAGGCAAAGCTTACAAATGTCAATCAGGTCTCCTGCTGACATATTTTTTATTCTTCAGTGGTTTTCTTGATTAGATAATGAATGTCATTTTAGATGGTAATCTGTCGTATTAATCTGCAGGCTGAACGTTTCATTGATCGGACTGGTATAGATGCTCTGGCCATATGCATCGGAAACGTGCATGGGAAATACCCTCCAACTGGACCGAATCTAAGGCTGGATCTACTCAAGGTTCATGATATTCTAATCCTAACAAATGAAATTTAATGATATCTAAATGGTTTGATTAACCCGAGTCTGCATTTCTCTGACCTCGGTTTCAGGATCTGCAAGCTCTTGCTTCCAAAAAGGGTGTGTTCCTTGTGCTGCACGGAGCTTCGGGTGTGCCTGAGGAGCTTGTAAAGGTTATACATTGATTAAAATCATATCTTTCTGTTTTCATCCATTTTAGTTCACTGCAAGATAGATTTGACTTAGAGACTGCACCCTGCTTCTGCTAACAGAACTGTATAGAGAAGGGTGTGAGGAAGTTCAACGTCAACACCGAGATTCGTAAGGCATACATGGATTGCCTGAACGAACCGAAGAAGGATCTCGTCCAAGTGATGGTTTCTGCAAAAGAAAAGATGAAAGCTGTCATCATGGAAAAGATGAAGCTCTTCGGTTCTTCGGGGAAGGCTTAATTGATTGATTTCTTTTTGTATGCCAATTCGTTTCCATTGACATTGAATAAGGGAAAATTGGGTTGGTGATTTGCAGAAGATTTGGCAAGTGAAATGTTTTTTTTCTGGTTTCTTAGGGGAACGATTGCTTATGTATCATAGATAAAATAAAATGCCCATGTAAATATGATCTAGCTGAAGCCTAGTCGATGGTGAATTAGCAATTTTATCGGGCATGCTGATTAATATAGCATGATCTTATGCATGATGATGGTTTACTTCTATTCCAGTTAAAGCAATAAACTTTCTTCCCTTTATCCCATCATCTTCCTAGGTAGAGGTGATTCCAACTCCATATTTCTTTTGGAGAAAAAGTTTGACATTTTTAGCTTTGACCTCCTAGAATTGTTAAATTTTTAGCCCTTATATAATATTAACTAATAGGAGCACTTCCACGTATGATCTTTATATTATGTTTTCTTTTTGTCCATCTTGACTAATAGGAGCACTTCCACATATGATCTTTATATTATGTTTTCTTTTTGTCCAAGGCGTTAGGAGTTGCATCTCTTGCATACAATATTCTTGTTAAATTTCAAGTCGCACCTGCAGAGCAATAACGCTACTTAGCAGATTTTTAAAACATAAAGGAGAGAAATGGAAGGATAAAGAACTCACGAGGGGCACTCCCTTTCGCCAGGGTTGCAACTATCTTTTTGGTCTGAGGCTTCAATTTGCATTTCTTGTTGCTCTAAACCAAGATAGAACATGGGGGTTTCAAAGTTCAAAATTTTTCATTAAAAAGTATGGTTCATTAAAAGCAGTAATTTAGTGTGTACTATTTAAATGATTAATGAGCTACTATGTTTATATAGAAAGAATTGAGTATCAATGAACTTAAAAATTTATGTACTTGATAATATTAAATCAATTATTAAAAATAAATGAATTATTTTATTTTTATTTTCTTATTTATAAATATTGTATGTTACATAAATTAATTAAATAATAATTTGTTGAGAAAAAAAAAACAGTGTTCATCTAAACGTGAGGTAAATAGAAGGCAAGCATTGATAAACAAAGGATTATAGGAGTCTACTTCCTAGAATCATACCGAATGGCACAAATGCACTAATAGAACTCATTCTTCATAATTCCATTCTCACTTCTTCATTTCAACATTATCTCTAAAATACAAGAAATTAGATATGCAAGTAAAAATAAGTAAATATAATTTATGTTTATTTACGAGCTACTGCTCGTACCAACTGGCCTTGGACCCACTGTATAAGATTTTCAAAATCGGGCATATTAGCTCCCAAGTTCCAAAACCAAGGCCACTAGCCTAGCAGAGCTATTCGAGCTCCCGTAAAAAAGGTAACCCAAATAGTTTAAGCATTGGTACACAATTAGTGGAGAGCACTCCCGACAAAATTATATTTTCAACTGTCCATTATACCAACCGGGTATGAGGGCATCTCCGCTCATAACCGATGAACGGATTTTCAACTTACCTCGAGAAAGTTTCATCATACCAAAAATGTATGATCTACTTACAATCGGTAATTAGTTTTTTCGCATATTTTTCACATCACTACTACAAGTTGTGATATTTAAAATGCCACATAGTAGTGGGTTTTCATTCTGATATATTTATCATTCCCAACCGGGTATAATATAAAATCCCACTTACAACCGGTAAGTGGTTTTAACTTTAAGTTGTGCTTATCATCCTAACCGGGTATGATGTTAGTAAACCCACTCACCCGTTAATGCCGTGAATTCCACTAGACCGGTTCTTTGTATTCACGCGAGCTTGTTCTTGATGGCGTTCCCGGTACTTTGTCTTCCTACACAATATGAACATCTCGATTCATTATCCTTCGGCCAAATAGCCTTCATTCATTCCAAATGAATGAGAAAGTCAACTTTCATTTATTTGCAATTAGGTCCCTAAAGTTATTTCTCTTAAACTTTAAGTCCCTAATGCCAATTTTTCTTTAAATTGAGTCCTGAAACTTTTAAAATTTACATAAGACCTCAATTTATTCCATTTCACAAAAAGGGGTTTAAATTTCCAAATTTCCAATTTGGTCCCCCAACTTTTCCAAAATTACCATTTTGCCCTTCCTTTACAAAAATGGTAAGTTTCACCCAAAAAATTCTAAAATTCCTCAATTGGCTCTATAACATTTTTATTGTGCCCAATTTGCCCTCAATTTTAGGAAATTGCATTTCGGTCCCTCGAATTTTCGAAAATCCCCAATTTCCCCCAATTTTCACTCAACTCCAACTCTTTAACACGACCGAATTTGATTTCATCAAATTGGCTGATCAAACACCTCTAATTGTTAAAATTGAGTTTCTCCATGTTCATACGATTCCATAGAACTTTGAATCACGAGTTTTAATGCCGGAACAAACTCAAACGGAGCTTCGCCAAAAAATAGACTGTAGAGAGTGAAAGCTTTGATTACTCACCGAGCTTTCGATATGGGCAGAAAGCTCTTGTCCTGAGGTTCATCGTAGAATTAAGAATTGCGTCAATTGATGCCAAATTGGATTAGAATTTTGTCATTGAAATTCGGCCGACTCTTTTTGTAACACCAATCATAAATTGTAAAGGGGAGCCGAATTGGCTTACCTTTCGGTCCTAATTCGGTCGTGGAAGGGCTGAGGAAGTGTTGGGAGGGCTTGGTTTGGCCTGAGAAGAGTTCAAAATGGCCTATTTCAACTCGGCCGAAACAGGGCAGCTTCGGTCCGCTAGAGCTACTTTACTGTTTCATCACGCCGACATTTCTTCGGCGACCATCGGAGTAAATGGAGACTACAGGCGTGTAGCTGACTTCTCTCCGGTTCTAAAGAATTTGACCTCGCCTTGTTTGGCTCCAAAAAGACCCTATATCGGAGCTCTGATTTGATCTTCACTAGAAAACTAAGCAACTGAGAGAGAGTGAGCTTTTCAGGTGTGGAGAAGACGAATGGAGAAGTGCTCTTTATAAGGGAGCTTAGGGACCCGTTGGCCATCTGTTTGGCACCGTTATGACAGACATTGAAGACCTGAAACGTACTGAACAGAAGCGTTTCTTCTTCGCGAGTGCTTGTTCGATTTTTCAGTGAGTGAAGAGTGTTGTCATTACGAGGAAGAAGATGACATTGTTCCGAACCGGACCAGACCGGTCTGAACCGGGTTCGAAGCTTAGACCGACTGGTTCATCCCTCATTCGACTAAGTTTTTCAAATATAAAAATTTATAAACTTATCTAAATTCATTTTCAATCCAATGGTGGACTCAAATCTCAAATTTGAATTATTTAAGCCACCTAGAAAAATAAATTTAGGATCCAGTTCAATAGTGGTTCAAACCGGTCCAAACCGATTTGGATTCGGTTCATCTGAACCGGTTTGGTTTTCATCCCCAATTCCTTCACAAGTCCATTTCCATGTCTTTTATGACTCCTTGGGTCACTTAGGGTCCATAAAATTCCCAGTTTACTATCTATTTATCGATTCCGGTACATAAACCGACTCGGTCCTTAAACTAGTTCAATCTGGTTCGGGTCTGGTTCACCGGAACCAATCTGGTTTTTCTCTCCCACTTTGTTCTAAGGTTCCTTCCCAAGGTTTATAAATTTCTTTGGAGCACAAGGGAGTTGAATTTCATTGATTTTCCCGTTCTCTATCGGTTCCGGTTCATGAACCGACTTGGTTCATAAACCGGTTCAATCTAGTTGGATCCGGTTCATCCAAACCAGTATGGTTTTTCTCTTCCAATTCCTCTTAAGGTTCTTTTCCATGGTATTATGAACCCTTTGGATCACCCAGGAGTTGTAAATTCCCAAATTTTTCGTTCACAAATGATCGTGTTTGTGAACCGATTCAATTTTCTCACTCGGTTTGATCGATTCTTTTTTCGGTTTTCCTTAGCTTAAAAAGGCAGGGTTTACACTCATGCTCCCATCCTTTTTCTTTATAAATGGGACTGGTGCACCCCATGTAGACTGGCTAGGGCATATGAAGTTCTTCTCCAACAGTTCGTCCAGTTATTCCTTCAATTCCTTTAGTTCCACTGTAGCCATGCGATAAGGGGTTTGGGATATAGGATGTGTTCCTATGATAACTTCTATGGTGCACTCCAATTGTATGCATGTACTTGAATATGTTAATACATTAATTTATTTATTTGATATTAATACAATCTCAGCTCTGAAATCCCTTTATTCTCTATAAATGTTTGGAAATTAATTATGTACACTATATGTACATTTATATGTAAAAGTCTATTATTCATAATATATATATATATATATCAAATATATATGTAAATATTTATTTTTCTGCTTAATTGCAATAGACTTAACTAGATTTCATCGAGTTATTTATTTTCATGTAATCAGCCCTTATCATTTTATTTTAAATTAGTTTTTTTCCAATTATATCAATTGGGTTTTAAACTTAAATTAAAATTTCAGAAATTTTTCCGACTTAAATTTGGTGTTACTAAAAAAATGGTGTTACAACTACTCCCCACCTTTTAGGAGTTTTGTCACCAAAACTCATGTAACAATAGTCTACCATTCTTATCCCTTTAGGCATTTTTGTGGTTTCATTATCAATATTTTTCTATAAAGTCATTTGCTTAATTTCCCATAGTAACTTTGTGAGATAGTGTTATCTTTCCTCAAGGATACTTATTCTATCAAGGGATAATTTTTACTTAGGTTGTCTTGCTCAATCCATCCAAAGCAATTTGGGTATTCAACCATACATTCTTATCATTTAATATTTCTGATTGGGGCTGCCTTTATAATGTTGTATTGTATGTTAGGTCTCTTTAGATTTTATCCAATCTCAATAGTGTTTATATAAAACCTTAGCCCTCAAATGGTGAGAAATGATTTATACCATTATAAAGGAAAAATCTTGTATAACTTTATGTGTATTTTCAAATACCTATCTATCATCGGAGAGTTTATGTTCTATGATCATATGATTATTTTTATTTACTAGTTGTTCCTTTAGTTTAGGAAGTTCGTTAGACACCTTCTAATCCATAAAAGGTTCTAAAATCTTTAATAATTTCCCTTCACTAGTTCATGTATCCATTATTGGACTATATCCTCCCATTTCAGGGTCCTTTTTCCGTTATGATTTATAGCAACTTTTTTTTGTCTAATATACCATGTTCTTTATGATTTATTCCACTGCTCATCATCATGCCTTCCTCATTGCATGACATGTTCGTATATTATCCTCCAAAATTTTTCATTCTTCACATACTTTTGAATTGAGGTATTTGTTTATAATCATTCTATGGTTATCCATTATGACTTACTACATTATAAGTCGTTCTTTATTTAGAGGCTTTTATATCATTGGACTTCTTTTTGTACACTTGAGTCTATTGCTTTAGAAAATTTTATCTCGGTCATATGTGACCACCTTTTCTTTGATGCCCACCCAAAGCATTTTCCAATTTAGGAGCCAATTCCCTTAATATTTGAGGATTTCCCTCACGTTCACTTAACTGCTCTGGCAATTCCTTTGTCGTAGAATTTGTAACTGGTTGTGTCTACTAATCTAAATCAGAGTACTATTTGGGTTTTTGTATGAGTATTTGGCTTATTAAACATTTGTCTCACATTTCCTTGAGTATATTCTTTTAGTCTCATGCTTTAGATCCGTTACATATCATCAATTAGGTTAGGCTCTTATAAGCTTTCCAAACTTTTGATGAATCCTTTATAAGTATATTTTCCAATTTCTCATTGAAATCCTCTTATCACATTCTTAATATCACTCATGTTACTCTTGTGAATATTTTCCCACTATATGTTTCCTGACATCCCTTGGTATGTATTCAATCATGACCTATTCCTCAAGGTCACTTCCATACTAGGGTCATGGACCTAACACTCCTTTCAATAATGGTATTTATGGTAGAAGTTTAAGGGTATTGGGTATTTCTTTTTGTTTAGTTATATGTTATATAGTCTAGATAATGAATTCGAGGGAACATAGCTCTGATACCACTCAAGTTGTCATGCCCCGACCTGGTTTGGTCGGAACGTCGTGAGCAACCTGCCACTCCCTTTGGTCTAAGAAGAGTCACCACTTCCAAAATTGCAAGGAGTCAGGTGTACCTTCAGTCATTGTTCTCTAGAATAATATTATACAAAATTGAAAATGTTAAAAGTAAATTACCTGGATTTGTAGGCTTGGTGTAAGGATTCCCTTAAAGGGTTTGTCTTCTTGCATGAAAAAAGGTTTAAAGCGAGGGGGTGAGTTTCTAAAACTCAGCGAGCAGGTGTAAGAGTGAGTTTTCAAAAGAATTTAAAACATCTTTATTGTTCACAAGTTTGTGAGTTTCACTTCCTTTTTGAGAAACATATCACTCATTTCCCCCTGCTCGAGATTTGTTTAGCATTCAATCAAACGCTCTTTATCAGGAAGGGTTCAAACATTCGCGAAATGCAGTTACGCCGACTGCACCCACTTGTGGATCATTGCGTATTTACCATCCACTCTGATAGAAGTCTTTGATTTCTACCTGCCATGCCTTCTCAGGATGAGACCTATCTGCCCAGATCGAAAGCTCGGACCGCCGTGCCTTCTCCGGAACACGAAGTACCGGGAACGCCAGCAAGGACAAGCTCGCGTGAATACCAAGAACCGGTCTAGTGGAATTCACGGCATTAACGGGTGAGTGGGTTTACTAACATCATACCCGGTTGGGATGATGAGCACACCTTATAAAGTTAAAAACCACTTATCGGTTGTGAGTGGGTTTACAAACATCATACCTGATTGGGATGATGAGCACACCTTATAAAGTTAAAAACCACTTACCGGTTGTGAGTGGGTTTACTAACATCATACCCGGTTGGGGATGATAAGTACCTCGATATAAAAACCCACTGTTTAGTGGTATTTTAATCATCACTACTTAAAGAAAGTGATGTGAAAGTTATGCGGAAAAACTACTTACGGGTTGTAAGTAGATCATACCTGGTTGGTATGATGAGACTTCCTGGAAGGAAGTTGAAAACCCGTTCATCGGTTATGAATGGAGATGTCCTTATACCGGTCGGTATGATGGATAGTAAAAACCTATTTTTGTCGGAAGTGTTCTCCCCTGACTGTGTGCCAATGCTTAAACTATTTGGGAGACCTTCTCGACGGGAGCTCAAATAGCTCTGATAGGCCAAGGGCCTCGGTTTTGGAACTTGGGGGCGAAATGCCCGATTTTGAAAATCTCGTACAGTGGGCCCAAGGCCAGTTGGCACGAGCAGGAGCTCGTAAAAGAACATGATATATGTGCCATAAAACTTAATAAGTGAATTGTTTGGCCATGGTACCAAGATAGGACCGACATGCTCAGTCAACTAGCGGCAGTGCGACATGACAGGTCGACGGACTAGTCAAGACAAACAGCTACGGGTTGAGTTGAGAGTCGGGGCCGTTGGACTAATGGCACCACATATTACATGGCAATATAAGAAAACATTGTTTGTGCATGCACTATGAGTACGGGATCATCAAGACGCCCATGAGGGGTAGTGATGCATCCTAAGGGCACTGGACGACCTGGTGGCTATAAGGGCAGTTCGTCGTTCCAGGTGTCTGTGCGAAATCTGGAGTAGCACTAAGCGCATGAGACCGGGGTGGGGACAGGATGAGGTCTCTGTCCTCATACGAACACGAAGAAGTGATTTCGGGATTGTGGGTCAGATGTTTCGTACATCCACTCATTCCCAGGGTAGAAGTGGTCGTACTTCTATCCGGGTGGCAGGAAAAGTCGCTCCGAAGCCACTAGCGGGTTCAGTAGTGATACTGACTTGCGAATGTGTGTAACCTTCATTATGAAGGATGTGTGTTGGGTGATGACACATCGATAACTAAGAAATAATGGAAAAAGATAAATTTTTAAATGAAATGATTTTTTTGAAAACAAAGGAGTCTGGCACACTCTATATAAATGTTTTTCTTGAAAGTTAAAAGATTTGAATCCCACTCACTGAGTAGTTGTACTCACCCCCTCCCTTATACCTCTTTCAGGAAGTCCCGGAAAGCCGAACCTTAAAGGACTTGCGCAATTAAACGGCTGCAAGATTGGTACAACTAATTTAAATTACTATGCAGTTTTGATTTATGATATTCCTGGAAAAAGGTGCAGGTTAACGCCTTACTCTTTACGATTTATAATATAAGGGAAAACCCTTTAGTAAATCGGGAGAGTGGCGGGTTGATCACGGGGATCCGACCAAACCGGGTCGGGGCGTGACAACTAGAGTGGTATCAGAGCCTGTTTCCTCGAATACATAATCAAGACTATAAAATATTATAACTAATAGGATTTATCCTAAAATTTTCAGATGGCTCCCAGGAGAGGAACCAAGAAAACTAGGAATGACTCTACTCAACACCTTATCTTCGTTGGAATACAACCCTAGAAGCTTCCCAAATGCCTAAAGCATGGCCGGGATCTCAAAAGAGCAAATGAGAAAGTATCCTAGAGAATGGTGACAGGACCTATTGAGGTCACAACTCTAAGTATAAAGGAAGCCAAGCGTGAAGCCATAAAATGAGGCATATAACCTTACATAGGAGGATGCTAATCAAGAATCTCGTAGCTCCCTAGTTATTTGGTGACCATTTTCAGTAATAGGGACAAAATCCCCAACATATTGTACTACTCTATTAATGAAGTACTCCAAATTCCTAAAAACCCTGTAACTCAAATGATGTGATCTTCTAGACTAAAAAAAAAAAAACTCTCGCGGTATCCAGACTTAAGGATGAAGGAGCACTAAAATTAACAATTTCTAAGAAAACGCCAAGAGGAACCACTTATGTTCATGTAATTACAAGCATGAATGATAGGGACACTGCATGGAGAAGTGCCCAACCCTACAAAGGACAGGAATCAAGTTAACCTAGAGGGGAATAGGACACGAAGTGAAAAATTGTCCCACATCGCTAGGAATCAGGACAATATTTTCCAAGAATAAATACCCCACAACTATAGGAAATTCGAGAGGATACCATCCCAAGAAACGTGACTCCATTTGCAACCACAAATGAGAGGAAACTCTTCAAAATCTTAGCAAAGTGGTAAGAAGGAAAAAGGGGTAAAGGTAGGACCTCAATAAAACCACAAACAGAACAAAGGATAGTTGAAGAGAATTCCCCCGTTAAGAAGAAAATCCAAACCATTTAGGAGCAAAGAAAGGAGTGCATCCACAAGAGAAGACAAGACGAACATTTGTTGACAAACGGGACGTATTGGGATTACAGGAATAAATCACCTTGGAAAAAGCAACTATGTCAAATAGGAAGTTCAGACCAACAGGACAAGAGAAAGCAAGTCGTTACAACAAGATAGTCAAAGGGAACAAATGACACCCTAAGGAAGACCGGGAAGTAGAAGGGACTACACCTTAAAAAGGTCGGTGAGATGGATGTTAAGGATAGGAGGACTCGAGAAACTACTGCTAAGAAACTTAGACCAAACAAATGGTGGAGGCAAAGCAGTTAATGAACAAATACTCGGGAAAGCCATAATGTAAGTTCCGACAAAGAAGAGAGAGGCAGGAAGGTCAAATACTCGGGAAAAGAAGGATACAAGAAATCCTAAAAAGGACCAAGGGCAAATTAACGACTAAACTCAAGCCAAGAAAGGAATAGGCAAGCCTCTCCCACAATGATCCTGAAACAAGGAAGATTTGTACGCTCCCTAAAGAAATAGACAAGTACTGGGTACGAATAAGGATGCAAATAGAGCATAAAAGATATGCCTAAAAGATTTGAGGAGTAAAGGTAAATAGGAGAAGACGACATCAAGGGATGTCATTTAAGGGTACAAAGCCCCTAGAGCAAATGTAAGAAAAGAATGTCAGGGGAAAGGCAAAGAATCCTACCAAGGAAGGAAGCCTCGGAAAGACATGTGTATCCCAATTAAGAGGAAATGGAACCAACCCTTATTTAGGAAATGTTTTCCAAGAAAGGAAGTATTGTAATGGTCCATTGTGACCTGTTTGGAAAGAATAGGAGAACCATGTAGAAAGAGGAATACTAGTAACGGCGGACAGCCAAAGATAATGAACAAAACTGGATGGGTGAACCTTCCCAAGCAAAGTAATCGACACATAGATCGAAAGCAATTATTGTAGAATGAAGAATCATGAAGTGATTTATGAGCAAGTAAAAGAGGATTAAGGAAAAAGGAAGTCATTGAATAAGGGATGTCACTAAAGAAGAGAAAGGACATAAGAAAAAAAAATCCTCGTATGTCAATAATCATCAGGAAACCCAATGATTGGAATTGAAAGGACAAAATAAAAACGTTTTGAAAGGATGAGTAGGTAAGAGAAATCCATGCAGTTATGTGAGACATAACTTCAAAAGCATGATGGATGAGAGGATAACAGTAAAAAGGATAGTTGAGGAATGCCATCAAAAGAAAAGAGGGATGAAGTTATATGATCCCTGAAAGGTAAAAAAAAAAAAAGCTAAGAGAGACCCTCAAGGAGATGTTCTAGAAATCTAACGGACAAAGACAGGTCCTAGAAAATGCCATGTTGTAAGGGGTATGTAAGCCCAACAATCCCGAGGAGAATATGACTCAAAGTAAGGAAGAGTCGGCTAATAAGCATGACGAGGTCTAATATAAAAATTTGGAATGAAGTTATAATAGACAACGAATGGAGAAAGGGTCAAAATGAGATGAAAAAGTGAGAATAAAGAAAATTGTGACAACTAGTATGTAACACCCGAAAGAACATTGAGCTAAAGGTTTCAACGACCAAGGGGTTAACTAGACATGGGAATGGTTAGGTATCTTGGAATTTCTAATCTTGAGTACAGAACCTCAAAGGGAAGAATGTGCTCTAAGCAAAAAAAGATATAAATCTAAAAATATACCGTGAAGTAAGGTATGTCTCGTTATGATAATCTCCATGGAGGGAGTAAATAATATAAAGAAAAAGAAATTCCTTAAGTGAAGGATGTAAAAAGGACTAATTAAAAGAACAAGAGAAGACTTTGCATCTTAAGCAAACACTAAAGGGGCATCAAAGGAAATGATTGCTCATGCAAGGATGTTAACTAAGTTTTGGGGACAAAACTCCTAAAAGGAGGGGAGAGTTGTAAAACCCGCCCTTTTGAGCTAAGGAAAACCAGGAAAAGAACCGGTCAAACCAAGTGAGGATTTAGAACCGGTTCACAAACCCGATTATTTCTGAAAGGGCAAGTTGGGAGTTCATTAAACCTTGGAAAAGAAACTTAAGACAAATTAGAAAATAAAAACCAAAGTGGTTTAAGTGAACTAGATTCCATAAGAACTTTAAAGTTAAGCGTGCTTACTTGAGAGTAATGTGAGGATGTGTGACCTCCTAGGAAGTATGAATTTTTTTTGTAACCCGAAATTTCGGTCAAAAATTTGTATGTACGCCTTATCATAAATTAATATATAATTAATAGGAATAATTTAATACCTAAATTAAATTATTGGAATTAATACAAATAATTTAATACCGAAATTAAATTATTAGAATTAATACTGAAATTTAATTTATTAGAATTAATACCGAAATTTAATTTATTAGAATTAATACCGAAATTAAATTATTGGAATTAATACCAATAATTTATGGCAATATTAATACCAGTAATAAATCTCGCCCATTTAATACACGGGTTTTACAACTATATAAAGAGTTCATCCCCATTTCATTCTCTTCACACCTGAACACTTCTCTCTCTCTCTACTGCTCCATTTCCCGGTAAAGCTCGAACGAGAGCTTCGACTTAAACAAAGGTCGGGCTCTTTAGAACCAGGGGAAGATAGCTATCTGATAGCAAACTCGAATCAATCCGAGTATCGTTGGAGAAACGCCGACATGATGGAATAGTGAAGCAACTCCGGCGGACCGAAGCTGCCCTATTTCGGCCAAGCTGAAATCGGCCATTTCAAGCCCTCCCAACACTTTCTCAGCCTTTCCACAACCGAATTAGGACCGAAAGGATGAACCTCAGGATGAGACCTATCTGCCCAGATCGAAAGCTCGGACCGCCGTGCCTTCTCCGGAACACGAAGTACCGGGAACGCCAGCAAGGACAAGCTCGCGTGAATACCAAGAACCGGTCTAGTGGAATTCACGGCATTAACGGGTGAGTGGGTTTACTAACATCATACCCGGTTGGGATGATGAGCACACCTTATAAAGTTAAAAACCACTTATCGGTTGTGAGTGGGTTTACAAACATCATACCTGATTGGGATGATGAGCACACCTTATAAAGTTAAAAACCACTTACCGGTTGTGAGTGGGTTTACTAACATCATACCCGGTTGGGGATGATAAGTACCTCGATATAAAAACCCACTGTTTAGTGGTATTTTAATCATCACTACTTAAAGAAAGTGATGTGAAAGTTATGCGGAAAAACTACTTACGGGTTGTAAGTAGATCATACCTGGTTGGTATGATGAGACTTCCTGGAAGGAAGTTGAAAACCCGTTCATCGGTTATGAATGGAGATGTCCTTATACCGGTCGGTATGATGGATAGTAAAAACCTTTTTTTGTCGGAAGTGTTCTCCCCTGACTGTGTGCCAATGCTTAAACTATTTGGGAGACCTTCTCGACGGGAGCTCAAATAGCTCTGATAGGCCAAGGGCCTCGGTTTTGGAACTTGGGGGCGAAATGCCCGATTTTGAAAATCTCGTACAGTGGGCCCAAGGCCAGTTGGCACGAGTAGGAGCTCGTAAACGAACATGATATATGTGCCATAAAACTTAATAAGTGAATTGTTTGGCCATGGTACCAAGATAGGACCGACATGCTCAGTCAACTAGCGGCAGTGCGACATGACAGGTCGACGGACTAGTCAAGACAAACAGCTACGGGTTGAGTTGAGAGTCGGGGCCGTTGGACTAATGGCACCACATATTACATGGCAATATAAGAAAACATTGTTTGTGCATGCACTATGAGTACGGGATCATCAAGACGCCCATGAGGGGTAGTGATGCATCGTAAGGGCACTGGACGACCTGGTAGCTATAAGGGCAGTTCGTCGTTCCAGGTGTCTGTGCGAAATCTGGAGTAGCACTAAGCGCATGAGACCGGGGTGGGGACAGGATGAGGTCTCTGTCCTCATACGAACACGAAGAAGTGATTTCGGGATTGTGGGTCAGATGTTTCGTACATCCACTCATTCCCAGGGTAGAAGTGGTCGTACTTCTATCCGGGTGGCAGGAAAAGTCGCTCCGAAGCCACTAGCGGGTTCAGTAGTGATACTGACTTGCGAATGTGTGTAACCTTCATTATGAAGGATGTGTGTTGGGTGATGACACATCGATAACTAAGAAATAATGGAAAAAGATAAATTTTTAAATGAAATGATTTTTTTGAAAACAAAGGAGTCTGGCACACTCTATATAAATGTTTTTCTTGAAAGTTAAAAGATTTGAATCCCACTCACTGAGTAGTTGTACTCACCCCCTCCCTTATACCTCTTTCAGGAAGTCCCGGAAAGCCGAACCTTAAAGGACTTGCGCAATTAAACGGCTGCAAGATTGGTACAACTAATTTAAATTACTATGCAGTTTTGATTTATGATATTCCTGGAAAAAGGTGCAGGTTAATGCCTTACTCTTTACGATTTATAATATAAGGGAAAACCCTTTAGTAAATCGGGAGAGTGGCGGGTTGATCACGGGGATCCGACCAAACCGGGTCGGGGCATGACATGAACACTTCCCTAAGGAAGTAAACTTGTAATGGGATACAAGTAGAAACAAGGATAGGGTACAAAGATGTGCCCGCAAGATTCTCAAAGAAAGGGTAAATAGGAAGAATGGCATCAAAGGAAATCATTAAGTTGCTCTAGGGTCAGATACCCAAAAGGATGAATGAAAGGGAAAATTCTGGGAAGAGAGGAAGAAGCCTACCAAGAAAGGGAGTCTTGGAGAGGTATATACCCCAACGGAGAAGTGGTTAATTAAATTAAACTATAATAAGAAGGTAAACTTGCAAATGGAATGTATGTTAAGATAACGGACCAAATACAAGGGAAGTGTACTCATGAGAGTCCAAGGAGCAAGTTAAACCCAAGGAGTGGGTGAGCAGGAAGATAGCATCGATTGATTCCATAACAAGTGGGGAAGAAAAGGAACTCCCGAAAATAAGTCCAAGGAATCAATAAGTATATGATAAGGAATCAAATAGGAGTGAAGGAAGAGTAATCGCGAAATGCTCATGAACGAGTAAGGATGAACTAAGAAGCGGAAATCCATTAGTAAGGATGCCATCAAATATGTGGATTTTGTACTGAAAAAAGTGTGAATTACCCGAGAAGAAGATCTACAAAGGGAGAAATGACAGAATTATGGGGGTACACATTGGATGTTAGGATAGTGTTCAAGGTAGTTAAGGAACACTACCAGATGGTAAGGAGGGATGGAATCCTATGATCCATAAAGGATTATTAAGTGGGGAACATATATCAAGGAGAGGCCTTAGAAGTATAATGTACAGAGTCAGTCCTAGAATAGGCCATGCTACAAAGGACGGGTAAACCCAAAAGTTCTGAGAAGGTGTGAATCATGTGAGGAAGAGATGCTTATCTAAGCATAATGAGGTCAAATAAAAGGATTTGAGTGGATCAGAGTTATAATAAAGAAAGAGAGGATAAAAGGACCAATATAAGACAAAGGGGAATGAAACAATGGACACTCCAAGCCATGGAAAGGAAAGATGCCCAAAGGGTGGACAAACACGAAGGATGCCCAAAGGAGATGCAACTAGGATGGGGACATACCTCACGGTATCAGATCGAAATGAATGACAAGTTAACATTAAGGAGAATCATTCACTATGTAAGGGATGCATAACAAGTTTTGGGGACAAAACTCCTAAAAGGTGGGCAGAGTTGTAAACCCCGTTCTTTGGGACTAAGGAACCAGAAAAGGGAACCATAAATTTTCAAGAGAAAATCAAGGTTCTAAGTGAATCGGAAGTGGTAAAGTAGGGTTAGAACAGGAATTTGGAAAATCCAAAGTGGCCAAGAAATACCTAAACATCATGCAAAAGAACCTTGAAGTGGATTGTATGTGAAAATCGGACCAGGGGTGAACTGGACTTGAACTGTGAAGAACCGATTTAAAAATTCATTTTTCTAGGTGGCTTAAAAGTAAATTGAAGTTACCATCAAATAGAAAATGAATTTAGAAGAATTAATGAATTTTTATTTATTATAAAACCATTTGAACTGAGCTTGAACCAGACAATTTTCAGTTTTGGGTCATCGGACCCAGTCAGACTGGACCGGTCAACGAATGAATTGGTCAACGGACCGATGCTATGTTAGTGCTCAATCAACAGGCACGACCAATCAGTGCATGACACATGGCGATGTGCGCTTAGTCACCAGCTCAGTTAGCACCTAGGAGAGATGGCCAATTAGAAGGAGACACATGTCCTTGGTCAATGGTCAAAGCAGGAAAATCCACCTCAGTGACGACCGACTAATAGGAGAGCGACATGTGTCCCCGTTGAACAGTCAATGTCGAAAAGGCCTCGTCAACTACACCGACGAATGAGGACCTTCACATGGCAAGGATGCCACATCAGCATCCGACCAAGATGTCAAAAAAATGACCGACCAATCAGAAATTGATATGTGGTAAAGCCATGTTGGATTACCTAAGCCAATCTAAGGCTGACACGTGGCAGTGGCACTGTACGCATTTAAATCAGGCAATCATAGGATACCACATGTCACGGTCAGTAGCCATGAGCAGCCAATGGGGGCCACCACGTGTCTGTTCAACGAGTTAAAGGATGACTAGGCTACTGTGTAGGAAGCCACATCAACAAAGCCAGCCAATCACATAACGCCACATGGCAAGTCTGCATGCACGACACATTGTCGTCTTCTACCTCCAAATAGGCAGGAAAGAGGAAACCAAAATGGTCACCATTACTCTAGCAGCCAATAAACCCATTCGACAAGGCCTTAAATTGGAGAGTTAATGGTCGATCGGTGGAGGAACGGTCAGTCCCCGAGCCCTCTATATAAAAAGCATCCCTCCATTCATCCTCCTCATCCCTTAAATGCCCAAAGAAGAAGAAGTGCTCATTTTCTGACAAAGCACGAACCAGAGCTCCGACTTGTGCACTTTTCTCCACCTCCAAATGCAAATTCGGGCTCTTTGGAATCCTAAGAAAGTTAACTACATGACTGCATACTCTATTCAGCTCGAGGATTGTCGGAGAAGCACCAACAAGCTCACAAAATACCTTCGCTCCTCATTGGTCTACAACCTGAACTGGTCAAGCTCAATTCAAGCCACTCTCAGGCTAATTCCAGCCAAACCAAGCTCCCTAGACCACCCCTAGAGGTGCCCTGACTTTCCCTGAGCTATATTAGTAAGTACCCCTTACCGCCCTTTGCCGGAATTCACTATTCGTAGTTGGTTTTTCCTGAAAACTAAGTTGAGAAATTCACACTGCTTAGGCCACCAATTGAGGCACAGTTTGATCCAGGGAGGATCCCTATGAAGTGAACAATTTAGTGGAAGCAAAAACTTCGATCACCGGATCCTCATTGGTGAGTAATCGAAGCTTTCTTTCTCTAGGATAATTTTTTTGGAAAAGCTCCATTTGAGTTCATTTCTAAGCCAAAGCTTGTGTTTTAAAGCTTGGAATAAATCAGGGCACATAGGGAAGATGATTAATGTCACACCCCAACCTAGTTTGGTCAGAACTTCGTGAGAAATTAGCCACCTCTTCTCGTACCACCCGGTAGTTTCAACCGAATTGGGACAAGAAAAGTAAAGGCATACTGTTAGCTAGTTTTTCTAAAGCAAAGTAATCAAAATAACTCAGTGAGTAGGAGAGTTTTAAAAAATATATATTATCTTTCTTAGAAAAATGTTTCAATATTACCCTTTGCTTGGATTTGGTTTAGCATACAATCACACATGCCCTTTTAATAAAAAAGGGATCACACGTTTGGAGAGTAGTCCCCGACTACTCTAATTGTGGTCTATAGCATATTTACCGACCACCCTGTTAAAAGGTTGCACCTTCTACCACAAGTTTGAGTGAGCCTTACTGCCCATACCTCAGACCTCAATATCCTTCATGTTTGCTATAGTGTGACGAGACCTCTCCCCTCCGACCTCCATCTCAGTGTGCATGAAGCTACTGGAGCTTCTCCATATGCTGGATGATAGGCTTCCCTTATACTCCCTGGTTCATCCAACTGCCCTTGGAACCAACACTACTCCATACCGAGCACCACAATGATTCCGAACTCAAAGCATGTACAAAAAATATTTTTAGGTATTATATCTATCATCTTTGGTGCTACTGGCCTAACAATCCTGACAACTTGGCTTCGACTCCATAATTGCTGGCCCAATAGATTCGACGACCTGGAATTGCCTCGATAGCTACTAGCCCATCGAGTATGACGGCTCGTCTTCGGCACAATGGCAATTCACTCAATTAACCAGTTTATAAAAGATTGTCATAGCTCATAAACTTACTTGTCTACAGGCTTCGCCCCATACCCATTGGCCTTGGGCTCACATTACAAGTTTTTTCAAAATTGGGCCTTGGGCCCTAGTATTTTCAAAATCAAGGCCATAGGCCAAGCAAAGCAATTCTAGCTCTTAGAAATGTCTCCAAAAGCTTTTAAGCAATTTTACACAATAAGTGGAGACCATTCCTAGAAAATGTTTTTCAAAATTGAAAAGAGTGCTCATCACCCCAATCGGGTATGATGCTGGAAATCCCACTTGCCTAGTGTCTAGTAACTCATTTCTCTTAGTCTAGTTTGCACGTATTTCTGGGTGTTCCGTAGTTGTAAGTTTCCACGCTTCCTCTCGAACCTATATTATTTCGGGTAAGGGACGTTAAGTCCTGATTTATTTCAAAATTCCTGAGCTCTACCCTTATGGTAATTAACACCCAGTCAAATACCAACATTATAAATCGTTAACTTTGTAAATGTTCACAAAACTCCCTTTCTGAACTTTGAAATCTCAATTTTTGCTTAAATGCACTTTAGTACCTAATGTTTCCAAAATTACTAATTTGCCCCAAATTTCCTAAAAATGACCAATTAGTCCTCAATTTCCTTAAAATCACCAATTGGCCAACAATTTCATTAAAAATGCCAATTGGCCTTCAATTGAAAGTCAATTTCATGAAAATCTCCCAATTTGTCCAAAAATTGCAATTTGACCCCTAAAATCTTATTTCATCACATTGAGTTCTTAAACTTCGATAATTGTCCCTTATCATGATCTGAATCATCTTCCCTATGTCTCCCTTGTCATTTTGAGTTATAGCACGCTGAAAATGGTTTAAAAATGAGCTCGAATATAACTTCATAAGAAAAATTGGTTGAGAGAGAGTAAGCTTTGATTTCTTATTGGTGAGGATCCGGTGATCGGAGCTCTTGCTTTCTTTGAGTTGCTCTCTCCTTGGGATCCCTCCTAGATCAAGCCGTGCCTCAATTGGCAGCCTAAGTAGTGCAAATTTCACAATTTATTTTTTATGCAAAACCAATTGTGAACAGTACTTTTTGGTAGAGGGGACTTACTAATGTTGCTCAGGGAAGGTCGAGCCACCTCTAGGGGTGATCTAGGGAGCTTGGTTTGGCCAGAATTGTCTTTGGGTGGCTCAAATTAAGCTTAAGCAATTCGGGTTAAAGACTATTGAGGAGCGACGATACTATGTGAACTCGGTGCTTCTCCGGTGATCCTCGAGCTAAAAGGAGTATGCAGTCATGTAGCTGACTTCCTCAGGATTCTAGAGAATCCGAATTTGCCTTCGGAGGTGGAGAAAAGTGTCCAAGTCGAAGCTCTAGTTTGAGCTTCATCAAAAAACTATGCACTTATTCTTCTTCGTGTGTTTGAGTGATGAGGAGGATGAAAGGAGAGTAGTTGTCTATACAAGGAGCTAAGGGACTAATAGGTCTATCCATTTGTCAGTCACTAGGCCCCAATCTCTCCCATTTATAGTCATGATGAGAGGATTTTTAGGTCGCCAGAATTCTGGTGGCCTACCTTTCATCCTTATCTCTTTAGGTGGAAGGTAGAAGACAACACTATGTTGCACGTGCGGACTTGCCATGTGGCACTATGTGATTGGCTGGATTTGCTGATGTGGCTTCTTACTCAGTAGCCTAGTCAACCTTTGACTCACTGATCGAACACGTGGCTACCTCCCATTCATCGTTCATTCCAACGTGGCTACTAACCATGTTCGGTCAGCTATTGATAGTGACATGTGGCGTCCTCTGATTGGCTCATTTAAATGTGTCAAATTTCCCACCTAACGTAGAGTGCAACTGCCACGTGTTAGACTATGATTGGTTGCGGTCATCTAACATGGCTTTGCCACATATCAACCTCTGATTGGTCAGTCTTATTGACGGGACCTTTTCGACATTGAGCATTGACTAGGGACACATGTCACTCTCATATTGGTCGGTCATTGCTAAGGTGGATTTTTCTCCTTTGACTGTTGACTTAGGACACGTGTCCTCTTCTAATTGGTCAACGCTTCTAGGCGTTGACTGAGCGGCTAACTAGATGGGCTTTGCCATGTGTTGCACGCTGATTGGTCGCGCCTACTGGTTAAGCACTAACTTGGCAACGGACCGTTGACAGGATGGACCGTTGATAGATATGGTCTGACTGGGTTTGGTGACCCAAAAACTAAAATCAATCGGTTCAGGCCTGATTCGATTGGTTTTCCAAAAATTTAAAATTTCTAAATTCAAATAAATTCATTTTCTATCTAATAGTGACTTCAATTTCCCAATTTGATATTTTTAAGCCACCTAGAAATATAAATTATTGAACCAATTCTTCACGGTTTAATTTGGTTCAGTCTGGTTTAGGTTTGGTTCACCTTGAACCGGTCTGGTTTCCACATCCAATCCATTTCTTGGTTCCTCTCCATGATTTTTGTGATTTATTGACTACTTGGAATTTTTTACATTTTCATTTTGTCCCTTCTTTACTAATTTTAGTTCACTTAGATCCTCGGTTTTTCTCTAAAAAATTTATGGTTTTTTTCCAGTTCTTTAGTCTAAGAGGATGGGGTTTATAACTCTCCCCACCTTTTAGGAGTTTTTGTCTCCAAAACTAGTTATGCATCCTTCACATAGTGAATGACTTCCTTTACTGTCAACGTGTGATTCGTTCTTATTTGATACCGTAGAGTATGTCACCATCCTAGTCGCATTTTCTTTGGGCATCCTTCATACCTGTCCATCCTTTGGGCATCTTTCCTTCCCATGTCTTGGGGTATCTACTATTTTATTGATTATTTTTCCATTGCTCTTAATGGCACGGTCCACTTATTTCATGGGACTTATTTTGATTTGCTTGTCTTACCTACTTGCGCAAATGTATTTTCTTGGGTCCCAATTTTATGTCACTTAGGGGTAGGACTCATCCTCTTGATGTTTCCATCCAACGTTACTCTAGATCACTGGGTTGGGGGTTCAAAAATGTTCGATCGTTCTCGTGTCTGGTTATTCCCCTTAGTCATTGAAAATATTTAACCTGACGTCATTTCATGGTTATTCTCCCTTCACTCTTATTTGATCCCTTACATTATACTTATTGTTTCCTTGGACTTATCTTGGAGAGTTCCTTTTTGTTGGTCCCATTTTCTACTCACGTCTTTCGAAGCACAGACTTCCATCTTTGGAATTGTGTTCCACCTTCTTATCATTCCTTGAAGTTTTCCTTCTATCATATCCTTACACCCTTTCATATTGGTGCATTCACTCATCTTTAATCATTTACCGAATTTAAATTTCCCATTTCGAAATTGATTTCCTATCTAAGGAATTTATGATTATCAATTCTTAGTTCATGTACTCCATCTTATGCCTAGCCATCAAATCATTAAGCTCTATTAAGTGTGTGTGGACTGGAACTAGTCTTGATGTTCATCATTATTCCTTTAATCATCTCTTGACTAGAGTGCGCCCTTTTTCCAAGATTCCTCTTTCTTCAGGATTCGTTCCCTATTCATTTATTACGGGTATCCCCCTCCCTTTCCTACTTATTATGGCATCATTCGATACTATCTTCCCATTTACCCATTCCTTGGGTTTAACTTGCTCCTTGGATTCTCATGAGTACTCTTCCCTTGTACTTGGTCTTTTATCTCATCATGTATTTTATTTACAATTTTACTTTCTTAAGGGGTTGTTCAAATTCCTTTTGTTTCGGGATTTCTTGTCATCTTTATGAGAGATTTACTTAACCCTTCCCATGGCTTGAGTTTGATCTTCCTTGACATATTGGTTAGTATTATTCCTTTTTGGCCACAGTTGATTGAAGAATTTCATTCATCCTTCTTTTTCTGATGTTTGACTTTCCCACTCCTCCATTCTTTACTGGGGTTTAAATTCATGTCTCTCATGAGGATCCATTCGTTAACGGCCTCGTCCTTATAGACCTCCTTGTCCAGTCAGTGGCTTTGAGGTTGTTGTCTCTCGTGTTCACTCATTCTTGATACACGTCCTACTGCTATTCAGTGTGTGTACAGTTATTACTACTTTTCTATCCTCCTTAGGGCACCATTTATCCTCCTCAAGTTGTCCACTTCCTAGGCAATTGATAGGTTTCCTTGCCTCGAATGATTATCCTCCGTATGTGATGGGTGGTCTCTTCTTGTTTGGTTTTCCTCACCGGACTCAATCCCTGTCTATTGTCCATGGTACCTCGAGGTCTTCCTTGGAGTAGACTTACCACGCTTATCATTTATTTACCATTCATTGGTACCTTGAGATCTTCCTTGGGGTACATCCTTTTCCATGTCTCTTTCTCTCTTGTCATTTCTAGCCACTCTACCCGTCTTGGGTTTTTGGTAGTATCCCCGTCTTACTTATCTTGAGTGTACCCATGGTACTTGTTCATTGTCTAGTCAAGTTCCTAGCCTTCTCCAATCCTCTTGACTTCTTTTTGGGAGACAAGTTTTATTCTTATCTCAAGCCAAACTTCCAATCTTTACTTTTGGAAGTTATTGATCCTTATTAGAGGGAAGTCTGTCTATTATTATAATTATTATTTTCCTTAGATTTTACGGTTTTGAGGCCCCTTCACCATATTGTAGGAGGTTTAATTTCTTCAATTGTCTTGAGCTCCACAATTTCAAACATAAAGATCTCTTCTTTATTTATTCAACAAAAGGTTTCGCCAAAATAAGCTTATTACATGCACTCGTCTTACTCTCTTCCTAACCCTACAAGTCCACTGACCGGGATCCACCTTTGACTTGTTTCGAGATTCCTTGTCTGACGGTTCCGAGGATGATGAGCTTATGTCTAAGTAATGTCCCTCGCATCCCTTATACTGGTACAGGAAGGGTTCCTTGGAGCAGGGTGAGACTTCGTCGTAGGGTGTTCCTCAGGCTCTGACTTCGTGAGTCACATCCATTCCCATACCTCTCCAACACTATGGCTTCATACTCATATGCTTGTTGCATTATGTTCCCAGGTTTGGGGCTCACTTGGATAGGTGGGAATATGTGGAAGACCCTAACATAGTTAGCATATGCCTCCCAAATAGTTCTCCTGTGCCTCCTCTTGTGCTAAGGTTCTTTCTGGCTGTTAGGTGCGGGGGAGGTTTTTGGTCCTTCTAAGGAGGTGCTTTTTCTTCTAGGGGTTCGACTTTTTCCTGGGAAGGGTTTGGTATGTTCAACATTTTCCTCATCCGTTCGAGGAGTGCTCTTCGATCTGCACTCACTTCCTTGGGTTGAGTTCTCTTGAACCCGTAGGTTCCGTTGCTACTCCTTTTACCGAAGTCGAAACCCGCATTGGTCTAGAGTTTGGGCGAGTTTGTTTGGCAAACTTTCTTGGGGCCATTTTTCATACAAGTGGAGGGTGTTCGTAAATTGGTGTTTTAGGGCTCGATTTTTTATACTTGCTTAGAAAAAAATAAGTCTCTAATAACACTCAAGTTGTCACACCCCAACCCGATTTGGTCAGAACCCCGTGAGCAACCTGCCACCTCTTCTCATACCATCTGGTAGTTTCAACCAGATTGGGACAAGAAAAGTAAAGGCATACCACTAGTTGGTTTTTCCAAAGCAAAGTAATCAAAAGAACTTAAGGGTAAGTTCGTACCTTAAATAGTGAATTATTTCCGCCTATCGCACTTCTCCCTTGTGGTCCGTATATTTTCCATGAAAAGGGTTAAAGAAAGGGGTGAATTCTAAAAATCAATGAGCGGGAGAGTTTTTGAAAAAATATTATCATTCATAGAAAAATGCTTAAATATTTCCCTTTTCTTGGATTTGGTTTAGCATACAGTCACACGAGACATTTTAATCAAAAAGGGATTACACGTTCGCTGAGTAGACACTGACTACTCCAATTGTCGTCTGGAGCATATTTACTAACAACCCTAGTAAAAGGTTGCACCTTCTACCATAAGTCTGCGTGAGCCTTACCACCCATCCCTCAAACCTCGATATCCTATGTGTCCACAATAGTAGGATGAGACCTCTCCCCCTCTGACCTCGGTCTCAATACGCATGAAGCTCCCAAAGCTTTTCGGTATGTTGGATGACAGGCTTCTCTTATACTCCCTGAGTCATCCAACTGCCCTTGGAACAAACACTACCCCATATCGGACGCCTCGATGGTTTCAAACTCAAAGCATACATAGACAATAGTTTTAGGCATTATATCCATTATCTTTAGTGTTACCATCCCAATGAGCCTGACAACTCAGCTTTGACTCTATAACTTCTGGCCCAATAGGTTCGATGACCTGGCATTAGCTCAAAAGCTACTAGCCCATTGAGTCTAACGACCCGACTTTGGCATAGTGGCAGTTCACACAATTAACTAGTTTATAAAAGATTTTCATGACTCATAAGTTTACTTGTCTACGAGCTTTAGCCCGTGCCCATTGGCCTTGGGCCCACGTCACGAGTTTTTTCAAAACTAGGCCTTGTGCCCTAGTATTTTTAAAATCAAGGCCTTAGGCCTACCAGAGCAATTCCAACTCTCAGAAACATCTCCCAAAATGTTTAAGCAGATTCACATAGTCAAGGGAGACCATTCATAGAAAACAGTTTTCAAAATTGGAAATAGTGCTCATTACCCCAACCGGGTATGATGTTGGAAATCCCACTCACCCGGTGTGCAGTGACTCATTTCTCTCAGGCAGGTTTGCCCATATTTTCGAGGTGTTCCATGGTTATATGTTGGTGTGCTTCCGCTTGGACCTACATCATTCCAGGTAAGGGACATTAAGTCCCATTTTATTTTAAAGTTCCTAAACTCCACCCTTATGTTAATTAACTCCCGGTTAAATACTAGCATTATAAATCGTTAACTTTGAAAATGTTCACAAAACTCCCTTTTTGGACTTTGAAATCTCAATTTTCACTTAATTTCACTTTAGTCCCCGTTTTTTTCCAAAATTACCAATTTGCCCCAAATTTCCTAAAAATGACAAATTATTCCTAAATTTCCTTAAAATCACCAATTGGCCCCCAATTTTATCAAAATTCCCATTTGGCCTTCAATTGAGAGTTAATTTCATGAAAATGTCCTAATTGTTCCTTTAATTACAATTCGGCCTCCAATTTTTCAAAAATCCCCAAATTGCCCAATTTTTCCAAAAATTGCAATTTAACCCCCAAAATCTTATTTCATCAAATTGACTTCCTAAACTTGGACAGTTGTCCCTTATCATGATCTGAATCATCTTCCCTATGTCTCCCTCTTCATTTTGAGCTATATTATGATGAAAATGGTTATAAAATGTGCTTGAATGGAGATTCGCCAGAAAAATTGGACTAGAGAGAATAAGCTTCGATTTCTTACAAGTGAGGCTTCGGTGATTGGAGCTCTTGCTTCCTTCAAGTTGCTATCTCCTTGAGGAGCCCTCTTGGGTCAAACAACACATCAATTGGTGGCCTTAGTAGTGCAAATATGGCAATTTAATTTTTAGGCAAAACCAATTGTGAACAGTACTTTCCAACGAAGGGCAGTGGAGGGGACTTACCAATGTAGCTCAAGGAAGGTTGAGGCACCTCTAGGGGTTATCTGGAGAGTTTGGTTTGGCCAGAATTGGCCTAGGGTGGCTCGAATTGAGCTTAAGCAATTCAGGTTGTAGACCACCGAGGAGCGACGGTACTGTGTGAGCTCGTCGGTGCTTCTCCGGTGATCCTCGAGCTGAACGGAGTATGTGGTCATGTAGCTGACTTCCCAAGGATTCTAGAGAACCCAAATTTACCTTCTGAGGTGGAGAAAAGTGCCCAAGTCGGACCTTTGGTTTGAGCTTTATCAAAAATCTGAGCACTTCTTCTTCGTGTGTTTGAGGGATGAAGGGAACGAATGGAGAGTAGCTCTTTTTATAGGGAGCTCGGGGATTGACAAATCTATCCATTCTTCAATCACTCGGCCTCAGTTTCTCCCATTTATGGTTGAGATGAGAGGATTTTCAGCTCGTTGGAATTCTGGTGGCCAGCTTGTCATCCATATCTCTCTAGGTGGAAGGTAGAAGACAACAAGGTATCGTGCGTGCAAGCTTTGCACATGCGGACTTACCATGTGGTGCTATGTGATTGGTTGGCTTTGCTAACTTGGCTTCTTACTTAGCAGCCTAGTCAACATTTGACTCATTGACCGAACACGTGGTGGCCTCCCATTGGTTCTTCATTCCAATCGGACAACTGTTGAGCATGACACATGTCGTCCTCTAATTGGCTAATTTAAATTCGTTAGATTTTCCACCTGATGCATGGTGCCACTTCCATGTGTCAGCCTCTGATTGGTTGAGGTCATTTGATGTGGCTTAGCCACATGTCGACCTCTGATTGGTCGGTCTTGCTAACATGACCTTTCTAACATTGACCGTTGACTAGGGACACATGTCTCTCTCTTGTTGATCGGTCGTTGCTGAGGTGGATTTTCCTCCTTTGACTGAGGACATGTGTCCTCTTCTGATTGGCATGCGCTGACTGAGCAGCTAACTAGGCGCACTTCGCCACATGTCACACACTAATTCCTTGTGCCTGCTAAATGGGTGTTGACCTGGCAGCAATCCATTGAACGATCTGGTATGACCAGGTTTGGTGACCGAAAAAATTAATCGGTTGGTCCAAGCCCGATTCGACCGATTTTCCAAAATTTAAAATTTTCTAAATTAATCTAAATTCATTTTCTTACTAATGGTGGCTTCAATTTCCCAATTTAATATTTTTAAGCCTCCGAGAAAAATAAATTTTTGGACTAGCTATTCACGGTTTAATTTGGTTTCGATCTTGTTCACCCTAAATCGGTCTAATTTTCACATCCAATCCATTTATTGGTTCCTCTCCATGATTTTTGGGACTTATTGACTACTTAGAAATTTCCAAATTGCCATTTTGACCCTTCTTTACTAATTTCGGTTTACTTAGATCCTCGGTTTTTCTCTCGAAAATTTTCGGTTCCCTTTTCTGGTTCTCTTGTCCGAGAGGACATGATTTACAATTAAGATCTTGATAGGGGACAATTATCCAAGTTTAAGGGGTCAATTGAATGAAAAGAGAATTTGGGGTCAAAATGCAATTTTGAAAAAATTAGGCAATTTGGAGATTTTTGGAAAATTGGGGGTCAAATTGCAACTAAAGAAAAATTGGGAGACTTTTATGAAATTAACTCCCAATTGAGGGCCAATTGGTGAGTTTTGAAAAATTGGAGACCATTTTTTTAATTTTGAAGAAATTAAGGACCAATTGGTAATTTTGGGAAAATTAATGACCTAAGAGGGATATTGGAAACTTTAGGGACTTAATTAAAGATAAATTGAGCAATAGGGACCTAAAGTCAAAATTATAAACTTTAGGGACCTAATTACAATAAAGCATAAATTAAGGACCTATATGCAAATACATGGAAATAAGAGGTATTTTATGCCAAACCTTTCTTATGTGAATACTTGAACCATGTAGGAACTGTTTGTGCAGAGGAGCGCATCAATGATTGGAATCCAACTAGGATGAACACATCATAGTCCCTGAGTGAGTGGGATTCCCAACATCATACCCGGTTGGGGTAATGAGTACATTTTCAGTTTTGAAAATCATTTTCTAGGAATGATCTCCCCTCATTGCGTAAACTTGCTTAAACCTTTTAGGAGACATTTCTTATGAGAGTTGGAATTGCTCTAGTGAGTCTAAGGCCTCGATTTTGAAATAAATAGGATCCAAGGCCCAGTTTTGAAAACTCGTGAAGTGAGCCCAAGGTCAATAGGAATGGGCTTAAACCCATAGATAAAATCTTGATTACTAAGAATAACGAAAGTTTACCAAAAATGGTAAATTGTGTGATGCAGCCACCCACCCGAAGTCGAATCATAGAACTCATTGGGCTAGTAATTACCAAACCAAAGCTGGGTTGTCGAACTCGTTGGGCTGATAGTTACCGAGCTGAAGTCGGGTCACTGAATTTGTTGGGCTGGTGGCACTAAAGATAAAAGGTCTAAGTTAAAATTCTTTTGTATGTGCATGCTGAGATAAAAAACCATTGAGGCACCCGACATGGGGTAGTGTTGGTTCTAAGTACTACTAGACGACCCAGGGAGCATAAATGTAGTTTCGTTGTTCTAGTGAGTCTCGAAGCTCAAAGTAGCTTCCTGCGTACTGAGACCAAGGTTAGAGGAGGAGAGGTCTCATCCCACATCGTAGACACATAGTAATATTCGGGTCTAAGGGGTTGGACAATTGATGTCCACTTAGACTCAGGGTAGAAGTCGTAGACTTCTATCAGGTTGGATGGTAAAGACGCTATGGTCCACAAGTGGAGTGGTCGAAGAAGTGCTCTATGGACGTATGAACCCTTTTTTATAAAGGGCATGTGGTTGTATGCTAAACCAATACCGAACGAGTGGAAGTATTGAAACAT